>CM037926.1:11190131-12670131 GCA_021346845.1 Apeltes quadracus
TGGGGGCAGGAGGGGGGGTTGGAGGGATGATCGAGCTTGCTCCACTTTTCCATCCGACAGAGCAGAAAGGATCAAGTCTGTGTCAGACAGAGAGCCATCTCGGCAAGAGGGAGTCGGCCACCAGGGCTTATGTGGGCTCTTCCTCCATTGGGCATCGGAAGTGGACAGGCTGTCGGCTCATTTCCCCAGCTTTCACGGCAGTCCTTGGAGAGCGCCGCAACACGATAGCTGCAATTCTCAGTGCGGAACACCCGGGTTTTACCCTGAACTTGAGGTAGCCGTTTCTGGTCGAGATCAGCCCGCACTAGCGGCGTGTACAAGTCTGAAATTTAGAAAGGATTTCTTTCTGGACTTCATGGATAATTGTGGATGGATGCTCTTAAAACAAAAGTTGTTCTTTTCTTTGCTTGGGGAGGTTAGGGAAAGCAGATTGGGAGCATTTGCTTGCTACTTCAGTACTATTTCTTTTTAAGTCATGCCTCCTTTTATTGAGCGCATCACCATGTGACCAGTGGGAATGGAATGGTGCACTGGACCTTACCAGGGATAGCGTTTAAAACTTCCCCTGGGTGATGTTGGCTCTGGTAGTGAGGTTAAAAGTAGAGGAGAAAGAAGACTTTTCCTTTGCTGTCAGTGGGGATACATTGCCTACCGCCGGACCATGGCAGCTTAAGAACCTCTTGGTAAGTAACATCTTTAACTTAAAAGAACCCACAAGATCTATTATGAGGTCATTTTCAAAACTGTCCTCTTACCGCCACATAAGATCTTTAAGTCAAGTGCCGTATTTGCCGTATACTTAACTTGTTGATTTGCACATTATCCTCTTTTCTCTCGGGCAGCTAAAAGTAGGCTGAGAGAGCACTGTGTTAATGCTCTTTGAGTTTGCGGGTTGTCATGTGGTGCTCAAGAGTCCTATTTGAGCACCTGACAAGACCCAGAGGTGCCTATCCATCATTTTCTGTGAATTGTGGATGGAGCCATACTGCTGTTCATATTTGCAGTGAGTGCAGGCGGTCAGGACAGAAGGCCATTAAATGGCTCCGACCCAAAACCTGCACCTCTGCTATTCCGGTGAGCTCACTAGCTTGCACACCAGGAACAAAGGGTAATCCCAGGAAAGAAGCTTATAAATTAGCCAAAGGTTGTGCCAGAAAGCTGATTGGGGTGGTGGAGGTCAACGATAAGTCATCCTGTTTACAGGAGATTCACAGAAGAAGCGTGGAAAAAGGCCTCGCGCGAAAACATAACGGCATGAAAAAGAGTTAAAACGAGACTCAACTGTTATGTTGTTAAAAAAGCAACAACGGCGCATTTGTCTCTATCCAAGTTCCGATTTGAAAGTAAGGGAACTAGATGCTAATGAATATTTGGTGCTGTTAAATAACCTCTGTGATGGCTACTCCCTTCATCATCACAACTGTATTCTGATGCGATAGGTTTGATTCGTGTACACCCAACAACACGTCAATAAATACGTCACCTTTAAGCAACCTTTAACATTTAAAAAGCTGACCTTAACGGTCTGACACAAACATGTGTCAGTGTAGCTGCTCCCCCCATATGTCTCAGATTGCTGGAATATAAATGAATCCACGGTTACATTTAAGGTCAACGTGCAGAGTAATCTGCCAGGATAATTAGCACAGGTGGAATCTTATTGATCGGCCGCCACATTCAGCATTCTGTTGAGGGCAGTTACAGGGAAGTGGAGGAGGGATTCCGGGCGCTCTCTTTCCCAGTAACGTGTCAAAGCAATTGACCATTTAGTGCAGAATAATCCCCATCCACCACTTAAGGCACGATGGTCTTTGTTTACCCTTAACTCGGGCCACCCTTCTCATCCGTCTTCGGGGCCTCGAGTTATTTAGAGTATTCCTCCAAGAAAAAGGCAGCTGGAACAGAATGAGGAAAACGTAAGAACAAAGAGGGGAGAGAGTGTGTTCAGGGTGTAAAAATCAGTAGGGGGGAGAAACTTTCTGTGCCTCTTTCGCTCTTTCTTTGAGTAGGACATTCGCATTGACGTGTTCAGTCACGTGACCGGTCTTAAAAGCCACTGTTGTGTCTCCCTGTTGTGTATTCTGATGATCGGTTTGATTCATGTACACCCCTAAACCGTTTTACGGTTGTGGTATTGACATCAATAAATATTTCATCTTCAAGCAACCGCAGCAGATAACATTTAAAAAGCCGACCTTAACGGTCTGACTCAAACATAACGGCGGGTGTGAGATAATCCTACAGCATGTTCTTGTGGTTATAAGATCCAATGTTACATCTGTCAGAGTAAGGGCAAAAAAAAAGCTTAGTTCCTACAGAGTTAAGATCTGGGTCAAAAGCTTGACGCATAGCCATGAACTGAAATGCAAACTCACGGCAACCCTGTGGCAGACGCTGCGTCAATGTGGGCCGGTCAGTCCGGCATGATGTAGCTGAAGTAAAGGCTTGAGTGCGTACAGATGATTAGTGTCGTTGTGAAGATTTGCTTCAGTGAGTTCTGGCTCCATTGCGAATAAAAGGGCAATGTGCGCTGCCTCTGGTGAGTGCATTCCAGTCATTTCTACTGCAGTAGATTCCATCAACCAGAACACTTTACTCGACGTGGCTTCAATCATTATAGAAATCTCTAGCATACTATATCCACACGATAATTCAAACCGATTGTCAACAGTGCATTGGAAATCTGTTGAAATAAAGATGAAGTAAAGCTGTTTTTTATTTTTTAAAACAAAACTTTAGTAATATGATATCAGGCTGTCTGCTGCTGCCCTATATTTTATTTGCAAGATCTTCATTGTAGTCAAAGGGCCTTTTCTCACAGCAGACCTTCCGAGAGCAGGAAGGTGTCACTAATAGCATTAGCGATGGAGCCGTTCTTTTTTCTGAGTTCCCAGTAAGTCATGACAGGGACATAGAATCAGCTTGCACCACAGGAGCCTTAAATTGGAGCGGATCAATTTGGAATTCAGCCCAAATTGATCTCTTTATTAACCCCTGCGCTTGTATTGTGACCATGACCAAATGTCTCATATGAAAATAGAACTCTATTACTTGGAGAATAAAATCTTCATGTACTATTAAAGATGTAAAACGCTGCACGTTGTTCCACATTGGGAAGAGGTCAATGGTGCATCTACAAGAAAACACCATTGCGGGACATCAAATACTGCATGTGGGCTGGATTATTATTACGATTAGTACTTTCATCAAAGGGTTTTTTGCTACTTTCAATGTATAGGTAAGAGTTTTAACCCCTTAAAACTGTGTCCATGTGAAGCCACTTAACACTGATCCTTAGAATCCCTCTCCGGTACAGCGAATCCTCACCTTCACGCTACTCCTTCTGTCTACGACTCATTAACTCGCTGCTGTTTGCTGTGTGTCAACGACTATAAATCGGATTTAGACAATAACAGGTCAAAGTTACACATTGTTTTATTATTATTAGCGTGTTAAAACATCAGGCTATATTTGATGTATTCTGCTCTTTGACCTTACAATACAATGCTCTGAATATTAAACCGGTTTATCTTTAAAGAGCTGCATCGCAATTTGAGTTTCAGTTTTGCTTTGTAATGCAGAGAACTTCTTTGGTTAAAATAGATCACAAATGTGATGGCACATTTTTGTCAGACATGAGCAACAGAGCGTTACAGGGTACAGGGCCTCCAATTTAACTCCTGTATTACTTCTTTTTGCTACGGTCATCTCGTGAACCACTTTTGACAGTGTTTGCCCGGAAGTCGTAATTAGCTAAAAATGTTAATCCTCATTAGATCGATAACAGCTGTCCAGAACAACATATGCTGTGACACTACTTCAGTGACAAGATCTTGAATGTCGCCCACTTGCAGCAGCCTCACCTCTATCACAAAGCGTAATACCTGTCTCCTCTGTCCCCTAAATACGTTGTCATCTCTGCCTTGGAAATATGAGAAGTTGCTTTGGAGGAGAGGCATTTGCAGCATGTCAGTATACAATTCATTAAGCAGCTGGGGGCAGTGACTTAAGTCTGCAGCGTGATTGGAATACAAAGCGTGTTGAGTTTCTTTTTTTTTTTTTTTCTCAACAGGGTGCAATTGGCTTTCATCGCATTACCCTTTCAGTCAAGGGTTGGTGCCAATTTATTCTCAGTAGACACAAAAGGTCAATTAACGCTGTTGTTCAGGAAGTTTTTCCTATTTTTTTTCCAACAGCTGCAACATCAAGCGGGCAGTTATGGAAGCAAATTGGAAAGCATGGTGCTGCGTTACTGTGGACCTTGGTTTCAACAGCGCACTCTTATGGAATTGTGTTCAAGTGCTGTTTGTTTAAAAGCACATTTCTTTTAGCTATGGTGATAGTTTGGCTGGAGGTTTGACCCACCATTTCCTTTCAGACTAAAAGGCCACACATGTGTCTGTGAATTGTAATATCTTTGACTCCTTACTTATTAGTCATCATTAGTTAAAGCTGTGCAGTACAATGGTCGTGGTAAACATTGCTGCATACTGTCATCGTGTACTTATTGAAATGCTTCTAGCATTTAGCTCGAAGCCCTTCTTTGTGCAGCCTCTGTTGGGTTTTGGCACTGTGTAATCTCCATGTGCACTGATGGATAACTACCTGTCATAATGAAGCCAACTCTAAAACTCATTCAATAAAACTGAATTCTTTGTCAATGTCAAGACCAAACAACAGATGAATTTGTTATCGCAAAGCAAGCAAGCTCTCACTATTTTTGTTTAGATGAAGCCAGGTGGATATCCTTGGAGTATACATTTTGGATCCATTGCCTTATAAACCAGCGATCTGGTACCTGTCCATCTTAACAGAAGTCGACGGGAGCTCTTGGCTCATTTCAGCGCTACAGTAGGACGGAAATAAAACAAAAGACATTTCCTTTTCATCCTTGCCAGCTCAGTCCATGTATAGTCGTGGTGGAATTGCAATAACAAAGATCACGGTTTGCTTCAACTTTATGGCGAAAAGCTGAGGCTGGCTTTTTGTTCAAAGACATCAATACCAAAAATCAAACCTAAAGCTCAATTAAGCCTGAAATCCAGCGGCCTGAGCAAAGAGGTCACCAATAACGTGTATTTCTGCGTGAGTCTTGCTGTTATCTTCAGAAGCCCCTTTTGTGAGCTGTCAGACAGGTTCTCATTACCCCAAACGGGCACAGAACAGTTCATGTGAGTAAATGAATGCGTTTCACGTGTGCATCTGGTGTGCAATATACAAACTGACAAGGATTGTTGTCGATGCATGACCTGCCCTGAATGGCTCTTGCTTCCAGGTGTGAACAAATCCATTTGCAAAAAGCTAACGTGGCACCTCTTCAGTGTTCATACTGGTATGTTTTCTATGCACGGATGCATAGACGCCGGAAGAAGCATTGCCAATTCAGTCGATACCACATGTTTTTTTCATATGAAGGAAATGTAAATGCAACTCGAACATGCCTCACAAAATGTATACGATTTGTAGGATGTCCTCATAAAAGGTAAAAAGTGCACACTCATTCTGTCTACTTTTTTTTCGTTCCGAGTCACACACAGAAGCACACAAAGTCGTGCACCATGTTGCTACGTGTCAAGCTGATGGCTTCTCTATTGTGACTCGTTTTCCAATCCAGTCTTTGAAGTGTTAGTATGCAGAGAATGATCAGCAGGGGATTGTACCGAAAAGTCAATCATTACATTGTGAAATGACTGTTTGTGTTTGTGTGTGTGTGTGTGAGCGTGCGTTTATGTTTTCCTTCATGAATTATTGTTGATACATTCTTGTCATTTGGCGTTATGCTGATCAAATTGTTTTCCGATCTGCAGTTTTCTGTCATAGCAGGAGTGTATTAGAGACATGATGGGATAATTTCATTGTTGCGCCATGAAAATATAGTCTTAAAAGTGATATATAACATATAACTTGTTGTGTTTCGCCATATTCAGTTACATGTACAGTCGGATGTATGAAAATGAGCCAAGTGAGTTCTCATACAGCAGGGCAACTTGAGTAATCATTGTCCTTAGGTTAAATAAAGAACAGCGGTATTTTATCTTTTATGATAAACAATCGTTTTTTTTATTACCCAAAAGGCGCACGAACATTTAAAATGTGCCTCAAGATACCAAAAATACGAAGAGCAATGAATCAGTTTCTAATTTATTTCTTCAATATGTAAACAAAAAACAAAAGCTATACAATATTGCCAGTCTGAGCCCTTGTATTTTCAGGCTATCGAGAGACAGGAAGATTGTAAATAATATGCAAATCATATTATGGGGATGTCGATATACAGGCCAGGCTCCATTACATGTTCTCTCCGTTTAGTGTTGAGGGTGTTCCTTGCCATTAGCTAGGGAGGATGTATTTAAGTTATCAATTACATCATTAGCGGTGATTGTGTGATTCAAAAACAGTGTGATTCTGTTTTTTCCGCCGTTAAGTCACCTTTGTAGCTGCTCCCCCCATATGTCTCAGATTGCTGGAATATAAATGAATCCACGGTTACATTTAAGGTCAACGTGCAGAGTAATCTGCCAGGGTAATTAGCACAGGTGGAATCTTATTGATCGGCCGCCACATTCAGCATTCTGTTGAGGGCAGTTACAGGGAAGTGGAGGAGGGATTCCGGGCGCTCTCTTTCCCAGTAACGTGTCAAAGCAATTGACCATTTAGTGCAGAATAATCCCCATCCACCACTTAAGGCACGATGGTCTTTGTTTACCCTTAACTCGGGCCACCCTTCTCATCCGTCTTCGGGGCCTCGAGTTATTTAGAGTATTCCTCCAAGAAAAAGGCAGCTGGAACAGAATGAGGAAAACGTAAGAACAAAGAGGGGAGAGAGTGTGTTCAGGGTGTAAAACGGGGAGGTGAACTCATGAACGATGTGCTACGTTTATCGTACCAGTAGGGGACAGTAAGGATGACGGTTTCTACCCATTGTACGGTTCACTTGATGCCAGACTTTCTCAAACTTTCTGTGCCTCTTTCGCTCTTTTCTTTTTTTTTTTTAGTTGGACATTCGCATTGACGTGTTCAGTCACGTGACGGGTCTTTTTTTCTGTCTCAACGGCCACTGTTGTGTCTCCCCCCCCTCTCTCCCCCACCTCCAGGGAAGCTGGCGCAGAAAACTGGGGCACGGAAGGCTGCCAAACGCTCGCGTCAACCGCCGTCCACACCAAATGCCTCTGCAGCAGGATTTCCACCTACGC
This sequence comes from Apeltes quadracus, assembly GCA_021346845.1. NCBI lineage: Eukaryota > Metazoa > Chordata > Actinopteri > Perciformes > Gasterosteidae > Apeltes > Apeltes quadracus. The sequence goes on from CM037926.1 coordinate 11,197,325, forward strand.
CGTGTTAGCGCAGCAAGCTAAAGACCCGGTGAGTCACCTGTGTACATCCTGATGGGGGGCGACGAGGGCCACGACCAGGGGTCAGGGACATGATGAGATGGGTTTCAGTTACTATACAACAGGCTGCCAAGAAGGCCATTTATTGTCTTTTTACGGCTGTCTTATTTTATAATAAGCACCGCTCGCTAAACTGCTGCTAAGAAAACGGGCACAGACTAAACGGCCATCGAAGCTTGACGTTGTCACCGTAAGAAACTGTTTTTATTTTTTTTATTTGCTTCAACCTACCAACGGTCAGGTTGTTCAACGCACAACGTCTGTGTGATTGGAGAGGGAGAGGAGGCGACAAGAGAATTACCTTTTTTCGTGTGTGTCTGATTAAGCCTTGCAGTAAAAAAAACTGTGCTTCTATAAATAGATCTGGTGGCTGGCCGAGGGTGTTTGACGTGATTAAAGCCGTTTTTTTTTTTGTTTCTGTCTGTTCTAATACAATGACCCTTATCCTGTAGTTGCCTTAATGTTCATCCAAAACCCTTTATCAAAGAACCAAATGCATTGAGAGTGGGACATTCACTTCTAAGACAAAAGTTGAAAAAACAAGTTATATCACTTATTTTTAAGGCAGTTTTTCTCCATATGGTTATTTTTGTACAGCCTTCTTTATCTTTGAGGTCTTTTCATGAATCAAATACTTGAGTCCAGGTGTTGAGTCCCAAACATCGCAAAGACTCAAAATGTTAAATGAAGCATTTTAGAAAGGAAGCCTTTTGTAAAGTACTTGGTGGATGTTGTATAGGTCCCACTGTAGCAGTAAGAGTATTTATTTTATTTTTCTTACCTCCTCCTCTGGACATTTTGTGTCCTTTCTTTTTTATTAAGTGTAAAGACGGTCAAAATAAGGAGATGGCCTCCAGGGGAATGACTGCAGTTGTTCATTATTTTGTACCTCAAACCTTGAATTACTTCACATGGGTCCGTCACCTTTTACTACACAAGGGAAAACGTTAATTCCCATTATGTGGGGGAAAACACAATGGCTCTGACCTACGCTCTCAATGGGCCACGCGCGCTGCTATTTCTGGTTCCTGGGACTCCTCTTCCAACTGAACGATATTGACTTTTGCTTTCCACAGCAAGCAGGTCGACCGTGTTTGGTGAAAGAGGGCTGGGAGAGAAAAAACATTGACTTTTCTGTAATATCTGAAGAGCGTGTTAGTCATTAGCGATTGGCTATTCAGCTTGAAAGTTTTTTCATGAAGGACTAAGGAACATCCAGACAAGCGTGCACAGGGGGAAAATGCTTAAGTGGACACTAAAACTCACTCTGCGCACTATGCTGCGTCCAGTTTGTGTGGCTGTGTGCTGAGTATCAGCAGCCCAGCTCTCACAGCTTATCCTGGGCCACGGCGCTAGGGACAAGGGGTGAGGATTAACCTCCATGTTTAATAAAAACCGGAAGGAGGGAGAGAGGGAGAGAGAAAGAGATGGAGGGATTTGGAAGCGGCGTTGCCATTACAGGCAGTTTACAGTGAAGCAAGGGATAGCCGCTTAATCCTGTTTACTTTCTGCGGCCTCTGAGATGTGTGTGTGTGTGTGTACACACATTACTGTGTGAGATTTCTGTAGAGGGACCTTCGCTATCAGACACAGGACAGAGGTTGAGACTTCAGGGAAACAGAGGAGAGGGAGGGAGAAAGAGCAGTTGATTGAGGGAGGTCACAAAGCCCCGCACAATAAACCGAGGCGCACAATTCCCCAAATGACCGCAATGGGAACACAAACCCGACGGATACGTCGGGACGCATCGCGTCAGCAGCGCAAGAGGGGTCGTGGGATTTGGAGTGGAGGGAGGCATCGGCTTTTATAAAAGTCCGATAACATTTACAGCTCAAAGTTAAACTACTGTGTTGTACTTCAGCCCATGAGACTGTTGCGCTCTTTGTGTTGACGCGTAGATTTGGTCACATCTTCCAAACTTGTTTTCATGGTTAAACGGGGTCCGCGGCTTGTGCTCTCCGAAGCAGGTACGCAGAAATGTGAGGGGAGGAGGGCAGTGATTCAGGCAACACCTGAGACCTTGATCCACTCAGTGTGGATGAGGACACGTACACCCGCCAAATACCTCGCACTTGTCATCTGTAATCAAAAGATCAGGGTTGCTAAAAAATTTGTGAGAGGCTCTGCATGGAATGTCATTAGAGTGTTTGGATCCCACGTTGCATTAATTTAAGGTTTGTAACAGGAGGGATCATGAGAGAGTACACAGGTGAAATTATTTAGTGACGTTTCTCTGGCTTAATGGCTGACCCCAGGTGGGATAGATTCGATAAGATGAATAATTCGATACGTAAAAAGATGTTGCTTTTGACACGGTCCGAGAATTCACGAGGTGATTCTTTTTAGACGTAGATTTTGTATTTACTCGTTTTCCTGGGCGGGGCTTTGTCCTTTTGCTGACCTCGTGGATAAAATTGTATCCGATTTATTGTGAACCAACAAAGCCTGTAATAGTGTCTATGACTGAGCCAATGGGATTTTAACTAATTAGTATATCTTCTTAATAGCTATGATTTTAAATATTCTTTGCATAAGGTCTACATGTTGTAGCTGTAGTTGAGCAGAACTCAAATGTTGCTCTCCAGGATGTCACAGATTGACGTGAGGCTTACGGTGTGTTTTCAGGCCACTGAAGCCAGAGCCTGTCAAGCTGAAACCCTTAAGGGTCCGCTGAATTGATTCAGCATGCCGCATGTATTATTTACGCACTGCCAGGACAGCCAAACAGGCAACTGAATAGTACAAACGCTGGATGGAAAGATTTTTGTGGCATGCCTCAGCCTGCATTGATGTACAAGTGTGGTTGTCAGTCATCGAGTCTCGAGTATTCAAGTCAGTTCAGTGTATTTACACATCTGGCTTGAACGAAGCGACGTTGGCCGTGATTTCGTGTTGTTTCAGTCTCTCTTTAGCCTTGCCTATTGCTGCCCTTGTCCATATACTGTTTAGCACTGCACAAATAGAAGACATGACGTCCAAGCCGCTTTCTCAGGGGACAGTTGAACACTAAAACGCTCCATACAGATGACAGAGGCAGGATGTGTGTGTGTGTGTGTGTGTGTGTGTGTGTGTGTGGAGAAAATCCACCACAAGTCAAATTGCATCATCTCCAATTCCAATGAGAATATGTTGATTATAGCATCTTTAACCAAGCAGTTTAAATATTTTTGGGTTTTCAACAAATATCAGCAAAATAAATGGCATTTCTATTTTCGCCAAAGAAGCTAAATTCAAGCTGGGCACCATGGTACACCGGATGAACATTGTTAGCATAGCTATGGTGAGGATGTTAGCAGGCTGGCATTAGCATTTCTTTAAAAAGCTCAGCTGTCACAGCCTCACAGATTAGTGAGTGATTGATCTTAGCACGAGCACTATCCATCCCCTGAACTCTACAACGTAGTTCTATGTTGACCCACCCAACCTTCACATGAATCGGTTCAGTATGGGTAATTTATAGCAGTTTTCTGGGACGAAAAGCCCTGTGGTGCCTTTTTGGTGAGCTCCAAAGAAATAGTATGAACATCGACTTTTTAAAGATTCTCCAAGACATGTAGTATAGTCAGAGCCTGAACGGCCACATCACATGAGCAGAGTGGTGATTAGTGCACACATACAGTCCTGTGGAGTTAGTTAGCAAGTGCAGATATTTTCCATTTTAAAAGATGCATTTGCAGTGCTACCTGGAAACAAGTGCAGCTTTTATGTAATTTATGTAACATTGTATATCTTGATGATCTCTCCGGACGGGTCGATGGAAAATGATTAGCGAGGAGAATTTGAGAGACCCACCGCTGAGGTGTAAGTAAGAAGGTGAAGGCAAAGGGGAACTGGGGTAAGAAGAGACACAGAGAGAGCGATGAACGGAAGGAGGAGGCTGGACAGATAGATAGGAGGGAGTGGAGGGTAGAGGAGGAGTGTCAGTGAGAGGAGATAAGTAGGTTAAACTTCCTGAGCTGAAAATAGCTATCTTCTCCATCACATGGTAGTCGAGCTGCCCAGGGGAGCCTGGCCGTATACGGCAGAGCCTCAGCACGCTCCTTATAATCTGTGCTTTCTCACACACACACACACACACACACACACACACACACAGCAAATACACTACCTCTTCCAACTGCAACATAATATGACTATATTCAGAGCAGGACATTTGTGTTATCACTCGAAGCCTGAGGCCTGTTGTGTTTGTGTGGGCGTTTCCTTTTTTTTTCCTTATTTGTAGCATTCTTCCACTTCTCACCTTGCAAAACAAATGAAGGACACTTGGAACACTTAACAAATTGCCACAATTAAGTGCTGTTAGACAATTTCTGTATGTGTATCTAGTGCATGACAAGTGCAGATGTAATTGGTTCCATTACTTACAGTAAAGAGGTTCATTTCTGACAGACGAACGGGGACTGGGAAAGGAAATTCAATGCGCTTATTTGCACGTCTTTGTGCGTGACGGTGTCAGTGCGCGTGTCCGTGCTTGTCGCTCGCGGCTCGGATCTATTAGACCACTAAAAAAAACAAATGTCTGCAAATCCTTTGACTTTCCTCTTTGTGGTCTCCCACTCTGCTCGCTGCGCCCGCTCTTTCTGTTCTTTTTTTGCGGGTCTCTCCTTTATTATTATGTGGTTATGATTATGTTTCACCTCAATTCTCCTCCTGGTGTGTGTGTGTGTGTGTGTGCGTGCTTGCCATATTGGTATTCCATCTTATTTCACTCTCCTCCAGAGAAATGGGCTACCTTTGATGAGCCAGGGAAAACCACTGAAAGAGACGCCTTGACGCTCTCGTTGGGATTGTCTTTTTTCCCTCCCACAATCCTTTGCTATATCTTAGGGGTTCTCAAATCGTCCCTGTTCATCTCCCTCTGGATATCTTTCCCTCTCTTTTTGAGTACTCATTCTTTATTCCTTTCCAAAGTCCTCCCCGTTTCTTTCCTCTTAAATGGACAGATGACATTCATGCAGCTTCGAACATGGACCACATATGCGTAGCTGCACCTTTGTGTTTTATCTGCTGTTAAAGACACCTTGTACAGCGTTCTGTGATACATTTCTGGGGCGAAAGGGAAGGCCAGACACGGCAGGAGGTAAATTGGAGTAAATTGTGTGATTGAGAACTTAAAAGGTAACATTAAGCCCACTTGGGACACGGCGGGGCGCACGCTCGCCATGCAGCTTCATTTGTCTCTTCCTCGTCCTATCAAAGGCACCTCGGCAGAGATCATATCAGAGGTCCGCTGTACGCCATGACCACTATAGTCGAGTGCGTTCAGTCTCGTTTGGCTGACATTATACAACGGATTTTACGTCTACTGCACCATCTCTACCTCCTTATTTCTTTCAGTGAATAATAGTGAAGTTGAAACTGTATTTAAGGTGGTTGTCGGTGATGCTGTAAAAGGTGCGTGGAATAAATCCAAGTAATGTGCTTGCTTCCAACAAACAGGAGCTTTCACATGAGTCTAATTATTTTTTTATTTTCTAGCTCCATCTAAGACATATTTGCATCTAATTATCAGGTAAAATGCAATTAAAAGGGGCTGTCGAGATTACAATTCAGGAAGAATTAGATTTAATTGAAAGTGCAACTCCAAACAAGGAAGTATGTCTACAATTACTATAATCTATAAAGGAAAAAGGATTCTGTTGCAATCTGTTGTCACTCTCCCTCACATATGAATCCATATAACTTTGTGTCTATCTGGTTATGGGCTCTTGTACGGCTTCTGTTTTTCTCAATGACTTTATATATGGCAAAATACTTTCAATTTGTCATTTGAGAACAGGATTTCATTAATATGATGGAAAATAAAGCTTGTTTATACTGTACAGTCATTTTACTGGAGTCTTTAAAGTACAAAAGGAAATTTAACAATACACAAATGACTGTCTTACTTAAAGGTCTGTAGCAAAGCCTTAAACTTCCATTACTTCTAATAAACACCGTCGGCGTGTTTCATCGGACTTCAAAAAGTAGATTGATCAACTTTTTGTTTTTTAAATTGCCCTATTTCTCACTGAATTTATTTTCGCAGTTATCGTTGACAAGAGTTTATCAACAACTAGTTCTGAGTGTATATTTCAATGGAGCAGGGTGGCCATTCAGTAAATGATGGTTTCACTTGGAGTAGTTCTGGGTCGGAACAGACTCGGGAAGCAGAGGAAAGACACAGGAGGACGTAGGGAGCCAAGGTCCTTTATTTGGCAAGCGAATGTCCTACACAGGCGGTCCGCCGATGGAGGCAAGCAATTCCAACAGGGAGCCGGCAAAATCCAAAAGTCAAGAGCAGGCAAAGTCATAAACCACAGAAGCAAACGCTGGAAGGAAATCCTGCAGAGCAACGAGTACACACAGTACACGAGTACTCGTAGACTATCTGGCAGCGCAGGGGACTTTATTTGTAGTGTTGGCAGGGTGGAAAAAAACCGGGCCAGGTGATTAAGTACGGGTGGGGCGCGTTTGTCACCAGTGTGGGATAATACTTTACCTTGCTTAAGTAACGAACCTTTCCCTTTCCTTCCTTTTCCATATCTTTTCCCTCGTCAGGAGATGGGTCCTACCAGCATGCCCTCTCTGCCCCTCATGGTGGGCTGTGGCGTTTCCTGCACCGCTCTTCTCATCCTGCTGCTAATCTACGCTGCCTTCTGGAGGTACACGTGCACACACCTAACGCTGACTACACAGACACGTTGCTGCTCCTCTATTTGGAGCCAGAGGGGATTTTTTTGCTTACAATTTACGCTCCTACGGCAGCAACACATGCAGAAATGCCATTTGTGTGTCCTTTGCGCTGCCAAAACTCCAATGAGGCCTAATAAGGAACAAATGCTTCAACTACAGCAGCGGGGGTGGTGATTAGTTTTTGGTGGCACACATGACAGATGGTAGAATCAAGCTAATGACTGTGCGATGTCCAAAAAGATACTGTTCAGTCTGTTAATCTGTCATTAATACTCATCTCGTATGTCTGTCCCCTCTGTTCCTCCCCCTCTCTTTTTCTCCTCGGTAGGTACATTCGTTCGGAGAGATCCATAATCTTGGTGAATTTTTGCCTCTCCATTTTGGCCTCCAATTTATTGATTTTGGTGGGACAATCTCAAACCCTTAGCAAGGTGAGGCACTGTGCACGAAAACAACACGGACAAGACAGAACACACTTTCCCCATAAACGATATTCGATACAATCACAATCCTATTAAAAATGTTCTCGATCAAGCTTTTTTTTTTTTCAATAACTGGAAATAAAAAGGTCTAGACATTCTCATCAATATTAGCTTGATCACACTCCTTTTTTTCCTTCTATCCTCTTTTGCGTAGGTTTAATTTGCCTTGGCTGAACAGCCGTATTAAATGATTCATTATGACTATTTTTTTGTAAAAGGGTCTACAAAGGTTTTTTTTTTCTTTTTTTTTTACCCCTACAGGGTCTATGTACTGTGACGGCCGCGTTCCTGCACTTCTTCTTCTTGGCATCCTTCTGCTGGGTGCTGACGGAGGCGTGGCAGTCCTACCTCGCCGTCATCGGCAAAATGAGGTCACGACTCATTCGCAAGCGTTTTCTGTGCCTCGGCTGGGGTGAGCGTCTCGTTTCTTCATTTGATGCTGTGCAGATTGTGATACGTGCAATCATCCCGTAGTTACCTCGTTTCAAAAGTCATTTTTCCATTTGGACTAAATTGCTTTCCCTCCGTATGCTTCCTTGAGAACATTGAGCGGGCGCATTCGATGTCTTGTTTCGAAGAGATGCCTTTCATTTACCTTCACAATGCAGCTAAGTTTGACTGGGTTCTGAACACCAAAGCAACGTCGTCGCGCAGAAGTAGGGCGGCATTGTATTGCATATTACTGCAGCTATCTCGTTGGCGTGACTGAAATACGACTTGAGGCGTCGAAATTTCCAACTGCTTCAAATGCAACGCGGCATTATCCATGATCTTTGTGTTGCCCGCCACGGAATGCCGTCGACCCGAGTTTGGAGAAATGGACGCGAGTACCGAGATAAGAGCAAATCAATATGCTGCTGCGGATAAAAAGAGCAGCAAAGGATTATTTAGCCAACTTAAAAAGACGGGCCCACAAGTGTGCACTACATTTACAACGTTTTCAGCACTTTATTTTGACTTCAGACCCCAATTTGCTACAGGGAACTGAACTGAAAATGACACTTGTGTAAGTACTCTTGGAAATTGGAATATATACTAAATATAGGATGCATAGTCCTCGGTGGCTAAAATTGTTTTCCACAAAAGCACAGTACTTTGTTCCTTTGCTGGAGGCTCCTGTCGGCTTCTCTAAGCGTGCCTACTTCTTCTACTGAGGGTAATTATGAATATGGACCTTTATAGAACTTTATAGAACAGTTGCAATATACCTTTTGAGTTGGTCTTGCAACAGCCTTTAAAGGTATCTGCTTATACAGCTTGCCAGTGTATTGCCAATTAATGGCTTGAACTTTTTCCACTTAATGGACTATTTAGTTTAACGGCGGCATCCCTTGTAACACGTAAGCGCGATAGTTTCTGCCGTTGCTTTGCTCGTTGTGTGAAATAACTTTCCCCATAGCAAAGAAGCATGATGAATTGGATGCTGCTTGTTGTTTGACTGGAATTTGTGTTGGAAAGCAGCAAAAATGAACAGATTTTTGTGTTGTACTTCTGAAAGTGTTTGCTGAATCATTTTGAATAACCTTCATTTGCGCTATTCCCATTTTTCTCCCATTTACTTGGCTATTATTTGACTACATTAAGGAATCAATTTCCTGTAAGAAAGTCATTAGTTTCTAATATAATGTTGCTAATTACAGCCAAAGCTAGAAGAGAACTTTGGGTCACAGTGTTATTTAAGTAAAAAGAACCCCTCTCCTTTCAGCTGAGCGTCGGCTCTTTCCCATTTACCCTACGTGTCACTTTATTATGCTGCACTCGCATTAGGCACCATTGATGTGTGAGGATAATTAGAACACACAATAACATCTGCTTAACACAGGCCAGATGCCTCAAGATATATCCTTGGAAACTCCCCCAATCCAACCCTGTTGTCTGTCCATTTCATTGGATATCGATCCCACCAGTCTTATCTGCCAAGTCATCAATGCCCTTACCTGATACAGAGGATGGAGAACGTATAGATGGTTTTACAGTGACAGATGGAGGGGCAGATAAGGGGATTAAATCAGCTTCTCCCGATCACGTCCTTTTTCGCCATTTTTCTCCCCAAATGTTGTTATTGACATTGACTGCCATGGAAACAGAATATTTCGGGCTGCATGGAGCTGTGTTAGATCAGCACGACATGTCCACGTGACGTAGAGGTCCGCCTTCACCGTATTTTACGCCAGTGAACGGCAGAAGGGAACATTGCGCTCGGCGGTTAGAAAAGCAGCCTGGCTCCCCACCATCTTATTTGTTAATGTTAATGTGACTTTTTCTAATTGCTTTTCATTTGCAGCCATAATCACAGCTTTGTTAATTACTTGAACATTTCAGAGCCAAGCTCATTACAGAGCCCAGCATATTTCCTTCTTTTTTTTTTTTCTGGCACGTACTCTGACATTCATTTTCACAAACACACACGCACACACACACACACACACACACACACACACACACACACACACACACACACAACCACACCGTGGATGATTCAGCTAATTAATTCACAAATGATTGAACCTTGACCATTTCTAGTTATACCTCACGTTTTAATGCACTCTCCTTCCCACATTCATGGTGTTACTCGCCATCACAGCTTCTGTCCCTGCAATGAGCTGGGACCTGAGCCCAGTGGTCATGCTGCTGGACCTGCGTGTCAGGGAGCACACGTAGCGCAAACACAGCGGCGACTCGGTTCTTAATCGCACATGTACACGTAACACGTTATTGCACGCCTTCTTAACCTTCGAACAGGACGATCCACATGGAGTCGTTTGCACTCGAGAATTGTATTTGGCCCGACGTGCTTCCCAGTCCCCGTCGAGGCTTCCTTTCATCTTTTGTCTCACCCTTTTTGATCTTTCCCGCTCTGTGTTTCCGCAGGTCTTCCAGCTCTCGTCGTAGCCGTGTCAGTGGGCTTCACCAGAGCGAGAGGATACGGCACAGCGAGCTAGTGAGTGCCGCTTTCCGACCCCGTGCACTGTTGGCACATTCACGGCCCTTTATAGCAAAACCATTCATGCTTTTTTTTGTCCACCTCCTTATTTCATAAACTAGTATTTTAATACATTTTAACCACCCACCGGAGGCTTGCTAAGAGTCCATGCGGGTAATATATGACATCGCCTTATTCAGAGTGAGTGCAACTTTAAAGCGCGGACAATGCAGATACCTCTAAATGGCAAAACAAAGAATATTCTGACTGTGGGAGAAAAATTAGGTTTATTTGAGACTTCATTACTACGGTACAAAGCTTGGGACTAGCTTAACACTAAATTTGACAGGCGTGAGGCGTATGTGAAGCCCGTTTTGGATGTTTAGTTTACTTTGAAGCCGCACAATTGTTGACAATTACTGTTAGGCCTACTGTTAAACTAGGTCTGCTAACCACAAAGAGCCCTGATACCAGTTAAGGGTGTGAATGATTCAATGAAAACACGTTTACGACTTTGTTCCCTCTTTCTTTACCCACCATCTCATTAAGAAAATGAGTGTATATTAGCTTCTAGGCCTTTTTTATTGAGCCGCAATTAAGACACCAGCAGGGCTTCAGTATGCTCTGATGACATCACCGGAGGACACATTTACACTCATTAAGTTCCACAAGAGCATTTACAGTTTGGGGATATGTTTTAGGTAATGTACATAATACATTTTCGTGACACTAAGGGCAATATTTACAGAATCGAGCACTTACCCGGCAATTACCCATCACTTAGGAAACCCAAGATGCTTAATTGGTGGCTTGCTACTTGTGTTTAAGTGCTCTGCGCTCACAACCAGTGAAATGTGAGTCCTGAATGTTACTCTGTACTTTTTTTTCTTTCCCGTTTTAGTTGCTGGTTGTCCTTGGACGGCGGCCTGCTGTACGCCTTCGTTGGGCCAGCTGCAGTCATTGTGCTGGTGAGTCCGCCCGACATATCGTCTCAATGAGCTTGTAATATTAAGCGTCCACGTGTTTCTTCAAATCCAGCCTCCAGTTGCAGGTGACCTCTGAGGGTGTGTCCTTGTCCTTTCACTCCCCCACGCACACCTGACTGAGCAATGAGACACACCCGGGGTGTCCACCACTGAATAATGACACAAGCGTAGCAGCCAAATCTGCCTTTTTTTTTTTTAATTTTCAAAGTATGAGTAACTTATGTGTATTCAAAGCATGAATATGTGACTCACAATGTGCACCGCAATCATGATAATGTTCCCTTTGTTAGCTTTCCCCAATCGGTTAAAAACAGAAGTTTACAAAGCAACAACATATAGCTTTGTATTGTTCTCCAGCAAAATTGAGTGCCGCCTTGATTGCATCTCAGTGGTGCTCTAATCATCTGTTCGTGCGCTGCTGTACGTGGCTGTTTCAAGCAGAATCATTTCTACACAATGAATCCCTGAGTGGATATTTCCACCACTAAGCTTAATAAATCTGGACAGGGTGCTAAATTCTTTTGGTAATTGCTGCTGCTGTTATTGTGTTTCTGCTCATACGTTAGGGTTTTTTCCTTGCTGCTTGCACGCTCACTGTGTAGCACCATGTGAGTGAGGAAGGTTTGAAGAGTGATGTGCCTGTTCTTTAAGTAAATTCCTGACAAGAGAGAGAGAGAGCGACAGTTTGACAGTTTGAGACATGAGGGAACGCAGGATTATATAGTGCTGAATATTCATGATTATTACAATGTTGGCTTCCAGAACTACTATTATTTAAAAAGCTACATAGTGGAAAAACTCACAGGGTTGACGCTTTATCTTAATTAATTGAACATATATCACTAATATTAAAACGCATTACGATATTAGAATGGTTAAGCATTTGGGGAGTCTTACTTTCAAGAGCTCAAAGGTTAAAGACATTTTTCCAATTTAAAGCACAGTTGTCCTCCTACGTTGTGTGTCTGCCTGTTGTTTCTTGGACCGGTTCCAACCTCCCTCCACCTCCACCATGTCGATTTACACTCCACACCCCAGCTGCTATGTCCTGTAACAGTCCCTGGGCCCCCGGTGTTGTTGCTGGGGCCCCCGTTCCAACAAACACCTGTAATGAGAGCGGGGCAGCGAAACACAGACCCTCCCACAGGTCTCTTTTCTAATTAATCAACCTAGCCCTGGGCAAATAGCACAGGGGGATGATGCAGACTCAGAGCGCGGGGGCCGGACATGACTGGCATGACAATCTGGCACATGGTAGGTAGCTGTCAGACGCAGCACGCACACGAAAGGGAAGGGCATCAGAGAGAGAGAGAGAGAGAGAGAAAGAGAGTCTTAGACTTTTTGCGAAAGCTGCCAGATGTACAGTAGTAGATGTAGTGAAGAAATGGGCTTCAAATCAAAATCCGGCTCCTGCAAAGGCTGCGAAAAAACTGGAAATTCCACTGACCACATCAAAGTGAGACTTTAACTCAGCGCTTTCTTTGGGATTTCCAGCAACCATGCACTGAATCTGTAAAAATATTTTTGTCTGGCCAGAAGTTGCCGATGGGGAAAGAATCCAGGCAGACGTTCAGTTTAGGTCTTTGATAAGAACAGGAGCAGGCGTAGACACTGCGGGAGCTTCATTTGTTGCTAATGCGCCGCCGACATCGCCAAAGAACTCGAGCAAATAAAGAACCAAACAGAAAATGGCGTGAACGGCGATAGGAAGAGTTACATCAGTAAAATCAGGATTGGGCGGAATATGCGGCTGGCACGGAGGTCCCAGTGGACGGGATTTCACAGCGGAGGAGGTCTTCGCGTGGCGAGCCTTGGCGCACTTTGAGCGCGTGCCAAATGGAACCTTTGACGCTTGTTGATGTTTGCCAGATGTTTGGCAGTTTTGCCAATCTTTTAGGGATTAGCCAAATGTAAATCAGTTTTAAGTTTACTTGGTAATATCGGTAGAGTTCACTTTATCTTATTTACCACAAAGGCATTATAAATATGTATATGAAGGTGGAAAGATACCACTTTCTCTTTTGGCGGGGTTGTACAAGATTCTCTTTTTGAATCTGAGTTTTAACTCTGTGCTATGAAATCCTTGTATGCTTTTTTATAATCAAAAGTGAGTTTGTATCCCTCTGGTTGAAATGCACTTATTGTAAGTCGCTTTGAATAAACTCGTCAGCTGAACGACATGCGACATAATTATGTAATGTAAGAATGTGATTTAAATAAGCTTAAAGCAACATGAATGAAATCCCAACCCCAATATAAAAACGCATTCTAACCGTGCTTCTCTCTCTGTCTCTTAGGTTAATATGCTCATTGGAATCGTGGTGTTTAATAAGCTCATGTCACGAGACGGCATTTCAGACAAGTCTAAAAAGCAACGAGCGGGGTAAGTTAACTTCCTCAACCGTCTGCGTCTTCCAGAGATGCACACCCACGCACAAAACTTTGCACTAAAGACATCAGCACCCGGCGCTTACTTGTCCAGTCAACAAACAAATTTGCTGTATTAAATAAATCTCTCTGGCAGACACGTATTCAGGGAGACGCAATTTTCACAGCAACCAATTCCAACCGCTTTCAATGGTCTCTGAACAAACTCCTTCTATTGCACCTGTGCCTCCCGGACAAAAAGAGAAAAGAAAATTGACGCAACACCTGTTATGTTCTGTTGCGCGTTGAAATCTTTCAGCGGTTCACAATCGATTCCACGTCTCATTTCCTCACTATTTAGTGTCAGAGGTGAATATGAAAATCCAATCCAAATCGTAGGCTCTATTGAAATCCGTTAGATGTGCACACATATGTTACGCATACATATAAGGTGTGCTATATATAATATATATAAGCATTTGTTTGTATGGTTTTATTTCTGGTACCATTTTTCCGTTATTTTCTTATTATCTCATTTATCTCGTTACATTTCCTCCCATGTCTGTCTCTTGCACATATTTAAATCTTGTCCGGAGCTGCAAGGGTTAATATTACCGATTGGCCGTCTGGGAGGAGGGAGAGGGGGGGGGGGGGTTGATAAGCTTTTGTTAACATTCGATTTGACTGAGATTAAACCGATAGATGTGCACAAACACGCAGATGCGAGCTGCTTTTGTTCCACGGCTAAATCCGTGGCGTTATCCCAGTTTTAAGCCAGTTCTTCTCAGGAGTGTGTGTTTTTTTTTTTTGCAGCCAGGCAGCGCACGCACACAGGCAGTAGTTGCCCGCGTTGCTAACAGGACAGGCATTAGCAAAATGTATTTCCTCATGAAGCCGTGGGGATGCGGCTGCCGCTAAGGCAATGAGCTGTGATGGGACGCTAATGTAGCAAAGCCCCTGCATGGCCCCATCAGTCCCCCCTCGCGCTGTGCACTACTGCACACACACACACACATTCACACAAAATGTTTCAGGGTAGTCAATTGTAATCAAACAACCAAAGCCCCCTTTAGCCTTTTTTTTCCACTGGTACAGCTTCACTGTGCGCAGCCTTGTGGAATAAGAGTTTTGTTTTCTCTCTTTCACTTTATTCTTTTAAGACACTGTTTTGCTGTAACATTGCAATGTCCGTCTCTCATCTTCTCTTGCTCTGAGTCAATCTCTGTATTCTGACTGTTATTCATTGCTGCCACATTTTAAGATCTGTTTTTAATTTTCCTTTCTTTTTTTTTCTCCCTCCCCTCACCCCTTTTCCTCTTCCATGTTGTGTCCACCTTTTCTCCTCTTTATTCTTCTTTATTTTTGACACCTGCACATTCACCTGTTACACTGGAACATGTGTTTCCACACATTCCCCACCCTTCCCCTTCTCCCCACACGGCTGCCTGCGTCTGTGTGTGTGTGTGTGTGTGTGTGCAAACATGTCCTTAAGTGTGCCAGCGGAGGCGCGTAGCCGACTGCTCCTGAAATGCTCCAAGTGTGGCGTGATCTCGAGCACCGCTTTGTCCAGCTCGACTGCCAGCAGCGCCATGTTAGTCCATCTTCATCTTTTTATTTGCTTCTCCCTTCACATTCTTCTCTCTCTCCGTCTCTCTCGCTTTCTGCTTCTCTCTAGTCCATCCTTTTAATCCTGAACTGTCGGTAATGATGCAGGATGACATTTAGTCTTGGTTTTAAAAAGAAAAAAGGTACCAAAAAGAGGAAAAGAGCTTCGCTGCGAGGCATCGCCTATTTAATGAGACCATCTTTTGATCCGAAGTGGATTCTCCTCTGGTCATGCAGAGCCAACCTGACCTCTGTCCCACAGAGTTTGTTTATCATTCGGAGCTTGTTTTAACCTGCTTTTAGTGCAGTATAGAGGCATAACACGCCAGGGCAGTCCATTGTCAGGAAAAATGATTTTATGCTTGCGTTGCTACTTTGTGGCTCTCGTTCCATTCGGTAAATATTCCACCATGGCCAACTTGTCTTAGTTTGGCAATAAAATGAGTAAAGACTGATAAAGCATTTAAACATACCGTAATATACATATTATTACATATATTATGGATCTGCATGGATATAGTTTAATTACAAGCGTCTCAGAAAGACCAATGAGGAAATCAATTGTCTTATTGTTGCCAGTGTTCCAAATCCTGTAAAAAGCTTTTTAAGATGTGTGATTATTGAGTCACTGTTACATACAAGCGCGTGTGGAGTTTGAAAGGTCTAACAACACATGCTATAATCTATTGTTTATTAAGCTTTTAGTCCCATCAAAATCCCAATAGCTGGTCTTGTTCTTGCATTTCAGCTTTTGTCCATAATCGATAGAGCACATTATCCAAACAATGCAGCAAGAAATACCTCTTATAAAAGCAATCATTGTGAATACAAAAGGTAAAAACCACCATGGAGACCCAGGTAGATGTTTAGCAGGCCTTTTAGTCTATATTATCGGATTTCTCTATGAGCTCTTTGACTGAGGTGCATTTATCACATGAAGCAGCTATTTCCTGTGAATGAATTCGCTCTCCCATCGTATGTGTGTGTGTGTGTGTGTGTGTTATTATGCAAGCTTCTCCTTGCTGCATTGACTTAGCCGGGCCGGCCTCGCCTGCTTTCACTGCATGTTAGTTCACGTGAGCGTGGCTCTGCTCTGCAAGGCGCTCTCCTGGTGGCAACCGCTGATAACCACTTCCTGACAGAGGCACCCGTCCTCCCCTCGCCCCTTGACGTAAACTCTGTTAGCTCTGTCATCCTGTCTTTTTCATGAGCGTCCATTGACAGGCAGTCAAATGCGCTTTTGCAGCATCTCTCGCGGGGTCTGGGCATGTTCAGAAGTGCTACTATAGTGGAGCAAGAAAAGATGGCAAAACTATCTTTACAATCCAAATTAGAGGCTTGTTGTCTGTTAATGAAAGACCCTCCTTCTGTTTTACCCTTGAAAACCACGTCGTGCGTATTTAACCATGTCCTCGTGCAAACCCCCCATCATGGCTTTGTGTTTGCTTTGGAAGAGGGTTCTGTTCAAAATAGGAGCCCTGTTCTTGGTTGTGTTGTTTCACGATCGAACTGATGGGCTGAGATTGCCTGTTTGCAGTAACAAATTTGTATCAGTTACTCTTCGTCTCTGGGAAAACACAGGGCCGTTATTGACTTTCACACCGCTTAGCTGATCTCAGATCCACCTTGGCAAATACATATGGTCCATTGTGAAATGGGTCATTTGTATTCACATGACTACACGTCTACCGAGGTGTACTATTTATTTGCAACGTTCTTAGAGTAATCTGTTTACAGAAATGCTAGTGTGAAATTATAAGAGTATTCATCTTAAATATTGCTGGGAATAATAATAATTTTCATTAAGTACGCCGTGTCTATTTATACAGTGTCTTGATAAAGCATTCAACACTGTAACTTTTTTTTTTAATTAATTTCTAGAAGAGATAATGACCATTTAAAAGTGTGACAAAATATGCTTTGACTTTATAGAACTTTGAAATACAGCAGCTCATTAAAAGACACTTATTATGTATCATGAGGTACACGTGCAGAATAAGAGAGTGCCTTGTCACATAGAATGCTAGCTAGTACTGTTGCTTTATTGGACCATATTGTGTGGTTGACAAACACCGGCGACAACATCTGGAAAGTTTAACGACGGCGGAGCTTTGTCTTTATTGCTCTATTTTCTCTTTTATGCATTGGCTCAGACATTGATCTGAAAAGAGACGTCCCTATTTCTCAACGTAGTCAGCCTGACAGTTGGAAAACCAGGAATATGTGCTCAAACACCGTGAACATTCTAAATTGGCGTCTGATCCCATAGTGTTACACACACGCACGCCGACTCTGCAGGAGTGCAGCGTGCACATCCCCTCTGTAATTGTGAGCAATTTTCAGTGTAGATCTGTTTATTGACATGATTGCACCTCATTTTGCACTTTTCAGGGGAAGTATTTAGTGTGACGTGAACCCTTTGTCTGCCAATCCGCTTTTCCGCGTTTGTCTCTCAGTGTGTGTGTGTGTGTGTGTGTGTGGGTTTGTGGGTGTGTGCGTGGGGGAGAAATGAAGTGGTGTGAATTACCAAATCTGGCTGGTCGGGTTTGTGACTGAACCCTGTGTTGCATCTCCTTCTCGCCTCCCTCCCTCCCTCCCTCCCTCCCCTCGCCTGCATCACTGCCTCATGCTTTGGCAGGGCGTCTCTGTGGAGCTCCTGCGTGGTTCTCCCCCTGTTGGCGTTGACCTGGATGTCGGCGGTGCTGGCCATAACCGACCGGCGCTCCACACTCTTCCAGGTGATGTGGCTCAGAGACGTCGGCACACTTTTACCAGCAGAAATACACCAGTGATGATTTGTCCAAGGCTGAATGATGAAAAATAAGAACCTACTTTGTCAGGATCATCAGCAGAGACGTAGTCTATGAATGAACGTAACGGCTATGACGAGTTAGAATGAATAGACAGGACTTTGCCGGGTCGTTTCATTCCCACATCAG
The DNA here is from genome assembly GCA_021346845.1 of Apeltes quadracus. Lineage (NCBI taxonomy): Eukaryota > Metazoa > Chordata > Actinopteri > Perciformes > Gasterosteidae > Apeltes > Apeltes quadracus. The sequence goes on from CM037926.1 coordinate 11,215,362, forward strand.
TGAGTTTCAGTGATTAAGTCGTTTCACTATAATATGATAATACAGTGATTGGAGTGGCTTATATTTTTCTTTTTGAACATTTTCACACTTTCACCGTATCAAAGGCAACATTTACAGAAAGAAGGTTGAATCCCATTTCTAACTGTATAAAATGAAGATGATGTAGTAGTGTATTACTTTGCAATTGTACCACAACAAACAACAGTAATGAGTTGCTGGTTGTCTAGGCGACCTAATTCAGTTTTTCTAAAATCAAAACTGGATAATGTGAGCAACCGAATGCTTACAGCTATTTGTGGTTAGTTGTTCCACGTAAGAATGCCTCTTCTGTGGGCCAAAGCACCAAATATTAATACAAGTTTATATTCTTAGGCTGTGTGTAACTGGTAAACAAAAAGTACATTTACAGGGCGTGCCATGGTTTGTGTGTCGGACCTGCTTTGATGATGGGGAGCAGTAATTCACAAGCAAATATTTGTCTCCTGCAGGTCCTCTTTGCCGTCTTTGACTCCGTCCAAGGTTTCGTCATCATCACGGTGCACTGTGCAATGCGTCGAGAGGTGAGTCCGGTTTCCTCCCTCTGCTGAGCAGCTGCCTGGATCCCAGTCACAAAGTCACCTCCCTCAAATCCACGGTGCCATTCGAGTTGGCAGGTGTCATGTTAGTTTCCGGGTCGGTCTAAATTTACGGCAGCTTACAGGGAAATCGGAAGTGAGTGGGATTAGCGCGGTATTTACGTCCTACTACGCTGCAGCACTTCTTCACCATAATGCAGTATGATAGTACTGCATTGTCCGTCTGATCCGAGGCTGCTTTAAGGGGCTTAGCAAGATGCTGTATGGAATAAGACTCTAAGTCCCTAACTAATGCCTCTAGGGCCTTTTATACCACAGGATTTGCTGTGTCTAACTCATTGTCCACACGCATGGAGCTATGCCGTTAGGACAGACATGTACACACGCGTTGTTCCACGGTCCGACTCCCGATTGCACTTGTTACAATTAATAGATTTACAAAGTCATCACTTTTCCATGTGTTGTGCAGGCCTCCCTGTATCAGAGATCATTGTGACATTGAATGCACTGTACATGAATTTCTAAATGCTTGGAAGGCATAGCTGAATTGAGTCAACGCCACAAAAGCGGCACAGATCAGGATAAATCCGGGAATTATTTCTATTAAAAGTATAAAAATCCCCTGCATGAATCCTGTGTAGCTGCTGAAAAACACTCAGGGGGCGGCGTCAAGGGCAACAATTAGAAAGCATTGCAGTGCAAAACAAGAGTGAAGGGAGGCGTTATTCAAAAGTACCGACTAAGAAAACGCCCGCTGAGTCGAGGACAAGGCGAGCGAATGAACAGGTGCAATTTTACGAGATGTGGGGATTTGGAGGCAGCACTAGAGGGAAGATGTGAGGGATAAGGTATATTGCGAGAGAGGGTGACAGAGGGACATCGTCGAATGGGGAGGAGGTAGGGCGCAGCACAAATTGCATGCAGAGATCTGTGGAAAAATACAAGAGCGAGGCAGGGGATAGAGGCAGGGAAGGAAGAAGTAGAGATGAAGGTGAAGAGCGAGGTACGGACACATAGAGGGGCTCTCCCCTTTGAAGTTAGAACGAGCCACGTCGCCGACAGACTCTCACACCGACAGAGTGGGGAACAAATGCCATGCAAGACGTATAGAGAAGCCGCCAATGCAAAGAAACAATGGAGGCAATAACCCAGCCCATGCAGTATTAATGCGACATGGATTCTTCCCAAATTGACTACATCCTTTCCACTGCGCACACACACAGACGCAGAGATGAGACCGCCCTTTGCAATGCATCTTGTAGGGCCCTCTTGTGTCTGCCCATGAGATTCTTATGGGATTTGACAGCAGCAACATTGAGAAATGGTGTTGCGCCTCAGCGAGTTAACTGATTTATATTTCAAAACCCGAAGTGGGAAAAGAATCTCAAAGTTGACTGTGAAACGTAATGCTCAGGGTGTTATAAGAACTACAACCTTTGACAGTGCGCTGTTGCATATTTGTGTACATGACGAATGTAGAAGAATAAATTAAAAAACAGTGACAGTGGAAAGGCCCAGATGTCAGAATACCTGTATACTGAACATGGATCATTGCAGAAATACTTCTATCCTCCACTAATTTCTTCCCAAACTCTGATTCAGGTGCAGGATGCGGTGCGCTGTAGGATGGGAGGATGCAAAGACGACAGCGAAAACTCTCCAGATTCCTGCAAGAACGGACAGGTGCAGATCATGGTGAATAGCATTCCATTTCACCCCACATTGCAATCCATTAAACCTCGGACTGAAAAGTACCTGGCTGGATCTTTCTAGAAGCCTCCGTGCACCAGTGGCAATAAGCATGATTGCTATTATTGAAGTTCCCAAACTCATACCTGGCTCTCTACATTGCATTTTATGCATTATGCATCTCGAAATTGTACCCCCCAAAAAAAAAAAAATTATTTCGCTGCCCAGACTTCCTAGTACCGTAACTGGAAATGAAAAATTGTCAACAAGATATCTGTAACAATGCCCTGCTTGAATTAATATCAACTCATTTTTCACATTGTCGGTGGGTGGACTTAAAGGAAAATGTTTTTATTGCCCACAATATTTTTTTTTTAACCTCAGAACCCTCGTCTGTATTTGAAGAGAGCTTCCGTTATTGTTGTTCCCAATGTCACTACTAGTGTGATCTGCCAATGTCGGTGCAGTTGCAGAGTACGAGCGACTATCGCTGTGCCTTCCTCTTTATTCCTCCCTGAGACCTGTTTGCGGCTTTCTGAGCGTCCCATCGAGATTAAACTCAGGGAAGCCATTATGACACACACAATGTCTCTGTTTTCCTAACCAAGAGGAATAGTCTGGCTGTGCTGATTTGAGTATTGTCATCACACACGCAGCTTGATGCATTGGCAACCATTGCGACAGCTAGTAAATTATATCTAAATACTTTGAAGAAAATTATTTTTGGATGGCACATATGCACGGAGGAACAATGTATGAACTACACAAAACCTGTCACTATATGAATTGTAACGAATGGTTCGGTGAGGTTGGATTACCATCATGATTACACTCAGGGTTTCACCTTCTTGAATCAAAGCCATCTTCAATGGGTTAACACTCAGGAATTTCCCCTATAAAACTGGTTATATCCATGCGTGAAAGCCTGAGCTTTGTTTTTTTTCCATGAATTTGTTTTACACCATCAGAAGTGTCCAAATGTCAGCTACTGTGGGAATCAGTGTGACTCTCCACGTTGCGGCCCCTCCCCGTGCCCGTCGGGTTGCCACCCGCAGCAGTTCCCACCGACGGCCCAGCAGGCATGCCAGCAGGCCTGTTACCACAGTCTTCCTCGCGGCTACAACCACGGGCTAGAGCACGGCCACGCACATGAGCAAAATTACAGCCTGAACAATGCCCACAACCATCCTCATAACCATAACCACGCCCACAACCACGTCGGCAGCCAACCAGTATGTCGCCTCTAGTGAATGTGTACCTTTTAGTACGAGTAGTAAAGCCCTTAGATGGAGACGGGTGGAATCTGTAAAAACAATCATTTGCAACAAACAGGATCAAGTAGTTAAGGAATCAGGAAACTTTTTTGAAAAACATACTTGTTTGTATGTTTTTAAAGGGAGAAGATGGATACCGCTTGGATTATTTTATGCTGAACACGGAGCAAAACCCAACAGATGGTTTGATTAGTTTTGCACAAAGACGGGCAAACGCTTTTTAGGTCACTAATGAACATGTTTTTATCTTGCTGAATCTCAACAACTAACTGAAAGAGAGTTCAGTAAAGGAGGGTTAGCAGTGTACTTATTTGCCCTGCAACTCTGCGAATCTTGTTGACTTCAGAAGGTACTATAAAAATACTGATACCATAAAATCATCATTATTATAATATTGGTGCTGCTATGGATTAAGCAAACAGGATATGTTGTCCTTAATACGCTGATGGGCAGAGAGCCAAGCTAGTCCCTCCATCTTTCCAGGTTTTGTCTCAAAGTAAGCCAATCCTTAGAATAATGCAGATGGTATCCATCCTAGCATCTGGGCTATGAAAGTAGACCCCTCTAATGTATTCTTTAAAAAAAAAGCTAAAAATGTGTTTACATATTGCACCTTTGAATCTTAGTTTGAATAGCTTTGTAGAAAGAAAGCGAACACTGTTTAATTGGTTTAGGAGAAAACATCTCTTCATGCCTTGTTTATGTTGATGACTTAACCTGTGAAGCTTTTGCAGAGAATGTGCTTTAGTTATGTTTTTTTCTCAATTTGGATGGTAGAGAGAGACTGAGAGAAAGAGGATTTTTCATATCCTCATCCGGCTACTTAGTAGAGACCCATTTATGGTGCTGCGGGTGATTTTCCTACTAAGAGCTTTTCTGCTCCTGTGAGACCTTTACACATTCTCTCCTTCTCTCTTTCAGTTTTTCATTTCCCCCCCTGCGCTTCTTTTTGCCTGTGTGTCGTGCCCAAACTGTCTAAAATCTGTAGTTTATTATCCAAACAAAGCCTTTTGTAAATGAACCCCGCTGAGGACAGGAGGAGGCTGTGTGCTGAGAGAAGGGAGGACCACAACTGCATAGCAATGAGCTTTCCTTTCATTAAAGTTTCGAGAACTTGAGTGGTGGCCATTTTAAAAATAACACTCTTTCATTAACCACCGCCGGTATCGAGCAGTGCCACCCTGTTTCCCCCAAGTGGATTGTAGATAAAAGCTGTAGTAAACATCGTATCTTAATACCGTGTCTACATTTAATCTGAATATTGAGTGCAGGTGAAACTGTGCGGATGTCTGTGTTTGGGTCCTTCAGTGGGAGAAAGCATTTCGATTATTATGTTATGTCTTTTTTTGGTTTTCTGTCCATAAAAAGAAGTTTTGCTCCAACTGGCACAGTAGATAGCAGTAAAAACATCCGCCCGTTTGCATTCAGACGATAGCGATGTGACTGATGAGGCATAAAGTAGCATTACATAGCCGGCAAAAAAAACAACAGCGTTCTGCTGTACTTTGGTCTGCTGCAGGGACTGACACACATCATGAACAAAGTAGCAGTGCGTGCCATCACATAAAAGTGTCTGCTCTTTTTTTTTCCCCCACTCTGAAGAAATGAAAACTGAACATTTCTGTGTCTCGTTCAAAGAGGGCTTTACTAACCGACTAGTGTGAAGTGTCAGCATGGCAACGGATTCGATCTCTTTCTTTAGTGTCAACTTGCAGCAGTCCATGAGAATCACTGGATTGCGGCATCGTCATTTGAGACGCAGTCCCTCATTCGAGGGACGTTCACTGAGCCTTTATCGATGGTGGTGAATGTCATGGAACTCATTGCCTTTTCCTCTCTTTCCACCCCGCTTCCCTCACTCAGACGGACTTTGAAAAGGATGTGGACTTGGCGTGTCAAACAGGTGAGTTATGCCGCACCAGCTGATTTCTCCTTCCCTTCCCCCCCTTTGTCCTGAGCAGGTTGAGTAGGGACTTACTCTGGCTCTGTACGTGTCAATAAAATGTTCTACGTCTCAACAACTTATTAATCCCTCGGAGTCGTCTCAATGACATTTCAGCGAGCGTACTTTTTGATGAGACCGTTTAATTGTGCATAATAATAACACTCCTCCGCGTGTTCTGCTCTGTCTCACTTCCTGCCGGCAATTGTCTTGTGTGTGTGTGTGAGCGTTTGGATGTGATGCAAATGTGCCACAATGTGTTGCTCTTTAAAATATTAACGCAGCCACTTTCCTCCTCCACCCTTGCAGAGAGAGGACACCCATGTAAGTTTGGCATCCAACTGACATGTTAAACACCGCCTGTTCCGTCCCTGGACTTCAGTAGCTCCTTTTAGGCAAATCTGGGTTGCAGGTTGAAAGTAATTGTAAAGAAGCCGCCATAACTGCAGTGGCACCTCGCTCGTCTACCAAACTGTAGGTTTTGCCAACAACTCTGCCAAGTAAATCCTGGGGAACCGTTTCAATTACATTTTCCAAAACTTTCCAAAGCTCTGCTGTAATCCAATGCCTTGACACCATACATGAAAATCCATGAGCATCAAAATCAACTAACCTCTTGATTTGTCAAGAGGTCATTCTCTGGGCCTCCATTGTTTGATGCAGATGTGAACTGAGCGAATTTGCTCAAACGTATCCAGTCCTCCCACATCACTTTGCACCAAAGCGACTTTAAAAAAGGAGACAGCAAGGTCCTGTGCTTAGCCAGTGCCCTTGCTGGCATGCAGGCTGGATCCACTTCCATTGGTGATCAAACGCTTGCCTTGACATTTTTGTCACATCGATGCTGTTGACATCCTTTTTGTGGCCACCGAGTTAATCGCTTCCCTTCTGATAGTGACAGAATGAGCAATGAGCCCGAGCATGAATTCCCAAATAGCTTGGAGTTGTGTTTGATTGTGACGATAGATTGATGTCAGTATGGAATTCACTCGTGTGTCTCATCAGCATGCCGCATTATTCTGTTTGTAGTTCCCACTGCGACAGCATGCATGAATGCTAACCCAAATCAATATGAGTAGGATCTGGTTTCATTTTCAGTGCTGTGAATACAGAAATAATCGTCTCTCGTACAGAATCACATGTTGATACACATGTATTAAGGAAGATAAACACAGACTCACACACAGGGTGTAATACCCTGGGGAGCATGATATCAGACACTGATAGTGAGGGAATTTTGCTCCATTTCACACAGCATTTTGCACTCAAGCTCTTTCTCCCAGCTAATACAAATCATGGCTCACCGGCAAATCACGAGGTGGAGCGAAATTTAGGGTCACAGTGTCGGAGACAAACTCATCTTAGTTACAACGAACCATAAAAGCACCATTTCATTTCATGAAACTTTTCTTTTGAGATGGAATCGATCTCACAGCTACTTCAAAGCTGAAAACAAACTTCAGCCACACAAGCTGATATGTTTATATTTTGCACATCTCTCTTACAACTGTCTTGTGTTTGGCATACATTATATATCAATACCTTAACATTCCCCTTTCTCCCTTTAAATCTTCCCCCTTCTCACCTTTTGCTTCTTCAAATACTTCACTCATAAACGTTTGACTTCTTTTCTTGCTTTGACCAAAACCTCTGTCCTCTACGTTCTTCCTGTTATCTTGACTTTCCTCCCCATCTCCCTCCAGTCATATTCAAAGAGGTGAACACCTGTAACCCGGCCACCATCACTGGGACCCTTTCCCGCATCTCCCTGGATGACGAGGACGACCCAAAGCTGGCCGCCCATCAGGAGGGGGGAGTTGGAGTCAACTTCAGCTCCCTCCCCGGTAACATCCCCCCTCCCAACCTCATCGTACAGGTAGGGAACCTACCCAGTTGACATTGACGTACCACTTGGATGATCAATAACGTGCTCTGCTCAATATTTCTGTCCAAAAGCTGAATAGCGTTGGAGCAAACAAGTGAATAATTTGATCTAACCCCAGGAAGTTATATACTGAGATTATTAAAATACTTGTTTCCTCAAGGTTCCTACCCTTGGTGGCCTCAATGAGCTGAGCGACACGCCCCTTAAGAAGGAATCAAACGTAGATCAGCAGAGACAGCAGGGCCAACCACGCAGCGGCGCTCCGATCTACCTGTGCACCGAGAGTGGCCTGGGCTGGGCGCGACCGCCCCCTTCCTCCAACACCTCCCAGGACGGAAGTGCCGGAAGTGGGGGCAGCGGAGGGGGAGGAAGCGGAGGCGGCGGGGAGGGAGACTACATGGTGTTGCCTCGTAGGACGGTCAGCCTCAAGCCTCCAGCGACCTCCTGCCACGGAGGAGGCCTGGGACTGGGCTGCGAGGACAAGCCTCTCAACATCGCGGTGGACGACCCCCCGTTCCCCCCTCCCCCATCGCCCTTGACCCTCCACCCAGCCGAAAGCGAGGCGTACCCGGCGGATTTTGTGCCGTCGAGCGTGGGCGACATGAACATCGCCATGAACCTCAACCGCTCGTATGGGACGATCAAAACCATGCCGCACGGCCACGGCCACGTGATGGCTCCGGGCGGTCTCGTGCACTCCCACGGAGGACACATGCACCCGCACGGGCATTCGCTCCAGTTGAAGCCGGGACAGAGGCCTTCGGTCAGGCAGATTCTAACTGGGGGAACCACAGGGGAGAGAACCAGGACCCTGCCACGCAACCTGGGAAGCGCCAACGCCAACAGCGGCCACTCGGCAGGATCACTGGAGGTGGGTGAGAGGTTGAGGGAAGGAGGGGGTCCGCAGAGGAGGCGCGGCTCATTTACAATGGCCACCTTCCACTTGAGCCAACACTTGATTTTCACAGTTATGGATGCGATGGTGGAGGCGTGGTTATGTGAGTGGAAATGTGGTGCTGGAATGAGGTTTAACTATTTCCACTGTTGACATCAAGCTAACTTTAACAAGCATATGAGTTCTCTTGATAACAGACGGCTTTGTCTTGGCGTGCTGTGTGTATATTTGTAATGTGTGTGTCAAGTGTGTGTGTGATTCTCCCTCCTAACGGTACAAGGTGGCACAGCAGATGGACTGACAGACAGGATCAGATGAAATGTCTACAGTGTGTGTATCTTTCAGCCCACCGTAGTTTGACACAAACATGCACACAAAATTAGTCCCACCATAGCATGGACACGCAAACACCAGCATTAATAAAACACACACATTCGCGAATGGATCGCCCGCGAATGGCATCAAGGTGACTCAAAAGGTTGATTTAAGAGATGGAAGCGACACTTTTACCAAGAAGGGCAGACGCTTAATTTAGGGCTGAGGACATTAAAGACAAGTCATTAAAACTCATAAAAAACTAGATGAGCTACAAGTGCACTCGTGAATACCAAAAAAAAAAAGAATATTCTCCTCAGAAACCTGGGGGTGTGTTTCAGCACCATCATTTCGCCCTGTCGAATATGCTTGATTTTGAGATTGATATCACATCGTGCCTCTCAAGATGAAGATAACAGCAGTTTTTGATTTCCCAAATCTAAATTAGGTGATGCATAATGGAGGGATCACGCAAATGTACTATGAGTGTTAGTAGATTTTTTTTTTGTGCGAGGCTTGTAAATTTAAACTTAACAGGATCTAGTCAAGATGTGAGAAAGGTTCACCAGGCATATTACTCTATCATCCTACTATAGACACCAGTCGAGGTTGTATGGAATCAGGCGGCAACCTCCGGTTCTGACGAGGTAAGCCAATGCAGAATGATGTTTATTTAGCAAATGCTTCTTCCATTTAGATTAGAAAAGACCATAAGGCTCCGTGGTTTCAGGCGCCGGGGGGGGCTTACTGTAATTGGCAGGTAACTACTGGAGCCGTACGTTACGTCTCTACGTAAGTCCTCCGCGTACCAGGTACAGTCCAATAGGTGACGTCACAATGGCTCCGTCCAGTTATTTTGTCTATGATTGGAACATCTATTAATTGGGCTGTAGAGGTGAAGTATGTAAATCGCGGCATTGAATGAATGCAAACAAAGGATGATGAACTTGTGGGTGTGACTGGTGTCGGCTAGAGGACCTTCGTGCCATTATAACAGCCAATCACGCGAGGATTCCTTACGAATGTTGTATGAGTGAGTTAATTATGGCTTCATGCGTTTCCACAACAAAACATGCAATATACTGTACATGCACATGCATGTTGCATGTATACCATATTGCAAAGCACACTCAGTCACGGAATTCCTCTGTTTAAGGTAAGGATTTCTCCGTAGCCGGAAAGGGATTGCGTTGTTTTTCATGAGCAGTGACATTCCCCTGACCTTTGCTGCCATAGCATCAAACTCTCTATCCTTTCAAAGAATGAACACAACTTTTAACTAACAACACAGGAGAGCAGCTCCTCTCACTGCAAATGCAAATGTTGCAGACGGCGAGAGCCCAATAGGAAGTCAAGAGATTGAGAGTAATGCAATGCAATGTCAGGGCCAGATGAGTTGGAAACGTCTGCAGCTGGTAAATTGGCGGCTTATGTGCCACTGGCTATATCTGCAGAGGCACTTAAGAGGAAAGTGGTGGGGTCCAAACAAGATTAGAGGATGAAAACCATTCCTCAGATGTTTGCTGCAGCTCTTTTAATCGGAATGTGTGCAACACGTTCCCCAGAAAGGGAAAAAGGGGTGATTTATGCCGGGGGTGGAATTATTGTATTTGAGAGTGTGCGAGCCGAGAAATTATTGTTTCACTCGAACTCGGTGTTATTCCACATAACTTGGCTCGTCTTAGACTGAATAATTAGCTTTTTGGCCTTGCCATTTGTACGAAAATGTTGACTTTGTTGGCCAGCCAGTTTATATCAGCTTTCCTCTGGTTACCAAACAATGGCGCTGAGGGATCTACAGATCAATATAGTTGGGTCTAAGCGGTGGAGGGGTTTTCTATTGATGCTTTCTTCTCTCCCCCTGCCCCCATCCTCTTCCAGAGGAAAAGAGTACGGTACTCTGAGCTGGACTTCGAGGTAAGATCTCAGACCTCGACCCCCTGTCATCCGCCTGTCCCCGCTTTCTTGTGCTTCCGCCAGGACTTGAGTAATGCATAGAGGAGCTAACAGCCAAGCTAAATCCCTCCCTGCGCACATGTGTCTCCCCTGCTTTCAGAACCATGGACCGACTTTGCGTAGTATGCTGTTTCTCCAACAATGGCCTAAAATAATCAGCTTTTTTTTGCTAACCATTTTTTGTATTTGATTCATACGTATGAATGAAAACAAACCTCCCACTGACGCGTGCGATCAAATCAAGCAGTGCTGTCATGTCACTGTGGAGGTCCCGGTTGAAGAAACAGCAGAGTAATCCAGTCTTGGGTCAAAACAAATGTGGCTGTAGCTGATTGGCTGTTATCTCTTGGAATAACAGGATTTGACATTGAGTGAGTTTGTGTGGGAAAGATTTAGGTGTTCTGTGAATCTCCAGTCTCCAGCAAATTCCACTGAGCAATGAATACCTACTTTCTCAAATGCTGCTTTTTGCGAGAATTCAGTTCAACATTTAAATCGTTGCAAAGACTGGATATTCACCTTCCACCATGAAGATGTATCTGTCATATAGAGGGCACATGAGGTGACAAGCTACTAACAGTGACAATGGATGAGTGTTCACCTTATCCGGGCCGATTTATTTCATTTGGCCGGTGCATGAATCTAGAAGAGGAGATCGCCTCTCCTGGTCATCAATTCTTTTCTAATCAATTGGACTGTTGACTTTGAGAAAGAGGTTGACCATTTCATGTGTGCACTTTCACTATTTAATGGAAGGTAAACCCATTTCCACCCATTTTTGTTCTTTAGTGTCCATCCTTTTAGTTTGTCAAACTACCCTGACTGACCTACAGTCCTCAAAAGGAGGCAAGGGTCCAGAAATCACCGGAGAGCTGATTATGCAACAGTACAACTGGCCAGTCCTCCTTAGAATGAATAAACTGAACTACACATGTAAAATACTTTCTATTGAATGTTTTTAAGATCACACAAAGAGTTTGTAGTTTAAAAGAGGTTTCATTGGATTTTAATGGAAAAAATTAAACCAAATGACTCGATGCAAACCAGAGACATAGCAGCAGACATGCGAGTGCCCACTCTGAGGTAATTGGAGCCAGTAGCGAGCGCCAGTCCTGGCTGCTACGTCTGCGCTGAGAGTGCTGGCATCTTGCCCCCGCGTCACTTTTCAACCTCGCAGGCTGATTTGATGATCATGTAACGCTGAGCAGCTCCAGCACTGCCCATTAGCGGTGGCACTTACAAATGGAGGCTGCTGTCGGGAAAATTAAATATTTGGATATATACTAAACAGACATTTACAGAGCGCCGTTTTAGTCAAATTTCACAAGTGCGACATTTAATGAGTTTGATCAAATACCGAGGTGGCAGGGCCGGCAGCCAGCAGGCACCGTCCTGGAACATTGGTTTTCCCTTAAGTGACTCCTCCTCCGCAGCATTCCCAGTTGCCAAATTCTTAGAGACGGAGAAAGGTGGAAGACGTGTGAGCGTGAGCTAGCAGTGGATCGATCTGTCGGTGTCCCTCAGCATTTCAGCCATCACCCTGCCTGCCCCCCTACGTTGGCCCTCCTTTTCGTTTGGTTTTTATTTGGTTCATTTTTGCTGTCCCTTCCTTTTCTTCCCTTCCAGAAAGTGATGCACACTCGCAAAAGACATTCTGAGCTGTACCATGAGCTCAACCACTCGTCCAAGTTCCACACCATAGACAGGTATAGCAGGGACCCGGCCATGTCCACGTTCAAGGTAAGACCGTTGTCCAAAGGCGGGACGGGAACCCGCCGGATCCAAACACCTCCACCCCCTTCCTCCCCCTGTCACAACCCACAATTCCTATAGATTTGACTTCTGCACAGGTCAAAATTGCAGCAGGATGTGGAAAAGCACCGGCGAAACATGAGCACGGTGAAATAGAATTTCATCTCAAAAGCAGGGATTTAAATTGGATGACTATCCTAAAAAACAAAAGATAGGATACTTTTAAGTTGTTTTTTTTTAGAAATACATTACGGGAACCGTAATGTAAACATGTGCATTTTCATTTGCTTTTATTGACTCACTTCGGTACAAGTCTGTGGAGATTTAAACAATAACTACCTCATCAATACAGCTTTACTTCAGTTTTCTCACTGTAAATATTTTTTCATACCTGCTGTAATTGGCCTGGACTTAATTCATTCTCACTTGTGGTTAGTGCCTTTTATTAAATACCTAGTTAGAATCCCATAAGCTCTTTGCTGAGGGACAATCAATCTCAGCCGCTTAATGAAATCCTAGTTCTGCAACTTTGAAGACCTGTTAAACAATCCCTATCCCCTGCGAAGGCACCTCACTTAATGCATTCCTGGCACATCTGTGCCTATACCCACAACTGCTTTGTCCATGCCTGTGTCACACCTTTTCACTGTTGATGTACTGTATGCAGCTGTCCTTTTTGTCACGTGTCTGTCTGTGTGGGTGGTTGGAGGCATGTGTGCGTCAGTGGGGTGCCCGGGACGGGTAACTGTGCCGCATGACATACAAAAGCATCTTTGAATCATTAATACACCATTAGCAGCAGACCAAAGACTCCCTGCTCGCTCCGCACTGACCTTCAGAGAGTCCGCTTCATTAAGATTTAAACGCGCCAGCACACGCCCGCACTCCCATCGTCTGCGGAGCGCCAACCCCGGTAGGTGTAACTGTCCCCCGGCGTCGGCGCCATGCTGGTTCCCATCCGATTTACACCGCCAGCAAAGGACTAGAGGCCAGTCTGACACCCGTGTCGTGTAACCGCATGTATACTGTACACACACACACGCACATACACACCTCTGCAGACACACTGCCGTTCCCCGATGCCCCCCCCCCCCCCCCCCCCCCCGGCGGCCTGTTCCTTCAGGCCCTATTTGATCCGCACCATAATCAAGATTTTCAAGTTTTTGCCGACTCCCCTTTCATTAATGCCAAGCTTATGTTTTATGCACGAGAAGCTGAAATGACAGGCTGCTTGGAAAGGCGTGAGCCAAAGAGTGTGTGAATGTAAAAGAAACGAGAGCCCACACACAAGTAACAGATAGGCCGTATTTAAGCAAATGAAGATAAGTTGGAACAAATGTTCTTTCAGCGGTTTAGGCATACGTTGTGAAATGAAAGGGCAGCGCAGATATGGCATACTCATTCAACTCCATTATGTTAATAGTGAAAAGGCAGTTCACTTAGCTGTGAATAATAACACAGATAATGCTATCAGTGCCAGGCCTCTGACAGGACCCATCTTGAGTTCAGCTCTGCCGTCGTCAACATCTCACTTTGAGAGTCACACCCGACACGGACATGCTGACTATACAGTAATTATGGAGATGAAAAGTGTGTGTGTGTGTGCTTGTCCTTACAATAGCATACCAGGAAGCCTATTGTAAGTGGGTGGCTGTCTGCCTCTGTGTGAGAGTGTGTCCTCTTGTTAGTTTTTTCTTTGTGTGTTCGTCTTTTTTTATGCATATGTACATCAGTGTGTGACACTGACTAGATTTGAAGCACATAAACTGTTTAGGAGACAATCGCTGCAGGAGTAATGACATGATTTGCCGTAAAACACTGACGGTGATTTTCTCATATACTACATTGAGTGCTGTGATGTAATAGCAAACATAATTGCATTTTATTGGGATACTTCCGCACGGATGGTCACCCAAAGTACTATGGAAGTTGCACACCCTTAAGTTCATATGGCCAATTGACTTAGTCACTTAAGGGCTGGAACTATTAAGAAGCTCACCTTTTAATCATGAGGGACACTAGCCAGTTACAGGCAAAACAAGTATTAATGGTGAGTCATCCTCAAGGCAATGAGGCCTCAACAACTCATTAACCCCCTGGCTCTGTGCAAATCTCTCTCCTTTGAAGTGCCTAGACAGTATTTTAACCCAGACACTAAACAGCTTTTAACCCCTACTAACCCCCGCGGGCGGCATGGTCGCCAACAGGTCCCTCCTCCCCCACCACCGAGGCACGACACCGAGCCGTCGCTAGCGCGCAGAGCGTCTCTCGTTTACAAAGAAAGTCAAAGTAAGACCTACTAAACCCGGCATAAACCGTGTGTAGAGCCCCTTTTTAACTCCTCTAAGGCCGATGAGTTGGCGCGCCACGTGTCTGTATGTGTCATAGTTTGCCAGCGTGTGTGTCTGTGTGTAGCTTTAAAAATGTGCAATCCTTTTACGATTGAATGTTCGCTAAACTTCAAACTGTTTAAACTCGGGAACCGTATGTACGCAATGCCGGCCTGTCAAGCCCTGGAGGTCTCTACATGTCCAGAGTTTTGAGTTTGTTTCTTCTTTTCAAGCTTCGATAAAAACATCTGTTTATCTGCTCCAAACTGCTACCATAAGCATTTACTGCAAACCAGCTTACCACATACAGTAGATGTGTGCATTAGTTCAAACCAAAGAGCACATCCTTAGTATGTGTATTTTCACAACCTGACTATTGTCATTTGGCTCATCGATCTAACAATTTACCTGTAATGATTGTTTTCACTAACGATTAAGCCCTCAATTATTAAATAGTCAAAAGGGGAAGGCATGCTGACAAACCAGCTAAATCACTGTCGAAGGCTCATGTGTGTAGCACTAGAATGGAAAGCTTGACAGGAGCTACTTAACTGTAACCGAGATGTTGGGAGTTAAGCGAACGGTCAATTAGCGGAATGTGCTTCACACTGGTACCTGCTCGAGAAGCCTACACCTGATACCAGAAAAGGCGCTGTCAGCGCCGTCTCATTGTGAAGTGACTGTAGTCACGAGCCTCAGTGTGAGGTGGTCCCCCTAGTGGTGTGGTGGTGTAACAGTGCGGTGAATCACAGCTTGTAACTCGTGGGTCGACTGCGTTCATATCCTGTGTGCTAATTCCACTTCCTCGATCAGCTCCTATTCAAACTGAAATAATCTAACTATAATCACTGACACCGGGGAGACGGATCTGTAAAGTGGCCTCAGGAAGTATTGGCTTCCTTTTTGATGAAAAAAACAAAATCACAAAAAAAAATGGTTTTGCTTTTAGGGGTTGTGTTTCCATTCCTACACTGTGTGTGGTGTGATATTCCAATGTGTCATTGAGCCCATTTCAGTGCCTGAATCCAACCTTATGACCCAAACACCATAAACTGGTGACAAATCAGTTCATAAAGACAATGAACAAACCAAAACGTTTTATAATTGCCTCATAAGCTATGAAACCTTCTGAACTCTGTAAACTAACTTTTTGGCACTAAAAAGGGCCACATTTGATGTACATTGTATTTGTGTCGATGAGCGACTATAAAGGAAACGTCCCAAATGCTCATGCGGTCAGAGGAGACGTGATTCATTTCACCTCTATGAACAGGTAGGATCTTTGTGTTGAGTAAATGAGTGGATATCAGAAAATTACCCCTTTTTTTTCTCTTCTACTTTCATACCGCATCAAATTTGTTATTAAAGTGCAGGGAGCTTACAATTGCAGAACCCAGGAGCCTCCAGCTCTGGGTCTCTGCTGTTCTTCTTTCTGTCTGGTCATACCACCACCTCACAATGCTGTTACCTCCACATTGCCCACTAACTGGTAATCCCTTATATTGGCCACGTTGATAGCTAGAAGCTGTGGGGGATGACTCGAGTGTTGCACTTCATACATTACATGTCATTTAGCTGACCCTTTTATCCAAAGCGACTTGCAATAAGTGCTTTTTAGCCATAGGGATTCAAACTCGGAACAATAACATGCATATATCACAAAAGAAAAGATTAAGGAGTGGCTGATTGATTAAACTACTCAGCGCTCAACTCAGCTTGCTGTAGATAAGAGCCATTATGATTACAATTCAAGTGATACTATTTGTTAGTGTTTTTAGACAAGGTATAGTCTGAAGAGGTGCGTCTTTAGTTTTCAGCGTGAGATGTAAAGGCTCTCTGCGGCCTAATAGATGAAAAGTAGGGATAAGGACGCCACATCAGAAGACTCACTAACCCCAATGTTGGTAATCGCCTCGTCTTGTCTTTTCTACTAGGCTGCCGGGGCTAGCAGAGCTATTGCCGTTGTCTAAGAACAAAATCGACGTGCTCTCGTCTGTTACATATTCAGTTAAAAAAAATAATAATAATACGCGCAACCTTTCAAATATACCCTGTGAAAAGGCTAACGGATATATTCCCCCAGATTCAGGGGGGATAAATGTATGCGGCCATATATATACACTCCTAGGCATTCTGAAATGTGGCTACAAGTGCTACTGTGAGCTAATGCTCATGGATTGTAGATGTTTTTTATCTACAGCGTGCATATACGGTTCCATTATTCTCCGTTGAAGTGGATATAAAGTGGGCTTCACATTATGTGCTAATGATAAAAACAAATTCAAATCTGACTCTCTTTTAAGTGCAGTGGAATGCTCAGGCAGTGGCGATATGGCTTGCAGGGGAATGGAGTTGTCATTGTGCCTCTCATAATGGAGAAAGGAGACAAATGGAGTCAGTGGGGTTGCTGAGGGACAAAGTGGTTGCAGTGTTTATGCAACGCACTCTGGGTCAGCGTCGCTGTGTGCACTAATGTTTAGATCCGAAGCCGCTCGTTGGCCTCCGTCACTCTGGAGTTGGTCTGAACGCTGCAGAGAGGATGTAAAAAAAAAAACTACAGAGGGTCGTAAGACAAACGCGCATGTGGTGTCCAGCGTTGTGCCTCACTGTGTGTGGATGGTGTGTGTGTGTGTGTGTGTGTGTGTGTGTGTGTGTGTGTGTGTGTGTGTGTGTGTGTGTGTGTGTGAGAGAGAGCGAGCGATGGCAAGACGGGAGACTGGGTTTGCACTGCGTAATGGCCGAGCTGATGCATTTTAAGCCCTCAAACGGGATATATTTCCATCCCGCTGTCTTGATTAAATGAAGCCTCCTCGGCTTGCCTCTCCAGACAGAGCGCGAGGAGTCGCGTGGGACGCGCCGGGACAGAGAAACAAGACAAAGGAGACAAGCGCTCCACTTTGTTGTGATTTCACTGCCTGCCGAATCAGAGCCGAGGATAGCAAGCTTATATTGGATTAGTGGAATAATGTATTTGTGCTCGAGGCGTGTGTTTGAATTCCAAGATGAATCTTGGTCTATTAGGCCACGTATGGACGTATGTTCTTGGATTGGTCGAAGTGTTCTCCCATCAGCCAGCCTCATAAAAACAAGGCAAGATCTGAAGTGCTGTCTTTATGCATCCACAGTTGATATCAGTGGCTGCTATTGATACTCCAGCACGTTTTCAGTCCACTGAAGGGAATTGGAGCTGCGGTAATGCTTTGAGGATATCTCATGTAAAATGAAGATGTATAATTTAAAATGACAAAGGCTCCATTTTTTGTGGAGTCAATGAGAGCAATTTGTGTGCACTGGCAAACCATGTAGGTCTTGATAGTCAATTTTCTGGCTTTGAGCTGAGGAGCTTCAATTTCACATCCCAGCAATAAAGCAAGTCGTCCCCTCGTCCCTCCACTTCATTTCTCATCCTCCCTTGTATTTATCCTCACGGCGTGACATTTTCTCTCTTGCCGTTTTCCCATTTCACCCTCTAAACCCGGCCCTAGGTGGCACGTTTACGGCATTAATTGAATAATTAATTCCTCTCATTAGTTTGTTTTTAATTATTTTCTCACCCCCTTCTCGCAGAGTATAAACTCATCAACTATTTTCATCCCTCCACACAAATTGCCCATGAAAACTGAGGATTGGCGGAGTGTGGCTTCAGCACACTGGCTCCATCAGTGGCCCCTAATGAGGGGACGGTTAGCCCAGGCGGAACAAGACTAACACTGGCTTTGTGCACCAAGAGGCACAACTCTGATTTAGCTCATTTAGTGTCCTTGGGCAAATTAAAGGGAGGTGAAAAGGGCCCGATTGCTAGCTGGAACTGGTTTTCACTATAGGAGCACAGGCTTTGCACAGGCCAAGACGGCAGGGAACAGAGCCTGCTTGTCTGATTGCTTGTTTGTTTGCAATGTGTTGGACTAATGGAATTTATTTACCCTGCATTCTCCAGATTTGGTTCCTTTCGAAAAGATCCTTTTTATTTGAGACACGGACTCCTTCACAGATTACAGATAAATGGTCGTTAAAAACGACTCTGCCCAGTTGGTTTTCCCCAAATGAATTATACAGGAGATATAGATTATTATCCTTTTAAAAAAGGAGATATAGATCATTATTTCTTACAACAAAATGAAATGAACACATGCAGTAGCTCAATGACTTAAAGCCTGGAGTCAACGAAACCCAACCATCTTCAGGTATCCACTCTGACTACTCGTGTTTCGCTTGATGTTGCTTTTAATTTCTTTGTGTGTAAATGTGGTTTGAGTTTGTTTTCATGTGAGCCTCCCACTCTGTGTGTGTGTTTGTTTTTCTAATTTGCCTAACTGCCACATTTTATTGATTTATGTTTTGTTTTTTTTTGTTTTTGTTTTTGTTTCCTGCTTTATGTCCTCTGTTGGCTGACTGGGCCTGTGTTGCATGCTTGCTGTCGTGTCCCAGTTTGAATGTAACTCGACAGTCAGCCGAACCAGGGGCCTCCAAGTCAACAAAGGTAAAGTTAACCCACTTATCCACAACCACCTGTCCTCCCCCACCGTCTCCCAAAGGACAGCCTGCCACGTTGCTCACACACATTCCTATCCCATTGTCCTAATAAGGACGACTGAGTGGCAGTGAGTGGGCCTCGTGTGCCGGCACTGTAGCAGGCACTTCTTGAGAGGGCTTTAGAAGTTTTTGCAGAAGCATATTCTTCCAGCATGTACTTTCCCTGCAAATCTCCATTCGCTTAGCTACTTCATACATGCAGCTTGTAGTTTTTAGCTTTGTGATGAATGTTGCGTTGGCCCGTGGTGCTTGCAGACACAATAGAACGTCACCTCACGAAAGCTGTCAACGCATCCAGATGTTGGAGAGTGGCTCAAAACAGTTGATGCAGAATCAGTGACTGTAAATTGCATTTTTTTTCAGACAGTGATGGTGCACAACGGTGCTTTTGTGGATTAATTATTTGAATAATGTTAATGATTTAAATGCTGATTAGGCAGAACTAGTCAGTCATTAAGAAAAAGTCTTGTAGCAATAAATTCAACCTTTTAACAGAGGGGGTTTTATTGTCCACACCGACAAAGACGTCTTTGGCTTGTTACACCTTTTGGACATTTTTTAAAAAGCCATATTTTTTGGAGGCTTGAGAGTGGGAAGCTGCTAAAGACAAAATAAAAGTCAAGGAAAACTAAGAGAGCGACAGTGGGCCAATTAGTCGGTTATTAAACTAACCTTTACAGAATGCCAAATTTTATATTGCGATTTTTTTTTTCTTTTATGCTGGACCATTATATTTGTGACGATGTTTTCAGCACCTCTAGGCAACACACCAGTCATTCAGTGAAACTAGGAAAACACCTGTTACTTCATAACACATGTTGGCAAAAAAAAAGAAATACTTAAAAAACAAGACAGGAACATAAAAATGAACTGATTGATTAGCAGTGCACGTGTCCAGCGGGGCGAGTAATGCTCACGTACGGAAGCCAGAATCAGAACATACACAGTCAGCAGTGGCCACTTTATAGCCTAGCATTAACCATTTTATGTGTCGTGGGAATACGATCAATAATGCGGATAGTGTAGCTAGCATTTCCATGTAATAATAATAACGTCATTCGACATTATTTAGAAAGCATGAGAAGCCTCGGTTTTAGAATCCGATTACTCTTATCCAGAGTACACTCACGTGCTTTGGCGATAGTTGTAGTTGCTGTTAGTGGTGCACGCGTAGAGTGTTCACTCCTTCGGTCGCTCTGCCCTTGCTTTGTTTCCATAAAGTCTATTGTTAGGACCATAAAATGCATCACAGGCTACGTTGCCTGTTGGATCACATTTGTCTGCTCGTGTATCTCGTCATGAGAGAGCCTGTGAGGGGGGGATTGAGAGATGCAGAGAGCGACGGGTAAGATGTAAGCACAAAGCAACACCGGCCTGTTCACCTCCTGACGGTGTGTGAACAATGCTATTGTTTCAGGGCAGAGTTGTCAGTGACTGTGCCCCCTCCCCCCCCTCTTCTTCTCTCTCTATTTCTTTTTTCCGCTCTCTCTCGTCATCCCCTCGTCTTCTCCCTCCCATCTCATCACCACAGAGGGAAAAGCGGTGGAGCATTTCGTCTGCCGGAGGTGAAAAGAACTCGTCGAGTGTAAGTAGAGGGGGTTTCTGGCAGAGTGAGGGGGAGAGGAAGCGGGATGAGACGGGGCTTTGGGGCGAGGGAGGTTGCGGCGGCAGGCAGAGATGGCGAAAGCGAGCGGATAGACGCGCGGCAGCGGCACAATCGCGTTAGCCTTGGCCTCCGTGGAATAAAGTTGGGCTTAACTGCAGAATTACCCGCACTCCTGCATTACAAAATGTTCCTTCGCCAGCATTTAGCATGCAAATTGGCTCCCAGATTATGCCTTTTGTATTCATTTTACCAACTGTCAGGCTGTGACGCGGGCAGAATGATAATCAGGCAGATGTTGCCCCCTAGCGCTCCGCTAGAGATCATCGCACTGCAAGGGGGAAGCAGTGTTGGGTTACTGCAAATTATTTGTGTGTGTGCGTTTAGGTATAAGTGTGTGTGCGTGTTGAAAAGAGAGACGGGCATTGAGGGGGTGAATAGTTGAAAGGGAAAGACGTGAGCATTAAGGTGACTAACGGCAGGTGGGATGGTGGAAAAAGAAGAGAAAATAACCGAGCTGAGCGCTGAAGACCGCTCAGTGCTCGCTTGACAGGATTGTGTAAGCCACAAATGGGAACAGAGAGAACTATTTACGGCGTGCTCTGAGAATATTCCCTCTTCCTAATGTTAATATTCAGCACCATGTCCTCTGAAAGCTGTGGCAGTCCGCCTCGTTGGTTTTCTCTGGGAGTCACTCGGGGCAACGATCGCTCACGTCTCGCCCAGGTCGTATCTGTGAATATCTGCGAGATAATGAGTCGGATTTGAATAATGGCCCGATCTGATTCATACCTCCAATTCTGTTTTTTCCACGAATCCCCCAACATGCATTTTACATTAAAGGTGGGCACATCTGGGGACCACATGCGGACCTCACAGACACCAGCCCGCAGGGTATCGTGCTTTAATTACTGGGGAAAAAGTCACTGATTGCGAGAGGTGGGAGATGAAGGAGGAACAGTACCGTTTCTGTAGAAGAAGGTAGTTTTTCATGATGGAAAGATGAAAATGGTCCCTAAACAACAGGTGTGTGTGTGTGTGTGTCCCTGCTTTCTACTATGTATGAGGTTGAATCTCTTGATTCTGGGTGGTACCGGCTCGGTGTGACTGCCTGCTGCGTGTTGATTAATCTTCAGTAAGGTGTCAATCTACGTCCAAATCTGCATACAGGCAACGGTTTTTAAGTACTTCACATTCCACTAATTTGGGTCTCTTTTTCATGGCCATTATTATCTATGTTTCTAACAAGAAAACTCGATTGCTGATATTCGGTAATGACATTGCTGCACCGGCTGACATGGCAAGAAACAATGAATCAAATGTAGTTTTTTAGGGATTAGTCGTGCATTCTTAAATGGTTTTGTAGATCCTGGAGAGAATTGATGAGGTCTGCTAATGTGACGCTAAGTAAGTTTGCTAACTAAATTTGGCAAAGCTGTAGTGTTTCTTGCCACGTCAGACGTCACGTAAAAGACGGCGCCACTGTTATGTAGATGGTTTTGCATCCCATATTTATCAGTTCTAATAAGTCCCAGGTTGTATTTAACCACTACCTGCACACTGCCTTTGTTACGTCTTCGAAATGCCTTTAATATACAGAAAACCTTTGTTGCATACACGGCCCTATTTCCTTGTCTTTCCTTGTCCATCAGGACAAGTCGACCCCGGAGGACCAGAGCTCGTGGGACAGCTTCAAGACCATGACCCCCGAGCTGTCCATCGTGCCCGGCGAGCAGAAGGACCGATTGGAGCTGCACAATAAGATCTGGGACTCGTCCTCCGCGAACACGCCTGACTCCTCCGAGGGAGACTTCCAGACAGAAGTGTGAAGACGCACGCACACCGACACGCACACACACACACACACGCGCGCTCACTACGACACACACGTGCTCTTGCAGAGAGAAACAATTGAAAAAAAAAAAACAAAAAAAAAGCTATACATAAGTACACGATTTCTTGCAAAGATCTCCCAACGCCTCTGCTCCTCATCTCCTGCAACGCGCGCCGCCGGACCCCATACTGTGTTTGTTTACTGACGGAGCGGACAGGCGTGGAAAGAAGACTGTTCTACCCTATATTTTCGCAAAGACTATTGAAAAGAAAGAACAGGGGCGTGACACGCCTGCGACCGAGGAACATTTTTAAATGAACTTAAGAAAACTGAAAAAAACTATTTCTGAGAAAAATGTCTTGATTTTATTCTGGAGAAAAATGAAAATCTCTTTCAATTGTTTGATGATTTGGGGTGGGGGAAGGAAAATAATATTTCTGCACTGTTAAGTTCTTTTTAAAGCATGGGGCGGGGGGGAGGGGGGATCGCACTGAGGTTTCTCACTGTTATCCCCCCCCTAGGCGCCCTGCTTTCATGCATTTCCGTTTCCCCTCTAATGGATGTTGGAAGCATCTCCTATTCTGTCTCTCCTTTTTTATTTGATTCTTTTTGGATGCAAAGGGGGCGGGGACAAGGGAAGAGCTGCTCATTGGTATGTGCCATCCTCATTGCTTTTTTTCATGTTCCAGTTGAACCACCCCCATCCATCCTTCATCCTTTGTGTATCTTACTTTTTGTGTATTTTCTACAGATTTGTTCCAAGAGATATCATCTTGTATGGATGGAAACGTCTAATGAAAAAATATTAATGAAGCATCTTCTTCAAGAAGAATTGATTTATTTTTGGACTGGTATGCTCATGCGCCTGCTACTTTTTAAAATTATTTTTGTCCTTTTCATTTTCTCTGAGAATTAACCCATATGCACATACATGTGAGCCTACGTTTGAGGGCAATGTGTCCCGCATGTTCTCCGGTCACGAGAAAGGAGAAAGGTAGGGATCAGGTGCCCCATCACGGATTGAAAGGTAAACATGCTTTCTTTTGCTTCCGTCTACCGAGCCCCTTCTAGTTTATGCCCACCAGTCGTCACGCTACCAGGAGGCAAGAAATCGCAATGTTGGCAGTGACCCCCACATTTATAATCCCGTCTTTCCCATGCATCCCTCTCCGTGTGATTGCCGCCTGCATTTGTGAGCACAGCAGCTGCAGACTGAAATAGAAATACAGAGATGGAGTCACAGAGGTTACGAGGCTACAAGGTGGCAGACGGAACTGGAAAAAAAATGAGATCTTGTGGCGACGCCTTCTACTTGACATTCTACGTCCGTGCGTTGGCCGCTACAAGAGGACAACCGGTTTCCTTCTGTTGCTGCATTAGCAAATCAGTCCTCCGCACTCCCACAGAGAAAGTGTCACAGTGCAGGGTGAATTCATTAAGATGGTGTGATAAGTTTTCTGTCTTATGTTCAAAGCGGCGCCCAGTAATCTAACAGAAGTGAAGAAAGTGAAAGAGAATATGTTGTCCAAGAAAAAAAAACACACACAACCCAAAATCTAAAATGAGACAGCTAGAGGCGGGCAGAGATGGAGTTTAAGAGGGGGAGTGCTCAAAGCCGTAATTATCCGGAGACGGCTATTTGTCCTGACATTTTCCAATGCAGCCCTCAAACCATCTGTTTAAAGATCCCCAATGTGGTGGTAGTTCTGCATGGCGCAGATGGTGAGACACAAGTGCAGCCCTCCTAACCTTTCAAGCTAATCAGCTGATGGAACGTACTCGGAGGAAATGGATCGGTTTGGCCCTCAGGTTGCAGCGCTGAGGTCACATTCAGCTGACCTTCTGCGGGGGCTCGGGATCCAGATCCAACGTACTGTGTCTCCAAACGGGAAAAAAAAAAAAAAGCATCTGGCCGGCCTGTCGTGGTCCACGGTCTCCGTCAATGGGTGTTGATCTATAGCAGTAGGAAACATCAGTCTCAGGGGTAACAGATGTAACCTTAACGTGGAAAAAATGCTCTTTTTTTTTATTTTTTTTTTTACATAAAATTGAGTTTGAGAGAAAAAAAAGCGATATATGAATTCTCTACAAAGCCTTGTTCCCATGGTAACTAAAAAAAAAATGAGAAAGAAAGGAATGTGTGATGTTTTGCTGTACTTGCGTTTCCACATTATGCTGGTTAGACGGGCGCAGTCGGACAGCTCACACCTCAGTGAGATTCTTCAGGAGGGAGTGAGGTGCTGCTTCATCGAATGAGATCGAGATGTTTGTCTGATCAACGCAACTAACAATGACTATCATCTTAAAAACGTGCTTTCTGTATTGAACTGGTGTGACGTGAATGCTTAGAAGTTAAGTTGGTGCAGGAGTATGTTGGTAAGTCAATTTGCTTTCTTTTGTGTGTTTCAATTCTGCCAAACTCAACAGCCCATAAAAAAAATATAATATAAAGCCCAGCAAGTTTCCAATGCCAGGCAGATGCCAGCTCCATAACCTCCACCTTCGCCTCCAACCGTTCACCCTTTGATGCTTTGGTGGTAAACTGAATGCTACGACCATCTGACATTACACTTGGTTTACAGCTGACAACTCCCTCCTTTTCCTTTTCCCCTCATTTGTTCTTTTTATACATACGATTGTACAAAGTAGTCCTCTAATGTTTTCATAGTGTCTTTTTATATGAAAATAAATTTTCAAATTGATCTTGCGTCCCGTGCGTGCGTGCCTGCGTTCTTGAAGGGCATCCGTGGAG
Source organism: Apeltes quadracus (assembly GCA_021346845.1). Taxonomy (NCBI): domain Eukaryota; kingdom Metazoa; phylum Chordata; class Actinopteri; order Perciformes; family Gasterosteidae; genus Apeltes; species Apeltes quadracus. The sequence goes on from CM037926.1 coordinate 11,240,697, forward strand.
GAGAGCGACTCGGTTCTTTGATTTGCAGTGTACTTGCCTTGCCATGTTTTCATAACACTACTCTGACAAACTGTCACTCAGAAGCATTGAGGCCCAACTGTGACCAATCAGAGGCCCTGCTGGTCTGTCACAAAATATGAGAGGAAGTCACGTTGCGCTGAAATAACCACGGAGGAAATGTCAATTCAAACTGATCATTTTATTAAAATTGTATAAACTGAAGCGGCATTCATGCTAGTAACAAACCTTTTTTCCAAAAAATGTTTTTGTTATGTAACCTGGAAATAATGGACAGGCTTTGATTGTCCAGTCAGCGACTCCAGCACGAAAAGAACAAGAGGCAAGAGATGTTCGCTGCGCATGTCTGAGTCTCTGTACATTTGCTCTCCAACGGGCTCGTGGGTAATTAAGTGTCTGCCGTTGGAGCTGCCATCGCTAAACCCTGGAGAAAGGCCACCAACTGGAACTTTCTCACGGGAGCGAGCGGGATGAGAGCGAGGTCAGAGGAGGGAGAAAGTAGGACAAAGCCCGCGGAGACGGGGTTTTTACATCACCTCTGGCAGCTGAGTCACAGCAATTAGAGTGCTTATCGTGGTTATTTTTTCGCTGAGGTTTGTGGGTAATTAAGTTGTACTGGTGTGTCACCAGTGACCTAAGAAAGGAGAGCCTGAGGAAAAGACTATCAGAGGCCGTCCATCGGGAAGCTCTCGACAGGGCCGCCCGAGTGCTCGTTATGTACAAATGAGACACAACCCACAGTTGTATGTTCCCGAACAACGCTGGGAGAAGAGTGAGTTTCAGTGCTGCAAGTTTAACATCGCTCAGTCAAACGCAAGAGGGTTGCAAAAAGCTCCACTGTTACTTTCTGATAGTGACGCAAGAGGAACATGGAGCAAGAGGCTTTTCGTGCATCTTCATCTCGCTGCATCTTCAGTAAGAAGCAGTCACTGTTGTGATGTTTTGTCGACAGGCAAGGAACAACAGATCGATACAATCCTTGTTTATGATAGTGCAATCACAAACAAGGCTAGATTATCTCCAGCCGGTTTGCCGCTAACGATGCATCCTGCAGCGTTAACTAATGATGATACCTTTTGCTTCTCGATATTGCCTCTGCTGTAGTGGCAGCGTGATGTCATTATTTAATGTCGCATCCATCAGATGTGATATTTGTAATTGTTTTTCTGTACAGGTCACCGCCTCATTAACGATTTGCCTTCACCTGATGTGCGTTGTTACGGATCGGTGGTTGTTGCATATGGCACAGTTAATGAAAGTGATTTGAAAATATCTGAAATGGCCTCGTAAAAATGCATTCAAAATATCTGTTAGCGTTAGTAAGGAGGACGGCAGTTTAGGTCTTTGTTATTTAACTTCTGCAAAATGGGAATCTACTCTGACCCAATGATTACTTTGTCATTTCATTGTATCTGAAATTTTCTTAGTTCTTTTATCAAAGACGTTAAAGTCCTTTGCCGTCAAACCGCTGCAGTCGCTGCACGAGCACTAATGGAAACGGATTTGCTGGCGGAAAAGGCCTCGGGCTCTTTGAACTCTGCAGTAAGATCATTTCAAAGGGGGAGAACACAGGAAGATGGAGCGTGTGAAGGCCGGTCAGCGACAAACATAAAGTCATAAAACAAAAAAACACACCAAATACCACGAGACGGTAAAATAAAGAATACCGCTGGCACACTAATGAATTTGGGCAAAGTGAAAGGCAGTGTGAGGCACCCACGGGAGCATGCAACAACCTGCAAGTGGAATGAGATATTTCAGTCTTAACAATGCAATAAAGTGAAATTGTGCCGGGCCGTGCGAGAAGGAACAGTGGAAAGCCGTTGCTCTAACGGCTGTAGCGTGTGTAGCTAGCTGTCCCTCCTCGGTGGCTGACCGATGGATCCGTCCCACAGGCTCCTTTTGCCGTGCTGCTCAGAGGAGACGCTGAGAACGGAGCAGACAGGCCGACTGCAAGAGACGGCGGTGTGGACGGGAGTGCAGACGAAAAAGTATAAATCCGAAAGAATGGTTCCAATGCAAAGGATGTCATGTGCAGCGGTAGATCCCTGGAAAAAAAACCGGAATCATCTCAAATGTTTAAGACTACGGTTAAAGCCCTCAGTGGGCCTTTTGGACGAATCCATATGGCAATGCCTTTAGCGTTCGGCTGCTCCTTTTGGGTCGGCCTTCCACGTGAAATGCCTTTGCTGTGCCTCGTTCAAATTCTGGCCCAGCAAATCCGTCGCAGCGCCGGTCAGACAGACCTGGGATCAAACACAAGTGGTTTAGTCAAGTTGACGCTTTCAGGGTGATTTTATTCCGAGCGGAGGTTAAAGGACTCATTGAAGCTTTTTTGCTCCACAAAGCAAATCTTCACATATTGTGGCAACATACATTTTCGTCGGAATGAATTGCCTTTCCACACTAACCCGTGGCTTCTTTGGGAAGAGGCTGTGCAGCCAGCTTTCAACCTCCGGGGGCCAGTCGTGCAAGGACGGGGGGGGGGGGGCGTGGGGGACACAATGGCTGAGAGAGACAGAGAGGTGAGAACTCGTGACGCTCCCTCACGCGTCTTTTTGCCGGGTAATGAGACAAGCGAAGCCGCCCCCTTGAACTCCCAAGTGTTCAATAACAGTCAGCGGTGAGGAGTCCAAATGAGGGCGACCACCTCCGTGACTCCCAGATGGACTCGAGTCATTCTTTTTGTGTGTGTGTGTGTGTGTCTGTGTGTTGCTGCGCTGAGGGCCAAGGGCGGAGGACTCACACTGAAGCATTAAGGAAAGCGCTGCGCTCGGGACATTTCTGGCCTAGCCTTGAATAAAGACATTTACAGAAAGGGATTCTATAGATATGCAGCTGTTTTGTAACAGACGTGCTAAGGTCGGCTATTTGAGAGACGGAGTCGTGATGTCAGGAAGGAGTTTCTCTAACTGCTAAGGTGTATCACAGCACAGATGGGATAGAGAGTCCCGGCTATGCTTTCTCATTACCGCTGCCTCAAAGTCTATATATACATTTATAGTATTGAAAGGCACGAGCAGGTAAGCAATTTTTTTCAAAATAATTTATTATCCAACACAAACACAACAAAAAGAACCTCATGTCACTGTTGTAGCTGAAGGCCTCGGATAAATTGCCGCTAATCACTAAAGTGAAGTCATTTGTCTTTTCAACAATTCATAGTTTCTGGAGTTTTATGGCAATTGAAGCCTTTCAACTTGGAGTAAAGATTTTCCAATCATTAGTGAAGTTTAGTGTAGAGTTGTTTCACAATGTGTGTGTGTTTGTGTCTGTGTACGTGCATTTAAATGAACAAAAGGCCCCCTTCTTAACCTTCAAACAAAGCCATCGGGACGCAAGTGACCTCACACGTACTATCGCGACGTCCAGACGACTGATGTCGGACGCCTCAGTCTCACGTCGCGTCCTTCTCATCCCTGTGCTTGTAAAGAGTGATTTGAGATAAAATTTTGGTACGTTCAGGGACCCTGTCTAACCCCTGGGGGAATTGATCCCACTCATAGAGCCGCTCTGTGCACAAGCCAACCTACAGCAGTACATGAATAGATCCCCCCTCTCTCTTAGAACCCGTAGCTCCATGTCTGAAATCCCTCTGAGAACCATCCCGACTCTGAGAATCGGTTCTGATTTGTGGTGCAAACACAACCGTGTGTTATCATGGTGTCACTATGTCTCCTGTCAGTTCGTTGGCGTGTGTGTGTATGTGTGTGTGTCCGCGCCCGCCCGCGCGCAGCATCTATTTTCTATTTCACAATGTTTAATACAGAGGAATTACTGTTGTCAAAGAAAAAAAAGGCCTGAGTTGCTACTTTTAAACATGGCACCCAGTTTCACCTTAAAACTTTAGACGACATGCAGGTATGAAATTCATGTTATTCCTCATAGTGATTGAACTCAAGGAGACGTGGCAGCTTCAGCACAAACAAAGCGCCTGCACTGCCGTTCATTTGTACAGAAGTTATTAACGTTCTGATTAATGCAGAGGGTCCGTTCTTATGAGATTCTGCTCCCTCACCAGAATAAACTTATTCCAAGGATCTCATTAGGCTTTTATGAAAAGCAGAGGCTTTTTAGGTTCAAATAATATTGTTGAAAAATGGTAGAGAGAGAAAGGAAGCGTTTACGCCGACCCTCACAGGGCCGCGTACTGAAACTATAAAACACTGCGGGTGACGAACAGTCGTTGCCGAGGTCAGTGATAATTTCGCAGGGACCGCTTTAATCAGTTGAGATGAGCAGAATTTGAGCATTAATAGACTTTACTGTGTATTTAACCCCTTACGTTGGAAACACCAATTTTCAAAACGAAAGACCTGATTTGAGGCATTTTTTGTTGTTGCATGTGACTGTTCTTGCTCATTGTTGCAACCTTTCACAATATATTTACTTCAAGGAGGTTTGCAAGCAGTAAGACAATAACGTAATATAACACGCAACCTTTTTTTGGTCGTGGCGTACCATTAGGATGACATACTGGACATTCAAATACTAGACGTGCTTGGCACTGCTAACCAGGCAGCTGGTATTGATTTCTGTTCCAATGTCAGCACGGTCATCCTTTCGCTATGGAAACAGGAAATCAGGTTATTTTAGTGGATCGTGTCCCACTTGTTCGGCACAGAAGTGGCACGAGAGGCACTAATTAAGCGCTTCTCAACGTAGCAACATCGGGCCTCCCAGCAGGTCTGCGGAGTCTGCATGTACGATTGGGCTGTTGGATTCACTCATTTAACAAGGCCCTTAAAACGCCACAAACAACTTCCAGTAAGCGCAAACAGATTCCTGAAAAACAATTTGTGCTGTTCCATAGCTGGTCGAACCGTTATCCTTGAGCTGTGAGTTGATGAAAACGATAACATTATCACTTATACAATATTGTATAATGATTGATTTGGTTCAACAGGAAGATTAAAAGCACATTTGCCAATTAAGTTTTAATTTCAAACTTTCTCAAAATCTGTGGTCTATCTTAGGGGTGTGTTTCCAAACAGAAAATGCGCTGTAAAACTTTTTGCTGTATTTTTCCACAGATTGTTTCCTCTTTTCCAGGAAATAATTAAATGACTGTAGATTAACACATATCATTTAAATCTGCCATTAAAAGTAGTTAAAAAATAACCCAAACTATAAAATTACCTTAATAGTAGTTTTAATTGCCTTGTTTGTGATAGTATAGATTCCAAACTTAGTTCAGTAATATTTAAAAGATGTATTTTCTTTTATGATAAAATTACATAACTTGTTTTCACCCTCAACCTTGCAGCTCATTATTCAGATTGCAGCACCTCATTTTTTTTTAAATCCGTATTTTCAAAGCTCCCATAAGACGCCGCGTCACACGGCCTCTCTCACCTGATCACCTCCCCCAGTGCACCTGTCAGCCACACACCCTCCTCATCAGCGCCATCGCTCCCACCTGCCCACTCTGCTGCACCTCAGGGTTCAAACCTCCCACTGGTTCTCCCCCGGACTCGAGATCAGCCTCCTCTGGCGTCTGCCTGCTCCCGCCGACGGCTCGGCCTTCCCCCGGTTGGATTCAGCCAAGTGAGTCAATCCGAGACGGGTTTTGTCTTTTGTGCGCTTTCTGGAAGATGGCCTTTGTCCTGCTACTAGTCGGGATGTCCGTTGTGCTGCGTTTGGGTCCTTACCACTCTTTAGAAAATGTCTCTGTGCAAGTTGGCATGGCATCAAGGCCGGCTACAGCAACCAGACTGCAGATATGGAAAAAGTAAATCCAGCAACTTACTACGGAATTGTAACTGCGACTAAAGACTAAAGACTAAAGCCCCTGCACCTTGTGGGCGGGGCCACCTGGGACGGAACGGTTTTTATTCGGTTTCCCACGGCTGCAGTGTATTAGACAGATTAGGTTTAGAGGGTACTACATTCATGTATTGCGCCATAAAGTTGAAAAAATAAATTCTCATCCCACCCGTGTTTATGATGGCGACGGGTGCATGGTCGTCCTCCAGACCCTCATGATTTACTCTGAGATATATGGGGTTTCTGCTGCGCCTGCTGTCGGCCATAAGAAGTTAACTAATTCCTTAAAAGGCCATAACCAGTCCAATGACAGTGGGCCAAAGGTTGAAAACGCTTTCGAGCACAGTGACGACAGCAAGTTCATATTGTGCGTCTCAGCCAAATCTGCAACGCTGTAAAACTCTGTCCCAAGATATCTGATATTTTCCTCGTCTGGGTTCAAGCTTCCTCTTTGTTAACTGGTCTGGATTTTTTTTGTCAGTTACCGTGACAATGCATTCTCCCCTCTCCTTCCCCCCGCCGCGCTCTCTGTCGACTCTCGGACTGTGTTGGTGTAGTGGATGCTCTGGTTGCCTTGAAGAGGAGGGAATATGTGGCAAATGCGTCTGGTGCCTCTCCAGTGGCGCATTGATGCTTAAATGGTCCCTCCGGTCAACGAGCTGCAATCACTCGGCGCGATGGGAGGCGCTTTAGCTGTAAATGCTATCAGGGTGAAAGGACTTCAGGGAGTCCAAAGAAATCCGTACATCTCACTTTGAACGTTGCCACTGTTTTGGCTGGTGTTTTAAAGCTGCTGGGAGTGTGTGATCATGGATATACTTTGACTGCTATTCAAATGGGACCCATCAAAGAAATCCTTCGTATTTAGCCCGCCGTTTGTTTTAGATTGTCAAACCAATGGCGTGACAACCAGCAAATACGCTGTCACAAAGCTTCATGAGGTTTCTAATTGAGCTGAAAGTCAGGGCCACGGTTTGAGCTGGGATGTAACCTGGGGAAGGAGCCCGGGAGTTGTTGGCAAATTGTCAAAATGCTTCATGCTAGTCTGATTTGCCTTTGCGCACTGCGAGGATCCTCGCACTAGATTTTCTCTGTAAAATTTCTGTTTAAAAATGTTGTTTTTACCTCTTTTTTTTATTTTTACTAGCCTTCTCTTACACGCTCACAGTTAAAAGGGGGAGAAAAAAAATCTGTCTTCTGCCAGTGCGCTGTGTGGTTAGGGGGCTGTTGTTTGGAGGAAGGGCCAGTCTTGCAAATGGACATGTCGTGTGGAGCATTGCCCACCCAGTTGCATGGAGTTTACCCTGAGGAGGGAGGGGGGGCGGGGGGCAGAGGAAGAGGGGAACTGTCTTTGGCATGGTGAGCCCCAATGCTCTCGGAGGCAATCTGGATCCATGGAAGAGATGGAGCGAAAAGCAAGAATGTGCTCTGCTCCGTAAGGAGGGGGGGGGGGGGGGGGGGTAAAGAGCAATGAACTGTAGGGAGCCATATGGACGGCGCATTAAAGCCTAAATTGGACGGCAAGAAATAAATGTGAACTGTAGTTGTGCAAAGAAATATGTAAAGCAGGCGGAAGATATGATACTGCATTTCTTAAAATCCTTTCCTAGTACAGCTTCTGTATTTATGGGAATTGTGTATTATGGGAAAGTGAGGATGTTGCATTGATGTGCAACAATTGGCACGGCGAGTGTAGGATGACTAAAAATGGTCCTTGAAGAAGACTGTAGTTATGCTTCTTATTTCTCATTTCAAATCTTTTAATACTGACTGGAGCTGGATTTGCCAAGGCCATTAAATGTATACACCTTACTAGTTGACATTAACAGTGGTGAAGTGGACCAGTGGCAAGAGCCAGGTCATGCACACATTAATTTATATTTTTATGTATAAATCCTTAAGGTATTTGTTGAAAGAAAATTGAATAGAAAGTGAGCGAAACAGGATAAAGGCTTTCATTTTTCTATCCCTTTATTATTTTTGTGTGCGTATGTGTGTGTAAAAATGAAGGGTAAAGGGGTACATAAAGATGCGAGCGGGTAACCGAGGGAGACGGAAGGAGAGCATCACTGTAATGAAGCGTCAGTACTCATCTTTTGTCTTTCCAGACTCGTATTCCCTACAGCTTAATATTTGTATTTTGTCCTTCACATCTGTTTATTCTTTAAAGTGGCCTCCATTCTCCAGGTTTTTCTGTTCAAATCATAATTACATGACATTAACCCCCTTTTTCATAATCACAAATTAAATTCTATAGAATAAGAAATGTGATTTAAAAATATTTCTTTCATCAAAGCAATTATTCTATTTTCATCGCCAGTGTTTGTTTTTGAAGTAACAGGCTGTTGAATTGCACCCAAAACCACCTCTAATTACAGCGGTCATATAAATATCGTGCAGCCGCATCTTCTGCCTGTCCTACATGTTGTGTGTCTGTGTGTAGTTCAGCAGTGCTCCTCTTTGTGACGCAACGATCAGATGCTACGAAAGGATGCGAGCCAGAGAATGGGAAGAAATGCCAAATAAACGCGTGGGAGGAAAACAATGAAGGAAAGGCGATGATGAGCGAAACTGTTTGAAACGAGTACTTTTTTTTAATTTATTAATCAGCGCTCTGACAATGGGAGTCATCGAGATAACAGAGAGCCTCATGTGGCTGCTGGGGAGAGAACTCTCAACCATGTTGAAACCACAGAGCGACAGGAATCCCACCGGCATGGCAATCTCCCCAAAAAGCTATGACTTTATCTGGGATTCAGACCGGCAGCCTTCTGAACACGCTGTGCCGCTGTCCCTTTATCAACATCATGCAGGAAGCAACCCCCTCCAGATACTCACTGGGCCTCATTTACTTGCATGTGTGCAGACTTTAATGTGGTCCTGCATCATCTTCAAAACGAAAAACAATGTTTCTTTTCTCTTTGGTGATGGAAAGTGCAGCGATGAATGTGTAACATGGGTCCAGTAACTGAACTCAAAATGGAAACATTAATGCACAGCATGTGTTAACCATCACCACTTTGCTCAATCACCTTCAATGTTACCTCGTGTTTGCAGAACAATAATCGTATAACTACAAAAAATAAAATGTTCCTGGAAGGTAATTGATCAAATTACCACTGTGAAAAGTGCTAATGCCACATAACAACCAATAACTCAATAGGTTGCTTGACTCAGATTGTAGTTCTTGAATTATTCACTAGAATTTTCTGGACATTTTGCTCGGCAGGGATTTATATTTTGAAAGTTGAATCCCTGTGTGTAGTTTAACTATTGGCTGTTTGAATAATGAACTTCTTTCGGAATGTGGAACAAATATGAAAAGCATGGCTGACTCATTGGATCAGAGCTTTTTATTTTTATATAAAGCTAGATTTAGGTGATTTTTTTTTTTTATTTAGTCAATTAGCCTCCCTCTCCTCCACTAACGGCACTGCTCTGGGCTCCGTCTCTCCGGTGCAGACAAACTCCACGGTGCCTTCGGCAAAGCAACGGGCGAAACATCTCCTCTGCCACGGCTCTGAATCGTGTCTGAGCGAGCGTTTTATCGTCTCCCACGTAGAGACTTCACAGAATAACGTCTGGGTCGAGGTGGCGTATGGCTCTCGGGTTGGGGCGGGGGGGGGGGGGGCTATTGGAGGAATGCACGTAGCCTGCAGATTCGGTTTGTGATGACTGTTTGTTAGCCTCAGGGGCCACTGCTGTGCTCCAGAAGCTGTGCTCCTGTGGAGGCACATATTGCAGGGAGCCGGCTCCCGTTTTCTTTTCCATCTTCTATTTCGTCTTCTCCCCAGGAAAGAATATTTTTACGAAAGACTCTTTTGGGGCTGTCGTATAGGCTCATGTCCTTCACAAGTGAATTAAATCTCGCGAATTCACTGCCAAAATCTAAGGGCCTAAAAGCGTCCCAGCATTTCTTATCTTTTACTCTGAGGTTTCTAAAACAATCATTGTGAATATGCGAGTCTTGTGAGCAGGAAAAGAATGAAGGAAGTTGTTTCAGAGGTATTAAAACACAAGGGGGACGTGATGGTTCTTGTCCAATGCTTCGGAGCTCTACCTGACTTTGATAGATGTGTCTAGTGGAATAATATGACATTTCCACACGGTGGAAGGAACTCGACTTGAAAGGTCAGTCTGCTCACTTCCACCCTCTTTCATCTATAGGTCCACCTTCTCTTACCTGCATGGGTGCGCATGTCTGAACATAGCTGTGGGTCTGCTCCTTTGTCCTGTCTCTAAGGTAACAGGTTATCCCAACGCACAAAATACAGAATAATCTGTTTTTTGCCCTGTTGGTTTAGTTTAGGTTTAAATAAAATAGTTTGATTTGTCTCCTGTGCAGGACAATTGTTTTTTTTAGAACGTCATCGATAAAAGACTTGAATTATTTTAATTGCCTAATTTACAGTGTTATGAAGCTGATTTGTATTCTGAGTGATTTCTCGACTCCTGACAAAGGTTCTTAACAGCTCACCTGCGGTGGGCAAACTGACATTGACAACTGAGCTGGAGGCGATTGTGTCGGTCCAAAGAAAAGGATTTTAAAATTTGGTTTCATCTAGTAACGTCTGGATATGCAATTCTGAGTTCATTGTAGCCTCTGGAGGTTTGCACTGTGTGGCCCCACGTGCTGAATCGGTAAAAAAACATGCATTAGTGTCATTTTATGTCACATATAGTGGCCGCTGGGGGGCGGGGGGGAGGCGGGAGGGGTGCTGCATACCTTTGCAAACCCTAGATGGAAGTAGGGAATGGGGACGAGACATGATTTTTTTTTTTTCTGTTCATCTGTTCCTTCATTTTGTACTGTTTTGAGTTGCTAACTATACATTAATACAAGTCAAAAGTTTGAAGCATTTTCTAATTTTGACTGGTACTCAGGGCCGGCCCAAGGCATAAGCGAACTAAGCGGCTGCTTGGGGCCCCTTGCAAGCAGCCCTAGTTTTGTATTATAACCTTACTGTATTCGTTTATAATTTTCGCTATAACAGTATAGCGTGACATTTGTGCTAATAATCTTCTAGCACAGGTGACTGTGCGTGGTGGGAGGGGGCCCCCAAAGAAAATTCTGCTTAGGCCCCCCAAGAGACTCGGGCCGGCACTGGTGGTAGTGTATAGTTTTCTGACTAGTGCCCGGTGCAAATCCTCTTGTTCATAGATTTTTTTTTTTTGTCAAACAGAGGAACCCTTGGAGGCTTTGTGTTACAGATCCAAGCTGACAGCTTAAAATAACAGTTAACGGTTCTTCTGCCTGCTTCCCTCTGACGGATTTACAGTGCTGTAATGTTAAATGGAGTGTGCTGCCGACCTGGGAGCGTGGCAGGCGGTCTGACACCAGGCCGGCTTCACGCACTAAAGGGCCCCTTCCTCTTTTCACTTGTCCTTGCTCCACCATGTTCATTTCCAGCCGACGGCACCTGTCATCTTTTGCCACGAGTTGTCATGAACGCGTTGATTGGAATATTGGTGATTGTCCTGCATCTTTCGTTGCGGTAATTAACCTTCATATTGAAGTGATGTTAAATGTTTGTCTTTTAATACAGCAAACGGTACAGCTGTGTCTTGTGTCTCATTGAAAGACAAACTGCAACTGTGTGGGGGGGAGAGAGAGAAACGACAACGTTGAACTGCAGCTTTTAATGTTATCTAGTTGATATAATTGCTTTAATAGAAAAGTCAAGCGTTGTGTACCGATTCCTCCAACCTAACCATGTCTTCATTAATTCAATGAAATGCATCTATTCATCCACTTCCCTGCAAACAATTACGTTTATCAACAAAAACTTTATTGAAGAAAAAGTTTTAATAAGTACATCATTAAAAGTTTCAGGTAACCAAGTGAATTCATGTCAGTTGATGGATGTTGCATTTTCTATAGCTTAGAAACTGTTACGAGGCCATATTGCTAGGTAATTATCCAATACATCTTTTCTCTATTTGGAAATACATTTTTTGGAAAAGGGAGATGTTTACACTAATATTTTAGCTGGAAAACATGTCTAGCAAATGATTTCATTATTTTACAGCCCTCACAATAATTGGACAACCCATTCAGTTCTTTTAACAGTTGCTAAACGTGAATATGCTGCGGCTCCGAGACCGAAGCCCTCCAACCTTTTTGTGTGACATCATCTATTAAAAACAACCCAACAATACATGACCCGTTTTGTACAGCACATTTCTCATCAACAAGGCCATTGTGGTGGAACCCACCTCTCTGATTGCTTACCCTTCTTTCTGTGCATATTGCTTTCATTTACTCCAAAGCCTCCCTCATTCAGTCTTTTGTTTCAAAGCAACCACTTTAATTACTTTAGCTCGCAATGTGAGCGTTGCATGACGGCTCCAGCATCGGGGAATATGGGGGGAGGCAGGGGATGATTTGTATGAACGTTGGGTAGCAATAACGGGGAGGAGAATGACATGAGACTGACGGAATGAGAGGCAGAGCTGTCTGAGAAGTGTGTCTGAGCCCTTGGATCACGGCTCAAATACAGCTTGTCTGAACTTTTTACCTTTCTGTCCACCAAGATGATTTTATCCTGCTAGCGACGGGCCCTCAAAGCCGTCCTGCCATGTCCTGGCAAATGTGCTGTACATTTACCTGCACTACGAAATGGATTTAGTGTGTTCTTGTGCTTTCACTCCGCGGGTGGCCGTGACCGGGGGCATTCTGTGTGTCCGGCAAATTGTCCACCTGCATTATTGCTGACAAAGGGGAGGATTTCCCCAAATTTGGCACAAACATCTACATGGACTGAAGGACAAACTGATCTGAATTTTATTCCAGTGACATGTCAAAGGCCTACAAATGGTGTGGGCCTCTACGGCGTTTTATCCTACCGGAGCTAAGTGTTGATCAATGCTGCAGCGATTTGAGGACAGAAGGCTGGGAAGTAAAAACAGAAGGGGGGGAAACGCCACTGCCATCGCTCTTCCATGACGCTGAGGATCTGGATCCGCTGGGCTCCCGAGCTAAATTAAAACAACCGGCATCCCATTGATTCCAGCTCTGACAGGGACCATACATCACCCCGCAGCCAGAGAGAGGCCAAAGGAGAGCAAAGGGAAAGAACGGGAGGGAGCGTAATAAAGAAACAAACAACATTCAGGATAGAAAATGATAACCAAAATAATAGCAGGAGAAAACCGATAAGAGAAGGGTGGGAAGTGATCAGATCTCCAGAAAAGAGGAGAGAAACTGACTAGAGGGAGGGCGGAAGTGGGGGTGTGGGGGGCGGCTGAGATGACAAACAAGATGAGCCTTTCTACACTGGCAAGTCAATCTATATCCAAATCACGGCTGACTTTGTGGTAAAGGTAAGGTGGACCAATACCTTCCTGACAATATAACAATTGTATTCTAGAGAGACTCAAAAATGACCTTGGGCATCCTTAACCATTACATGACATAGGAAGTCCCTCGTCCCAGCGGCATTGTATTTGGTTCTGCAAACCAAGTACAGGAGTGGCAGTGAAGCGCTGCTCGAGCGCCTTGAAACCCAAACCAGCCGCACATGGCCAACGCGGTTGGATTGAAAATGGGTCTCACCAGAAAGTAAATGGTTTAGCATCCCGTTAACATGTAAATGCATTTCCACTTCGCAGTGTTTAACGGATGAAGTGGTGCAGTAGCTAAAATGCCGCCAGACCCTCCACGTCCGACAGGGGCTGTACTGGGATTTTCCGTCTTGCTTATTGATCTACCCACTTGAAGGCTGCTTTGCTTCTTTTTCAGTCTCAAGCAGCCATGGACCTGATATGACAGCCTTTGCCAGGAGGTAGGCTCGGTATCGTTGTGTCACAGATGCCAGGGTAGGCTTTATTCCAGCAACTGCAAGTTAGAACCTCTTTAGTCTTGTGGCATTTTCAGGTTTGATGGAAATGGAAAGAAGCCATTGGTCAACACAGTGAAAGCTGTTCCAAGGCGCTTGGACGGCACTCCAGGGTGAAACAACAGTGCAAACCACCCTCTGATTCTCTGAGACTCACAATATGGTAATGCAGGGAATGAATAGTGAGTCTCTGGGAAGGCGTGTGTGTGTGTGTGTGTGTGTGTGTGTGTGCGTGTTCGTTCAGCTGCTCAATTGGCCACAGCAGCCAGCCATTACTGAGCAGTACCAAGCAGCAGAGCATGACACACACCAGCTGGATCTGCAAACACCTCCACCGGGAGGGAAGGAATGTGCCAAAGAGACAGCAAGAAAGTGAGAGGGAATGGGAGGAGGATAAGGCGAAAGACAATGAGGGACTGAGGCGTCACAGCCAAAGGGGGGGAAAAGAACGAATGGAGAGATCCACCCACGAGGTAAAATGAAACCGATTCAACACCACCCGACTGACGCCAACGCAAGCCCTTAAACCCGCCGTGAGAAAATGCACGTAAAAAAATCACACTCTAATAAATGAATCTTCACCTCCAATGTCAGATTGAATGCAGGCACGTGTGACAAATTGTGTTTGTAGGTGTACAGGCTCCCAAGAAAAATGTCCACCATGTCCCATATCGTCATGGTGACCATCGCAACGCCCATGAATAAAACGTGATTTGCTGCATTGGGGATGTTGCAGGAGCTGTGTGTGCACACACACATATGCTCTGTATCTGCGAGACCGGTTGAGTCCTTGTCCGCGAGGTATTTCTTCTTACCCTTTCTCCCCTCTCGCCTTCTTTCTTTGCATCTCACTCCCACACAGCTATTTGCACCGGCACCTTTGCCAGTAATGAAGAAAAACATTATGCATGGATGGATCCGGGAGCTTGGCGGGTGTGGGGATGGCAAAGCGATGAATCACATGCCAGAAGATAAATGTATTTTTGCAACTTTCTTTGGCCCTTTTTCCCGCAGCCCCTATCCCCCCCCCCGCCCATCCCTCCATTTCATATTCCCCTGTCCAGCCACATTATTTCTGTTCCTTTTACTCGATGCCGCAGTTTGGCTGGGTGACACAGAGCGATGGAGCATTCTGCCCATGGTGTTTCGGACATCACTTGACAATGGCTGGCATGGAGGAGAAGCGAGAAACCATCCCCACTTCAGTCTTTGTTTGAATCCCGTTAACGGCAGACTTGAGTCTACCTTTTTTTTTATTGGCTGGAAGTCGATGAGCGTCTCCTTTTTGTTTTTGGCAAAAAAGCGTTCCTGCCAGACGCCGGGGTTGTGAAAGCCTCGGCTAATACAAAATGACAAATGTTTTTAATATCGTTTGGCAATAAAAACCTCAAAGCTTTCGTAGATGATCCACTTACTTTTTTTTTTTTTTTTTCTTCAGGCAAATAAATCAGATAATTTTCTTTCTAGTGATCATATTACCAATGCAGTTAAATAACTACTTCATGCAGCAGTAACCCTACTCTTAAATTTATGAAATATTGTTGTAGCGGGCAACGGAGAGTGAGCTTTACCCAAATTCTGTGGTGTAACTGTATGAATGCACAATTTATAAATGAGCCCCCACATCTTTAGAGCTGGCACTACCCACCAACTGCTCAGTCTAAACTGTGCATGCATACAGACTTCATTTTAGTTGGATGAGTGACGCAGTTTGAAAACCAATTTGGTGCATACTTTTGCCAATGTTCTCCCTGATAATGAGTGTCGTTCTAATATTCAGTCCAATTTCTGGTTTTAGTTTGTTTTATGCAGTTGTACAATGCCCTGAATCTGTCTCAGACCTTCAAAATAAGTTATAAACCAAGAAATAAACCACTATGAAGCGATCAATACGGGCTATTCAAAGTACTACATGGGGTTGAATGCTGTCTATGTGGCCTGCGGTCTGATCCTATGTAGGATTTTTCCTGAGAGGAGTGAGACCAGACGGCTGGTGTCTTCCATAACCTCCTTTTCATTGTGCAGCATGTGTGAATGTCCAAAATCTGTGGCAGTGATAATCCTGTCTCACGTTTTTAATCTTGTGCAGAAGGATCATTCTTGTTAATATTGTGACTGTTTAACCACTCAAATGATGTTTGGAACCATATGCTGGCTCTATTAATAATAATAATGCTGCAAAAAGGATGACGTTTATAAATGTTTCCTCAAAGTTAATAAAAGATCAAGAGAAGAAGCTGGTGACTGAAAACTGGAGCAGAGCTGAAAGGCGAATAGCCATTAAGTTGCCCTGCTTGCTGCTTTTAGTAGTTTTGGTGCTTTGGGCAGAAAGTACGACTGCATCAAATCCCGGAAAGTTTAAAGGACAATGGAGAAGAGCTACGACTTTAAAAGTTGTTTGTGGACTGCATAGCTATCGTAGGTTACAGATTGAGGAGCTAACAATCTGCCCCTCCCTCCTCCCCCCTCCCGGGTGCCTTTTTTTTTGTACATTTTTTCCATTCTCACCTGTTTTCGATAAGTAGCAGCTAGTCTCGAGGTGGCTGACGCTTGTGCCATGCGTGTCAGTTCGGAGTGGCCTATTTACGGCAGCTAATTCATCATGGACTGAACGCCTACATACGGTACATTTAATTACCCCCCCAAACACAAACAGGACCCTCTCTGTCCCGGTGATTTATTGTTACGTCAAGGGCAAGATGGGCATGGGGAGGGGAATGAGAGGGGAATAAAAAGGTGAGTGGTGAAGAATTGGTTGAGGCTTTGACAAATCTTTGGTTCTCGGTACCTTTTCATTTTTATTTGTATCCCGCAACGTATTTACATAAATTCCTCCTAGGCTTCACACTGCTGGTATCCGAATCCTCTTTTGACCAGAAGACAGCAGGCTTTGCCAATGCAGGCAGGAGCACATGGCTTCGCCAATTTTATATTTTTTTCCCCCACATGGCTTTGTGGTGCCCCCTTTTTTTTTTAAATGACATTGCAGGCTTGTTTAAACCATCACGGTTGAATTATACAGCTGAATGACTGCGAGGAGGAGGAGTAGCGCAAAACAACAACAATAATTTTGACAAGTGCTGAGAGCAGACGGCGGTTTTATCAGCCTATAATCAACCGACTCGGCCCCACAGAGATGAGTTCCGTATCTCCACTCGCACTCAAGATCAAGGCTCACCGGCGCCGCCGTCGCTGTGCATAAGCTAACATTCCCTTTTCCCTTCACTCCTTCACATCTCGCCTTCCTTCTCGCCTTTTTGACTTTGTCTTGGGGTTGTTCAGCCGACCTTCTTGCCACCCTTTTTTTTTCTGGACTTTATTCTCACTCCCCTTCTTTGCCTCTCTCCTAGGCACTGGAGTATTTTACTACTTTGCTTATGCTTTCTTTGCCCCCCTCCCCCTCCTGTATTTCTGCCTGCTCTCCAGAACACCCACGAGGCCTCTTTGAAAATAGAAGAAGCTCCTGGTCTTTTTTTCTTCCCCCCCCCACCACCATATTTCAGCCCCCTCTGAGAAAAGCAAGGCACCCAAAGGGTGAACAGGTTAATGTTCTGGCAGTTTGAGATACACTTTTGACATTTCAATCCAGCATCTGTTTTTATCGAAGCTGATTTAAGAAGTGCGGGGGTGCATGAAGGGGTAATGGGGGGAAGGATGGATGGAGGGAGGCAGGGAGGAGGAGGCGGAGGAGGCGGGAGTAGTCCATGGGCTGGTGCGGCTACACAGAGACTGTGGATTGTGTCTACGTGAGGTTCAGTCGGTGCTGTGCGGTTGCGGATCACTTAATACATGGATGCGTATGGTGATGTCGCCTCCAAGTGGCGGGCAGCAGAACTTTTTGGAGCGGGAGTCAACTGCGGCAGGGCAACGGGCAAAAATAATGGCATGTGTTCTTCAGGAACCGGACTCGGACTGAAGATAAAAAATGCAAACGAACGTGTGGCCAATTGTGACCTTTTGAAAGGATTAAGAAAAGACTGTTGGAGGCAAAGGGGTGATTACAATATGTGGTTGGGGGGACGACAACGTGAGAAAAATAGCAAGCGTGAGGGCAGGTGGGGACAAATGCAGAGTGGGGACAGAAACACATTTTTCTGTCCCCACTCTGGATGGGTGGAGACGGAGGGACTATGCACCGGAGAATAACGCTCAGCCTCAAGATTACGGAAGTGAAGGACGGCATCCGATAAAGGAAATTAAACGGAACTCCAGAGGCTCGACCGGGTAGATGGGAAAGGAACAATGGGAAGAGGGGGGACGAGAGAGTGGGAGGCCTACCAGACTCCCAATGAGCAGAAAGCAATGGGGGGGGGGAGACGCAGACTCGACAGAGTAACACGGATCCCCGTCAGCCAGCACTTTCTTGGAAGTTTTTATTGGATATGAATTCAATAAGCAGCGGGTGTAATTACCGACGGAACGTCTCCTCGCGCGCTTCCAGGTCAGCACTTATCTTGCGTAAGAATGTCAATTATAGCCATAAAAACGCCAGTCTGGGGGGGGGGGGGCAAAGGACGGAGAGGGAAGTGGAGGGGCCTGAAAATGAAGACAAGGGACCAGGACTGTAGACAGGGAAGGTTTTCCCAACGTCGCAGCTTAAGAGACGGACGGGCTTGCACCTTTTTACATGTAGCCTATCACAGAGTGTGTTGTTTCACACTATGAGAAATACTTTCAGAAATCCCATCGCCCCCATTTTCTTCCCATGCATTCACTTTCATCCTGCGCATCGAGGTTTGCGCCTTCATACTTTGCCAAGGCGCACCTGGCCTAATAAGTGTGAACATAAACGGTTTGCCGGTAATAACAAGGCTGCGTGTTCCGATCCGCCTCCTTACGATGTGCACCCATAATGCATGCTGACGATTATCGCCCGATACGTGGCCATAACTGCCAGTGAGGTTTTGCATAATAAAAAACCTGTGATCGATAACCACATCTTTCTGATTGTTATTTCCTTTTTACTCGAGCAGCCCTCTTTAAGAAGCACTCTGCCGTTGCTGCTGCAGCGATTTAGGTGCAATGGTAACCGTATGTATGCATGCATGTATCAATCTGTCTAAGGGTCCATTACTGAACCCATCAATCCAGTCTTTTAGAAATTCAGTACCCGGCCCCCCTTCGGTGGGTGCCAGTGGGGAGGGGTCTGTCCTTGATCTGCTCTCCGAACAAACAGCCTGGTAAACATCATGAAACATTTAGAGCAGCCTTCTCTCTAATTCACACTGGCAACCCGCAGCTGCACAAAAACAGCTCCTCCCAAAGCTCGGCCCTGTAGTGGGGCTTCAGTTGATGGGTGCATGGATGTTGTGTGTTCCTGTGAATGTGTGTACAAGGACTAAGCAAGCACGTGTGTGTGTGTGTGTGTGTGTGTAAATGATACAGATTTTAATGTATGTATCTGTTTTATACGAGCTTGTATGAGCACCTTTCCCAACTCTCAGGGAAAAAGCCATGTCTGTGCGCTCATAAAATCCCTGTAGGATAAATTGTATCTGGGTAGATATAATTTATCGTATTTGGCAAGTTCCTTTTTAAGGCGGGATGAAAACCAACAACGAATTAGAATCACAACTCACTCAGCTGGAGGTCTGAGTCGATGCCGTGTACCGAACAATATGCTCTTCAATAATTCCTTCCATCTCTGGCACAAGAGGTATTTGTATTTCCTGTGAAACTGCATTGCCTCGGCGGTTTGTTAAATGGAGCAAAGATGCTTTTAGATCTCACCTGATGTGAACATCGGAACTCCAATTTTGTACCTCCCCGAAGCCCATAGACATTTACATCTTGTCAAAGTGCAAAGTCCCAACACCTGGTTGTGCGTTGTGAATTATAATCCAGAATGTATTGTCCCAAAAGACTTTAAAAAATATCAATGTTGATTTACCTGGAAATAGAAGACTTTTGAAGGCCACATAATGAAACGGATGGATAGCTTCGCTGCTCTTCATTTATTTTTTTACCGTGAAATATCCATTAAAATCAATGAATAATGAATAAAGGCATGCAGCCTCTTACCCCCCTTTAATAA
The DNA here is from genome assembly GCA_021346845.1 of Apeltes quadracus. Lineage (NCBI taxonomy): Eukaryota > Metazoa > Chordata > Actinopteri > Perciformes > Gasterosteidae > Apeltes > Apeltes quadracus. The sequence goes on from CM037926.1 coordinate 11,260,353, forward strand.
AATGTAGCAAGCGGGACCGCTTATTCAGTAATGTCACGCGTAATTAGCTGTGCTGCCGAGACCACCTTCATGCAGTAATCTTTCGAGGCCTGACCTGCATGCTTTCTTTTCCATCACATATCATACTTTTGGATTTATCTCTCTCTCCCCCCGCTCCTCCTCCTCCTCCTTTTGTGTTTACACTTCTGTTTAGCTTGTCTGGTTGATCTCTGCACAAATTCCAAAGGAAACCCTTGAAGGTTGCTGCTTAAAGGAAACACGCAAACACAGTTCTCGCCCGAGAACGACAAACGGCCACGTGTGAGGAATGGCCACGATAATCGGCCACTCCTGTGGCAGATTTGTGAACACGTACTTAATGGTGCAAACCTGCTGTATCAAGGCCGTAAAATGTCTTTTCTCACCAAAACATTTTGAGTGGTGACAGTGCCTCACTGTAATAGAATAACTTCCAACTGCTGATGTGGTGTGCCGATGCACCATTGCTGCGGCACTGTGTGGGCTTCAGTGGAAGCCACGGCGAGGCAGATACTTGCACTACGATCAATACTACTAGGCCCTGTTAGGAGGGAATCGATCAGCTTAGTACTTGATGTGGAACAGTCTTTCTATCGCTCCCTTTCTCCACTCAGCCTTTCTTTGCGTGCCCTCTCTCTTTTTCACTGTGTTGCACCATCGATCTTACGCAGTGATAGCAAACATGTCTTCACCGTTGGGGTGGAGGGGTCAGTGCTAAACCTCCACCACAACCGTGCCCACCCCCCGCTCCCACAGAGAGACTCTTAATGACTAGGACAATGTGAGTGACGAAGGGCAACGGAGAATGACAGGTCTTTATTTTAAGCTCTTTTTTTTTTTTAACCTGAATGCTCCTGCTTGAGCAAGCCAGAAACGCGCACACACACACACTTGTCCTTGTTGATGGAAGCTTCTGTTCACAGATCAATTGACCCGGCCAATGTTTTGGGCTGATGCTGGCTTCCCCATGGCGCGGTCTAGCCAATCTGAATTAATTGCAGGAAGCACTGATGCGTGTGAGAGAGGATATGAAAGGGAATACGCACCGACAGATGCCAAATGAAAGGCACTGTCCTGCTGCTGCTTGCCGATCCTTTTTAATCCACATTCTGCAACAGTTTTTGGAATGATGTGTGTTTGTGTATACAACTGGAAAAGGGTATAAATGCACCTCCGTACACCGGTCACGTGATTTATTTCACCTGAGCATTACTCCCTCAAATACATCCTGGAACATCTTTTATTGATTTAAAGTTTGTTTTGGTTTCAACTTGTGTACAATGTCAGGCTTTAATTTTTTGGTTTCATTCTCCAAACCACAAAGGTTTTTGAGATGCAGTAAAATATTAATTTGGGACATCCAATGTTTTTGAATTACCCCCATGCTATTTTTGTATCACTCACTCAACGTTTCAAAGTTTTGCCTCTTTGAGCATTAGTCATTAGGGTGGAGAGCTGGGATCCCGCAGTCAGCTTTTCATCCACAGACCTGCTGATAACACGATTAGCAAGCTCAAAAGCTAATGATCTCTCAATGTGAGAAGTTTTGTTGTGTACTGAAGCTAATTAGTCGTGGATGTTGTGGACTGGTGTTGTGATAACGAGCCGGGAAGGGACGGCACGGGGCGACAGTCGGAGCCCTATGTTAATGAGCCAGTGCTTTCATTAGACCTGCCACCAATGGCCGTTGTTAGCATCCCAAACTGATAGGCTGCTTGCTTTACCTGGTGGACAGTTTGACATGTCTTTTTTTTCTGGGCTGTAGACCAGGATTAAACCTCTAATGGATGTTGAGTAACAGATTTTGGTCCCAAATGTACATGCCCTGATAGAATGACCACACATGCCCCCTTCATTGGCACCTTTTTTAAGGTCCTCTGTGACTGAGCAGAACAGACAACACTGAGGTTACAGCTGTGATACACAGCACTGAAACTGGGCATATTGATTTGATTACATTGCTTGAGCATTGCCAGCATGAAGCGTGCTGATGTTGATGTAGTCAGACACTTGCTCGGCTATGTGTTTCGTATGCGCTTTATGACGTGCTGTGATTAGCAAGGGAACCGTTGCAAAACATGGAAACTACTTCACATCTTGTTGCCTTTTTAAAGTCAACGCAGCTTTGCTTCTGCTGGTGACAAGTCAGCGTGTGCTTTTGCATGCCATGCACTAAGTGGCTCCCCGGGACGCGTGTGAACACACTTTAGCTAGGATATACCGTCTAAGTTGATGGAGGGAGGGCAAAATCTTGTAATGCGTATTCCAGGTGTGTCCCTGTAATCTCCTTGAAGTGCAGTTTTGCATTTGGAAGCGGATCGCGTGCCCATGCACGCCCGGGGCAATTAGGAGGCAAGTGTCAAGTGACGACCTTGCCAAGTCTTTGGCTCCTTTGGCCGTCTCCAGCCCTTCAACTCCAAACATCCAGAGTCCTCAGAGGCCGCAAAATGAAACGGGTTCTCGTTTCTTTTTGCCTGGCTAGGCAAAAGAAACGAGAACCCTTTTCATTTCGCTCCTTTGCACAACCAAAGTAACGATTGGGAAACACTGGGCGAAGCCAATCGCTCCTCAGAAGTATTTTGTTAGTACTCTGAGCAGTTATTCATGTTTAGAATCTTGAAAGCAAATTGTCAGTTTCTGTTGAATCTGAATAGATCAAATATTGAAGGAATTTCTTTTACCACCCTCTTTTTGTACAAGTAGAATTGATTAAATTGCTATTAACCTCAGTAATGTGCAAAAAAACATATGTAGCTTTACCTTTTTTACTGAAAAAATGGTTACACACACATCCATGTGTTGCATGTGTTTTACATGTTAATACATGTATAGAGGTTGAGCATTTTATTAAATTAGGGAAATCGTGCGGCAAACAAGGTTCTCCTTGTTCAATGTGGAAAAATACATGTTGTGCCACTAAATGCAAGTCCTGGAAGCCTTGAGCTCCCATAAACCTCTGAATAACGTGGCCTGGTGATCATGTGATCACACATGCGTCCTGGCTCAGAGTGAGAGGAGTACACTAATCTTTTCCAGGCTCCCATGGAAAACTACGGCTGCAGCTACTGTACTTCCTCCGGTCTCGTCTTCGGTCTCTTTGCATTGCACAGCTCTGTGCCTCTTTTTTAGCCTGTGTCAGCATATTCCACAACCCCCCCCCCCCCCCCCCCCTCTATGCCTTTCAAACCTTTTCTGTGGCTGGAAAGACTGAGGAGGGAGGGAGGGGGGGGGGGTGCTGTTGTTGAAATATGTGTCAGTTGGCCAAATAGGGCCCTCATGCTGGTCTTCGTGGTGCAGGCTATGACGCATCCCTATCCCGCTACGTCTCCTTCTACTTAATTCTCCCTCCCCATGTCCCTCGGTAACGATCTTCTGCCCTGTTCTTTATGGATCCCTTGCCTTCTTGAGCGGCTCTATTTTGTGCTCCCTCCCCATGTCGCGCCATAATTAGACTTCAGCGATGTACTACTCCGTCTCGCTTCCGTCTTTAAACCGGAGAAATGCGCTCGTTGTGTAGCGATGTTGTAACCTACGGTGCCAGTGTGCTGCAGCTGTGGGAGTCCGACTTCAGTAGCTTATTGCAGCAATAACACAGACCAGCAAACTGAGGAGCTCTGCACGCACACACACACACACACACACACACACACACACACACACACTATTTAATTCATGCGAAGTTGAAGCCGCCGTTACGTTATCAGTCAACAAGAGGCAGTGTTGGGTATTAAGCCAATTTACCGTTATACACCAGTGTACGGGGACTTTTAATGACTATCAAAACAGGGGGCCCTTCGCATTAATTCAGGGTTGTGTGCTCTGCTTTATTTTGTATGACTGCCCATTTATAAGTGTGTGTGTGTGTGTGTGTGTGTGTGTGTGTGTGGCTATCTCTTTCCTCATTGATTGACTGATTTATATCGGCACTCAAGCTTGAAATAGAATTCACTCCTCCGTCTGCAGTAAAATGCAGGGACCGGCAGACTGTGTCGTGTGTGTGTGTGTGTGTGTGTGTGTGTGTGTGTTACATTTTCAACATTGCATGTGAAAAGGTTCACTGGCTGCAAAGCTGAGGTGAATGCAAAAAAAAAAAGTATGCTCATTTCTTTCTTCTCCCTCACTTTCCTCACCCAGCCCAAAGGAGCTGAACCCAACCAACACCCACCCAATCAGTCCATTCCCCTCGTTCAGTGCTCCCTCGCTCGCCCATCCCTCATCCTCTTACCAGAGCACGGGACCATGCAGTGGAAATAACAGAGCCAATAAAGACACTGCCAGAATCCATCCACTCCCAACGCCTCACCCAGCCACTGAGGCTGCTGGAAAGAGGTGGGGGGGGGGGGCTGAGGGAGAGGGGAGACCACCTCTAACGTGTCTACAGCTATGCATGATGGAGGGAGGTGGTGTTGGAAGGATGCAGGAGGCGTGAGCTAAGAAGATGATAAATGGGGGCGGTGAAGACCGGGCGCAGGATGGAATGAAGATGGAGGGATTTGGATGGCGGGACGATTATTCTTGGAGGGAGCATGTGGGCACACATTCGGCCGATGGCTCTTCCTTACCCAGGGGAGCTCAGCAACAGGTGCAATCCTTTCCAGTCCCCCATCGCTTGAGACTTTTGTGTTTCTTTGACTACACAGAGCTCAAGAGTCCTCCACTATAATCCGACTAGACGGAGTTTCTGTTCGTTTTCAATTAAAAGATAAAGGATGCTTGAATTGAAGCCCTCATTCATATTTAAACAGGTGTCCAAATATGGTGCAGGTGCATTATAAAGAAGAGCAAAGTAAAGTCGGTGATGACTGAGTAAAGCAGGTCATCTCGGATCTTTTTTAAATCAACCTTTCAAACCAGCATACTATGCCGGTTAACTAATTCATTGATCCTCATTCTCAGAGATCCGCCGTGTGCTGAAACGCTGGAGATCCAAACCCACCAACCTGTCTTGGTGTGTGTGTGATTGCAATAGTTCACCCATCTCTCACACACACACACTGTAAAACTTGTACCCCCCTCCCTGCAAGGCTTTGAATTTTTACGATAATAGCTCTGTCGTCAATCCTCCGGCGGCAATCTTGCTTTTGTTTTTCGTTTCCCTTTCAATTTTTCTATGATGAAGCATTTACGATCATGTCTCGTAGGGTTGTCATCATATTTTAGTCCCACCAGGCGAGGATGTGAATGGCTCATATGCATCTGAACTGGAGCATTTACATCAATTCTTATTGAAACCCAAGTCGCATGCCACCGCTTGGCCTGATTTCCTTGTGCTCAAAAAGGAGCTGTGAAGAACTGGAAGAGAAGACAAATCTGTTACCCGTATGTGCCCCCGAGGAGGCCCTCTGAAACTGCATCCTTTCATGTATAATACAGACCTCCAAAATAATTACCCCTTTCATGTCAATCCTGTATCTTTTTTTTAATTTTTTTTTTCTCAAACCCACTCGCGCTAGCTGTTTTGAAGGAAAGGTCTAGGAGTTGTTGTGCACAATTTCCTTCTGCATCTGCAAGTTTTGAACGGAGCTCAAACGCAGAAAACTTTGGCAGGGAGTTTCATCCCTGCTTCTTATTCAATATATTTTATCGACTCTGTCAAAGTGGATCTGGCGAATAGCTACAAGTAGATTACGATCAAACGTGTTTGTGAAGCAGCAAAGACTGTCCCTGGGATAGTGTTTGTATGAGGGGAGCATCATGTGCAATATATTTCTCATATTTCCATGGAGATGCACACAAATGGAATTTCCCCCTTTTTTGGAGATGGAGACGAAGTGTTACGAAGCGTTAACCCGGCTCGGGAGGACGACGCAACTACCCAAGACCACGTCCGCTGGATGCGGGAACCTGTATTCTAGTCACCACGATGCTACAACACAATGAACAATCACGCTGCCACATTGGAGTACTGAATGGTGGGTTTATTTTACTATACAATGATCACGTATAATGACGATACATACAGCGCCAACACCTAACAAGACACCATTAATTACACACAAGTAAGTAGACACGGGATAGGAGGGCTAACGGGTAACAAGGCCGGTGGAGCAGGGCGGTATCAGCGGTCTGTCAAAGCGAAGAAACGAACAAAAGGGCCCTGAGCTTCCCTGCTCCTCTGAACCTGCCTACCTGCACCACTTGCCTCACTGCTACAGCACACTGGGTGACAGCCGCTGGCTTCTAACCTAGTGTGTCTAACACACGCAATTTTTCCTATGGGTGTATGTAGACCCAAGGGTATCTTACCCAGCCCTGCTCCACAGTGCTCTTGGGGTAAGTGCATGCAACACAAACCTGGATATACAATAGACCACTGTTTTAACAACAAACATAAACCACATATTCTTTCCTCTCTTAATCTCACCCAACACAATTTATCTCCAAACTCTTATCCAACACAATCTATGCTCTCAATCTCTTAACCGACCTAACTCTCTTTCTCTCTCAACCAACCCAACTCTTTTTCAATCTCTCCCTACACGCACTAAACATTTTATAGTGCTGCTGCTCTGGATTGGCTGGAGAGCCAGCTGGCCACGCCCGCTTCATGTTTTGTATGACTGATCAACCTAATTTGTGTTGCCAGTGATGCCTGAACTCCCCTTAGAGTTCATTGCAGCTATGTCTTGCATTTCTACATCTACACATTTAAAAGGCAGTGAGGTCCTATTACAGAGACATACTGCCAAATATATTCTTGCAAATGAAAAACAAATATTTAATTTGTTTTAAATGGTCCAGAAGAAACACACGGTCAACTTTTTCCCCCAAACCTCACTGCCTTTGTTGAAGTAGATTTGGGCTTTTAAAGACAAAATGATGCATACAGCAAAGCTGTGGGAGCCATCAATTTGGAATTGAACCACCAAAATCCAATACAGACCATATGACTATTCAAATCAATATGCAATGCATCGGGACTGGCCAAACGTAATTGTCGGAAATCCCACCTTAATACATTACAGACTCATTCCAAAAAAAGGGCCCCATTGGTATTGCATTCGTCATCCACCTAGCTGTATCCTGTTAGGCGATAAAGGCCTCAAAGAATCCCATTACAATCATAACCCACTTGTAAACAGCTGCTGAAGGATCGATTGTGGTTTTAACTCATTTCAAACCTTGCATTGTGTGATTAGGGTTTCAGACACAATTTGTGTTCTACATTATACTAAACTAGCATAATAAACGCCTCACAAAAACAAAGACCTGATGCAGTAAAAATTTTTTTTTTTTCAACAATTCGTCAAATGAGAATAAATAGTTGAGCTGGTCTCATGGTCTCGCTGGATTTGCAGCTCCCTGTAGAGCATTTGGTGGTGCGTGTATTCCGTAGTTGCTGCTTCTCCACCCTCATGCCCCCATTCTGCTTTATAAAGGAATGAGATCTTTTTTTTTTTTTACGATGGCATTCAGAAAACCACTGTGATTCAATCACACATATTGACAAGTTCATCAGTTTGCACCTGGACGACGGCTATAATCAAGGTGATTGGGTTCCACCTGTGCCCGTCAATCAGCTGCGCGGGGCTCAGTAATGAAAGGAGGAAGGCCGAGTCGGAGGTGAGGTTGCAGAGCTTTTTGAATGGATGTCCGACAAAGTATTTGTAAAAAGTATTTGTGAATGTTCTTGGTGGGAGGTTGAGGACCCGGTGAGTCTGGGGTGACTCAGTCAGTTCTTTAAGAAACACTATTGGTTAATGCCTCTGCTGTATTTTAGTTGAGTGTGCATAGCCATTTTGAGTTGGGTAGTTTTGATGTATTCATTTACTTTATTTGGCTCAACCACAAGTCCCTGCCCCCCCCCCCCCCACTCGGAGTACAACCTCATATCGGAGTGATTGATGATAAATGGTGTAAAATTGCATCTGTTTTAGTCTCCGACTGACTGACCTGTTTTCATCCCCCACGCCTTCCCTAGGCAACCCCAAGAAGGGGACGTAACACAATGTCGTACCAATCCATCTACTTGAGAATGTGCTACGAGACAAGTTAACGGGTAACCAAATCTTTAGCTATATACTTCAAAAAGTTAAAAAAATGATCACATTCCTTCCATTTGTATTTAGAATAAATTGAGAAAGAAACATGATGGCATTGTTGAAGTAACTGACATTAAGATAAAACCATTTGATTGCTATTCAGTTGAATTTAGTCTTTAGTATTTAGCCGTTAGCAAATTGTGTTCGGTCATTTATTTTAGCAACTTATCTGATTCCATTTGTATTGTGGCACTCTCAGTCACACACACAGCCACCAGAGAAAGTGTCCAAATGACTTTCTTTCCACAGATACTCGTTCAAAAGGATCGTATCCAGAGGACCATGTAGTTCAAATGTTGCAGGATTGCCAGACAGCGGCTGAAGTCATTGATGGAGTCTTGTCTCTCGTATGCAGAGAAGCGTTACTGGGATTCGGCAAGCTGCTCGTAAGCCTTCTTTCTTTCTTGCTGATTGAACTTTTTTTCGGAGCTAGAGGTTGAAACTAATGAGAATGTGAAAGATAATGGCTCGGCTGAGGATTTAACCTCTGAAGAGAGTACAGAAATGAATATCTTGAAAGATGGGAGGACTCCTCGGTACCGTTTTCAGCTCCAACAGAGACGGAGGTACGTATAAATCAAATGCAGAAGCGATATTCAGTCTGAACTATTTACTTACTGACAATAGCAGGGGAATTTATGTGGCTATTAAGACAAGTGTTTCTGAATGATCAGGGGCTGCAACCGAGGCCACTTTATGGATTGGATGCAATAAAATCCAGTGATAAAACAAATAAGGAGGCTGTGGACCTGGCCTTCAATCAAATGTAAGTATGATAAGCAAGTTCATTAATTTTAATGGAATAAGTTCTCAATAATGCACCAGCCAGTACTGCGGTTATCCGTATTCCTGGTCCTAACACAGTGCTTTAACCAAACAGAAGGGAAGTTTTCCTTCGCCTGCAAAGCCATGAATCAAACCTTGAAAGGTGAAAGGGGAGGGCGGGTGTAAAGGGAGCGTAAGAGCTTGTTGGAGATATTGGAGAGATGCCCCAGGCCGAGTTTCCTATGGATAAGGTGATGTCACCCTCCCACAGCGAGGATGGGAGAAACAGAGTGGCGGGGGGGAGGGAGGCAGGCGAGGGGGCAGGAAGAGACCTCTGCATGCAGAGGAGACTGAGAGGGAAAACGAGTAAGGAAGTGAGAAACCAGAGAGACTAGGGGGAGTGTAGTGAGGGAAGGGTTTGTGCAGAGAGAAGGGGGGGGTAGGGGGGGGGGGGGGGGCTGGACACGGACGATCTTTTCCTAACTTTTGTCCGCCTCCTTTCTACTTTCCTTTCTCTGTGCAAGAAGTCTCGAGAGAAGAAATCCAGCGGACAGAAGACGCACCGGATTACGCTTGAATCGCCCCTCATCATTCTGGCTGCACACGCGCATTTATTTACGGATTAATGTGGCCGCAAAGTAACGGACTTATCATTTATTGAAGGTATGATTTTTTTTATCTCCTTCTTTCGTGGCTGTTTGTCCTAAAGCGATGTTGGATCAGAAGTAAAGTCGCAGTGAAAGTAGAAAGTAGTAGTAGCCGTTTTTAAAGTAAGTTTAGTGGAACTCTGCCTGTCCTTCTGCAGAAGTTTTTTTTTTTGCACAATGCACTTCATGCCCCCCCCCCCCCCCCCCCCTCCATGCTCATGGATCTTTTTGCGTAATCGTTTAAAACTACAACTGCTGAGACTGATTTTCCCTTCATTGCCTGAGCAGAGACCTCCCCCGTCCCCGCCCGTCCCCCCCGTCCCCCCGCCCGTCCCCCGTCCCCCGTCCCCCGTCCCCGTCCCCCCGCCCGCAGCATGGAACAATCTGTGAACTGAACCCTTGTTTGGATCTGTGGCATACACATTATTGAAGCTAAGTAATGTCGGAGCATAGCGCTGCACTGATTTGAGACTGGCCTCCCTCACTGGGTGGGGGGTGGAGGGGCTCTTGAAAGCCACAGCCACATCTGTTTTCCTCATCCCTTAGCAGTCCCATGTGTGTTGGATTTTACATCCTGACTGCGCACCCATCTTGAAAGTTCTGAGTCCCCCCCTCACCCCCATGCAAAAAACGCCCAGTCATTTCAGCAGGATAAAGTAACTTCCTCTCGTCGCGGGGGGGTGTCCATCTCTTAACCTTTTAACCTTAAGATCATTTCAACCAAAGCAACATCATTCCAAATTGGAACCCCTTGTGTTGGCGCGTGCACAAGTCTCAGGTTCCAAGGCTACCTGAGGCTCTGGGCGATATAATGGTGCAAAGATTACAAAGCGTCGTCTTTGAACTTACAGAATTTGACCACACATTGTGCCTGCTGGAGGCTGACCATGCATGCGCTTGAGGCCAACCGGTTCACGCCATCAGAGGATGCATCACGTTACATTGTACATTTTGAAGTAGGACTATGGCAGTGGAACTGCATCAAAGTCTTTCTCTCAGTCAGCAATAATGAAGTAAAGGCCACGGACATAAGTCTAGTGAGAACTTGCTTTTTTTTTGTTTGTCATCCAGGTTGTGGTATTGCCTTTGCTGGTTTGCAAGTGTGTTAAACATCCTGGTCTGTTGATATCTGGAGTTTATACAAACGCCTCAAGGCGTCTCGAGTTGCTTTCATCCTTGCCAGGTTCCCTAGTTGTAACAGGCCTGCAATGCACGCTCATGTTTGAGCTGAAGTCCATCCAAAAGTTTAATAGCCACGTGTACGTGCGGCTGTGGATTGACGCAGGAGTTTGGACCTTTTTTTCCCCCATTAAAAAGAACTCAACAGAAATACTCTTGATGCTTTTTATCTGTCAAAACGAACATTAACCTGCCTTTTTTTTTTTCTTGCCAAAGTGGTAGCATAGCTTTTGGGATGGCAGTGTCAGTCTATTCAACCACCACTTTGGTCGGGTTGTAAATGATGCACTGCATATGGATGTTTTTTCTATACGTCAATGTATGCATTTGTGTCTGCCTTCTTCGTTTTATCAAGCTTCACATTTATGGTGGCATTCCAGTCAACCTGCCTGCACATCCTCTACTGAGAAAGGACTTTCTCTGGATGATTCATTCAGGGTCGCAAAAAAAGGTCAGAGCAGGACCTTGTTTTCACTTCACAGCATCCTAACCAATCTTGACTGTGTGAATTTGAGCGTGATGACATTGTATGACAGAGCAGGGAAGAACGGAAACAGACTCCCCGTCCATCAATCTTCTTGGGACAAAATGCTGAGTGACAGCTGCGAAGGCAGCGAACCCCACCCATTTAACATGCCTGACATATTGATCCAGAGTTCTCCCATTAAAACTGAGTCTAAGCACTGGGCTACCGGTCCACTGCTATTTAATCATCTGTGTCTGGGCGGCCAATAAGCCATTCTGACGATGTCAGAGTGTGTTCTTCTCAACAGGCCTGTGTTGGGGGCTTTTTTTCCATTTCTAAGTAGTGGCGATGATGATTAAATGTGTGGGCAAAAATAATTGCTAAGCATTGAGCACAACTGGGCTCATTTCTTATTTGTAAGTGTATTTTTGGTTTTATTCACATAAAAGGAACTATCTGTCTACTGAAATTGAAAATTGGCTGGTGCTTCTGAACCGATCTTCAAGGGACGTGTATTGTTGCCAAAATGAAGCGTTGGAGTGATGAGGTCTGTGTTTTTGATTGTTGATATTGGTCAGCTCTTCTGTCTGTGCTTTGCTCCAGTTTTTTCGTAATAGATTTTAAAATGTCTGACTGTTTTCCTTCCTGCGTTGGCTTTGTATTCAGTGAACCGCTTATCGGGCTCATGGCCAGCTCAACCTCCGAGCCGAGTGGCCTGCCCCCACATTGCCTGCATCGGCTGTAGGCAGCCGGGTGGCCCGTGAAGCTGCTGATGAGGGCAGAGAGAGAGAGAGAGAGAGAGACCTCCGTAGCATTGCATATTAGGCTATTAACGCGTTTTGGATTGTGGCCAGATAATAACAGCAATGAGCTGTAACTTTTCCCTCTATGTTCTCTGGGTTGTTGTGCATTATGTATCAAACTGCAGTGAGTTTTTTTTTTAAATATGTAATTCTAGCAGTTTAGCTTGCAGCTACTTTCGCATAAAAGGTTTGGCAGCAGTTGTGTACAAGGATAAATTCCACAATAACATGATTACACGGTGTCTGGCTCAGATCTTGCCCCTGACATGAAATAGTAACCTGGCCTTTTCAAAATGAAAGACAACAAGGAATGCAACCACGCCTTGAGTCTGCAGCGACCAACATTGAATGTATAATTCACAACGTGGGGTATGTCAAGCTGTCCTTGTTATGTTGCATAATTTAAAACACCGTCCTGCACCACGTTGTCTGTTAGCAGCGCGCTGCAGGCAGTCTGGTCGGGCTGTGTAAAGGTGTCCTCTGCCGGGTGGGAACGTCTCATTGTGGACCGCCAGGGGAGCATCGGGGTCGTTCCCCCCCAGCAGACGGGACAGGTGTGTGTGTGCGTGTGTACAAACGCAGTCTGCTCACCTGTAAACACTAAAGAGGGGCTCGCACACACGCTGTGCGGGGCAGGTCTGGGTCAGCTGCGATGTGTGCAGTGGGCAAAGTTGCTGTGTAAATGTGTGTGCATTCTTGTATGTTTTATTAAAAGGGCTTGTAAGAAGGGAGAGTTACTGTGGCGCGAATTCAGTAATTATCTAGACGTGGCACTAATTTGAAGCTGTTTTTTTTTGTGTGTGTGTGTGTGTGCGCGCGCGCTTGTATAGCCATGTGGAGGCATCTGGTGCTGCACAACCGTGGCTCCAGAGGAATAGTCTCCAGATGTTTGTGTGTTTTGGCCCCACTGTGTGTTTGCCTTGGGACCAGCCTGCATGTAAATAATTTTTAGTTTCGTGCATGCAATTTGCTTTATTGTCTCCGGTTTTGTCTGCAGCAGAATGTGTACATTCTTTTTGACTTTGAATTCTTTCCCATAATTGGTCACGTTTGTTTATCTGTACACTTTGACTGACAAATTCACAAGTCTGTGTGTGTGTGTGTGTGTGTGTGTGTGTGTGTGTGTGTGTGTGTGCAGCAGCTGCCCATTCAAGGCCAACCAGATGGAAAGGATAATAACATGATAATGTAATCATATTAATTCTGGTTAATTCTGATGGATGGCATTTTGACAGATTTGCCTTTTTTGACCTACTCTGTCTATTCATCCTTCAGCTGGTGGCTGAGGGGGAGGCGCTTTCGGTGGAGTGAAACCATGTGGCTTCACTGGTGCCGTCTGACTTTGTTGGCGCTCAGCTTGGGCTCATGTGACCTGCTGACATCGGAGCAAGGTAAGTTTCCTCTGCTGAAGCTTTAAAAAATGTATTTTAAAACTCCATTAGTGGTCATACATAAGAAAAGTGAACTACCAAATCTTGCTTTAAAATAATTAGTTGAACAAAACCCATAATTTTCTTCCTTTCAGCGAGTAGCATGAGAAGATGCGTATTTGTCTCATAACTGTCCCTTAAGCCTCAGCTTGCCACTAACTTAAGCTAACAAACGGTAACTTTATATTTACCATACACACACACACACACAAGAGTTTCTTCCGACTCACGGCACAAAAGCAGATGAAATGCTAATTTCCCAACTAAATCTTCAAAGACAAGGTCGCCGCTCATTGACTGCAGTTTGCTGATGCTGTGAGTTGGATGATGCTGCGTCGGGGTGGGTGAATCGGCCCGAGGCCACGGTGCAAACGGACTGTAATTACAGGCTTACGTGGGTTTTCGAGCTGGTGGCTGTTTGCGGCAGGGTGGTCAGGCTATGGCAAGGAGGCGTGTGTGTTGACCATGTGCGGTTGTGTGACTCTTAGTGAGCCATCAAGCGTTCTGAGTGCCTATGAAGGCTCTAGTATTTTGAGTGCATATGCGACTATGGAGTAGGGAAGATACTGGTGTTTCTTGGTGTTTCAGAGAGAGTGCACATACGTTTTGGTTTATTCATTTATTTCGTTCCCAACTGTCCTATTCCCTCAGCACTCTGTCAGGGTCCAGCTCTGAGGAGTCACTTGGGGAGCCGAGCAATCCTCCGTAGTCTGTCGAGCTCTGAGACGTGCTTAGTGAAGGAGGGGGGGGGGGGGGGGGGAGGAGGATCCCTCCCGGGAGACCCCTAGCTTTTCAAATGAGACAGTCAGCTTGCAGCTCCCCTGAGTCATCCCCCACCGGTGGTGTGAAGAAAAGTGCTTTCTCTAGTGCACCTATAACATGTTGTCGCAGCAAGCGGCACACACACACACACACTAAGACAGCCTCATAAACACGCATCCCTCTCATTTAAATCTACTTCCATGTAATTTGCTGACATTACAGCAGGCAAGCAGTAAAACTAGTGTTGAGGAATCGAGCTGGATGATTGCGCTGCAGTTCTGCAGCGTATCAGCCAGAAAGACTAGACCCCAGAGCAAAATTACATTGCTGAGATTCCCTGCCTTTGAGAAAGTGTTGCACCACTAGAGGTGTCAAGTATTTATTCATTAAGTACAAGTATATATACTAGGGTTTAAAAATTCCTAGAAGTTGCATCAACTTAAACTTTTTACTCAAGTAAAAGTATAAAAGTACTGGTTTCAAAACTGCGTAAAGTGTAAAAGTAATTCAAGGGAGAAAGAAAACCACGGCAACATGCAGTTCTGCTTTTCCCAACCGGTGTCACCGATTTGTGTCATCTGCAGGTGTATCGCGGAGAAAACCAATAGGGTGTAAATGGCACGATTTTATCTGGATAGGTTTTATTGTGTGTTTTTGACAAGCCGGAATGAAAACGAGCCAAAACGAGATGGGAGTAACAAGGCTATTTTTAAATTGTAAGGAATAGAAAGTACAGATATTTGTGAAATGTTAGTAGAAGTAAAAAGTTGGAAAAATAAATACCCCAGTAAAGTATAGATACCCAAAAGTATTTGTACTTGACACCTCGTTGCACCACGTACCGAAGCAATGGATTTTTATTGACTCTGCCTCCCTCTGAGCTAAGTTGTATGTTTTCTGGTGCCAATGAATTGTTGTCGTAATAAGCTCATATGCACACAGTTGTATGTTGAAGACAAGCAGCAGAAGCAGACATACATCAAAGTGCCTGTTTAAGGTTATGCCTTATTGGTTGGGTGAGGATATAAATTAAGTGAAAATGCTGTACCGCATGTGCTTCTACACTGAGTTCTACTATTAAAAAACACTGCTTTGGTTTATATTCTAAACTATAAATATCCTCCCACTCCGCCCTCCATCCAGGCATACTTACTAAGATGTCGATGTCACAGGCCTTGACAGGTAATGCGGTTTGTGCTTAAGGGAGAAAGCAGAAGTTGTGAGCAAGTCACATCTAGGAGACCATACCAAAAAAAGCATTAGAGGGCCTCTTTACTCTCTTTATTCTTGGTGCTGTTGGCACATACAAGGTGGTCTCTGTCACCATACACCCTCACATCCCCATATGCAGCTTCCAGTAAGCAAATGTGTGTCATTCAGAAAGTCTTGGTTAATGGAATGGAATTCCAGGTGTAACAGCAAGTCGGGTCAGAACACCAGTGTTTTTTTTTTATAATATTATAGACCAATGAAATAGAGAAGCGAGGCTGTCGGATGTGACTGGAGGGGTCAGAAGTGGGTTCACTTGAAAAATGTGAGCGCTTTGTTGGTAGGATTGTTCTGGCTCGAGGCTATCACAGGCTGTTCTCTGAAGAACTTGAGTAAAACACTTATGTCTCTACATTCTGCAGAAGAGCATTACATGTCAAGTCATTTTGAGTCACATGTTTTGGTCAAATTTGATCAGTCAAAAAGGTGATTATTTTTTTAAATGGATGTTGAACATTTTGACTTGACATGAAATCAAACTTTTTCCTGTTAAGTGTATTTTGTCCCTTTTCTGACAGTGTCATCCAGCCTCAATTACCCAATGTGTACTTTCAAACTTTTCAGATACAAGCACACAGCCTTCTAGGGAAACACAAAAAATTAACTTGAGTAGTGTACAACATTGACTCTTATCATTGTATAATGAGTCCTGCTGTGTAAGCTCATGAGTGTAGGGAATGTGGGCCAGAGGCCTTCAAAGGGGAAAATGAGTGATCTCATCCCTCCACAGTGCAGAGTTTTAAGTCTTTCCAATCCTCTGTGCTGTAGTTTTATCTCTGGAAAAAGCAGGAATGTTCTCTTGTCTGTCTCATTTGGCCTGGCTAGACAAGTGAGAAACACAATCTTAAAATGCAGTCAGTTTGTCATTTAACCTGTACTTTAGGCTTACAGGCTACCTTGAATCCTTGCGTTAAATTGACTACACCACCCAGCATGCCCTTCTCCTCCCATATGTTGCCAGGGTTTGTAGTTCAGGGTCTTGGATGCTTGACCTTTTGCTGATCAACAGCCCAGTCCAATTATCTTGGAATGCCACATTGTACAGCACATTGAATAGCTACCATACCCTCTCTTATTGCAAACCACACATCAAACCCTCTGTGAGCACACTGGTGACCTCTTCTCCCTAATGAAAGTGCTGTGCCAAGTGCTTGCTGCTGCAGAAACACTATTAAAACTCGGGGGCAGTTTGGTTCCAGGAGACCCTGGCCACAACGGGGCACTGTTAGATAAGGCCATACAAATCAAGCAAGACGCAAGAAAGGTCACGCATCACTTATTTGAGCTGGGGAATTTGCAACGGGGGAGCTAGAGCTCAGTTGCTCTTTTGGAAGCCAGAGTGGGAAAATGTTTTCTTGTGGAGAAGTAATCATTATATTGCTGCATTCACCATACTCATCTGCCACCTTTCACTTGTACACTCTCCAACTTAAGTGTAAAAACGCAGGGTTTCACTTCCATAAAGACCCAGAATGTCCTCAATTTGTTTCTTTGGCAGGGTGGAAACCTGGGGGAACTCTCTCGGCAGTGTACTGCACTTGTGCCAGTGTAGTATCATTATCTGCTTGGCTAGAATCACACCGAACCCCATCAAAGAGGAGGTGAACCCAGCCAAGAGCCTCTTTAAGGCTACATGCAGATGCTGCAGAATCCTATCCTAGAGTGGCATTCGTACTATGTTCTAATTGGCTTGTCAACAGGCAAACACTTTCATTTGATCACAGCTTGAGAGGAAACGGGGTTAAAGTTCTGCTGTGCGTTCTCTGCCAAACTGGCAATTGCCCGAGTACGTAATAGTTCACTGAAATATCATCCATCTGCTCAGATATGTGGAAATAAGCTGTGTATCCTTTGAAAGTGAGCCAAAGTCCCTTACAAGTAAATCCAACATTTTGCATGACTTGGTGTTAAAAGTACTTAAAAGTTGAATGCTGCAAAGGCAACCTTAGCATCATCTGGTTTTGCCATCTTCAGTTGTACATTATATATTCTATGCTAGTATTATTTATCTAGGCTCGTCACAAAGTGCAAGGCAGGGGTGTAAAATGGGAGCAGCCAATGCCCTCTTAGAGCCACCGCCCTATTGATCCAACATCGTTGAGAGAGATTGCCTCACTGGAAGCAACAAACTATTTTAAGACGCCCCAGTCTTTAGGGAGAAGGAAAACCTGACGACGTTTTCACCTTCCTTCTGTCTGTTCTGTTATTCCACCTGTTCACACTTCTGCCAGTATGTATTGCATGCCTTTTTCACTGTGACTCCCCGCCCTCGAGCCGGGATTACTCCTGACATCTTGATTTTGCTCAATAGGAAATTGGTTATGGAAAGAGATTAGCTGTAAGACGTCCCAGCGGGATTTGCCCTGGCGGGCGCCAACAACAGGGTGTCGCACTGAAATATGCTGGAAGAGAGCAGCACATTTCAGTGTGACACTTTTTGTTTTAAGACCGAGATGAGGAGAAGCTGCGGGGCGTCGACTGATGAACTTGATCTGAAGTGATGAAGCGCTGCAAGTGATTCAATTCTTTCTCGAGCCGGTCTGCGTGAAATTAATTTTCTAACTCTTAATTAAACTCGGTTGTGTTGTGATTTAGGTAATTATACCAGGTCTTTTATGATGATGGGACTTCCAGTCTGGATAAAGTCTGACTGTGTTTGGAGGCAAACAGTGTGCTGCCGTTGCATGATGCAGGGCAACGAACCATTTAGTGCCCTCACGGTTTCATCGACAAGGTCTCAAACCGAAACGGCCAACTGTGTTTTTCTAACGCTAACGCAGCTTGGATCAACGGAGCATGTTTGTTAATGCAGACCCCAAATGCATAGTCAATAACACAGCTGATAAAGATGTACTTGGAAGGTACATGAAGTTCATCGTTTTGCATTAGTCGCTACTATTCGTTGTGCAGTAGTTGAACGAAACAAACAAAAAAAGAGCTGATTCGAAATGGCAGCGATGTTCTTTGGTGTTTCTTCATCTTCCTGTCCAGGCCCCCCGGGGGCAAGGAGTCCCTTTGCATGTGCCGAGAATGCCTATAGATCCATCCTGCTCTGTGTTTGCAGCTTGAGGTAAAGAAAAAATAAAATCATGTTAACAATACTTTGAGTATATATTTTGAAAAGGCTGTCAGCTCTTGGCAGAAGTAATATTGTAATAATTTAGAAACACAGCTCAAAGATTTATTTCTGGTCCAGACCGGGTACCGCCAGCGTCCACATTCTCTGCAGTCATGCTTTAAGATAGAGGAACTTTTAAAAAAAGCTGTGGCCTGTAGAACGCCCCAAAGAGATCAATTAGCTGTGGAACACAGCGCTTCACAGGGTCCTTGTCTACCTGTAAAAGTACAGTCTTTCTACACGCCGCACATCTTTCCTCTAATGCGAGGCAGGCCGCTGTGACAGGCAACACTTTTCTCTGTAACCTCCACTGACAGGGTGAGAACATGTCCATCAGACGTTGGCTACTTGGACAGACGAGCTTGGTGCGAGACAAGCCGTCAGATCCGGGGCTGCCTGCCTCTCTCTCTCTCTCCACAGCTGCGGCCTCATTTCATCGTACTCTTTGTGCTCCGCACTATTGACTCTCCTTCAACCCGACTCAGACTCGACGTCGCTTACCCTTTAAGATCAATATTACTGTTTTTCATGTATGTTTGTTGCTGCTGCTTCTTTCCTCTGACACAAAACTGTGAATTTCGCACAGCAGGGCGCTGTTGTTACTTCTCCAATAATGTGCTCCTCCTTGATGTCGCACACAACAGATTTTTGACTCCTCTTTGTCTCTCCAGATGATCAATGCCCGGCCTTGCAAGTGGATGAGTGGAAGTTTCCTCCGGAGGCAAGCCACAACATCACAGGTGAAGAGACGAGCTGCAACAGGCAGACCTGTCCCTCTCTCCCAGCTTCTATTTGCTGACGAATGCCATTCTGTTGTCAGGGTTCAATCTGGTGAGGCGATTCTCCCTGCTCAAGAGCAAAGATGTCAAGAAGATCCGTAACCCTCAAGGACCGGTCGTCCTCCGCCTGGGCAAAGCCGCACTCCTACGCCCCACTGAGTACGTTGACACAAACCTGCCGTCGCTTTTCTGCTTTTTCCAGCTAACTACGCACAAACGCTTCTCACCCACGCAGGCGCATCGTGTACAGGTACACGTACTGCGGGACATGAAAGGATCCACATATTCTGCCATCTTTTTTTTTCTTTTTTTTTCTCAGATTTCTGACGGGCTACGTCCTACACGCTCTCGCTCGTCATGCCTTGTCTGAACAAAGACATGAGCAGAGAGACTGAATCCTCTTACGGCTAAATAGCCTTTGAACGCTCACTCAACATGTCAATGCTGTCCAATAGTAAGCTATGCAGCACCGGTCAACCTCTGATTGCATTTCCAGAAGCACCACTTTGCTTTCCACACAAACTGAACTCTAAACAGCCTTTTTGGTTTTCCGGCTGTTACCGCATGAAACTAAACTAGCTTTTACATAAAATATCTGGCTTATTTGCCTGGAGCGCAAAGTATACGACCGATGCCTTGATTTGTAGGCATGATGCAGTTGGCAGTAAGGATGTAACTGGGGTATGAATTTAACAGCGTTGGTTTACGGCACTGAGCTTGTTTCTGGGCAAAGAAAGCAGCCGCCATAAAATCCACCCGAGCTCGGCGTAGCGACCGATCAAGCAGTTGTTCAGCACTCGCCACTTGGGTCAGCCGGGAGTATTTTATCACCCTGTCCAGCAGAGTGAAGCTCCACTCGTTTGAAAGCATGATGAAATCGACAAGACACGTTTGTCTAAAAGTGTCACGTTGTTTGTCACAGGCTCGGAGATTCCTTGACCTGAGTAAAAAAAAAAAAAAAAACGGGAAAAAAATGGAGGAAGAAGTTGTTTGTTCTGCCTCCAACCAGACAGAGAGGCCATCCTCTATCTGGTTTGGGTTATGTGAGTCATTGAGAACTCTGCTGTCAGTTTGGTCGCTAATGAATGTTACCCGGGTGATTTGATTTGAGCTTGAGGAGCAATGAATGTTTGCACGTAAGCCTCACCTTCTAGCTGCCTTTCGTTGTGCTTTTTTTCTGTACATAAAACTCCCCGTCTCCCACACATGCTCCTCAAAGAAAATGATATTCTCTTTTTCTGTTTTGCCTTCCGGAAAAGTAGATTTGAATCTTCTTGCATCAGTTATTATGTTCCCTTTTTTTTTCTTCTTTTTGGCTTCACATATTTAGAAAACAGTGGAGGCAACATGGTTAAAGGTTTGAACCCGGGCAATAAGTGAATGCATCAGAGGCATAATCCATGCCTTTTTCTCTCAATAACATCCTGTGGCTGTTTTTGTGTGGGCTCGACGTGTTGGCGTGTTTCTATGTGTGTCTGCTTGAATCTGCCTCTGTGTATACACTCACACACTCTAAGGATATATATTGCACAGCTTTCTGACGCTGTATACCACATGACTCC
This sequence comes from Apeltes quadracus, assembly GCA_021346845.1. Taxonomy (NCBI): domain Eukaryota; kingdom Metazoa; phylum Chordata; class Actinopteri; order Perciformes; family Gasterosteidae; genus Apeltes; species Apeltes quadracus. Next base: position 11,281,193 of record CM037926.1, read on the forward strand.
TATACATAACAGCGTCCCTGCCACTCGAGCAGCTTTCAGATGTGTTGCCGGTTCGCTTGAAGGTGGTGCAGGACGCTTTGTTTGAGATGCTAATCCAAGCTAACGCAGATGAGTGACAGCCAGATGAAGCTCCTTGTCCTTCGCCTCTGTCGGCTGTCTGCAGACGGCGAAATGGGCACCAGTCACAGTCGGTCACGCGCACGGTCACAAGTTATTTAAAGATACGATGTGATTGCTTTGGGTCGGTGTCTTTTCATACAGCGGGTAGCAGAGATGCGAAGCAATTATGTGATATTGTGTTACAAGGCCGCAATATTTATGACATGATTTAAATGCATTTGATGAATATAATGCATTTTTATCACATCACAAAAGTGCTCCAATTAGTTTTGCATATTAAGCATTTTGCTGCAGGAATTGTGTGAAAAAGACAACTGTAAAATTATTTCAGATGGGAGCACAGGAACCCAATGTTGTGCCATTTGCTCGAGGCACTGCTGGGACTGTCATTGGTTTGTACCGAGGGTTATTTGTACAAACCACTTTGGTCCAAGCCGACACATCTCAACGGATGAATTGTGATTTGTTGAATTGCATGAAATGTTTTTATCCCTTTTTCATGGTTTGCAGTGGATGAATTCAAATTGCTTTTCCTTTAAGCACTACCAGCTCCAATACAATATCTGACAACTCGCAAATGAACCGATGTCCATTGATGCCCGGTTCAATTAACACACGTGGCTTAAATAATTCCCAGACATTTTTGTACGTTATTTTTTGGTCTAATTTAAACTGCCAAACTGATGTTTGTCAGGTTGAAACCATTTTGCTTTGAGCAGCCTGACCGAGCAGCAAGCGCAACTGTAGACAAATAGTCTTGCAGGGATTTCGGCAAATTATTAAGATATAAAAACTATTGTGCACCATCAGCCTTCTAGAAATACCCACATTCTAAAGTATTTATATTTTTTTTACAATAGCTGTGAAGTATGTGCTGCTGTATGCGGCTTATTTTCATTGAAGTTATATACATTGTTCATTTGTTTAAAAAAAAATGCGAGATTAATATGCAACATAAAACCGCAATGGTCCACTAGAGCTGCTTTTATAGTGTCGGCAGCAAGCAAGCAAGCAGTCGGGTGTTTATTATCCATTCAGGGATGGAAACCCTTTCCACTCGAAGCCCTGAACGGGTGCATACGCACCTCTCCGGGTGATATTCCCGATCATAGATCTGCTTTATCAACATGGGCTTTCTTCCCCTGCGTTATCTTCTCGCACGGACTTTCCTCTATATTGCTCTTAAAAAACCCAAAGCCGAAGTAACTTTCAGAGTTTTGAAACGGTCAGAATCTGTCTGGCCCATGTGAGTGATTTATCTCCCCACTTTTATTATTATTATTTATTTATTACTTATTTCGCAATTTGACAGCAAAACAACCTCTACTTTCTACCACATTTCTTTCACTTTTAGTCTCTTGCGCGCTCTTTCCAGCTCACCCTTCATATATACATACATGTGGTCTGTACACACACATTCACATACAAATGTATGTGGTTATTTCCACCCGAGGCATCAGAACTACCTTTGGCTAACCAAGTTGTGGCAACATTGACAAAAACAAGGTGATTTCTTTAGAATTCATTCGTGGTAACATCTTCTGGCATAACCCCCAAATATAGACATCAAGCTACAAATGAGCAGCTTATCTCCTTTACTATCAAATGCATTTTCTTACTTTATATTCAGAATTGATTTGTTCCTCACCATACTTTGCTCCCTCTACATGCCTCTTTCTTTGCATCCTCTCGCTGCAGGTCTCCAAGTCGAATGCATTTTCTCTATCGGTTTTTCCTACTCATCCTCTTTGGTTTTGATGTCCTGTGGTTGGCCGTTTTCCCTTGGATCATCCCTTAGCCATACATCACTGTCACCGCACTTCTAGGAGTGGGAAACCAGCTGCCAGCGTCAACAATGTTGTGTGCACGGAGAGCGAGCGGGGATATTTCAAACTGTTCACCATCTCAGCGAGCATGCATCTCAGAGGACTTGTTTGTGAACCCTTCAGCTCTCAGTACATCCACACATATCCATATCCAATGCCTTTGACCTAGACTGAGGTTATGAGGGTTGCGGGACTGCATCTGCTATGAAAATGAATGCCATGGAGGTTACGGTGCGCACAGCTTTGAATCGTAATGCTGGCTGCATTGTGTCTTTGGAGAAATGTGAAAGAAAGGCAGAGGGGGTGGGACATTAAGTGGAGTTTAAAGAAGAATAAGGAACCAAATGACTTCTATGACTATTGACTATTAATGACCCCACTTGTCCTGCTACTTGCAACCAAAATGTACTTAAATGAAGGGCAGATTGAAAAGGTTGGACTGGTTAGACCCGCTGTTAAAACTGCTTCCAAATGAACCCACATGACCTTGAGTTTCCCGGACACTTTGCCGTAATCAGCGTCTCCGTATGGAGGAGTGACCTGTCCTTGTGATCGCCTGTCTCCTAGGCAGGTGTTTCCTCATGGCCTTCCTGAGGAGTTCACCCTGGTCTTCACCCTGGCGTTAAAGAAGGCTGCACTGAGAGACACCATCTACCTCTTCCAGATATCTGATCAACAGGGATACCCCCAGGTGCAACCCCCCCCTCACTCTTATTTTCTGCCATGTTTATCGGCGCTGCATCCTTTTTCCTTTTTTTTCTCCATCCCCTTTCCTTCCCGGCAGTCATTGATTTCTTGGCTTTTATTCCTCACACCTTTTTGTCTACTCGTCCGATCTCTTTTGCATAGTCATCCACTTTCCCCTTCGATTTCTCTCCCCTCGACACCTTTTCAATTCGCTCCCCCTTTCACTCAACTTGTCTTTTGTCCTCTCTATATTTTTGGATTCCCCTCCCGCTCTTACTCCCCCATCTCTGCCCTGCGCTTGCCTCCATCATCATCATCTTCTGCTCTCCTATCTCATTCACCTTCATTGTTATTCATGTGTATTCCATGATGAAGCACTGGAGTCCCTCAGAGTCCCCATAATCACCAAGAGTCTGAGGCCAGATTTAAATACTCGATGTGTATGATGGATGAAGGCCAAGCCGCCTCATTAGGGGTGATTGATCACCTTTGCTGCCTGCGTGTGTGATTAATATGTCCTTCCCTTTGCTTCATCTCCACGGCTGTGTTCTACAGCTTTGTTGGGTGGTATCAGCATGTACATATTGCTCTTTGTTGAAACCAGCACCAGTCGGACATCTTTAGCCGCGGTTCATTTTTCTTGTGCCTTGGCGTAATTACGGAACGCGTTTCGGAAACCCACAGCTCTCCGTCGACTTCAACGGCCCCGACGGCACCCTGTCGCTCCGTGCGAGGGGCGCCGAGCCCGCGGAGGACCTGGTGAACTGCATTTTCACCGGGGAGGGGGTGGAGGCCCTGATGGACCTGAGCTGGCACAAGGTGGCCCTCAGCGTGCAACGCGACGCCGCCTCGCTGCACGTGGATTGCGACTCCATCGAGGCCAAACCGCTGGGGCGGCGGGGAATTCTGCCCACGGACGGACACACTTTGCTGGGCATCCAGGCTTCAGACGCTGGGCCCGCGCAGGTATGAAGAGGACAATCTCTGTGTGCTGTTGATTTTAAATAGGCAGTGTGTGACCTCTTTGCGATGAAGAACCTTTAAGTTAAGGTATGTAGAGTAAATGTCATCTCGACTTACTATATGAAAGAGCGGTGAACTTTAGCCCGTCTGAGTATTGTCGGCTTTAAAAGTGGGAATGAAACAAAGTCCTTTATTCTAACATGTACCATTGAGAGTTGATGTACTACATGACATCAATAAACCTTGGTATTGAGATCTGTTTTTATTACAAACCAGGCATTTCCCAGACCTCCCTGTTTCCAGCACAAAGCACATATTTCTCATGAACCACAATGGCCTATTTTCTGAAGTCAATGATTCTCATTCATGCACGTTATGTGTATTGTCACATTTGTATGTGTACTTATTCATTTTAGAACACCCCTTAAGTGCTATTAAGTAGTGATCAAAAAGCGTTTGGACTACTTGGGAGACTGCCTGAAGTGAGCCGGCACTATTGAAGCTGAATAGATCCAGTAATCCATGATTTAGTTTGACGATCAATTAACCAGCCTAGTTTGAAGGTGGTTGTGCTGTTTTTTTTTTTTTTTTGTGTTTAAACACACAGGAACGTAAACCTTTGGACAAAGCGCTTTCCTAATACTTGTATAAACCTAAATAAAAGAGCCAGTTAAATAGTTTTATTTACATTACGAACCAATGAAAACAGAGCATTTCCTTCAATTTTTCAATCTCATTCTCTTCCCCCTTTCGCAGATGGACATTCAGCAGGTGATGCTGTACTGTGACCCCTCCCTCTCCGTTCAGGAAGCTTGCTGTGAGATACCTGGAGCACGGGTGAGTGGCAACCATCGTTTTATGGATAAACAAGGATTAACAATAACAAAATGTATTTGTGTCGAGCGCAGACTTTTCACAGCGGCTCTAGTGTGAATTATCAAAAATGATACACATGGAAATTTAAGGATTAGTAAAAGGACAAAAAATGAGAAACGTTCTCTGCTTCCTGACTGTTGGATGAGAAGGTAGATGCCAACAGGCTGCCGGATGTTGCTTTTTATTTAATTCATACAAGAGCAGTTCTGATGTTTCATGGCAGCAGCAAAAATCTTTTCTTTTCCCTTACCGCTTCTCTTGATGTGGCTTTTTGTGTAGTAATGGTTTGCAGGCTTCAGAGAAGTAGAAAACGGATTTGTTGGACCAAAAATCCAACAGCATGTTTCCCTTAGACAGAGAAAAACACTCCAGATATGGGGAGGATCGCACACAGCCAGTCCTTGGGTTTATTTTAAGCCGTGCGTATTTTTTGTCCTCTGCCAACTTTTTCTCAAAATTCCCCAGGGTGTCTGTTCTTGCGTGTCTGTGCGTGCATGTCTGTCTTTTTCATTACCAAATACATTTTTGAAAGGGATACAAATGCAGCAGGTTCCCGCTGCAGAGTCCTCCGGAGGACGGACCGAATGCTGTAGAATCGTGGATTTGGAGGGTTTGAAGACGGAAACCGTCTGTGCTGTAGCGCTTCAAGATTGATGTGAAAATTGGTTGTGCACTTATGCACTGTAGGCACTCACCTGTACCCTGTCTCGCACACACACACACACACACACACACACCCCATCTGGCCCAGAATAGCATTATAGCCTTCAGGTAGGAAACCATTTTTTTTTACTTTATTCTTAAAGTGTGTGTATTGCATGTTTGCAGTGCCCACCGGATGCTACCAAGAGCCGCCGTGCTGCAGAGAATGACTTGTCGGAAAACTTGTTCAACCAGGTAAATCCACAAAAACACAAAAATCAATGACCTGCAACAATGTTCATCAATCTTGTGTATAACATGGCTCCCATCAGGGACTGAGTGTGTTTTGTCCTGCTGATGCTGTTTGGTGGTACTTTTACCAAATTACCAAAGTCACCTGTGGGGATCCTATTTAGTCTTTAGCACTACGGAGTTTTATGTAACTTCCTTTGAGTTAAGTTCCCATGTTGCAATATTTCAGTGTCTAATGCATGAGGAATAGAGCCTTTCGCCACACGTGGGTGGCATTATTCAACACAACGTTTCCTTTTTTTTTATGGGCGCTTCAATGCTGCATTGATACATGCAGTTTGTCCAGTGTAACTTAAAGGCAATTTATTTTTTGTTTTCACATCTGCTTCTCCCATTATTCATATTAATGGGATCTATATCCAATTATCTGTTCATTAAGGCCCGTTGTTTGTCTTGTGGCGAGCTGGTGTTAACTTGGAGCTATGGCAGACTTGGGACACAGTAATCAATCCCATGGGTGGTTTCAGCCAGACCCGGTTACCGTAACTCAGGCGTGCCACGGCTCCCTGTTTGTATTTCTCCTTCTCGCTCGCTGCTCTTTCTGCCATCAATTGTGCATTACGAGGTTTGGACTTATAGTCCAGCATTCCGCCGCCTGGTTATGTCTGCGCCATTCTTCATTACAGATGTGTAACTGCCGTGAATGCAGCCCAGACTAACTTCTGTCCTCGTTTTCCATTTTTATATCCCGGCCGACTGCATTTTCTCTTTTTCCCCATTTCCCAATACGCTCATACATGCACAAACTAACTTCAGTGGATTCTTTTTCTTCGTATGTTCGCTTCGAGCAGAGTAAAAGATTCCAGTGTGCAGGCCAGATGTTACTGAGCCGTAGCACTGCTTTCATTAAACTAAGCCTCACTGAGCGACGGCGTATTTAGAGCTGCGTACATGGAGTTTCAGGTGTTCTGTTAAATGGAAAGGGCAAAAGCACATTGTGGATAGAAAGTCAGCTCAGGGAGCCTGGACCAGCTTGTGGTGAAATGGCCATTCTGTGGGTGTGTAAGCCTTTGATAACGGGTGTTAAATAATATATAGTATTATTATTATACTCTACTGTTTTTCTCAAGCAGCATTCAAGGTCAACGTCTCGTTCCAGGTTTTGAGGACTAGTACTGAATATTAACCCTTTTGTGGCTCAGTGTTGCATAAATGACCTGAAGTGAATCAACGCTGGTGGGGTCTAAAGACGAAATGGCCTCTGCTTGAGGGTGTAGGAAGCTTCTTTCACTGCAACAAACACAAACGTGTTTGTGCGACGAATGTGCAGAACAGAACTTCTACGTCTGTGGTTCTGCTGCACCGATATTTACAAATTTAAGTGTTCGTAGTAATCTGACAATTGCAAGGAGTGCTACTAGGAGTACCTTTTTTAGTTTCTTGCAGTCGATGTTGAACAAACTGCGTTTGGTGCAGAGGCGTCTTTCCAAGGTATGACATCATACCGACGGTGTCTGTTTCACATCTTCCTGCACTATAACCCGCCATTATTTTCCTTCCTTTCATCCCGGCTTCCAACTGAAAGGTCATCTGACCCTCAGAGGACCCAAAGGCGTCTTTTTGTATTTCATTCCCCCGCCTCGGCGTGTTTCTACTTGACTTTTATGTCGAAGTCCAAAAACCAGCTGTAAAATGTTGTCTCTCTCTCTCGTCCTTATTTCCACCCCTTCGAACAGGCTCTCTCGAACAAATTGTTTTCCAGTCCTTTTTCCGTGTTTGTCGTCGACTTTTCTCCCTGCCAGATTTGTAACCGTGCGCAGCAGGGTCCGTCTCCCCGTTGGGGTACTGTACTCAGCCTTTTCTCTTTCATGTATTTTTTTTCGCTCGGAGAAAAAGAATAGCTTTTTAATGACCCCTGCGTGAAGCCGGGATGGCCCTTAGTTATCCTGTCTTTGTTGTCTGCCTGATGCAATGAATTGTAATTGCAGCAAGGTATGAACTCCACACGCAACAGGAAACGGTTTGCCTATGACACAGATTACATATGATGTTGGCATTATGGAAACTTTCAGGTGCCATTGCTGCACATTGTCTAAAATTGTTCAGGTTAGAGCTGCAGCACAGCGGCCAGAACTTTGATTAGGGCCTATACGCTCAAAGGCTTGAGAAGAATTTAGGAAATGTATGCGTTTCTTGACACAAATTGGGAAGGGCGAAGGCTGAACCGATAACTAGGTTACAGTCCTGTCAAAGTGTAGAAAACCGGACTGAATAATATTTCTCTACAAAGCTATTGGATTCAGAGTGTCTCATTATTTCAGCCAGCCGCGAGCATTAGTGTCTCAACATAGACGGAGACCAATCTTGCGACAATATAAAGTTGTAGATGAGGTAATGGTAGTAATAATGGGGTCAAGTTCGGATATGACGTGAAAGCAAAGACGCCTGACGTTTTCTTTTACTTTCTCTTCCTTTCTCTCTTCATTCAATCTCTACTTCCCTTAACTTTCTCTATACCAACAGGAGATTCTTGCATCAGAGGATCTGTCTGAGAAAGTAAGCCGTACAATGCACGCACGCAGACGCACACACGGCCGCTGGATTTGACGTTATTGAATTTCTAATGCTACTTGTTGGACATCACAGCGGTCCAGACACGAGGCGGTCACATCAAAGTGAGCCGAGGGCTCCTGTTGGCCAAACGCATGCATGTTCTGTTGAATTGACCCGCAAAAAAGTCCAGGAAGCATGTACGGATTAACTTATTCTCGGCTGATGTTAAATACGACGACAATGCTTGTGTGTACCTATTTTTTTTTTTGCATGGGGAGAAATACCTCGCTTTCTTCATCCCTCACGCGCATCCAGCATGCAGACAGGCCGAGCTGATTTACGCCTCATTATGCGCCAAGCCTCCGTGTCAGTGAATGTTGCCTATTAATTTTCTCATTCACCTACAATAGCAGTGTTCTGTTCACAAATAGGATGCAAAACTCCAGACGCTTCATTATGTTGCTCCTGTGTGTGCTAACTGATGCAGCTGGCCACCTCCCCTGACTTTCCCAATGTGGGTTATTACCCGGGCTTGCAGAACTCTGCTTGCCCTGTTACTGGGTCAAACATTTGCACAAAAAAGGCCCAACAAAAAAAGCAATAATGTGATAATTGGTGTGAATGAAGGGTAGATTTGGCTCAGCGGAGCGAAATCACACTGCTCAGTCAGAAACACGTTTTCAGCTAACTGTTCATGTCTGTATACCTCCTGCAGCTTGTTCCTGCCACACGAGCGGCTTTGTGGTTACGCGAGTCAAAAAGCTCACCATGAATCTATTGATTAAATAAGATTCTTTAGTTTTAATAAGATTCTTACGTTTCTGTGTTTGCTGTAATTTTATTAGCAATAAAGTTGCCCTTGATCAGCCAAGTCCTGGAAGCTAGAGAGACCAATGCCAAAAAAGAAAATGAACGCATTGGGACTCGTGGCCTGAGTGAAGAGGACAAAGAAGAGGAATTAAGAAGGAACACAGCGTGGACGCCCACATGTTTGTGGGACCAGCTAAATGTGCCGTGAGCGAGGTGTGATCATCGGCTTGTAATTTCTGCTCTTGTAATTGAGAGCAGGAAAGACTGGCATAATGTGCTCGGCTGCAAGGATATTTGAATGCCATTTTGCTAATAATGCACGGCAGAAGTGCTCTGCCCTTTTGCACCAATCTGACTTTTCTAGTTCAAAGCTGAACGCAGATAATAAACAATACGGGCGAGGCTGCCGGATTTTTAAGTGGAACTAGACAAGGGCTTGACTAAGCCCACGGGCAGACAAGAGCTCGGAAAGAGTGACTCGTAATTGCAACCGGTCGAGCCAACCATTGATGGATTTGTAGCTCACGTAGAAGGGAAGCCAAGTGGGAGAATTACACATTGTGTCTGTGCTGTTACTACAACTATTTTCTCATCTCGCTGAGCTCATCGTCACTGCTTCAGTACATGCAAACGTGCTGGTGTTTGAAAGCAGGACTTCCGGGGAACAGTGAGTCGGGGGATCGGCTTTAATGACCCTTTGGTTATTGATAATGGTTGTCCTTGTTTGGTATTTGTTTTTAAGTGTGCGAGCCCTCCTGTGCTGGTGGAATCAGACATTCCTATTGATGATGTTGGTCCCCCAAAGGGAGCTGCGTGTGTGTTTCCCGAGTGGATGCCTCTGTGCTCGCCCACCTCCCAGCCTTTTTAGCCTGTGCTCTAGCAGCACGGTTTTGTTTTGTGTAACAGTGCCACCACCTGGCGGCTACATGAACTACAAGCCGTTTTTACTCGGCCACACTTTAGTGTAATAGCAGACGCAGTATAATGTGTGACTGTGGTGTTCACGTTGTTGAAAATGCAAGGATCAGTCATCTTTAATTCCACGTCTTTTTGTGACAAGATGTACACTGCAGAGTGTTACTTTGTGTTTGTTTGTGTGTGTGTGTGTTGCAGGTAGTTGCTGGCCCTAAAGGTGCAAAAGGCGACAGGGTGAGCATGAAAGACAACATATAGCATACATACACAAGTGTGTGTGTGTGTGTGTGTGTGTGTGTGTCGGACTACTCGTGTGTTTTGTCGCCACATGTGCTCAGATGTGCCTAAAAAATAACCACACGGACGTTTTGAGTCGTCTGAGGTGATAGGCATTCTGTTCCTGAGCAACAAGCAATCGCTCTTTTCTGCCTCCGTATTTATTTTTTATTTTTTTAGGGTGATGGCTGTTCTGGCTTCCCATTCAGGTCCAGTAAGTAACCTTTCCATTGCGTCTCACTGTAGCACCGTGCCTCGTTTGGCAGGAAAACGTTGTTGTCTTGTTTTTTTGGCATGCAGCACAGTATGAACTGGAAAACAATTGGCTAAAAAAGTGATGCGTGATAACTGGTGCCAACTAACTGTCTCTAACCTCAGTGCACAGAGGGTCCCAAGGGCCAGAAGGGGGAGAGAGGCGAGATGGTGAGTGCCATTTCTCATGCCACAGGTTACAGAAGCACATCCCACTGCCCTCAGACCTCGCCAACCTTTTTAGTGGTTTAGTTTGATCCTCATTCAAAGATCCTTTTCAAGCATCAGGACCAAGAATGAATAATGCAGTGGGAATTTGTGTGTCCATAAAACCCCTTCTCGGGTCTCTGTGCAGGTGTTTATGTATACGTGTCGAAGTAAATGTTTGAGTCAGATTCAAGTACTGTATATTCATCGGTATTTGCTTCCGTGTGTGTGTTTCAAGTGAGTAAACGTGTCCTGCTAATAGTCCAGGCGGCTTGCTGACTAGTCACTGCGTTGTTTGCTATGCACCAGTGGTGTGTGTGTGTTTGTGTTTGGGTGTGATGTCTCTTGGGAGGGTTTTTCATTGATCTGGGCCTAGTTTCCTTTCCTCCTCTCCACAGGCAGCGCCTGCCAACTGGGGCGAAGCAGCAGGCTACAAGGTGAAAGGTTTAAGGAACCTTCCGTGATGAATAATGAAGATGCAACCTCTTAAAGTTCACCTAATTATTGTGTAACCCCTTGTTATCTTTTGGATGTTTCACGCCTGTTACGCTGTCCCCGTCTAGGGAGAAAAGGGTCAGAAGGGAGAGCTCGGGCTCACAGGCACTCCAGGGAGGGATGTAAGTTTTCAGGTTTTTTCTCGTCGTATTTGTCTCAGTCTGTGACGAAAATCAATGAACGCATGCCCTTTGCTTTGAGGTGAAGTCAAAGTTATTTGGAAATCTATATTTTCATGAACCCAAATGCTAAAAAGCGCATGCACTCACAAACGCACCAAATGGAGCCAGCCATACACACAGCCAGCACTTACAAGGGCCACTATTAGCAGATTAAGAGCGGATATTCAGTAAACTTATACGGTATTACTCTTTAAGCTTAGACTCCCATTGAGATCTGCGCTCTCTCTCCCATAGCGTTACGTTGGCCTCTTAATGCCTGTTAGATTAGGCGAAGGGCAACAAAGCTTGCACAATCAATGCTGCCTCATTGAGTGTGCTGTTCATCGCCCGCACAGGCAGAAACCCATTCAGGAAGACTTAAACCTTTTAATCTTCCCCGTTCAGCGCAGTGATCCTGTAGAGCCATGGAAAGTTTTTAGGAACAAATTACAACGCCTGTGTGTGTGTGTGTGTGTGCGTGCGCTTGAAATATTTCATCAGACACACACACACACACACACTTAGCTGTTCTCCAGGCTAAGTGCTTGTCGTGGACGGATAGATTCGGTTGAGGGGTAGATTCTTTTTTTTAACCTGCCAGCCATCTGACATTGTGAATATGAAAGTACTTGTTGATGTGACTTGAATCAGGCAGCCAGAAAATGGTGCGTATGCACCGATGAAGACAACGTATCTTACACGCTCTACAGTTGGTTTTCTAATTCCAATCATAAAATCTCAAACAAATGAGGCAAATCAAGCATGTCTTTTTGGAGATGGACTTCCGTAGCGCTAGCTTTGTTATTCTGGCCCGACACCGATGATGTCACTGACCATATTGGTGCCGCCTCTTGCCTCTCTGTCTGTCACCGTTCCCCAGGGTCGCGGAGGGCCAATCTGTGTCGTCGGCCCCAAGGGGCAGAAGGTCGGTCTGCATTAAGTCTGGCAGTTTCTCCCGATCAATCATTCGCACACATTCATCGCAGAGGATTTTAAGAGCTGTGCGCCTCTCGTTTTCCCAGGGTACCCCAGGTTTGGTGGGTCCCGAAGGGTTGGCCGGGGAGCCAGGCAAGCCCGGATTCCCAGGCATACCGGGAGTTGGAAAGCCGGGCCCACCGGTAAGCATTGCAGCCCTTTAGCTCGATAGGTCAGTCGGTCCTCAAAAGTCTCTTGAAATAACTTGTGTATGTTTTACTTCCTGTCAGGGGCCTCCTGGTGAAGCGGTTGTTGTAAAAGGAGACAAGGTAGGTTCACTATCCAGCGCAAAACCAAGCATATCAAAGAGGCCCCAAAAATAATTCAGTTACCGCTGATGTAGACGGGTATTTGGCATGTTAAATCCGTTTTGGGTTACGAGCGTAACAATATCTCAAAGACAAATGCTGTAATTTGTGTTAACAGGGAGATGCGGGTCCGCAGGGAGGAGACGGATTGCCGGGAGATCCAGTGAGCGGCTCTTAAACATTGATTGATATTCAGCTTGAGCTTCCGCTACACATCGCTCTAACTGGGCTGACACATCAGTGTTTGACTAGGAATCTGCTGTTTTCATAGGGACCGAGGGGGCCAACAGGGTTCAAAGGAAATAAGGTACCTAAAAACACTGCCTTTGATATCTTAAAGCATGTACTCTGTGACTTTGACTCATGTTCAATCTCCAGGGTGACCCATGCGAGGTGTGCCCCGTGCTGCCTGCAGACATGGGCAACACTGTGGCCCTGCAAGGGAAGCCGGGCCCCAAAGGAGAGGCTGGAGTACCAGGGATAGGAGAGAGAGGACCGCCTGTAAGTACAGTTTGAACGTACTGCAAAGTCAAGCTGCAATGTGTTCTAAACCTGCCCGGTGTTCGGTTTAACATTTTTATGGTCTTGCTTTGTTAGAGATGTACAGTCTGAGCTGTAGCTGGGGATTGAACCTGGAGCACTTGTTTGATAGTGGATTTATGTATTTTCCTCATCGCTCTGAGGGAAGGAGTTTGATTCAAAGTTTTGGGTTTATAGTTGCCCTTGTCCAAAGAGTATTTCTCGAAGGCAAAGGACACTTTGTTAATGCAATCAAAGCACATTTCTTTCTGGTAAAAGTGGTAACACAACCCAGCGTGGTTCTCTTTCTGTCCCTTCTACATCTTCCCACTTGCCCCAGCAGGAGAAATGGGGGATGATTTGTGTGGGGGTGAGGGTGGGGTGATAATATAAATCTACAACTTTATGAGATTCTCTGTGCAACGATTTCCAATAATGCCAACATCCATCTGTCATACCTGGTTGGGGCAGAGTAAGCGAGGGAGGGAGGGAGAGAGTGAGTGAGACGATCGATGTTGGACTGACATGGCTCATCCCCGCGCCTCTTCTTTTCCTGTTTTTACCAGGGGCCTCTGGGCACAGATGGCAAGGCAGGACAGAAGGTACAGAGCTCTCCCTCATTCATTTACAGATAATGGTTCATTGATATTCTGTAGAAGCGTGACCTATACACACACTCATCTGCATTCCTACACATTTAGATATGCTAGCGTCAGCAGTGCAGAAAGCGGATGCAAGCAAACAAGCTAAACTGTTCACACACACTCGCATCTGCATGAATGCAAACCAGCTGCAGTCCGCGCACCAAGTCTCACATTACTGGTATACTGCAACATCTGCCTGGTTGCACCTCTTGCATGCTTCCGATGCCATGTCAAAGCGAAACCATTCATCACGGAGCTCTGACTACTTTGCCGTCTATTTGTCGTATGTTTTTGACAGGGCGAACCGGGAGCCGGAGGTCTCAAAGGAGAAAAGGTCAGGTTTTATTCAGCTTGCTGTGAAACACTTTCTTCTTTAGATAACTCTATTCAAATGTCAACTCTATAAAGTGCCCTAATTAATGTATTTCTTCCTAACGCTCTACATAGTAGCTGTTATGTAGCATTTGTTGCACCTTAAATTATGATATGGAGACCATCTCTAAACCACCTCCTCCGCATCTGCCAACATGCTTCAGGGAGAGCAGTGTTCTGTGTGCCCAACTATCGGAGACTTGCCTCAGAATCTGATGGCGGGTGTTAAGGGAGAGAGGGGAGAGCCTGGCATTGGACAAATGGGACAGCAAGTAAGTCTCATTCTGCAGCTAACTGGAAAGCAGAGCAGTAAGCTCATAAAAAAAACCCCACAAAGAATGGCAAATGTTGTGTATCCTCGATGAAAAGAAGGAATGCAATAAACTGTAAAATCAAAAGTAAAGAAAATGATTGTGTAATGGTTTGTTCATGATTCTGGTTGATGTCAGTTTGTGTGAGAAGTGATGTGAACCCTCATTAAGATGATGTATTGTTCAATTTGATCTTCTCCACAGGGAGAGCCTGGAAGTGTAGGATTACCTGGGCTTAGAGGAGAAAAGGTAAGTGATGTAAAATAAAAAATATTGGCACCGAGTGTCTGTGACCTCGGTGGTAGACGAGGCTTACATAAGGGGAACTCAGTGGGATGCTTCATGAGGCTCATAACAAACTGTTCGGCGAAGGGATTTCACTCAGCAGGGAACTTATTAGTGAAAGCTAGTGAAAAACCCAAATCATTTGACTTGGCTGCCTGTAGGCTGCACCTTTCGTTGAAATGTGAATGACCCATTTAAGAGACCCATCCATTTTAATGGATTTGTGAAATTCCGACACTGTAGTGATTTTTAATTTGTTTTATTTGTCATGTCTGCAGGGTAACGCAGGAAGCAAAGGAGAAGATGGAAAGCCGGTAAGTCAGTCCCTCAAAACAAAATGTCTCGCGTCACTTTCCGATTCAGGTTTCATTTTACTTTTCGTTTTTCCATGTTGCAGGGAAAGAGTGGAGCAAAGGGGCCCAGCGGCAAGGATGGACAGAGAGGCCCAAAGGTAAGAGGGCAGTGACAAGCTTTTAATGCCATGCAGGATCTTCATGGATTTTTCCATTTTCAGAGACAAAGCACTTTGTTCAACATCATCATCATTTTAATTGGGCTAGTTTTAGCCAAAAGGGTAAATCTCAGCAATGTCTTAAATTAGCCATTGAAAACAAAGCAGAAGCTTGTATGGTATAATATATATATATATAAATAATAATTATATATATATATATATATATATAATTCATTGGTACTAAGTTTTGTCAATAACTACTCCAGTCCTCAATCATGTGTCAGATTTCAACATGCCAATAGCTAATCATCTTGATTTGAAATGGGAGTTGAAACTTTTCTACTTGTATTTTTCCACATTTTTTTTAGTGACTGATGCACAATTTACCACTTTTTTGAAAACCCTCTTTGAGATGCCTGAAAACCCATTGCGTTTCATTTTAACATTGCATATATCTATCAATAGGGAGAGCAGGGGCTGCCGGGGCTTGGTATTTCTGGCCCTAAGGGTGAGAAGGTAAGTGTAGACGCGAGTATTGTCTTGCACCATTTGGCTCTGTCGTCTTGCAAAGCAACCCTGGCCTTCGATAGGGTGAGTGCGGTCAATGCCAGCCGGCCGAGGTGGGTAGCGGACACAGCAGCGTGAAAGTTCTGGATGGAGCAAGAGGCGAACCAGGCCTTCAAGGTCCACCCGGACCTCCAGGACTCGGAGCAGATGGCAAACAGGTACGACAGCTCTGTGTAAAAAAAAAAAAAAAGATAGGCATAATGGATAGTGAATATACCTATTGTACAAATAAAAGACCCGCAGGGATTCTTTTTACTTCAGTTATTTGCTTCATTTATACCTTCCCATGACCTGTCATTGGCCTCTGAGAATAGCTTTTTTAGAGCCTCTCATGAACATCTCGGATGACTGTGTGTGTGTACTGTACTTTTATGTATTCTATATCTGTACACATTTGTTCTTTTATTTGCTTACACAGGGTCCACCAGGTCTGACTGGCGCGAAAGGAGAAAAGGTACGTTTCTTACTTAAATAACTGTGGAGGAGTTTGAAGTCTGAAGACGTTTTTAAAACTCATTTAACGTCTACTGGGACTAAGGCTGTCTGCAGGAAAATCACTGACCATTTGATGGACTGAATTGGGAAAAACTACTTGCATGACTCTTGATCAGCGGGACATTGTCAACCCTGATGTGCGCAATAAAATAAAAAAGCCAATCAAACATAATCGACTCGTAAAACCGTTTCTCAATAAAACAACTTCTGTAGTTGTCAAAAGCTTTATATGGTTGTCTGTTAAACCCTCTTATCGTGTTTCAATATAACAAGGGTGAAGAAGGTGATCAAGGAGAAAACGGACTCAACGGGGCTCCTGGAGTCCCAGGGCTGCCTGGAGAGCCTGGTCGGGACGGACTCATGGGCTTGAAGGGAGCAAAGGTACCGAAACTTTTAAGAAAGGTCAACTTTGCTGTGTCTCGGTTGCATCTGCTGACTGATTTTGTTGCTGTAATTGCATCAATTGTTAATGGCTTACTAAGTACCAGGTATATTTTCTGCGTTTGCTTGCATTTGTCGAATAGAAGGGTAAATTCTTTTTTAACTACGTTTTTTTTTCTTTTTTTCCCTGGATAATGCTTTTTTCTTTTTTTCAGGGAGACAGTTGTAGCAGCTGTGCTTCTACGGGCACTCTAGTGGGGAATGGTGTTGCTGTGATAGGCCCCAAAGGAGAGAGAGGAGACACTGGTCCCAGAGGAGAAGGGAAGCCTGGAAGAAATGTTAGGGAATTTTATCTGAATTTATTCCTAGTATACATACTATGCATTTTATATATATATATAATTATTCTGGCTCTGTTCTAGGAAAATTGTTCATTATCATTTTACATGTTTTCTATTTAGGGAAAACCAGGCTTACCAGGTGTGCCGGGTCCTTCTGGTCCCAAAGGAATCAAGGTATGAATGTGTCTTGCATTATCATTAGGGCTGTCAAATGATTTAAAATGTTTCAATTATCATCTTCATGAATACTTGTGGAGGATTTGGTCTAATCGTACATCATACTGTATATTCTCATCTGTATTGTCTTGTGCCCCTATAGGGAGAAGCTGGGGTGGCAGCAATTGGCCTTCCAGGACAACAAGTAAGACTGATGTGTCCACATCTGGAGTTGTGCTGACGCAGCTCTATCATACAAAGTATACACACATGTGCAGGGTGGATGTGATCCTGCTTTCGTCTAAGTAATGAGCAGCATACCCACGTAGTGGTGCTTTCCCCTTTCTCAGAACTAAAACTGGAATCATTATGTTCTAAATAACTATCTAAACGTACCTTAGGCTCTTCTCTCTGAAATAATTGGATTCATTGTGGAATCTTCAATCCTTTTTTATACAGGGAAGCTGGACCCTCCCTAACTAGTACTACTTTTGTGACTTACTAGTTATACAACTGACTTCACACAAGATGTTGCAAACAGTGTCCTGGGTGACAGTCTCGTTTCTTTGACCCTTCTATTCTTCCCGACCCCTTCCTCTCACGGACAGAGAAAATGGAAAGCCGGAGTGGTTTGTTTATTGAATATACTATTGTCATGGATGGGTTTACATTGGAAATATTTCAAAGTCAGGTGCGTGTCATGCGGAGGGGCGCCTTGTACATTCTGTATCAGACGCTGCGGGGTGTGTTGAGTTGAACTAATGACGCTGAACTTCCCCAGACCGCTTAGACTTGTTACTTTTTGTCGTAGGGTGAAGAGGGACCAAGAGGACTCCCAGGACTTGGAGTAAGTTGAAGTCATACTTCTCAAGTCTAACTATTCTACACTGCATTTTCAAATTTTGGTCTAATATGTGTGTTTGGTACAGGGACCTCCTGGAGCCACAGGATTGACTGGGCCTTATGGCCCTGCAGGAGAAAAGGTCAAAGCCCAACTTGTCGTTGCAATATAAATTCAAATGTATCTTTTTTTTGAGACAATGAAACCGTGTGATAGAAAAATGTTTCTCATTTTAGGGCTCTGCAGGAGAAGCTGGGCCTCCAGGACCACGCGGTCCTGAGGGCATTGGAGTACAAGGCCCCCCGGTACAACATTAACACAACATTTGAGATTTGCATGTGGGGATATAATGACATTATGTTATGTTGTCAAACAATGTTTTCCATCTACCTCTTCACCCAGGGCAGAGATGCAAACCCTGGGTCTAAAGGAATGCCGGGGGCTGATGGCAAACCTGTAAGTTGTCTTATTGCTTTAATGTCTCTTGATTTGCATGCTTTTGTGCAAATGCATGCTGATGCATATGCACAAAAAGATTGGAAGCATTGTTTTTATCCGGTTTATTTTAGTGGGAAACCTTTTTTTTGCGTTGTCGTCTGAGTTTTAATTTTCTCTGAGCTTCTTTGGGAATTGTCCTTAATTTAGGCATCATTTGTAACGGTGCCCGCCTCGATCCATAAGAGGCAATGTCTGCTCCCATCTCATCCTCTGTCCCCTGATCTACACTGAGCTCACTGCCCTGTGAGCTTTCTTCTGGAACAACAAAGCAAGAGTAACTAAGTGCTTGTGTGTGTGTGTGTGTGTGTGCGCTGTCCCCTTCTTTTGTAGGGACATGTTGGCGCTAAGGGGGACAAGGTAAGTCTACCGTTTTGTTTGGATGAAGGGAACTGGAGGGGTTTGACTGTAAGGGGGTGGAACAGATGGTAATCGCAAGAGATGGTTCCCCTCGTCTCTCACACGAGCACACGTACTGTACACGTACGCGCACGCACCCGCCCCCGGGCCACAGATAGAGTAGCAGCGAAGGTGACGAGTGTGCTGTTGCTGCCAGACGCGAGGAGTTTCTGGGCCTCAAGAGAGGACTGTGTAAGAGTATTAATTATGGCATTCAGCAGAGCCACCAGTCCACCGCGTCGGACCGGGAGGGATGAAGTGGCGGCGCAGGCAGGGCTTTAGGGGCGGCAGCATTGGGAGAATAAGGAAACGATAAGAGGCAATATGCTGGAGGGCTCATATGCAGTCAAATACATACTTTGTTGTGGGAGCTGATGTGTAACTGGGTAAATCATTGGCCGTTCACATTGCAGAGTACTTTATATTACCATACCGTTGCACTACATTAAGGAGAGATTCATGTAATGTAATAAGTATTTTATTCCGCTAACTGAAGTGTGAATGTTGAAAGAGGACACAGTTGGACTTGACTGCTTAACATTTTGCAAAAAGTATTTCACTTTAGCCATTTTATTTATTTTTTCCTTTTAGGGTGAACCGGGAGAGTGCAACTGCGTAACACCTGTACATGGAGGCATAGGCGGACCTGTAAGTGTGTGCGCACACACACACAAATAAACACTGAATTAGACATGTACAAATAAATGAATCTAGAAATGTGTAGCCTCCCACAGGAGTTTGAATACACATTGATTTAATTGTGACTCCATATTTATTAAGTTTACCATGTTGAGAAAATGTACATTTATGATCATCATTCTGTGTTGGTCGAATCATTCTAAACTTCCCAATGTGACCACTTATTCCTTCCAGGGAGCTCCAGGAACTCCGATAAACACATGGCAGCCCGGACCTCAGGTCTGATCTGTCAGCCAGCAGTCCTGTCTGTGTTTGCGAGCTGTACACGTTTTTTTGCTATGCAAAGTTAGTTCGCAGAATTCTTTGTTTTGTGTTTGACTGGGCATGTGTGTGTGTCATTTGTGGCCGTGTCTTTGTTTTTATAGGGCCCACCGGGACCTCCTGGCCCTCCTGGTCTGCCGGGGCCTCAAGGTGTCACTGGAGTGGATGGACAACCGGTAAGATGAATGGACAGTAGGATGGTGAGAGCGTCTCTCTCCAAACTGCTGGTTTGCAGCTTGGGCAACTGGGTTACTTGAGAAAAGCAAGGCTTTGACATGCTTTGCAACTTGATGGGAATATAAAGTTTAAGAATATGCATGTAGGAAATGGTGCAATATTATAAAATGAATGTGTTTTAATAACGGTTTAAAAATAGGCTTTGATCATTCAAATCAAAAAGAATCTATGCACTAACCTGTCCAGTGCTTAAAGCTTTAACCCGTGTGGGAAGCAACGGCGCAAGCTTTGGGAATATCCGTCAAGACATGAACAGTTATTTGAAGGTCTTCAATATAAATATATACATATATATTTATATAAATATATAAATGCACAACACAAACAAAATACATTTCTAATTTGAGTGGACCTTCAAATACGGTGTTGCTGTGATCTGTGTTGCAATATTTAAAAGGGGAGGAAAGGCGTCAAAAGTGGTGATGAAAGTGGTCATGTCTTTGACAAGGGTAGTGGCTGCGTGCAAAATGATACGTCTCATAAGGCCTTTTAAAGAAGGGAACCGGTTTGAGCCTTCTGACAATCACCCTTTGCCCCGCCCACTGGTGGAGATGGCAATAAACCAGTTCATCCTCAGTTCCTTCTTTCAGGGTATCCCTGGCAACGACGGGAAACAGGGGAAACCCGGTTTACCTGGACACATCGTAAGTAAAATCAGAGAGAAAAGGAGCAGACTTGGCTCTTATCCACTTATTTGGGTTCTGGGCCCGTATGTATTGATTATGCATGATGCAAAAAAAAGACTCAATAATGTAAAAATACTGAAGTTCCATTCTTAACGATTATAAATGTGTTCTAGTGTCAGACGTGTATTGCTTTGAAACACTACATGTGTATATTCAAAGTGTTTGGCTTCTTTTTGCGTCTGGCCTCGGATCAGTTTGCAGCTTTGTGGACAAAACTAGTTTAATTAAAGTGAGTGCAAGGAAAACCTCTAAGCAGATAATTGAGTGTTGTAAAGTGATTCGTGTCCCGTGGGCTGACATTTGGCTTTGTAGCTGAAGCTTGGAACTATTGCCATATTTGGTAATACTAGTAATAGGTTTGACTGCTGTGGTAAAGTTGCAACTATCTGAAAATCTGCAGGCTTAATGTGACCATAATCTTTGTAGATAAACCGATCAATGCCCCATTATTTTCAAGGGTTCAGCGAGAATTCCCCAGAGCCTAAAAAAAAACATATACTTTTTCTTTGAAAAATAATGCTGTTTGGCTCGGAAAATTTCCAAAGTAAGCAATTTGCCGATCCCTTTCAGTACATCAGACGTGACCATTTCACGGTGACACGTAATTATAGAGAACCTTCTTTTTGAGCAGGTCTGTTGCCGCGCGAAGCCTGGTGCCCGTAACGCAGCCAATTACCGCGCTGCATTCAATAGCCTTTCTAACTAATGGCTCAAGTTTGAACATTGTAAAATGGGTTTGTAATGACTTTGAAACCCGGCCAGGTGCTACTGACGGACCCTCCCGGCGGACCGGGTCCCACAGCTTGTGTGTTTGGGCCTGTGGAGTAGTTGCGTGTCCAAACTCATCATGAGCAGGCGATGTAACTCCACCGTGACATTTGTCGTTCCCGTATTCTTGCACATTTTCAATATGTGTGTCTGTACACGCCGTGTTTGTACACTTTCTTGGTGCGACGTTCTACTCATTAAAACCTTCCAGTTGCAGACTTGAAGTCTCAATAGACTTTAATCGCAGCTTCCAGACATTATTTGAAATGTTTTGTTTCTTTCTGGCGCATTCTGCTTTGGTGTTCATATTTGTCACATATCTGTCCTCTAATGAGAATCCAGTCCAGCATGTAGTATTTACACTGCTGAACTCCAAGGGTGCATGTACAGTAACTGCTCTTTTGAAAACTATCCACAAACAGGGTCAGCCCCGGTAATTTAATTAGAATATTTAATTGAATTTTTATAGACGGTCAAAGGTCAAAGGAGTAAGGCAGTTCAATAGGACTAAGAGGGGTAAAATATTCAGAACTCTATGAATCCATTGATTGTATTTGTGCTGAATGAGTTGCTTGGAAAGGTTGAAGTTTGTGAAAGTTTCATTTCCAGATTGCCATTCTATACTTTATTTTCTTTCTGAATGAGAATATAATGGATTAAAGGACCAAAGTATTTTCATCATGTCGAGTTATGAACAATAAATGCAGCTTAAGATCAATATCTGTGCTGAGGGCACAGTGTTTTACAATGAGGCACATAACATTAGGAAAACGTTTTCTCAAACTTAATTCAATGCTTTCCTGGATCTGTATTTTTAGAGATGAACATTTGTTCACTTGGTTTAGAGAATGGGAGAGAAAACCACACATTTTTGGTCTTTGGAGATTCCCCCCCAACTGTAGTATTTGATGAAAGTAAATTAACGCAGTTTTAATTTTCCCGCCCCTTTTTTCTAGAGACTCACTGAAACCGACCAGCTGCCTCAAGACTCTGCTGGAGCGGATGGCGATGTAGGTTCATGAGTAACACTGCAGTTTGAGGAATGGGGCGTTATCGAATCCCTTTTCTTTTTCCTTGAGGAATAAATATCCAACATATGAAGTGTGTGTTTTACACCGTAGGAAGCCTGTATAGAAGGAAACTGCTCCCGAGGATCTCCGGGGGTGCAAGGCACAGGTGGAACCAAGGGAGAAAAAGGAGACCAGGGCAAGCCTGGTGTGACCCCCTTGGACGGCTGTGACAAGGTAAGACTACAAGGCAATGCACGTTTTTACGTGTTCCGGGAATCATGTGAAATATCAGCAAGTTTAATGAATGCAAAATGGCAATCCCTCATTATGTGCTTGAGATTTCATGGCTCCGTGTTGAGTAGCTCTCCAACGGCATAATGTGCCGGCAAGTGGGGCTTTGTTCGAATAACTTGTCTGCTTGCAGTGTTTGGAGAGACTGCAGAGAGAGCAGGCGACACAACCTGTGGTCAGTTGAAATGCTTAGCAAATTGCATACATGTATAAAGTGTGCACATTTCCTAATCTATGTTGTTGTCTCATAGAATGACCGACTTGGAATGCCAGGAAATCCAGGGCCGCCTGGATCACCGGGAAGCAGAGGAGAGGCGGTGAGTCAGTCACGCACACACAAACGCGTCCGTCCTCGTTCCAAGTTGCATTACTTCAGAGTTTATTTTGTTATTTATTACTACAGGGAATACCAGGAGAAAGAGGTCAGGCCGGAACACCGGGATTCATGGTAAGAATCAGCAACGCATCTTTCTCTTGGTGAAGCGATCCGGACAGCTGGACTTTACCCCCCACAGAGGTCATTCACAGGAGAGGAAGGCTAACGCAGCGTTCCTATTTCAGACACCGCATTAAAGCTGGGTGCTTATTGGTAAATTCCTTTCTAGAAGTAATCTCACAAGTTTCCCCAGCACAGTAATGAACCTTTTCCCCCCCCCACCGTACATATTTCCTCTCAGTCCCACACGGTAGCTTTTTTGCTGTTTGTTCAGGATTCAATCAATTGTTAGCAGCTATAGCAAACCCGCTTGAAGAGGTGATTTTAAATCTTTTGTCAAGTTAATCTTGTCTGAGGTGTTTTTTTTTTTTTTTGGTTTTCTATCCACAGGGACCTCCGGGTTTCCCAGGTCCTCCGGGCCCGTCTGGTCCATCTGTAAGCTTAATGCACACTTCCTCTTCCTCCTCGAACTACTAATAACTTCAAAACATTTCATTAAACAATCTACATACAGGGTTCAATTGACTTATCTCAAAGCAAAATGGTGGATGTATGATATTATTTAATGAATAAGGTCTACTACATTTCACTTTTTTAACTGCGTGAGGTGGCGCTGATTTGATCTAATTCGCATTGATTGCGCCGATGGAAGCTGGAATTAAGCATTCACAAGAAAAAACGATGCTCTTCACATCTTCGCTTGTTTGTGAAGTATTGAATAAATGTATCCTGTGGGCTTCAAACTGTTAATGAAACCGGAGAAACTACAATTCCCAGAAGGTTTGAAACCACTAGTTTATTAATCATTGACTTGAATTTTTTTTTTCTTTCTCTATTTGATCCCAAAAGTACCAGCAAATTTATCTCCCAAATATATGTAGCGGGTTAAAAACCATTTCCCCTGACATAAAATATATGTAGCATTTAATATAAATGCTAAAGTATTCCCACAAATGTAACAGTACTTGAGTAATTGCACCTCATTGCTTTCTAGTTTATATATGAAGAGATGCGTTGACTGTGTGAGCGCTGCATGGAGTGAGTGTGTGTGTGTGTGTGTGTGTGTGTGTGTGTGTGTGTGTGGGATCGAAGTATAAGCCTGCTGCTGAATATCTTACTCGTATTCAGTCATGAGGAAGTTGCCAACAATGATGAGGTACTAATTGGTTTCGCCTCAGTATAATGAGTCATTAATTACTTTCACTAAATTGCAGCCCTCGGTAATCACTTCAATTACCAATACTTCACCGAAAGTTTAGGCAGCAATTCATACTTATACAATTAATGCTTGATATCTAACTTTACACTAAAAGATGCCACCATTTTAAAAACGGCTTTTACTGAAATTCTGATTCACTCATAAAAAATACTTTGATTCTGCTTTTCTTCCACCACTCGTGTGTTTTTCGCTTAGAGCAGCTGTTGCTAAGCAACGGATCACAGATTCGTTTGAATATTTATCTAAAAACAACATTCAATATTCACTTGCATAATTGTATGCGTTACAGGAGTAAAGCCCATTTGATAAAACGCAGGCGGCCCCGATGGGAGGCGGCCCAGGCCGGCTACCCGTTCTGTCTGTTTGATACCATTCTCATTATTCCTAACTTCCTATCATTCTCAGGGTCAGAATGGTGAGGCAGGGTCACCCGGCCTCCCAGGGATTAAGGGCGAGCAGGTAAGTGCCTGCCAATCACCTTCCCTGAAATCCCAACGTGCAGAGAAAATCCTTTTATTTCCAGGTTTGATTCAGTGTATGATCCCCATCGCAGGGCCTTCCGGGCATTTCAGGCTATCCGGGATCCATGGGACCGCCCGGCATGCCCGTAAGTTTACCCGCCGCATCCCCATTATAAAGGAAGTGTGTGATTGACAGCGGTCTGACAGCTTTAATGGATAGACAGGTGGCCTCATCGATTAACTGCCCTCGCGTGTTTTTGTCAGGGACTGAAAGGCGAGCGTGGGAGCTCAGGAGGCAGTGGTCAGAAAGGAGAATCGGTAAGCCATGCCACTGTGAATGTTTAATTTGCAGTTAATGTTGCATATCATGCATGCCATTAGCTGACGTCTTGTTTCCCTCCGCAGGGCGCTGCTGGTAACCCTGGACACCAAGGACCGGCCGGTCCGCCGGTCAGCTTTCCATCCCCAATTCTCTGCGAGCATTATTTAACGCCTGGCTTCCTCATTTATTCTCACAAATTGTAATAACTGAGAATAATCTATTTCTACAGGGCGTTAAAGGAGACACGGGACCAGCTGGGCTTGCTGCTGAAAAAGGCGAGCAGGTGTGTGGAACACATGCATATAAAAACAAAGATCTTTTAAAAAAAGGAAATCCACATTCTTACGTTATTCCTTTTTTATTGCAAGGGTTTCCAAGGACAACCAGGTTTCCCAGGACCACCAGTGTGTACATGTTTAAACTCTTCCCTTGCAAATCGTTTCCTTCGGAGTAGTTGTAGGGAATTCCTTTGATCCTTTCTGTGTCTTTTTAGGGTCCTCCAGGTATTGCAGGGAAACCGGGAAGGGAAGGTGCCACTGGGCTCAAAGGTGAAAAAGTAAGTAGAACATTAAACAAATTTTTCTGCAGCCCAAATAACCATGATGACTTGCTGTACTGAATATTACCGCTTTCGAAGGGCAACGATGGCATTCAGGGATCTCAGGGCCCAACGGGGCCCTCCGGCTCTCCAGGCTCCCCTGGACTGATGGTATATGCATGTTTATATCGTCCAAGCTCGACCAATTCCAACATGTACGTATGTAAGTGTGTAGTATGACAAAAAAAAAAGATTTCCACTCTCCGTCCGTGTTTGTAATGAAAGGGTCCCCCTGGCATTGAGGGATTGGATGGAAAAGATGGGAAACCAGGGCTGCGGGTGAGTTACACGCCAGCAGTGTACTCAAGCGCGCGCACACACACACGCGCGCAGGTCGCGCTGTTGTTTGTGTAGTTAAACAAGAACACACAACGGTTGACCTTCTGCATGGTGTGCTGGTTTCATTGCCAGGGTGAAGCAGGCCCTGCAGGCCCAGCCGGACCACGAGGAATTCCAGTAAGTAGCACCTCCTAGATGACCTCATTTGATTCTCTGTCTAACTGTGCAAGAAAACAGCGCGTTATGTGGGAGAAGTGCACTGTGTTTAGTGCCTCTGGAGCCAGAGCTCTACATGTCCACCTTAACATTGTGTGCATTTCTTTAACCGTCTGATTTCTGAGTGAAGTGTATTCTGAAAGTGTACATTATGAGGTAGCCATAAAAATGTTTTTAATTCTTTATATGAATTGGTCATTGTTTTTTTTTATTCGGTCACGCTAACATGGACCTAAGGACGACTATGGGGTTAAAAATTGTGTCTGAAATAAACGGTCTCAAAAACAATCCAATGGATTGCCGCATCGTTTCACCGATGGCAACAGACTCGCGTCGATGTGCAATAATCGCTGTGTCTTGTAAATGTGAAGAATGCCACTGGTGATGTGACCCCATTTGAAATATCTGAGCTTCCCATCTTATTCTAAGATCTGTTAACAGCGTGTGGACTTGCTATTTCGCCCAAAATGTTATTGGTGTCACGAAGAAAGGATCAGCCGCATTTCTGCCTCCATTCTTGCCAGCTTTTATGCATCCCACTCAGCCTCTGTATCTCGGTTTGTTTCCTGCCAGAGAGCAGGTGTTGGGGATTTAAAAAACCCGCCTGTTTGTTCTTTAGCAGCCTTGACTTTGTGGATTTTGATACTGTACTAATCTCATTCCCTCTGATGTCGCTCCTCAGGGATTCAAAGGGAAAGGTGGCCATTCCGGCTTCCCTGGACAGAAGGTGAGTCAACAACTCATCGCTTTAGCGTCGGTTTGTCGACGTGACACTGCAACACTCGTATTGCCTGTGCGTTGTTTCATCAAAGTGATGATGCATTTCATTGGCAAACTCCTGGCTGTTGTCATTTTCCCGCCTCATTGTTTTCAGTCTCCACAAGCGGAGGAGTGATGCATTCCACTCATGCTTCCGCCACTATTGTTTCATTACGTTCTCCATCCTTCAGGGTGAAGCAGGGCCTTCAGGTCCACCAGGACCACCAGGCAGGGCGGGTCACGAGGTGAGGGTTTTTTGCCTTTCTGGACATTGTGAAATATTCAAGCACAAATCAATCATACATGCACATCGTAGTCAGTTTAACCCTGAGGATTTCTAAAGGTCACTCTGTGATTTTCAGGGTGATCCCGGTTCCCCAGGAGCTCCTGGGCGACCTGGACCGTCTGGCCAAGTTGTAAGTTCATTGCACTTCAGGCTGATGTTGTGATGTTTTTTTGTTAATCTGTAATACTTTGTTTGATGTTCTCATTAGGGTTCTGTGGGTCCAGCTGGACCACCAGGACCTCCTGGTCCATCAGGAGTGGTATGCAAAAAAAATGGCCGTCAATTAGGCGTAAAATGTGTCATTTTATGAGAAATACTGGTGTTTGTGTGTACTAAACAATATGAATTCATCTTCCCTTTGTAGGGTATACCAGGAGACAAGGGCCAAGCTGGTGAGAGGGGTCTTCCCGGGATGGGAGGAGCCCCAGGACCCCCCGGGCACCCTGGGTCCATGGTTAATATCTCAATTAGCATATACATTTAAACACATTTCCTTCTAGCAATATGTATTTAATAACATTATTTTTTCTTCTTTTAGGGAGAGCCAGGCAACGATGGTCAGGCTGGTAAAGATGTGAGTAGTATTTCTCCCCTAAAATACATTGGAGAGAGATTTATTCGCTGATACAATTTTTTTTTTTGTTGCCTTTTTTGATCTGTGTTTTTAAAAGGGATCGGTCGGTCCAGCAGGTGAAAACGGGCAACCAGGTCAAAAGGTGAGAGCCGACCTCTGAGCGGTACCGAGCAGCAATCCTCCATCCCCACTGCAGTGCACGCTCGCTCTCCTCATCTCTGCCCGCTCGGCGCTCGCCGTTAACACAGCCATCAGTTCACCGACCCTCCGACCCGGTCACCTCTCTGCTAGCCCTCTGTAGCGCTGTCCTCAGACGCCGTAGGCGGAGTGCAGTGATGAAGTTATTCTCTGCCTCTGGGATAACGCTATTAAGCCTGCGGGGAGATGCTAGATGAGGCTATTTGTCAAGCTGACAGGATGGTATTGTCACGGCTTTAGCTGCACAGGAGACGAGGACCGAGGAGGAATCCAAGAGCGCACTCCTCTATTCTTCTTCCGCGTCTCCATTTCAAGAGACGCGTGTCTGTCGTTGGTGTGTAAACATTAGACGTCCATTATGCTCACGATAAATCAGTCACTAATGTAGAAGAGCTGCTATTTGAGAGCGTATAGGAAACCTGAATGGTGGGTTCAGCTGCACGAATAGACAATCCAATCTGAGGTAATCTTTGTTTTGTAATTTTGAAGATTCTCTTTGCTTCAACCCAATCTGCAGTGTCTTTTACAAATATTTATATATTTTACAACTTTTTTTTAAACATGCAACACTTTGACCTACTATATCCACATACATTTACGATGGCTTTTTGAAGTACCATACTATAATGATTTATTCATGATAATGACTTTTTCTGTTCGCCACATACCCAATGACTTTTTCTTTCCTCCTTTACTGAACATTTCTTTGAGCAGCAATGCTCACAGATGTCTGAACATCCTCAAAAAGGTCAAGTGGGCAACAATTACCTTTTAAGAGCGAGAAAGTGCCACAGCAGAGTATCTCCTTGTAGGAGATAATGCCTCACACTGCACACAGCTCGGATTTATGGAAGACTAGGCTGAAGAGAACTTTTTCCTTTCATGTGGCCTCTTCAGTAAGGCCCTCTTAAATTGCACACAGGTGGAATTTACTAAACCAAACCTTTTACTTCGGAATGCAATTGATAGCACCGAATCTGATTTAACGGCTTCAAATGGGGTTGAAAACGGATGCACTTGCACACTTTTGATAATTTACATAAAATCCTTTTTAATTGCTGGTTGTCATTCGAAAAATCTGGTCGAATGCCAAGTGGATTGAAAACCTTTGGATGCTGTACTATTCCCACTGTGACCATACAATTAACATAAATAATGACATTCTATACCATGACATCGTCATGGGATGTTTTATGCAATTACGTGTTTAATATCCTAACCCTTAATGGCATACTATATTATGGTATTTTAGTACGTACTAATATTTACCTTATAAGCTACGACTGTTGTTTGTTTAGCTACCGAGTGTGTTTATCTCCCAGGGGGAACCCGGGCAAGCAGGCCAGCGAGGTCCCGCTGGTGAAAGAGGCAGACCGGGGCCCCCCGGGGGTGGCGGTTACCACTCCAAGGACGCACAGCCCATGATTGGCCCAGTCGGACCCCGAGGAGAGAGAGGGAGTCCAGGTTCAGACGGTTCTCCGGGAACCCCCGGACCTGCAGGGTCACCGGGAAATGACGTGAGATACGGCTAAATAGATGCAAATGAAACCGTATCAGTTAAAAAAACCAATACGTCATGTGATCTATATAGATAAACTGGGAGTCGGTACCTTGGCCAAAGGCCCTGGCTTCATAGGCATGTAATTCATTAATCTTTGAGTGATCTTCCTTTTTGCTTTTTTTTTCCTATTCTTAAACAGGCGGTTGTAAATTATGATGAAGTCAAGAACTTCATTCGCCAGCAGGTCATCAAGATCTTTGATGGTGAGGGCTGCTTTGTGCAATGTTTACAGTGTACAAAGCCTCCGCCTTTTCCCCCTATATCTCACCTCTGCTTTTATCCCCTCTCCAGAGAGAATGGGCTACTACCTGTCGCGCATGCAGAGGCCACTGGAGGAAGCATCCCCAGGTCGGCCCGGGCCCCCAGGGAAAGACGGCATTCCAGGTAATCCTGGGACCCCAGGCGCAGCTGGAATGCCAGGACACGTTGGCAGAACGGGACGCCCAGGAGGCCAAGGACCACCTGGTGAGGCTTCTGATATCCCCAAAAATCTTCCAAGGATTGTGACAGTGACATAAGTATCATTATTAACGAGCGTTGAAACTGTTCATCTGTCATGTGATCAAAACACGTAATTCTATCTCTCTCCGTAGGACCACATGGACCACGTGGAGAAAAAGGAGATAAGGGTGTTGGAGAGATGGGAGATGTAGGACCTCCTGGAGCTCCAGGTAGTTTAAGTTTACCTCTTGTCCACGGATCTGTTATTATAGCCGTACTGTATTTTGACATAATGTATCTAAGATTTGAATATAGTTTCTTCTATTTAGCATTTGAACTGTCATTTTGTTACAATTCCTTTTTCCATTTCATTGAGGTGCTAACATCTACAACAACCTTCCACTCCATACTTTGACCACCATTCGTTGTTGAAAAGTGATCATTAAAATCTCTTTCTCCCTTCTTTCAGGTGTCCCGGGCCCCCAAGGCTATGGTAAGACAGGACCCCCGGGTCCCGTTGGCCAGCAGGGGGTTCCTGGCATCTCGGGTTCTCCTGGCAAGCCAGGTGCAAAGGGACATGACGGCCGGTGTAATCCAGGAGACTGTAGGAGCCATCAAGTAGAGTACAGCCCCAAGGGCCCACCCATCAAGGGCCCCTGGTAGAGGTGATAAAGTAGATGGACTGAAACTAAGAGGACTTTGGAGATAACAGGAAGCTAAAGTTATCAAATCTGACCTCCAGCAGTAACTTTGTTCAAAAACTGTGTGGGTACATCTGTATAATTCAGCAGCCAAGTTAAATGCACCGTTTTTTCCCAGAGCCCCATTGGAATGAGGTCGGAAAAGCCGCACATTTCATTGCTTCTGCCACTCGAATCAGTTTGTAATTTACGCTTGTCTAAATTTGTAGAATTTCAGCACTTTTAGTCGTAAGAAATCATCCCAAGAAATGTATTGTAATTGTCAACTCAAATGAGTCCATGCCATTTCCAAAGAATTGACTTTTGTATATATTTGTATTTATATATTGTGGCCTTTTACACTTTTTTAACAGATTTGATACAATAAATAAGCAAAGCTAATACCTACTCAGTTTTGCTGGTTATTAACCAAAGGAATACTTTCTTTATCGTTTGGACACTGAAGCTTCCAAACGATAAAGATATCATCATTGTTTAGCAAAACAATTTTATAACTGTTTTCACCTGTACCCACCTTAAGCCTCACTTCATTCCGAATTAGCTCCAAGACATCTTTCATAAAGAGTATTGATTGTAATGCAAGTCTTTTTTTAGGGTTGTCTTTAATTAATAGATTTGAAAGTTAATGTTTTCTGGTCAGTCCGCTCAATCGAATCGAAACCTGCTTCTATGGTGATTACTAATAATAGTTTAAACACAGAGCCATTAGCTACGCTTAGTATGGTAATAAATAAAAACAATTCAAGGATATTGACCAAAGCTGTGAACCTGCACTTTTGGAAACATCGGACTTTATTAACATGCATAAATCGATACTATTATAGATTTTAAAATGGGAGAAAGAAAAGAGCTGAAACTTTCCATACTGCACAGAAGTGCACCGGATGTAACAAAGTTCTTTATTGGTTCGGGTTGACCTGAGTAGCCGAAAAGAGGACCCTAACAAGATGATTATGTTAATAAATAGCTTCAGTTGATCAAAAAATAAAATGGCTGACACCCTGTAGAAACTTGACAGTGGCATAGGAAGCACATTCGGGCTGATGTCTTGAAGTTGCATCCGTCATGGTTTTTTTTGGTGCATATCATAACCCCTTTTTTCTACATAAATCACACACATTTACAGAGATTTACAGCATTGCATTGTGGGAGTGCCAATCTGGGTATGCTGTTGCCAGGCAACAAGCGGACGAGATCAAGCTGGTTGTTTTCTAAAATGGGTGAAGGGAGATTCAATATACATTTGGCATATCAGCAACTTGAGCTTACAAATACTGTTTTTACAGTACGGTTTATCACTCTAAATCATTTATTGGGCTTTTTGTACACTTAAGACATGAAGTAAGGTAATTCAACTTAAACAATACTTTTCAGCTCATTGATGGGAAACTGATGCAATATAAATCTGATACTCTGCTAGAACACGGTTGGGATATTTGCATGGGACTGACATCACTCAGAAGGGTGTGAGCTGCTATTGTCATGGCGATGTGGGGGGGAGGTTTGAGCTTAGTATGCCCCCACCAGTCAACTCCCGGTTGTCAGTTTCAGAAGGGGGCGCTGTCACTGTTGTCCCCTAACCTTCATTCTTGATGGTTTCCTATAGAGGAGAGTGGCGTCTCCTTTTATTTCACTCTCTCCCAGTTGAGCCAGGTCTCTAAACATTAGGTCCTTTGATTCTTCCCGCCTCCTGTAATCTTGGGGATGTGTATGCCGACGCAGCTAAACACATCGCCGCCTCGCAGTAGCCGGGGAGACCTGTCGAACCCGCCGAACCGGGGTAACCTGCTTCTCCGGCAGATCCCTGAGGTCCCCTCTCGCCATGCCTACCGTTACGAGCCACACCATCCAAACCTGCAGGACCTGGACAAGGGAAGGGTTCCTGTTGGGAGCGTCTCACCACGTGTATACTGTGTTTCCCGCTGGTTGAATTAGCATGTACTGTTGCTGTTCTGATTCAAGAGATTCTCCTTTAAGGACTGGAGTTAATGCTTTTAAAATGCATCGGCGCAGACACAGAGCTTGATTATAGGCCTCATCCCTTACCTTGTATGCCTGGGGGTCCTGGTTGACCCGGGTGGGGTTTACCAGGATCTCCCCTGTCTCCCTTTGGCCCTCTCTTTCCTGGAAAAAGAAACAAGGCAGTTTTCAAATGTAGCCTTAAAAAAAACCCCTCCTCTTTCAAACGCGTATTCGTTATATAGTTCCACCTTTAAGTCCTGTGTTTCCAATCTGTCCAGATCCTCCAATCATGCCAGGAACGCCACGGGGACCAGGTATGCCATGCGGCCCCTGTGGGCCAGCTGACCCAGGGGGCCCAGGGGGGCCAGGAGGCCCCATTACACCCGCTCCACCAAGCACAGCCCTCTTGGCGCTCACTGCCACAGCAGCCAACCTCTCTGTTCCAGAGGAGACAGCGTCATTGTTTTTGATGAAATTACCTTTGATAATGGCAAGTGATTGCTCAGGAGATAAAAGGAGCTTTGGGAAATGTAATCTCCCCCAAAGGACATTAGAGGGGAACATTGAGGTCCAGTCGCTCACCCTGCAACATCTTCAAGACCACTTCAATAATATGCTGGTCAGATGTATCGCGTCCCTGGATAAAAGAAAAGAGCAGACTGAGCAAAGAGACAGCAAGTCAACGTGGGTCTGTGCGCAGAGAGTGAACTGGACTCACTGACGGCCCCTGAATGCCTGGCATGCCAGGCACTCCTCGCTCTCCATTGAGTCCCCTGGGCCCGGGAAGTCCTGGGGGTCCCGGGTCGCCGGGTTTACCAGGGTCTCCAGTTGGTCCATTGTGTCCGGGGTCACCCCTAATGCCTTGCTGCAAAGAGAAGGGCATAACTCAGGGGAGGATGGAGCCGATGGCAAAGAAAAAGAGTAAGGAACAAACGCATCCAGAAATAATCCGGTTTCAACCTCACCTGTCCTTTGGGCCCAGGTTCACCAGACAAACCCTGTTGCAGCAAACAGACACTTTGTCAAATTTCATCTATCATTTCTGCCTCAGAGACAACGACTGAGCAAGAATGACTATTGTAAATGAATATGGAAAAAATGCTGCTTCAAAAGAGCCAACATGCATCATTGCCTCACTGTCATTTAAATAGCTCATTTGCCATCTTGACTACAATGGGGATTTGTATGCAAATTCAAAAACAGACTTTCTCAGCGTCTTAACTTCGGTGCGGCTGCGACATTTTGCTTTGATGCTTTCAGAGGCAAATGTTACAACCGCCTCGTCTTAATACAGACATTTTAGTGTTTTGCAGAGTCTGAGATGTTACTAAACAAAGTTTCTAAATGGCTTTAGGTTGTGCGGTTTTACCTTTTCACCTTTCTCGCCAGCCAATCCCTCAACACCGGGGTCACCCTAAAAGCAATGGAGGGAAGAGTTTCAGCAAATATTTCTTTGCGTTGGAACGGATCAATTTAATCCGGCTAAAAATAACCAACTCACATCGTCTCCTTTTGACCCCACTTTTCCTTGGAAGCCCTGGAAAGACATATTGAGTACGTATTATTGTGGTCATGGCAAGATCATAATCTTTCCAAAAATAACGCATTGTTGATTCAAGCCAATATCATCACAAAGAAAGATGTCTCATTTCTAAAACAAGTAAGATTAGGATGCACACATCCTTTGTATTGCTCAGTGATACTATGGATTGCTATGACTTATATTGATGGGTAAACACTGCCCCCAATGGACAAGTCCGGGTAACTAAATCATTATGAAATGTTCTTCAATGTAGGCAGGGATGCTCATGTTGTCAAAGCACAATTCATTGGTTGCACAAACCTTGTCTCCCTTGGTGCCGCTCAGACCCTGTGCACCTGGAACACCAATAGGTCCTCTTTCTCCTTTGTTTCCCTGTTAAGATAGTTGAATTATATAGGAAAGAGTAGCTGCAGAAGAGCTAAAAACACATGTAAAGAATACACTCACAGGTTTGCCGACAATTCCCTGTGGCCCAACAGCACCTCTCTGGCCTCTGTCCCCCTGCAGCAGTAAGGCAAATGTAAGAATTCCTTCGTAGCTGCAGTCCGAATGCTTCCATGTGCTAATTCTGGATGTGTACCTTAGGCCCAGGAACTCCTTCCATACCGGCCACACCAGGAAGACCAGGCTCACCCTAGGGGCGTGCAGTTAAAGGGCAATGATTCACCCTGCTACACAATATAACAACAACAATTGGAACACCGGAAAACATAGATGTTTGGTGTTTGTGTGTTACCAGATGTCCTGGGGCACCAGTCATGCCAACGTGACCCGGCGGTCCAGACTCTCCCTATCAAGCAACGAGTGATCATCAGAGAAAGTTACAAAAAAAAAGCCAACCAGGAGGATCATTTCAAAAAGTAGTAAAACTCAATGAAACATGATATTTAACAGCCTACCTTAGCTCCAGATGCACCTTTTGTTCCTGGGCTGCCAGGCAATCCCTGCAGACAGAAAACAAGAATTAAAAAAAAAAAATCGCTTCGGAAAAAACTATCAGAAGCAGGTTTTTTTTCAGATTGATGTCCCGTTTATTTCATAGTTTGGAATAGAGACAATGAACCTGAAAACGCAACCAGTAATGCCTGTGCAAGTACAAAGCATGCAACGGCTAAGATAACGATGGCAATGAAAACGGGCCGAGCTGCAGTGTCGGCTACTGGCAATCTAGCTAGCAGCAGGTTTCCTTGCAGTGATTCTGCAGGCTTGGTGCCACTACAATGACCATAGAGAAAAGTATGCATCTCATGCTCCATTACCACTTATTTAGAATGACACCCACAAATGCACACACAGAATGCCCACTGGTCTGAGTGTGATAAATCACACGCAGTGGGAGGGTGAATGCTATTTCAAGGTGGTTTAAATTCTAAAACAGCGTGGGTCTCTGTTATCTGGATGAGTGCCCGGAGAATAAAACATACCCAAATTTCGCTGTTTTTCTCCCTGTCTCGGTACTGGCTTCGTTGAATGAAGGAGGATACCAGATTGACCCCAAACGTGTTCCGAGTGACAACAAGCCTTTATAAAACAGGCCTATTTGCATGTGCAACATTGACGGATCACTCACCGCTGCTCCCTGAGGACCAGGAGGACCAGGCATACCGGGCTGGCCAGGGCCGCCCTGCAAAAAAAAAAAAAAAGAAAAAAAATTGTCCCACTTTGCTGCAATTTGAGTTTCTCATCATCATCATCATCGTCGTGGCCGGTAACCCTTACCTTGATCCCTGGAATACCAGGCGTACCATCTTTTCCATCAATACCCGGCAGACCCTGAAAAAGCCGGCAGATGAGTGAGTTGAATTAATTTGGCACTCTCTCTGAACACCACTGCGACTGTGTGCTGCATTAACTAAATTGTCTTTTCACTCACATTCTCTCCCTTTTTTCCAACCGCACCCTGTGGGCCCTCGATACCTCGGCCACCCTGCAGAAAAATAAAAGAAGTCAAAAAAACAACATTGATGTATTTTCAATGCCCCATTTAAAGTTACAAGAAATGTATCAACCGTCTTTGGCAGACAAAGACACACAGAGAGTCACCTACTTTGTCTCCCACGTCTCCTGCCTCTCCGGGTGGTCCCTTGGGCCCCTCCTCACCCTAATGATGGAGAGACACTTTGAGTCGCTCAGGTGTACTGCAGATATACCTGTTTCAATGTGAGTAGCCACATCTGTTTGTGTGTGTTCTTACAGGAGGCCCGGGTATTCCCACAGGTCCACTGATGCCCTTGTAACCACGGGGCCCCTACAGGGAAACAAAATCATCAATCACTTTAAGATCAGAGAGGATGCTGAGGATGCCAAGTCATGGTAGTCTACTATTCATTGCGATAAAGGGCTTATTAGCGCTTAACTCACTTCACTAATTGGAGCTACCCAGAACGCCAGCAGCTCTTTCGTTGGCTTTAAGCCCGGGGCGCTAACTTGGCTAACGCGGCAGACGTTAGCAGTAAGACGGATGGCTACAGCGGATCATTAACTACAAATGGAGGCACCGTACACCCAGACAACCTCAACTCATTAGAGGAGGGGAGAGATTTGTGTTAGCATCATTTCCATATGTCCCCATTGCTGGTAATGGATGGTGTTTGCACAGTGGGGGCAGGTCTGGATGTGCCTCCTTGGTGCTTCTCCAAGAATGAGATAACTCAGGTACCCGTGGAGAACAAGGTCAAAAAAGGTTGGTACTCACTGCTTCTGCTTTAGGACCCATCATTCCTGGATAACCTCTCAGACCCATTGGACCCTGAGAGGGAAGCAAAGTAAGATGGAGATCTGATGGAGACCAGATATAGAGTAGATGCTACAATACTATTTTCTGTCAAACTTTGCCAAGAGAATAAAAAGTAGAATTGTCTGTGTACCGGAGGTCCTGGGATGCCCTGTTCCCCAGAGATGCCCAATTCTCCCTTGGGACCCTGGTGGCGGAAAAGAAAGAACAGACTGGTTACTTATTGTCTTTCTGTGCTGCTCTGAGTTCTGATACTGAGTATAAGTTTACGGTTTGATCCAAACACACTGTTGAAACTAGTCTACGACGGCTGCTTTCCGCTCCTGATGTCTGAACTGCGCAGTAACGTTCTGGTAAAGTTTGTTACATATCCAGCTCAGACTAGCTGGTCAAAAAACAGTCAAACCCAGCAAGTAACTAGCCCAATAACCATCAGATAAAAACTAGTTTATCTGTGTTATTAAAGATAGTTGAACAGTTTAAAAGCTTCTCTAAAGCAACAACCCAAGGAAGTAAGTGCAGCCGGCTACTTGTGGTTCCTGTATTCTTGTTTGTCTGCAGATGGGTTAATGTAGCCGTTTTCCCTCACACGTGTAGGAGGCTATTCTGAAGAGAGAAAATGGGCTTGAGTCCAGTTTATGTTTCTCATTTGGTGAGCCAGCGCTTTGTAAGAACAGCTTGCATCTTTAAAAATAACGATGCTTTTCGGAGATGATTGCATTCATTCACCAACATCAGTGCTCTCATTTACTACCCTCACCATCATCAGGCCACGAGGCCAGTACAACCAATGAGAAGCAAAGCTCGTGTCATTCGCCAGTTCAAGCTGCTCTAGTCCCATTTTCAGCGTTCTAGAACTGCTTGCTACGATATTTATCACAGATGGTATCGGTTTTTGTAGAAAAAAAAATAAAAAAAGAGCAGCACCGAGGGGCAACCTTGAGTAAAAGGCAGGTAATTCAGAACTGCCCGTCGTTGAGTGTCTAATGCACCTCGTGTGCGAAGATCACAGGCTAATTCCTGGCGCCTGGTTAGACTCCCACTTGGAGCCCGCTGCGTGCTCATTAGCTGTGCTTAATGTGGCAAGGTGAGATGGCTCTCACCTCACTATGATCCTTTCCTTCGTGTACCTGGCTCTTCCCCACCGCTTTCATCTAGCACTGCATGCAGACTGTAGGGCACGGGCCGGGCCCAACTAATCGCAGCCAGATTAGTGCCAGTCCTGTGCCTCTAGGGCAAGCTAATCCCCACCTCTGCTGGCTGAGTGTGCAACGCGTACATGTATGGGTGTCTGAGTGCGTGCGTGAATCGGTTCCAGACGAGATTGTGCAGCTCACCAGTTTTCCTATGCTGCCGGGCTCTCCGAGAACACCAGCCCGTCCTTTGTGTCCCTGAAGGGCAGCAATCAGTCATTGGTGTGTGATAAAATGTTGTCATGCAACACAATCATTGATGCTAAAAAGAAAAACCTATGCCAATTTCTTCAGGGGAACTGTCAACTTCTCACCTTAACTCCCTGCAGTCCCTGGGGCCCTTTAGGTCCCGCTGGACAGTTAAGAGGACACTGGGGTCAAAAGGAGGAAACACATGGGTTACGTAAAGTGAAGTTGTGTAAAAACACAGGTTTGCAATAACGTGGTCATTAGGTCTCACCTGGAAGTCTGCACTTCCCTCTTCTCCACCAATGAACTTCCCTGGAGGACCCTAGATGAGACAGATATGCAGATTAGAGGTGGATGAATGAAGAAAGTCACCTGGTCTGAGTTTCCTGGGCGCCCATGAGCTGAGCCAGCATTCTCCCTCTCCCTCGCTCTGTTTATGGATTGAGTTGGGAAGTAGAGTAGCTGAATAGGGCTGATGTATTCCTGCTACAGTCAGATCAGACAGCCCACTGATCTAAGGGGGGTTTATTTATCCTAGGATAGCACTAAAGCTAAACAAAGACACTCCCGTGGGTTCGGGAACATCAGTCTCCGTGAAGACACGCCCCTCCTTGGAACCACTCCGAGATGCACACAGGGGACTACACACACCGTGGGGGGGAAAAAAAAGACATGAAAGTGTAGCGCTTAAAAAACCCGTTTGTGGCACTTCATCACTTGCTGTCTGTTGGAACCTGCCGAGCAGCAGGGAGCTGTGGCTGCGCGAGGCGCTTTGTTATCACGCAGTGCGTTCTAAAAGCACGTTAAAGGCGGCTTGGTTTGAAGAACATGCACCTAGGAAGTGATGTACAGTGCTACACCGCGGTGCCCTTCAATTGTTTACTGCAATTCCATTGTGGAGCTGTGTGTTTGATGGAGCCCATTGAGCTTCTGGTTGCACATGTGTCATGCTCTTTTTTTAAGCTGATGTCACTGAATGAGAAACTCTTCATATATGATGGGATTTACAGTGACATCTTCTCTGCGGAAGTTTATTTCAAGCAGCAGAGTTTTATTCACTGTTAATGCATCAGCCTAAAATATCTAATTGCAGATATATTAGCATTGTTATGTCTACCAATACAAGGAATCACAGCAGACAAATGCCAACGATAATTCCAACACCAGAGGGAAAATTACAGGTGTATTTGTGATGCTGTAAAATCCACAGAGCAAACAAAACCCTCATTAAAGGATGCTCAAATATGTTTGTTATAATTAATGTTCTTAATAAGTGTATATTTGTTTTTCAAATCTTATAAACCCTAAAATAATACTAGTGCCGTTATCGCTGTTGATGCTGCACAATCATTTTTATATCCAATTAACTGTGTTCAAGAAAGTGCACTATCTTGGGGTGTGACTCAGAATATTCAGCGGGTCCGCTAGTCTGAAGATGTTGAATCCACGGCTCCACACCAATGCATGTCCTTGGGAAAGATACTATGAGCCAATGGGTGAACGTTGGGTGTATGTAGACATGCTATACATATAAGCCAGTTATTTACTGTGCAAGGTTAATGGACCCTGAAAAGATTGTGAGCTTGATATGGTGGAAAAAATAAGGGCAGCTGTAGTTGTTCTCAGATTGTGTACAATGTTGTGGTGTGCTGTACAAAGAATACTCCTGTTATTTCATTCATACAGGATACTTCAAAGCTCGCCAACCTCTCATTCAACAGTAACATCATCTTTGTCCGTTTAAAAATCAAGAGAGAGATGTATCCTGTACAACCAGTCCTTGGGCGACACTTACTGGCTTGCCAGGAGGCCCAGGAAGTCCTGGAGGTCCAGGTGATCCTGCGTCACCCTTAATGAAGCGGAAGAGAAGGCAAGAAGGTAAACGGTCTGGTAGCTTGTGACCTGCATATGAGGTGTTTGCATGAAGGCAGTATAATAAACCGTAGACTGATTGCTACCTTTGGACCAGATGGTCCAATTTCCCCGGGAAAACCAATTGGGCCTGGAGCGCCCTAGACAAAAGGGACACAGGGGGCGAGTCTAAACAATGCAGAGACTTCCCAGCAACCACAAATGGATTCCCACATTTCAAAGCCATTAAGCGATACGTTAAGTAACAAGTAAGCTACTTACAGATAGTCCTGGCAGGCCGGGTCCCTGCGTGGAGGGAAGAGACGAGGGGTTAAACTACTGCATGACGAGTGGAACCAATCCGTCAAAGTACCAATTAACATTCGTGAAAGCCAATTAATAATGGCAGCAGTAATTCATTAATGCTGATGTACAGTGTCGAAGCGCAGCACAAACAGTGCTCCAGAAGGGCAAACACACAGAACGCAATCAGT
Source organism: Apeltes quadracus (assembly GCA_021346845.1). Taxonomy (NCBI): domain Eukaryota; kingdom Metazoa; phylum Chordata; class Actinopteri; order Perciformes; family Gasterosteidae; genus Apeltes; species Apeltes quadracus. Next base: position 11,321,740 of record CM037926.1, read on the forward strand.
TTTATGTTTGCTCCGACCAATTAATTATAAACAAAGTAATTAAATCAGTAAGCCTTCTTGGAGGAAGAACGGCCCACAAGGCGGCATCTCCAGTACAATGCACCACGAGCAGGGCCCCTGGACACGATGCCTGGTAATGCTAAACAAGGGATTTAACTAAAAGTGTTGAATTCAAGCATGACATTGAATGACTCAGGACTCAGTTTGTAGGATGCCGTGTGATAGACGGACGCTCAGCACCATCTAGTGGCAGTAGACTGTACTACAGACAATGTGCAGGCAACTATATAAACATTCAAGTGCTATGTTTACGTATGAGGCACGTACTTAACCTAGTATTTCCATTCCACGTCATTTCGACTCCTTTACTTGATATTAAAAAAAAAGCATGCAAACTTACAATAAAGAACAAATACATCAATTATTCCTTTCAAACGGTACTTTTTCAATAATGAATCTGGGTATTTCCCCAACACTATTGGAACACACATTCTTTAAAAACGTAAGATTTTCACTCATCGTACTTTATGGTAGAACAATAAATAGATTTCTTACAGGAGGTCCAGGCTCGCCACCTGGTCCAGGTTTACCCTGCAGTCAAGAGAGAACAACAATGTAACTGCAGCGGCGACACAACTAGAGGACACTGCCCTCAGTTCCTCATTCGCCTGTAAGCAGGGTTAATGGTCAGGCTCAACATCAATGTCACAAGAAGCGTGACCCAGAGACCTCTTCCTTGCGAGCCCTGTTGGATATGGATGCTCAGGCTTCCCACATAGTGGCATAGTTCTGACGGCCTTTGCATGTGGAGGTTCAGATACTTGCCTTAGGCCCCGGCCTCCCGAAGGGACCTCGGTCGCCCTTCGCTCCAATCAAACCCTGGAGACGGACGGAAGGACATGTTAGCAACCCGATATGAATATGCATGTAGAGTTTGAAATGGAAAAGGCAAAAATAAGTGACATTTCAACCACTTTGACATGAGAGTGGTTGAAATGTGAACTAATCAGTTACCACTTTGCTTAAATTCACCGCACATTTCAGCTGATTACACATTTGATCGAAGCTGACACTGTCCTTGGGTAATTTGGAAAACCACCAGAGATTGAGATTCCAGGGCAGATTACTGGCTAAATCTCAGAGGAATGCATGAGGGTGCACGAGTTTCTCTTAGCATGTGACCAAAAGGCACTTGCTAACGGCGAAGGGTGAAGCAGCAACGGAGGCTGCACCACAACTGCAGTGATATGAGGTGAATCAATGCCAGAGAATTTATATTTATCACATGTCCTAGAATGTCTCATCCCAAAAGCTATTAGTTCAGTCATGCACAGTACATTTCTATTGCGCAAAATGTAAAATAAACCTAAAAATTGTAATCCGTGTGATGATATCAAACCAATAGATTAGAGAATCACAGTGACGCTGTGACACTGAGGGGATTTCTGAATGTTTCAACAGAGAAATAACTTTGTACAGTGAGTTTAGGTGCAGCAGCTTCATTATTTATGAAGAGCAAGCTACTGCAGAAGTGGACTTGGAGGCATTCAAGGTCAGAATAAAAACTCCCAAGTACTTAATCTGCAGTGGTTTAAAATCATAAATCCCAAACTCTCATCACAAAGGTTAATCCCAAAACTCGTGGTGCAGGTATGTGTTGGAATGGTGCTACGAGTGATACAAACAACACAATAGATATAATATATATATCTATTCTGGCATGTCTAAATAATTTCTTTTACCAACTTGTAGCTCCAGACAGTCAGGAACATTTGATTTGGACAAATAAAAGATATCTGGATGTCTTTTCAAGTCTGTAAAATGTGTGATTCGCTAGCTATTGTTTTACCTTCGCTTTGTCAATTTGTATTTTTTCCAAGGCCTCTTTTTCTTTAGACCAACAGCTTCATAGAATTGTATCTTCATTTTTTAAAGTCTTTCTTTCTCTAAAACACACGCATCAGTCGGTTTACTTACATCAATGCCGTTCTCTCCTGCTGCTCCATCAGGACCGGGCTCTCCTGGTTCTCCCTTTAGTCCCTGCAATGAACAAAAGGGCACCATTGTCACTGGCAACTTAGATATTGAGATGAATGAAATGCTACAGTTTTGTATTATGAAACCAAACTTACTGGTGGACCCGGGGACCCAGGTGGTCCTTTTTCTCCCTGCAGAGAAACCCATTGGAGATGTTAACCCTTCCGATGTGGTATTGTATTAGATTGGCAAAGATGGCAACACATACACAATACCAGACACACATGTGCCACATTTCAAACAGTGATCATCAGGTGAATTCTGCCGTAACATCATACCTCTGACAGCAGTGACTCAGCAATCGATCAGTCTCAACTCAAAATGCACATTAATATGAGGAAGGTGGTACAGTTTGGGTTTGTTGTTAACCGTAAAAATGAGCTGATTCAAATAAATCCAACACTTAATCTAATCGTGGGACTTTGAGGCAACGCCGTGGTTTTAGACGCAGTTTGCACACAACCTGTGTGTAGTTAAACCTGAGAGTAGCTCAAATGTATCACATTACTGTGACACAAACACCGTATTGAGGAGAGGGTCCCTTCTCAAAGACAACCTCTCACTGCTGGAAACAGAGCTCTTTTGTGCCAATGTGTTTTCATTCGTGCGACCCTCTGCTGGTAAGACTCCAGTACTGCAGCGCAGCGCGCAGTTGGTATTTCTCTGGCACAATGACGGCCTTTGAGGCAAATCTGCTGTATACTCACATCAATGCCGTCTGACCCAGGAGTGCCGGAGGGGCCTGGTGGGCCGGCTTGGCCCTGAGCTCCAGGTGGACCCCTCTGGAACACAGGAAGGAATGCGTTTTTCAGACGGTCAAGTAATGTCTCGCAATGCTGTGCCACCTGTGAGGGTTATATATTGCAACGAGCATCCTGGTCACCCGATAAGGTGTAACAGAAAAGGGAACAATTGAGTAAAAGTAAATGAGTGAATGTTGTCCTGTTAAGCTTGTATAAATACAATATTTTTTAGCCAACTTGTCAGGTGAAACAGGAGGAAACTACACGTTCAGATTGATGTTTCTGCGTTGTATCGGGAAAGCATCGAACACACAAAAAAGGAAAAAACAAAAAGGAATGAGGAGGAATGTGGAAGGAGGTGTCACCAGACTGGCACCGTTTAACTCCAAAGACCCCCCAACTTGACCCCCCACTCCTGCCCACCCTATTGTCCCCTCAGTAGGTGTTGAATATGTCCTTGGAGAACCGCTCGGTCCATTAGATGATCAGAGCCGATGTTAAATCCAACATTCAATTCTTTGACAGACAAAGTGTCGAAAGAGAATAATCCAAGAGAGTGAGCCTTTGTGGGTCTCCAGTAGATTGCATGTAGGTGTCTGTTTGAACATGTGTCAGTGGACGCAGTTAGGGTGTGCGTGCTGCAGGCCGTGTGTGTGTGTGTGCGTTTCCATCTCTGCCATGGCCACAAAAAAAAAAAAAGTTCCCCTTCAATCTTGATTCATAAAACTTGTGTTGCCCCACCAAATAAAATAGCCCAGAAGATAGCAAACCCCTCTCCTCCAATAGCACCTCACTGTTAAATCTTCAAAACATACGAGTCCATACACAATCCGCAAAGTCCGTAGTCATTTCGTCTCCATCATCACAGCCTTTTCTTTTATGTGCTATGAAGCCAGATCATCATCACATCACTTCATCTAGCACCAACCCAAAACACAACTTAGAAAATCACCTCAAGACATCCAATCCAGCCCCGAGTCCCAGAATGAACGAGGCTAACCTCCGAGGCGCAGCAGGTCTCAACCTCCCCTGTCCACTCACCACTTGGGCCAGCGCCAGGCACAGGGTCTGCAGTATCACCCAGGTCTTCAGCAAGGCAGAGAGAGCAGCCATGGTCCCTCTCCCGTGTCCGTCTCTCCTCGGTTCACCGAATCCTCCCTTCCCTCTCCCTTACTCCTCTCCAGGCCGGCACAGAGCAGAACTGATGCAGCAGAGCTGTCTGAGAAACAGGGGTGGGGGGTTTGTGTGTGTGGGGGGGGGGGGCTCAGCCGCGAAAAAAAAAGAAAAAAATCCACTCAGGAGTAAGGAGAGAGCCGAGGGTGGAGGGGGAAGAGGACAGAGGAAGAGGAGTAATCCTACCCCACACTGGGCCTCTGAGCGCAGAAGACAAAAAAATACTCTGCACCCATCAACAGTGTGGGAACCACACACACAATAAACATCTCAGAATTCACATTCAATTCGGGGGATGAGGGACCTCTTTGAACATGTGCTCTACAGGCAGCGAGCTCCTCCCGAAGCCCCGAGAGTGAATACACACACAGGCATTTACGCAAATGTCATGCTTCTGTCTCTCTGCGAATGAGTCTTGCTTTATTGCAGTGCGCGAAGCCGTTTGATTCCTAACTTGTGAAGATGAAAAAGAAAAGCCCGTCCTGCAACCGCTAGTCATCACAAACTGACCCCGGCCCGCCCATCAGAGAAAGGAACAGTTACGTGGCCCTCACAAGAAAAAGGTTGGGGACCCCCGATTTTGTATTTCTCCTCTCACTGCAAGGCTATCACTTACATATCACGTAAATATCTGCAAGCATTCACCTAATGGACAAGTAGGGATAGTAAATAACACACTTGACGAACAGCTCCATCTTTATGTTTCAGTCATGAGTGACATCTAGTGGTCATTTAGCTAAGCGCATGTTAGTGCCTGGTAGTTCATGTAATGCAAAGTAATAAACAAGACTTGTGGAAATCGAAATAGTGACCGCTACTGTGCAGACATTGTATTACACTAAACAGAGCAATTACCATTATGCCCACTAGGTGGCAGCAAATACACATTAAAAACTCCGCAGAGCAGCTTGGTTGCTATGGAGGCCTTCACCGCTACGACTGGGGATAATACTTTTAATCTCCTTGTGGGTGATGAAGACAAAACTGAAGATGCGAAAAAAAAAAAAAAAAAGAGATGCATTTATTAGCAAATTGAGATTTATTGCACACAACAAGAATATCAACAGACCCCATTTAATTAATTAGGAAACCGGCTCAATCGTGGCGTTTGTATTGTATTTGTTACGCGCAATATCACCTGCACTGCATCCATCACCCTAACTCAAATCGCTTGGCCCTTTTTCATACTTTTCCCACAATGATTAACTATTAACTGTTGCATGGTGAACTGTTTTTTTTTGTGTGACATTTTTTAATACAGGTATTGCCAATTGTGTGTATTAAATCTTATTGCAATTATTTACAACACCCTCAAAATCAGTTTTCTGAGCCAGTCATAGCACAAATAAAGTGTTTTTCTCTTATTTGAAGCATTACGGTACTCATTAGTAAACCTCAAACAATTAAAATTTGCAACATCAAGAACAAACCTGGTTTGGACCCCAATATCCATTTGATGGCGTATGTTTAACATGAAATGTGATTAATACATTGATTTTTAAAGCTTTGAGGCTGTATGACATTATAAACCTAATAATCAGAATTAATACGGTTTTAATGTTGTACTGTGTGTGTGTGTGTGTGTGTGTGTGTGTGTGTTAACTCTTTGTGCAATACACTTTGTGTTGAGAAGTTTGATACATCACTCCAATACCTGAGAGTGGTATCAGTATTTTCATCTCTTGGCAAAAGAAGTAAAGAAGCACGTTTCCCAGAATGTTGAACTCAGGCTTTTAACAATTCCATCAGGTCCCTTTCAGTGAACACAAGCTAGCAAATTGCATTTCAGGCAACTGTCTGATTCTCATCTACTGAGCCCGGCTGACTTACACTGGGGTCTGCTGTCGAAGATAACGCATAGTGAACCAATTCTTATTTGAATTTGAGGAAATTGAGAGATCAAATTCATGGGAATGCGACAAATCTACAACTATAAAAAAAAAAAAAAAAAATCTTCTCACGGGTGAAAAACCGCAACAAATCATCTCCACTCAGTTGTTCTATTTCTCATTACCGACAATTCCCCAGACTCCTCAAACTTCGAACAACAGACAAGAAAAACACCGGCCTCGCCCAATTTCGATCCGTCTCCGTCTCTTTCTCCCCGCTCATGTTTAAATTCCGGGGGGAAAATGACTTAAGTGTTACTTTTCTAAGTGAAAACAATCGCATCTTGCTCCACGAGTTGATGGCATACTTATCGCAGCTCAGCGAGAGGCGCGTGAGGCAACCTGCCTCCCAAATTCAACCAAAAAAGACAAACTGGAGCAAAGCAGAAGTGAAAAGACGCGCGCGCGCACACACACCCACACACACGCACACACGCGTGATCATGCATTTAAGCGGCCGCTAATTGAGACATCACGAGTGACCAGGGAGGTCGGGGTGATGTGCTGGTATTCGGCTCTTCGTTCCCACTTTCCCTGAGAAAGACGTGTTTCACACAGACTGGCTGTCCATTGCTTCTCTAATAAGACACCTGAGGGAAGAGGGGAATGGGAGTCATCATTAAAGTCTGAAGCGAGGACAAGAAGGCGCGCGCCCAACACACACACACACACACACACACGGCGATGACAGGCAGGGTAAATGTTATTCTAGAGTGCAGGTGTGAGGAGTAGCGGCAAAGTGATAACAGAGGAGGCCATTGACAGTCCGAGCAGGGTTTTGAAGGCTGACCCCGAGGGCCGCACCGTGTCAAGCCCTCCATTTAAAATGCATAGTTTACAGTCACAGCACGGGGGCTGGGGAGGAGAAGGGGGTGGGGGGGGGGGGGGCTGACAGACTGATGATATGCAGACAAAGGGTATTAGTTCGTCTGGTATGAGACACATTCATTACGGGGTTTCGTTGTTTTGCGAAAATCGCTCCCATCAGCCGCGGAGGACGGAGCTTCTGTGGTGCGTTAAATTATTCAGCAAATTTCCACAGATGAAGACATTTAAGGGTGGGATTTTCTTGTCCGTCACAGAGCAAACAGCTGAAGTTTATGTAAAGGGTGTGTGTGTGTGTGTGAGAGAGAATGGCTTCATCACTGAAAGACATCCGTTTGAAAGCTCAAACTGCATCATCAAAGCCAGCAAGCGCCACATTCGACGTGGGGGCCGGGCGCCGGCTGGATGGAGAGAACTGGCCCAGAGTCCCGAGCTGAATTGAAGTGTTGAATGCTGCGAGGACACAAAAACGCACCCACCGCCTTTGCAGCCACCGGCCCCCAGGTGGGGAGTTCCTAAGCAACAAAGCATGGCACCACATCGAAGCCCACAGCTGGGTCTCACCACAGCGAAGGGATGAGGGGGAAAGGGACGAAGATCGCTACGAAATTCTGATGTGTCCCACTGGCTATTAAAGCTATCCTTGATTTGATCAACAGTAAACCATCGAACCCCTCTGAAGCCGAACAATTATTGAACAACAACATATTGAACAATTGAGGTTTTAAAAAAAAAAATCTTTGGACAGAACAGAGCTAGCTATTTGCCACTGCTTGTCTCGTTCCAATGAATGCCACGTTCATCGTTATGAACGTACACAGACTCTAGTTGATGCTCAGCTGAGAGCGCAGCCTGTGGAAAAACCAACGGACGTGCGTTGACTGCAAAGTGGAAAAGAGGCTCATGCACTGACAACAAAGCAAAAATAAATCCATAACGAAGTGCTGTCCAATGTTATTTAAAAAGCCCTGAAAGCCAAATTAGCCGAGACAACCGAATAGAGATTGTGAACAAACCAGCTCTTTGCCCCGTAAGTGATCCCAAAATATAGACACCGGGATTCAGCTGCATCTGCCGAGTCTCCAACGTGTGTATGTGGAACCTAAAGGGGTTCAAAGCCGGAGTATTACAGCAGATTCTTCAAAGCTACTAAGATCAAGTCCTTAACGTATGTGTGAAGATGGATGTGAAGCCAATGTGGTAAAGTGGTCCAGTGACAGTGAAAGGAGGCAAGACGATTTCATGCAGAAAAAAAAGAGCTTTGTTTTAAACTGATGATTTTGAAATGATTTTGCCTCTAAATTTAACATGCCAGAATTTTATTTTTCAGATATTACTCAATACAGCTGCACTCGTATAAATAAAAAGTGTCACCAAGAAATCCATGGAAATGAATTTCTTTAATTGTTTTGATTTTACTTGTGATTCAGTCTCGCCGCCCTCAAATGAAGTTCAGGCAGTTTGCAGTTAATGGTTTTAAAAAACAACTTTACTCCACCTGCCCAGCAACAAAAAGCAGACAGATGGAGAGTCAGTTTGAGAGAAAACGGGAAGAAAAAAGAACCATGTCTGCGCATAGTGTCAGCGAAATAGGAAAATTAATTAAAAAATTAATAAAACTTCGTAGATCTGTGGAAAAGAGAAATACATTGTTTTCTACATGCAATGTCAGCTGAGACTAAGCCCTGTTGAATCTGTGCTTTGGCGTCTCGTATAGCATCCCTGGAAGACAATTTAACAGGTAAAGAGATGATAAACTTGGAACTCGATTTCTGCATTAGTTATGAAATACTAAGTTGTTAAACACCGACGGCATATTGTAATTACATCTGGATGGTATGTGCACGATGGATCATTCACAACGGTGCATTTGAACTGTTTAGGTGTAGTTAAAAATAAGGCCTGCTGTGACATTCTGGCATCGACTCTGAAGTGGATGAAGCAAAATAATAAATGAAATTCTTATTCATATTGCACAGGGTAACATTTAACTCCTTAAAAGGAAAATGTAAACGTTTTTTTGTTGAAGCAGGTTCAGTTCTTGTCACCCGAAACCAATAGGGAAAGTTCACATGAACCGACCGCCTACATGAGCGTAGACGAGTCGGCCAATGGAAGGACAGGAGGTTCCGATTTACTCCTCTGGACTGCATGAAGCCCCTCTGGTGAGTGTCATTTATGAACTAGGAATGGTTACTTTGTAATGTGAGATTTGAAGCTCTTCTGTCAAACAGGGCACAGTTTGAAACAAAATCGACAATAAAAGATTGAGCACCGATGTTCACGTTGTCAAACACGCGTACGTTACACTTCAGATTCTCCCCGATTCGCAAACTCCACGCTGACGCTGCGTGACGTTCGAGTTCTCGGTAGAACGCGTTGAAATATTTTACGAGCAGAAAGCTTTTCTCGGGAAAAGATCTTTCCCGATAACACACACACACACACTCAGGATGAGTAACACCAGATGCTTCAGTTTTTGATGCTGACTTTTCTTGCGCTGATGAAAGTTAGTCAGACGAGACACAACCCCTTTTCTTTTAGCGAGCACACCATGATGCAGTTACAACAAAAGCAACAATAACAGTAACTTGAAAATAATCGGATGGTAAATTGTGACACGGAGCGTAACCCTTCCACCTCATCGGGGGGAGGGGGTGGGGGGGAGGGGGATTTCTTTCCTTCCAGGTTTCAATGAAACAAACCAGCTGTAACATTCCCATCATCTCCTCCTCCCGGTCTCTGCTGTGAAGGACCGTAACCCCGTCCCTCGGGCTGATCTCGTACGATAAGAAACAGCAAACCACTGTGGCTTCGTGTCCTCTCATGCACAAGCAAAATGCTTCCCTCTTTGGACTCCGTGAACCCCCCTCGATTTTTTACACGTCTTCATTTGCGTTATCTCTGACCGCTCCCCCCTTTCCTGCCCCCTATCCGGCTTCATCAATCTCTTTATCGTCCACTCTTTCACCCCTTGTTATTCCTCCCGCTCTTCCCGGCAGCACGCAGACTCAGAGCGCTCGCAGTATGTATTTATCACTCTGTGGCCGGTGATCCGTATTGCTGACAGCGTTTTACAGGAACACCTCCATCAGAGTTGATACTTCCTGCACGTAGAAAGGCCCCGGTGCACAGGACACTGAATGGCATAGGACTGTAGTCAATAACATCCAAACTTCCCGCTGAGCTGCTTGGTAGATGTGACGTTGATCACGAGTCAAGGAAATGTGTTCTCTACATTTAGAGAAAAAGCTGAGAACAAAAAAAAGGTACAATTTGTATTCATGGGGCACTTTCCTGTTTTCTTCATTATCACACAAGAGAAGCCCGATTGTGTGCGATGTCGTTCTCTTTCCACTTCATATAATTTCATGTGTGCTTGATTTCCCAAGAGGGACAATTCATCACGCAGCGAAAAAACGGATTGATATGATGCAGGAACGACATTACAGAAGCTTGTCATGCAAATCAATGTTCATTCAAAAAGGTTTAACAGCCTATTTGATGCGGTACCAGCGACACTTTCATGATTTCATGATTATAATGATACGAGCTTGTGTATAGCACACATTAACGTTTTGTGTAATTGTGTTTTGCAGCCCGCGAATGCCTTTACTCGTCGGACGTTTTGACTTCTCTCGTTTCTTTGCCTTCCAGTAAATTCAAACCGACTCACAGGCCCGACAATTGAATCCAGAGGCAGTGTTGAATTTGGCGTCTTGCTCCGTGCAAATCTAAACGGGCCACTGGCGCGTTTTTAATATTGCCCCGGTTGCCACCTGATGTCAGGGGCACTTTTCCCAGAGCCGACTCTGCGGCGAGGGAACATGCGATGAGTAAATGAGGCACACGCACAGAACCACACGCAGCCTCCGTGTCACAGTCAGAGCCGAGTGCTTATCAGTATTGGAGGAATCTCAAGCTCTCCCTCATCACCATCAATCTGTCTAAATGACTCCTCTTTCTGCCCCGCGTCTCCGCCGCTGCTGCAGCTCTCCCATTTTATGTTCTCCGAGGCTCACAGACGACTCTCTTCCTAGCTCTCGACCGCTTTTTTTAAATTATTTCGTTGACCGATCGGCTCGTGGTTTTCTTTTCCACTTTCCTCACGTTTTCGTCCCACTCTTCGCTCAACTTTGTAGCCATGTCGCTCTCGTCGAAGCCTTCGCCCCCCAACCGTATCTTCCTCAATGAAGCATTATAACTATAATCCACACGCGCAAAATGTTCAGAAGAAAGAAAAATTGTCAGATAGTTTCACTGTAAACCGGAGGCTGTAAGATGTAGCACTGCCATAAAGGGGAGGCCGGCATTTTCCACCACGTCTCATAACATCGGGTTACATATATAAAAAAAGGGAGATAGATTTGTTTTTTATCCGTCTCAGAGGCTTTGACTAGAGGGAAAAAGGAGGAGAGCCTACTCAATCTTTATGCATTAAATGCAAGAAATAATCAGCATTGAAAAAGGTGCATTATTATTGCCATTCGACCTAAAACCTTAAATCATTTGGTGTCCATATTAGTGTGTCTGTACTTACAGCTTTGTCATTTTAGAAAAGCCCTGTCTAGGAAAATCCATACATTTACATTAAAACACATTCCACCTACAAACATAAGCTCTGATCAGTGACCATGTCACCGCCTTCAGAACCGCACACTATGGGCCAAAAATGTACACGTGTGTACACACACACACACACACACACACACACACACAAATAGGATGCCCCTTGGGTGAACAGTCGCAAAGTACAAAACTACAGCCAGGTGCCGATGTCGGGAAAAGTGGACTACCAAATGTGTGAGGGGTCAGAGGTCATGTCGCGTATGTTTGAAATGAAACCTAAGGTAAGACATGCAAAGCATTCCGTGTGTATTAGCTTGGAAAGTAGACGTCTTTAGTCATCGTGGAGGACAACGAAGGCGATGCAAAAGCAGCTGGGGAACAGCAGCTGCTTCCAATATGCGTTTCACCCATAAAATTGTATTACCTAATCCCAGTGCACAACAAGAGCCTCCTAGTCTCACACACACAGCAATTTGAAAAAAACACATACGAAGCACATTACAACCCAGACTTTATAGTTGAATCACGTTTGAAGACACCAGAAACGTTCTAAACAGATGGGAGGGAGACGGGGGAGGCGAGGGGGGGGACGGGACGTGTGAACTGGAATTAAAGCTAGCAGACTTTTTTTCCGACGGATCGCTGTTAAGCCTCTGCTGTGACGGCACCGTTTGCAGCTCACTCGTCGACATCACAGCGCCCTTTACCGAGCCTCTCAGCCCCCTTTGGGTTTAAATGCTACTCACGGTACCGTTGGGCAGGAAGCAACAGCACGCTCCATTACAGTGTTCATCTGCCCATTTCTTTAATTCATTAAGCCCAGGCATGGAAGCGGTGATGTTTCACAAGAGACATCTTGCTATGAATAATGGACTCTGGGCTGTGTAACCGGCAGCTCGCACACAGCACACTGTGTGTAACACGGACGGATAGGAATTGCAATTTTAATTGGGTGTGTGGGCGAGAAAGAAAGAGGGAGAGAGAACCGGGATATTTTGCAAGAGAGGTGGATGAAATGGGGAAGGTGGATGAGGATCTGGACCCGCTTAATGTTTTGTTTTTACGAGCGCTGTTAAACTATCTTTGTAGAGCGGTTGGCAGTCTGCTGCATTCCCACAACTCTCTACATTTAACAAAATTGACTGAATGCTGGACTATGAGTGAGGCACCGTTATTTCCTCAAGTAGCCGACTCATTCGACAATGCTATTATTTTCTCCGTCAGCATCAACCTCAGTCAATTACAAACAACTACATGGTCTTCCTTTTTTTTGGAGTGCAGGAGTTCTGCTCTTTAGAGTAGCCCGCTAGCTCTCACATGCAGGTCAGGTGAGGTAAAACTAGCCTGTGTCCAGAACCAGGGTCACCAATCGCTCTATTTGTTTCGTCTCCATGGAAATGAATGAGTATCAAGTACACAATCAAGAACTCCACGGATGAATTGGTCCCCACGGCCTTCAAGCCCAAGTTCTCCCCAACGCCACGCAGTCCCTCCTCCATCTCTCACTGTGGCGCTTTATTTATTCTGGACCGGTTAGTTTGCAATTATGTCGTCTTCAAACGTCTTTGAGATATTTGGCCCACAAGGAGTTTTGATTTAGCTTCGCTGCGAGTCTTCGATGAACATGAACCGTAACGGGACTCGTCTCACTCTCCACGGAGCCAAACTTTGGAGCTAAACTTTGTTTTCTCTTCAGAGCAGCTCCCCCCTGGGCTCGCTGTTGCTTTGATACCTTTTTTCTCCCGAAACGGCATAAGAGAGGCAGTAAAGCTATGCTAACATTGTCATCATTGTTATCACAATTCATCAACCCACTGGGCAGCGTAACAAGCCGCTGCGCGCTATACAGGCATTTAAAGTGTGGGTGGATGTTGAGTATTTCGGAGTATGTTTGAAAGGATAAAGGTTTCGGTGTGGAGTGAAGCTAAAGAGGATTTCAGCATATTGAAAACTTTGAGCAAGTTTGCCCTCAAAAACAAATTGTATGAAACTGCAAAACTGTTTTTCCAGCTTTTCTTAATGCTATTTAAAAGAAAACCATTGGTCCTTATGTTTTCCTTACGCTGTTGTCACTTGCATTGCTCTTTTCTCAGGGGACAGGGTTGGATGACAAGCGCTGCTGGCGAGGAAGAAACCCAGTCGCTATATCCGGACCAAAGGGAGAGGGGGCTGAATGTCACCTTCAAATCAAGAGGCAGCATTGATTCAGGGCCTTCAGGGAGCAGTGGGAAAATACCTCGGCCTGACAGGAGACTAAACAAAAAAACAACAAGTCCTCCCCTGGGAGAGCATTCAACTATGAACTCACGGGCACCAGGCTATCTTGGTTTTCATAGGGCAGAAAAAGTTTCATCTTTGAAATACACAATTCAATAAAAATAACTTACTTTTTTATGAGATGTTTCCTTCCTTCAAGTTCCTGAAAAAAAGGTGAAACAATATGTCATGCATTAAGTCCTATAACAGTCACAGTTGTCAGGTGGTGCCTTTTTTTGTATTCACTCCCTTCAAAGTAAATTTTTTAAAGACTTAGTGGGCCGTAAAACTATGTATATAAGCAGGTCTCGCCCCTCTCCGAGCCTGGACTGGACTGGACTGGACTGGCAACTCTGTTCCTCCTGCACTCTGCAGTTCCCCGCTTGACCTCCATCCAGCTTCCTGATGAGGGGATCACCTCCAGGTGCGTCTCCTCCCACACCTGATCCCAAACCCACTAATCGGGTGTGTGGAGCTCTCTGGCTGGAACGTAGATTCCTCTGACTCATCCTGCCACTCAGACCCTTAAAATGATACATGCATGAGTTGTAGCGATATTGACTTTATCAAGTAACTTTTTTTTACAGTCTCCCACAGCGAAGTCACATGCACCAATATACAATATGTTATGTGCAACTCTAGAATGTTTAATACAGGTGGGATTTAAGCCTTAAGATACCAAGGACCTGCAAGCGCCCCTTGCGTATCCCTTGCGTATCCCTTGCGTGTCCCTTGCGTAGAGTCCCGCCCCCCCTTGCGTCCTTGCGTGTGTCGACCAATTTTTCCAACCCTTGCGTCGACTGATACGCAAGCTCCGCAAGGAAACGCAAGCCGCAGGGCTGCGATTGGTCTGCTCACTAAATCCTGGCCGGAGTCTCAGATTTCCGGTTTCATAGCGTAATTCCGCCATTATTAAAACTAATATATTTTACGAGAGACTGAATCAGATCGAAGAGCTCTTGTCTGAAGAAATCCGCAAATATGACCACTTATAAACACACGCGTCATTGGGGGACTATAAAGACGAGCGGATGGGCTCCAATTCATGGACGTGGATCTCGGCAAACGTCGGTTTTGCCGGTCGAGGGGGCGTTAAAGTTGTGGAGGAAATACGGGACAAAGAAGAAAAGCAGCAGTGTTGATGCACGGGGCAAAAAAGTCTCTGATAAATTAATAAACAAACCAACGACTTCCACTCGCAAAGACGGCACTCTCTAGGTCGTCCTCGACAATAAACGTTACTCCGCCTGGTGTTCTGCCGGTGAATTGCTTTGCAACACGTGCAAGCCTTTTTGAACCATGAATTGAAACGAGTCCGTCGACGCAACACGCAACGGAGACGCCGACGCAGAAGCATGCGCCGGCCTTAAGGCCTTGTTTATTAGCAAATATTTGTTTTATGAAAAAATATTGGACAGCAGTCAATGTGCTCTCAGCACTCAGCAATGAACGTGTTTCACTCTCTGGATGCTGTGTTTAGTATTACATATTTTAGCTCATGTGATATAACAATTTATCCACACATTGAATTTGACACACACCTGAGATGGTTTAATTGGGAATAATGGTACCGATACTCCAATGTGAATTCGCTCTACTTCTGCTTGGTCCCGAACTGCAAGATCTAATCCCATCATCCCTTTTTGGTCCGTCTTTATGAAAAACTAAGTGCAATAAAATGTGAATGAGCCTTTTTTATATTATGCAGAAAGGGGGCCACAAGAGGAACAGTATTCAGAGTTCTCTCTGTGGCTATTACGGTGTCAGTGAGTCTACACTAGGTCATTACCATGTTCAATCCTGTTACCCGATGCGTTTGCAGTATTCATCATTCATTTCTCCTCAGACAGTCTCAAATGCAAACGGCAACATGCCCGTGTTGGTGCATTAATCGTCTTTGTGGAAAAACATAATTTCATCTTTTTCAAATCTAGAAGTTTCCAGATTTTCCCAACAGTTGACCTGCACTGGCCACGAGGTGACATCTCACTGTTATCCATGGATAATGGAGGAGTTGGAAGTCAGTTCACTTAATGCCTGACATGAAACACACTTTGTTTTTCTTGTTTTCCACACAAGGTATTCAACACTGACGGGTTGCTTGCTAAATCAACTCCACTGTCTATGCCATAGAGTTCATTTCCTAATGAAAATCAATCAATCGGGGCTGTGTTTGAAAAGCGTGGCGCTGTGTACACAGTCCACGCATAGATATGAATTGATGCATGTCCATATGGATCCAAAGCCACTGGTACTCTGAGTGATGGGGCCACACACTGGGCTCAATAGCTGCCGGGTCATTACACAGCCACACATCAGTAGCAGTGTGGAATGCTCATCAGTGATAAGGGCTAAGAGTCTACAGTGCTTGTAAAGTACATGCGAGATTAAGTCTTTCATACTGTACACTTGTCTACCAAGGTACGAGAAAAGTCGGAAAAACTGAGCAGGAGGAAACGTGTTTAAAAGCTCCTCCTTGCAGTGTTTTCTTTGGAGGTGTTGATCGCAGAGAGCAAACAAACAGCCCTCATGTTGCATGTGAAGCAGAGCCATTTATGTTTTGCTTGTGTGAGTTAGTGGTAACTTGATCAATGTCACAGGAGAGCATTGAAAACAAGGAGAGCGTAGTAAACGTTTGGTGGCTACGTCCTTTAAGATTATACTAATCTTTTATGGCACAGCAGTGGAGGCCTCTATAACATAGCAGCCGAACAGAGAGAGAACAGAGAATAATATTAACCCAAGCTAAACATATAAAATATAATACAATTGTATATTGCACCATGTGACAAATTAAGTATGAACTGAATTGTTTAATACAAGAACAAATTACTTGATTGCCTCAGTTTAACAAACAATATATACAGAAGACAAGAATTTCAATATGACTGTACTTCTTTCCAAAAAAAGGATGGCTTTCAAATGTCAGCCTGACTTTGACTAAATACATCAATGACATTTTTAATTTTTTAATGGAAAAGAAAGGTAGAGACAGAGCAACAGAGGGTGCCTCACTGCAGTGAGTGTAAAAATAAAACTCCAATACACTCGGACCGTAACTAAATCCAACATCAACTTTGAGGAAAAACTCACCACCTTCCAAATATGTCTCCAGCTTTTTTGTTTTTGTCATTTCGTTCCTTTCACGGTTCTCTACGTTAACAAGTTTTTTTTATGCATGCTCTGTTGGCTGATGCGCTTTTATAGTGTATTCAAGTTTATGTTGTTTAGTGTATTGAGTAGTGCTATTTACAGTGTAGCAGTGAGAAAAACATTGTCTTTGCATTGAGCTTCATTCTCAATGGTGAAACATATCTCGGATGTAATAGAATAATGTCTGACTCAACTTACCACTTTCAAACCATAACTCGAACGGTTTCTGGAAATTTGGAAAGGTTTTAGAGAAAAGGTGTGACAGATACAAGTACAGATCATTTTAGGTGCTTTTATTTGCATTCTTAAATAATTGATACTCCTTTACTTGTACTTCTTTTAAATACAACTATACATTTTATTCTGAACTAGTCTATCGCATACTATCGGTAATTACGATAATGCCAACAAAGCAAAATTAAAGAGAAAATTACATAGGAAGGACGGAAACAACAAGCTGTCAGAAAAAGTTCCTTGCTCCCGCTGTTGTTGTGAGCAGTGTGTGTGTGTGTGCGTGTGTGTGTGTTTGTAGCTTCCTCTTCTAACCTCTGCAAAAACAGGAGTACCGTAAGAGGGAGGGAGAAAGTGAAAGAGGGAAGGGTGGTTGAGTGACTATGTGCTAAGGAGTTGTGCTGTTCTGTGTGTGTGTGTGGGTGGGTGTTTTGGAGAGGTCTGCCACACTCTCTTTCTCTCTGTACTCAGAGCTTACCCCTTCAGCCAACATCCTGAAGCGGGCCACTCTCCGCTGCAACCCTTCCTCCGCCCGTTCGCTCCAGACCGACGTTTGGACTCAAACTGCTTGAAAGAGCGAGGCAAACTTTACATGGAGAGATGAACGGTGAGTGAGAAGTCTGCTATTAGTTTCCTGGACTGGATTGTTGGCGTTACAATAGAAGGCAATCCCTATTTCCTGTGTGTGTGTGCTGTCTACTCTGACTGGGGTAGAATAGGAGACAGGAGCAGCAGGAGCTGGACTAACAAGACAGGAGGAGGACATAGTCAGACGTCTTGAGGGACTTCTTTTGTTTGTTTTTTTCAACCAAAGACGGAGAAAAGATACAGGAGGTATAGAGTGCATCACATGTCATTTAGCTGACGCTTTTATGCAAAGCAACTTACACCAAGTGCATTTCAACCATACGGATACAAACTCAGAGGAACAAGAAACAACAAAGTTTCAATTTCCTCAAAGAGTACCAGAAGGGGCAAAACACCCGACTCCCCCCCCTTCCCCCCTCTCCCCTGACATGGGCCGCCTCCTGGCCCTGACCTTTGCCTACCTGGCTCACCTGCTGGCCACCTCGACCACCAGCTCAGAGCGACAACAGCACCGGGTGCAGAACGGCCGCTGCAGCTACACCTTCATCCTGCCCGAGGTGGAGCACTGCCACACCTCAAAGGACTTCCAGGTTACCAACACCCTCCAGAGGGACTCCCCGCCAGACGCAGAGGCAGACGCCAGCCAATTTGAGCCCGGCGAGAAGCACAAGGAGAGGCCTTCCTGGCAGGAGAGGAAGCTGGTGAATCTCGAGAGTGCCATGGAGAATAACACCCAGTGGCTGCAGAAGGTAAGATACAACTCTGCCATGTTGACCCTTCTTTAGCTTTTGGCAGGACCACATTTGAGTCTGCAGACTTTCACAACCAAGTGCTGAGAATAGGACGGGATGTCGACGGAATACACAGCGTGATCTGCTGACAAGCTTTCCTTTACTGATAAGTTCCATGCTTGGGTGGGATTTTCTGGATGCTTGCTGTGTGCACATCTGGCAGCATCTCAACTCATCATTTCAGCACCATGAGTATGCGTCCGTCTTTAAGATCGCTAGGAAGACAGAACTCCTCGTAGATCACTAGAGGAGAAAGTCGAAGCTTATGTAAGCTTACTGATATCAAATGATGCCAAATATGTAACGGATCTTTCAAATATGTCACGTCTTGACCCGCGTTTCAACAAGCCAGTAAGCGCACGTTAGCTCAAAAATGTGTGGAGCAAACCCAGCTGATGTATAAACATATAATATATAACTACGTTCCTCAGTGAGGGAAATAAAAAAAAGTTTATCTGCTGCAAACACATTTCAGCATGGCCGTTGCCCTTTGCGGTTCCATTTGGCTTGGATTATGACTGACTGAAATGAAATGATGCGATTAAAAGTGGCGCGACAATAGTGTTTTCATTGCTGAGGTCGTCAGCGCACGGAAACAGTGTTGGGCCATTGTCTAGGACAGAGTGACCAACACGTCATCCCTCTCCACCCGTCTCTCCATTCTTCTCAGTATTTATAGTATACGCTAAACCTCGGGCCGACCATGAGGGTTTGTGTTGAGTGTTTGGATTGGCCTGCTGAGAGCAAACATGTTGATTATTTTTCAGGATTTCAAAATGAGGTAATGAGACTGCCAAAGCCCTCCCTGTGCTTTTCGCCCGCGCTCGCGATAGGTTTGTCTGCGATTCTGTTTCCTTTCCTTTCCTTTCTTTTCTTTTTCTCCGTTCACTTCTGTCCCGACCGCTCTACAACTCGGGGATGATGAATATGTCCCACATCGCACCTTGACTTGCCGACCACCACATCTCAAACTCTTGTCTGTCTTGCTCACGCTCCCTCGACCCCCAGTGAGAAGCACGCACACGCTCAACTCCCACGTGCGAACTCTGTCTGATGCTCGGTGATGAACATTTCATGTGAGAAGCATCCCATTAGTGTGGGTCCGTGGAATGTGTGTTTGAGACGCGGTGTAAAGAGAATGCACACAATTCCCCTCATGTGTACAGTTTATTATTCATGCAGTCTACAGAACATCCCGTATTGCGCTCATCTTCATCATGTTCTTTACGGCAAGTTTTCTCCGTCTCCCACGACTACTTCGTCAGAGATATGATGTGAGAGGCCATGGTGGAGATCCAGTTTTAATCCCTCCATCTGTAGAAAAAGCTCGGCTGACGCACATCTTGCTCCATTGCCAAACTTCCTCCACACAACATCTGGAATGAACACAAGGATCCAGCCTTTCAACAAGTTACTTCGACCCTCCCATTGCAATGCATAACTGATCGCACCGTAGGTGGGATTTCCTCATAAACACTTCAAGACCCTAGAGAGGCTCTTTCAGAAATGCAAGAGGTTGTGCTGACCCTTGACCTCCAGATGGTGAAAGCCTTTTCAGCACCTTGTGGAGCTCATTACGTATATCTGCATAAGTCAGGCGACAAATTGGTATGTGAAGGAGCTTAAAACGTGGCAACTGTGCGTGGCTTTGTCTGTGAAACTCTACGAGGTCTCGCTCACGGCTCCCTCGGGATAATATGACCCTCTGTGCGAGCCTTCAACCCAAACCTCTTGAAGGAAAACACACCAGCACCCACACAGAGTCAGAAGCACACGCTAATCCAGCATGTTCCGCTGAGGAATCTTCAAGTGGGCGAGTGCAACGGGACAGTATTAATGATCCAGATTCCTTCTTTGGTATTTCAGAGAAGAACACACTGTTTTTTTCCTTTTGTTCTAACCCCCAAAACAGCCCCCCCATCTAATCCATTTAACATTCTGCTGCCCTGAGGGGCTGATAAAGGATGCAAGCAGGCTTTTGTTAGTGCTTTTAAGACCCTGTGTGGATTATGCTCATGCAGAAATATTACATAGAGATCAAGGTGGCTGGGTTACCCTCAGGTGACCCGATTTCCTGTCTCATTAATGTTTCATATACTAGTATGCTACCCACATGACTGACATTACTCATTTTTCCTCAATAATACATTTTGCATTCCTTGAACCCAAGAAAGAAGTGGGGACTAAGACTAAAGCTTTATTATCTCTCTATCCCCACTATTCCCCCTCTACTATGTAAAATACACATGTGTGGTACATACGTGCATCACAAGTAGTATAGTGTCATAGGAGTCTCAAAACTGCACTTTAAAAAAAAATGGTGTGTGCAGGATGCTCTTTTGGTAGGACAGTTGTATTAATGTTGGATTATTTGCGATTTCTCCCTTAATTTGAACAAGTGGAGTTATAAATGTCGATGTCACATTGATGCCTCTATCTGAAACATGAACAGGAAGATGGGTTATTCTTAAAGCTTGGTCCTCGATCCCCCTGGGCGCAGACATCAGCCACTGTGTGATCATCATGCACCTCACACAAAGAATGATCCAACATGTGACTGTTTTGGAAGCAGTCTGGGGCCCTGGTTTAAAAAGACCATTAGACCAGCACAGCAGAGCGTACAGTGTGCAACAAATATAACGTTTACCGTGCTGACCATCTTTGTGTCTTGGGCTAGCATGCTGACATCCGCAAATCTAATGGCAGTCTTTCAAATAGTTTAGCGGATGTTTCAAAATGATGGCGCGAGAAGAGAAGTCACGGCTGTCACCAAAGTCATTATGACAAAATGCGAAAAAATAACAATAATCAGGAGAACATTATCCTGGTTACTTTGGGTAATCTATTGCACATCCTTTCAATCTTTTCAAAAAGGACAAATTCTTCATCAGCAAGTATCAATTACAATTCAACACTGAGATTTATGGATGCCCAGATAATTAGAGGTTGCTTCTTGAAAGATACATTATCAAAATGGCATTGTCTATTTTAGAGGCAAACATTGTCAAAAAAAAAAGGAATTTATATGTTGTTGTACCGACTTGGCAATTCATTTTCCATTTCCATGGTCACAAGCATGTTTTCCAAAGCACCATCCTCCTTCTGAGAACACATGACAATGAACAATTATGCTATCAAGTGATATTACTCCCTTGATGTTCTCAGCAGTGACCGCTACTTCTGAGACACAATAAGACTCACTAATTCTACATCCGAATTGCAATTTATCTTGCTGCCCAGTGCAGAATTTGACAGAGCTGCAATTAATGTACTTGGCTGCCTTAACGCTCTAGGTTGAGTTCCATCACAAAATGTTTGTGAACACTTGGGACAAGCAACTGGCTTCAATAGGGTGATCATGATGCAGGGATCTTTTAGGTCTTCCTTCAGATTTAGCTCTAATCTGCTTGATTCGCATAACCTTTGTTATGGAGGGATTTTTTTCTAGTGCCTCAGTTGTCCTTTACTAGCAAAATGTGAGAAATTAATATACAGAGCATGAAGGATTTGTTGCAAATAAAGCTCAGTACCAAAATGCTTTCCTCTTCGAGACTTCATTTTCCTGTCATGTGACTCGACTGATAGCGTCTGATCTTTTATCCCCACAAAAGTCATAATGTTAACATTACGGTTCCCCAGTTTGATATTCCACTTGGCATCATTGCAGTGCACAGGCCATTGAATGTTAAACGACAAACTAAATCCCATCGGTCACAGCGTTGAAGGCCGAATGTGTGGTCCAGATTGTGTTTGCTGAAACCAACCACATTAATAAGAAAATCTATTTATTGCAGTAAGAAGGATGTCATATTTTTACTGCTCTGCAAGATATGATGGGTTTTTCCAATGCTGCTTTAATGTATCTGACCTTGTGATTGATATGGGTGTAGGCGATCCCTGAAGTCCTGGACGTAAATATCATGCCAGCCTAGTGGTGTATATCATAACTGCGCCTTTTGAAATTCCAATGAAACTCCTACACCATGCTTAACTATAAAATAGTATGGGCTAGTATTTGCCTGGGGTAGATGGATGGATAGATGGTGTCAGTGCCGTAGGGGTACTATATTCAATGACTCCATCAAAGTGAAAAAGACGTACGACTCTCTGACTGCTACTTTAACAATGCATCAAGCTGTCAGTGAATGTATTACCTTCAGAAATATGATTATCACCACAATAAAACCAAGAAATCTGCCATGCAATATAATATTCTGAGAGTCGGCTTGTTCCCTGTGCAGCTGGAGAACTTCATCCAGCAGAATGTGCGCCCTGGGATGGAGGAAATGAAAAGAACCGCTGTACACACCCAGACAGCTGCCATGCTGGAGATGGGAACCAACCTCCTCAGCCAATCAGCGGAGCAGACCCGCAAACTGACAGACGTT
The DNA here is from genome assembly GCA_021346845.1 of Apeltes quadracus. Classification (NCBI taxonomy): domain Eukaryota; kingdom Metazoa; phylum Chordata; class Actinopteri; order Perciformes; family Gasterosteidae; genus Apeltes; species Apeltes quadracus. The sequence continues at coordinate 11,344,383 of CM037926.1, forward strand.
GAGACCCAGGTGAGCCCACCGGGAGGCATTTGAGTGAGCCCAGGACCGACTTGAACGCAGCCAAGCCAAATGGAAAAAAAAAAAACCGGGGGTCGCAAGCATGCAAAAACAAATGTCACTTGCAAAACACTTGGCGAAGAGCTAATTAAACGCAAATCAGACGAAGCTGACTGAGAAGGCGTGCCCAAAGGGCAATGCGAGCGCATTAAAACAGCTGGCATTCCGTTTGACGGACTTTGATTGGCACACTGAATTGAGCTCGCCATGTGACAACCAGCCAATTAAAACATAAAGCTCAGTGGCACAACACAGATGTGTCTTCAATTGTGCCACAGAGCTGTTATTACAGATTGAGCTGTTTTGGTCCCGGTGCTTTCTTTTTCCCTCTTATCAGAGTTGATATAAAACGGCATCCTGTAAAAATATCTGAGCTGCTTTGTTCCAAGTTTTTCGTTTCATCTGCAACTTCAAAACATGTCACAGGTGCATGTGTGATAATTCAATTCGCTCAACTTCTTTATTGTAAAGATCAAAGACTGAAGCATTATTGGCCTCTTGATGTTCAGTGCGCGACATTGTTTATCCCCCAGGGTGCTTTACAGCCCCCGCCCGCAGTCAATACCCCTGTCATCGCTCTCCTCCATCCTTCAACACTGCACGCACTCCGATCGCTACTATTCTGTTTTCATTCATCTGTAGGTGTTAAACCAGACCAGTCGCCTGGAGATACAGCTGCTCGAGTACTCGCTCTTCACTAACCGGCTGGAGAAACATATTCTCCTTCAGACTCAAGAGATCTCACGCCTCAGTGACAAAAACAGGTGAAAACACATGCTTCAAGGGATGTTTTTTTTTTTTTATCCATGATGGACTAAAAGACTATGAGGTCCTTAGTGTATCTCTTTTTAAAGTTTGCTAGGTTATTTCTGCTTTCCACAGAAAATTACCATCATCTGTCAAGAACTTTGCTGTTAAATAGCTTTTCTGTTTGTTTTATTACTGTACATTGTGCCATTTTCTTGATCCGTCTAGCTGCTGCTTTTCCTTCATTGAGCCGCAATGAGCTACTCTGTTGTCTGTAGGAAACACGTCACACATCTTCTCAAGTTATGTTTCCTCAGGAAAAAGCTATTTGCCATTTGGTGGAAAATATAAAAGACCGTAAAACACTACTAATGCACTTGTATAAAAAACAGTCCATTTCACCCAAACTACCGAAAGAGAACATGTTGAATAACTGACAAACGTGGCAGTTACACACAGTATAATGAGCATTGTTTAAGCATGTGTGAGTGTGTGTGTGTGTGTGTGTGTGTTTCCCAATGAATGGGCAGTGCGGGTTAGGAGGGGTTTCCCATTCTTCTGTCAAGGAAGACAAGGTCAAATTAGGGCCAACAGAGATTAAGCGCAGGGTGTTGGGCGGCGGGAGAGCGAGCGGGTGTGTTCTCTCGCTTTGTGTCCGATTGTTTGTCCGTCTATCCATCTGTACTAAGTGTGACTGGTAGAACACGGTGCCCACGCTCAAACACCTGTTACACATCTGGCCTTGATCAGCCCTTTTGGCTCTCGACCTTCATTGCAAATGACTGTATGCAGCTTCACAAATAAACATCATGACAGTACAAATGGCGTTAGAGAGGTCAGGGTACATTTGCTGTCGAGCAGCTGTGGAATAAAAAGGGGAAGGTGCTGTTTGTTGGGGGCTACTGCTGCTGATCCTTGAGGGGCCGTTTTTGAACCACTGCCAACTAAAACGAGCTCAAAGACATGTTTGTTTTCATAAGCACTGCATTTAAAACCCTGCATTTTGCGGTTACTGGGTAAGTGCCGTCTACTATTGATTACGCCTTTTCAATAATAATAGCACAACGTCATGAGCAACAGTTTAATTTACCGGGATGCAACATGACTTGAAAATAACATGTTGGTCAGACCCTTTAACGTGCTGGTTTTCTCTTTGAAAGTAAAATACATTAATGGAGAAAAAATTGTTTGCTTGCTTTGCCACTTTTATGGAGTCATCTTCCACACAAGGCAAATATGAAATTGGAGCGATGTTAAAATTGATTTGGATTGATCCAGCCTTCATTCCAGGCCACATGCTGAGTTGCTGCCCACAGTGAAAGATTGAAGATACACGTTTAGTGTAGCGGTTGTATGAGCAGAGGGCTAAAAAAGAAGCTTGTTCAATATGGATGGCGGGATGTTTCAATAAATAACTGCTGGAAAGCCATAAAGATCAGCCCGCAGGGATTTACAATCTTCATTTGCAAGTGGGGGTGTGGCCCGTGTGCAGACACACACACACACACACAGATTGTTGCCTGATGGCTGTGATGGAGAGGTTTAGCATGCAGGCCCATCTGTGAATGCTGCTGCTGTACAGGTGTTTATATGATGTTAGCCCAATGAGCCTGTCACCTTGATGTCCATTAGTCATCATCATGTAAATGTGCGAGTTTGCTCAACCTCCGCTGAGAGAGGTAAACGTCAAACAGATGAATTGTCCTTGTTCACCCACTCTTTATTTAATCTGCCACCCAAAGGGTTCAACGCACATCTCAACACCTGATACGGTATTATGTCATCCGATTTTCACTGCTCTACAGAAATTTTATGAAAAAAAAAAGAAAAAAAAACAACAATACCACACGCTTTGATTCTTTTTGTTTTCTCTCTCTCTTTGACAGCTTTCTGGAACAGAGGCTCTTAGCACTGGAGGCTCGGTATGGGAAGGGGCTGCACGGCATGCAGATTGAAAAGCAGCAGCTTCAAGACCTTGTGGAGAAGCAGAGCCGACTGGTCAGTCAGCTGCAGGGCGAACTGGTCAGCTCTACGCTCAACAGCAGCTTACTGCAGAGACAGCAGGCCGTGCTCACCGACACTGTTCAGCAGCTGCTGGCTATGGTCAACCACTGCAACGGTAGCGCTGAGGCATTCGCTGTTTTTTTTTACATCCACCAGCACTTAGATGTATGAACATAAGATGCACAGAAGAGGCTTAACAAGTACTGCAATATGATATAATGAAAAATTTCAGCTAAAACAGCTTGTATTTCAAATACAAGACAAACATCATGAGCTGAAAATATTGCAGGCTTAGGCTAGGGCTTAACATTAAAATAAATCTCATAAATCTGGTTGGGATTTGTGTGCAAAACTCGTACGTTTTTTGTTGCAGAAATCGTCAATATGCCCAAAGAGGATCTGCTTAGTTTCAGGGATTGTGCGGAGATCCTGCGATCTGGAGTGACGGAGAGTGGATTATATGGCATACGCCTCCCTAACTCTACGCAGACTGTTAAGGTAGTAAAGCTTAAAGGTCGCCGCCCTTTTCTTGCAAATATCACCTAACTGACTGTGACATGGGACATTTTTTTGCTAGATATTTTCCCAATTTGTCTTATAGTATTTAATCCCGGAAAAGCTTATTGTATAATGAAATTCTGGAGGCTTATCAACACCTATTGGACGCTGTAAAGCGCGGAAGGAGAAAGCAGTCTGATGAAACGGGAATGTGCCGGGGCTTTTGGTAGTTTGGAAGTGGTTGATGAAAATGGTGGGTTACAGAAGGAGGGAAAAATAATATACAACAGGAGCATTGTGCCCCAAAGGTGTCATGGTGCGTGGGTGTGCACTGCTGAATGCAGACTGAGGAAGGCTTAGGAGGAACCTCCGCTCACCTGAACTAGCTACCTCTTGCTAACTCAACTGTGGCCTTCATCACCAGTAGACTATCTCCTCTTTGAATGAAAGCTATTACGACTATCAAGAAAGGTAGCAGTGGAACCATTTTTTCTTTTTCTTTTTTACCTTTAGTCAAATTTTCTGGTTGGCACCATCTCCTACTGCCTGTATTTTGCCCTGTTCTTCCTGTTCATTTCCTGTGGGCAAAGCACACAGGTGTTAGTCACTGGTGCCATGTGTTTCCTGCCAACTAGTTAGTACTCCGAAAATCATGCTGCTTTCAATCTATGCCATCTAAATCCAAAGTGGCTGGCAATCTGCTGAGCAAGTAACAAAAGGTGTACACACAACTTTAGCAATGCGTCCATCTATGCATCTTTAGAGTTTCTCTCACAGTTGTGTCCCCTAAAAAGAAAGAAAAGAATGCTATATATTTCTTAAAACCACAAAATACTGCTTGCATTTGCTGGATTTTTGCATTTTACTAAAATAGCTCTGTCCTCAATTGACTGCTATTTCCATTTTATATATGAACTGAATATGTCCTACACCAATGCTCAACGACATACAGATAATAGAATAGTCTGACAAAAAATGATGTTGCACTCATACCAACTGTTCGTACCAGACACATGATTTGACCTTATCCATTTAAAGAACCCGTTTTTGTATCTCAGTGCGATGCCTTTAACGCCAGAACATGTGTTTTATGTGCCAGAGAATAATCACAGTGCACTCTGTGTTCTGAGCTAACAGACCCGAGTGCCTTTTGACATTGATGTGGCTTGAAAGATGTCATTTTAAGCAAAAAGCAGCCACTTGACTTGTTGAAATAGAGGAACCCATTGGGATGCTGGTCAAACACCAGCGGCATCACCTCCTTACTCTTGAAACCGGTCAGGGTGATTCATATGGTTGGCCACATTCAGTACCAGCCATCATTAATTTAGCACCTGATTAGCATTTCTTGTGTAGTTTGTCATCGAGACAGAATCTTCAACAAAAATCAGGCTGAGCAATGTGGTCAAAATCATCTATCGTTACAAGTTCATATGTTGTAAATGGAATATCACAACGCAGCAGTTGAGCGAGTTCGCGACATAAATCCATATGGTAGCACATATTTCGTGTTGAGGCCTACTCCTGTGGGAGTTAATTAGTGATACAAGTTTAAAATTCCAATAGTATTTACTCATTAAATTAAACATTTTGGTGCAAAACCGACTAAACTGTGTTTGTGCGCATGTACTAGTGGAGTAAAGGATCAGAGTTGATACACATTTATTTCGACCACACACTTGGCCCGGGGGCCAATCAACTGTAAGGGACTAGCTGGTTAACGCAGTGGGGAACTTGGCTGCCACAAAGCCGTATATTTCCCTCGGCAGCTGTGGAGATCAAGGGAGGCTGGATACCACGCTGTTGCCAACAGGGCTTGAAACACATTTTTGAATTAAGGCCATGTATCTGGCAAATGTTCAAAATGATTGTGGCAAATAAGTTGTTTCTATGAGGTGATACTATTATGCAAATGTTGTCTTGATTATCAATTATTAAGTTAGACCCCTTACAAACACAATCGTTGTGCCACCTAGACACAGGGAATAAAAGCGCTTTGTAATTATGCCTTCTCTTCCACAGGTGTTCTGCGACATGAAGACCAGCGGTGGTGGGTGGACTGTGCTGCAGCATCGGAGAAACGGCTCTGTGAGCTTCCATCATGGCTGGAGAGAGTACAAAATGGTGAGTTCTACTGGGGCGGGCTGGATTCAGGGTCAAAGTGCATCATTATCAGTATCGGCACAACGGATCAGTATTGTGGGACTGAACAGGAGGTTCCAATAACCTTCCACCGTGATTTGGCGCTGAGAGGCGTGGGATACCGGCCCGCTTGTGATCCCAGGTGACCTGCGGTTGTTGCATTTGGCCTGCCCTCGTGTACTCTACCCACCCCCGTGTTATTGCACCTGCTCCCTTTCCCTCTCCCCGACATACTCCCACACACCAATGCAGACACGCTTATGCGAGAGCGTGCACACACACACACACACCCACACACACACCCCTCAGTGATACACGGACCACAAATGTTGTACCCATCTACAAACAGCTTTAAAGGAATGCTTGCATGGGGGATGAAAGTGACAGCATTTCAAGTTAGGAGAAACAAACTGGATCTCATAAAAATTGTACACAAGATGCTATCAAGATGTTTCAGCGCTGTGGCCGGATCAAGCGTGTTTTAGTAACCTTAGGGTATGGTTTTGTTGGGGCTTACCTTAAGACAATGCTTTTTCTGAACCTCATCGCAAAGATTTTTCAAGGATCAACGTTCCGTTTGTGAAATAGAGAAAAACACATGCTCGCAGGCCTTTTGTTCAACTGTGTTGAAATATACAGAACAAATGAAAGGGGCTAGTTTGGGATTTAGCGGAGTGGCAATGTGCCTCTCACCCACGCCAACAAATCACAGTGCTCCAGCCTTGATTGAAAGTAGAATGGAGAGAACAGCGTTACTGCGAACTGAGAGGAAAAAAAATGAACTTTGCAAAAACTCAAGGACAATATTTTGATGATAAATATTTGGTTCCAGTTAGGGTGTTGGAGCCCAGTGGCCCTGTAGTTGGCAGATAACATATGTACTAAAATGCTTCAATGCATCTGCCGACACTCCATATTCTCAAAACTAGTCATTTCTGCTCAAATAATAGATGCACCAACTCTCACCTAACGCCAGGAGCAAACAGAAAGTTTGTCAGCGAGATAAAGTGACGTGGGAGAAAATGTTTCACCGAAACAAATTGTTTTCGTATAAAAGCCTGGGCAGTATGGCAGAGATATTCTCCTACAAGTCACTGCAAATCTTGATATCTTTCCATCACAGCTCAAGTTAAATTCTGATAGTTCAATAAATAAAAAGGTATCAAATAACCTCATACTAAGACTAAAAATACAGCCTATTAAAGCCTTAAGGGGGAAACAAAAGCTGATGTATTACAGGTGGCAGAGATTAAAGCCCTAATAAACACACATCTTGATCGACTGCATTAGCTACTTACCTTAACATTAGATTCCTAGTTATAATCAACAACAGTTGGCTGTAGAGTTGTTTTTTTGATTATGCACAGTTGTAGACGTATTCATTTTCAGATAACCTATGTATACATTTCACACCGTGAAGCGTTCCGCTTACATCAGTCAAGAGACATTTTGTATTCGTCGGCCTTCATGACATTCATTAGCAGAAGCCTCATCATATCCCTCCTCTTCAGAGGTATCTTTGGATGAATGTTATTATCACTTCCCTGGAGAGACAACATCCCTTCCCACATAATGCCTGTGTGACTCACTGTCACCGTTTATTTAATGCTGAAATCATGATCATATTAGTGTGCTTCAAGCTGTTAACACCCTCTACCATTGACTCCTGTAAGAGAGCTATGTCCTTGACACGTCTCTTTTGTACCCGTTATTTTATATTCCAAGGTCAAGCCGCATATAACACAAATTGTTAATGAATGACTATAAAGCTGCAAAAACCTGCTTCTATGCTCATCTCTATTCTGAAAGAATGTACATTATTCCTACAAAACGTATTGAATAGGTTGATGTTTGGATGGTGGTAGTGGAGGATTAAATTCGGCTGAGGTCTCAATAAATCAATAAACACTGCTTTGAAAACTGTACACCTGTTGCAGGTTCTCCCGTGCATATTAGTCTGTTAAAGCAACAGACAGCTGCTTTCTGATTTGAGCATTGCATGTTATGAGCATTTGGGATATTAATTTCTTTTCACACATTTACAAGATGCCACTTTCTGCCTCAACCATTGCAGTGAGTCAGTGCCAATGAACCATTGTTGCATGCTCAAATCAAAATAAATAATATTATTATCATATAAATATTTGTTTTCCCTGCACTCCCAGAAACATACAATCCTAAACTGCGGACCCCAATAGAGGTACATGACGTTTGGGTGGCTTTACACCTAGTTTGTGCCGCTAGCTAGTCATCAATAAACAATTTGTTGCATATGTAGGATATTAGGGTAAAAGTCAAGTCTTAGTTGGCTGGCCCATTGCTTTGGAATTGGACTATTCACCTTCATGAACTTTGTGCACTCTCTACGGCCAACAAAATACAAAAACACTTGGCAGGTTCTGGTAACAAAAACCCCAATTGTTGGAAGTTTCTTGTTTCATTGTTTCCCTGTCTTTGTGTCTAATCCAGGGCTTCGGAGAGCCGTCTGGGGAACACTGGCTGGGGAACGACATCATCCACAAGCTGACCAGCTCTCAAGAATACAGCCTGCATGTGCAGCTAAAAGACAGAGACGGGAATGAAGCTTTCTCACATTACGATCGCTTCTACATAGAAGGAGAGGACAACAACTACAGGTACCAGCAATGCGCATTATGCTATTAGTTACAGGCTTTGTTCTTACAGTGCTAATCAAATTAACTAATGCTGATTTTAATAAGCTTGCTTATTAAAATCAGCCTGTTATCACATAAGTGTTCATTATATCACAAGAATATGACTAAAAGCTGAACAGTTCTCTCCCCTTATTTAGTCAAAGTTTACGGAGACTGACGCTCTGGCAGATGATAATCCTAATCACACGTGGGTGTGTGCTTTCCAAGAGCTCTAACAGTGCAGCAAATTGCATTTGCACAACTTTGTTCTACGTAACTAACGCGATAAACCTGAATGTTTCCCCGATTTGGCTGTAGGCCACACCGTGTGAGGTGAAGCACTTGAACGAAAATAATCACCTCTAAAGCACGCTACCACTGAAAACACGTCCTGTGTAACTAGTTCAGTATGTACCAGCTTTACTAGCATGCTTGAGACGCTGACTGCATTTGTGTGTTGATATTAAAACTCCCAAGCCAGACCTGTGGCGCTTAACAGCTCGTCAGACGACGCAATCCTTCATCCAGCGTGCCTCCGAAAACAACGTGGAGGTCTCCAGCTCAAACTCAGAACATTATTCCGACATTAATAATCAGCATTTCAGACTGCTTTCCACGGATGTCTCAAAGTGAAATCAATAGGATCCCTTTCATAGTAACAGTATACGTGTCATTAGAGGGTACAATAACAATATGAAAAGTCAGTCAGTGTAAAAAGGATGCGGCCTGCGGGACCGGTGCAATAGCGCAACTAATAAATCCCTGAGTCAAAGCTAAGCAAAGAGTACTAATAGCTGGCACTGTTCACAGGCCACTCGCTCCAACTGAATACCGTGTAGCCTGTGGTTGCCATTTTCTCTAATTTCATAGTAATAATTACACAGGAGGTACTTTGTCTATCTGGATAAGTGCTAGGAGTAGACCTGTCGCAATATGCGATAAATTGACGTAACGCACACCATCTCAAATCGAGTGCAATACTTTTTGGTGCTGCAATATTCATTTTACATATAAATGAACGTCACCAACATTTAAGTTTATCGTAATGCCGTCGTAAGTATCGTAAGTGGAGGCGGGGCTTAGGCAGCGCACACACACAGATACAGAGCGGACACGGACCGGTGAAGAGAAGCAGTGAACCCTACATGTTATAAAGTGTTCTTTTTCCAAACAGCCGAACCCTGTAAGATAAACAAGTCCCAATGAACATAATGTTCGGCTTCAGTTTGGGAACATTTTGGCTCGAAGTCGAGTGAGAGAGGAGCGCCAATGAATTTGAGCTAGCCGGTGCGTCACAACTCAGACAAAAAAAACAAAGCTAAATCTCACCTAAAAAAGGGGAATAGTTTTTTGGTTTAGTGTGGAAACCCGAGCGTCGGGAGAAAACCACAGAGGAAGAAAAGGGGCGTCTACCTCCTGACGATCCGGTGGCAAAATCCTCTTGATGTTCTGCTTAGACGCGGTCATCTTCTCTTGAAGGTTCTCCGGGCTACCTGGTGCCTGATACAGAGGAAGTCCTGCCTCAGCAACCTTGTGGTCGACGTCAAGCGTCCTCCGAAAAAGCATCGCACTGGAAAATGCTTCCCTCATATGATTTGTCTGTTTTGGGAGCATTTCTTTCATCAACTTGAACTTGCGGACTTGAGTATTTCTCTTTCAACCTTGAACGTCTCTCTGGTACAGCCTTCTGTGTGTTTGTGTAGGCGTTGTGTTGAACTAAGATGCTGAGGAACAAAGTATGTTTTGGTGGCGTTCTGAGACAGGTCAAAGCCTCTTTAGAGGGGCAGAGTTGCATTTACAGTGGACATTCGCCATGAACCATCATTCAAAAAAAGCACAAAAAGGTATTCTTGCCATTGATACATACAAACAAATGTCCAACTACTTTGGTCTGAAATTAACGCTTAGTTTTCTTTCCCTGTAGTGTAGTTTGTATAATCAAATATTTTTTTATTTTCTTTCCTTTGTATGTAGTGTTGCAGAAGGCTCAGCTCTAGACAGATTATAAATGTCAAGATTGATCTGTAATGGAGAGCAATGGGCGGTGCCCTACTTGGATGATTTCAGAAAAAAATTAACGGTTTTGGGGCTGCAACGTTTACTGCCATGCAGAGCTGACAAAGAGCATAGTTGCCCAACGCAACGCAAAATAATAAAAGCTCTCATTTTTTTGCCTGAAACCCTTTGCTTTTTTACCACTCAAACTCCAGCCTTCACGCCGAGGGCTTCAGTGGCACAGCTGGACGGACCAGCAGTCTCTCCCACACTGGCACCCAATTCAGCACCAAGGACAGAGACAATGACCGCTGCACCTGCAAGTGCGCCCAGCTCGCGTCAGGAGGTACGCAGCTCCCCTCAACTTCTATCCTCGTCTCAATCTGTCCGTCCTTGTAACGCATCTAGTTAAACATTTCGTTCGAACCCCCTTCGTAAATGTCCAAAAGTGCATTTCATTTTCGTTCCGCGCCAATATAAAGTTAGACCTGACTCTCAGCTGTACATTTGGGTGTTGGATTTCATGGCCTCATATTTAATTCAGTTTAACCCTTTCGTGTAACTCTGTCACGTTCCCTTTTTTCAGGCTGGTGGTTTGCGGCGTGCGGTCCATCCAACCTGAATGGCATATATTACCCCAGCTCATCCAGTGTGGTTCGCTACAACGGCATTAAGTGGTACTATTGGAAGGGTCCAAATCTGATGGCTACCATGACAACCATGATGGTGCGCCCGGCAAACTTCTGAGGGCAGAGCGTTTTCCTGATGCCAGATGATCAATGGAGCCGCTGCTGAATCTTATGAACAATTTCCAGGAAATCGTTTCTCTGGGGTGGTTTTAGGTTCTCAACGCCTTGGAGTGTGTTTAGCAATTGCCTGGAGACAGTTAACAGTTAAGTTACTCAACTCAAATCAAACTCAGCGGCTTAATGCATAAACCTTCAGAGACACCGTCGTAAAAACAACCCTTTTTTATTAAACTGTGAAAACTTGTTGTGTGCTTGTCTGTTTGCTGTTAATGAATGTGACTATACTGTAATATCTTCACACACAGCCTTGTATGTAGTTTGGAGAAAGTCAACTGCTTAAATACAATCTACCATTAAGTTTTAATTTAATGGTAGATTATACTCCTTTAGCTTGGATTTTGTAACTCAATTCCAAAAACACTATCAGTAATTGTTAGAGAGTTCCAGTTTATACACAATGTAAGGCGAGATGGCCTTAAGGAGGGTAGGGGGGGGGGTTCTTTGGGAAGAAAAAACGGCTGAACCATTGCCGGACTAGTTGCCCCACCCCACCCCTAAACCTCTCCCCCTGAAGTTGTAAACCTAGGGGAAACACTGTAGTTCTTCCCTGTTAAAAAAAGAACACCAGAGCAGGGTTCTCAAACACCGGTCAGCGGCAGTCCACCCCCCCACCCCTAAACCGTACTGTTCCCCGTTGAACCGTCAGTGCGCTACCCCCCACCTCCAGACCGGACCGTTTGCCGGTTGGACGGCCGGTCGGACCGCCAGCCCGCCGACACCCCCCCTCCCTCGTAATGACCGAGAACTGTAACAATAATAGGCTTTGCCCTTTGTTGAATGAAACCCTGGAACAAATGTTCCAGGGTTGTAAGCTACATAAACCCTGACAAGCTCACATGCTGGACTGGACTGGGAACTGCCAACCATCGATCTGATTATTCATCCACTAACACTGGCCCCAGTGGAACCTATTAGAAAGCGACTCACTATGACCTGAGTACCCCAGTGTCGGGGTACGTCAGCTCGAGAACGTCAACCGTTGCTAACGAAGATAATACACATGTTAACTGAACTAGTCGACAACATCTGCTAATTGTTGTACTTCATTCACTAAAGGACAGACAGAACATTTAAAGATCTCTGCTCCCTTGCCTGATGCAACTTCCAGGAGTCACGTCTGACTGCTGCCAATTACAAACCACTGCAGAGATGAGACGTTGCGCTTAATGAAATGTAAATTGCAAATGTCCTATTTATTCAAATCAATGCCAGGGCCTCTTGTAGAAATATATGCCTTGCAGAAACAAATAATTCATTGTTTCCTCCCCACAAAACAAATAGCTTAAATAAATACCTTTGTGTGACTTCACAGATTCTGTGTTGGGCTTACGCATCCTTAACTACCATTGATTTATTACCCTTTTCGGGAATAAGCAGGCGCTGATCCAGAGTAAAACTACTGAGAGAGATAACTCCGCTGTTACCGTGCCTGACCATAGCTTAAATGTGTGTGTTTGTGTGTAAAAATATATGATGCAATCTCACAACAATCTGTAAAAAGACACAAATATAATCACCAGTGGGTCCAGTACAAGCAGCTATAACCCTTAAACTCGCAGTATGGGACAGTAACAGACTTGAGCCGTGTACCCTACAAGCGGTTAAGCACCCACACCCACACAAACACACTCTCATTGCTCTGCTTGCATGCAGTGACCCCACGGCTGAACAAGTTTATCACGACCTCCAAGGGCTGAACAGGCGATAGATCACCGCGGGGGCGGCCGGGGGTGAATCCATCAAAGTGACTTTAATAAAGACCACTTGATTTGGCCTGCTGGCTCAACAGATGAAATGGTTGTGTTCAGGTCCAGTGAAGCAGACCGGAGGCTGTGCGGCATGGCTTCTCCAATTTTCCTGGGCCTGGTTTATTGAATGGGTTATTGTTATTATGGGCACAAAGACGAGGAGATAGTAACTTTAGAACTGCGTTACGGTATTATCAAAATGTGCGACAGGCTGTTATTGTCTCACGGTCAGGGGATTTCACACAAAAAAGGTGAGACTCAAATCCGTTTTGTTTAGTCTGTTTTTATGAAGTGTGAACGTGCCTAATGCAATTGTCATCCTTGGTCAAATTCTTTTTATAGAACTACTCGGTTTACTCTAAGCCTTTAAAAAAATAAATAATAATAATAATAACATTTCAATGATCAAAAAAGTACGTCATCATCACTCTTGGCGTCAAGCAGCAAATTTGTTTCTACAAATAGATGTGCCGATAAAGCAACTCAATTCGACCAAGCTGAAATATGAACGGAGAAGCAGAAATACATTCACGGTACGATGGACTGCCAGAGGTGGGGGAGGTCATGCACGTCTCCTCAGACGTGTTAACCTAGTAACAAAGATGTGAGCCGAACTAGCTCAGCCTTGCCGGTACTTTAAACCATAATCTGCGGATTCATCATGCAACCCCGCTGGATAGAAACATGCAGGAAAGAAAAAAAAAAAAAAATGTACAGACCATAATTCCTCATCGCCCTCTTCTTCTGCTCCAGTGTCTGAGATTCATAAGGTGTTTGATGGCTGGACAGGGTAGGGGTCAGGTGAGACAGTTTGGCGGGAGGAGGAAGAGTGAGGGCCGGCAACTGATTTACGAATGGTTGACGGCGCTTTGTGGTTCGCCGAGCACGTTTAAGGGTGGTCATCAAAAAAAAAAAAACAATACCGCCTCTGTATATGCCTGCAATGCATCAGCTCCTATGTCTCCAGGGTTAGACTTTATAGACAGAGAAAAGGGCACCTTTTTTCCTGTCATGTTTAAAAAGATGAAGAATGGAGGAGAGGAAATGCTGCCTCCAGCCACTTGAGGGCACTTGTGGCACAATGAAGCTCTTTACCTTTCTCTTTTCTACTAAACAAGTGGTGACAATCTGACTGCAGCTTGGTCACGGTCTTCCCCCGCCACCACAGGTTTAGATTATATAACCATGCATTCATTAACACATTATCTACCGCATGCTCCTATCCCGGCAGATGGTTAACCGCGGGCTAACAAGGACATTTGTGTGTGACTTGTTGTGGGGGATTTGGGGGGTGCGAGCGCACTACTTCAAGAACATCAAATTAGAATCTCATAAGGGAAAGCACTTTGTATTCAATCTGTGGAGACTAAAAAATACACGCTGGATGCTAATCCAAAAAGTAAAAGAAATCGCTAACCTTTATTGTCGAAAAACAACACAGATATGTACATACATTGAATAACTTTGCTTCTACTCCGTCAGGGAGTGGTCAGTCAGTCTGGCGCAACTGTACGGCATCGCTGTTGTCGCGTCAGCTTGCAGGCAATCCCTATCTCTTCATCTCCATCTTTGGATGGAGATGAAGAGATAGGGCAGAGATAGATGAAGAGATAGATGCACCTCCCCCTTTCAATGCAAACAGCGTGCTTACCACCCCTCCTGAGTGAAGTACAAATAAGACGTAAGGCAGGAAGACAGACATGAGGGGCTTATAGTTGCCCTTCAACTAAATGTTGAAATGGGCAAGATGTGCGTTTTAGGTCCTGTTCAATATGGTGTGATCAGTTACATGCGCGTTGGATCCCGCATCTGGCAAACAGATGTCACGCAGGGCTTTAGTTTATTAAGGGTAGCGGCACAAACAAAACAGGAGAAAAAAAAAAAATACCTTCCTGACAAAAGACAGCAATTCTTGGGACAAGAATGCATCGCAGATGATAGAGGTCAATGGAGAACGGCGAGATGTGCACATGCTAGCTGACAGGCTGCAAATGTAAATTGGGATGGTGCAACAGGGATGTCTCTGAGCGCCCTGTGTGCACATGGACGGACAAGGTTCTCCTACCATCAACGAAGAGGTCAAAGTAAAAGTTAAGAGGAAGAACGTCGGCCTGTGAAACTATTCCCATTACACAGCACCGACTGAGCGTCCGTTGAACCCCACAGTGTGCTCACAGATTGCCGCAATCCATTCCTTTTCCAAAGGGATGAGTCCGTCCGGATTTTAAAATGGCAATTTTTCTCAAGCAAAGACCACAAGCAACAAAACATGTCCTCAGGGGTACAAAAAAATGATTCTCTGTGTAGACAAAGATTCTTTTTTTTATTCTACTGAGCCGGCGTCCCCCAAAAAATGGATACATACAAGTGAACCACACTTTTACGATTCCCTTCAGGCAGGGGGGGCATCCCGCAGAGGTTCCATGGCCATCCACTGTAGTCTCGCAAAATCCTGTGGGAAACATTTCTGTGGTTTATTTGAATCAATCCCATAAGAAACCCATTCCGCTGCGTCAAACACTCAGTAGGGCACCAACTCCGAAGTTGAACCAAGTCACCCAAAATGCAACATGTACTTAAAATGTGTTTGAGGCCAATAAAAAATAAAGGCTAGCTTTGTGAACTAAAGTGTGGGGTTCTTGATTGGGAGAGACTTGGCAAGAGGCCAGAGTACAAAGTTGGACATGGTGCATTGTTTCTCACGAAATGAGTGGACAATACCAATTTCTGGAATACTATATGCATTATCTTTTAAGTAGGTAAATGTATATATATATATATATATATATATATAAAAAAGTTGTCAGTGAACACCTAACCCGTAGGTCTGTAGGTGTGTGTGCAATATTTTGTATTCAAAAAGTGGAGTAATGACGAACAATTTTTAAAGTCTTTAAAGGCTGAATTATAAAACCAACCTGCATATTGACTCAAGGACTTTCTCAGTCCTTCCTGTTATAGACTCCTATATGCTTCCATTACGGTTTGTCCAAAGGACTAGCGATGGAGTAAAAACTCTGCATAGACGTTATATATCTTCGGATGTGCTACTGCGGATGATTTTCTGCTCAAGCTTGTGGACATGGCAGCTCGCTGACAGTGTGTGTGTGTGTGTGTGTGTGTGTGTGTGTGTGAGTCTGGTCAGGGCAACTACTGCGTGGGCAGAAAACAGAGAAGCTGCTTTCTCGACCCATCCCAGCTTTGATGGTGAGAGAAATGTTTGTTGACAGACAGAGCCTATAACCAGAGGTTCACAAGCCAGGCAGCCGCCTCCTCGAACATTATGCCTCTCAATTATTTCAATAATAGTGGTTTTAAATGAGTTTTTATGTTATTAAGGCGGGGAAGAGTATGATTATTGTTGCTGTTGTTCTTCAATTGTAACTGTTCATGACTTTTAAGACTGGGCTGATCCCAGGAAGCAGACAAATAACAGACAAATTGGTCTATTTCTGTCTCTCTCCCTCTGTTTAGTACCTGGCCCCGCCAAGCAGTACAGATTTCTCTCTTCGTAAGCCCAAATGCCAAGAGCTCTGCAATTGCTGCTATAATTGGCTTGAGTTAGCCATTATTACTCCGCTTGAGTCGGAGTTCCAAAAAACCAACATTCACAGCGCAGACAATCACTAACACACTAACCTGGCCTTTTTATCTAATTCCTTTTTAGCTACACAGAGGTCCAAACAGAGGTTTCTGGTTCTTTTCATTTAGGATAAAACATCTTGGAGACCAAGTTTCAAAGGTTTGGGAGGTACCGTCACTTAAGGGGTTAGAAAAGTGCTTTCAGATCATTTTTAAATATGAATTAATTGACTCTAAAAGTGATCACGAAGGTATGGATCAAGAAAACGTGGTGATGGAATGAACAAATGAGATGAAAAGCAAATTCATAAAGAGAAACTTTTCATATTACAACGCCAATTGTTTATTGTTTTCAGCACTGAGTCATCCTCGGGATCCTTTTTTCATTTGTTATGTTCATGGATACAATCATAACTCAACAGTACGTCATCATCACTCTTGGCGTCAAAAGGCACGACTTTGGCCCGTATTTCATTATGTGCAGTTTCCATGACCGGAACATAAAGCCCCGTGCTGCCCTGATAAAAATATTTTTAATGGTTGTTAAGATGTTTCTGTGCCGAGCTCAGTAAATTGCATCTCGGAATCGCATCAGTTCCCTTGCATGATAAAAGAAATAATAAGCAGGGGTGACGTTAGCTTTGCTCTCGGTAATCAAACAATGATTGTTGCAACTACACAATTCTTATGCAAAGTACTCAACACCAGTGGCAGCTGACATAATTCAACAACAGAGCGGCGCCCCCCTCCCCCCCCTCCAGTTCCAGACATGGGGCCAATTGTATAGATGAATGCAACATTAAACGAGTCAAATTGTTATTGAAACAACCTGCGAAACGAGCAATGCTTTTCTCTTTAGACAACGTCTCCTACCTTAGCCTATAGGAAATATCTATCTTATCACATCACACACCCCCGTCGCCTTGAGACAACTATGTGAATGAATGAATTTTTTTTTTACTCTGAGTTTCCCCATTTATTTGCCGTTCCGGTCCTACAGTTTACAGGCCAGTCCGTGCCAGAAAACGGCTTTTACTGGTGGAGTCATGATGATGAGCACCATCTACAGGAGAGGAAAAATACAACTTTTGCCGTTTCAACTTGGGTGGTAAAAAATGTTCATTGGGCCCTTTTGGAAGCCACAGGGTAATGAAAGGTTGTATTCATTAACTTGACCTTCAGAATGGTTGTCAATAGGTCCTATTTTAGCTACGGTTTCAATCCCGCACATGCGATATTCTTCCAACTCTATTGTGGAGGAAAGAAATCCTATTAGGGACTAAATCTGTTACACAGCACAAAAACAGTTTTGTCCATCCCTCTAACCTATCACAGGCGCCCAGTTTAACTTTCTGCCCTGATCAGATTATTTACATTAACAGATGGAATGTCTCTAGTGTACAGCTGCTGCAATGCTCAGACTAAAAAGGCGATATAAAAATTAAAGTACATTTTCCACAAAATGTTGAGAAAAAAAAGGTATTGAATTGGAATATTAGATTTGCTCCCCTTTCTTCTGATGATGTCATCCATGACGCTAAACCGTAATATGTTCTTCACCATGTTTGATCCGTCGCACCTCTATACTCCTCTTACCAAAAACCGTAAAATAGCTCAACCATATGTATGAAGCCATGAGCACGCGTCTGCCTCACTTCTTCACCTTCTCTTTTTTTTTACCTCCCGTTATCTGTTCGCCCCTCATTCTTTTTCTTTGCCACCCAAACAGAAACGCTCCCATCCGCACGGACATCACGATTCACGACGCACTTGCGACTTTTGGCAGCTTTGTAATGGCTTTCATCAATTATTGATCAAGGGATTCTTCAAACAGTTCAAAGAGTGTAAGGAGCGTGCGGAGGCAACCATTTTCACTTTCTCCCAAGATCCAAGCGGAGAGAAGCCGCTGCCGAAGCGATGAGAAGCAGCCACGGCGAAGGCACCGACCGCACAGACTGGTAAACACAAACTATCTGAATGTCTGACATTACCTGGAGCTCTACAAACTGAGTCATGTTCATCCGAGCGCACTCAGCTGCCCAAGGTCACATTCAACCCCCCTGCGATCCTAAATGTCTCTGGAGCCGAGATCTAAAATGTCATGGCCGCAGGGTTCAACCGCCTTCTGATAGGCAATTTTTACTTGAGAAATCGAGTGTGGGTTCAATGGCTGGGCTGTGCAACTGCCACTTGACAGCTCTATTTCCCGAGCCCATGGAAGGGACATGTCAGGTTGTCTTGTACGGTTATTGTTTCCATCTGGAGTGTGCACGGATGCTGATGTGACGCCTTAAGGCACATGACCCGACGGAAAGCCTTCTGCTTCTTTAGTTTTTTTCTTGCGTCTTTCATCTGCCAGTGTCATCTGCGTAGCTGAGCTTAGGTAGCATTCAATCTTTTGCTTTTAAACACCTGTCAACTCCTTCAAACAATCACAAAGTTACCGCAAAGAACTGCTGTAAAAAAAGAGAGAAGGGAACCGATTTGTGGGCATTGGCTACGTTACTTTTGAGCGTGTTTTGACGCAGTGGTGCAGAGCGTTCGTCTTCAGTCTCCTCTTTAGTGCCTCGCGTGGATATTTGTTCAATCCCTCTGCGTGTTCGCTCCCGCCATCCTGTATTCTCTCGCCAGCAGCAGCATCCTGCAGAAAGGACTCCTCTGCATTCCTCGAGCGTCTTCCCGCTCGCCCAGCCTCAAGAACCCCAGAGAAGAAAGAGAGGAAGAAAAAAAAAAAACACTGAAATGTGGAAAACCGGGCATTGTTATCCAGAAGCTGTTTACGCTGTCTGCAGAACACACGCGGTGTTTGAGGCAAATGCGAACGCGTGTCTGTGTGTGCGTGTTGGGGTGGAGGGGGGGGGGGGGGGGGCATGCTTGCACGGTAACCCTCGCAGAGCGAGTGAGAGACAATACCTGTCGGGCGAGAGGACCGGTGAGAGAGAGCGAAAGGAGAGGAGAGAGGGGACGAGGGTTAGCGGGGGTAGGGGTGATGAAAAATTCATGCAAACTAAGGTCCCAAAAGCCCTTCTGTCTTTGCCACGACTCTTCAGCTTCAAACTGCTGGGCCACACACAAAGACACACACACACACACACACACACACACACACACACACATATATATATATTCACAAGAAGAAAGGGGAAGAACACTGCCGGGGGGGGGTTGTTATCCACGAATCAGGAGCACGCTGAAATGAGAGTCATCAGCACAGCGTTATCCCCGAACCACAACAGGGTGCTGGTGGGAGCCTCCTAATAGGCCGCTGGTTACCACCAAACCACAGTACCTCCTGGAAGTAAGGAGGGTGATGCAAGGTGTTTGTCTGCTGAAATAAAAGCGGTTTCCCCCATAGCTCCTCCGACACCCTCCCGCGCCGGAGCAATGCGGAAAGGGTATTTGATGCAAATTAGGCAAAATGAGAAGAAAAAGCCTAACTTAGGCGTGCTAAATAAATCAGAAGATAGGGATCTTTGTTATTAAAAAAGACAAAATCTAGACGCACGCCAGCGACATAGCCTTGAGCTAATGAGAGTTAAAAAAAAAAAAATAATAATAGTGATGGAGAGAAGAAGAATTCACTTCTGCAGCGTTGCCATAGTCACCGCTGCGTTTTTTGGATGCCATGGCAGAAGGAGTTACAGGAGGTGGAGCAGAGGAACGGTTACAGCTCTAACTCAGTACAACTGGCTCAACAAACACAAACACGCGCAAAGCACATACAGTACAAGTCATTTTTCCAACTGCTCACTCTGACTTGTCTGTGAGCTCGGATGGAGCACTCGGTGAGACGGGGTCTTGAAACAGGCTCAAGGGGACGTGAACACGAGCAGGGAGGCAAAGACAAACATGGTGTGCTTGACGTGGATTGACGAACGCCTGCCGGATTATGCCAACAGTCCGTTTTGGAAGGAAGTCGATACTTTCAGATCCTCATTCAATGAAATGAATTCATGTTCACTGGTAATATACTTTTAAGAAAGAAAAGAATGTTCTTTAAATGGAGCTTTCATAGGCTTTTTTGTGTGTTATTTTTTGATGAATATGAAACCTCTAATTCATTTGTACATATTCTGCTCATTTTATTTTAAATTGACCACACAGCACCATCATCAAACCTATAATTATTATAAATGAGAGAAATAGCTTACGCTTTATCAAAGGACACATTCACATGGAAATTCGTTTGATACAGAATACAAACCATGGTGCTTCCATGACCCTTCTATACAAAAACAATATGGCAACAATTGCATCCGCTGCAGATTATGGAGAACAATTCACTTCAGAGGTTTCTTTCAGAATATAGTATTTACTTCCTTTGCGTTTCCAAACAAGGGAGGCTCTGATTTGCTATTGGTGATGTTTATGTGAATGGTGCATCCAATCAACAGGGAGCTCTTCTATGGAGTCATTTCATTAGCTTTGTTATGACATACAACATTGTTTAAGCAAATACAATTTGGCAACAAAGGACAATAACACTTCCGCGCACATACATGACTCTTCCACGTTGTTCAGTACAGAGCAAGATTTTCTATGATGTACCTTGAAAATGAGTGTTCATTTCTCTTTCTATTCATGTAATTAACCCTGCCAATCCTCTGAAATCTAAAACACTCTTGGATGAGAAACGGTTGTGATCAACTGCTGTGATCAACTTACACGTCGGACATTTCTTCTGCATTCAGCACAGACTGTCACGCCTGAGGCTTGCATCATTTGCGTGGGTGTCACCGCCGTGTGAAAGGAGCAAAGCCGCCTTGTGTTGATTCCACGACCCCCTCCCCCCTCCGCCCCCCCGTTCCCCCCAAATCCACAATTGATTTTGATGCAGGTCGTGAAGTCTTTCCATCACCAAGAGAGCACACATCCATCTGCAAGGACTATTGGGTTTATCCTCACGGTCAGGACAGTCGTTTCTCTGTCAGAGAGGAATCAGGCCCTCGAGAGCTGTTGGGGCCATTTAACCAACATTGTAAGACATATGGCATATAAATACATAACTACTCGCATGTGCGCACACATACACAAACAATCGAGCGCCCTTACTGACACAACACGAACACAAGAGTGATGAGAACGGACCCAGATGTCAAGGAAGCATCACAAACAAGAGGAACCGGGCGGGCGAGTTTTTTGTGTGTGTGTGTGTGTGTGTGTGTGTGGTTGTGCCTTTGTGTGTGTGCGTGTGGTTGTGCCTTTGTGTGTGTGTGTGTGTGTGTGAGCTTTTCCCAACCGCCCCCACATGTCTCCCTGTGTGTGTGTGTGACATGATGAGCGTGTGACGGGAGCGGAGGAGCACCGCACCGAGCCGTTGTCTCGAGGGGGAGGGGGGGGGGGGGAGTGCGATTATCAAGAGGACCTTTGGGAGAGCAAGCGAAGCTTTACCCAAACAGTCGTCTGTTCATTGCCGGAGTCGTACCCTTTACCAGTCGCTAACCTCGCCCCATCCATTCACTCGCACGGTCCCCGGGGGCCCCGCAGCGCTGACAGCCCTTCAAAGAGTAAAAAGTAAAAGTTATCCACCACTATCAGTCTGGTGGGAATGGCGGAAGATGTGTGGGATTTCAGAACGTGAGACACAGCCGCTTTCTTTTCCCCCCTTTGTTTTTCTCCTCCATCCCCCTTTCCGGCTTTGTTGTGCTCTTACTGCCCAGCTATCCTACGCCAGGACCCTGGGAGAACATTCGCCCGCCTTCCTATCATGACCTCTTCGGGGCCGCGGTGTCCACAGTGGAGGCCCGGAGCCTGAAGCGTCGCCGGCAGGCACCGAGGCAGCAGCTGTGCGAGACACATGTTCGCTAAAAAACTCCTCTCTCTTTGCTTCATTTCACTCATCTTCACCCTTCACTCCCCCACCTCCCCTTTCAACTCGCCCTTTCCTTTGTCCTTTGTCCACCCAACCAAACTCCATTCGGAACAGGTGATTTCCCCCCCCCTCCCTCGATCCCCCAGAAGGCTCTCGCTCTTTCGCAAGCCCTGTGTGAGTGACAACTAGTGACATCTGTCCCCAAGAGCCGGCAGCGCAAACTGAAGATGATGCATCACAGAAAGGTCCAAACCCGGCGGAGGACAATGGAACGAGAAGCCAAAGGAAGACTTTTCAAATCGTGCTCATAGGAAAAGTTCGACCGCACAGGAACAGCATTCCGCCGAGTACAGCAGCAGTACGGCGCCGGAGACAATTGTAGGTTTGTGGATTCTTTATCACTGCGACAGCTAATGATAAATAAAACATCATTTAATTTGTGTCCTGAGCAAATCCGTTTACGTTTCCAAATCAGTTCCCACAACAGGCGACACACTGCCAAATGCGCTGTGTGATACTTCAGAGAATTCACAGGGAAGAGTTCTGCGCAAACAGACCCCAATATATTCAAAGCCGTCAGCGTATAAACAGTACCAGCCAGACGTTTGGACAAATAAAATGTGATTAAATGTTTAAGACAGAACATCACAACACTTGAGATGAACGAAAGGAAAGGAAAGTTGGCTGAAACGCAGCGTCAGAGATCCCCCCCCCCCCCCCCCCCACCCTCAGGTGTGCACAGGTAGAATCCATCAGGTCTAAATCTAGCGTCAAATTCTCCCAACACTGGCCGTGGACTGCAGCAGTTTGTTCCATTGCCATTTCAGTCGGTAGATCTAGAATAGAACTTTTCCAGCTCATTATGCCCACTTTAGATTCCCATAAGGTCATTAATCCCAATCACAGTGTTCGTTTTCACACGTGTCAAACCGCTCTTTCACACTTTTCGCATTTCGTTTTACCCTTCTGTAACGCCCGAATGCACGTACACGTCCGCGCGCACACACATCTCTACATAGACAGCCTCCATCTACTTAGTCATTCCATTTGCGTAACAACATCTGTGATTGCATAATAACATAAAATACTGTGGGGGGGTTCGTCAGAGGATAACGCATTTCAGCACTCTTCAATACCAGGAGTTACATTTGTGAAGCAGCTTGCTCGTATAGAAATGATTTGCCCCATCATCCAGAATATTTGTCATGCTAGAGAATGCTTTATATATAAATATATATATATATATAGAGAGAGAGAGATAAATAAATACATAAATGGTGAGCCTAAAGATGTGAAGTTCTATGTGCACAAAGTAACTAAATAATCCCTTCTCTACATCTATTCGTGGAACATGGAGACCTGTGATTAATGCCCGGGTGCTGAGCTGCAATGAGGATTCAGTTGCCAAGTGGCAGAGATGCTAATGAGCAGGCGAAAGGGACGGGGGATCACAAGACAAAACCAGAGAAATAAAGATGGCATAACTAACTAAAGGTCTATTAGACGGGCCGGAGTGTTGTGTTGTCAGATCGAAGAAGTCAAACCATCCACAATGAAAGATGTATCACCCTTGGGAACAAAAAAAAGGAACGAAGACAATGCGTACTACACAGTAGCATGCAGGCCTGTTGCAGACCGCAACCGGTGTCAAGTATAATGATGCCGATACAGGTTCTTCGCTTTTGCACACGACCACATGGCTTTGAGGGAATAGAGCCGCGTTGGATGATAGAATAACTGATTTGAAGGGAATTTAGGCGGCCAGGGTCAGATTAAGCTGAGCCGGCGGCCTGGATGACGTCACCCTTTCACGTCAAAATCATCTCACACTGTGTGTGTGTGTGTGTGTGTGTGTGTGTGTGTGTGTGTGTGTGTGTGTGTGTAGAGCATTAGAGAGACCGACGGGGTAAAAACAGTGGGAACAAAAAATGGAAAGACGAAAAAAAAAGATGTGAAAATTGGAAGGAGATGACCGAGTGTGCAAAAGGAGAAACAAATTCGTAACAGTCCCCCGAGTCTCGGGGCAATGAAACTGTCTGGGTTTTTTCTGTGTCCTTCATTCAATCGATTTGATCGTCCGTGACTCAGACAGACAAACTGTTTTACTGCAGTTTACTGCACCGATTTAACAGTTATTGATTCTTCTGGATATACGGCATTGTGTATTCTGTGTAGAGTAAAAAAAAAAACATACCTAGTGAGTGTTTCACTGGCTTATGGAACTTGTAACCAACGACACAGGTTGTGAAACTGAGACCACTTATGTGAATTGAAATGATCACGTGCGGCACTGGATTCAATTGTTTATGCGTCACAATATCTCAGTTCTAGATCAAATTCTCCGGACCTGAAGCTCCCAGGTGGGATTGTCTACCAAAGTAAAGGGGAGTACTGCCTTTAGTTCCACAGAGGCCACTCGCCTCCTTTTCCACTCTCAGACAGATTATACTGAAGGCCTTGAGATGAGTTTAGCCCCATTTCTTTCATTTTGTCGAGGTCAGACAGGTGGGAACAGTTGCTGGATTCACCGTTAGAAAAAAAAAATATATATATATATATATATTATTAGTTTCCTTTGTCTCTCGTTTCCAGCCCTATTTAGCTGGCTGTGGCCTCGTGTCCGAAATGCCTTACAGGAATTCAATGTGGACATCCTGGGAAGGTCGATCATGGCAATTATCCCGCCTCATACCTCCACTGCTCCTACTGTTTGTAAAGTGGGCTAGCTGTGGAAATTTGAAATGAAACATCATCTCACTCTGGAAGGAAAAGTGAAATTCCCATGACCCTTCCAAAGACGGAGATATTTTTAATCAGCCAAATGCCCTCGGTGGATCTGTGCGGTTTGGTAAAGCACATATTGAGACGTGATATTTTGTTATGTTCGTATGTCAAATATCGCATTTTTTAAGTTCTCACTTTGCTCTTGAAGGATTTATGTCATTAAAACATTCTATGGAAAATTGCTGTAAGTGTACCGCTGTATTTGCGGTTTCTCAGAGGCTCAATATTTTGTCTTTTTTAAAACTGTAGGAAGCAAAAAAAAAAAATGTCCAAAAGAAATACCTCTTACGTAATCCTGAAGTAGGATTTATTTTTCTAAAGTGGACCATCGAGGGCTCAAATAGTTTCACTTTTCGTTTCAAGATCAAAACGAAAAGTGAAATACTCTTTTCTGGCACCCTAATTTTGAATAATCGATTAGTCAGAGCACACAGATATAACAAGTGTTTTTCAATACCTCTCTCAACTGCTGCCGCCCAAAGTAAGATTAAATCATACAAAGTTAGACCCGCATGACTCGGGATAAGCTTAAACAATCCACTCCAGTGGCGAGTTCCTATTGAGTTTAATCGAGATTTCTACTTTCTGCCCCGTCTCCTCTTGCGGTTGCCTAGCCTGCAGATTTTACAGGTCAAGGGACCATTCAGAAAGCTTTAATTAGCTTTCCTAGGCTAATGAGTTCTCAGGCATCATACAAATTGTTCTGTCAAACCCTGACTTTGAGCCAGCTTGGATTGTTTGGGTGTGAGCGGACCAGAATGAGGCTTTTAATCATGTGCAAATTCATTAGCCCCTAAACGAGTAATGTTTCATTCTTCTCAGTCATTTTGCTCTCAATTCGCTGTTGAAGCTGACCCGCTGTTCTGTGACAGACATCGGCGAACCTGTTTAGTGTGACTTCCGTCACCATTACGCTGCATGGATCCATCCCCGGCTCATTTTCGGAAAAACTATTTTATAACAAGTCATTTTATAACAATTGTATTTTATAACAATTGTATTTTATAACAAGTCAAAAGGTGACGGACTGAGAGCGAGAAAAGCAAGCAAAGAAAGAAAGGTAATTTCGGAGTAAATACAAGCAAGGAATGTCTTCACGATGACAGCAGGGCCTTAAAGAGGCCCAGACAGAAATATCAGCTTGGGTTTGAGGATGCAAATGTCGCATTCTGACCCCCGGCCCGTATCCCACCGATCAAATTCAGCTTTGACCAAAATGAGGACGGCTATCGCCCAAACTGACAACTTGACTAACCGGAAACGTGTTTCTAGAACCATTTTTTTGTGGGGGAATTAAATTCCAATCGTGTTAACGGTAAATGAGGAGCAGATTTATGTGGCCATGCGTGGGAAAAGGCTCTAACAAGGCTGCGGCGGTCGCTTTGCACTTTGTCACAATCACAATGAAGGCATTAAGGCTTCGACCCATTTCAAGCAGGCCTGGAATAATGCGGCTGGTCTCCAATGCTGTCCTAATGGTTTTTGTCACCATCCTTGTCAACATTAATTCTAGCTGTATTCATATTCACGTTCCTTCATTCGCCCCCCGAGATTACTCGACTTTTCATGCATGTTCATGCAGTTATACATTCCCATGGCTCGGGAGTGTTTTAAAGAGCAGTTATGGAGTGAAAGGACCAGCCGTTATTTAGCCCACTGCGTCTATTGGCGCCCGATTTTCCCCGTCTCTCTTTCTCCCACCAGCTCCTGATGTGAGACCGACAGAGCTTGGAGCGCAGCCACCGGCTGTCAGGTCCCAGCTAATGGAATCAACATGGTTGACAGATAAACCCGCGGAAAATAAGTTGTCGGAGAGCTGCGGACCCTTCATCAACCTCCCTGCCACGTGCGGCACTGCCTTGACCCGTCCCCATTCCGCGTCGGGAGGGTCTTTTATCTCCAGTAAGCTGAAATTGGGTTTCAACTTTTTATTTATTAATGTGTACTTTTGTTCTCGTCGACATGAAGAATTGGGCAGGGTTGGTTCTCGGGGGGTCAGGGGGATGCACTGAGGGATGGGTTTACCCTTTCAGAATCTTGAGTTTAGCTCTAGAGCACAACATACATGGTGTGATTGGTTACGGGAATAGTTTGACATTTGGGGAAATACGCTCATTCGATTTCCTTCAAGGTTAGAGAGGACGATCAATAGCACTCTCGTGTCTCTAGTACCATCGAGTGTTTCACGCATTCAACAACGACCCATGGTCCCACAGTGCGTTACTGTTCCATGATCGTGCCAAATGCTGGTTCGCGCATTGCAATTACCAATAAATTGAAAGGGATATTCTAAGCTAGCTTCTGCAGGCAGCGGCTTTGTGGCGCATGCAGTAGGGAGGGTTGCGCCTGGAACTGTGCAGATGGCGATTCGACCCGTGGCTGCTCCGTGCCCCATGTCGAAGTATCCCGGAGCAAGACACCCAACCCCTAACTGCTCCCTGGGCAAATGTATAAAAAATATGGGTTAAAAATGCAATCTAAGTCGCTTTGGATGGAAATGTCATTTAAACGACATGAAATTTCATGTCTAGCAACATGACCAACTAACACGTTGGGATGAATACAAGCATAAAAAGATGGGGCACTATATCATATAGTCAAAAAAACAAATCAGAGAAAAAGAGGCAGGACCGACGTGGTGTTCCAACCACATCCTCAAAAAGAGAAAATCGGAAAAGAGGGAGGGAAAGAACATTATTATCATTATCATCACGTGGGGTCGCCTGTGGGTTTGAGCTTGCGACCCTATCCCAAGTCCTTAATGTAAGACGGAATCCAGCGTTAGAGACGTCCACTAAGGATGGGAAGTGAAGAAGCCAACAAGGAACTTCATGGTAACTCAAACAATGTCACAGTGATATGGAACGCCATGAGAAGGACAAAGGTAGAAAAGGAAAAGAGAAACTGCTCCTGCCCTTTCTCCCTATAACGAAGCATTAGCTTTACCTACGACGTTTTGTGCAGCAATCTGCCCGCGTACTGACTGAATCAATACTTAACGTGAGTGAAAAAGAAGGCTGCATTCCACATGGACTTATTACACGAACAATACATCGCCTGCAGTTGTCCCCAAGAGATGGAAATGAACACAAGACAACCAGCTATCTACAGGATTTGTTTCATGTAGGCCTGCCTACAAGAAAGATGTTTTTCTAAATCTTTTTCTCCCACATCAGCGGCGCAGTGCGCTTGAGTTTTTCCTCACATGACGTAAGCCCTCACCCGGTTGCCAGAATCCATGAAAGCCGTGGTGCTCTGTGCCAGCTTGCTGCTATATTTTCTTACTCTGGATCAATGGATCTGAGCTAATCTGTCAAACCGAGGAGGCCGCCTCTGGACTCCTTAACCCCACTATTCATTTTTTTTTTAAAGAAAGGTCCATTTTCCCCCAAACATTAATACAATTTAACAAGAGTATGCAGTGTAAACCAGTAGGCGGAACTGGGTCAAGGATATCACACAGCCACTGCATCCCCGATGCTGCTGCACAGTACCTGGGAGCTCCACCGGGAGCCACTGCCGATCCATCTGTGCTGTTAGAGAGGGGCAGAAGACGGGGTGTGTGTGTGTGTGTGTGTGTGTGTGTGTGTGTGTGTTTGTGGGGGGGCAAGAGTGGAGGTGAAGAAAAAAAGATCTCAATGTATTAGATCAACTACCCCACTGGTTTTGTATACCGACAGCTGTGCTCTATAACCCACTTAGACAAGATTAAAAGTCCAAACATATCAACAAATAGACAATCTGCATTCTTGCTCCGTCACACAGCTCGGCTCTCTCTCCCTCGGTCTTCCGCTGCACCTCGGTGAACTGCAGATGAGACGTGAAAAGAGTGTTGGTGCATAATTTAGGTGCTGCTTACGAGATTACACAATGTGACCCACTTCGAGATGTCGCGCTCACTAAAAGATGCGCGTTGCGAAATAATATTTGGGCAGCGGCGAATACATCTTGAATGGCATTCTGGGCTTGTGTGCACCAGCGTGCGGCTGTGCCATTGTTTGCGGACATGAAAAGAGAGAGAGAGAGAGAAAAAAAAAAAAAAGAAAGCGAGAAGGAGGGAAATGACTGATGACAGACCCACAATGCTCAGCAGCACATCTCGCCGTACAGTCGGCGCTGCTTCGAGCTGAAGCAGCCAGCCATCAGTCCTCTAGCTCACTGGCGCTTGGTGTTTGTTGTGTTGTTGTTTTTTTGTTTAGTTTGTTTGTTCTGACATGCTAATGGGACAGCTGAGGGACTGGCAATCTGATTCAGCTGGAGGGGTTTCGGGGGGGGTGGGGGGGGGATGGCGGGTTTATTTTATTCTGACAGCGGGAGGGAGGTCAGCACGTTCGTAGCTCACCTGCTTTCCTTCTCACTGTGTCAGGTTTCTCTCTCTCACACACACACACACACACACACACACAGTTTGGGCTTTTTGTCTCATTCGCTTCCGTCTCCCACGGTGGGTTTTTCGGGGCATATCCGTGCCGGCTCATTTCCTCTCTCCGTGTTTAAAGCTCCTACGAAATATTCCCCCAATCATCGACCGACGGCTGCGAGGGAAAGTGGGACAACAAGTTAGATGAACTCTGACGAAATACCGAAAAGGAAAGCAATTGTAAGGCGAACTTAAACAACGCCTTCTGCAAGGAGAAGGGGGCTAAAGGCAGCGAGAGCATTGTGGAACTCACAGGACTAATCTCTAGAAGACTTCTACTCCGACACTACACTACTCCGATAAGATCAAACTTTCTAGAACAAATATCAGCTGATTCGCTGCAAAGCGATCGGAGCAACAGGAACCTAATTGAAATAAACTTGAGCAAAGCCAATAGAAAACACTAAGCCATTTATAGCACGACACATTCTAACGGTGTAGATGTAGCACTTAAATGTGCCAGCAAAGCGCCTTGTGTGGAAGAAAAGTGCCTTTTACATTATTATTTTTTTTTGCTAAATAAAACAATGACCTGCTACGTGCGAAAGAAGACATCTCCAAGACTATAAATCAAAACCGTTATATAATATTTCTGGTTCCCTTATTTAAAGGGTCCAACATATGTATTTGTGTGCGTGCTGAATAAGTGCGCATGTTGCAGACTATTCTGAATAGCCAGTTTTTACCGACAGTAAATGCAACTCTGGTATTGGTGGAGTATATGCACGTGGTGATCATACAAATACATAGGTAGATTGTTCTCAAATGTAGCCATCGACCAAACAGTTTAAGGTCGGCGGGGGAGGAAACCCCGCAAAAAAATAGCACATTCAAGTTAATGGCGTTGACTCATCACAGGGACGGCGAAGGCAACCGAGGGAAATCAACAGGGAAAGAGAGGTGGTACGGACTGAGAGAAAGCGACAGAAAATAAAGCTTCTTGTTTTCGTTGCATCCTTAATTACCTCTCTGTTTACGCACTCTTCGTCCGTCCCTTCAAAGCTGTGGGGCCTTTAACACCCGTAATCAACCTCCCTCCCCAGCAGCGCTCCGTGTCACGCTTCTTCACTTGCCTACGTAATTGACACTTTGTGTTTCAAAAGGCAATAAAACTTTATGACTATTAAACGTCATATCAAGCGGGGCTGTCTTTTTTAACCAAACTATTAGCAGGGGGAGGGGGAGGGGCCTGTTGGGAACCGATAATTAATTGCAAACTCCGGGGATGCCTAATTACCAATAGTTGGTGTTATTGGCTGATTAGCGGGTGGAGTTGACAGCCGTGGAAGGGGAGCGGACAGGGTCTCCATCGGTGCTGGCAGGTTCTGACATAATTGTGTACTGTTGAAGTGTGTAGCTTAAACAAGCCAATGGCGAGACGGAAGTGAATTCGGTCTGAGTGAATAGTCGTGTACTGGCAGAAAGAGAAGAAATGATATGCTAAGGCAGGAACAGACAGCTGGAATAGGCCTGAAAACACAACTCTTATTTGGGATCCTTATGAGAATCACCAACAAGTGGCGTTGAGTCAAGAGTTCCCAGGAGTTCTATCCCTCCAGAACATTCTCTGTTCTCTATTTCTGTATCTCGCAGGTCAGAACATATATAAACCCACTTTCTCCTCCCCTCTGTATAATTGGTTGTATTTTTAGGGTTTGGTTTGAAATTGATATGGAAGACAGGGGCGCTGCTCAGTGATCCATGCTTTGGTGCTAACCTTGGTTGCCACAGTGACGGGTTTTGAAATAGAGTGTTCTCTTCAACCAAATTAGATCAGGCTAATGGGCCATGAAAAACTTGTCTCCGTGTCCCTGGAAACATGTTAAAGACAAACTGCTGAAGACATTCACTCCCCCAAGTCAGAAATTCTATAAGGACTTCTACACTCTACCACACTTTACCACTATTGTGCACGGATCCGTTAGCATGGTCGCCGAACCACTCAGACAACTGCATATAATGTTACATTCATTTAAGAATGGTGTTTCTCTCATATGCATTCGTTATAGAATCATTTCATATACCTTAAAAGGAAAAGGTTATTGCATGAGTACTCTTGATGCGTAGGGACATAAAGGAGACCAAGTGGATTAAGTACTGTAGATTGGTTACGCTCGTTAATTCAACATGCAGTAATTTGTCCCGTTCCATCATCATTCCCCATATTCCATACTTTCTCTATAAATACTTTGAGACATGCTTGTGATGTAGTAAGAAAACCAAATCCACAGATAAGTGATCTTTTATAATCTTGATATATTATATAATTTATACAAGGATATAATATATACTTGAATAATTTTTATATTTCTCCAAGTGCTGTGTAAAATGTAATGTAGAGGCTGGAGAGAACTTGTTGCATTATTGAAAGGTAGAACGGGAAGTTCATTCTGTGCTGCTCCGATCAGTCAGAATGCAAAGAGGGAGAGAGCGAAGGGGACAGAAATTGTCCCTGTGTCCTCCGCCTGTGTGTGTGTGCGCGTGTGTGTATGTGTGTGTGGATGTGTACTGACGTGAACAGATTTTAGTTGGCAGGGAGGAGCTGGTGAGTCACCCTACTTCCAAATTCAGGGATGGACTGAGAGCAGGAATTACTTTTGACGGAGGGATTGGAATCCGAATGAAGCTGCATTCTAATAGTTAGTTAAACCCAGGCAGACCTTTTTGATTTTACAGCTGGTAATTTGGCTCAGTCGCAGTCGGGTTTGATCAAAGTTTCGCCACAATCCAAGAGACCGGAGTGACCGTAGCTAACTGAAGGAAGATTTACGAAAAAAAAAACAAGTGATGGAGATGGATACTGCAAACCTTCTCTGTCACAAAGACTGGCGAATCCCCTCGTGTTCTCTAGTGTTCGCCGTGGCGTCTGTGGCTGAAACGTACACGTCCCACATCACAGGTTTTGATCTCCAGAACAACATTGTCTTTACATGTTCACCAGCTAAACATCAAAGCAGAGAGCGGATTGGCAGATACGCTGCGAATGAAAGTGTGCACGAAAACTACTGGAGAACTCGCGTGGGGACTTTCCTCCCCCACCCTGAACTGTCCGATCGGATTCATGAATTCTGTTTCTGCGTGAATGAAGTCTGAGAATGAAAGGAGGAAAGATTCTATTTAACATAGGAGATGATGGTAAGTAGGTTAAGTGCTTCACAAGATGGAGGATTTTTTTTTTGTTTTTGCATTTGCTCTGTATATTTTGAAGGCTATGGTATCTTACAGATGCAAAGGTATGCAAATGAACTTTTCAGGAGTCTGCTGGCATTCTCGGATTCTTTGCTTGCACACAACACACGGCCACGTAATTAGCGGAGGTGAAGCACTGCAGGAGTGAAGTGTTTTCAACGATCAAGGCGTAGCTGACTAGAAAAATTGTTTTCCACGAAGGTAACACAGCTTGCCCTCAGGCTGGGCATTTAATGTTTAATGCTAAATAATGTGTGCTTCTTGAAAAAGGAAAAAGGGACACAAGGGCCAAAGAGAAACCAGCTGAGTACAGAGAAAGAGAGATAGTGATTAGAATTTAATAAAGACAATAAGCTGAAACCTTTGTAGCCCTGGCGGCCACGGACAAGCAGAACCAGCAGGATAAGCGGACCAAACACCCAGAGGTCATGTCTCTTCTTAACAACAGAGTGCAGTCTCGTTCAATTACTGTTAACTTACAATCAATAAGATGACCTACAACACATGAGTGCAACTTGGCTACCTCCCCTGATGCATTTTGGAGCAAAGGAATTCTTCTTCCGCTATCGATTTTCTTAAAACTTTTTTTCACTGTCAGTCAGTTGGTATCAATAACTACCAACAACAACAACACCAGGAGAAGAAAATAAGGTGAAGTAGCTCCTGTGTGAGTCCTGCCCCCTTTCCGTTCTTGACGGTTCCGCCAGGCAGGTTGTAATTTTATTTTGTTCTCTGTTGTTTCCCTTTCAAAGCCTCCCTGTGATTCTGTAACAGTCGGAGTCTGGCAGCGCTGCAGTTTTTTTCTGCAGATGGAATCACTGCTAGAGGTGAACATAGAGGTATGTTAATGACAGCATGGGGCGCTGGTAGGTGGTGGAGTATAGTGGACGCAGGGGGCATTAAACCCGGGCCGACCTGTGCCAGGCCTCCGTGCCAGTCGGAGTCACAGAAGCGGCAGTTTGCTGAGAGCAGCGGGAGGTCTCCATGTAATCACTTCATTTCTTATTAAGCAGACAGCAAAGTCGCAACGACAAAAAAAACAAGGAATTGTGAGTTGGAGGTGAATGTCTCAGCATGCGCATATATGAGTGCACGTGACGCCGCCCGTCAATCACAGCAGTGCTGCAAAGCTGATTCTCCAAATTTGATTAAATTGTATACCTGAGGGTGGGGAGGGAGGGACGTGATGAATACAACTTCCCCCTAGTTCAACTATTGTAGGGGTCACATATCACAAATCGACAGACTATTCTTTTTTAGCATTAATAGCATCACCTGTTACTAATCCCTCTATCCAAGCCAAGTGAAGTCAAAAAAGTAAAAGTCCCAAAGCGCCCACAGCCCTCATTCATCTTCAGTAATATCCCCTTTGGGGCAACTTTGGAGAGATTTAGGACGCTTTGTATTTGTTAAGCCACTATAGTAACTGGGTGCGCTGTGGACAAAAGGTTTTGTTGGAGCAATTCGGGCAGACAAAGGACTAAAGACATGAATAGGATGAGCAGGGCGGATGAGGTTTGCAGCAAACGACTGGAAAAGAACATAAACGCTAAATGGAAGGTTTGTTATTTCGGTTTACTACTGACAGAAACAGCAGGAACACCCGACGGACAGGAAACTCATTTGGGGGAGATGCAAGTGCTTTGATACTGGCCGGCCTACGTACACACTCAAAACAATGAAACCACCTTTGATTCTGCCTGCCGAGCGACAAAACGGCAGATCGCTTGTTGATCATCTGCCTACGTCCGTCTGTTACTTCGCTGATTTGCCGGCTGCAATAAAGGTGTTGAGCCCCGTGTAATGAATTGAAATGTGGTTTTCAGAATAGTTTCTGCAAAGTAAAGTCTACATACATTGTTAAGGAAGTGACAGATCTACATGTCAACCGATCGATGTTGAGCACGAGCAATTAGTCATTTGACAACGAGCTGAGTTATAATCCATGTCGTCTTTCGCTCGCCCTCCGTCCCTTGCAGTTGAATTATCTGACATACTTCTATCCATCCATTTGTACCTCTTTCTACATCTCTCTCTCTCAGCTTGTCACCATGTCACCAGCGCATTGCTCCGTTTCGATTGAAAAGAAAAATGTGGTCAGAGGGGGGGAACCATATGCAAAACTTTCCATCTAATTGGCTCCATGTAGCGCTACCAGACACCTTTGCTTCTCTCTGCTTGACTCATGTTAACAAGTGGCTTAGCCTGTGGCAACAAAAGCGTGTCCTATCCGCATCGCCGCATGACTCAGAGAGTGGGGGGGGGGGGGGATTTATATGGATATGTCGCTGCCCCAACGTGCTACTTACTCCACGTACACACACAACGACCAATACACAAGCTACATCGATGTCCCGTTGAGCACGATGTGAGCCTACTCGCCCCGAGCACGGTCGTAAAAAAACCAAAAAAAAAACAAAGATGGATTACAATAACCAGCGTTGAGTCAATTAGACACAATGACTAAAATGAGCCTGGGCAAAGCAGGAAATAATGACAAATGCCAGGTGTAATTATCCTGCCCGAAAGGTTGTTGAAGAATGTGTTCACACATGTCCCTGGGCATCTGCGAGCATTGGTGACAATCGGGGCCACATTTTTCTGCTCGTTCATTTAGGTGACCTTTAATAGGCCGGTGTGTGCATAACAAAATACAGATACCTCACCACGGGTATAAAAAGCGCAGGGAAAAAAAAAAGAAATTCACTCAAAGCAAGATAAAGGAATAAGTGCTGGAAGAAAAAAAAAAGTCAGAGAAACTACAAAGAAAGTCAGAGCAAGATGTGGGCGAAAAGAGATTCAGAAGTGAACGAGAAAGAAACACAAATGTGTAATCGTACTTGTAGTTATAATTATAGTTGTATATTTCAAGCTGCTTAGAGCTACTGTTGCAAGTATATGTCCTTAAAAAAAATAAAGCCAAGGTGGAATACGGCCTTGTCTAACCTCAACATCTCTACCCCTGGACTGTCCTGTTGCCAGATGCATATTCATGCATGTTTCATAGACTAGTTTAAAAGTCTAATGAGGTCCCTGCTGACTGAAATGCATTTATGCAAGAATCGCAAACAAAAACAATATTACAAGATCCAAGTGAACACATCGCAACAGAGAAAATATTGAATTCTATTCACTACAGCTTGAAAGCATCATGCATGTCAATGCAACTGTTCAGCGCCTTGCTGTCAACAGGCGATGCGGTCACTGTGATTACTAAGAGCAGCCCTAACGGGTCTGAACAACACTAAACTAATACTAAACTAAATACCTAAACTGTCCGATTAAGTGAGTCGTTCCAGATGTTTTTCCCCTGAGTCTTTCTTTTGTGTTGCAATCTGGGACAAACTCCTTCACTCACCAACATGTGTGCGTAGGTGGCGGTGATGCTACTTTACCTCTTTGAGTAAAAACGTGAAGGTTGGAAAAGAAGGAGGAAGAGCAACAACAAGGAGCGCAAACAGGTTTAAAAAGTTGCCTATGTCATTCCGAGGCCCACAAAAGGGAAACGTCTCGAGGGAGAACGACGCGAGTTACACAGGGGATGATTGACAGCGCCACTGGCACTTCCGTGGGAATAGTTTTGAAGAGCGACCCCCCCCCCTGGGGGTTGCATGGCAGAGGAACTCCATGTGGGTGAATGATTGCAAGGGTTAATCAGGCTCACTGCGTCACACAGTGAAGACTACTCAGGTTGAACCGTGCAAGACGACCACTGTGCTCCTTTCAAAGACAGAAGAAAGCCTTGACCGTGTACCATGTCCATTCGACTCTCAAATAACATTTAATGTCGGATAGCCATACACGCTCGCTGTATATAACACTATATTGGACATGGCTCAGCATCTGACGTAGTCTGTCACACCACAAGTTGACAGCCGTCCATAAAAATGTGTACCTTAGGAAGACATCAAACTTCCTAATAGGTGAGGTCGTTCAAAAACACAGGATGTTGTTGGATTTGAGGGAAACCCGAATGATTATTGGGTAGTAGTGCGCCGATCGGTGAGAGCGTGTTTATGTAGCACCGTAATCAACTCAAACAGCAGGGTTTGGCGTGTTTGCCCGTGGTGGCGTTCATGTCTTAAATCACAGTCACACTGACTGAACGGAAACTATTTGCTTCAGTAAAACCGCTAATGTTTCACAACTCCACGGCACTGACTTTACACACTTTACAACTTCAGCTCAGTCATCAAGAGGGACACTTACTCAGCCTGAAAAGACATCGGCGATAGTCAGGAGGACAGGTTTGGGTGGAACAATGTTACCCTGCTGATGTCCATTCGAGGGCCAGAGAAGGCCTGAGATACAAAAGAAAACGCCCAACGCGTGTGAGAACAGAAGAGCCATTGAGTAGCAAAACTACAAATGTAGATTCCAGCACTTATGGAATTTGACAATTTCGACGAAAAACCTGGATAGGCTATGGTGCATCAATTGGAATTTAACACCCACCAAACCACAAAACTGTTTAGGTGTAATAACCCATTTCCAGAGTACCCTTACAGAAAATATGTCACAGCATCCACTTATTTATGAGGCAAAACATTTACAAATGCTCATCTATGTATCTACAAGCGAACCATGCAAGACATGGTTAGGGTGTTTTTTTATCGTGGCAACGTTGAGGAGCAAATAAATAAGACCCGTTGAGGATTGCAGAGCTGTTGGAGGAATGGTATTGGCTGAAACTGTCCTCAAGCATGATGCCTATACCTTTACGTGCCTCTGTTATTGGGTTGGACATACCGCAGGTGAGGTTTTCGGGATGTTTGAAGAGGTCCCATGATTTCCTGAGGGACGGATGGGAGGCGGAAGCACGAAAAACAACCGATGTACAGGGTAGACATCCCCTATCCACACGGGAGACAAGCCAAGCAATTTTCCGCTCTGGTTAGTGAGGCACTCTTATAAAAAAAAATAAATAAAAAAAAGAGTCTCCAGATTTGTAGCTTTATTTAAAGTCGATTGCTCTTACCTTGCGTTGTTTACGTTGCGTACAGTCGAATAGTCGAATGCACAACTGTGAAATCACAAATGGACGAAATAGGAATAAGACTCTCAAAAGGCACATTAATGCTCTTTAGTGAATACCTCCATCCTCCTTCAACAGATGCCAGTGTGCCTACAGTTTGATTAAGAAAAATACAACTTTCATTTCTATCCTGGCCTTCGAAGAAGTGGCCCTGGATAACAGGTGGAGCTCTCTCTCTCCCGCTCGTTATGTCTCTCCTTTGTCTCCCTGTCACCGCGAGTCTCCGTTTCCCTCCACCTTTGTTTTCTAAACACTTTAGCCGGGGAAATAAGTTGAGGCAACAAATGATAAGAGCGGCAGTCGCCCATCTGTTGGCTGATGCGATATTGATCGCTGGCTGGCTTCAGGGTGAAAAGTGAAGGTTTCTGTGGGTGGAGTCACACGGAATGCGCTGGCACACAGAGAAACTCTTTTTTCTTTCTTTGATTATTTCGGTATAGCCTCTAAGAAAATGTAGATGGTTGCTCTCTGCTGTAGCAGCTCAACCAACAACATCCAACACTTCAGTGTCCAGGGCAGTGGTCCCCAAACCTTTTCTTGTGAGGGCCGCATAACTTCTGTCCTCTTTAGAGCCCTGGTCTAGGGGCTCTAAAAAAAGAGAGAACTTAAAAGGTTCCCATTGATGCAGACGATTTGATGTGGACCGCAAGCAGTTTTATGACGCGTGTCTCGAGATAACCGAACAGATTAATTACAATGAATATGTGGCCATACAATGACACGCCACGAATGTCATCTCCAGCCTGTCTGCAGCAAACAGATGACTTCATAAACAGACAGTGGAGGACGCTCTCTGTCCTCAGGCAAAGAAATGTGTGTGTGCGTGTGTGTGTGTGTGTGTGTGTGTGAGAGAGAATGGGATGTGTCTGGGTACGAGTTGTCGCGATGAGATGAGTGCGTCCCAGTGATGAAATTGATGAGGGCTGATAAGACATTCCCATTCTAAAAGTCTGGCTGATGTGTGTGTTTGTCTGCGTGTGTGCATGTGTTTGCATACACACGCAGTGTGTGAATAAATAGGTTTTTTTTTTCTCAGGCAACTCTTGTGCAAACAGCATATTGTGACTTTAAATATGTCTACTTGTTCTCGTATGCTTCGAGTCCCTGACAGCAGAGATTCTTGAATAGAATTGCTTTTCAAAGCCACACAATGGCAAGTGTAAAAGTGGATGGCAGAAGTTTGAACTTCAAGAACACAAATGAAGCCCTTTGCACCTTCTACGCTTACACCCAAGGCATTATTTCCTGATATCAACTTGGCGAAAGAGGGAGGAGGAGTATTCAAGTGCATTCACAAGGTTAGAGCACTCAGGATGCACAATAAAACAATGGATTTCATTAAGGAATAAAAAGGTGTGACATCTCCATCTGTGTAAAGCTGCCGACTGCCCTGACCATAATGCAACAGGATCGTGTCCTGTCCCTAGAGTCCACATGATAGGCTACGGAGACATAATCACTTCCTCCGGGGGAGAAGGGGGAACTGACTGAAAAGCGTTGCTCGCAGAGCGACACACCGAGGCTTGAGCGATAAATCACCCGGGTTCTCATATCATCTGATCTTCGCTTACTGCAGATGAATCCGTGTCGCTGCAGGCGAGAAACACGTCGGTACAGAAATGCAAAACTCAATTTGAGCACGTTCAGAAACACTGTCACCCACTGCGTACTTTGCCCACCAGAGAGCTCCGACAACGTGAGTTTGGCACAATGAAAAAATAAAATCAGCCAGTACGTCTTTATGAATTACAAATCCGGTTGATGATTACGTGTGTTGACAACCACATACTTACCTCATATTTCAAGAGAAAGCAAATCATAGTTTGGACGGAAGAAACTAACGTGTGTCCTTCGTAACAAATAACGCACATAGAGTTCATGTTCCGCCCGATTCAGCTTCAGCACTGCCTTTTGGAGCCTTTTCCACCTGCGTTGTGTGCGGCACGGAGCATAAAGTTAAACAAGGGGAATCCGAGAGCATGCGCGCATGCTAGGAAGACAGAAGCACACCCATCCTGTACGTGCTCAGTAACACATCTATTTTTTTCTCTTCTTTTTTTTTTTTGTTGCTTTGTGTCATGTCAATGTTTCCTGCGGGCTCTATCCTCTCTGTCCGAGGTTCAGTTGGAATAATGGAGCGTGGAGTAGTACGCCGTTCCATTCATTCAATTACACACAGTGGAAATGATTACCGAACAAATCGTAAATACACCAGCCAGCTCACAGCCGGCTCACAGCCATCTCTCTCTCTCTCTCTCTCTCTCTCTCTCTCTCTCTCTCTCTCTCTCTCTCTCTCTCTCTCTCTCTCTCTCTCTCTCTCTCTCTCTCTCTCTCTCTCTCTCTCTCTCTCTCTCTCTCTCTCTCTCTCTCTCTCTCTCTCTCTCTCTCTCTCTCTCTCATTGTTGTAATGGAACTCTGTAAATAGGGCCATTTCGAGTTGAACAAGCTTCAGGATGAATTACACTATAGGCTCTGAGTCAAGGCAGCAGGGTAATGGATTTTCCTTATTCCATTTTTCCTCCTGCCTAACTCGGCCGTTGTGTAGTCTACGAACGCATGTAGTGTACGAAGTGGCTAGGGTTGGATTAGAAAGAAGAGGGCTATAGCAGTGATGGCTAATACACTCAGTGTTTCTATGGTGAGAGGGGAGAGATAACTTTGTCCTTGGCTCGCTCATAACCTCATCACAGTCGCTCAATGAATCACGGAGCGTCATAACTCAACGCAGCTGGGATGTAGTTAAGACATACCCTTGGCGGAGATAAGGGAGCTGCATCTCGGCTGGAATTTAGTCCAAAAAACATGTTGGAAGGCACATATTAAGCACAAACATGCATTTGTTTCAGTTATGGATAGCGTTTTCAAATGGATACACCGACGTAATACAGAAATAAACACTCTAGGTAGAAGGTGTGGTGAAGAGTTGCCCCAACAGTGATGAAGTAGACGGTCCGTCGTTTTTCAGGTCAATTTAAAAACCCAATCACAAACAGCAGTGGCAAGGCTATTGCTAATATAGAGGATGGATTTGGAGATTTCATCATTCTGTTTTCCAGGATAACAGCCGGGAGGAAGGAAAGGAAAATCAAAAGCAGAGAATGCAGGTTTTGTTATTCATCTGCTGCAACCGGCAACATTTCTGCAAACCCTCCTAAACCGTATTAAGAGAAGAAAAAAAAAGGCACTCCCTGCAAACAGAGAGGATTAATAACACGCGTTCTTTGATAGTAGGAGTTTCGATATAACCTTTCTGGCTTTTTTAAAATATATTAAACAAATGCATCCGGTCCTGATGCATACCGTGCCATACTGGTGATGCTGCTTGTGAAGACTTTCCAGCTTAACTTGTCTCAGACAAACTCAGTAGGGGCTGAGCTCCCAGTTTTGGATGAGAACTGTGCAGCAAAAAGACTTACATTGTGAATTAACAGGATTAAGTGCTTTAAGAGGCTTGTCAGGTAAACCTGAACCTGCCTGTCTAAAGACTGAGGCTGACTCTGAGCTACTTTCAACCACTTTGAAGTCTCTAACTATCTCCTCCATGACTGGAATACCAGGGAGCCTTTTCGGCATAGCTACACTGGTTCAACAGTGGCTTTTTGGCATGGACCTCTATGTATGTGTGCACCTACACACAAACACGTATATGAAAAGCATGCACACCTGGAGGGCTATTTGACACATTCCTGGCTTTTTCTGGCTCTTTAATTCGACTCATATCAGCTACAGACCAGAATATTGCACATTTTTCTGTTTTTATAAGCATGAACTGGTTGTAGCAGGATGAGAGGCGTGTTTTCAGAAACAAACCGGAGCAAATGCTTCTAAATGAAATCCAAACTTTGCGGATCCCTGTGTCACGTTGTTAAGGGAAGTGGTCCATTTTTGTCACGTTTTAAATCTCCCAGTGGTGATGAGAACACAAACTGTTGTCAACAGCCTGTAATTAAAAAGACTTTTCCCTTCTGGCCCCTAACATAAACACAGATTAGGACATGTGAATAACTGACACACCAAATGGCCTTGATGTACAAACAACATTATTAAGTCAATGTCACTGGTAAATTTGCAAATAATTATGATTTAACCTTTCAAATCCCCCACATGACCCCATTTACCTATTAAAATCCATGCTAAAGTCAACATTGCATGCAACTATTTGGGACATTCGGAATACCTTTTATTTTTTAGCCAAAGCTGACTTGAGTTGCTGGTTTTAAAATATTTTCAAATCTTGTCTCTGGAGAAAGTGTGCAAACAACGTTTTTCATGCACGCAACAAGCATAAAACGGGGTGGGGTGGGGGCAACGACAAAGATGGAGCACGTTGCTGTGCCGAATCACGAGGCCTTTCAGGGGGCGGTGCCACAGATCTCCTCACAGCTCAACGAGTGGCACATCGGCTCCCTCTCCACTTGGATCTTCCTCTACATTATTAATACCTTACCCAGGAGAGGGAGTTGCCTTCAGCGAGTATCAAAGGCCCGCACAGACACTGCACTTCCTCCTTTATTAACAAAGCGACTCTCAGATCGAGCCGGCGAATCACATACTGAGTGCCGAGAACATAGGCTCTGCATCACATGCTTTGATATGGAGGGAAAGTCTCAGTCTCGACTAAATGTCTACGTTTTTTTTCACCCCCCTATTATTTAGAAATGTTGAATGACGCCTCAGTTTCTTTCACTTCTTTGTCCCCATTTAGTGCTCGTCATGTGATGACGATGATGTTCATGATAATAATGTTGAGCGCGAGGGTTTGCACGAGCGTGAGACTCCAAATAGTTAACGGTTTACTCTACAAAGCCTGATTAAACGGCCGATCGTCGCCCCTAACTCAACTTAGGTGAAGCAACGTCTTTCTCAGACACAAAGCATCATGGTGGCCGTGTTAAGGACTATTCTGCAGGATAAGAGATCGGCTTTCTTGGTCAATTTGGCATGTAGTTGGGATTTGTTTTTCTTTTTTAGTAGACTACATATCACGATTGAAAATGTGCATAAAATGTGAAACATTTTCCCATTGGTTGAACATGGAGAGCATGAGATTCTGTGCTGATGGAAAATTGCAGTCCAACTGGAAGATTCATAAGGCACTCTGGTTCCCACTGTCACTATATTACTTGCTAAAATGTATAGACTACTGCAAACAAAAACAACAACAAACAAAAACAACAACAAAAAAACAAAAAGTTTAATAAGCGTATTAAAAAGTACATAAAAGGCCTAAATCATACACATATATATATATATATATAATTTCTAATTAGGTTCTAATTCTAATTAGGGATGATTCTAATTAGGGATGAGCAAAGAATATATATATATATATATATATATATATATATTCTTTGCTCATCCCTAATTAGAATCATCCCTAATTAGAATTAGAACCTAATTAGAAATTATATATATATATATATATATATATATATATATATATATATATATATATATATATATATATATATATATATATATATTATATATATATATTCTTTACTTATCCCTAATTAGAATCCAATGATTTATATAGGGTTATACAGACAATGAATCTAGACAATGAAAACTATGGAAGACAGTATCGACCATCACAAAGTAGTGGCGCAGCAAATGACAGCACACCATGTACGCAACAGAAAATCTGCAATATTTTCAGAAAATATTCTGCAATTTTTAGAAAACCTGCAATATTTTCTGTATGTGAAAGAACGATACCATTCTCACTCCTTGAAACCAATCCGCTGTTGCTTTCCGCATTCAAAGCTGTAACGCCTCCTTTGATGGAATCCAGCAAGCTGAAGAGACTGTATCACCAAATGCGGCAAAGCAGCATTTTCTGCCTACTGTGACTCAGCGTTGGTTGTCCCTTTTGAGGACATTTTGAAATTAAAATATGATTGAGAAAGCTGTCTGAAAGCGACATAAACAGTTTGAAATGTGAGACTAACCTCGCACGACAGCTGAGAGGTGCTTGAGCTAGCAGAGCTATTCACAAGATTAATGCTCATTAAGACTATAGTTACCCAATTAAAATGAATGAATGCTTGCGGAAATACTGCAAAGAACTGTGTATGCTACTCAGCACTCGGAAAATGCAGTTTATAATCTCAGTTTCCTGCGCTCCAAATTTAACTTGGAGGAAATAAGGGTGATCATTTCCAGAATATCATTAACATAGCTTCTTGCAGAACGAGAACCCAGGTTGCAATACCGTCGACCTAAAGGGCAACAAGGTTTAAGGACCATTATGTGCTGCTTATCTGGTTCTTCCTTTAAAATATAAAAACACCTCTGCTTCGAGCACATAAAGCTGTCGTCCTTCTTATTAAGTTCCCATTAGTTTGGAGTGATAAAAAAAAAAAAAGAATCAGCTATTGTTTGAAATGCTTCCCCGTCCAATTGTGGCCATTCAACAAAATCTGAGAGGTTCTCTCCTTAAATTGCTGCTGTTCCCTAATGAATTACTCATAGTATTAATGTCCCTGGAAATGATTTAAATCTACAAACT
Source organism: Apeltes quadracus (assembly GCA_021346845.1). NCBI lineage: Eukaryota > Metazoa > Chordata > Actinopteri > Perciformes > Gasterosteidae > Apeltes > Apeltes quadracus. Next base: position 11,388,370 of record CM037926.1, read on the forward strand.
ATGTTGATGACAGAAGTCTCTCAGAGCTCAGTCAGAAGGTCAAAGCTTGAAGCACCATCAGGCCCTCCAGGCGTTTGTGACTTTGACCATGATGTTCTCAAATCTTAAAAGTTCCACAGACTGTTGGTCAATGTGTATGGTAGGCTGTAATAACCCAATAAAAATAGTCACCTTGACTCGTTTCTCGGACACGTATTCCCAGCGCTACCACCTGGCCAAGCTATGTAACTTTATTGGCCGAGGAGTGGCGGAGATTTGAAACTAATCCACAAAATGTGATTTCCCTTGGATCTGCTGTCTCAAAGGTGCAGATCATTTTACAGCAAAAAAGGGTCACAGGCCAGACCTCCCGAAATGAAGGAGTGTGCAGCTGAGACTGACAATGGTGGCGAGTTGGAAATTAAGAAAAAAAAAAAAAAAAACATTTCTTACCTTCCAATGCTCTGAAATTGATTCAAAACTTTCCAAAGATGTTGTATAAAATAAATAAAAAATATTGAACTTTGGTATGTGGATGAATATTTGATGGTGAGCTTAAGAGACGCTGCACTTCCACAGATGTCTTCCTCGCGCTCACCGAATGTGCCGCTCGATTGGAGTAACACAGCGTCACTTTCATTAACCAAACAACGAAAAGCGGCATTGTGTCGCGCTGAACGCTGAATAATTCAACAACCACGGGAACAGAGGCAGAGAACTCGGCTGTGGCGTCGTGTGAAACTGGAGGCGTAACAACTTCCAATAGATTTGTGAGTTGTGCACGGTTTAAACCAGTTTCCTATTGAGCCAAACAACAAGTAAACAACATTCCACGCGCTTTCCCTCCTTCCAGCCGTCAACGCATTTAGTTTTGCTTTTTGAAAAGTAGTGACGGGAATGAATAGAATCGGGCTGTCCGCCTACAGTTCAGTTGTAGGCAGCACGTAGGCCTCCTTGTTAGCCGCAGTTTTTAAGAGCCATCATTGATTTAACGTCAACTTGCTTTGGTGGTGTTTGATTTGAGTTTCACGAGTAAAAGGACATGAGAAAAGCAGTGGTGTCAGTGCCTGCATAGTTACGTAAATGACCCATTTAACACATGAGTGTAAGACTAATATGAAAAGGACGCAATGACCTCAATTAAAGCTTTAGTCGATAGTAGTTATTATTTGCTTAATGTGTCCTCTAATTCAGCTCAACTGCACCGTACATCCTCAAACTGCTTGTCCAAGCTATACATTAATATATAGAGTAATAAAATATGTCTGAAACATCCTGTCTGAGCCGTGATTGAAAATAAAAAATGCACTTTATGCGTTAGCAGAGCTCTCATGCAGCGACTGCCTGAAGATCAGGTGTCAGCTGAGGTTTCCTCTTAAAAGAAAGATTTATAACCAGATCATGGCGGGCTATATAATATTTCCATCTTATATTTTCACTCTCGAATGCACACATTTCCTTTTTACATACTTATATTTTTCAACAGGGGTGTTGGATATTTTGGTAAAATATGTGATAACAGAGTATTTCATACTTGTTAGTGTGCCCTATTAGTGAGATGTATGTTAAATGATGTATATGAGAATTAAAATGTGTGTGCATAAAAGAAGCCTGTATGTGCATGAGGGTAAAGTGTGTGTGAGGATATCCGGTGTATTTTGGCGCACAGTGCCCCTTATATATATATTGCAATACTTCCTAGTGTTCTCTCAATCACCGTAGCAAGACATATTTACTTCCTACTTGTATTTTAAATGCCAGCCGGTGACATATTAACGACACGTTGAGAGAAGAGCTTTATATTCTTCCCTCTGCCTCCAGGAGCCTCGCTGAGAATAACTGCAGTTCAGTCGGCTGCAGACACCCAAACAGATATTGCACTGATAACGATATTGATTACTTATGATATTCAACTTGTCATAATCGTTGAAGCACATTTTTTATGGCCTGTCCCCTGGTGAGGAAACACAACATGGTAGAGCCGAGGTTTATTTCTACAGTACACATGCCTGGCCGTGTAATACAGAATTCAGGATGATGTTTGTGTGGCAAAGACTCACCAAAGAGAAGCCAGGAGACAAAACATGCAATGAATGCTGGAAGACGAGTAAAGCATACTTTTGAAAGCATCATTTTCTGGGAGAGGTGTGTGAGGGAGGGGTGGGGGGGAAAACTCAGGGTAGTTTTAAGGATAGTTTCCACAATTGATTGTTTTTAAAAAAAAAGTTGGTCTTAAAAGTGTCAGGGCTGAAAAATTATGTAGAATCTCATGCTGCTGCATTTGGTAAACAGTCTGATAGATTAAGAACTCAATCGATCAAACCTGCAATACCACGCATGCACTCCTGCTCCCTCAGAGCCTCCGTGCCGATCACAGAAAACGACTAAACAAACGAACATTCGCTGAACGCTGCCTCTTGAGAAGTAAGAAACTGTGGACCCGTGGAAAAGAATGAGCCAGGTTCACTCCAAAGGTAGTTGGAGTGAACCCACCCGCAGAGAAACCTGCCACAAACTGCCCTTGACAAGCCCTTTAATGGAACCCCCGATGAACAAAGAAAAGAGGTTGCCCACGGTAACGGCTCAAGAGGAATGGCAGAAATGTCCAACAGTGGGGCTCAACTTGGGAGATCTCAAAAAAAACAGCCAGGCTCATCCATCAAAGAAGGCTTCTGCTTTATTATACTAGTAACTGGTGTTACTGTCATATGGAGAAAAAAAAGTGCTTCTCAAATCTATTTAGTCTAATTCAGTGATTCTCAAAGTGTGGTACACGGAGCTCCCTCTAGTAGTACGCCAAAGAATCACTGAAATAAATATTTAAAAAAATGTTTTTTTAAATAAAAGAAAAAATGGCTGACAATATTAAATATACTTCTTTAAGAATAAAACCTCTGCCTTGTTTTCGATGAATACTTAGGCCTACTACGCTGCTGTATAGTGTTGATCATTATGGTGGTACTTGGGGAGCCAAGTATTTTCTGAGGTGGTACTTGGTGTAAAAAGTTTGAGAACCACTGGTCTAATTGAATTGTGCCGCTAATTACTTCAAGCAAAGCAGGTACAGAGCAGTGCAGCCGACCTAACCCCCTCTTCCTCTTCCTAACGAGCAATCCAAAGGCAGGACAGCAGGTGAACCAAGGTTTCCTCTGGTTGACAAGAGCCCAACAATCCAACGCCCCGACGGAAACAATTACCGGCGCACACAGGCCGACGCGAGCCGGGCACGGCTGGCTCTCACCTCGGGTCGAGAGGTAGACGCTCCGAAGAAAGAATACACCTTGCCACCTTTAAGGACAACCGTATTAGTCACAGGAAGACCGGAGGAGTCATGCTCGGCTGAGTGTTATTTCACTCCCCCTATCAGCGGCCCCCATCTCTCCGTATCTCACCGCTGCCCCTCAGTCTCGCGCACTTTTCTCTGGGAACTCGTTATCTCCTTGCAGCAAGGTCTTCGGTCTTGCAGGGGCCAAGGAAAGGATCATTGGTTCTGGTTGTGAATGTGTGGATGTGCGTGTGTGTGTGGGTGTCGGTGTGTCACATAAGCACTTGAAAGAGACGGGTGGGATGCCATCATAAAGGCATTAGTGCAGAGGTAAGGGTGCACGGATGGAATGGGATGAAATAGAATCTCAAGAGGGCAAGAGAGGGACCAGGGAACTTTACGTGCGAGGCTTCTTCTTTGTTGCTTATCTCTTTATTCCGTACATCCCTCCGTGCCCTATCCTTCCTTTCCTTTCACGGTGCCCTTTTTACCTTTATTTTTCCTAACTCGGTGTGATTTTTAAGACTTTTAACTCAAACTTCACAGATCGGATCATTTTTGCCTCTGAACAGCTCCCTTTGTACATAAATGTCTACAAATATCTAATATATGACAATATTTCCATTTATTTACAGACCAATGTGTGCGTCCAGATTTCCTGAGGTTACTTTCATGGGGTCCAACTCATATACGTTTTTGACCAATCTGAAATCTCTCTTAGAGCGGAATGAAAACAAGCAAGCTACATATCCTGAGTGCCAACGACAGAACAAATAGGTAGGAGATTGTATTCCCATTAAAATCTTGGCTCCTCTCATTGTTATTGACAGAGATCCTTGCTGCTGTGCCGGGAGACAGACACAAACACACACACAGACGGTCTTAAGAGGGCGTCGGGTTTAAACAACACTTCCACCAAGCTTTTAAGGAAGTGTTCAAAATGATGCGGCCGTACACAACGCGTTCTGTGTGCGCCATTCTCACACACTGAAATCCTACATATGCCAGATAAACACTGTAGGGTCACTTTTGTGTATCAGAATTATTGCGTGGTTAGGAATACTCTCATTCAATAACGACGGAAAGTAAAAATTCACTCATTAGCCTTTTGCTGTAACGTGCCAAAGTGCCTTCCACGCAGCAGATTCCTTCTAGTGTGCACATGTAGCGAGCGGTTCTGATGCCGGCTACGTTGGGGCCTCTTGACACTCGCACCCGTATCCCCTCGCGTTTCTATGAAAATCATATCAAAGCTTTGAAGCTCCCTTTGGATCACGCGGCGCCGAGCTGTCTTAGAGAGGCAGCTGTGTGTACATATGCATACGGAGGACAGTGTGACGTACATATGCTTGCTGAGACGGCGCGGTGAAAGTAAATACCAGCCAGCGGGGGCGCAAGCAAACACTAAGAAAATGAATGAGATTGCACGTAAATGGGCTCGAAAACAAAAATACACACCGCCTTCGCAGCCGGCAGGATTCACCGTGAAATCGAATGGATGGGCTGCTGTTCCACTCCTTGGTCTCGCGGTGTGCGCACGTTAGCGTGTGTATGGGAATGAATGCGGAAAGCACTTTTGCATCTGCATGTGGGGGGTAGTGGGGGAGGGGGGTGCGGGGGGGGGGGGCAATGCTCTTGCGTACCACAAAAACAGAGCCTGCCATCCTCATTTGGTGGGGAGGACACAGTTAAAAGGATGTCATTCGGCATTGAACTGCTCCGTGAGCTGCAAGAAATCTAAAAATTTGGCATCGAGTCAAATAATTTCAGTTTGATTTTTAAAAAAAGAGAAGAGGTTGATAAATAGACACGTATAGCATGAAGGGAGTCGACCCTCCGCACCCATTTGTTTCCGAGAGGGGCCTTCAGAATGAATGAATTCTGATCAATCATGTTAAACTTTACATTACATCTTAGTCCCCCAGGCAAACCGCACAATGCCAAAGTTAGAATAATAAGAAATGACCATCAGCTGCTGCGTTTACACTCTAACTTTAATAATCTGTTGGTTTTATGGCCTTGTCGGCATTCTCAGTACGAGCACTAAAACAGCATTTTAACTGGAACTGGAGCGAAAAAGAAAAAAAGTATGCTTTCGTCTGTTGTTCATCCAACCAGTCCGTTTAGGTTTTATTTTGACCCGAATGCTAATTCTGAACAAAAACCGACCGACATTCACAAACAATCAACTAAATTACATGAGTGAGCAGAGTTTTCTGATGGTTATTAGAAAAAAAACAGCTGACACCTGCTACGGATGGCTCTCGCCTTTCCGCGGGGCCTTTCTCTGGGCTGCACAGGCAATCGTGGGCGGTTGTGGCGGGCAGCGACTGTGTGTACTCGCGGGTCTCCTGATCGCTTGAAATATTGATCTGAAGAGTGCCACACCGCGGCGGAGGGGGGATTTCCCGGGGAGGCACCGTCGCCTGGCAGACAAGTGAAAAACACTGTGCATATCACACTCGTATCCCCTCCTCGTTTAGACGGTCCTCAAGGACCCGTCAGCGTTGCGTTTTATCTCTCCCTTATCACGGCGCACTGCTCTCGGGCTCATTTGTGACCGCGACACCACACAGTCTCACTCGCCTGCCGATTTGTCTACAGTCTTTACGTGTGCTCAGGAACAGCTGCACAGCGAGGCCTTTTAGGAAAATAGCAATTGCTTTGTTGGGTGGTTTATTGTCTCAAATAATTGAGTTAAAACCATGTTATAGTAATGGCTGTTAAAAGGCTGACTATGAACAAATCAACATACATTTACCTCATTTTCCAATAAAGAAATCTCTTTTTAATATTATTTGTTGCCTATTTGTATCCTTTTCCCTACCAATAGAAAATATTGGTCATATTTTTTATTCTGCTACATACTGTAATAAGCCAAGATGAAAAAGCAAATGCCCGTGCTGTTGGTAAACTGACAGGGGCATATTGTTTTAACCTGTGTGGACAACATGAATGGTATCAATATGTAAATGTAAATGCAAAACAGTATGGGAATAAAAAAAGAGTAAATTATTTAATTTAAATCCCCATTGCGGCGCTCATTTGAGTAAAGAGGCCGAATCTGAAGAAACAATCATGACGTTTTAAAAGCTAATCATAACGCTGCCGCTGCAATTATTCAGGCAGCATGACTGACTACGGGTCGCGATATAATAAGTGTCTAATCGAGTAAGATGTTACAAACCATTTAAGGTGGGTTGGATATTCGGTCGTGACAAACAGTGTGAACTTTATGTTTTCTTCACTCACGTGACTAATCTCATATTTCTTCTGATCTAAAAACCTTACAGAAACGCGTAATCGGTAGATCTGCTTTACTACGCTGAGCATAAACATACCTACAAGAGAGCGTCCCCCCCCTCCACCCCTCCCACGGTAACCGTGCACTTGCCCTCTTCTCCCCCGATACTTTGACGGACGTCAGGGCGGATAAAGTGCCCGTGTGCCGGGCTGGAACGCCGGCTTCCAGCCTTGCGGTCGTCAAAGACAGATAACAGAGCCGTACCTCTAAACACCCCCAGACAGACCCCCTCCCCCTCCCGCCCCCCACGGCTTAATGTCCTTGTGGCTGAGGGTAATGCAGAGAGATGGATGGCCCCCGACCTATACCTACACGCCGGGGTCCCTGGCTGTGAGATTGCATGCCTGATACTATCCTCCATCTCTCCGTGTGTGACAACCTAACTCCTACCCACCCCCCCCCCCATCCCCCGAGGGGGGGCCCCTCCCTACACCACCCCTCACCACCAAACCTCCCAGATCGATACAGCTCACTGATGTGCCGTCCGTCAAATCCATGCGGCTAAGCAATACACCACCTACCATGGGGAGTGATGGGTGCGAGACAGTGCATGAAATGGAGGTAACGCGCACACACACACACACACACACAAACAGTTCCTCAAACGGATCACTCAATCTGGTGCCAAACGATGAGAATTTTTTCTGGCCGTTGCGCCATCGTTCTCCCCTCGCTCCCTCGCCCCCCTCTCTACTCACATCCTTGACATGTGATCAAATGGGTGCTTTCGGAGTTCAGCAGTTGACCTGGACTCCAGGAGGCCGCCATTCATATCCCCCACCACCGCCCCCTTCCTCTTTCTTTTAGCACTTCACCCACCCCCCCTCCCCCACGCCATTGCTCTTCCATTCCGGGCGGAGAGTTTCCATATTATTCACCTTTATGCGAATCCCCCCCCCCAACCTCTGCTCTGTGGGGTACAATAACTAACTGACTGAGAGGGTAATGGTGAAACGCTACGGGTGTGACCCCCATGGACGACATGAAAACATGGGGGATCCACAAAAACAAAATCTGTCTGTCAGACTTTGAACCTTGATTTTTACCCCACGTGGCCAAATAGCATTTTAAAAATACTGCATTTTAATTAGTGGCAGACAACTGCACTTTAACATTCTGGGGACAAAAAAAAAAACCTGATGAGATCATTAAGGTGCAGTGATCTTTAAGGTCGGCCACTACATCACAAATATTAACTCGGTGTGACTTCTCTAGACGAGGTTCGCAAAGGTTCACGCACGGCCGTGTTCTAATGAATAATTGAAAAACAAGACACAACGTGTTCCAGATGCCATGCACACATGCATACACATACAACCAGGCCTTAATAATTATCTCATCTGTTCCCACTCTGCCGTGTCACTTTATAAAAACATGTCCCACGACTTAAAACAGGATTTCTTTCATGTTTGGACTTAAACAATTAACGCAATTAAAAAAAAAAAGAAGCCCTCATTGATGGAAATGGACACATGCTTTACAAGAATCAAGGCAACTTTTGTTGCACAGATCACCCTTAATAGCAACGGATAAGAATTGAACCCTTTAATACTAACTAAAAGCTTTTTTGCAGACAAAAACTGTATTTACTGCTTGGGTAGATCTATAATGAACAGGATCCCACAATCAACTAAAAATACCCATGCAGGAGGCATCTTTTACATCCCTTACAGCTCTGCATGTGTCCCGGGAAGCGGGCCGTGGTTACGGGCCTCGAGTCGACCGTGGGTTGACAAAGGCAGAAAAGGAGGGGAACTGGCGCATCGGTGTGAATGTATGAGCGATAAAAGAGATATTTACTGTAAATCTCAGGCAGCTACGGGAGCAATAAACATCACAAACACAATCAGCTGCTGCTTTAGTGCTGCCTACACATCTGTTCCCCTCCTGGGGGGTAGAAAGAGAGCGCGGAGGAAGACGGAAGGGAGGGCCAGGGGCGGCAATCTATGGCTTCTGCTGCATTGTAGATACACTAAAGATAGGGTCTACGCTGAGTGAGGGGTGACGAACGGATGTGAAATTAAAAGTTTTATTTGGCAAATCTGGATTTTATCCATGGGAGGATGTGACAACCGGAACCGAAGGATTCCTCTAAATCAGTGGTTCTCAAACATTTTACACCAAGTACCACCTCAGAAAATACGTTTACACCAAGTACCACCATAATGACCAGCACTATACAGCAGCGTAGTATGCCTAAGTATTCATCAAAAACAAGGCAGAGGATTTAATCCTAAAGAAGTATATTTAATATTGTCAGCCATTGTAACATTTTACAGTTTCAACATTAAGACTACACTTAAATATAGGAAGAAAAAAAACTGTACTTATATAATGATTTGATTAAAATGTACATAAAAGTTAAATAAACATTGTACTAAAATACATGTAAAAAACTGTTCTTAAAGATTAAATAAAACTGTACTGTACTTAAATGTTTAGTAACTTTTTTTTCAGTGATTCTTTGGCGTACCACTAGAGGGAGCCCCGCGTACTACTACACTTTGAGAAGCACAGCTCTAAATAAAAGGCAAACCCTTACAAATGGATGGTAGTAAAATTGGCTTTTCGGCAAGCATCAACCTCATTTTAAAGGTGATGAAGTAAAACTCACCTTCCCCTTAAGTGATTTACTTGTTCTATATCACTATGGTGTTGCATGGCACAAGTGGTAAAAAAAACACTGCATGTTTAACATAGGTTTTAGTATACAATAGGCTTGAAAACATTGAGCCAGAACAACATAGGAGGAATAATGAGTGTAGAAATAGTTGGAATGTGAGTGCGCTAAAAAAGGACCTTAAAATACACACGTTTCCATGCCGATACTTCTCTGCATGCAACTATAGAGAGTATATGTTGATACAGCACAAATATTCTCCCGATGCTTGGCCTAACTTTACTATCTAATGCATCTTCCTCGCAAAACGTTCTTTACGACGCATTGAAACCAAGTAGAGGACTCGGTGTTCACATGCACAGCACATAAATGCATGTATCCAACGCATTGCTGAATCAACAACTCCTCACACATCGTCAAGTCACTTATAAGAGCGCTTTCAGCATATCTTAAAACCAAAGCATCAATTAAAAACATCGAAGAAGCGTCCAACAGACCTCGTCCGCGGCTGCAAAAATTTGAAATGACTTTGCTGCGACCCTGGCGCCCAGTGCGTATGTGAACAAACTTTTTATTTTTACAACCTCATTGTTGGTGTTCCTCCTAAAATGTTCTATTGCGATAAAACTTTGTCATAAAATTTGGTATTAAGCAAAACATTAGACTTTGAGAGAGCCAGTACATGCAGATGTTTGTCACAGAAATGCTAGTAGATTCTCAAAGGTGCGTTTAGTTGCTGGTGTCATGTGGCTCTGGTGGCAGGGCTCGGAAGACCGAGTTCCTGAGTTCCTGCCATCTGTGCCGCTCTCGCAATTTCTCACCTCAATGATGCACGACACATTTACACAACTCCCTCGCTGTGCTTCCAACCTTTTCTCAGCCCTTCTCTCATGCTGGCCACCATCCATCTGCAACTGCAATAGTCTGCTTCACACTCCATTTTTTTTTTGCTACTCTGTAAATCAGTTCATTTGTAATTTTTCCACATCCATCCCTGCTCGCTCAGAAGAAAAACAGTAGTTGTAAAGTTGCCAAATGAATTGGCGGGTTGCTGATATCAAACGGCGGTTCAGTACAATGACCGGTCTTTTCAATATACAGTGGATAGGAGAGAAAAATGGACATGAGGCAGCGATGGGAAGAGAGTGACATCTGCGCCAAATCTGTGCCCCCACCATCGCTGATAAGATTTTGCACAGACAATCGGTAAATAAGAACAAGGCTCTGAATCAAATATGTTTTTCTCCGTTTATTTCCTTGCAAGGGAAAACAGGTCACAACGGCTACGTGCCAAGTACACTGCCAAGAACCTTTTTTTGTCCCCCAACCGAGCCGCGCCGTTCCTATACCTCAGTTCAGTTACAGGTGGCATCAACAGGAAAAACTTGTTTAAATCAAACCCATGTGAACAAACTTGTTGAGCCTCTACCGCCAGGACACTGGCATCTTATCAGTGTGAGACACTCCAGCTCAAGTCTTTTAATGGCTACACCCATCCCAGCACTCATGCCAAAGACGGGGTCAGCATCCAGGAACAGGCAGGGACATTTTATCTGCAGAGCAACCGCGTCATAGCCTGGGTGCCATTCCGAACTTAGTCCCGCCCACAACGTTTCTTGGTCGGGAAGTTCGATCTGGCATTGCTCCATATTGGCGCGAGCATGGCTCGCCCGAAATCGTGCGGGCCAATAAAATAGTCAGGGCGGGTTTTATACGATGATGGACAGATAATCATCAGTAACGTAATCAACCACGTCATCAAAGAGCGCTTGGGTTGAATTTGTTTACACCAACGTTCGCTGCCGCTGGAGAATTGAGGTGTGCAGATTCTGCCATCAGGTCTGTTCTGAAAGATATCGACAGCGAATTCATTTTAAGAGGAACAGAGAAACGCGATCAAGGCATTTGTTAATAAGAACAATGTTTTTGGCGTCCTTCCTACGGGATTCGGCAACTAGGCGTCGCTTAACACACGTCACACACTCTGTTGCTCTTATTGGTTGTAGCTCTATCCAATTGAGTGCAGAGGCATTTTTTTTCCTGGTTTGTTGCTGGCCCATAATCACAGCTCAATGGAGCAGTACCAGACTCACATTCTGACTAGAATTGAGTACGACTACGTCAGGCTAACCGCGTCGGGGAAAGAGCTGAGAGTTTCCTGTGCACGGGTACATTTACCAGAGGCAGTGAAACAAAAGGAGAAAGCATTTTAAATAACTTGTATAAAACTAAAAACTGCATGTGCCTTAATAAAACAATCTATTTAATAAGTATATATAAAAGACCAGCAGGAATATGAAAACATAAAACAGCAGAAAGTTTGGCTTTTACCGTCGAGCCATGGCTAACTTTAACTCAGTGTGGGGGGTGGTGGGGCATCCTGCTTTATCTCTGTGGACTATGTCTTTTCATATATATTTTTTTTCTCAATCACAGCATGTTACATTGGGTCTTGTGAAGTCCTTCAGCCAAAAGCACCCAATTATTGCCCGGGACTTTCAGTGGACATGCATATGCAGTGAAGTTCAAATGAAACAAATGTGGTGCAACAGAACAAAAGCAATCTCTTCACTCCTTTCATATGTTTGGGGTTACGAGGATCATAGAAATATAGACATAGAAATATAATATATGCTGTGATGTCGCCTGGTTTCTTGTCTGCACGGCTCTCGTAGGAAAATTTACAACAGAAAAGCACAGCATGCTTGCAATCTTATCTTGTTGTTACTTTACTTAAAAAAAAATTAAGAATTGTGGCACTATAACAAGAGCTTTGGTATGACACATAAACCCTTTACCCATTAAAGCTAGCATCAATTTCTCATGTAGGCAGTCGTGCAGTCAGTAAATCAACAGGTCATACATAATAAAACTTCAAAATATGTTTAAATGTACATAAATCCATTTTCTAACTGTGTTTAGATAACGTAATGCTGTGGCCAGGGGTTACAAAACAGCCGGGATCCAACGACCCGCTCGCCGGCCACCCCGCATGCATCCCCAATCTTCAAGGTTATTGCCGAGCAATTTGTTGCGCGTTAGATAATTGACTCTTAGATGAGGAATAACCATGATTTATGAAGAGAGAGAATACATATTCCTCCATATCTCTGTGGTGATTTATGGTTTGATAGAGCCCGAGTGATGGCCATTTTATCTGATTGTACGTCACACAAAGTAGTCTATCAACTGGGCGCAATCAGTCACACCTCGTCCCGGCTGAGATGACAAGGATGAGAGGCAGGGGCTTGTGCTAGTGGATTTCTTTGGTCTACTTAAAGCTCTTTAAGGCAAGTTATTATATGCAGAGGTGGGTAAACCGTGGTAAACTAAATCACACCCAGCCCACGCACATGCTGGATTTATGATGGATATGGAGGGATGAACCCGAGGCACAGGACTGGTGTTTGTCATCCGCAGGAATGGATCCACACTGCTTATGTCATTTCCTGCTCTCCAATGTGGCTCAGTGGGAACTTCAAATGTTCAAAGAGATTTTATAAGTGGATCTACTTATCATTAGTTATCATGAAGGTGGACTATTTCCCGGCTGTTACGTCATTTCTTTTAGTGGATAATTTACTCCCTGCTGCTGTAAACCACATATTTAGCTGATAAACTCAATATTTAATTTGACTGTAACTGGAGAAATAAAAAACGTGATTTCCTCTTGACCTTTAGAATTGATATCCTTAATAGCTCAGATGCGGTTTGCGGTTTGAGTGTCTGTGTTAGGCATGTGTGTCTGTGTGCGACTGTGGCACCATCAATATCTAATTCAGGATCATATCCTCTGATATTCTGAGGAGCGCTCCCCTTGTGTTGGGAAAGAAAATGAACTCTAGGTACGAGAGAGTCCTTGTAGAAATGATTTGGTTCAGATACCTATTGTCATCTTTAGATTTAGCACTGGATATTTGAAAAATGAATACACCTCATACTAGCTTTAATCTAACTAACAATAGTCACCTCTACCTCTGATACAATCTGATGCTGTGGCTGCACCTCTCTCCAAATCATTTGTCACATTAACCTGGCCATCGGCTTTTACTGCTTTTCTGCAAGCCTTCATTGTCTTTTGCATTTTCTCCTTCACAATCAACCATCTGGTTTATGTACTTCCCACACATAGACCACTACAATTCCATTTCTACAAATCAGATGTATCCATAATGCATATCCGTTTTTTAAAACAATAGTCTCACTGGGATCTTTTAATAGATGAATATTTTAGGTTACGTCATGTATGCAGCCGCTCTACCAGGTGATGACTATGGTATGTGATGAATGATTAGAGGAGCCACCATGGACGAGCTAAAAGTGCTTGCTAAGCATTCTCTTTTCCATTGGCGGATGTTTAAAAAGGGGGAGCGATGAGATGAATGTCCACCGAGTGTGTACAAATTGAATGGGTGGCTCTCTGCTATAACCAACATCCGCCAGCAGTGGTTCAGGTTTCAGGTGAGCTTCAGACCAATTTACAACGCAGGGCAGGAAATGGCAGAGGGTGTGTTGGCCTTTAGATTAATCCAGTCGAGTGGATCCTCCTTTTTATCCGATCTGTTAGGTAGGATGTCCAGCTATTACGGTAATATTCAAAGTCTTCTTGATCGTCTCATCTTACTGTGAATACACATCACAGCACGCCCAGGTGAAGCAGGTACAGGCTCCGTTCAAGTCTCACTTTTATGCCCATGCAGACTTGTATGAACTAAGCTGAAGACATAACGTAAAAGATGGCAACATCGTTTATTATACATCAAAAATAATTTTTCTGAAATGTAGTTTTAAAAAGTTGACCTAATAATTTCTTTTACACTGTCTTGTATATTTTCTTTACTGAATTCCATATGTGCATATAGCTATATTAGTCATTTCTGCAATCTTTATTATTGCAGTAAAAAGTGATTTATAAAAGCCATAACATTTTTGAATAAAGACTGCTGAAGTCTGCAAAGCAATGAGGATGCCAGATGTATAAAGTGGGAGCATATTAATAGTGGTATTGCATGGTGGCACAAAATGATTGCAGTATTTCATTAAATACAAAGCGTATTCTCGAGTAAATCAGCCATTTGCTCATTGTGTAGTAAATACTTAACCTAACCCCGAAACAAGATTGCTACTGTTTGCTCGGTTGCTTTGGAGGGCGGGGGGGGGTTTAAGCCACGGGGACTAATGGCAGCCACAGTCAACCGAAGCCCAAACGGCCATGTAAGACCTGTCATTAGCTCCACATTTAACCATGAAATGAAAGCTCAACAGGCGGCAACAGTTCATTGCAGGTCAAGATGCCCAGGCTCTGCCTCTCAGCTCCTTCTCTCTCCCTCTCTCGTGATGCTCCTCATTGAGAGGTTTCACATTAATGTTGAACCCAGCCGAGTAAATCCTGCAGCAAGGGACGTCATTACTAGGCAGCATCCAAAACAATTTTGATGTATTATTATTTGATCAATAAGCCCAAGCATACCCATGAAATACAAAATATGTTCATTGCTGACACTATATATCAGAAGACAAAAACCAAAAAGGCATGAAAGTATGCACTGTGCAAACACATAACTACAACCCACGCTTTCCTCCTCGCTCGCTCTGATTGACAATATTCCAGTCCAACACCCAGTAGATATTATTTGCAGGCTCGAGCGCCGACATTGTAAAGTTCCAATGTTGGCATGAAACCACGAATGAGACAGGAGTCAAGAGCGGGAAAAAAAACAAACACCCCTGTACACTCCATCTGCCAAACAAAGCCTTGGCAACACACCTCAGCTCGAAGATGGCAGCACCGGGAGCAGCAGAGTTCCCCCTTTCATGGCCATCAGAGCCTCTCTCCAAGCTGTGTTTGTGTGACAAGACAGCCACTGCTTTGATTTCAGGCCTTGGTTTCCACTTAAAATGAAGGAATGGGAACAAATATTCCCGTCATTCCACCATAAGCATTTTTGATTGGGGGAAAAAAAAAAACACATGAAAACCAAAATACTAAAGACTTATGCATGCAGATAGACAGGAACACGCCATCTTGGTCTTGTTTGATACCAGCACTGCCTTTAATACCACTGGTTAACAGGTGTGTTGGCATCACTGGGAGGGCCCTGGAACGGTAACTCCAAAGATAACCTTCAGCTACCTAAACATCCCATTAACAACTATTCAGCTGCTATGAAGTACAGAATGTGAATCTCATTTTTGACCCTGAAAAGAATGTACATGGCCCTCCTGCCGCCCCCTCCCCCCAATGTCAAGCATAACTCTCGGAAAATTGGCGTTAAATATAGAAAAATAATTCAAGCACTGTGTCAGAAGGTCAGACCACAGAAATAGGGAAGTCCGGCTGTGTGTTTCTTTGTGTGTGTGTTTTTTGTCTACACTTTACACACACATAGAAATCACAGTTTTAAAGGAATTGGGAGTTTGAGACGCTGAACTCAGGCGTCCTGCCTCAGGGCTCCACGAAGAAGCCGTCCTCGTCCCTTTGACATTTTATTGTGTTGACTGCACCACCACAATACTGCGTGGTCATCTCTTTTCCTTTGCGTCCCATAAGAGTTATGAGACAGACTTGAAAATATAATATATAGCTCTAATGCACTAGTGAGGCGACACACGGCCACACGTCTTCCCCCTAAAAGAAAGTTTACAGTTTGCCTCTAGGATTCAGGTGTATTGTATTACATTTTTATTGCATTTATTTAAGTAAAAACTGTCTCTGACAATGATGTATTCACAAAATGTATGCAACATCAATGCATAAACCATACTTCACTTTTTAGCAAGTGCTGGTCTGCATATGGAGTATATATGTCATGTATTTCAAAAATAAATGTAAATGTATGTTATATTTCCATCTATGTTCTAGTACAGGTGTACTATAACTATAATTCCTATAATTACAGTATGTACATAACATTATTAAAATTTTCAAGGTGTTCCAAACTCATATTTAGGGTAAGAACTCTTATCAATTGAGTCTAACGAGGAAGAAAATAATGGAAGTACAACAGTGTTACCAGACGTGCATGAAGACATTCGACCAATGAAGATGGGAACGCTGACAATGAGGAAGAGCTTCTGCAGAGGCTCTTCCTCATGGTCAGGAACACTCAGCAACAAACTGATACTAAAACAGTGTTTGTTCAGAGTATAAACACCTGAAACCCCCTGAAGCCCACCACAGAACCACACAGACTATTGGTGTTGGGTTTTTTTGTTTTAGAGTTTCAAAAAATGAAGGTCATAATCATCTGCCGTGTTTTAGTAAAGCTGCTTTTTTATTTTGGAGGTCGCACTTCAATTTACATTACAGTATTTTTATTTCTTTACAACTGATCTGACAAAGAGTTAAGAACGTTAAGAGGGACATCGTTTAGAATTAATATGTTATAAGTCCTTTTTTGATTGCAAAATGTATTTTTGATCGTCAGGTAGTGAAGCAGATTTATTAAAAAAAGAAAACATGCTGAATCCTCAGGTAAAATAAACTACAATATGAATGACCCTCGGCTCCAGATATCTTGAATATTTAATCCAGGATCTTTAATTGGTCCATCTTTCTGTTTAATATATTTATTCTTTTGGAGTTCTGTGAAGCCATTCCCGACCGACAGAGACCTCCCTGGTTTGAAAGAGTTTCATTCTTGGACGCATTGCATAATTGGTGACACATCCTTGCAGACGCCTGACAGGAAGCGAGTGGCCTTTGTGAAAGGAGTGAAAAAAAAAGAAACATGTTGATGAGATCTACTTGGAGGAGAGAACAAAGCCTTATTAAAAGAAATAAAGAAACAGATTATAATACCCAACACCAGTCTACTAGCTATTCACCTCGTGCATAATGCTCAACCTCTACAGATTCAAAACTTTGTTTCGTGAATGTAATTACTTTACCTGCAGCCACACGTTGACTTTAACACACTTTAAAAAGAAAAAAACCTCAAGCAAAACCTCATTCCCCTTTCTTCATTGTATTTCTAGACTGCACCTCGATCTTCTTGTCAACAGTGTGGACCCGGAAGCCAATCCTCAGGCTCTCGGCGCGAGCGAGGCTTACTCAGGATGATGAGTCGTGTTTTTCATTCTGTGTTACCCAGTAAACAAAATCAAACATTTATAAGAGTTTCACGCAAGGCATCGGAGGGACCCGTGTCTCCGCCTAGATTGAGGATATAATTTACCTCTGCGTACCCGTTCCAGAGCTGTGCTGCTGCGGGCACTGAGGTATCGGAGAGGCTGCGTTGTAAGCTCGCTGCGAGCGAAGTCAACATGGCTGAACACATACCTTTGAACTCTTGTTTTTGTTCGATCCCCGCATCTACTCCCACTTTCGTCTTTATTTCCCACCGTCACTTTTCCTTTATATACCGTTCGCGGCGTCTACGGCCGTTCATCAAAAGGTAGATGCATTTATGACCGCCGCCATTAAGGTCCACCTTCCAACATCCAAAATGTTCCAGAAGAATGATTTGCCTAACAGCCGTAAACCACATTATTGAACTACTTAACTCCGAAAACTGATATCAGCGACCTCAGTGGAAGAGGCAGACGAGACTCCCTTGTCTTTTTTGGCACCGCTCCTGGGAGCAGTGCCACCCTTCTACGTCAGGCCAAAGTTGATCCAGAGCCATCAATTCCATTAAGTACTGGCTTGATACACGAAACTAAACGTCCCCTTCAGAACAGGGCTCTGAACCCGATAAGAGTTGGCAGGGAAATAGACGGAGTTATAATTTATTGTTTGTCACGGTCTTTATCTCAGCCTTCCTTCTCTTTATAGATGACTCCAGACATCTCTACTTTGTGACTCAATTACAGACAGTGGTAAGTCTGGGATGAAGTCATCCTGTAAAAGGAGATTCAGTTTGTTCCAGACTTGTAGAACAAACATGGGAGGTTAAGCATAAATTGAATGTTCCTATTTGTTTGTTGTTTTAATAATTCTAACGAAAATACAGAAGCACCTTCTCTGGTTCATTCATGCTTTTCTTTATCATCTGCTAATCTACTTTGAAATATTTACAGTTCAGTTCTTTTATCCTCTAAAAGAAATCACACACCAATAATAAATGCCATGGAATATCATAAATAGGAATTATTACAGATTAAGTATATATGCTACTAAACTAATTTCTTTTTTCTGCATACGTTTATCCAAAACATTTTACTCTTTGCAGAAATTGGCAAAGAAGATCAGAACGACTCAATATTAGTATTTCACCCAGTTTCCCAAAAATATGTGAAAGCTAGAGTAAAAAAAAGGGTAATTGTCCGCATGAATACACCAAAAATGTGGTGAAAACGCTGTTTGTTTGATATTATCTTTTACGGTTTGCTGTCAGTCTCCAGTTTCATTCATAGGCAAATAAATAAGCGTGATGTAGAACACAGTGTTCCCACCCTCATAGGGGTGAGTTCATGTTGTAGTTGTTCGAGCTTGAGTACAGATTGGTCTGTCGGACATACACAATGAACGGCTAGAGACTGTAAATACAAAAAATGTCAGGCTTTCATATCCTAACTCACTGTCAGTGCATGCATTAATGTCTCCAGATTTAAGTGTTTTTCTCATTTTCACAGAAAGACAATCCTGGTAAGGAAATTTCGACATAAAGTGTCGGCTTCCAGTGACTCACTAAATTAGTAATTATGTCTGTAAAACTTATTCATGGTTGGATGAAAATTGAGAGAAAATAACCAGTTTCCAAGTTCTCCGAAAAGTGCCTCTCAACAGCTTCCTCTTGCATGTCGAGTTTTGGGTCAGGCATTCTTTAACAGCCCCTCTTTTGCAGATAGTGATTACATTTTTAATTGTCAAGGAAGGCGGGACTGAGAAGCAGGAGAGAGGAAAAACGGAAAAACAGATTTTTAATCATGGCCCACTGAATGAAGATACCAGAGTTCTTGTCTTGTATCTCTGGCTGGTCTATCTCCCTCTCCCTCACACTGACTCTCTCTACCGTAACGCCCCACGGCTCTTGATTGTATTACTCATTCAGAGAGATCATCCGTCATTTCCAGTCACCATACGTGAGCGCATGTGACAGCCCAGGACGAGAAAGGGAGGGACTGAGATGGGAGTGCAGACCAAGTTGGACTTCTTCAAGAAAGAGCAAAACAAATAGTACATATCTGTGGATATTTGGCAAAAAAGGAGTTGTTGTGATACCACGTGAGACCGCTTCACTAATCGTCCATGACCACAGAGTTTTGAGTTTAAAATTTGACACAAAGCAGAACCCCGTATTGAATATTGTCTGTGGAGAAAAAAGCAAACATTCTCTCTGTGGCTCATTCAACGCCACGAGGTGAATGTAATTACGGGATATCACACGGCTCTCAACGTGTCTAAAATGCAATTGGATCCAGAGACATGCGGATTGTGCTGAGACATTATTGCTCTCCATGTCCATCTGTCTGTGAACATGTGGGCGGGTGGTTTGCAAGCCAAGTCTGGACATGCACATAACGACACGCTATTAAAGCATCCATCAGGAAAATATGCATTTGTGCATCGTCATTCGAGGAGGCCGCCCTCCCAAGAGTAACTTTTCAGAGGCCACGGACACAAACAACAAATTTTCTATGATGCAGGGTCGGATTTTCTAGATCACATGTGTCAAACTCACGGCCCAGCGGGGGCCCAGTGCGGCCCGCCGGATGACTTTGATCAAAGGTTCTGTAATTCCCAGACCTGGGATGAGTTTGACACCCCTGTTCTAGATGCTTACTGCCTCTTGCCTTAAAGTTAAATTACTTGCATGGCCACGAGGAGACTTATGAAAGTCAGGTGTTTAATAATTTGATAAAAATGAGTAGATTAGGTTTCCCATTCACAAACTAGCGAGGGTTGATAGAGATACTTCCGTTTTTTTTTTATTACTTTAATGCTTTTGAAGCTCTTATTTTGTTGGCACAGTCTGCTTAATTTCTGTAGGCATGTTCATTGTTAACAGAAACAACAACAAATGTATCCAAATAAATGAGACTAACCGACTAAAAGTTCCCCTCAGCAGAAGCTCTTCCTCATTGTCAGCGTTCCCATCTTCATTTGTCGAATGTCTTCATGGACCTCTGGTAACACTGTTGTACTTCCATTATTTTCTTCCTCGTTAGACTAAAAACCCATTTACTCAAAGAAAATATAACTATTTTTAATTCAAAGCACAATCTCTGTATTCCCGTTTTGTTATAGTATGTATTCATTACTTCACCTTTCTATATGAATTCTATATGAATTTAGCCTATTAAAAGCGCTGGAATCTCTCATCAAGCTCCTTTTCTATTATGGCTATTCTATCAGATATGATCATGTGTATTTTACAAAAAATTGAAAGTTGAAATGTTTTTTGTTTTTTTTAACAGGCACCGTGACGACAGCCAGCCATAGCGTTTGGGTCATCAGTGTAGTCGTTAAGCAGGCCGTAATGGGCCGTGCGAGGCTGTTCTGCTCTGGCGCCGGGCCGGCTGACCTGTGGATCACACCAACATTATCGGCCGACGGATCGCGCCATCATGCCCTTGACGGAGGGGAACTGGAGGATGTGTCTGGAGGAGATCGAAAAAGCGTTCGCACTGGGCTGCCAATCTGCAGACACACCACAGGCAGGTGGGGGGTCGCTCATGTGCTATACGCAGGAGCGCACATTCACATTTGGGTTGTCTATTCATATTCATTGGTGTACATTTTTCACGCTGAAATTTAGAAAGAAAAATTCTTTTTCAGCCATTTTGGCTTTTTTATTTTTTTTTAGAAATGGAAATGTGGCACCAGCCGCAGTCTGTAGCCATGCTGCTCGTGCACCTGTGGTCTTCAGTAAATCCACTTCCCTTTCTTGTATCTCATCCAGCAAAGCTAAAAGGTCACAGGCTATCTGCAATGCAGCAGAGGCAATTGAACGAAACAAGGATGGTGAGTGAGAAGATGACAGAAATGCATTCACAACTACACACGCTAATCACAGTAAATGTCAACCGAGCCACTCACTCCTGCCACTCGTTCCTTATTTTTTCATTTCCTTCCACAGACGTGTCGTACTGGGTGACTTGCTTAAAAAATGCAATGCTTCTGTTGTCTATATGAGTAATAAGGCAGTTATCATAGGGGGGCTGTGAAATAAAAAAGGAAATCCAATGATAGAACATTGTAGTGTAAGAGAATAAATAAATAATAAAACAACCCTAACGTTTGGCATTGTTATATTCCAGCACTATGTCAGCCAATTACTCTATCCACATGAAAGGGTTTTTTCATGTTTTATATGAAATGAATGCAGAAAACTTTCTTTAATGATGATGAACCGAAAAGTGATATTTCTACAGACGTAGCTTGAAAAACAGCCTGTTATGTCCCTCTACTGAGTGCTTAGTCCCGCTGCCAGCAGTGGTCCTATTTATCTTATTTTGTTGTGTTCATGGGAGCAAAGAGGAGGCCAGCTTTGATGGCGGGGGGGAGGGGTGGGGGGAGGAGGGGTGGGGGGGTAAGACTGGCCCACAGCAGCACTAGGACAACACTACCACACTGTCAGCCAAACAAACTGTGCTGGGAGTCAAATTCACTCAGCTGAGAGATGTGTGCAGAGGAGGGGGGGAAGATATCTCTTTTCCAAATTCTGACTATCAAAAGATGGTTGATTTAACAGTTAGGGGGGATTGAGGGGGGGTTCTTCTAATTTCTTTTTGTCTCTCATTACGCTTTTATGGAGCACACACAAAAATGTTTTATCCGCCAGCCAACCAATCACACCAGGAGGTCTGGGCACCCCGCTAATTGCGGTCGGTCGGCCAAGTCTTAAGCTTGTTGCCAACAGAAATTGAGTTACAATGTTGAAACTCTCAACGCCACAAGAAACATCTCCAACTAGGACCCTGAAACACAACATGGGTGAAAATAAGATGAATAGGCAACCCCTATTCAGGTGTGAAAATGTCTGTAGCGGTCTGTTTGTACATGAAAAAAATATATACAAACTTTGCTGAAAACTTTGCAAACTGCATACACAA
Source organism: Apeltes quadracus (assembly GCA_021346845.1). Classification (NCBI taxonomy): domain Eukaryota; kingdom Metazoa; phylum Chordata; class Actinopteri; order Perciformes; family Gasterosteidae; genus Apeltes; species Apeltes quadracus. Next base: position 11,410,537 of record CM037926.1, read on the forward strand.
CCACACATTTGTACTATTCAGTCACGGTGATCGATTGTATGTCGGCTATAGAGACAGTTAGAGGTGAAACGGTCTTTTTACAACGTGCCCTTGTATTCTGGCCTATACGTCCAATCCATCAAACACCTCCCTGTTTTTAAACTCAATTAGAAAAAAAATAGACAGGTGGCACAGCAGTTGAGTGTGTGCACATGCAAACGTACACTGTTGCATGAAGGTACTGTATATGCACGCACTCTTACACACAATGATTAATGACCAGACTTGAGTGGGTTCAGTCCTCTACAGGCCCACGTTTAAAGGCCAATACTGACTCCCCCCGTGTGAATATAGAGTACTTGCATGCACGTGCGCAAACACATTCCCAGTGTAGAGGGTACTTCATAAGATGCAAGTCTGTAGAACAAAACGCAAAATCTAAATGTTGCACCTTTTCTAGCGTTTCAAAAGGGTTAAATAGCTTGAACTCTAATTATAGCAGTATGCGACATGCTCGCTGGTTTAGTTTAGTTCTAGGCTAAAGACAGTGAAAAACGCTTTGTTAGTCTGGCTTTGTCCACAGGGACTTTTTAGACCAAACATTAGCTTTAGATTTGTTCATAAATTAATTGAAAACGAGGCTAGCCGTTTCTCCTTGCTTAAAGCCAGTTGAACTAACAAGCTGCTGGTTGTTGCTCCATTATAAGTGTTCTGAATTAAGAGTAAAGGTAATCTTCTGATATAACTAAAGATTTTTTTTGTGAAGTGAATATTCTATTCAATTTAAAAGAAGCATATACTTGTTGAGGAAAATAAATGCTATTAATATCCATTGGGTTCTAAATGAGCAGCATCGTCTTTTTCCAGCTCACTCTGGAGAAAGTCTACCTGGCTCAGTCCCAAGCACAGAACATGGATCAATGCATCCTTTCTGCTTGAAAAATAGCTTTATACAGAAGTCAAATGTGGGAAAACGGTGTACAATGTGTATCCATAAAATGAATACCGGCAAATATTAGTTACGTATGAGCATGGACTGAAACATCCAGCAATTAAAGGCCAGTTATGTTAGAGTCAAATAATATTTCTCACCTCTCCTAGTAGAATCAATTATCACAACATTCAGCATCATAAAGTCACTACTTTTCAGGGCTGTTTTCACAGCAAAAGGAATAGCGTTTTCTTTGATGCATGGCTTTGACCACTGGCAATGAGGCAGCGCATGATTTGTATGCAATGCTTAGGGCCATTGCTCATCTGCTGCAATGCAAACATGACAATGAACAGCAAAATAAAAACCACTTATTCGCTAAGTGAAGACAGATACAGAGAAATCAGTGTAAATTTGCCAAAGCATACAAACAGTCTATAAGCAAAGTGTTGGAAAATCTCACCTAAATATCCATTAACAGAGCTATGATGCTTGTCACCTTGTATTTGATCAATGCTTGGATTTTGAAACTTCTTTTAAAATGTCACATCCACTTAGTATCACATTATTCAGCAGATGGCCTGGGCCTTTAAGGTTTTTCATGCCTTCTAAAGTGGAGAAAATGATTTCTCTCTCATGAAAACCTGCGGACAAATGTCACATGGAATGCGACTTCTATATTGAGCATAACAGACTTCATTTGGTTTCTAATGAAGTCAAATGCTCTACGAATGCAGGGAATGATGGACTTTATGGAAGATTATATTTCAGGAATATTAGATTTAAGCCTGCACGACAAAAACGAAAAAATCATTCGGCTAAAGGTTTATGACTTAAGGTCTTTGCTACAAAATAAACAGGATACAGTTTAATGAAATAGCCCACGATCACGCAGTTGAGCCCTCGTTTGCTGCTGTTAATTTATCCTCGTCCAAGGACGTGAAACCAGACGACCTCACATGCTTTCTCATACAGCAGAGGGCCGCTTTGTTTAGGCGTGAGAACGGAGGAGGTGTTGGAAGTATCCTGCCATCACACAGATCCAATGCATTATTGATTATGCTTCATTCTGCCCAAAAAAAATCCTCTTTATTAGGCGCGGACAGAAACACATACGACTACATGTTCTAACTCGTGCGTTTCCTGACGACCACGCCTTTGTGCTTGATCACGTCGTCGCGTCAGCCCCCACTTGGTAGCGGTGCGCGCTCAAGCCGCTGCAAACCGAGCAGCCGGTCTCCCCCGTGGGAGTCGTTAGCGGTAAAGCTCATCCCTTTGTCACACACGCCAGTGTCTGTCCCTCACCTCGCAGCCCAACCTTGGGGCCCATCCGCCCGCCCCTTTGCACACCTGCCGTTACTTTCCTCTTCTCTCTGACTTCAGGGCTCCTCCGGCTGGCTGCTCCCATTGAAACTGAGCCAGAAAACTGGAATGAAGGGGAGAGGAGGGTGAACAAACGAGGTCCGTCTTCTCTCCCCGACCGATAATCAGAGTATTGGAGGACGCAAGCGCCTATCCTTTGTAAAGTCAGAGACAAAGAGAGCTGACTCTCACTTTCGCACTCTGCTACCATGTTATTTCTTGGAATCCCTCGCCTCCCTCACCCATCCATCCACCCGCATGACTGCCTTCGCTTGCGGCCTCCGTGCGGTCGTGCCACGAGGAGAGTCAGTTATGCGAAAGCCTCATCTTCTTCTCCCATAATCTCGGCGTGGCGGAGCTGGCTTTGCTTTAGGTACACAGACCCCCCCCCTCTCACTTGACTCGGGCCCAGAAAACAACACCACTGACATTATGCCGAGTCACGCTCCACACCAGCCCAACAAGCCCCAACGTTTGTCCCCCTTTATGGGCCAGAGCAGACCCTGCTCCCCCTTCATGTGCTCATTATGATGAAAATTAATAAGATAGTAGCCACCAGTAGGGAAGAAGCAGATGGAAAAGCAAGTGGGTGGATGGGAATGAGTGCTGTTCCAATAATTCACTAGCTCTTCAATAGAGATGTCCCTCATGCCATTTATATCAGACAGAAAATAAAATAAGATTGATCCCTAGGGTAGAACGTTTAAGAGAAAAATAAATAAATTGCAGCTTTCCTGTTAGGAAAAATGCCTTTGCATGGCCTTGATTTTCTATGCATGCTCCGATGTCACATACTGTACATAGTGTACTCACTTGGGATGGTTTAGAATTCTTCCCATGAGGACTAAGGCGATCCCTCAACGGATCCAAATGGTGACAGCGCAGATTGGGAATGAACTCCCTTTATGGATTTTTGCTCCAAATAAAGTGGCTCATTCCCTCTGAATGGCCATGACCCCAACACAATTAACCTGGCCATTTGTCACTTTCAAGGGCATCCACTGGGAGTTTGGCGAAATTGGCCAACTTGTCATCATCCTTCACTCCCTGATCGGTACTGGAAGAGAGAGGAGATGATAGACATGATTTAACATAACCTATGTATTATCTCTTTCCCCCTCTCCCTCCCTCTCCCTCTCTCTCTCCATCCCTTCTTCTTTCTCCTCCCAGCAGTCTTTCATCTTTCGACAAAAGTCTTCTTGTTTCTTAGCAATCATTGGTACACAGATAATTAAGGAGTCTCAAGGCCCACAGTCACAGCGGTTATTTAAGAATCACTATTATGTCCTCCTTTATAGCCGGTTAATCACTACTGCTACAACTGCATGTGGAAGAAGAGACGATTGCCCTCCCAACTGGATGAATGAAAATAGGATTGATTTCCTATGGAGGCACAGTGCCAGCCCGATGCACCAGCACACAGGGTAGATCAGGTCTTAATGAATATCAATGATGATCTAATGAAGGAGCAGAATAAAAGAGGAAAAGAAAGGCAAGTTAAGGGTTGACTGTGAAGAAGGATGTGTTTTAAAAAAAGTTATTTGAGAAGTTTAAATACCACGGGATCTTTGAGAAAATTCCGGTTGATGCGTTAGAAAAGTAGTAGGGGTGTAACGATTCGTTTTTAACAACGATTCGATCACGATTCGTGGTTGTCGATACGATTCAAGGACGATATTGGTTCATTTAGAACGATACGATCCGAAACGATTCAATGACTTGAAATCAATTCAGTAACTTCTTAGCCAAAAATTCAACCAGTGTGCCTGAAATAAATTTCCCAGATTCCTGTTGTTTCTTGTAATAGAATCAGGTATCAATTAATTATGAATATAAATAAACAAGTAAACAACAATGATTGGCAAATTTTATTTGAATAAAGTGCAAACACTGTGTAGCAGTGTAGCAGAAAAAACCTGTATTAGTGATATACACAAAAAACACCCCTGCAATAATGGTTTCCCCCTACCAACCCCCCCTCTATTTGAACCTCTGTGGAACATCCCGTCGGCTTTGCCGTGAAACCCGGAAGTTGAATCGGCGCTCGGGCAGGCGGTTTGTCGGCTCAGTCCGTAACAGCCTTTATTATTAAAAGTGCGAAGAAAAAACATCCATATAAAGTCTGACGTGCTTAAATCCAATAGGGTATTTCCTAGTATCGATACAATCAATTTATGACATTTTAAATCGATTTTAGATCGATATATGTTGTCCATAAGGCCAACTCGCCGAGCACAGATCGATGTAGTTGGATCGGAGGAATTCAAATCGAAACATCGATGTAACAGCTGAATCGTTACACCCCTAAAAAGTTGTCTTTTTCAACCTTCACTCAGACACGGGGGGTGCTTTTACTTTATCACAGCCATCCTCCCTCTCCGGTGGAAAGACTATCAGGGCAACAGCGTGGACTAGTCGTCCCAACACACAACTCGTCATTGCAGGCCATCCTTCCCTTGCTGGGCAACAGTTGTTAATTCTCTCCTAATTTACAGCATTGATCTCCTGCCTCCCCGCCCATACGTCCAGGTCTTGTGGAGCTGTTAAGCTGTTGCGCTGCTGGACTTTCTGCCCCCTTGTTTCCAGCTTGACATTGATTCACAATTCCCCATGAGCTGCTTCGGGGTATAAAAAAAAGAAATGAAGCGATGGTGACGTAATTAATTAAATGAAGAAAACTTGTGTTGGGTACAGCTATTTTACATCTATTTTTAGTCGGTCACTGTCCTTCTGATGGTTTTGCAATGTATGCCTTCAATGTGGTTACATTGAAAACTGAAACCTTTTCACTACCAAATCCACACTAGAACAGCTTTTGTACAAAACTAGGGTTTGCTGATTTGATACCTGATCTGATATCAAATGTAAAATGAGTGGGATTTTGTGTCCAAATCATTTGCTTTATTTATTGAAAATATTAGTTCTTCCAATTTATGTTTTGTTTTAATCATTTGGTTATTTAAAGGTTTCCCAGTAAGTTTTTATTTTCAGTTTGTTGTATCGATGAGATCGAAGCATGTTGAATTCTTTTCCTTTTCCAATGAAGCATTTGTAAAATTGTTTCATGTTTACATGCTACAAGTCGTCTTCTTCACTTTCTTTGCCACTAACTATTCATGAGCAGGTAAAATGAAATGATTGCCAGTAGTGTGTCTTTCTGCTCATGCTATACAGGGTACCCGTATTAAAAAAACACACACACTATGAATCCAATCTTTTAAAATAGGTATGAATGTGCGTGGCCTTACCATTTACCCTTGACTCTTTCCATGAAACTCTGTTGAAAGCTTTATGAACAAACCTTTGGAATAAATGTTGTAAAGCTGCTGCTTTCAAGGTAATTAATGGACCGTCAAGCTCAATTTTCTATCCATGTTATATTTGTTTTAAATCAATAACACTGCTTCGCCTGGACAGTTACCGAATTAATTGAATAACTATACAACGACTAAAGAGAATATATATATATATATTATATATATATATTATTATTATATATATATATTACATATACATATATTTTAAAATCCTACAGAAACTATGGAGTCCTCCTCGCCTGTCCATATCATTCTTACCTGCTTATTTAACACGATGGCAACACGACGAGCAGAGCAACCGAGGCATCCGTCTGTATAGCGTCGTCCTCCTGGGGGACAGCCAAGCACTTCCCGGTCACCTACGAAATGTCCTCTCCCCAGTATGTAACGGCCTCCCCGCCCCTGAATTGTCCGGTGGGAAAGCAAGCAATGCCCGAAAACGGTCATTTGGGGCGTCTCCGGACGTCTTTCGGCGATCGTCACCGAGCAAAAAAGGGAAATGACTAACGGTCATAATAACTAACGGTCGCGCAAAATCAACGTTAACTGTTGTTTTGAGTGCGGACTGATACGGAACACTCAGGTCAACGTTAAGAGGTGTTATACAGTATGGCTCATAATGGTTGATGAAATCCAGCGTTCTGATTGGTTGAGGGTCGATGTTTCCGTTAACCTGAGCGTTCCAGATTACTGCGCACCTTATGGTTTAGGAATTTGACTTGGCGGAACTTGGCGGTTGCTGCATGACAGCTGACAGTTCGACAATGGACAACAAGAAAATTAAATAAAATACAATACTATGGGTTTGTAATCTAAGGCTAAGGGTTAGTTTAGAAATAAAGCAATAATAGTTTAAAAAGTTAAATAAAGTGCACTAGCAAACAGAAAGTGTAAAGTGAAAGTGACAACCCAGTCACCCCGTCACTTACTCTAACCAATCAGAATGCTGGATTTCATCTATTCTCATTAAAATGAAAAAAGAAAATATGAATGATTTCACCGAATTGTTTTCTGTTAAATGTATCCAGGATAAAAAAAAATAAAAATAAAAACAGAATGTTGAGTTGTCTTAAAGGCAGACATTTTAATGCAAACTAACACTTCAGCACTTTAATACTTTGATACAACATTGAGATGTTTAGCAGTTCTTATTTTTACTATGATCACAACCTTAGTTTGGTATGTAGACGTCCTATATTGAATAGTTTAATATTAGTACGGGGAGATAGGTCAAGGTCATCGCCAGAGCCATCAGAATACATCCTCGGAAAACCAACCAACCAACCAAAACGCTTGAACCAAATTTCAAAGCAATCCATCACTTTTAAGTTTCTACCAATGTGGAAGATCCTCGAACGGCATTGCATTAACTACTGCAACCTACTCCAGTGTTGGATTAATTGACCCGAACCCACACATAAAAGATGAAGGTTAGCTGCCTACCATAATGATGGACAATGTTTAGCCTTGAAACTCCAAAATGTTTCCATGAGACCAATCTCATAAAATGGCATCGGTTTCAAAGGCTAAAGTGACATCTGACGTAATCAAGATGCAACACACACATCTGCTGCTGAAAGAAGGTTATTGGTTGCTTTGTGGAGGGCAGCCTGTGCTGTAAGTGCTCTAAGACCAGATTAAAATTACTCAAAGATATTACTTTGACTCATAACAGATTGTAATTAGGTTGATACAGCTTTTAAAATCTTGGGTTAAAAAAATGTCATTTTGGAGATCGGCCCAGACTCTGCGAGACACACGAGGTCAGACCTCGTCACGCTGATTAAGGGACGGGGTTAACAAGTAAATCTGTTATCCCGCAAGCCTCCGCGGGATTGTTAGTTCGCAGAGAGATGAAAAAAAAATAAGCTGCTCTCCCATACTTACGAGCTGCTTTCTGATATATCAGCCTTAAATCCTTCATTGTACTGCAGGACATTCATCTCATTTAGGGAGAGATTTTCTGCACTTTATCTGCACAGCCTGAACGTTATCGTTCACCCGTGACAGGGTAATTTCGTGTTTACTGTGTTATAAAAGGGCAGTAAGAACCAGAACTTATAGAGAGTATAGTGTATTTGAGACACTAACAGTTTGTACTCCATCTTAGTTCGAAGCCTCATTTCTCATTAAAGCAAAAACACTTTGGCTTTAAGAACTTAACCAACTCAGGAAAACGACGAGTTGAGTTTGTCCTACGATTTTTCTTTTGCAAAGATTCAAACCATCCATTCATTGGTCGGTCTTTCCGACACATTTCTCCCTCCACTGCTGTAAAAACAGTTTGTGAAAAAAAAGGAAAAAAAAATACCCAGCTGGATTTGACTCATCCCAAAGCTCTGCAGCTGAGGGAGTCGATACTTTAATTTCTCGGCTCTTTGCACGCCCAGACGCCCCCCCCCCCTCCAAGCCTGCATTACCCTAAGCCAAAGCATCCGAGGTGTGCAACGTAAGCCTCTGCACTGCACCTCATGTTTCATAAAGAGATAAGGGCCCCTAAAAATACCCCTGGCGTGTGGAGAGATAGCCCAGCATTCCAAGAGTGACTTGCTACGTCCAACCAGCAAAGTGCAATCTCCTTTAATTCCAACCACAAACACACAAAAATGTATGATCCCATAGACCGAGCTATAGATACTACTTTATTTAGACAATTGTTGAAAAATGTCACCGCATTGTTCATTTGTATTTGCTTGGTAAAGCTGTAATAGAAAAGTCATTACAATTTAGGGTTCAGTGACAAACACATAGAGCCTATGCGTAAAACATCCAAATAATGTGGATTCATTATTGCACGTTTCTGAAGACATCTAAATATCTATACATTTAGATGATTCAGACATGATGACACAGGTTTGCTGTTGTGATCTGAAAACTGGTCATGAAGCGTGATTTCTGCATTTTCTTCTTTTCTGAATCAAAAACCTCCCGGTCATCTTTGCCGAAGATTGATCCTTGACTATGTGAAACTCATCACGTATTACTTATTGCAAGTCGCCTGTCAGCTAAATGACATCCAATGTAATGTAATCATCGACTTGCATTTCAACTAGTGAGCTCCAAAGCAAGAAATGTATAATTTCACATAGCCGTGGCTCTGTGTAGAATCCAAACTTAAAGCAAAAGGAGTGCATTTGATCATTTAAAGGGAAGTCTGTTCCTCACTTTACAACCTGAGCTGAATAGACGTGCACTTCCAAACTCTCAGATAACTTCAAGTCGCATGTCCTTAATGAAGCTGGTTAGAGAGAAACTGAGTGAGGCAGATTGAGTGATTGTTTGTCTCCCCGCCATCTGTTTCCCTTTAAACTATTCAGTGCTCGTTCTGTCCTCCACAAAAAACAAATGTCTTACATGCTCACACAGTGTGATGAATAGAGAGAGAGAATGACAGACGCCGATGGAGTGGGCAAACCCTGCTGTACTTTTTAGGAATGACTGCAGAGCTTAAAATGGAAAATCATTTATTTAAATCAGGTAAATAGAGACTTGCCTGCAAGTTGTTTTGCCGAACTCCTCGCAGCCTTATTACCCCCTTACAAAGGCGAATTCAGCCCTACATAATGAACTCATCAGAGTGGCGTGACCCTCAGAACTATCTGCAGAAATTATTTATTCAGTCCTAAACAAATACTACTGAAATATTCAATATAAAGCTTCCTCCTCTCTGCAAAAAGGTCATTCTAATTTCTCGCTTGCATGATGTTGAACACTGGTATGGTCTTAAATACTGAATTGGAATTATTATTGGATCTTTTTATTTATCCTTTTATTTTATTTATTTGTCCTGTTCCCATTTTTTCTCTAATAACTTTTCATTTTGGTCTCCCTTAACTTTAGCTTATTCCATTCGTCATTTAAAGTTCCCCTCTTTTTCTCCTTCGTCATTCTCTATCGCTCTCTATCCACATTCAAAAACTCTATCTTCCTCATTCATTCACTTTGCCTTCTTTTTTCTACTTCAGCTCATCCTTGAACTTCATCTCCTTCAACTTTGTCTTCCAAATGTTGTTAATTTTCTTCTCGCACTCATCTTTCGATTTCTCTCCAGCTCGAGATTTGAATTTATATCAAGCCAAAGTGGTTGTCGTGTCTTTGCTTGCCCTTCTCTTTTGCTGGGATATGGATAGAATGTATTTAACCACCCCACTGGTCCAGCATTTGATCACTTAATGGGAATAAATGCTAGACATTCCCACATTATTTTTTAATTCATCAAACCTTTACCTCATGTTTGTTTGCATTAGGCTTCACAACGTATGCGCTATGGTAAAGTGTGCTGGTGAAGGAGCCTAGCAATGGACCCATCACATTAACATATTGCCCTACTAGAGAGACTGTGTTTCTATTGGACGTGTAAAGAAATACAATGAATACATATGATGAACTTGTAGTTATAATCGACCAAAGATTCATGAATGCATTTTTTAGATAAAAAAAGCAATTTGAGATACAATAAATATAGAGAGATAACAAACTCCTGATTTATAAAAACGTTTGACAGCCCTGTCCTCTTTGAAGATATTGGCTGCTAGAGGGAATTGTGATCACCTGCGGAAAAGCAGCAACGTATACTTGTAAGGAATATAAAGTTCCCTCAAGGAAAGAAGTTGGGTTCAGCCCATCTTTTTTTCCTCCCCATCCCTTGTTGTGTAATTTGTCTCATAACTACATGGTTTTGGAACAGTCATTACAGGGCAAGTCCCGTAGGCCCAACTTGCCACAGAAAAGCACCAGCGTTCAGGGCTTGATAAATGGACACTCAACACTTGTTATTATGATGAATTGGAATTTCACACTAGTAACAGTCAGGTATGTGAGAACAAAAACCCAAAAAGAAAGTCCTCCTAAAGTGCCACCAATGGGAAACGGATGCCTGTAGGATCGCCTGATTGGCTTTCATCGGATTGTTGGACTGGCTTGGAGTTCGGCCTGCACGTCGGAAGGCGCCATGGAAGAACGTATGCACTCCCAAAAAAAGTCTGAAAACAGAGTCCAATACTTCAAAGGCCTGTTGGAAGAAAAAAAAGGTCAATAAACAGATCAGCGTTTACTATCGTGATTAGTGAGGATCCATGGTTGATTCAGTAAAGGTTGCTGGGCTTTGTGCTGTGCACATGGAGGCCCCTGAGACAATACATTACAGTAACCATATTACGATTAGGGAAGAACATGAAGGGACACCGAGGGAGGGAGGTGGCGCTACTCTGATCAACGGTTTATATCAAAGGGCACAGAGAAAGGGAGCGAGGGTATGATCGAAATGAGGAGATGCAGAGGCGAGGGAGGTGCAGCAAAGGGCAATTTAATCCCAACCATCTCAGCTGGATAATAGGAGGGGAGCGAGGGAATATAAATAGTGAGTGAGAGACTAATGGAACTCATTTTAGGAGAGTATTTAACCTATTTTAGACAGAATCCAGGGTAATCAATTCAATGTGCTTTTAGCCAAGGCCCCAGCTTTAATTACACTCCCAGTATGATTATTCTCTGACATGCTACCTCTGTCCTAGAAATAGATATTAGTTATAATAAAATAGTGGCTTAAATGAGTCCAGGAACATAGGCGACGGTTGCAACACAACTTGTATTAATACTGTTTTACCGGGCAGTATGATGTCGACATGATTTTGGCCTTTTTAAATTCATAATAAATAAATAAAATAAATAAAAACTTTGCATGTTTTTATTATTTTATTGTGTGGTTATGAATTGTATTAATGTGTATGCTATTTTTCTGTACAGCACTTTGGTCAACTTTGGTTGTTATAAAGTGGTACGGTATTTCATGATATGCAAGAGTGAATGAATGTATTTGACCTGTGTAACTGGGTTGTTTCTTAGGGGTCCCAAGCAGATGACGTACACAACAAGTGTTGGATGGTAATCAACGCGTAGCAGCAACGTGCTGAACTAAGATGTGCATGTTAGCCTGCAACTCTAGAGAAAATGTACCAAAAATAACAAAAACAGTTAAATAAAACAAATAATTACTCAGTCAACTGCAGTCAAGACTACATTTATTTCACCTTCATTGCACTCATTATTGCCAGAAAGAACAGCTGACCCGTTGGTGCTCTCCTCCCATACACAGTGTCAGCAGCCAGCTGAAGCCTTGGCCTACAGCAGTTCAGTCAATATGTGCTTGTGACAGTAAAAAGGTCTGTTAGAGCCGCAGCGAGAGGCTAGCAGCGGGCCTGTTGGTGTGACAGTCAACACCAATACACTGCTTGAAATACTGTACCTCTCACAGGGGGGAATGTGCTTAGTGGGCCACGCAGACACTAACAGAAACATGGCCACCGCAAATCTTTGGAGAAATTATTGTTTCCTGCTCTCCAAGTTGACTGATGCAAAAAGAAAAACGGAACAGGTGGTTTGACTTTTGAGCTGTTAGCGCTGTAAGACGCTCTGTTATCTGTCACTTCGGATAAAAAGAAGCACACACAAAGTTTTGCCCCGAGCCCGATTTCCTTTTTATGTCGCAGAGAACATAAATCGACATGAACGTCCACACAAACAGACACAATGTCACTGCCATTCAGTGAAGGAAGAGGAGCTCCAAGGCACTCAAGTTTCTTCTCCGAGTGCCAATGAGAAACAAATGAAAACATAATCAAGTCAAATCAGTTTGTATGTATTTATGTGTTGACATTCACATCTTGATTTAGAAGTGTTCCTTTCAAACCGCTCCAAAAGCGTTTATTAATACTAATAGCATACTCACTTCACTTCCTGTGATTTTTCAGCAGTGACTGTACACACTGCTGCTCCGTAAGTGTTCACTTTTACGGTTGCTGTTTATTCCATAGTCGGATGTGTTAAAGGCTGACAAGAAAGCCAATACAACCAAGTAGCTTAGGCAATATGCTTTTCAAATCAGGTGTGGCTAATGTTATCAACTATGGCTCTGTTCTATTAAAATCTCCACGTGAGCCCCGGGAGTGAGAGTAAGCCAGCATGCACGATACCAGGACTCCGAGAGTCAAACGGCTAAATAATCGGAATTAATTGATGAATTGAATTTATTTTTTCCACCCGTTACTGTTTTTTTTTTTTTTCAAACAGCCGCATATGAAAAGGTCTCCCATTAAGAGGCTCGTTGCTCACGCTTTTGAGATTTTCTAGCTGAAATCTGAACATTGGATAAGGACACGGTTGATAAAAGTTTATTAAGGAAAATTAAAAATGATTTGGGGAATATCTCTCCATTGATATGATATATGAACAATTCCATGTTTTAACCCCCATAAAACTGGTCAAATAATAACTGATACTTTGACTTACACAGCGGACATTTGCCCAGACCACTAAAAGCATTAAATGAATCCATTGTAATATTTTACAGGTAAATAGACTATGCTGGGAAAAAGCAAGTGACAGAATTGTTATAGACTGAATCTGGCAAAATTGAAGCGATTATATAGGATTCCATCTACAGTATCACAATGAGCCAAAGGACTTGCTACGGTCCCATTGAGCACTTTTACTTTGACTGGTGTTGCAGGTCCCCCCTTTTTTTTTTTTTCTTTCCAACTTTCAATCTCTCCAGCTTTGGCTCGACTGACTTCTCCCTACTACTCCTCATGAGACTGATTCAAGACAACAACCATGTAGCTGCAGCCTCACAGCCCTCCACACTCGTCCCACTGAATGAGCACTCTGTGACTCAGAGACGCCCCGACGGATGGATTACATCCCCTTTTGTCGGGGCGTCGCTGCCGGCCACAGGGTCCAAGCGTTTGATAAAATGGTGTCAAAACAGTCAGATCAGTTCTTGAACTGAAAAGCCCACGTGGGGGGAGGGGCCAAGGCCACGTCAGCTCCGGCGCCGTCTCCCACAGCGATGGAGGGTTGTTGTTTCAACACAATTGTGGAGCCACTGGCAAACATGCTGACTAAAGGTTCTCTGGCGACCCTGCGTCCTGTTCTCACTGTGTTTGTGTGCATTGGGTGTGGGAGGTAATAACGAAAAGTTGGGGCTTCTATAGACGCCGAGCAGCTTAAGTTTAATTGCTTGTGGTGGCAGTGAAAGTCAATACGCTGGCCAATGGCCCGTGCATCCCGCAGGTTCATTTCCCCCTAATTACTCTACATGCGCCCAGCCAATGCATAAGTCTGTCATCATTAAAATAATAAGAGCGGGTTGGGCGACGAGGAGAGCAGTAAGTATGGAGGGACAAATGCAAAATAAGTGAATGAATCAATAGCGCAGCAAAGAGAAGGAGAAGGCACAGAATGAAGTGTTTCTTGAACTCACATAAAAACACATCCAAATTGTCAGATACAGGAACAAACACCATCACACTTACATTGATCGAGGCCATATATATCTTTTTTTTTACCTCAAATGTGAGATATGTGTCCTAAACTGTGTCAGGGGATGTGAATTTAGGAAATATGCAAACTTTTGTTATCAAATAGTAATCTGAACTCCAGACACCAATCCATATAATAATAGTATTATAAAACCTTAATTTGAATGGATGGTCTAATGATTCAGCAAGTATCTCACTCTTGAATGGTGTACTGTGATGGTCCCACCGGCTGCATTTAAAAAGGCACCAGAGACATTCTCTGCAAAAGCGCTTTATGGTATGCCAGCAGGTTAACAGCTCTTTAAAAAGCCCATTGACTCACTGTTACATTTAAACCTTCTCAAACATGACGCGTTTTATTCCTGTGCCGGCCTTTACTTCAGTGACCAGCATGTGAATGCCTCTGCGTGTGTGTACGGGGGCCAGCCACGCTTATACAGTATTGAGTAATTCCCCACCATTACCAATGGGACAAGGGCAATTGAACCCTGGCACTTCATGTTTTAAATGCTCCTTTATGCATCAGATGTACTTTTGGAAGATAATAACACACCGTAATAGATTTTCATGAAAACGCATTACATGGGAGAGAAGGTAGTGCATGTGAATGCTGTTCCCTTTCCCTGGTCTCACCCTTCAACAAATCCCTTTCCAGTAGCTATGCTCTGGGTCCATAAAACTTTTGCTTCTGAATATTTAATGGAAAACTCATGTAATGCAAATTTAACTTTGTTTTATTTTCCCTCTGCCCAGTCCATTATTTTTCCCAGTGCTGCGACAGATCTCGCCGAGAGCCTGAGACACACATCCAGAGGCTTTGCACACCGCAGAGACATGAATAAATTAATAAAATACATAAGGCAGCACACATATAGATTTCATGCACAGTTTAGTACAGTAGAATTGGGTCGGACGCTAATGCAGGCCGCTTGTTTTAATTACCATGTAGTAGTAGTCATTCACATCAGAGGATGAAAATCATTACGGCTGCGTCGGCCAGTGAAGGATTCGCATGGTCACTATGTGAGAGTAACGAAGGTCACATAAAGGAAGTATTCACCATAGCATGGAAATCCTCGTCAACAGAGTTAGATGAAAATAATTTTACCCACCCATTGTCTATCTTTTGAGAGACACCAAGTTTAGCATTTAGGGGGAGTTACTTTACGTATGTGTTTACCAGAACAATTAGCCTACATGCATGATACATTGGAAATGTTTCATTTGGACAATTCTGCAGACTGCACCTTTACTTTTATTTAATTAAATTAGAAACATTTTATTTCACCACGCATTAAATCGTTCAAATGAGGAATGCATTTACCAAAAGCCCTTTGAAAAAAAAGGGAAATTTATTTGTGATATTTTGTGTAAATTTTATCTTTTGTCATAAAATAGCCGCCTAATGAATGACACTGATTAACCAAGTGTTTAGTCAAGGACACTATTTTTTTCTCACAGTGACATAACAGCCATTAGCGTTGTGTTTTCTCAGCTTCGAGTCTAGTTTCCCATTTTATCATCTGCATTAATGAATTTGTGAGCTTTGGACAGGGGGATGCAAAACACAGAGGACCCTCATTTATGGTCCTGCACACTGGGCTATGAGACAGCAGATGGGCAAAATGGCCGACCCAAATCTGTCGGGGTCTCCAACCCCACCCCTTTACCTCTGTGCCAGCGGTAGCCAGGCTGATAATGCCAAAGAGCTTGGCCTTCTCATCCCTGTGAGGGGAGTCTCTGTGCGGGGTGAAAAGAGCTTGGCTCACTAATCGATGCAGGAATGGTAGCAAAGGCCAGCAGCAGTGTTTCGTACGCTGAGGCAAGTTAGCGCTGTATCCAACCTCTGCCTGCCTGTGCAGAAGAGAAATGTGAAAGGAGATGGAGGTGACTCCAACAGCAAAAACACCATTTTGGTACAGCACCTTCAGCTAAATACTAACAACATGCTTAATAGCCAGCATTGGGGGATTCCACTGGTTGCAAAGAAACAAAAAAAAGTTAATTTTAGATAGAGATATAAATGAGCAAATAACCCTACTTCTGGCACCTTAATAATCATTGTAAACACGGGGTACGCTTCCGGAGTGTGTCCCTAGTGATTCTCTGGGGAATTGTCCGTCTTTTTGAGTATTTGGCTGCACTTAACCCAACCCCCTGTGTCACCTATGATTGCTAAAAACCAAGATGGATAAATCAACGGTTGACGTCACAGTGACTGCATCCACTTTTTATAAACAGTCTGTGCTACAACATTAGGGCTAATAATAAAAATCCTCTACGCAGAATACAGAATGGAATTATGACTCCCAGCTGCACACTAGTGCATTTGCTGGAGGATGCAGTCTGGCATCGCTCTCTCTCTCTCTCTCTCTCTCTCTCTCTCTCTCTCTCGCTTTCTTGTTAACAATCATCACTTACGGACTTCTGGAAGTCATTACTGTTAGAAAAGTAATGAGGCCAAATTGTTTCATTAGGAACATTTACCTGAATATTAGTATGCATGTTTCTGCACTCTCCGTTTGCTACTCTCATCGGGCAGCAAATCAGTAGGTCACCTTGCCTGCTTCTGGTTATATCCCTAACAATGTGTGTGTGTGTGTGTGTGTGTGGGAGAGTGTAAGTGTTGGGAGGTTGACAAGGTTGTGACAGGGTTGATTTGGATGGTCCCATTTCTGAATTTGGAACCAATGCTAGTTAGCCATTCACATCACAGCTCTTTGCAGAACTTTGCAATGAATGCCATTTGATAAATCCTGTTGCAAATTCCCATTGTTTCTTGGCTGTCACAATAATGAGCGCGTTTGGTACTTTTTATAGGTCTGTTTTTATTTTGTCAGCGATGCAGCAACACTCTTCTTGAAGTTCCCTTCAGCCGCCCTGAACGCTGACTTTAATGAGAAGAAAAAAAGGATATAAAAACATTTGTGCTCCATTCCAATTATTTCTAAAGCGCTTACAAAAAAGATGAATGCTATTTGAAGTATTTGAAGTCTTTAGAGTAATGATTTAATTATTTATGAGTGCCCGGGCATAACTAAGTATGGGAAAAGCTTTCAAGATATTATTGAAATGAAATGCAAATGGTTTTTCCTCTCGGTGCATGCAACGGCAAAAAAATAGGTTTCAGTCAGCTTTTTTTTTGTCTCTATGACGGGAAGAGAATCTTAAGGTTTCTGCTCTTCCTCAATTGTCCGATATTTTGTCTCTTCAATTTCTTTCTCTTCCACAAAGCTGTCAGCTCTTTTTTCTGCAACTGTGCTCACCCCTTAGTGCTGTGAGGATGTCTGTGGATGCTACATACTGTGTATGTATATATATATATTGAAGATTCAACAAATACGAGACAAATACAGCAAACAGATCGGGTCGGACAGACCCGAACCTCAGCAAGCTGCCACCGCCTGAGAGATTACAAACATTTAAATTCAAAGAGACGGAGCGACTCCATTACGTCCTCTTGATGTCCCGCTGTCTCCAGCAGAGCTTTAGGACATCGACAGACAAGCTGTTCTCATGCATTTCTTTGTTATCGGATTGTTTTTGCGCCGCTGCCATGTGCTTTTAACGCAGACGTGATTGTGAACTTGCCAGTCGGCCATGGGCTCATGCTGATTCCTGGCTTTTCTGCCTACTTGCGATCGAACGGAGGGGGGGCGCAAACTCCTCAGTGTGTTTTCGCTCGATAGCATGGAATTCGGACAGGGACGCGCATTGCATCGTTTCTGCAGGGCAGAACAGTGGCCTTGTTGCTCTGCATAGCCCCCTTTGTCAGCCTTAACACAGTGTTTGCTTTAATACGTTACATTTCGGATTCCCCACAAATTAATTTGCAACGTATGTTTCTGCCTATTCTGCATGACCGCTATCTTCCACCTTGGAACGACAGCACGAGTTAATCAACAATATGCATTGGTTGCCCCAAACAACACAGTAAGTCAACCCCAACCTTCAATTCCATCCACGAGACGGGTTTCTGACGGAGCGATGGGGAAGTGATGAGCGATATGTGGAGGTCATCCACATCATGCACATTAGATTTGACAAAGTGGAGTTTCAACACTGTCTCCTCCTTCTTTTTGACTATGATCGATCCTCCCGCACACACCTGCATTTAAGCTAAAAGGCAACAGACCAAAGTGCCGAAACTATGTCGTCTTCATGCAGCTTACAGACACGGGATTACGGCAATTTGCAAATGGTTCATTCAACAGTTTGACAAATAAATACTGTTGAAAACAAATGATTCAATCGAATTATAAAAGCCTTTAGAGTTGTGGTGGAAGGGCAGAATGTTATGCAGCATACGGCATGCTTTATTTGTTTGATTCTGTGTTTTCAAACAGATTCAGTTTATTTCTATGTTATTATACAGTTGAGTTTTTAACACTTTTATTCATTTTAACACTGCAACTGCACTGCTCAGTTAAAAAAGTCCCAAACAGATTTCACTCGTCATCGTCAGCCTGTAAAATATGGCTGTCCTTCTCCTTTTGCGTGTACCCGGAGTAAAATTACCTTCATGAGGTCCTTGATGGACTGCGTGACAACATGTATCATAGTTTCAAGTAAGATCTTCGTCAACTTATCAGTGTCTCAACTCTCAGGCTTCATTATGTTTCTCGCTGGACTGTGTCAGCCTCCAAGACATCCACAAATTAGACACGGGAATCTACTACGAGTACTTGATTATAAGGGGGAGGGAAAGGTCAGGCCATTCATCACCCACCACACCTGGTCATTACAGCAACACCAGTGGAAACTCTGACGAATGAACCCTTCTCACATTAATGGACTTGGCATTCTGGTATTCCGAACGCACACTGCAGTGCGACGCGACAACAAGCTTCATTCATTCTGGAACGCTCGTGACTTTCTTCCGCCAAGACCAATTGCAATCAACAAGCACCTACTTAGAAAAAGGGGAAATGTAACAGATGATGACGTGAGAGGCAATGGATGAATGGAAAAACAACCGTTGTGTCACCGTGCAACAATTTGCAAAGAGACTTTGTGGGAGGAGAACATGCGCAGAATTTGTACTCTTCCGGTACCTCTGTGCTCTAATGCACAAGTTATGTTATGCGTTTTAACGCGCTGGTATACGCGTGTTGTGTGTACTTTTGGATTTGTATTGCTTTTCATATTGTGGAATCACAGATCCCATTTCCCCCAGGTGTATTCTGAAATTAACTATCATTTTGACAACAAATCAACCTTTTCAAACAGCGGTGAAGTGTGAACAATAGATTGAGCAAAGCGGTCTCCCCCGGGAACCTTGCACTCTCCCCACTGTGTTTTCCCCGTTGACGGCCCTCTTTGCTCTCCGGCTGAGCCACAAACGCAAGAGCGAGCCCCCGGTGGCACTAATTACTGCACCACTCAAGTGACATGACAAATTGAGCAAAAGTCACAATACCACGGCTTGCTCGCTCGCTCGCTCTTTGCTTCAACAGTCGTGCATAGGCAACCCATTAGCTCCCTGAAATCCTCTGTCTTGCCCTTGTCCCCACACACAAATAATTAAAGTTTTACTGCAGAAAAGCAATTGAACAGAGCACAGGGGAAGGCCGTGACAGGTGTGAACACCCCTTTTGTGGGACAGAGAGAAGGAAGAGGGAGGATGAGAGACTGTTGGATAGCCTGTCAAGGAAGCGGGGCGGCCATGTCCGTAGCGGCAGGGTTGTATGCCCGACGCTAATTACATTGATAAATGTTGTTGACTGCGCGTCCCGCAACCGGCGATTTAAGGCCTCTTTGACCCCAACTACCACAGTACATGAAGGACAAAGCACTGAAGAAAATACCGGGGGAAGAAAGGAAGAAGAAAAAGGAAGATTTGATGCTTTTTTTTTTTACACTACCGTCCGCATTATCACCATTTCATGGCACCCTCAAAGTTAATTGAATTTGCACCTCCACCCTGCGCTGAATCCTCGCCACTGCTGGCAGGGCCACCTTCATTATATGCTTTTCCTTAGCAGAACATATGCCTCATTGAAACAGACGCACACACACACACACACACACACACACACACAGAAGGGGGGTTGGTTTCTACAGCTTTTTGCCTGTAACCAAAAAGATTTGATTTTGCAGTAAATGATTACATGTGAAAGGTTAAGGCCGATTGAGGAAAGATAAGAAGAAGCACAATATTCATGCATGTGTGTGTGTGTGTGTGTGTGTGTGTGTGTGTTTGCAGTAAGAGAAGGCTGGTTGTGATTGATTCTCCCTTCATTTCCCATTGTGCGCATCATCTAAGGGAGACACGGTGATCCTGAATACAATTAGGAAAACTCTGCCCTGACATTTCTGTAATCCAACAGACCACAGGGGGAGAAATGTGTACGTCGGGTCGGGCTGCTGCATCTGCACTTTCATCTATTGCTCTTTCCCACCCTGTCAGTTTTCTGTCGATGTGAGGGATGCGTTTGGAAAATTGGGTCGATGACAGGTCTGACTTATCAGGCCTGAGTCATTTAGTATTTTATCTGGGCATTACGTGTAGAAAATGCTTGATCTTAAATTAAATATCGACGAGCAATGCCGCAATTTTTCTAAAGTTGTAACGTCCTAGGACATTTACATGAGCGAAACTGTGAAAATAATGTTTTCCAATGTCTCAAAAATGTGACATGCGGGCTGACTTTTCTTTTTAGGCGAGGGTTAAGCCAACTCTTTCACCCCTGAATGCCTGAGTTGCAGGAAATGCAGCGAAACAAGCCTAATTTATGAACATTTGGTGTGTTGATCACTTGCTTGAGGATTGAGGGGCTGCAGTTGAATTTAGCTTTATCAAGCTACATTAGCAGTCATATACACATCAGAAGACTCACTATTCATGATCCCAGCTTCACTCAACCAACAATTACATATAAAAAGTATTCTTGGGTACTCTGAGTAGAAAATGTATTCTGGAAGACAGGTCAAAGTCATTAGTGTAAAAGGTGTCTGTTTAGATAATATAATAAAATAGATGGACGTTGCATGAATTAACTTGCACACATATTGGTTTCACTAAAGCCCAAACAACCTCCTGTAGTATGTAGATAGCAGGTGACAAAAACAAGTACACTCTGTGCTCTACCAATTACTGTGTAACCAATATGTGAGATAATTAATGTACAAGTTCTGGTTTCCAGCCATTGATCAATGGACAACAATACAATCTGTAAGCAATTACTCATTCCAAAGGAGTTACTACTAATTACATTAGTTCACTAATGACTCAGCAGCAAAATAACACCTTAAATTACTCTCAAGTAAGTTTACTTTATTATGCAGCTTTCAGCTTCTTAAGGGTGCACATACAAATCCTCTTAAAATACACCACATTAATCTTAATCAAGGGGTGACCAGAATCCTTGGAAATAAAAATGACACAATACATAAAGAGGCTAACTGGTTATTTTCACTGTAGGAGAAAAAAAAAAAATCACATCACTCTGAAAGGCAAAGCAAGAAATTAAGTAGATACTTCAAAATCAGCCCCAGCATTGTATTTGCCGTGAATTGTTTCAAATCACCCTTCAAATTGGTGATGAGGATTGATGAGGAGACGGCTGGGTCACTTTGGTAAAGGGTAGGAAACAACAACTAATGCATTTAGTTAATACCATAAATTGTTACTACTTAATCATGCACAATAAATCCCAACATATTGATGGCTTGGGAGCAGCATTCTCCTGATTACTGGTGCTTTCAAAGGTTAACAGATGTTTTCAGTCTGGTTATTTGTGCACGGATGGACTGTGTAAGTGAGGGCAGACTGTGCGAAGTGTACACAGTCAGCTGCTTGTTATGTTTAGGTTTGCAGTTGGGACTCAAACGCAGACAAGACACGTAGCCAGTTAGATGCGAGTAAATAATTTAAGCCGTTGGACTCTGAAGTGCCCCACACGGGGTCGTTTGAGCGCTGACACTCGCAACTGTTCACTACAGACACATATTGCTGTATAAAAACATGCTGAATCAAACCCGTTTGAAAGTGCACCAAATGTAACGACAGCATTGCACAAACATGTGAAAAGAAATCCGTAAATATCGCTAGCATGTTAACTATTTCACCGACTACCAATCTACGCATTGAGCTAACAACAAAACCGAGATAGCTAATAGTAAGCCAAGAACACACAGATTACAGCAATATGTGCATCACATCCCTCAGTCAAACCTTTCCCAAGATAAGTCCAAACAAGCACTAGCCAAACTTCGCTTTTCAATCACAATTTGTCACTTACGTTTGTTGTTTTCATGCAAAAGAAATAAATTTATCCCGTTTGTTGTTCGCTGCTAGACGCTAAACGTTACCCGGCAGTGTTATTTCACCCCGGAAGTGGTTTAGTCCGTATACGACGTGATTTGCGGGGGTTTTCGTTTGGCATATGTGACGGCCAGCCAGTTTACAAGAAAACACGGACTTTCTCCATGGCTGCGTCTTATTGGCTAAAAGAGCTGTCAGTCTATTGGTTCTGACGATTAAAATGAGGTGTCAATCATCAAAATCGAGCCAGGATTGGCTGAGATGTCCCCACGAAAATACTCTGGTTTTAAAGTCTCAGCTCACCTCTCTTTACTAAAACCTCTCTAGATTTTGTTCTGCTTCACTTAATTAAATCAAAACTTTGCACAGTTACTGTATACAACCTGGGCTTTGGAATGGATGAGTTTTTAGCCTTGGTTCTCAATGTTTTATAGTGATGGATACACTGTACTTTTTTTTTCTTTGAAGAAAAAAAAAAGTTTTCCATCTTCATTTATTTATTAATTAGTGACATGTATACATATATTTTACATATTCCAACTTATATAGGTTCCCCATTATCCTACAGAAAAGAAATTCTCCAAATAAACATATACAATAACAATATTTACAAAGTTATTGACATTGTTAATCATGCACAATAAATCCCAACATATTGATGGCTTTGGAGCAGCATTCTCCTGATTACTGGTGCTTTCAAAGGTTAACAGATCAGTCTGATTATTTGTGCATGGATGTACTGTGTAAGTGAGGGCAGACTGTGCGTGTAAGTGTACAGTCAGCTGCTAAGTGTACAGTCAGCTGCTCACATTATTAGTTAAATATACAGAACGAATTACGCACACATTCGTGTTGGCAGCGTTATGCATATTAATGTGGGACTCTGCTTGTGGTTTATGCTCCAGCTAAGTATTTTCGGAAACACGTGGCTCTATTCTTAACAGAGCGAATACATTTTAGCTGCTGTGCTCCACAAGGCAAAAGGCCGTCTTCGGATGAACCCTCAGTTTTGTAACATACAAAGAACAATTAAGGTCACACCGAATAAATAATAAAAGCAGATGAAAAGCATCAATTTCAATTGAACTTCACAGATGTTATTGCTATTTTATTGCACTAGCCTGTGATGGTCTCTGTCTTTTTATATTTATTAGCAAGCCATCAGCTATGTGATACAGCTCTGCTCAGTGTACCCACGCTCTCAGGGTTTGGCTCGTCTTCTTCTCATCTGCTTTTTTTTTCTTCTCAGCCAACAAGACAAGTTGAGAAAGGGGGAGCCTGTTGCCAGGCAACAGCCTAGAGTGTATGATTAAAACTTTGATTTCCAATCTATCACCTGAGAGACGGATGCTCTGCGGAGCAGCCGGGATGGGCACAGCGGCTCCATACATGCCAAATGGATCTTTACTGTGAAATGAAAACCTCTGGCTCATATGGGGCTGGGCTTCCTCATCTTGGAACAACTTGACATGGAGCCGCACCTTCAGACTGTCATCGCGTGCCAAGGCTCAAACCTCATGCTCACAATATCCGGTTCACGTGTGGATTTTTGAAGGGAGGTCTTCTTCCCCCTCACTCCTCGTTCTTCCGCTTTGGTCCTTTGTCTTGGACTCCAGACAAAAGTAGCTCATGTCAGGGTACGACACTGATAAAAAAAAAAAAAACTCATACACGTCTGCTTTGTTGAACAGGAATGGCGCCACTGATTAAGGTCTTACAACCAGGTTTCATCACTATGACTGATTGTAATCTGTCTGAGATGCTTTTATGTTCTGGGTGTCTTTTTCCAGAGAGGAATGGTCGGCGGAGGAAATGTGGCGTTTGTGTGTGTGTGTGTGTGCAAGTACCTGAGAACCTCTAACCGGGTGTCAAGGCACGTTAACAGCTTGGCCCCTGGCCATGCAGCGATACATGAATGACATATTTACCCCAGGCAAGGCATATCCCAAAAAAATGTCATGGGTGTGTGTGGATGTTTCTGTATGTGCGCAACAGGCTCATGTTCAATGTGTATATGCTAGCAGTCCCAGGTTTCATCTAAAAGCTCCCCAGAGCACCCCGGTCGGTAGGAAATCAAATCTAGGGAGAGTCAGCGATGCGACGAAACTGAGATGAGATGTTGAGCAGAGAGGAGGGAAAAAGTGGGGTTGTGGAATGTGAGAGACATGTTGTGGCTTCAGGAGACGAGATGCAATAATATACCGACCGGAGATTGCAATTGAGAAAGACACATTAAGGGACTTGACAGTGGCCCCCAGATTCGATTGGGAAGATTGGAAAAGAGAAGCGGAGGTGAGGAGATGTGCAGAGGTTTGACATAAACAGGCATGTCAGTATGACAGACAGTGGAACCTCAGCGGACAGAGAATTTATCGATTCACACTATATCATTCTTGATCAACAGGTGGCGGTTCGAAAACGCCACAAACTGCAGAGCGAGGATGAAGGTAAAAACTGTATTTTGATCAATTTTGAGACAGGTAAAAAAGGAACATTGACCACGGCTGCCAATCAGACCAAAACCAGTTACAGAACTGTCTGCAAAGGGGTCAAAATCATCATCATCATCCAGCGGTAAGATGCCATCCTTTTTAGAGATATTTGTTAAAAAAAATGTAGAATGCACATGTATGGGGCATGAAAGACTCATTTCAAGCAAAAACTGTTATTTACATGTTTTTTGTGGCATCATCAATAAAACAGTATACAGCCGCCACCTTGTTCCCATTGGCTTTGGTTCCGTTGTTTCAGCTTCACCCCAGGCCCTTTGGCTTGTTGCACTGCATTGCTTTCCTGCCGTTTCTGGATTTCTCAGTGATCCATTTTGTTCAAGGCTGATATCCGCTCGGACGATCCGGAGTAGC
The DNA here is from genome assembly GCA_021346845.1 of Apeltes quadracus. Lineage (NCBI taxonomy): Eukaryota > Metazoa > Chordata > Actinopteri > Perciformes > Gasterosteidae > Apeltes > Apeltes quadracus. The sequence goes on from CM037926.1 coordinate 11,435,574, forward strand.
TCTCCCACACAGGGTATCCTGGACTTCGCTTAGCACCTCTCGGTGTGCTGCTTCTTTCATCTGTGGAGGAAAAGTCACACAGAGCCTTTGGAAAAACGGATACAAGAAAGACCTTGGGCATATCTGCAGGTCCCACTCAGCGAGGCGGTTCAAAAGAGCAGAGCAGGGAAACCCTCTTCGACCCACAGAGCCAGAAAGTGTTACAATAGAAGCAAATGAATGGCTTGCGATTGTTTTTTTCATCAAGTGTTTTGACTGCCACCCATCCATCTGTGCTGCGTTCTCAGAGGTCCACAGTATGTGCACCAACGATAACAAGTGTTTGTATAACACGAGGTATAAAAAGAAGACTACAAGCCCCCAAAATGTCCCTTACAGCCTTGTGTTCATTGTTTGGAGATGTGTGTGTGTGTGTGTCTCACAAAGCAGCCATGTCTCACAAAGCAGCGTAACTTTGTTAAATAAAAACTTCAGAAACTTAGTCTGAAGTAAAATAAAATGCGATTATCCGCGTGGCTCAGTAACACTGACTCGTACTGCAGAGAAATCCCCAGGGGCCAAACAATGCTGAGTTTTAGTTTGTAGCTTGTAAAGAAAAAGCAGAGAAATGATTAGATGGATGAAAAGTGCATTGCAGAGCATCTGACCTTTATTTGCAGTCAACCTGCCTATTCCTGCCAAGAATGATTTACCTTGTTAATAATACCGCAGTCCAGCTCTCCCGCTCTGTAACAATGAGGTGAAATGTATATATCAGAAATGTATATATTCTGTCATATTATAGAATAATAGCTTACTTTCTTCAGTTTTCTTTGGTATAGATAGTTAACCTACATGCTCACCTCGATCAGCTTTAATTCTCTCTTTTCACTCCATTTTGATAGATCATATAAACTATTTTTGTGGCTGGTTGTAAAGTTAGAAACCACGTAATTTTCCCATTGGGAAATTACTTTCAAACAGGCACCTGATTGGAAAGATGCTTTCAGTTTTTTATACGAGCTGCTGCCGCATCTCAAAAACGTTCTTCCTCAAGTCTGTGTGTTGTCATTGGCCAATAGCTTTAATTAAAATATAGCACCACGGGTGTCCTGACTATATACAATACAATAAAAACCCCGGAAAGCAAAGCTGGTGTCTTATCAGCTTTAAGTGCTTCTTGGGTTTTTTTATGGACTGAAAACACTGATGATTTTGCGATAATTTCACGAGGAGAATAAAATACTATATGGATTAATGTAATGTCACTACAATCAAACAAAGTGTCATTAGTATTATTTCTTGACTATACATAATGGCTCTAACGTGGCTTAGTTTATATTCCTTGAGGCTTTCTATCTTGAGTTTTAACTAAAAAGAATTGCATTTGTGAGTGGCCACAACAAATGCACAGAGATACAGAGATTTAAAAAAAAAATGTATCAACCTGTCTTCCTGGTTTAGATTGAACTTTTGGTCAATCCCTGCTTGTGAAGGAAACATGGTGGGGCCTTTGGTCAGCACTGATGCAACCCCGTGTCACTAAGCAGTGGAGCCATGGATCGAAAGACACAGACGGAACTCTGTAAGTGCCCTTCCCTTTCTGCAGACCTACAAAAGTGGTCAGAAACCTAACGATGAAGTGCAGCTTTAGTTTAAAGCATCAATGGGAAGGAGTGAGGAGTTGTCCACTTACAGTTGTGCGAGTTGAGTGGGTGTGCTGCAGCTGCTGCTGCTTCATTTGACTGGTGGTACAGTGTGATTGAAGCGAAATGACTGATAGTTTGGTTTTTACAAATACCCGAGGAGCTCAACAAAGCACCGTATCCAGCAGGCGTCACCCCCTCTGGGATTGGTGTGGTGTGTTCATTCGACCAGTCCCCACGGAAGCAGCTGGCTTGGAGCTTTTTCATTACACCCAGTGAAGTTGATTGCATTTTCTCCAGTACTTTCTGAAGTGTCTAAATGGAGCCACTGCCACAGGCTACGCATTGAGTCACAGCCGTCAGCGGGCACTGCAACCAGCCTCCGTAAGGGCAAGCAAACATTGTCTTTGATGCAATAGTATACTGTGTGGACTCCTGAATTATTATTTTTTTTTAACAAAAACGAGAAATGGATAATTAACATGGAGAAGCAGTTGAAGATACATGTCACATGGATGCGTTGTCGGGTTGAAAAAAAAACAAATATGTAACAAAAACACACACACATTGGGTGCCTGAGACTATTTATGAATGAGTGGAAAGTAGTCAATGATTGTTTCAGCAATCATGTGGAGAATTTTAGAAAGTGGCACCTAACTGAGGAAAAAACCTCTAAATCAACATTATCCATGACTTGAAGACAGAATAACTAGGACCAAAGAGATGCTGCAGAGATGCTGAGAGCTGTACAACACCTTTTTAGAATTCAATAGGCAAAAAAAAAAAAAAAAAAAAAAAGAATTGTACATGCATAGGCCTTCTAATTTATTTTGCCACCTTTGTATTGCTGCCTGCTGTTTGTCTTTCACATGAACTGAAATGGGCCGTGGCCACAGTCTGGCAAAATACCTTGGATCAGCTGAATTGAATTAGCGATGTTTTAAATATCCCCTAATCTCCATAAATAAGTACATGTTTTATGGATGACTTATTCATAATTCATCTTCCTTCCAACTCCAAGCGGGGCGGGAGTACAAGTGCTAAGCAATTCTCATTAAGAATTAACAATGGGCTCGACTGATGGTATTATTGACCCTACACAAAGCTGATGACTTCCCCACTGAGTTGTGTACTGTGTTTAAAACATGAGAACCGAAAACTGAGCAGACATGGTATTGTCACAGGATAAATTATTGGGAAAGAAACAAAAGCAGCTGCTCCAGGTGCAAGTTAGTGCACGTTAACATGCTGCTTTGGGTTTGGAATTGTGGGTGCAAAATATTGTTTTCACTGTTGACACATGACACAATTACGGAAAGAGGAAAACAAGGTCTTCTGTCATTTCTACATTCTTAATAACAGTTTAAAATACTGCAAATCATTTGTTTACTTTTGTTACCATTTCAATGATGCTTTCTGGTTGAAAGAGTCCAAAATATGTTCTGGTAATTTGAAATATATATGCTGTTCATCTACTCACCATTATGGTCATGGCTTCTGCAGGTGGCTTTTTCTGACCCTCTTGCTCCTTTATTTTGGAGGGGTGTGACTGGGCCGGGGGAGTCCTCACCGCTCTTAATTTGAAAGCTAGAATCTTTTCTGCAGCTGGATGAATCACTACAGTTTCCTGTGTAACTAGTGGAAAATATGTGTGGCGCAAGGTTACCAAGCCGTTTTTTCTTACTGACTGAGAACGATTGATGCAGTTAAGCTTACACTTTGAATCCAAATCTGTTTTTCAGCGATGAGATGGGTTGATGAGAAAAATAGTTTGGGCTTGAGACACTCATGGGCAACAATAACTCAAATGTTGGAAATAGGAAATGACACCATAGACTTATTGGGAACTGAGAATGTACACGCTGACTATGTGGTGCATGCTGGTAAACGAATGTGGGTCAATACCTTCTGGCAGCATTGAGCTCTAGAACGTCCACAAACATCAGCGGTTCATTCAATTCCGCTTATGAACTTATTCTGCAGATTTATGACCCAGATCTAAAGCATGAATAAACAATAACAACACAGGTCACGGGTAACATTTTGGAGAAAATAAAAATAAAAATCTCCTGGAGAATTGTTGTGATTGCCTTCATGTTCAAGTTTTCCCATTTTTTTCAGAATGCTGTAAAAGAAAACTTACATGCAGGAGATCAAAGAGGCAGCTGAACTTCATCACTTTGGTCTCCATCGGCAGCGTTCCTGTCTCTCTGTGGAAATGTTCCTGGTATCTGAACACATTGTTAGCAATGACATTTTGAGGACAGTGAACTTGAACAAACACGCAGACAAACCCAAACATTTTACAGTACGTTAGGCATGTGACACACAGACTGGTGGTGGAGTTGTCGACTCTCTGGATATAACAGCCGGACTTGTTTCCCGAGGCTGAGCAGCTTGTCTGGTGGCCGACCAAAAGTCAAACTGGGACTCCAGGTCAAGGATTAATACATTTCTAAATTAAATTCCAAGTTCCCTATGGCTGCATCTGCTAAAACTGCTGCATTAAAAGCCCTAAGAGTGTGTGTTTGTGCTTTTCACTGAAGAGCCGAGAATGATGCTACGAGTGGGAGGAAAGAGTCAAAGTCAAAAAGCCAAAATTAGCTCAAACTGAATTTCAGATTTGGGGGGTAATTCCTTATCGATTTATCACTACAGGTAACCTCTTTCCATTGTCATTGGATATCGTGTGCATACATATTACATGAGTAATAACCCAATGTTTAAGAGCACACAGCTCAATTTGACAAGACAGACAGATAAGGCCTCTTTTCCAATGTGACAAGCATGCTCATTAGATCAAAGCCGCCCCTCCCATTGTAAGGATCTCCACCTGTGGCTGGAGAACGTCTTTACAAAGGCGCAGTAAATGTGTACATTTAGGCCATTTTTGCCCGTTAAAGCATGCAAACTCGTTCTAGTAGATATGGAATGCCGTTTTATTCACAATTAAATGAATAAGCCACGCCCGCTGATTTGCATATAAGAACTTGAAATAAAAGTCCCTTGAAATAAATAAAAGTGGCATTAGGAAAATAAAATACAATACTGCTATTGGCCTTTTTCACCAGCTGGATGAAGATTGAAAACATAGATGTGTAGTAGAGGAAAACATAGATGTGTAGTAGAGAACAATATCAGTTGACTTAACTTATTTCATTTGGGAAAGTATAAATATACAGTATTATGAGGTTATAATTCACCTTTATACTCTTTTAGGATCAACTATACATACTTGTAAATCCCAGTGAGATCAGATCACTTCCTTATAATTACACTGAGCTATCCTTACCATGGTGTGCTGTCTGCAGCAAGTAAGCTGCCCCCCATCCCTGCCGACGAATTGAACCGACGGGGCAAATATATTCTCCCTCTCATCTGTCAATCCCTTCATCCTTGGTCCGATGCCTTGTGGGACAGCAGAGGGTGGATTTTGCCTGATATTATCCGAGGCCCGGGCCGGCACGCAGGGAGGATTTGAGTGTGTAAACCTCTCGCTTTGATGTCTCCTCGAATTTCCCAGCTTGGGCAGGAAATTGAATGGCGGTATCTAGAAGAGACGGCCAACAAAACTCTGACCAACAAAATGCCAGGGAATTAATTAAACAAGGGTCGAACGGGAATGTGCATCGTGCGGTCAGATATCCTTATCCGCAACGTGTGCACTGCCACTCGTAACAAGAACCAAACCAAAACAGTTGTTTGTCGAAAAATCATCCGGCTGAAGGGGCGACGGCTCAAAACAGTCATTTCCGACGCAGCCTCTAATTAAAGAGGTATCCAGGGAAGTTCATTTGCTTATTTGGCGTCATAAGCTCCTCTTCTTAAAAACAGCAACTACAGGAAACATGGCTGCCCAACAAGGCCCAACGTTGCCCCACAGCTCCGTGCTTAAGGACACTCCTAGGACCTCTGCAGAGATTTTCTCCCGCATTCCCTTTTCCTCAAAATTTCAATCATCGATATAGAAAAGGCCTTTGGGAGCCGTTTGTGTGGCACAGCATGGGAAAAGCAGTAAAACCGAGGTCCGCGTTACACCTGACGGTGTAATACGCGTGAATTAAAAAAATAGCCCGCTACATCGCGTGGACTCGTGAGAACAGAACATTTCTGACCGTCCCAGAAGCGACGAGGACTAAAGGCTAACTTGCCGCTGTGAGGGAACGCTCTCGCAGGTCAGAACAACTTGACAAGGTTTGATTAATCGCCGTGGGAAACCTGGTGGAGAACGGCAGTGACTAATGACCCGTGTACGGCTGTTGATTCGATCAATCAAGAAAAGGCTGTTGCCGTGCCAATAATTGCGTGGAAGTAGCCTGTATCTCTCTCTCTCTCAAACACCCACACACACACATTCTGAGTGAATAAGTTGTTTGATTTGAAGTGACATTCCACCACAAGTTGCCTACGTCCTTAATTTAAAAGTGAATAAGGGTACCTTGAATGCAATAATGACCTGTGATGGTTGGAGAAAAAGCGTGTTTCAAAAGAGAAAATCCTACTCCATAAAACCAAGATTGTCTGCAGTCTATTAGTACTTCTAAAAGCTGCGAGGCATTTCGCGGTGCCATTACAGACTTTACTGCAGCGCAGTTCTGGAGGCGTGCTTTTATGTTCACACTTCCACAATATACAAAACATGAAATGATGAAGCAAACAGTGGGGCTGTGTGGATCAACAATGCATTTTTTAGCACGATAACTACTGAGATTTGGACCTCTTCAAAAACTAATTTTCTGCCTGCTGCTATTTTGGAAGCTTGAGACATAGATTCACACTTCAAGCATCTGCATATGCAGTTTGCTTTTAAATGACCTTACCTCATTACTATTACATAAACAGCTAAAGCTTTGTTGCAGTCTCAGTGTTTACAGGCACATTAATAATTTGTCTACCAGGAGTAAGGCAATATCAGAATACTGCACCTGCTCTAAATATAAACTAATTATATATATATAAACTAATATATATATACATATATATATATATATATATATATATATATATACATATATATATATATATATATATATATATATATATATATATACATATATATATATATATATATACATATATATACATATATATATATATACATATATACATATATATACATATATATATATATATACACACACACACATGAATAAGAGAAGACATTCAACTAAAATACTGTACATCACAAAACAGTATATTGACAAAAAAATAAATAAATAAATGCTGAAACTGAAACTGTATTTTTTGGAACTTATGCCGCCACAGTAACTTCACATTGCAAAAAGCAGACCTGTGACTGATCCAACACATGAGAGGTCCGCATCTGAATAAAAAAAACATTATACTCATTTTAATTAGTGTTGTTCACGCTGATGACAAAAAGAAAACAGAACTAAGTTGAATGTTGCATCAGGCTGTGCATCATCATCATCATCATCATCAATCTAAAGCAATGCCAAATACCACAATGGAAGGAAAAGTAGGTTTTATATTTTATTCCAAAACCTTCAAAATAAGTTTCAAGTTCAAGAAAGTAGAATAAGCTTAGACACAATGCAAAGCATCATATACAGACGGATAAAATACATTTTATATATTGCAGACAAGCCATGGTGGGTCTTATACATATGTACAGTATGTATGTAAACTTTTATGTACAATCTTTTTTACATATACAAAAAGCCTTGTTTCTAGTTTTCTTTGTATATATTTATATATATATATTTATATATAGAGAGATTCGTCATATACTCCCCGCTAGCATTTGTACTACAATAATGAAAAAGAAAAACATTTACATATATGTCAATCCATTTTTTCTTTTTTATATTACAAATGTATTTTCATAAAAATATATCTCTGTACAAAAATGTTTTTTTAATTTTATTTGTCAACATATTCTGTTTTCTTAGAGACACTTTCCTTCTATGGTTTACCTCTGTAGTTGCACAGTCTGCTCCAGTCCATGTTAATTCATTTCGTCACAGGGAGCCTTTTGGTGTGCAGCAAGACATCGACACTGAACTTTTGTCTTTAACCGTTTTGTTGTGGTGTTCGGGGGGGCTCTGTTGATTTCTGAGTTTCAGTCTCAATTACAGATTAGCAGAGAGATATATTGGGCTGCCATGACTATATGTAATAATAAAAAAAAGACAATAACTTTGTTGCCATAACAAAAATACAGGAATGTAAAGTCTCTGGTAATAAAAAGCAGCGCTGTAAATACAAATATGTAATGCTCAATATGAATGAATCAGACATTTTGTCATCTCAAATATGATCACTGTATACAAACAGAGGAGCGGTTATGGGATTACAGCTATTAAAAAGCAACACGTGGACTCTGATGCGCTTGGTAAAATGAAATACATTCAGCAATTGGTCAGTAATAACTCCAGTAACCTGATCTTAAATCATGAAACTACTGTTCCACTCTAATCTCCATGAACAGAAAAGAAAACAAGCATCTCCTTACCCCTCTCCCCCCATGTTAAGAGTCCACTAGAGACACTGTGGGGGACAAATTGCATGGAATGGGTCTGAAAAACACAGCAGTATTTCCGGCTTAGTCGTAGCCTTCAATATGCCTTGACAATGGAAGATGGGAGATTACAAATAATAGTTGATGCACACAGCGTGCCGCCAGGGATTGCTTAGTTTTCCAATGCATCTACACAGACCTGCACTGAAAAGTGAACACGGGGGGCGGAAAGAAATAAGAAGCACTCGGCCCATTTCCCGACCGGGAGAAAACTCCGTGAGCTCGATGGGAACTGGAACAGCACATCCGCGGTGCCTTTCATTACAGAGGGGACGGCGGGGCAGGAGAGAACTCGGAGCTGCGTCTGGCTGATAACGAAAAAAGAACCTCGGCTGATCAGAGTTTCTGTCTTAAAATATGCAAAGAGAACCAGGAAGTAGCCAGCCCCTATCAAGAAATGGCCTCTTTAAAGTCTTCTAGTGCTGCTCAATCCAGAATCCACTGATCTTCGTATGACTGCGCTGCCCTTTCTTTGAGAACTTAACAGACTAACCCAGATGGCTCAGGAAGAAAACTATTTCTATAGATGTAGTGTGCATTAAATGGAAAGCAGCCTGGCATAAATTTTGAAAAAATGAAAATATTTTGATTCCCATTAAAAGCTTTTTTTTTAAAGTATTGCAGCGAAATGAAGCAACATCCAGAACTGATTGAAACAATTTGTCTTCATTTGGTAATTTGGTTATTCAGCGAACCTTTAATTAATTATCAGCCAGACGTCAAAGACGTTAAAGCACATTGCAAAGTACATTTATCTGACATTATAATGCCTCTGGTTATTGTAAGTATTTGATGATGTTTGGAACTTAAAAATATAGCCACTCAAGCAGGTTTACCAAGGCACTATAATGGATGTAAAGTGCTTGTTAAAGACAGGTGGAGGGAACATTGAAAAAGCTATGAATTTGGCCCTTTAAAACCATTTCTGAATTTTTTGAGATCGAGCCCTTTTGGGAAAAAGTTGTGTAAGCTTATACTTATATTTATAAATGTATATGTTTATCCAAAACCACAGTCTAAACCTAGTCAAATATAATGACTTACTTCTAGTCAGTGGGGGCATTATCGCTTATTGGTTTGTTTAAAACTCAACGCAGCTCAATAAAGTGTACTAAACGTTGCCACGGGAGGAATGAGCAGAGGGGGGAGACCACATCAAAGTGGCCCTAACAAAAAACTAATGGGAACGTAATGAAGCGACTGCTGAAATATTTAGTGCGACTACAGAACAAAAACTAATGAAATGCACAATACACAATGCAACAGCCCCATGCAACTATGAGAACAGAGTAACAATGCCTTCAAGATAATGGGAGTGCAACAGCTCCTTTCATGAAATCCACTGGGTAATTCAATCGTTTCCTTTTCCATCAGTTCTCAACCAGAGAAAGAAAAGAGCGATATTCTATCCTCACTGCCGAGATAAGCGAGAGCTTTAGAAGTAATAAAACTGGATGAGCAATTACTGACCCTCAGAAAACCTAATTGAAGGAACAATACAGTGATTGGTTTCAAAAGGCCGGGATTTATAAGGGAAACAATGTACTCGTGGCGACTTTATACCGGTTGGTACTCCACGGAGGTTGATTTCAACTCTGAAAGTCACTTTTTTGCATTTGTTTAGAAACGTATACGAAAAAAAATCAATCAAATTTCGGTTCCAGTTGCTAACCTTTAAAAGAAAGACTACGTGGTAGGGAGCTATGGATGTTTTTCAACACTATGTAACTGATGACCTGTCCTGTCAGTGATAATGCTAAGGTACACACACACACACACACACACACAAACACACAATTCAAGGGTTTAATTCATTACCGTTTTGATTGTTTCACATTGGTCATGTCTTCCACCTGCCAAGGTAGATTCTTGCTTTTATAGTGATCCGTGTTCAGTGTATAGTGATCCTGTGTCGCACTTTCGAAAATAGATATTTCCGGGCATCACTCCCCAGTTGCCACAGATGTGAGGAACGCTGGCATCAGAAGCATCATCAACGCGGTTTTCTTGTCATATTTATCATTTCAAATTGAACGCATCGGAATAATCGGTATGCGAGCAGCTCCCCTGCTGTCGCAGCTCAGAGGGAACCGTCTGCAACATTTCCCCACGGTGAGTGAGGACAAAGCAAAGCGACCCCAGTGTCGTTCTACATGGCCTGAGCTGTCAGAAGTTAACTTGGGGGGAAAAAAAAAAGACCTGCATGTAATCCAGGAGGAGCACACATCTGACTCAGAATCCACTGTGCAGACTCGTGGGGCCTTCAGCTGTACATTTTGAGGGAGTTCAAACACGGCCACACTTTGATCTTTGTTTTCCTAAGGCCAAGTTAAGGGGAGCTCACACGGCAACTCGACCTGGAAACGGAAGGGGGGGGGCGGGGGGGGGGGGAGAGTGATGTGGTCCCAAGACATTTACACATCATGGAAACGCAATGCATCGTAGTTGACATCGATGTCTCCATGGAGCGACAACGGCAGAAAAGTTGTACCAGATGCTAACGGGAAGCAAATATGAGACAATAAGCGTCTTTTGTTAAGAGTTGGATTTGCTCTCCCACACCTCCGTTAAGTCTGGTCTTCCCTTCCAGACGTAAACATGTAAAGGGATCGCACACGAATCACTGAAAACAAAGAAGCAGATTCTCACACTTTTTTTTCCTGGTCAATTCATCGGCACTGTTCCAGCTGTCCTTTTGTTTTATCCATGTCCACGTCATCCAGGTAGTGTCATGTTTCCAAAAAAGGAAATAATAGTTGAGAACATTTAGCAAATTAGCTGTTGTGTATTAGAGAAAATTTGGGGCCAAAACATAATTGATCTCTACAGCCTCTCCAAGTGCATTTTTTTTTTTACGCAGCCCTAGCTACATTTTAACACGTCCTCTGGAATCTGCTGCCACCGCAAGCAGATCTCACTCCTGCTTCAAATAGAAAACTCTCCAAATGACCATCATGACTTAGTGAATTTTTAACTCATCCACAGCCTGAAACTGAACACTTCCAACAGCTGCAGCATCAGGCCTCCGGGGATTACAGGGTTTTCCAGTTATTCATCACAGAAAGCAAGCAGTGTATAAAAAGAGAACCCAAAATCAGAAAATGGGAAACGGAGAGAAGCTTGAATCAAAACAGTCCAGACTGCCTCCCTCTTGAGTCGAGCGGACCGACCGTGTTCTCTGGCTGGCCTTCGTGCAGCTGACTTCGTTAGCTACAGGTCAGTTTCTAGACTTATAGTTGACTACACAATTCCCTTTGGGTCCAGGCGGAGCGGGGTGAGAGAATTCATCACAGCGTTGCTTGCAGCGTTACTGCTGCAGGCTGCAGTTTGAGGTCAAAGCTCTTCCTCAAAATATGGAAAAAGTATCAAGAAACCATGAAGAGTTACAAAAAGCATTTTGTTGTTCTCTTCACGCGGTTTCTCTTTTTTTTTTTTCTCGTTGTTCTGCTGCAGGTCAGAGCCTTTTGCCATTGGAGATGTTTCTTGAATGTACTACAGCAAATAAAATGATCTGTGTCTTTGCCCTCGGCTCGAGGAACTATGGATGTCCTCAGTTGGCAGGCAAGCTATGTGGTCCACTTCTCCTCTCCTGACTGAGTGCGGGAAAAGACGAAAGATAGAAATGAAAAGAAAAGAAATTCCACTTTTTATAGAAGAAGAATACCTAAAGTCAGATTTTTTTACCTCTGGAGGAAGAAGTTGCTATACAGCTGTGCACACTGTGCTGACTGTAAACTCTGTCTCACTGGCCATGATGTCGGTGGGTTGGATGTTGCGGTCATACATGGGGTTCTCAAACGTAGCCCGTCCATTCGTGTTCTCGTGGCCCACGTAACCATTGAAGGGGACTTTGGGTCTTCGCCTGAAATCCAACGAATCATCATTTTTTAGTTTCATTCGTGAGTTATTAGTCTAGTGCGTGACATCTTTAAGCATATACCTTTTCCTCAACAACAACAATTTTTTTTTTTTTTTTTTAACTTTGAATTTGAATTTTTTTTTTTTTTTTTTTTTAACCAGATCATAATCGCATTAAAGAAGCTGCAACCAGCCAAACGCTCGTCAGGACGGGTCACTCACGGACTCACTCCGTCTGCCATTGGAACAGTAAGCAAATACTCAAACAGCCTGCTAGTTCCGTCCTTCCCACTGTTATGAACAAAGTGAATGGATTCCGAAGGACGTCTGCAACAACAGATAACTTTGCACAGGTCAATTAAACGCTGACTTAAGATCCTTCGTAAGTAAGTAACGTCCCAATGTGGATTGCAGCTGATTTGTACTGTGAAATAGATCAATGCCGCGGGCTTTACCTGTGTTTGTAGAGATACAGAGCGAAGCCTGCGATGATCATGGCTATAAAAGGCACTAGGATGGCTGCTGCCACTGAGCTGCTGTTGGATGCAAAGTTGAAGCCTGGGCTGTCTTTGCCAGACTCTAAGCTCTCTGGGGGGAAAAGAGATAAGACATTGAGGCCTTGGTTTAGCATCACTTCAGTAACTTACATAATATACATTGTGATTACTGTACATCCCATGAATAAAATAATTAAAAGAAACAAATGGTAAACCCTTCTCACCTTCTGCCAAGAAGTTATACAAAAGTTATACAGATTTAAGGCAAATAAACAGTGCAAATAAAACTGTACAAACTGTGGTGGTCTGCCAGGAAAGCTTCCCCGCCCCGGCATTGTCAAATTCAATTATCCTAGCAATGAGTCTTAATTACTGACATCATACGCCAAAAGCTATTAAGCCATTTCAGATTAATTCTCTAATTTGCAGAGGTGAGTGTGTCTGCAACGGCTCCATTGGAGGCCCACCTGTTTGCCGCAGAAGGCCAAAAAAGCTCCAATGAAAGGGCGAGTGACAAACAAGAAGGAATTCAATTAGTGGAACCGGTGGACTTTCAAATCAACCCCCTGCTGCATGGGCGCGAGCTCACCCGCACACACGCGCACACACACACACACACTCGTGCAACCTAACTGCAGTCGCAGTTACACCTCCACTGAGTTAAAAACCAAACGGGAAAACCTCGACAAATTGAGAGGGATTTTGTTTTTCTCCAAGATGTCCAACCCCTCCCACCCCCCCACCTCCCATCCGCTTTACTCATACACACTTAAAACACACATGCACATAAAATGCCCTGGCACCAGCCCCAGTCCTCAGTATTAGTAAAGAGCTGTTTGCTCGATCAGTGTGCCGTGGCAGGGAGAGGGGTGGGGGGGGGTGGGGGGGGGGGGGTTCTGCACCTGCTGTTCAAGCACCTCTCTCATTACAGCACATTTTCACATCCACTTTCATTATGTTCGCACAACTTTCCCTGTGCATAGGCACACTTAATCTGTGTTAGCACTAATTCCAAGTTAGTCAACTCCATATTGCGTCTGTTTTGGAACCCGCGCTGCCGTCTGCCACGCAGTCAGCGCGGAAGCCGCTGCAATCTGGGTCTCGCTTTTAAAAAAGCTGCCTAAAAGTCTTGCAAACTGTTTTCAACTTCAAAAGCGTTCGCAAGAGAAAACAGAATAAGTATGAAAATGATCTGCTTGGGAATTAAACAAATCAGAACGTAAAGGATTTGGTTCTTATTTAAATTGAAATTATCATATCACACACAGACAGCAGTTTTTGCCATTTCTTTCATGTATAGGTATTGTCCTACACGTAGGAGAGGGGCCAAAGGCTGTGCAGGCTACATGAAGGATTAACAGGTTTGAATTAACCAACAGAGAAACATGCAATTGATGAAGGTCAAAAATACATTAATTTTAAAGGCCAGAACTTTTCTCTCCATCTTTCGGCACGCGATTGGGCCTTGATGCTGAACGGCATCTTAAATAGATCAATTCAATAGTTTTCTCCAAGCAAACACACCATGGTGGTTTTTAACTGGTGGCAGCAGTGAACCAATGTTGAATCAAACCATGAAGTAAAAAAAAAAAGAAAACTGCACAAGACATTCGGGGGGAGTCAGGTCTGTAAGAATTTGTGGTACACAAACTGTAGCGAGGAGGATAATATGGGTGGGATTTTTTTAGGTCACGGACATGAAGCAGAATTTTTAGATCGCTGCAGCCTTTTGAAAAAATGTTCAATATCTTTGGCAGCATAGCTAAAGTCACTAACAGCAACCACACAGTGCCACACAGCAGAGAATAGATATTTACTGTATCCAAACGGAAAGATCAACACATTACCCACAATTTGTGAAGGAGAGGTTTTTGGTTGCTTTGTTGTGTGTGTTTTCTGACTATCAAATCATGTTTTTGAGCCAGGTTTGCCCCTTTATGCTGGATTCACAGCCGCGCTCTCCAGAATTGCTTTCACATTTATCGAAAGTATATCAGTTATAAATCCAGCACACCAAAACCGCATGCCGCGAAAGCAGCCGAGGCTAAGGACGCTAGACATGTTAGAAGTGAAAGCTTTCCTTGATAGAAATCTAGACAGGGAGAAAATATATATATATATATATATATACACAAGAGTCTTTCCAAGAGACAGCCTGGTCTGAGTGGCTTCTATAACCAAGCAGGCAGCTTACTCACCCAGTCTTTGGAGACCAAATTGGCTGAAGCCTTTTCCTCTGACAAATCCCTGGTACACAAAGGAGTTGGATGACGAGATGTAGGACACCTAGGGAGAGAGCGAGAGAGAGGGGAACGGAAGACAGACACCCTGTGTGTCACATCCAGGCTTCACAAAGGAGAGTCTCATCAAAGTGGCAGCAGCTGGTGCACGGAGAAAACCGAAGTATCGTGTCAAAGGAGCTGATGGGCACTCTCGTCGCTGACATTTAATATGGTGTTGTCTGCTCAAGAGCGCAAACATTAAACACACACGAGGAGCACTCTCTGCTCGCTTGCACGTAAACACTAAAGAGTTGCGAGGCTCGTGAAGCGGGGCCCATTTAAAGAGACACTAGTGACAGAGCCACACATCCTGCGACACTGGATGGGTCTGCATCGTAGGTGCCTGCGGTTGTGGGGTGATACTGGAGAGAGGGGTGGAGGGGGTCTGTCGAGTCCTGATTACCAGCCAGTGATTTAACTGACATTTTAATTAAAGAGAAACTCTTGGTGGGCCCTCCATCTCCCGAGAGTGACATGGTTAGTGTGTGTGTGTGTGTGTGTGTGTGCATGCATCACATAAAAGGTGCATGCGTTCTAGTGTGTCCATCTTTGAATGGAATATATTTGCAGCCACAGAGGTTCTGTAACTTGCACTTACATGTCCTTCAAGGGCCCAGTTGTCTATTTTGAACTTGTTGACAAAGATCTCCACGGGGCCTCTGATCTGGTGGACCTGAAGCAGCAGCTGAGCTTCCTCCTTTTTATATATACCTAGAGGAAAAAACACGCTGGCGGTTAGTTTGGAGCAACGACTGCAGCAATTATCTGTAAATCTGCATCAGCAACATTACTTCCACCGGAGAGCGGGGGCAATTTGTAGCTGTAAAGAATCATTTTTTTACTACAACGTGATGAGGAATGAAGCGTCCAAGAGCCTTGCACATGCAAATTTGAGCCGTAACGATCACAGCTGCATGGTCGTTATGAGACTACGGATATAAAAAAAAAAAAAGTAAACGTCTGCTGTTCTGTGACATTAGCGCAAAATCTATTCCGCGCAGCGACCCGGCTGTTTTCTGGCTTTTTTACTGGAGCCAGTGCCGGCCCGAGCCTCTTGGGGGCCCTAAGCAGAATTTTATTTGGGCGTCCCCCTCCCACCACGCACAGTCATCTGTGCAAGAAGATTATTGGCACAAATGTCACGCTATACTGTTATAGCGAAAATTATAAACGAATACAGTGAGGTTATAATACAAAACTAGGGCTGCTTGCAGCATAAGCGAACTAAGCGGCTGCTTGGGGCCCACAGGCCAGGCGGGCCCAAGCAGCCGCCTAGTTTGCTTATGCCTTGGGCCGGCCCTGGTTGCATGATTGCTACAGTAGCTCGAAGGCAACTTGTGCTACGTGGGCATTTCAGCGTCTGTCCTTGAAGCTCGCTTTTTTGGGGGGTCGTACAAATGACCAGGCCAGGGGGCCCCAACCAGCCGCTTAGTTCGCTTATGCCTTGGGCCGGCCCTGATTGGAGCTTATCTGACACGGTGTGCTTGTGGGGAAGGGAAGTCTTCTGCGTATGTGCGAGATCGTTTAGAAGGTGTCTACAGTGACTTCTGCTTTCAGTGTACCAACCGGCCAATTTAAGTTCCACTCCGCTGTGGTCGATGAGCGTTGCGTTCACGCGGTTGGTAAATGGTTCGAAAGCGGTGATGCTGAGCATGGCCGGTTGCTTCTTCCCCAGGTACTCGTACGATCCCCTCCAGAGAGAGTTCTTGGAAAATACACCGGCAGGGACTGAAAGAGGAAAAAGGATTGATATAGAGAAGGAAAAAAAAGGCTTTTCATGTGCCAGGTGCCTGGTTGGAATACCTTCCAGCTGAGTAGAGGAGATAATCAGTGAAATCGGATAACAGGCTGCGATGCCTCACACAGACCGTCATTTGGATACAACTAGATTCAATTATAGCAAAATCTTTTTTTGATGAAGCTCCCCATCCATAAATACAGAAAATAAAATTAGATTTCCACTTAGAACCACAGCAAAAAAACAACTATATATACAATAATGGGAACAAATCATCTTAGAACATAACTGTCTTACCTGGTAATTTGGATGGTGGCTCCTGCACTGTACCCACCGGGCTCTTACCACTCGGGCGATTATCAGCTGAAGAACACAGCAAAACACTGCTTAGTTAAGAAATCATTTCAGTTAATCACGAGGTGGAAGTGAAAGCCAATTTCCTCTTGAAACAGCCCTGAGGCGACTGCAATTGGACGATATCACCATCAGCACTTCCTACTAATAAACCGCGTGATGGAGTCAACTCAAAGGCCCCCAAAGAGCAGCCCGCTTGTCCCCCCGCTTGTCCCCCGTTTGTCCCCCGCGGGGCGGATCGCCAAGTCTGGGAAAGCGTTTTCAAGGCTTCGAGGGGAAGAACTTTAATAAAGCCCTTGCTGCACACACAAGGCCGCAGGTCTACATCACAGTAGTAAACGTACGCCCACACAGGCGAACGGAGCGAGGGGGGAGGCTTACATGCAACTACAAGCAAAGACGGCTATACTGACGCTAGTTTATGGGCATAAATATCACCTTGGATAAAAGTATATGGACATAAACAAACGCCCATGCACACACACACACACACACACACACACGCGCTCCTGCAGCCTGATGCTTTATTAGGTGCCAGTCTTTTGAGCTTTCCTTCCATCACTACGCCCACAGGCACTGTTAATGCACTCAATGGGCTGAGCCTAGTTCTTCCCCCCCCCCCCCCCCGCCTCATTCTTAATGGCATGGCGTTAGAAAAAAACAACACCAAACCTTTATATTTACGCAACGGCTCAGCATGGAATCCATCACACGGAAGTTCCCCCTCTCGTACGCCTTTCTCTATGAGCTATAAGAATCCTTCTTCCATCGTTAAATTGTGTGACAATGACTTTATGCTTGCTTCCTATATGTATTTAGGCCAGTGCTTGTGCCTGTCCTAATGGCAGTCTATTTGTCTGCTAGACCTTGTTAACACTGCCTCACCATTTATAAATCGGCTCTTCTGCTCACCTAATCAATGGGACGCATTGGCCTAATCAGGTTCTGCACCCTTGTTAACTTTTCAAAGCGCGCGTGTGTGTGTGTGTGTGTGTGTGTGTATACGGGGGTTGACTCTGAGTGTGCAATTGCACACAGTTCAATTGTGTGATGGATGGGCCGTCCTACCCCTGGCATGTGTCTGAGGAAAAGCAAGTGACGACACGGCTGTTCATCAACATCAGCCGAGATCGCAGTGGTTCCCAAAGAGGCCGCTAATGGAAACGGCACATTACAAATATGAGGTGAAGCGCTTCGAGTGTTTAATGCGTCCGTGTCGGAAAGTGGTTTGCCAGGTGCACACATCTGATCCCGGGAGCTTTGGTGGATGCGGTTGCCGCAGTGAATGTTCAAGCGTATTTAAGAGATTTAACAGAAGCAAAAGCAACAAAAAAAAAAGGCTGCTCGTGAATGCACATCTATGCGTATTTAACACTGGGTATTCCTCAGTCTTGACTAGATGTAACGTGACTCCCGTTCATACCTGCGCAGAGAGGCGGTTTCCCTGTCCAGCTTCCATCGGACCTGCAGGTCCTGTGCTCTGATCCCCCGGCCAAGTAGAAGCCAGGCTGACACGTGTAGATCAGCGTGTAGCCAAGAGATGGCAGTTCAATGGCTCTGACATCAGACTGGGCTTGCAGCTCTGGTTGGCTGCAGTGGTGGGCTGGAAGCGAGAGAAGGACACAGAAGGATTAGGGTGACCAAAGGAAAAAAAAAAAGAGACTGAGAAACCGGTTCAAGTCGGGTTGAGGGGATGAACAAGGGGAGGGGATCAGAGGAGCGACAGATAAGAATATCAAAAGAGAGAAAAGGTCAGCCCCGGTGGACGTTGGGGGTCATTACAGGGGTTATTTGTTTTTCAGGAATGCTCGTTTTTCTGCGTTTAAGACTCCCACTTAAATGAACACATGCTTCTACATGAATGTGTACTTACCAATGCACTCAGGTTGAAAACCACTCCAAGTGAGGTTGGGCAGACAAGTGCGAGTTATGGAGCCCTGAAGTAAGTATCCCTTTTTACAGCTGAAGAACACAGTGCTGCTGATCTGTGAGAGGACACACAAGAGCATGTATAGCTGTGGACTGGACTAGGAGCAAGTATATCACACACCACAGCACGCAGACGTTCACAAAGACATGGCGTTAATTCACACCTGGTAGCCTTGACTGTTGTTCTGGTTTCCAAAGAGAGGAGTGCCTGGGTCTCCGCAGGTGGTGCGAGTGGGATCTGAAAAACACACCACAGCAATTCTGTGATAACTGCTGTAATGCTAAAGCGTTACAGAATCTAATCCCTTTTTTTTTTTCTTTAGGATTTTTTCTTCACAAAAAGAAAAGAAACATTTCAAAATTATATCGATCAACTTAAGAGTGCAGTGTAGAAATCTTAAAAGGAATGGCACATGCAGTTTAAGAGGTTTGCTTCAGGGTTTCAGGGTAATTTTCAGATGTGGAAATTAAACCAGTCTTTCAAGTGAATTCCTGTTAACTTAAGAGGTGTACAAGATATGACCTAAAGCTTAGTTACTGTAGAGGTACAACACTGTTCTACTTTGAATTTATAATGAATCGCATCTTACTAAAACTAAGTAGAACATTTGCTATTCCTTATTTAAGGAGGTTAACTGCATAAGATGTTTTTGATTACAGGTCTGCTCTGCCAGACCTACAGTTCCTCCACAGTAATTCGGAAATGTTAAGGATTGGCTTAGTTAAACTAATGGGAGTGAAAAAATGCATTATTAAAACAGCTGGTAAGCTCTGTCAGATGGTTTTTTTTTTTGCGAAATTTGTGATTTTTGATTGCAAACTGTAATCAGGATTACAAGGGAGAACATAAGGGGGAATAATGTATGCCAGCCAATGGAAGGCAATATGTAAAAGACCATGAGCCATGTTTGAACATCATTGCTTTGATTTGATGTGTTGGACTATGAAATAAGTGGACAATTCATTCATCTCACCTATGCACGAGGGTTGCGTGCCACTCCAGGTGCCATCGTACTGACAATACCTCCTGGTAGATCCCACCAGGATGAGTGGAGAGTAGCAGGAGAAGGAGACGGAGGAGAGATAGGTGAATCCTCGGTCTTCCCTCCTTCCCTGGGCGGGCATCCCTGGGTCTCCACAGAACACAGCTGCAAAGACAAAGGTGGGGGGGGGAAGGGCACAGAGAAACAGGGATAACAAGTTATAATTCAATATCTTACAGGGGAGGGGGGTGACTTGTTAACTAAGGGCTATACATGGGTGAAATAAATGTCAGGAAGACATAAATCATTCGCTATGCGATTCGAGATGTGAGCGTTAGCGCCACTTACGGAAGCACTGGGGTTTCTCGCCGCTCCAGTTGCCGTTGCCCTGGCATGTTAACACAGTGGGCAGAGACAGCTGGTAACCTTGGTTGCAGGAGTAACTGATGCTGGAGCCCCAGGTGAAGTCCGTACCGACCACCTGTCCATTCGGGATGATAGGCGGTGGACCACATACGATCGCTACAAAAAGGAGCACAGAGGCATTGGAGGACATCATGGATTCTGATTCATAGTTCATAGTTTAAATAATGGGGGGTCGAGTCGAGTGTTAATGACACCGACATATGCAAGATCCATTAGCTGTAGCCTTTCGTCGTCTAGGTTTACGTCATCATTGTGTTGACACCAAGATCACACCGAATTAACTTCACCTTTGCAGAGAGGTTTGGTGCCGTTCCAGGTCCGGTCCTTGGTGCAGATGAGCGTCGAGGCCCGGTCCGCGTCCATAGTAAAACCAGGGGAACAATGGAAACGGACCGTGAGGTTGTAAATGAAATCGTTGCCCTGCCTCATCCCGTTGGCTGGCACTCCAGGGTCACCGCAGTTGATCACTGCAGAAACAAACAGAAGGCGATTAAAACAAGACCAAATGAAAAGGGGTAGAAGGAATCGATCAATGAATGAAGACGAGTCCGAGTGGACCACAAGGGCGGAAAAATGGAGAACATTAGCTTCGGTTGAAGAAAGAAAAGAAAATGAATGGAGCAGTTGATACAGTTTGGTATTGAGCCATGTTATTTGATGTTTAAATATGTTTTACATTTCATTGTACTCTGTGAAGCATCATATATATATTTATTTATTTATATTATTGCACATCTCACCTCACAATGTTGATCATTCTAAAAAGCTGATTATTTGATGTGTCTTAACAGGTATTTAGAACTCTATGTACAGCCACTTTTGAATGATACCCAAAATGCAAATCACCGTAACTCAACACTGTGACTTAATGTGACTGAACGAACTGTCCTTGCACTTTGATTATCTCCAGTCAAAGCTTCTTTCCGAGACTTAATGTTGTGATGGACACCCTTCTACAGTAACTCTCTAAAGCTCCGAAACAAACCCCACTTTTCGTTGAATACATTTTCACACCCAGTAGGGAGTTTGATTGAGCAACAAAAGTAAGATGTGCGACGGGGCGACCGAGTGGCGTCGTTGCTCAGCTCTGCTGATTGAAAAGCCAGGAATGATCTAACTGCATATGAGAGAGATTCCCGGAGGTGTGGAGGCATCGTGTGTCCCCTTGACTGAGCGAGCACCGGGCCGGTGACAGTGTGTTCCCTGCAGTCATAGTGTCCTTCTGGACGGTGCACTCTGTGACAAAACGTGCGGGGGTGCGATGCTGTGAAATGAATCCTCTTCGTTTAAAATTATATATTTAGATGGCCAACAGACAAAAGTCCACTATTTTAATAGACTACACAAAAGATGTCATTGTTGACATCAAATGTCTATTTACTTTTAACAGCTGAAAATTGAGAGGAGATTGAAAAATAAAATCACTATCAAGCCACCTCGGTTCAACAAATTCCCTTGCATACCCCACAGTATACAATAAATCAGTAGAAATTGTTCAACTGAAGGTGCTCCTATTCTTACCAGACTAAAATGTTCTAATTAACTGCGTCAATAGTCAGAAATGCATCAGCGTGCTGGTTGGGGTCTATCCACTCCTTCAGGAGAAGCTGGTTCTCTATGTGACCTCCATTCACCGGGGGCTCTGTATAGCAGATGTGTGCGTTTTGAGTGACACGATGACAGAGGGCTTTCCAGTCTAATGCGAGAGGACCAATCCTAAAAACTATTTTTCATATAACTGAGTCACAAGTTACAAAAAAAGAATCGCTGTTACGGACCTTGTTTTTCCTTCACAACATTCCATATCTTATTAACATCAAAAATTGTAACGCGTATGCCCCTCCCATACAAGTTATTGATATTCTCCTGATGTCAGAAGCATTCTCCACATTGCACTGGCTGAACTTCTGTCAAAAAGAGAAACCAAGGTAGACAACCTGTAAATGTGTTTCAGCCATCCAAGTGATCCATCCATCACCCATTACGACTTATCCTACGGGGATTTTACAGCGACAGTGCTCGCCAACACACCCCCCCCATGCAGCCTCAACTAGAGCATGAATTCAAATTAAAGTATGGAGAAACAGATAAGCACTCTGTAGGGACATTAAATACCGGAGCACTCGGGCACGTTGCCGGTCCAGGAGCCGTTAACAGTGCAGTGTCGGGTGAGCAGGCCGGTTGAGTAGTAGCCCTCTCTGCAAGCGTAGGTGATAGACCTGGAAAACGTGAGGCCATCGTGGTTCAGGATCTGGGCATTACGTGGAGTTCCTGGGTTTCCACAGGAGATCACTGAAAACAACAAGAAAGGAAAAAAAAAAGGGTTGGATTAGGTAATCTTCATTCATGGACCAAATCTGGAGTGACAAGGGTGAAAGTCAGTAATGAGCCGGCCCAAGGCATAAGCGAACTAAGCGGCTGCTTGGGGCCCCTGTACAGGGAGTTCGCTTATGCTGCAAGCAGCCCTAGTTTTGTATTATAACCTCACTGTATTCGTTTATAATTTTCGCTATAACAGTATAGCGTGACATTTGTGCCAATAATCTTCTAGCACAGGTGACTGTGCGTGGTGGGAGGGGGACCCCCAAATAAAATTCTGCTTAGGGCCCCCAAGAGGCTCGGGCCGGCACTGAATGAGCATGTGGGGAAAAGTCTTTTGATTCATTTAGTTTCCCTTTCCCTTTGTTCTTCATCCGCCCAGCTTTCCACCACCATCATCATCATCTTTTCGTGAGCCCTACTTTGTGAGGAACTCTGCTCTGACTGGCACATCCTTTGCTCACAAAGTCCCTCGTTGTCTGTCCGGCCGCCAGCGATGGTTCTGTTCATTACATTCTCCAGCTTGCCCCGGGCCCTCAGAGCCCCCCGGGGCTTTGCCCTCCCGTAATGACCAGATGTGGCCTGGCCCTTGTAGTCGGTGCCAACAGAGAACAGGTGGGCATCCTTAGCTGGCGGGCATACCACACGCCACAGAGGGGAATGAGAAAGAGTCAGGCAAGGGAGAGAGGTGTGGGTGGGGGGCTGTGTGTGTGTGTGTGTGTGTGTGTGTGTGTGTGTTTGTGTGTGGTGTTAAGAGCACAGCCTGCAGAGGGGTTGAAGCTTCTTTAAATAAACTGTTCACCAAGATGTGGGAAGAAAAAAAGTGTTTATGGAGAGTAAAAAAAAAAATGGAAATTAAAGAAATACAATAGAACTGCAGAATGTGGAAAACAACTGCCAGTTTAACGCGTGGTTCTTATTGTTTTAGTGTTGCTGAAAATGAATGAAACACTTTGACATCTGCCACCGGTTCATGCAGTGTCCAAAATGTAGGTTAAAAAACAAGCAACGAAATAACAACCCACAATATTAATACTTTAAGTTGAGTTGTGAAAGAAAGTTTAGCAATAAATATTAAGTTAAAGCTACAGGAATGTTTTTGAAGCTCAGATAAACAATGCATGCTTTCAAAGTAACTTTTAAATACATTTGAATTAATCTAGTTTGAAAATATCAGTTCTTTGGATGATTTTAAACAGTATCTTTCTAATATATGCTTGCTACTGTATGCAATATGTTTTACATGACATAAAGAAGAGCACCTTTTTTTTACACTGTTTGTCATTTCTTTGTGCATTCCCCGCAATAATAAAGGATAGCGTAGAGCAATAAGATCCAGATCGATTGGACCCACTCACTACACTCTTAGAAAATCTGCTTTTGTCAGCAGCAGACCGGATGTGATTTTGCGCAAGGCCAAAAAAAATCATAAGCCTTATAAGCTTTAATCAATACAGAAAACATTCTCTATTATTTCTCCCAGTCTGTCTCAGTCGCTTTTTACAAACACACACAAAGTAAACGGCCCATAGGCCTTTTCATTCAATTTGCAGAGGCTCGGGCTAATTACACAATCAGTGACTACAGTTTAGATCAACAATCTATTACTTGGAGCGTGCTAATCACTAGTGGGGTATGTTGCGATCACCTAGTTCTGAATAACAATAACAATGTAGAGGTGAAGATGTACAAAATACTTAACCAAATTCGGAAACATTCACGGGTGGAATATTATCTAGGTGCCAATATAACATCTACACATATAAATGAATTTAATAAACAAATGGTGACCAAAGTGAGTGAGAAAAAGGCTATTCAGGGAACAATCAGGGAACATAAAATTCTACTTAAGTTATTGCACAAAACAGCTGGCCTGTTGCAGGGGTGGCAATCTAATCAGCAGGCCGCACGTGACTTTCTCCAACGACGTCCTCCAGCTCTCCTTAATGAATTCTCCTTAGAGTTCGACGGCAAGATGGAATCTGTAATCCCTCCACGCTCTGGTGGGTCTGCTCTGGGGTCTCTAGTCACAAGGTGTCCAGAATACCGCTGGTTCCTTCCAAAGGAAATAAGCCGTTGATTGACATTGAAGCTGCCCACCTTGACGTTAAAAGGGTTGCAGGCTCTTGGTGACCACCCGAAGCTCGTGAAGCTCCCTTGCCAGACTCTGAAATAGAGTCTAATGCTGAATTTGGTGGGTGCCACACCAATCTGTGTATTGATCTTCTCTCACCCTCCCTTCAACAGTAAATTACAAATACACGTCTATGTCTTGGGGAAGACACTTTCCGATAAGCTGCTCACCCTATCGGAAAAACCTTCACACGGGCTGTGTGAAATACAACACCGACTGAGAACATACTTACCACCAAGTATACATACAAGGCCTGTGCTTAGGTAGAGTAAGGGCTGCATGGCCAGGATAAATGAGCTTAGTAACTAATATTCCCACAGCTACTGGCGCGGTGCAACACATGCAGATTAGAGGAGGAACTACCATTACCCCCTGCAGTATCTCTGCGAAGGTGAAGGGATGAGAAGACAAGGTTGCAATCATTATTCATCCCACCGAAACCCAAGTCTGACAATTGGCCAGACTCTTCTTCTCCCGAGCACGTTGGCGTGAAACCTTTTGAGCTGTGTAATCCTGATTGTGAAACTGGAATCCATCAACCCCCGACTACCAGATAAAACACACACACCTCGAGGGACGTGTGTGTATGCCTTACCGTGACACTCTGCCTGGGTGCCGAGCCAGGACCCGTTGGCGAGGCAGGTTCTCTCCGGAGAACCCTTCAGCATGTAGCCCGGCTCGCAGCTGAAGCGGACAGCGGCGCCGACCGTAAACTCTTCTCCCAGGCGGATTCCGTGCACAGGAGTACCTGGATCGCCACACAGGCCCGGCTGCGTCGCCTAGAGGGGCGAAACGTCCACCATGCAGAACAGCATGTAGAATCAGATGAGGTTTTTCATTACATTGACCCACCCAAGTGTTGTGATACTTACTTGATAAAAACACTCAGTCTTTAGCACTGCTGCATGCAGCTCTCTCATTTTACAAGGCTACTGGTCGACATCGCTTCATTAATGCCGCGCTAAAAACGGCTGGAAAATCATAATAAAAAAAGGTTGTGCTAATTTGCCCGGTGAGAGAACACTAGCGAGCCCCTGAATTCATAGGAATGTCATGACTTGTGACATTAAACTGTCAGCATGCCATTATTCTATCCGCTTGTGGGTCCGCGTGTCAGCTAGTTTGTGTGTTTGTGTCACTGTTTACGTTAAGAGTCAGATCCTGTATTGGTGTCTACGTTCACTCCCATCGGCGGACACGCCTGTGGCCTGCTCAGGGGTGTTACAGATACCAGCAGCTCTGAGGTAAATCGACCCGCTGGGAGAGAAAGTAGAGGTGGCCGATGTCTTTATAGTGCTTCATAACCCAGCAGAGGTGTGGGCGCCCCTTTTCTTCGGTGTAATATGAGCAGATTATATCGTTTTATAGAAGACATTCACTCTGCCCTTGAGGCCCATTGATCAGACAGGCAGTTCCATCACTGGTCCACCTACTTTGCTCATAGCTTCTACCCAAACAGTAAGTCTGTGATATTACATCTGAACAAAACAGGTATCTTGAACAAGGAGCAAGACAGACGATGGCGAAATGGGGCTTCACCGGCACGTGCAAATGTGCTGCTACAGCTAAAATTCAGACAGCCAATCTGGGTGTAGTTTTCCGTACCGGAGCAGTGCGGTGGCGAGCCGCTCCACTGGCCGTCCAGCTGGCACATGCGCGTCGTGTTGCCGATGACGGCGCGCTGGCCGATGCAGCTGTAGCGGATGACCGAGCCTACGGTCCGCCGGTCGCCGGAGATCTGGGCGTAGGGAGGCATGCCGGGGCGGTCACACAACACCACTGGTCCAGTCGGAGCACAGGGAGGAGAGAAAGGGGAGAAATATGAATAGGGAAATCACGCAGCGCCACCAAACAACCCACCGCTGAGGTACTCACACAGGCACTTGGGCAGCGAGCGGTCCCAGGTACCGTCCCCCTGACAGGCGATGGAACTGGTGCCCAGCAGGTAGTACCCGGGGTTACAGCGGTACGACACGGTGGTCTGGAAGCTGTAGCGATGCGGCCCACTGGGCAATATCTGCCTAATGCTGTTCTCTACGTGACCCGGCTCCGTGCAGTTCACAACTGAAGAAAAAGATGCAAAGGGGGAAGAAAAATGCAACTCCCGTAAGCGTTCCGAGCTATATTTGAGAAATGATATAACCAGAAAATGATTAATTAATGTTCTCTGACAAATATATATATTTGCAAAGAAATGTGATGTTTTTTTGAGCTATTATACCACACCCTTCAGTACAGTTTTTTTTTAACTCCCTGTCCATTCCGTTCCTCATCTACTACTCCAGCTCATCCAGCCATCCATTCATCCACCCCAATCAGAATGAAGTAGGAGGCAGACA
Organism: Apeltes quadracus; assembly: GCA_021346845.1. Lineage (NCBI taxonomy): Eukaryota > Metazoa > Chordata > Actinopteri > Perciformes > Gasterosteidae > Apeltes > Apeltes quadracus. The sequence goes on from CM037926.1 coordinate 11,462,599, forward strand.
CCGGAAATAAACATTTGCTTCATTAGACCAGCCTCCTGCTGGCCGCTGTGGTGCGGAGATGGTGATGGATGGAGAGCTCGCAGGAGAAGAGGCACCGTGTCAGTTTAGCACCAGATGGAGAGAGTTAGGCAAGGGGAGAATGAGGGATGAGTCAGGAGTGAAATGCATCGGCAGGGCTGAGGGGGGGGGCAGGTGGTGGTGGTGGTGGGGGGCCCTGATGGTGCAGAAAGTATTCAAATCCATGGCAGAACGTCAGGCTTTGACTGCTACCGGCACCAATCCATCGTGAAAGCCTCAGATACAAAACAAAAAGCTAAATATAAATCATTGCCTCGACAAAGTCAGTCAAAACGCCGTGAGCAACATTTGCCGTCTAGTCTGTACGGTTAAACAATGTATTATGATGCCAAAACTCTAATGGCTTCTAAAACACCATCCAAGCAGGCATTGTGCCCCGGTCAGCCTTGCCAGTCTTGCCCCCGCATGATTGTGCCTTTGCAAATTCCAAAATGAACACATTGTATGCTAATGTGCCTAAACTCTAGCCCATTGTTTATGCTCCCAATACCTACCGTAATGTATCCTTTACAGCAGAGTGCTGACCCATGGTGCTGTCATTTGCAACTAACCGCGTAATAAAGTGTAATTGGAAGCAGTGGAGCCGCTTTGGCCCGAGACTTTCCCATTTTGGAATTCAGCTTTGGTTAATTGTGCTCTGGCGTCACAGGCTCAAATGCGAATCCAACAGTCATCTAAAGTGACTGACCTCCAGGTACAGTCTGGTCTGTGGCCAGCGGGCCTAACGAGAGGAAGCCAAACGATGAGACAAATAGAAGAATAAAAAGTGAACGGGGAAGACGGGCTGAGGTAATTAATCTCTGTTCCACTCAGAAGCGGAGACCCCCAGTGAACCTCTCCTCCTCCTGGCCCGCTGCCAAGTAGCGGCTTTGTGAGTGGTGTGTTTTTTTTTTTCTGACTCCAGCTTTGCATGGCTGAAAGACAAATAAACACACGAGTCCGTCCAAAGCATGCCGTGTTTTGCTGTTTTGTTGGTGGTGATTAGTGGGGAATGGTAGACTGGCTGGGTATGTGGTGCTTTCCTCCTCTTTGCATAATTGATGGGCCAACAGACTTGATGCTCGAAATCACTGGTTGGTCCGACTCCTACCCCACCCTCTCCCCTTTTTTTTCCTGCATTTAGTATATCCGCAAATATATTTTCCTTGTAAAGGAAAAGCCCATGGTTCGTCTTAGCTAAGGAGGGACGGATGAAGCGGATATCATCCCAACATTTGTGGTGTTCCACTCGGGGGAGGAAGTACACAGCAGACAGAAGAGGGCACCTCACCAAAAATGCTGTAATTAAGGTGATAAATCTGATGGACAAAAAACCCATAGCTAATCCATCTAAGCCATCCCACAAATACACTCCCACCGCTTTTTACAATAACACGCAGTCTCACGCTAAATGCATCTCAACATCTGCATCCAGACGGGGCCAATCCTAATACGATGACACATCCACGGCACTTCCAGCAGATTTAATGCCTACCCTCTGCTTATGTATGCAGCAGCCAAATGTACCCTTTTTTTTTAAACCAACTGAAGAATCCCTGTGAGAATTGCAACCTTCTCATCCCTTCATGAATGTCTTTAAAACCCAGTTCTCTCCTCATTGAAATCAAACTCATAACTCAATCCGTCACATATTCTGTCACCGCCGTGTCACGTTCAGGGCCCGACCTTGCGAGCGCCTCCTCTCCGTGCCTGTCACAAAGCCCTCAGTTGGTGGGGACGTGGAGACAGACGCGTGAGCCGAGATGCATCGCCTGTCGCGGAGACGCTGCTAAATTAAAAGTCCTCGCCCGGCTTCAGAGCGGAGCAGGGTACCTTCTTATTCTGTGCAAAAAGGCAGGATGCGGGTCTCACAAGGCTGCTGTCTTTCACACAAGCTCAAGGATCGTGAGATTGTTTTTTGGTTGTCTGCATGGTTATTAACCAGCTTTTCTTCACTGACAGGTAAGCCTTGGGGTGTAGCAGAGGTAGCTAGGGTAAGAGGCAATAACATGAGATGTGAATATTATCCGGAAACTGCACGGACCAAATGGTTGAGACCGTGGTAATTAAATAATCCAGGCGTCTCGTTTGGCTTTTCATTTCAATTTCAACTAATACGGGTCGTTTAAACTAAAAAAAAAATGTCTGCTTCATCTCTTTTCTCTCTCAGTGATTGGGTTCATCTATGTTCACATAAAACCTCTCACAAAACAGGTCAGTTAATACTTCCTTGAAGGCAGGTATGTGGAACCCCCCCCTTCCATTATTAGTATACCATTTTCTCCAATAATCTGTCTGGCACTTACTTTTACACCTGGGGAGGGCGTTACTCCACTGCCCGTTGGCCTGGCAAGCCGATTTTACAGCCCCCTGCAGGACATAGCCGGTGTTGCAGACAAAGCGCACAGCGTCATTAAGGTTGAACTGGGTTCCCTGGGTCATACCGAAGGTAGGGTTACCCGGGTGACCGCATGTGATGGCTGTTAAGAGTGCAAGGAGAAAAGAAGGCACTGGTTACATATTTACAGAGCGGTTTCATTTAATACATAGGTTTGATACCAAATCAATGACTATGGAAGACACTGAATAGAAAAGGTAATCTCCGCAGGGTCGTTTTTTACGCATGGTAAACCTGAACATAAAAGGTAGGAAAAGAAACGTAATTGCCATGTGCCATGTTAAATAAAAAACACAATCATTGGGCTTTAAATTAGTTCTAATGGCAAAAACAGTCAAGTACACGAAGCTCAGTGGTCATTTTGAACTGCAGTTACAGTTATTCATCTTTCAATGCCATCTTTCAGGAATTGGACCTTTAGACCTGATCCTGGAGACGACGGACTTACGGACACAGACGGGGGTACGTCCCGACCAGCGGTGATCCTGTTCACAGATTCTCACAGACACCCCAATGAGACGAAATCCAGGGTTACACTGGTACACAACGCTGCCTCGGTAGTTGTAATTCTCGCCGTTGATTTGTCCATTCACAATTGGCTCCGGGGTGCCGCAATGGCCAGCTGAGGATGAAAAAAAAAAAAAAAAGAGTAAAACTAAGTCTTAGTTGTTGTTTTTTTTTAATTACTCAAGACTTAAGTTACTTGGGTGCAGAGGGTCTCACCTAGACACTGGACCTGTGTTCCACTCCAAAGGCCATTGGACATACACTCTCGTACCCGAGAGCCTACCAAAGTATATCCTGTGTTGCAGGAGAAAATGGCAGTGGCTCCATACACAGTGAGCGTTCCAATCTTATTGCCATTTGGTGGGGTGCCGAGGTCCCCGCAGGAGATGACTGAATGAGAAAACACATCATTTAGTCACAATCTCAAAAGGTTGAAAATACAGCCACAAGAATATTCGTTTGTTTTGCTTGGAAAATTGTTGTGGTTGGCTTTGTTTGGTTAGGAGATTAGTGCCTGTTTAGCTATCACAGTGGAACATCATACATTTGGATGCAACTACTGTTCATGCTTGGCAGATTTACCTTCGAGGGAATTCAGTCAAGAAATAAAAAATTGGACCATGCACAATATCAACTTACTCTCGCAGACTGGCCGTGGATCCGGGTAGTTCCAGGTGCCGTTTGCCTGGCAGCGAATGACCCTTTGACCCCTGTAGTAATATCCCGGGTCACATATGAGCATCATCATAGTATCATATTGGTTTTGAGTACCGTAGATGAGCCTCCATCGGCCATGTTCCACAGCAGAGTGGCCAATGTCAGGGCAGGTTACCGCTGGAAGATTAGAGGACAAGCAAGCTTTATTGAATCTTGGTAGCAGTTACTTGGTAGCAGTAAATGATCAGGAACAGTCGGTTCTATAGAAAGTACCGCAAAAAAAAAAACAGACCAACGGCGAGACAAATACGTACGGACACATCTGGGTGGGGCTTCAATGGGGCTCCACCTCCCAGATTCCTGACAGATCACTGATGTAGTGACAGGCCCTGCGAGCCGAAAGCCGGGATTACACTGGTACGTGGCCCTGGACCCTAAAGAGAAGTCCTGCCCCGCGATACTGCCATTGACCGGAGGCACTGGCATTCCACAGGACGTGACTACAAGGGAACAACAGGTGTTGGTGGAAAGGGGTAAGACAAAACATGTGGTTGGTAAAATGAAAGCACAGGTAGCAGAGTGTATTTTAACAACCGTCTTTGTATGCGGTGTTTTGCTCACAACAGGCTTTCCTGTACAAACACACTCCGGAGCCGGCAATGAATGTGCAGTAAACATTAGCTCAGGCTGCCATCTGCACTATAGTAAACAATCGAGCGCCAGTGAGAGTGCCTCGCAATTAATGTGGAGATTACACCTGGTTCAGACCTCACCGAGCACCGAATGACAGCCCTTCGGCTCCCTTTTTGCTTCAGCTGCTATTGTTAATACGTCTGGTTGGAAAGTAGACTCTGGAAGTTGAGTGTTAAAATGTGATGCTTTTGTAATGGCACAGAAAAAAAATCGGAATTTATTGAAATTGGGAATAAAAAAAAAACATGGTTCAATAGTATCCTGGTAACATGTAGCACATATATCAAAATGTTAAAGTGAATATAAATGAAGCAACATTTAAAAAAGAACTTTCTTGAGATGCGAGGTCCTCAATATTGCAATTCCTTTATTGTTTTCATTTAGTTAATTAAAAAAAATGTTAAATGTTAAACATAAATGTTCATTATTATTCATTCCATTTATTAAAAACTATGCAGGGTGTTACACTGACTATAAAGCATAAGGTAAGACTAAAGCACCAACTTTTTTATGTTAAATTCATAATGGTAACAATCTCGGACCCACTCATCGGTGTTTCACAACAACTTCCAACCTTTCCTTTCCTACCTTGGCAAAGTGGCACTGGTGCGTTCCACTGATAGATCCCCTGTGCAGTGCGGGTGCATGTGGCACTGCTCTGACCAATAAGCCGGAAGCCCTGGTCACAGCTGAAACGCAGCGTGCTGCCCAGCTTAGTGCCTGTGAGACTGTGCACTGTGCCGTTCGCAGGGTTTTGGGGAGGGCTGCAGTAGGCAACTAGGAAACGAGAAAGAAAATGGGTGAAGGTGTAAATATGCATGGCAAGGAAATTGCAATAATGATGCGATAAAGTTTTTATTGAGGAAGACAAGGGTTGATATGTAGCACAGGGCGCCCAATCTCGTTTGTATCCGTCCTCTACGCCTGACGTGGCGAAGGGAGGATATATTAATAGAAGTGCTACAATGCAATCTGTTTAAGGCAAAAACTGCAGACAAGAGTGAAAAAATGCAATAAAGTTAACAAATGTTCTGCAATAACAGGAGTTTGTCAATGGCTGCAGAGGAAAATCATTAAACTGATGAAATGAAAACTGAACTTCTTTTGTTTGTTGACTTAATTGGTGGCTGCAATAATCATGTGCAGTATCATCCAAAATATTCAAGCAACAGATCCAGGAATTGCATCAGTTCACACAAACAGTGAATAATAAATACGACAATTAAGCAATATTAAATTGGTGATGTAACAGAACATGGCTCCGAGACTCACAAAATTGTGCTAATTGTGGAGACCAATTAGAGTGGACTAATGACACAAAATAGATTACTCATCTCCCTGGATCACTGTGGCCAAATTAGTTCTATAAAAACAATAAAAATTATTTTTCAAGTCAGCAGGATATTTAAGTGCTGTGCAATCCGACAGAATTTCCTTAGACTATAAAGACCCGTGACGCCACGACAGCGTTGTCATATCTATTCAGCGTTAATGTGATCTTAGATTTCTCAGTAGATAAAAAGCATGGAGATTGTCTAAGTATAGCATTCAACTTTTACAATTCACATTCAAAGTAATGCCGTCAGACAGAGAAGGAACAGAACACTCACAAACCCAATGTGTAAGTGTAACGATATTTAAAAAGCCAAACGAGCCAATCCGTTTTTCCTTAGCGAGGCCTCCTGTCAGTCACCGTGACGGGCGGCTCCCGATCCACCCTTGAGTTCAATTCTTCACGTCTAATCGTGTCGAACTCATTCGCCCTTCTCTCAGTGTTCCTCGCTACTTCCCTCGCTCTGCCTATTATAGTGTACAGCTTGTCTCACTGCAATCAGCGCTGCAGCTCAGAGGAATAAGATCTACACTGGCAGGTGATTGGATTGGAATAGATAATAGAGGGGAAGAGAGAGAGGGAAGGATGGAGGGGATTGGTGATGCTAAAAAGAAAAAGAAAAAAAAAACGGATGGGACACGTGAGCATAAGGAGATAGCGAGTCCAGCCGAGTCAAAGTTCTTTGAATGATCAACAGGACAAGAAAACTAAGATGGCGGGGTTAGCTGGATGAGATGTCTGAAAGTTTGCAATGGAAGACCGGCCAGTGGTGGAAAAAAAATAAAAAAAGATGGATTGATGAAGGTCACAGCCGGATACGCGCGTCTTCCGCTGCCATCTGTTTCTTCCTCCGGACCAAGGTAGTATACAGAAGGCAACTCCATATTGATCGTGGCAACTTCAGAGTTCTAAGCCATCACTTAGTCCGCGTGTCATTTAGTCTGCTACGGCAAAATCCATCACGGCAAAGAGGGAAAAGAAGGGGAGATAAACGACAGAACATCCGGTTGGGGAGACAGAGCTCCACCGAGAGGAGAGAGGCGATTAGTCAAACTGGCTGAGTGGTGTTGATACAGAACGGAGGGAGCCTTTTAAATATTTGCACAGTCATAATTCAGAGCGAGATATGCAGGTGTAGCACACAAACAGACCTTACAAGACAGATCAGAAGAACTATAAGCAATATACTAATTTCCAGGCCTGTGCTGCCGAGCAAGGAGAGCTGCAGGTGCCCGCCTCCCCCCGCAGGTTGTCATGGAGACGGGTCATTTTCCTAGCAATTTCAGCAGACATATTTTGCTCTTGTTGGCGTAGTAAAGAAAAAGGGACTTCTGGTAAGATCTCACACCCAAAGACGACTGGAAATAACAACGCTCTTCTGAAAATCAAATTCTAAATGGACATTCATATAAAAAGGTCCAGGCCAGTATCTGACCGCTCATCACTCACCTGAGTAGCGTATGCGAAAACCTTTGTGGCGGGTTGTGTGGTCGAAGGACCAGTGCAAATAGACTCTGTTACTGGAGCTGGTGATGCTCAGTGGGTTGGAATAGTTACCACTCAGGGTAATGAGAAGAGGGCTCTGTCTGGATGGGCCTGGGTTGAGGGGGAGAGAGAGCGAGAGAGAGAGAGAGAGAGAGAGAAAACAAAAATAAATTACCATTATTGAGAACAATTTCATTTTCAAAGCCCCATGACTTTGTGCAGAAGAATACGCGCCCTAATACGTTAATATTAATCACCCCTAGTCCTGGGTCTTGAAATAATACCTTACTGCACATTACTAATTCAGCTTCCTCCCCGGCGTTCTCTCGCATCACAGGTTTCCATGGATCAGGGTCGTATGTGGACCCTGGTCCTGCTTACTGCCGTGGCCCTGCTGACACCTACCGCCTCCGACACTATTATTAGTCACATTACTATTACTGTCAACATTAATGCACATCGATAAACAGAGCCATTTGTGCCTTCTCCCCTCGCGGGTTTTCATAGATCGTGGTTCTACCTGGACCCTGGTCCTGTCACGGCCGCTTTCATTATTCATTAGTCGTCACTATTACCGCCATCATCGAACCAACGTTGCTGACTGTGCTTTTTTTCTTTCTTTCCTCCCCACTGGTTGCTGTGGATGGTGTTATATCTGATAGTATTTATATATGATGGCTGTTGTCTCTGCAGTGGTCCTTACACCTTGCTTACGGCGCTCAATATTTGAATCATTTCTGGGTGGGTAATTACAATTATCAACAGTTAACGCAAGTTTGTTTGTTCCGGTGTGCGTTGAGTCATGCAGTTTTGAGAGACCGAGGCCGTGGTTGCAGATGGAGGAGGCTCTGGGCATTGGAGGTAAATTGCTCTGTGTGCCTCTAATCAGATTCAAATGTAACAGGGTGATGTAGATTTTCTGACACCACGGAAGGGAAACTGTGTTGGATTTTCCATTAGGTAGATTTTTCTAGCAGGCAGTACATTTATCTGTCATTTTTAGCATTTCATCGTGGAAATTAGCCCAATTAGTCTTTGGCTAAGGAAAAACGGTGGGAGGGACTGTTGGGTAAATGGTCTACTGAACCGTAAAAGTAGTGGGCAACACCTGGACCAAGAATATAACATGATGCACTTGTTTTAGACAAAGAAAAGGTCCAAATAAGCATGATGCTGCTGACTAAATGACACAAACTCTAGTATATATGTTAGGCTGCATAGGTTCACTTCCAGAACAAAAGCAGTTACTTACCATCAAAGATCTCAAGCTCATCAAACTGCCGGCTGGTCTGGAAGTGTTCTATGGTGAAGGTGATGTTGTAGCCAGGCTCCACTTTGACCACCCAGGAGCATGAATCAAAATGGGGGAAACCGTTGCCCGGCGACTGGCTCATGATGACACCCGTGGAGGCGGTCAATACCTCGTTCATGGGACACGTGACTGGTGAGACATAAAAACAATTCTGAAGCACTGTAATAACGGTTTGTTTAAGATCCTTCATAAATGCATATCACTTATCATGGGTTGCTCATTTGTTTTAGTAGATCTAGTTTGGAATTGGTATTCTTATGGGATATCTCCTGTGACGTCTGACATTTCTAAGTGTTTTTAGTCATTATCAGACGTTTTATTGTCTGTTGCTTTTTTTTTCTTCCTGTGATGCCATAATCTACCACAGCTGTCTGAATCCACAATGAAACCCCAGAAAACAAACTTCAACATGACGGAAAGGCAATGCTGTAACGGTATCCCAATGCAACTGCCCCATAGCTTCACCCCCCCCCCCCCCCCCCCCTTCCTATTGTTCTTGCGGCTCACCTAATGGGCCCGAGTGCTGAAGCAGTGGCCTTTGAACCAACGCTTTCCTGGGCAGAGAAAGATTCTGGTATCTAAAGAAAATACCATTAACCTACATATCAAGTCTAGATTTCCCCTTAACAAATGAACGGTTTCCCATTGTGTAGCTCCTTATATCAAAAGGAATCATAAAGGCTTACCCTGGCAATGATAATGGAATGAACGGATTTGACACTCAAAGCGTTGCTGCAACTCAACGTGGCAGCTTGGTAAGAGCATTAACAAAAGAGAAACCACATCCACGTCTCCTGTTAAACAGCCGCAGGAGACTTTTCTTGCCTTTATCGCAGGACCAACACACATAACACATCAAAAAGATGCAGCAAATGTGATTTAAAAAAAAAATACTTGCACATGATCAGGTTGTTGACATGACATATTTTTAGTGTTTACTGTGAGCAGGTGCAGCAGGATATCTAGTCGGAGGTGCAGGCGCCTCTGTTGTGTGCCACAGTTTGAATACTTTAGGCGTGTTCTGCCTCAGGATAGGAGAATTCCTGGCACCTGCCGGTCCTTCATTACAGTGGTGGAATAATGAATGCTCTGAATCACATTCCAACAGCGCCTCCTCTGTGGGACAATGTGTAAACTTGTTTTTGTGCACGAGGTCGGTCTGTGCGATTGTGTATTTGTGTGTGTGTTGGTTGGTTGGTTTCTTGGCTTGTTTAACCTCCTCTCTGTATGTGTTCATGGAGGGCTGAACTTATTTAACTTGCAGGAAAACATTACGGCAGATGCCCTGGGTTGAACAGCATTTTCAAATGATGTAAAAGCATTTTTTAATTTTTAATTTTTTACCGCTTCAGGAAGTTTCAGAGAATGTCAGGGAAGCATGTACAACGGTACATACTACAGAATTGTGCCTTCATGTTACGTAATGTAGTTAGAAAACTATAGTTTTCTCATGTGGAAGTAGAAGTGATATATTCGCCTCCAAACTCACAAAAGGACATTTAAAAAAGTCTGAAATCATTTGCAACATCAAGCGCTCCATTGGACATCAGGGATTTTGCCGGGAAGTAGCACACAAAAGCCGAGAGTGAAGTTCATTAAACAATCAATTCCCTGAGAACGAGAAAGTGTGTTGCCGGTGACCTTTCGAAAGGCTCCAATGTGTTTTTGAAAAAATTGCACTCAGCTTGTCTTGGAGCTGATGGCGAGAGACGGCCCGCGGCTCTTATCTATACATGCTATTTATTAACGTAACGCAAGCTTCTTTGAGACCAAGGCCCTTGTCTATTTGGCTGTAAGAAAAAGGCTATTAGGGGGAACGTGTGACAGCAACACAAAAGGTGACATTTGCATTGATACCGCTTCGGAATTTAACTTCAATGAGACAAGGAATGGAATAAGATGGTAGCATGTACATGGTATTAAACCGCTCCCAAAAAAAAAAAAATGGTAAGGAAGGCTTCTGTGCACACTCGCACAGCTGTGCATCAGCAGCCATACGTGAACAATTGTGCACTCCAGTATGAAGGTAATGGCGTGCATAAATCCACAATGCATCAGGCCTGAAGTGCTACGGTGCTGTCGAGATGCCTTTACTCGTGTCGGTATTTAATTAGCATAAGCTGTGGAGCCATAACACGCTGATTGAAGGGGATGGGCCACAACATAAGCATTAGAGTGGATCAGGGCCTAACAACTTCTGGGAAGTCGGGGATGACAATGCAGATGGTTAAGACGGGGGCAGCTGTAATCCATTCCGTGGGACTAAAAGAAGGAGGCGAGGGCGAAGAAATAATAATCTCGGGAACAAAATGGAGACAGACAGAGAGGAGAGGGAGGCGAGGGGACTGACAGGGATGAAGAAAACGAGCTAGCTGGGAAACTAATGGTGTGTGATTATGTAGGTTTTTAACTGTCTGGGGGATAAACACTGGGATTTGGGATCATCAGAGCTCATTGTGTTTCAATAATGAATTTAAGCAACAATTTGAACTGATGCGGTTGCTCCGTGTGTGTGTGTGGCTCTCTGCGCCCAACTCCCTGTGGGCGCAGAGAGCCAATGCAGTTAAGGGCTGAGGGTTCAATACAACCCAGTTCAACCAAATAGCAAGGAAATCAAATAATGCACAAATCAACTTCTTCCTCCAATGGCAGCCAATAACAGTAAGGCTAAAGCCATTTGCCATCTTAACTGGCAATAATTCTCCAGTTTAGAAAAGAGCAATATCTTGAATGTAAAGAAGGCGGGTACAAGTGTCCGATTGCCTTGAACTGTGTTCTGTTTTGAACCACCCCAAATAATGCCATAAGAAAAGAAGAGGTAATTAAGAGCATATTGGTTGGGTAAGAACAGAAGTCGTTTGCTGGTGAGTCAGGGGAGAGAAGTGGCGAGTGAGTGCAGGGGATGAGAGGCGAGCAGCAGCAGCAGCAGCAGCACTGCAGAACCGCCCGTACGGGATACAGGTCTGCTCTCGCCTTTCACAACACTCACTCCTGCGGAACCCAGACACACGCTACACCCGGGGTGCAGAGGTATAGTCAATGTATGTACGGCAATGTGCAAATGGAATGTGTATGTACGGCGGGGTAGGGGGGGGGGGGGGGTGCGGCGAGACGAGCGTGGGGCTTGTCAGAGCTAGAAGGGATGATTTGATAGGTGCAGCTGCAGCCGGCATGTTCCCTGCATTTCAATGAGCCGTGCGCTTCGTCTCCTCGCTGCCCTCCAACGAAGTCACTGCCAGTCCCCTCCTCGCTTTTTCCACTCCTGTCCTTCTCTCACTTACTCGCCATCCCTCTGCTCATTTAGCAGACTCTCCTCTATCTTTCCAGACGGATTAACTTTTTTTCCCCCCCTTGAGAATTATTTTTACCCGGTAGTAATCCCAACCGTTCGCTTTCCTTTCAATATGCTTCTCGTTCTTCACACCACCATCAGTCCAAACGTCTTTCCTCCCTGCGCTCAACTTCCTTTCGCTCTATTCCCGACTCCTTCAGCTTCTGCTATATGTGGCTCCGCTCTCCATCAACCAGGTCTGTCTAGGCGGGCAATGTGACAGCTTGCAGCAAGACTGAGTGGAACTGGTGGTGCCCCGGTACGAGTGTCTCAGCATAAGGTGACAAATGAACGGGCCACATAAAACACAAACATAAGCACATAAGTTGCAGGTGTCTGCAAGTGCAGTGAGAGGTTAGTTTGCAAAAGAAAACAGTCCATAGAGGAAAAAAAAAATAAAATAAAAAAAAATTTCTTTGACACTTTAAGTTTTCTCTGTATCCTGCGCATATCTCCTTGCACCTCTTTAAAATTAACTAACAGATTGACCCAATTCCCCCTTTCACCGCCCTCATACTTTCAGCAACTTACTTTCTTTTTTTTTCTCATGAGGTGAACATTTGCATATTTTTCCTATTTAGCACTCCACCTACATAACCCTCAGTGTGAGACAACCAATGCCAAAGAAAGTCCGAAAATAATTACCTTTTTTTATTTCTTCAAAGGAAGCAATGAAAAATATGACTTTATGATATTATGTGGATGAGAATAAACAGAGGGACCCTTCTGTGCAGCCAGTCTATTGCGCAGAGCCACAACATTGAACAGAACCTGCAATGATGCGATGATCCCTTGTGCACTCATTAATTCCTCTGGGAGAACAATATCTCAGCACGTAGGTGGCACCACAAAAGCCTCATGGGAGCCTAGTATCATCCACAGCGATGGAAAGGGCTGCCAGACTAATATGCAGCTACCAGACCATAACTACGGGCAGAAAGTGCACATATCAAACCAGTGCATGAGTCTATGATTAAAGCATAACTACCAGGGCGAACATTGGAGACAGTGTTTCCCGAGTGCTGTGACACATTTGTCAAACAATTCCTCACTATGTAGGAAATATGAATTGTTAGTAAAGATACATCTTGGCTATTACTTTTAAAAGGAATGGGTGATGTACAGCACAGCATGGAGCCGGTGGGATTTGGACTTATAGAGCTCATGGCTCATTTGAGCGTAGTGTTCTCTGTGTCAACTGCTATTTTATTAGTCTTTTTTCATAATATATATGTATATATATATATATATATATCCCTGCATGATATGAAAAGATAAAGCAGGAAGAGAAAAATGCACTAAATACATCAAGAAGGGAAGATGTTATCACGATGTAAAAAGGGAGAACTTTATATCAAGATCATAGGTTTGATCCTTGGACCTGCAGAATAAAAATCGGGGCTATCGAAAAACAGCATTGGCCACTTCCAACCTGCAAACAATACGGTGCTCTCCAGCGAGGCCCTTAGAGATGCAGTGGTCATGGATGTATAAAGGGGAGGGCAGTGAGAATCGCAAATTTAGAAGTTTTCCAGAGTTGCTGACTCCACCTTAAACCCTCCGTTCGAGTGCTTGCATGGGGGCCAACTGGGTGAGAGTGAAAAGGGCCTTCTTGGAAAAGAAAGCATGCCTCTGCTTGGGTACGTTTTCAATTCACTCACCATCGCATGAGGGCGGAGGTCCCTCGAACTCCAGGTGCGTCCCCAACCGGCAGGTCAGGATGCTGTTTCCATTTAATTGGTAGCCGGGAAGGCATCGGTAGCGCACTATATCACCTTAACAGAGAGAGATGAGGGAGGGAGCGATACAGGTAATTAGGTCTGTAGAATCCATATGGATAGAACAATCCAACATGTCCTTATCCACCCACCAGGGCCTCTTAGTTAGGATGCAAAATTAATCAAGACGAATTGTGTGCCTTTGGAAAAGCAAAAGTTGGAAAAAAAGCACCAAAATAAATCCTTATTGGGAATGTCAGTGTCGCTGCCTTTGTGTCTCTGAATAGCACCGCGGTGGGAGGTGTGCAAATAACCGGATAAGGAGAATTAATCTACATTGTCTTCTACACGGGAGAATGAGAGCATCGTCCACAAATCCCCCTGGCTTTCTGATTATTTTGTCACAATCATTCATTTATAATGCTGCCTCAAAACACCCTGGTTTTTTGTTGTATGGCTCTGGTCCGTATTCAGCTCAGCTGTCTTATGAGACATGCAGTCCGTAAACCTGGGGCATGTAAAATGTTGTAGGCAAAATGTGAACTGACAGTGGGATCAACTATTTAAAAGTCACGATGGGATTGACATCCATTGCTAAAAAGTCAGAAGTGCCTGGATAGCAGTGGTGGTGGGTGGCTTCATGTGGATGAATATGCCTTTCAGTGACAGCATTTCCACCTACCTATTTTAAACTCTTTGCTTGCCATCAGGATCTCCGCATTAGGAATGATGGGGGGAGGCAGGCAGAACTGCAGCCTGTAAGCTATATTCAGAGTAGCAAAGAAATGAAAGGAATCAAATGCAGAACGTGCAAAATGTCTAGTAGAAACATTTACCAAGTGGAGAGGGGTCATTTGCATACCTTGATAGCTGATACGGAATAGTCCACCCTTCTCGGTGTTGCTACGGAAACGTATCAACACCTGATTGGATGTGCTACTGGGCGGGTCATTTGGCTCCCCATCAGTGAATATTCCCAGTTTCCTGGCTGTCTCCTGAGGACCGTCCCTAAAAAAAGAGAAAAAAAAAGGAAAGCGTTTACAGGTCAACTCAAACTTCAATTGCAACAATTGAGTGTGGAGTAAAGTGATGATAATTAATGATGAGGATATTCTGTGAGGTACCATGAGACGCGTATCTGTCAGAAAACCAAACAAGGCTAGATGATTGTCAGGCAGCTTCCAGCAGCAGACTTCCACCATGCTGCTCTCACTTCATCATACCCAATGAACCTGGGCTGCTCTAGGTGATTACGTCTAAATGAGGTAAAAATGACAGATGAGCATGGAATGACAGGTCTGCCGTCCAATGGGAGTGTGTCTGGAAGCTCCTTGGCGGTCCCCTGGCGTGGGCAAGGCCGATTAAGCCGGCTCCCAGATTCCTGCCACAACCATTCAGCTTAAAAACCATCTGTCTTTGGCTGTCAGACTGGGCATGGGAGATTACAAGCAGCTCTGGAAACGGCTGGCTAGGGAGTGCTGCCTGACAGCCCTCCAGCCAAGCCGCCATTACGGGCCCCATTTCCTTGGCTCAGTGGATCAGTGGGTAGAAACACAGCGGTGGGAACTGGAAACTGGGGAACATGATAGTCCACATCTTGGCTCTGCACGAGCTCGCCGGGAAAGATCAGAACAGTGGGGGGGGGGGGGGGGGGGGAATTTCGGCTCACTTTGGTAACGCACACCTACTGACAAAAACTCCCCGTGCGCTATGAAAAGGTTGACATCAATTTCTACGAGCAGCGCAATCCATTAGACGTAGAAATCGACCCTCCTCCTTGTTTACGGATATGAAGGAAGGAAATACACACACTTGCTCTATACCTGGCCAAACCTTAACGTTAACACATAAAAGAAGAACACATATAGATGTTCACCAGGCTAAAACATTCTCTCTCTCTTTACCAGCAAATAGGGGACAACAACATCCCACACAAGGCTTTGATTGGTCCTCCACGGCAGCTCACATTCTATACGCGTTACGGTTTTGGTATAAAGGTAACAAAAACAACATACTTTTCATTTATTTGGATTGAAATATGAAAAGTAGAAACCCATATGCATTTATCAACTTTGGTTTTACAGCTCTAGTTGTGGTTTGCTGTTTGGATGCCCATGTGTTAAAAAAAAATGTTATAAAATAAAGACAAATAAAGAAGACACTTGAAGATCTTAACTTAAAAGAACCGCATGTTTTTCAGGGAAAGGGTTTTTGTCGAGGGATGCAGATACATTGGAAGGTTGAAAAGATCTTCACAGGCCTTGTGATTGTGGTTAGTTAACACTAGTAAATTGGTAAAATATCATCTGAAATGTCATGGTACATTACATATACAGTATTTCTAAAAATGTTACACTCTATAGTCCCCCGGAAGCAGTCGTTTCTCACCAAACGGTGATGAAATTGTGCGGCCCATGAATCTGCAGCAGGGTGAAGTTGATTTTGATGCCGAAGCCGTGAGCGACCGTGATCAGCCAGGAGCAGTCAGCCGAGCTCGGGTACTCCTCTGGGTAACCCGGGGAGAAAATGGTCCCATTGTCTGATGTGATGTTCCCACCGCAAGGCACTGAGGAAGAG
This sequence comes from Apeltes quadracus, assembly GCA_021346845.1. Classification (NCBI taxonomy): domain Eukaryota; kingdom Metazoa; phylum Chordata; class Actinopteri; order Perciformes; family Gasterosteidae; genus Apeltes; species Apeltes quadracus. The sequence continues at coordinate 11,478,667 of CM037926.1, forward strand.
AAGGGGGGCGGGAGAAAGGGTGGCAGGGTATATGTATCAGTGGGCCAAGAATACAACGCGGCACATCCATAATTCAGCTGGATATCGGTCGAAAAAAAAAAAACGGGATTTTTCATCCCCTGCTTCTTCTGCTTCCCGTCTCAGTGTCTCTCTCCTCCTCTCCTTTACTCTTCGTCTGGTGCCCAGGCACTTGTCTGAGCTAAAGATTAGCCGGTAAAGCCTGTTAGCAAGTGGGGACTTGGATGGAGTGTTTTGCTCCGATAAGGCCTCAACCCTTTCCCCACTGGGGTGAACAGCGAGAGTGCGGAGATGAGGCGAGGGGTTAGTGTGCGCTGGGCTTTTGAGGATGTGTGTATAAGGTTAGTGCTTGAGAAGTGGATACGGCTGTGCAAATGTATCAGTTTGAGTGACGGGAAAGGTCACATACAGGATGTCCATGTCAGAGCCGACAAAACTCTAGAACCCCTCAATCAAGTCCGTGGATGACTGACATCCTGAGGTAAAAAAAAAGAAAAAATACTACTACAAAAAAACAGTCTGACTAATAGTCTCTCACACACACACACACAAACACAAAACTAGCCTGCGCCCAGCATCAAATCTGCATGCATAGCAATTGTAAACATATTTCAAATATTCAGACTCAGGAGGCTCTAACCAACTAAACGATTTGAAAGCTTAACATTCCAGCTGGTGCCCTTAGAGGAACCCCATGTTCACTCAGGCGAAGCATGAAGGAGTGGTAATCGCAGAAGAACAGAAATCTTAAGCGACCCAGACGAGTATTTTTGCTTAGCACGCCTGTCGGTGGCAAGATGTTTCTAAATGCGATGGTTGCATCGTCGTATCCTTCCGAGTCTCTTTACACAGACGTCTGCTTTGGTTCGGTGGAAAATATTTAAGACTATCTCATAAGCAAGGGAACGAGGGTTCAACTTGGGTTAACGATTTGACTCTGATTCTACGACTGACCACCAGACGGCGCGGTTTCTCACAAACTATCTGGTGTCTCGCAAATATGCATATCAACAAACCGGTGTCATGAGGACCTGAGTACGGTCCTTATTAAAAATCCCCCAGAAGAACTTGACAGGAGGATAGGCCATATTTGATGGATTAGACAAAAAGTAGTTAGGCATAAATCAACTTTGATGTTGATAGATGCGGGATCACTGCTCATTAGTTCACGGGCTATTAGTAGTTTTTAGTATATAAAAAAAGCTACATTCAAATACTAATTTACACATTGGTTACCATGGCAACGGTCGAAATCTTGCAGCTGTGTAAGCTCTTGCTTCTGCCTGGCTTAGTTGCATTAATGACAGACAAAAATACATGTTAAATTGAAGTAAATTATCATGCAAGTGTGTGTGTGTGTGTGTGCAGCTTTCCACACACATGCGCGCGCGCACGCACGCACACGCACGCACACGCACACACACACACACACACACACACACACACACACTTTTTGGCTTTGAAATGTGAATATTGAAAAAGAAAAATGCTATGAAGGAATACACTTTCTCCCTCTGTTGCTCTCTATCTCACTTTCATTCATCTCCCTGATCGCCCATTTACAAGTACAGTGTCATGGCCATCACCTCCCTGTATAATTTTGCCTGCAATATTGAATAATTGGCAGGTAGAGCGTGAGAATGTGGGTCAAGGACGAGGCAGAAGCAAGAGCACCCATTACCTTCCTTTTCAATTCAGGCCCTCGTTTATTCATCCTTTGTTTGGCTCCCTTTGTCTTTAGCACGGCATTGATTTTTATTGAAAAAGACTTTGCTTCATTAATAGGGGATGATAATTCAGTTAATTGCATTATTCATAATGGATAATCGTTATCTCCCTTATACCACTTTGCACTAATAGCGCTCAACAGCTCACCACATTCCAAAACAGGAAGTCATGTTATTACTTTGCCTCCGCGTTCATTAGACAGCCGAGTCGGCCGCTTGTTTAGAGGAGCGCTCAGTGGTTCGGGCTGCTTAACGCGTTCACATGAGGATATGTTAGGTGTGGTCAGATCTCACATGCCGTACCTTCGCAGCGAGGGACCGGCTGATCCCAGTTGCGTGTGGTGCCGTGCTCACAGGTGAGTATGGAGTATCCCATTAGCTGGTACCCAGGGAGACACTCAAAGGAAATAGACTGGCCCACATTGAAGCCGGCTCCCACCACCACTCCGTAACGGAAGGGCTCCGGATCAGGGCACTCCTGCAGCTCGTAGGCTGAGGGAGAGAACGTGACGTCCGTCAGTCTTTTCGATGATTTATTCAGAACATTGTTAAACATTTGCGTCGACTTGAAACAAAATTAAAACATGTTCGTATACCAAAAGCACTAACTAGCGATCTCCATATGCTCAATCTCTGTGACTGTCTGAACCTCGCAATCAATTCCCACCTTCGAAGGATACGTCTGAATATTCTCTGCTTTCTGATTCTGTTGTGTTCCTCCTTCAGCTCAACCTCCCCCCATTTCTCTTCCTCCTCCCCCTCCTCCTCCTCAGACAGGAGTTTTCAGAGGGAAGGAAAATGCCCGGGGCAGGTGTGACGTTAGCTGGAGGAGTACGATGCAGTTTTCAGAAGTAGTGTGGTTAAATAATTCTTACTTTTTTTCCCCTCCGTTCTCTTAGGAAGAAAGGAAAAGCAGGCAATGAGCCTTGAAGAGCCAGAATATAAATATGACCAAATAAATTGATTTCTATGGATCACAGCTTTCCTTTGTAGGAGATAACGCATGCAGATGTGTGTGGAGGGGTGGGAGTTGCAAATATAATGCTTGATTTATATGCTAATGCACAGAATTATGTAAATGATCAATGCTACCTTTTGATTGCTGGCTCGTTTGTTGAATGAGAAAATATAAACTGTGTGTACCTGTTGCATTTGTTGCTGCAAAACATATATGCAGTAAAGCCTTTAAATGCTACGTGCGGCGAAAATCTTTTAAGTGATCAGTGTTGTGTATAGAGACATTTATAGATCTGGATAACTCACTGGCTCTGAGGGCTCAAGCGTCATACGCCATACGGCCGATTCAGTAATGTTGTGGTCTGACAAAAGTACACCTGACACCGAGCTGAGGCTAAATTTGATTCATCTCACACTCAATAGTGGATTCTGGGATTGTGTCAATTGGGGAAATAGCTCGGATCATTATAGTAACATTCAAAGATGGTTTGAAGCAGCCAAAAAAGCTCCAGTCAATCAAGAACGTAACTTAAAATACTTATACTGGCTACTACAGTTTTGAAAAAACCCACGGGTGATTATGATCATTTGCATCAATATATATAAGCATAGGGTATTTTTTTCTGAGACGTCGTAATTTGACACTTCAATCTTCTGCACCCGTTTCGGTCTCTTACCGTGGTACTCGAATCTGAACCCCGGTTTGTTTTGCGAGTGGTCACTATGGAAATACACCGTGGTCTCATGGGAAGTGGAGAAAAGGGATGAGGGAATATCCTGGCCGCTGAATCGACCAATTACTGCACTCGTATCAAGGGGACCATTGCGTATCTCAAGGAAATCATGGTTGGCTTCGGTGGAGAAGTTCAGGAACTGAAGGTTGGCTCCTGGGAAAATAAGAAAGAAAGAGGGGATAAGAAAATCCCAAAGCTTTGCCATCATCAGTAGTAAAGACTCCCTGGCAAAGGCTCTTTGCTCCAAAATGATTTACACACGTGTATCAACAGCTTAAAACGTCGCCATGCCACACCTGAGCCTTACGTTTTGTTTATTTAATGTTCTCGAGAGTCAAAACGCTTCAAGAGCCTCTCGTGATGCTCACCGTAACCAACAGGCAAATAGATTCTCCAAGTACAGTCGGCGTTGCTAGGGTAGTTGCCAGGGAAACCGGGGCTGAGAATCATGCCCTCCATCTCCTCCCGAATCCCACCGCATTGAGCTGGCAGACGGCAGAAAAAAAAAAACCCACTTTGATTAGAAACAGTGATTCTCTCCGATGTGAATACACTAAAAATACAAATCAATACAGTTCTTTGTACTAATAGAAAGTTTGGTTTTAGCTCAGACAAAGCAGAGTTGAAATATTGAGCCATACCAAAGCCTGAAAAACTGGAGTTATAATTAAAGGAGAAAAAGGATGAATCAGTGTGCTCCATGTTCTATTCAATTGAATTAAAGTAACTACAATAGCAATTCAATAGTAGTTTAAAATATTCTTTATAATTCTCTTATTTTTAAACTTGAGATATTGTTGTGCCAAACTGTATATTTTGCTGCTTTTCATCCTTCTTTCATCCATCCTTCATGATGGGTAAATAAAGTCTTCAGCTGAAAGAAGACCAGCGAGGAAGAAACTAACCGAAATAAGGAGTAAAAGCAATGATTGGATCAGGAAAGATGAAAGAGCGACAGATCCTGACACCAAAATTAAAAAGGAAACAGATGAAAGGAGGCTGAAAGTAATTGTTCAGGAACTTGCTGAATAACAAGAAGAAAACAGAGGTGCTGCTTGGAGAAAAGACAAAGCACTAACACTGCGTAACGAAGAAATAAATGCGAGAAAACCGCCAACATCAGTCAAAGGAGGATGAAACCACACGGAGACGACCAGGGGGGGCCGCACCGTTGTGTTAAATGCTCTCCTGTAGCAGCACCAGCAGCCCGAGGCAATCGGGAAACTGCTGATGCTCGCTCCTCCCCCAACCCTAACCAATCAACGTATGAGATGGAACTAATTAGGCAATATTAGGGTGCTTCAATGAGTGCAACTATAGGTACGCTCATATTATCTTAATGATCTGATCGGATTTAAGAGCCATCTGATGCCTCGTGTAGTGACTGCTAATGTGAGCGAGCTGTGAGACACTATTGCAATATTCGTCACCTATAGTTTGCTGCGATATGCTAATTCAATTCAGCTTTCGTTCAAAGGTAAAGAGTCTCTGAATATTAAAAAAAAAAAAAAAAAAAAAACGCTGGTGTGCTTGGCAGGTTAAAGAATCTCCAAATATAGCAAATAAAGGAAAAGAGGATATTTTTTACCTATGCAGAGAGGAGGAGGGTAGTTCCACCGCCTGAAGGTTCCAGGCATACAGGTGATATGAGAGTTCCCCTGGAAGGAGCAGGCGAAAAGGAACACAGAACAGGCCATTAATTAAATTGTTCCCCCCATCTGTCACTCAGCTCTTGCTCCAATTATTTGAACCGGTTGCCTGCCTCCACACGACCTCATGCGGCGATGTAATGACTAAATCTATCTGAAGTGACAGAATAATAGAGGCGGAGCATCACTGGCGTATTAAGATGATCACTTACTGTTGCACTTCCAAAATATGCGTTACCATATCTTTAATTTGAAATGGTTTTAAAGCCAACTTGCCACAAAGACTAAACATTTGATCACAATTGTTTAAAGACAATGGGCTGAATGAGCAAACTTTGTGTCATGCACACGCTGTAATGCGAGTTTAATGTGTGTCTTATGCGCTTAGGGAAACAAGGAGGGAAAGTGTACCTGTAAAGTGTATCCAGGTTCACACTGGAAAGACACCACGTTATTCATCTGAAGACGCTCCCCCACCTTCATGCTGTTCATTGGAACCACGGGCTCTGCGCAACTGGTGAGAGACACCGCTAAGAAACAGCGGACAAATAAAAGCGCATGTAACATCCACACAAAAACAGAAAGGATGAGATTGCACATTCCGGTAACACAACGCGTCTAATTCTCAGTGTGAAGGCCAACCGGTCAAGTCAATGAATGTACTTGTATGTGATTAAACGGGACAGTCGTAGGATTTGGTTGAAGTGTCAGCTACACTACAATATTTTGCAGAAGCAGACTGTGTGTAGAAGGACCGGCTCCCTCTGTAGATACGACTTATTCATTCAGTTGGGGAAAACAAAAGAATTATTAGTTTCAGGTCATCACACAACAACGGCGCCCCCAGGAGAGTCGTACAGAACATCAAGGGGGCATGAATTGTTTTTCCCTTACTTTTGTATTCCAGCCTGAATCCAGCTGCAGACACGCTGATATCGGAGAAGAAGTGCAGGTAGAGTTGGTTGGAGGTGCTGTTGAGGAGAGCCGGAACGGTGGTGCCTTGGGGAGGAGATTAATAGTGGGGGTTTAGCAATGCTATCTCCTGCATGGGCAGACCATGACTAACTACATAAGCTACGGCAAATAGCTCAAACGCGTGTGCTTTTTTCGCACATGCTGACTGTGTGTGTTTGTGTGTAGATGCAGCAAACATGCATGATCGATCGATTGTGTAAAGACATATAAGGATATTTGGAAAAGTGGGACCTACTATGGACAGAGCACTTTGTATTTTCCACTACGTTGGTGTGTACTCAACTCCTAAGTCAAAAACACTGCCCATAAAAAAAAGTATATATATATATATATATAAAAAAATATATATATATACACTTCAATGAAAGCACAAGTTTCACAGAAACTGAAGGACCTAACAATGGTTGTTTAATAACTGAAATGTGTGCGCCTGGCATTTCCCTTTCCTCTCTTCACTTCAGGGTGCCTCTAACATTTACTTTTGATCAGGTACAAGCGCAAACAAAAGGGGAATTCGCTGTCGCCATGTCCCTGCTATGAAGGGGAGTAAAACAGTTACTGTAAACAAAGGTTCAATTCAATTCAACACAGAAAGAGGACAAGCGCTGGAGAACTGCGCCATGGTTTTTTTCCGGGGAAGCCCCGACTACTTTTGAATTGTTAACCTCTCCCGTGACTTCGTCTGCGGCCGGTTTCTGTGTATTCGATTGTGGGATGTTCTTTTTTTTAAGAACGTGCAAGAAAATGAAAACACAGATGTGAACATTCGCTACACTACCTGAGAAGCTGCCGAGCAAGGTGTCAGTGTTGTCCCCTCCGTCAAACACTTCCAGAGAGTCCCAGTTCTGCTCCGTTACAAAGCTGATTACCTGGATCTAAGGTGGGGAAGACCAAAGACAAGAAATAAATAAATGCACAGCCAGAGCAGATGTCTCAGACATGACACAGAAACCTTTTGTCAAAATGTCCCATAAAGGCTACCAGCATCCCAAAACCACAGCTCCTCTCCTATAAACAGTGTTTTACAGGGGAAACATGTGTTTGCTGCCACTTTAACAGTAAACTAAATTGTTTTTCTTCTTCTTTTCATACTATTTTAATAAAATCTGAAGTAAACCTTGAATAGAGCTATTCTCAATTCTCAACAGAGCAGCGCAACAGTCATTGTTTAATATCCTATGATTTTTGCCTGCTTGTATATATTTCAAACATCATTTCTAAAGGCTGTAGTTAAGTGGTGCGCATTGGATTACAATTTCCAGAAAACTGTATGACAGCTGCAGTGGTCAAATGAAGACGTACTGAGACTTCAAAAGAACGGCTTCTTTGTCCCTCCTGAGAAACATACTTTAAGAAAAGCATTCTGCATTCCCAAATATACGACCTGAATTGGATCATAAAGCTCATGAATACTACCCAAAGGATGGGGAGGTTTACTTCATATCAATAAAACAACCCAAACAATTCTCTCATCCCTAGATGATCGCAGTTCGTCCCCGACTCCAGATGTTAAAGTGTCCTTGGACAAGATCTTGAATCCTAAAATCGCTCTCAGGGTTCAATAAGCTTTTTTGCCATCGTTCTGGGAACGTGCGTTTGTTTGGATCCCAAAGGTCAGTCAGTTTTTTTCTGTTGCATTCTATGTGACCCCAATTCATTTACTACCCAAGCCTCCGATTATGTTCCCTCTCACTCCATTACTCAGCCCTCTCCTCTCTGACGGTTATGGATCAGATATGAGCCAATTAAAGGGGCGCTAGGGGGCCCCTGGTGGGTCCTGTGGCGAAGAAGCAGCTCACAGATACTTCCTTTCATTCGGCACGGCGCGTCGCTCCTTCACGTTAGCTTCTGGATTGCGACACGCCGATCTAACGTGTCTCGGCTGACTTAACTGGCAGGTGGGAAGCAACGGAGGGGAAAAGACTGCGTTAAAGAGACGAGAGGGACTGGAAAAAGAGGACGAGGAGGACCCAGCTGTGAGGGGGAGGAGACACAGCAAAGCGTGTTGGATCTTTTGGGAGTGCAGGCAGTGACCCTTTTCCAAGTTGAGTTGGAATGTGTTTCTGCGTTGCGCAGTGGCGGTCCGAAGAACACAAACCCTCATACATCATCTCCAAACTATACTGTCGTCACTATAAACAGCTTCCCGTTTCACGCTGCTGTCCTTGGCTGCGCGGACAGCCACCTCTCTCTGTTCTTTTACGTCCTTGTTCACCTTCGAAGTACTGAGACGTTAGCGAGTACTGCAGCATGCGTGCGGCGGGCCTACGGGCCGTCAAGCTGAGGTGCAGGATCTAATAGCCGGGGCACTGCACCGGGGTCGTTACCCACCGAGGCTGAAGCATAAGCCTAAAAACTTTCCAGAGGGCAGCAATATGAATCAACTCCCAAGATCCGATGTTTCAGGTATGGTGATCCGTCAAATTAAATTCTGAGCCTCTGTAAAGTCACGCAGCGGTTCTCCTGTACCTTGAGGTTTCTAAACGCTACAATTTAGCTTGTAAATAAGTCAATTGTTATATTGTATTAGGAAGTTGCCCTACTGACCTTTCAAATTGAGTTTGCATTATTGTGTTGCATACTAAACCCTTTCCTGTTGGGGAACTAAATGCTCTGCATTTTTTAGGTTCTATGTGGTTCCGAAACCTGGGATTTTATTTGGGACAGGGGTATGTACTTACACTCTGCGGTTACCGTGGACGAATCAGCCTCGGATTTACTCGAGATTGAACCCATTTTTGCATGATCGGATTATTACACTTCCGTCACACGGGATAACGTTGACGCCAGGGAGAAACTGTTGTGCAAACCTGGATTCCTGATCCTTCTGGAACAGTGATCTTCCAGACGCAGTTGAGGCTGTTGAGGTAAGGCTCAGGAAAGCCAGGAGATAAGATGGTGCCGGTTCGTTGGGTCAGATTACCTCCACATGGAACTGCAGGAGAAAAGATAAAAAGAGATATCGTGTGCCCGTTTACCGGAAATAGCTACGGGGCGGATGGAAAAATATGCAGCAAAAAGTGTGCATGTAAATTTGCTCACTAAATACAAAGTATGTTAATGTTGCATAATTCTCAACCTGGAACATTGCGATGATTCTGTTCAACAGGGGAAACAAGACAAAGATCACAACAGATTAGGCAGAAAACTAAAAACTAAATAATGGCTAAACAGTTAATGGGAGTTTCTCACTTTGCTCATTTCTAGCTTGTTTTAATAAAAATAAGATTTTAGGACTCACTCAAATTGAATCATTAAACCACAACTGGTCTAGACTTTTAACCACCTGGACATGCAACCACTCACCCACAAAACCATACCGACACATTATACTAGACTCGCTCAGTATCTCGACACATATGGTGACAGCGCAGAAGCATCTGCTGCAGCTCTATGCACTGCAGTGTGTGTGTGAGTGTTGCATTGAACATAAACTACACACCCACATCTCCACGCGAGTGTGTGTGTGTGTGTGTGTATGAATGTGTGTTGGATTTTTTGACCCTTGGCGCAGCCGGCCACCTGCGTCCTGCATGGCTGAATCTCTGTCTCTCGCTACAGGCAGTGGCTGGCAGCTCGCATCTGTGTCGTAGTTTTACACTCATCAAGGCATCAAGTGAGGGGGCGGGGTGGGGGGGCGAATAGTGAGAGGGAAGCACAACTTCTGTGTCTGCATTTGAGAACGTTTAGCCTACCTATACAGCTGGGTATGGAGCTGTTCCACTGTGCCAGGGCATTAGGAACGGTCAAACACTCGATGGCGCTGGGCCCCTCCAGCACGTAACCTGGACTGCACTCGAAGCGGATCACGGCGCCGACGGCAAAGTTGTTGCCCATGCGCCGGCCATTCCGGGGCTCAGGCACCGAGCTGCACTGGGTGGCGCTGGTCCGTGGCACGGCTTTCGGGGGGAGCAGAGGGACGAAAACAGGGTGATAAAACTTGTTGAATGGAAGTTCTTGTCGGCGACATTTCCAACGACAACACGGTTTATTCTTAAAAGTCCTCGCGGCCGTCACTGAATGATCAGACCGCGTAATGTGCACAAACTTACCCTGGTAGACAAGGTGGAACCCTCGGGAGCTGGATCGGCCTTTGGAGGTGAAACGGATCAGGACTTGGTTGGAGGTTGCTAGCGGCAACGATTCCCCTGTGATGGGATAGAAGTTACGGCATAGGTTCTAACGGGTTTGAGCAATGTGCTGCCAGTGCCGTTCTTCCCGGAAAGACCTACTGTGATAAAAGTACAGTCTGCCGATAAGGCGTCATGAGGCAGATGGAGCGTATCAAAGTATGCAAATGGTGGTTGATTATTAAAGTCATCATTATATTTCACTGTCAAACCGGATTACACTCAGCTACTGTGCTTATGAGATGGTAACCACTTTCCTACAACGTCTTATCATTGGACCGGTATGTTGTCGGCCACGTTACACCTGAGCCCAGTCGGCAGACATGGAGCCGTGTTCCGGCTTCCCGGCGGCTTTTCATCTACTTTGGAGCACCGAAGCGAACGTGAAGTTCGCTCTTGTGTTCCTGTTTTTTTTTTTTTCCCGCGCTCAGAAATATAATTTGCGGTTAATTTCTTTGTCTCGTCCCAGCTGGACTACTGTGACTCTCCGTTCACGTACCCAATTAAAGAATCATTACTGGAGCATCTGCAGCTGCTAGGAAATCGAGCATCGAGACCCCGAAGTGCCGAAGAACCAGCTGCAGAGATCACAGCTCTCCTGACTTAACTTCATTGGCTGTACATCAATACGGAATTAAATTCCAGCTTAATCACAATCCTCCACAATCAAGCTCCCGCTGACATTAAAGGCGTCTTAAGGGCACACTGTGCAGGTCGGACGCTGGGACGGAAACCAGACCAGGCTGCTAATCCGTCCAATTTCAAGCCCCCGTCGTAGCAGGCTTTGGAAGAGCAAGTCAGCTGGGTTTGGTTTGGATCTTTCATTTATGCTTAGTTTGTCTTTTTATGTATGAAATTGTGTTTTCAAATTCTTTCTTGATTCTTTATTTCTGAAACGCCACTTATTCATAAACTAAATGCTAAACTAAGTGTCCAATTCTTCATGTCCTGTAGGTTTATAACAAAATATGTACTTTATCCATTCAAATCGCTCAACGGGAACATGTCAAATCTCTCTCTAGGATTCAGATCCCCATTGTCATCAGGGAAAATACAACATTCTGATCATCTGCTACATTCATCGGCACATTGTGCAATCAAACGCCCCCTTTGGCATCTCTCTACTGTGGTGGAAAACGGTTTTCCGGCTGGCATCGAACACGCCACACACAGTGGGAGCGTCTGCGTCTCGGCCCCCCCTTTTTACCCGCCGTGCTGCTGACTGGCTTTGCGCCGTGGACCTCATCACTCTGCGTCCACTCGCTGTGACAGCGTTGTGGAAGTCGGGACGTGGCTCAAACCCCAGACGCGGCGTCTGTCTTTGTCGGCGCGTATTATCCTATAGCGTGAATATTTCGGAGCCTTTTTTTTTCTGCGCCGCTTACCGAGCGCGAATCCAATGCCGCAGTTTTTTTTCCTCATGCGCCTTCAACCTGTGATTGGTGGAGCCACGCTGTAGGATCCCTCAGGCATGCTGGGTAGTTTATTAAAAGCTTACAGTGTTTCATAATCTGCTGTGCGGGGCAGGTATTCATCCAGACGGTTCCAACATGTGTCAGCGCATGTATGAAGCCTCTGGCCACTTCTTGCCTCCAGACCACTTTGCCCTCAAAGTGAGAGGCTTATATAGACAGATATGATATGTCAAAATTCCGCGGCAGTGGTTGGTACGGTTTGGACACAGTCATACAGAATCAGACATTAACACTCCAGCTGCTCAACAACAAATCACACAGCGTTCGAGTTAAGAGCAAGTGGATTAGACTTTAGTAAGTAATACCTTTTATGAGTAAGATTTATTTGAATGAAAGAGAAGCAAAATTGGTTGATTAAAATGTAGTCAACATAAGACTCAATAGTCACACTTGAAATTATGGCCAAGAGAGCGAAAAGTGCTTTTTAGGAATTTAATTTAAAAATTTGCATTTAGATAAATATAATTGATTTCTTGATTTAGTCCTTTTGTGGTTTCTGGAATGCCGTCTCCTTGTCTTTTTTAATTCCCACCTTTTATCATGTTCTTGCTCACATCTCCATTTTCACATTTATTTCTGTCTGTCACCGGTGCCTACACAAATTCACAAACAGTGTTCAAAACTAGAATTTTTTTCCTCGCCACACATGAGATAATGACACACATCCTTTGCTCTTTTTGGTCAGAATAATTCGTTCAGCCCCTAAAACATCCGGCTACATGTTTACTGCAAATAACGTTCGGGCGAACTACTTTCTTCATAAGAAGATAGTATAATAGATGTGTCTATTTGTGAGCAGGTATTCCTGCCTGTTATAACGAGTGTGAGCTTCAACTCACTGTCCCCCGTTGCCAAAGTGTGTCAGCTCTGCTCCACCGCGCCCCGGCGAGAGGACTGTGTGAACCGGCCGCCAGGAGTCCTCATTCGATATAACGGCCTGTTTATTGAGCTGTGAACTGGATTTTGCGAGACAAGTCTGGACACAGACCAAAGTCATTTGGCCTTTGTCAAGCCACAGGACAAGGACATGTCGGGATGGAGAGCTGCCCGAACCTCGAGCGCCGCTCTTGAAATGTGGACTCCCCGCAGAAAGCAGTCAACAGATATGATTCTTTATGGAAAACAAGGTTTTCCTCAACATAAAAGATCCAACTGCGAATCATCATTAAAAGTATTGTCATTGTCAAGCGACTCTGGTTGAAGGTTGTAATATTTATGATAATAGTGGAAATGTTCCTGCGCTTTTGAGAAAGTGTCTCTGTTTTCGAGGCCCGCAGGTGTTTGAATGGGTGCGTGTGAGCCCACTTGTTTGCCTACACACATTCTATACTCTGAGAGCTAACATGCGGTTCTTTGATACCGGTTCAGGTGCACGTGCGTCCCGGGCGACTATCAAGTTGTTGTTGTTGTTTCTGTTGAATTGTTTTACAGCTCACTGGAGCCCTCATGCAGCCACGGCAACTATGCCTGTGTAAGCAAATTTGTCCCAGAGTTTCCCCGGGTCCTCATGAAAGGGACGCGGCTCCACACAACATTATATTTAGTCCACTGTCATGACAAAAAAAAAACTCAACGCGCTCAAATCTCATATGCTAAATACTGCTGCTGGATATAAAACCTGTGCAGGTATGTAGGATTTAGTGTTCCCAAGTCGCCGGTAGGGTGTTTTTGTTGAAGTACCTGTGTGCGCTCCAGACAGGGAGCTGAGAACCCGGGATTGTGGCGTCGCCCCGTCATAAACCTCTACAATGTCATTCAGGGCTGTGTGGAAGAAGGTGAATTGACTGAAGACCACTGGAAAAAAGAGAGACACAGACACAACATTTAGGATCAAAAAAATGGAAGCCCGCTGAAAACTCTTCAATCTATTAACAAAAAAATGATGAAAATGAAAATGATTAAAAAAAAAATGAATGAAAAGTATCTGTAGTATGCACATTTAAAAGAATCGCTCAATTCAAACGCCTTCATTAAAGTGAGCAGGACAATACAGACAGTTATGACAGCCGTGAAAGAATGGATCACATGACTAGATCAACAATCCTGTCTGGGTTCGATTGCTTGTTGTGGATGAAAGGCTCCGGCAGTGATTGTCGTACAACGTGCGGCTAAAGCTCTGTGATGGCGCTTTCATCCTTTCTACTGCCTCCACTGCACAAATTCAGTCCTTTCACATCTGATCTCTGTGCAGTTTGCTTGCACGTAGAAGAGGCGGATGAAGAGAATGAGGGAGAGGGCAAAGGGGAAAGAGAGTCTAATGGCAGCTACTCTTGAACATGGGCTCCTGTTTTTCTCCTCCTCGGCTTCAGTGGCTTCAACTCCATTTAATCCTAAGAGACACTACCGATTGCAGTGACAGCCACCCTGCCCTCTGCATCACCGGGGCAGGTGGATGAACCTAACGAGAAGCGGCAAGAAGTCGAGCTCAGAATCGTCTTCCCTGTCATTTTTGAGGAAAAGGCAAATGTAATAAAATGTCGTGATTTTATTGTCCGCTGTTACAACGGATCTATTGAGTGAAATACGTTGCCGACAGGCTTCGAAAAAGAATGGGAGCCCCTTGTCATTTCTGAGTAACGGCAGGCTTCTGAACAGGCATCATGACCTCGACATTCAAAAGACCAGGGTTAAGTACTCCAAACCCCATTCTGGCCTCTACTGCTTAATGCCATTTAACAATGATAGGGCATGAGATTCCCCTTAGCAACAGTGCCAATGCGAGGAAATGAAGCCGGGGCTGAGACCACGGAACGTTGAAGTGCGCAACTAAGTGAAACATGTTTGCTTCTGTATTTGGGGCTTTTGGCCGTTTCATACTTGTGCATTGCTTTGCCTTCTGAATAAAGATGCTGTTTCTACAGTATCAAGGAATATTGGACTGTGACCTTTAAAATGGAAATGCCAAAACATGGCGAGAAGGCCAGATCTTCCAGACAGCAATTATTTTTGGTGTTGGTGCGTGTGTGTGTGTGTGTGTGTGTGTGTTAGACATATTGTGCATCTGGTGTGTTAGACAGTTATGCAATTGCTCTAACATAGTAATGTAAAAACATGTATGCAAACAAGATTACATTGGTGGTATATGAGTGGAAGCTTTCAAAAGTTTTGCACAAACGTTGCCGCCTACACCTTTAGTTGTGAGGAAAAAAAAGCTTATTAGCTCATTATTCAAGTAAAAGAATAAGTGAAATTTAGTCGCGCACCCGAGCATAGTTTAAGTCTTTAATGGCTATTTGGTGCATTTTAGAATAACTGCATCTTAAATAAACTCACGTAATTATCCCTCTCTCAGGCACACAAATGCACAATTAAACATTGCCTCGGATGAAATGGAAAAAATCCAGTGCAGTGAATTTTCTCGTCTTACCGTAATCCTTAGGCACCACCACAGAGTACAGACAGGTTCGTGCACTGCTGTAGTTGCCAGGGTAACCAGGAGACAAGACCACTCCTTCCAAACCAGAGTTCTGTCCACCACATGGAGCTAGACACACACACACACACACACACACACACACACACGATCATGAAGAGACGGGACAGGCAGAGAAGGACGGTCTAAAGCCAATGGTGCAAGATATTCCATTTCTCCCCCTACCTCCTACTCTTCCGTCCCCTCTGTTCCATTACTCCTAAATTATATTTCTTGTCTGATTGGGTTTGGAAGATGTCCCTAGTGTTTGCCAGAGTGAAATTGCAATGTTTTCCAAGTGTCCCTGTAGGTTAGCCTGGGTGAGATCAGACCTGAATCTGCTCTCCTGCTCCCAGGCCCTAAAAACGCTCTAGGTGGACTCTAATCTCTGAGCCGTTGGCGATCCCCTACCTGTCAGTGCTCTTTGCATGTGTGAAAACAAAGCGCGGTCCGCACACATGTATTCCACCTGGCATGTTAAAGAGGCCTCAACACTGCGACCGCCAGATCCGGTGGTCCCGGGGATCTTTTACCAGCTTTTTAAAAGGAGAATGTGCACATTGCGCGTCAGTCGTGTCGTGGGTTGGTGTCAGAGGCAAGCCGAGGGTGACGCAGGTGACGCCATGTGTGCAGGGAGCAGATATGCAAAAAATTAAAAAAACAAAAAACAAAGCTCTCTTCAAGCTGGTGATTAAATTGAAGCTACACACCCTGACAACTATTAACATTAGCAAAACCCACACAGCTCTCCGCATCCACCTGCAGGACGTAGCAGCGCTCATCACACACACACACGCGTGTTTACATGCGATAAATTCAAAAGTGGCTTGTGCCGCCAACAGCTGTCTCCGGGTTTCCGTGTTTACCTATACAGACGGGTCTGGGCTTGTTCCAGCTCGGCTTGCCGTCTCCCCCCATGATGCATGTGAGGGTTGGGTCCCCCTCTAGTGTGTAGCCACTGTCGCAGCGGTAGGTGACAGTGGAGCCCAGCTTGAGATCGGCGCCCGACCGAGTCCCATTTCGCACCACGCCCGGCTCAAAGCAAGACTCCCTGGGGTTCTCTGTGGAGAGAGGTAACACGGTGGAACATCAGCGGCGGAGAGGAACGCACGCGCGTCTTGGTATTCAATGAAAAGATTTTTGCATCAAGCCGCGGAAGTGATACAAGAATAGAAATTGTTTTCTGCCTGGAGGTTCCAGATCTTCTCATATGTCTCCCTTTCTTTCCTCCCCGCGTCGCTTTCTGTGCTCATTCCCAATTTCCCGAAACCCAATCGTCTTTCAGTAAATAGATCTCACTGGCTGCCACTTTTCTCGCTAGGCCTTGACGGTGGCCTTTCATCTGTGGCTGATGAAGGTATGTGTGGCAGAGGAGAGAGACAGGCAGCTGATTGAGAGTGGCACGCCGTGGCCCAAGGTCTGCTGACTGCACACAACCGCCCCTCACCAGACGCGTCGCTGCTGCGCGGTCAACCGGAGAAGGCAGCGCACATACGCGGGCTCGGGCTCGGGCTCGGGCTCTCTCTCTCTCTCTCTCTCTCTCTCTCTCTCTCTCTCTCTCTCTCTCTCTCTCTCTCTCTCTCTCTCTCTCTCTCTCTCTCTCTCTCTCTCTCTCTCTCTCTCTCTCTCTCTCTCTCTCTCTCTCTCTCTCTCTCTCTCTCTCTCTCTCTCTCTCTCTCTCTCTCTCTCTCTCTCTCTCTCTCTCTCTCAATCACCGCTGCTCGGGTCGCGAGAAAGACGTCTCGCTTGATCTGCCATCACGTTGTGCTTAGGTTAAAAAACGTGCACGTGAGAGGAGGCCTGTCCATTTGTCACACTTCGGAGGCTTATAGCTAAAATAGACGGAAAGGACCACAGCAATTTAGCTCAATCTTTAACGCAGTTCAGTCTTGTCTCACGGCGAGCTGCCATGTTTGGCAGACGATAGGTTAAGGGAATTTAAATGTTAACCTCTACCACTTGAAACCAAGCAGTAAGTAGGAAACACATTAAAAAGATTATATTTTTTAAAGCTCAATAGGAATACTAACAAAGAAGGCTGTTTTATTACCAGAATTCATTCATTGTGAGTGTCAGTTTATTGACCCGATGCTGTCCACGGCACTAAAATGGGGCAACATATAGTGGGGCTCAAATGATTAAACGCATATTTGAGTAATGTGCTCTTTTGTCCTGGCAAATTTGGGTAGTGCATCTACGTTAGGTGATTCATTGACAAAGAAAAATGTGATACCAGAGTTACTAATGGGCTGATATTTACACCAAGAGAAGCAATATATCATGATTGGTTGGTGGACACGAAGCAATTTGATGTTTAATGAATGCAAACCTCATACGGCCGGGAATGGAATTATCCTCCGTTTTAAAAAAACATACTTTCCTGAGATGGAGACATTCTGTTTGGTAAACACATCAGGCACTTTAGATTGAGTCATTGGCTACTCTACTATTGGCAGTCACTCGTAGAATGAATGGGTTAAACAATGTGTAAATTCCCTTTTCAATCAACATTTTCAATCCATCTTTCCTGAAGATGACTAACATGTTTGAGATGATTTTTAAACAGGGTCTTTTCTTGTTCCACCATCTGCCAGTATAGTGGGGCTAAACGTGTAACCTTTCCCTGCCATCAAGCAAGCTCCTTCCGTTATATATATAAAAAAAAGGTACATTGCATGCAAAATGTATCACAAGCGTGTCTTCATGATTTATTGATGATGAAATGTCCACAAAGCACCTTGGCTAAATGCCCAGTTTGAAAGATGAAAGCCGGGGTCCTGCTGACCAAACAGGAGGCCGCCCTTCATGGCTGAATGGTGAGCCGGGGCCAAGCATTTGGTCTGTCGGCGGTCCGTCTCTCGGGGCACCTGTTCTAGACTGGTTGAGCCCTTTCATAGTCTGATTTTAAACCTGGACCTTCCCCTTGATGCCTCCCTGCATTCAACCCGCACACCTGGCAAAGAGACAGCGGAGGCATGATGGATGTAGCGGGCTTCAGGTGCGGACTGGCCCCCGGGCCCCCGAGCAAGCGGTGAGAAGGCTGCTCGCCGCAGCGAAGATGGCCCATTTATCCCAAGGCGTTTTTGCTGGTGCGAGAGGAAATGTGCGAGTTTGGAGAATACTCAAAAAGGAGTTTATGTGATGTGAAAAATTAGCTTGTTTGTGAAGGGATTGGATGAGACAGATTTGAGCATCAGGATGCTTGTGTTTGCTGGAGCGGCGTCCCGTGTCTCGGTCCATGATGCGATATTCCAACGTGGCTACGGCATGGCAGGTGTTGGCCCCTCGTGGTTCTGCAGAGAGATACACTGAAAACCGGAAGACGCCACGATGGCTCGGTGAAAAGGGCTCCCAGCGCCTCGGCGCAGATTCGCTAATGCGATCTTCCGCGGCGGCGCACGCTAAATGCTTGCCGGGCACCAACTCGTCAACCTGCTTGCGTCCCCCCACCAACCGGATCCGTACCCACAGCCGAACACGCTCGGTGCCATGTTGTTGCTCTGAAACTGAGGAGGTAATTTATGTATTATTTGGTTATGGTTCATTAGTGTGGAGAATTGGAAGTAGGGAGAGGCAGTTTTTCTGAGCCACACACTGAGTCCATCTGCCCCAACAGATTGGCCATACAATATCACACACTCGATCACGGCACACTGCAGAAAAATATTTCTGGGAGTGAGCTAAAAGGTAGAAACTGCCTTAACAAATCTTCTTCAGTACTGCACACAGTACAGTACAGTACAGCACAGGCAGCGTTTCAAAAACAGATGAAATCCCATCACAACAGCGGCCAAGAGGCGAAGAGCTGAGGGTCGATCCGGAATTGGTTAAACGTCTGTTAACCTTAAACAGCTGTCGGATTGAGGCTTG
The DNA here is from genome assembly GCA_021346845.1 of Apeltes quadracus. Classification (NCBI taxonomy): domain Eukaryota; kingdom Metazoa; phylum Chordata; class Actinopteri; order Perciformes; family Gasterosteidae; genus Apeltes; species Apeltes quadracus. The sequence continues at coordinate 11,497,614 of CM037926.1, forward strand.
AAGACGCAGGGGGATTTAACACTGTTCTCTCAAGCAAAACCCATAACGAAGGTGCCCAGTCTAATTTAGAGTTTCCTCAGCCGCGATACATATCTGTCCCGCGCTTTCCTGTGAGGCTGAAACTCTTGAGCAGAGAGCGCAGATGTGCGGTGTCATCCGTCAACCAATTGGCTGATAGTACAGAATACTGTGTGCAAGTAAAACAATGAGGGGGGGCGGCGGGGGAGGGGGGGTCCGTTCAGCCTAGATGTGAGACAACAAAAACGAGCAGCGTGTTTTTGGAGCTGTTAAGGACTGAAAAAAAGAAGTGCAGAGTAACACAAGGAATTAGAACATTTAAAAGCACACATGCCGTCGGCTTTTTTCCTTTTCCTAATGTGTTGCTCGGCTTGTAGAGGAGGCGGAGATCAATAATGAAGCCAAAGAGGACAAAGGCACCAATGGGATGCTGGTGATCAGGACACAGCAGCACATCCCCCTTCTATAGCTTAAGTGATTTCCACATCACTAATCTCACTGGCTTTGGACTAGACACAAGAGGAAGTTAAAAAGAAACAATATGCAAGGTCGATAAGCAGCGCAGAGTAAATCCATTCTCACTCTGCCGGAGAGAAGCTTCACATGCCATTTAAAATTCCAAGTTTTGTTGAGAATCTTAAGACGTCGGTGGATGAAAAAAAAAAAAACTAAAACAAAATGTAATTTCCACTAGCTTGTTGTTTTTCCCCCCTAATGGGGCACATATAGTCTTTCAACCTCAAGGCATCGCTGCTGCGAATCAACAGAGGAAACCCGGAGCATACCTGTGTACTGCAGAACGAATCCGTTGCTGCTGAGGGAAGCATCGCTGCGGAAAGCCAAGAACAGCGTGTTGGAGCTGCTCTCTATGCGGTCCGGAAAGTCCGTGCCATAAAAACTCCCCAGCAAGGGGCTGAGGGAGTCCGGTCCATCGTAGATATGCAAGAAGTCATAACTAGGCTCCAAGCTGAACCTGGTAAAAAAAAAAGAGCTTTAGTCAGAGTATCACAGCCTTTTTTTTAATATGATGTAATAGGATACAATCTCATTTAACCTACATGGACACTTAGTGTTGGTTTATTGTTGTGTAAAATACGTCAGAGACAGAAATGTTGCCGTTCGTGTGCTACTGATGCTTACTGGTTGAAGCTGAGAGCGATGACGTAGTCCAGCGTTACAGTGACTGTCCAGTCACACTCCCTTCCATGCGGGTAGGGTTCAGGATAGTCCGGAGACAGAATCAGCCCACTCGGACCCGTCAGGTTCCCACCACATGGGGCTGTGGGATGGGATGGGAAGGGATTATTGCATGTAAACGTTACTCTACGCCCACTTTCAGCTCTTGTATGTTCGCTGTACATCCGTCTCCACAGTGAAGTTATTAAATGATATATGATCAAATTGTTATTATGTTAAAACTAAGAGGGTGCAAATTCTTGAAATTAGCCCTTTGATAGAACTGCTAATAAAAAAAACTAACCCCAACAAAGGAAATGAGTGGAAAAAAATACCCACGAAACCAGCGGACACAACGTTACGAAAGGATTCGGGTATCTGCTACTTTTAAGCAGCACATACATTGTTGGACGGTTGTGTCCTGTTCTACCTGGATTCACCATAGAAAGTGCTAGTGACACATGCTTAATTGAGACCAAGCTATTGCCCATTAACACGGCTTTCCCCGATCCCCCCACACCAACCAAGTTATCAAACTAATTAAGACGGGCGTTGATTAAACAAAGCGGCTAATAATGTCTGTATCGCCATTGTTAATTCCTGTTTATTTGGAGAGCACCAAGTGTGATTTTATGTAACAGAAAAAAAAAAGACTGCCCAAGGCCATTGAAGGACAGGATAATCATCCTCTGTCTGCTGCAGTGACTGGCGAACACAGATATCAGGCTTGCCACTTCAATTATTCAATTAAGGATAAATCTGTTAAGTAATGATGTTAATAATCTGCATTCATTTTTATCCTTAGATTTTCTCTTTTAAATTCGTCTGTGTGTGAGGGAGTATATATATAATGTTTATTTGTATACACACACAAACAAAATACCTAACAATATGTATGTAATAAGCCCTGAGACCATAACCTTTGAGTATTAATCTGGACGTCGGTTTAACGAGGAATGATGCATCTGCCAATCTGAGGACGAGGCAAGGGGGCATTGGGGAAATAGGTCTGATTGACGATTTGCAACAAGGCTTACCGAGGCTTTGTAGATAATCTATAATACCTTCTAAAAACCGTCAGGATTCAAGGCTAATTCCAACGTGGCCAAGTTTCAAAGCTCCACTTACAATCTCAACGGCAGACTTTTCAATGAGGTACGAGGCGGCAGAGGGATATTTTGCTGACGCCACAGTTGCTACTAGTGCCTCCGTTAGTGACGACGGCGCGGTCCATGCAACGTGACGGATGACTGCGTCCCGTTTTTATCACCTGTGCACGTAGGAGGGTCCGGCTGCCAGAAGAAGCGGCCGTTGATCTCCGTGCAGGTGATCCTGTTGGCCCCCTGCAGGACGTAGCCGGGATCACACTGGAACACCACGTGGTCTCCGGGCTCCCTGCTATCGCCGCCACGCGTCCCGTTGGTCGGCATGCCCGGGTCATTGCAGGAGGTGGCAGTGGAGACTGAAGGGAGCAAGACGACACTTGCAATCAAAAAATTGGAAATCGATTTCCCCCCCTCCCCCCGGTCACATGATGAAGATGTGGTGTTTTTTCTTACTCACCGGAGAATTGCAGAGCAAAGCCCTGCTTGCTGGTGAAGAAGTCAGTGGTGAACTGCAGGCTGACCGTGTTGAAGGTGCTGTGGGCGTCCGAGGGCAGCGTTGAGCCGCTGAGCTCCCTCAGCAGGACCCCGCCTTCCTGCGGCCCGTCCCAGATCCGGAGCACGTCGTGGACCTCCTCCGTGTGGTAAACCAGGAAATGCAGGCTGAGAACGAGAGAGATACTTCACAGGGCATGCCATTTAAGAGATGGAATCCCCCGAAGGCTTTGTCGTGACACTTTCCCTTAATGCAGACAAGCAGTACTTTTACTACTACCGGAACAGACATTTTGGAACACGTCGTTATTCAAGAAGAAATCAGCCACCTCCCTAAAACCCGTCATTGATATTCACCTTTTCATTTCTGTCATAGAGGATGAAATATGGCATTATACGAAAGCAGAAAGGTAATGTTAGTTTAAAAAAGAATCGTTCAAAATGAACAAACGGAAGACATGTAGGATTTAAAAGGGATTTCAGATCCAGAGCGTTCAGTGGATGTTCCACTGTGCCAGTCAAGCAGAGACGTCTGCCACGGGCTTTAATAGTTGGAGTCTAGACATGAGGAGGATGATGCTGTCAAACTAGTTCCTTCACTTTGGCACAGACAGCTGACAGACAGCTGGTGGTCCACTGGATGTGGAATGCACTGCAGTTGTGTACTCGTGTACTCGCCAGCTTGGATGCGGTGGGGTTTTAATGACATGTGTCCTATGTGTTTAGGCTCGGCAGGACCATGAGGACAGAACACCGTATTTTAGAGCAAAGGGGAGCCCGGGAGTAAAGTCTACATGGTCCACTCAATAGAAAAGGACCTATTTTAAGACAAAACGTATCCTCAAATCAGTCTCAAATACAACAAATTACTCAAATGTTTGACGACTCATTCAATTATAGAAACAAATATTTGTCTTGCATACCTTCTAAAACAGTGAAGTGCACTGAGATGAAGGTGTGTTCAAAAAAGAAAACATTTTATTAAAAAGGAAGTTGACTTACTTGATTAAACTCAGATATATTTACAGTATGGAATAAAAAGGGATCTTCCCTTGGTGTTTATTTAAATGCTATACTTAGATGATATGTGACATGTTGTCTGCGTGAGATGCTTCAAAGCCATATCAATATACAAAGGCATCCCAAGCTTATGAAAATAAGTGTGCCATTAAAATGTATTTGAATGATTCAAAGAGGCAAAACAGAAGATATTATGAAAATGATTTTATAACTCAATGACAAAAACTGTGCCTGAAAGCAAATCTTTACTGCCTCGTGTTTCAATAATTTTAATAATAGTTTTAATATAAAGCAAACAGCAAGCGTCAAAATGATCATGCAGTTCTTCAGTTCTTTTTTTTCCAAAAAGAGAAATCCGTAGAGCTCTGTTGATTATATTATTGAGTTTAGCTAAAACTAAATCTCCCCGTTTAACCATTCCATCCCTCAACTTGATTTTCAAGTCAAACACCTGGAACGTTGATCTCCGCCCCAGCAAACCAGCTGGGAATCAGGGTACTTTTTTCCCTTTATGCGCGCTCAAGCCTTAAGCAACCGATCATGCAGAGGGGAAACAACAACCCACTGATACGTCAGGTTTGGCAACAAGTTCCCATCGTTTCTGCATAATTGGTGTCAGACTCCGATCTCCATACTGTCTGACGTGTGAGCAGCAGCCAGAGGCCACTCTGTGGATACTGTACACGACCCACTTGACAAGTCCTGTTGTGATGCCTGCGAAAGGAGTGTGCACGTGAAACAAACAGACTCAGACGGGTGCGCGAGGATCCGTTTGCATCGGCGGGTGTGTTGGTGACGAGGCAGGGCGCGTTGCACGGCCGTACGTGGGCGTTTCCCCGCCCCGCGCATTCACGCTCCTTATCGCTGCACGGCAACGCGGGACATGTTCCCAACTTTCATCCTCAAAGAAATGGCATAAATACTAATCCTACTCTTTGTAGCCGTCCCTCTGCTCGCGGTTTTCCCGCTAATATTCACTGAAGCGAAAGTAATACCCTGTAAGATATGGTAATCATTTAAAGCTTTCAATGAAACGTTGCGAATAAATAAATAAATATGTGTGCTGCAAAAAAGGGGGAATGGAAGGGAGAGCAAGCTAAACCTGTTTTTCTTCTCCCCAGCGCTCTGGGACTCAAAGACAAACCGACGCCGATTTGGTTCCCCGACTTAAAGTGCGAGGCACATACCTCCATTTTCTCTCGTGGCACAGAGAATTAAACCCCCTAAGTGTTTATTCTATTAAGAGAAGACACCCATTTAGTTTGTCTGGGTCGGCGGCCGCTTAAAGATCAGACGCACGGGCATCAACAGCTCAGTGGCTTGAATCAAGAAAATGTGTTTGCGTGAAAACGATATTCGCCTCAGGCGATCCGATGCCTGCTACGCAAACGCTGTAACGAAACCCCTGGGTACACACCATCCCTCTTACCTACGCAGCACCGCCCTCGCCGAGAGAGGAGATGCTGAGATACTTCACTGGATTTTGCCCGCATAAAGGAAACAAAAAGGCCTGTTTCCTAAAGATACAGCAGATGGGGTCTGGATGACACGCATGAGCGATGTCGTAACCGACTGCCGGTCACGTGTCGGCGCACGCCGGGGCCGACTGATCTCTGGGTGTGCTAATGCAACCTTCAGCACTGCCAAGACACCGATTGGCATCATGTTCCGCTTCCAGATTTATGGGCTGGAAGGAAGATGGAGAGGTGGGCGGAAAAAGGGAAGACGCGCGTTGACGGAAAGCGGAAGGTGAGGGAGGGAACAAAAGCCGACCCGCGTTAATCACTGCCTCGCCGCTGGAGGAAGGGGGCGATGGCAGGAGGATACGAGGTTGATGGAGAGCACGGGGAAGCTCTGAAGGATGGGAGGGATTTCTGCTGAGCAGTCAGACAGAAAGGATGGACGTGGGATGCATGTTAGGATAATTGGCTCCTTTTACACAAGATCTAAATAGCCGATCTCTCCCTGTCTGAGCGTGAAGGCTGGGGGGGGAGGGGTGAGGGGGGGGGCGAAGGAGACGGTGAAAAAGAGAAGATGGTAAGAGGATAAGAGTGATGCAGGACGAGAGGAAAAAAAAAAAACTTTCTTTGTGGCCATTTGTCTTGCTTTGTAAGTGTGCCGCGTGATGCTGCACGAAAGGCTTCGCAGCTACTCATCCAAAGCTGTTTACTGCAGAAGAACTACGGAGACAAGTGTTGGCCTCCAGTGGGGAAAGTCCCTTTAAAAGGGCAACTTCTCCACCCAACAAACGGCTGGTTGTGGGCAGGCTTTGTCGAGGGATGAATAGAACTGCAGGTTGAAAGAAGTGGAATTACTGCCCCGCGAAGGAAGAAGGAGACGTGTGTGCGGGGAATGTTTTGTGGAGTCAAAGGGAGCCATGTTTTGAAGTTTACGGCTAAGGGCTCTCCTTTACACTCGTCCCCTTCTTAACAAGATAAAGTAGCTCAATCAAGTGTCAGAGGAATTGCCGTCAGGAGATGAGACAGGGAGGAGACGGACGGAAAAGATTCCTCGGGTACTCTTTTTGATTCTCCCGGAATCATTTTGTATTCATATGAGAGGAACAGAGAGAGAGATCGAGAGTGCCGAGAGGCTCGCATACGAATACAAAATAGTCTGGCTGCAATCACAAGTCCTGTGGGGAGTCTACACAGTATGTGTATGCGCACGTGAAGACGATAAATAAGTAAGTATGTGAGGGGGTGCATGGATGCGTGTGTCGGTGTGCATGCATTAAAGTGCAAAGAGATAAGGAAAAAGGGAGATTGAGAGGAACTCAAAGCGCTGTAGCAACTGATTGATATTGTATGTGTAAAAGCTGTGTCACAGACGTTAAGGACAACCTTCGTCAAAATGTGTGGATGTGGTCTCTGTGGGACTGTCCCTGTGTCAAAGAGACACGACTGTACCGTGAGCTAATGAGCATGAGCCACCGAGCGCCATCGGCCGTTGCTTCACCAACACCAACACACGGGTCCATTCTTGAAATCCTAAACCCGAAGCGTGCAAAGTCCATGAGTTGTCCAGGAGTTATCGTTAAGATAAAACGGGTACCGTCCTTTTGAGCCAGGAAAAGGTATGAAATTGGGAAATAAATCAGTGAGATAAAAGTAGAGGAACACGCACACCAATCTGGTCATGCACACGCATCTTTCTACCAGTACCATCCATTTTCCAAATTCATTCTAGATACCTTAATGGCATTCTTAACCGTCGCCAATCTTACTCTAACCTGACCCAGATTTCCCAATGGCCAAATACCTACTAAAGTGTACCAGAGAAACTGGACTGTAAAAGTAATATTTGGAAGATTCAAAAGCAGCTGCTCCTTAGACGGTGAACGGTTGATACACTATGGCCTGATTCAATGAGTCTTCCTACACGTCACATCCTTTGTCTCTCCTATTGGCAACAATCACAGAAGCACCGCACACGGGTGGAGATCTGAAAATAAAATGGATATTTTATATTAAATGCTGAAGGATCCATTGGTGCAAAGGCTAATTGGCTCCCTTATTCTATAGAGTTAAAATCCATGTATTAAACTCTATCTCTTGGCCTATACTCACTTCCTTCAATAAGCGGCGTGAGTGTCCTTGGGTCCAATTCATGGGAAAACCCACAAGGAATCAACACCTTAGGGTTTAACAAAAACATGGGGACTCCCGCAGAACTTTGTTAGCCCCTCCTGTCATTACACAACCTGACACCTTTGTGCGTTGCTTGACAACGACCCAATGACAATGCCTTTCCAGGGAAAATTATACAAAAACAAATAACGGAGCTATAAAATATACATAATAGGAACGATGCATCCATCTGGAGAGTAACCAAGAGTCGAACATCATTCACCTTGCGGGATTGGTTCCTGCTGAAAGTTAATGAAAGGTCAGTAAACAAAAAGGCATATAAAAACAACAAAAGCCCAACACTTGACTTTCTCGAGGATCTAGGTGGCATTTCCCCTCACTCAACTATTGGCCTACGACAGCTCCCTAAAGAGTGATTACACAGCAGTCTGTGAAACGGGTGAACACCGCTGCAAAAAGAGCCGCTAAATTGGAAGTACGTTGAAAGGTGGTCGATTGAAAGAAAGCCTGAAAAGAACAATGTAATCAAAAAAAAAACTAAAAGACAAACTAGAAGGCACAAACAAACCTGATTGTGCTTCCAGGAGCGGCCTCGATGGTCCACATGCAGTGCAGGTTGTGCTCATATGGGGCCGGATAGCCGGGAGAAAGTATACGACCAGAAGGCTCGTCCTTTATGGTGCCGCCACACTCAGCTGGGAAGACACAGATTCAAGATGTGAGCAATAAAAAAGGAAAACGAATGAAAAGAAAATGCAAAAATGGTACAAAAATATGTTTCAGCAATTTAGATTACAAAAATATTCCAGGACGGGTCACATAGTTAACATGTGGTAGGATCGCCTCACTTCCAGTCGGTACGTCACATCAGCTTCCTGTCATCAATATTCATTATTGACATGTGCCTAATCATCTTGCCTGCAATTGCAATAATAGGAGAGGGAGCAGCCAGCATCCTCCACGTGTGCCCTCCTTGGCTCAGTGAAAGCAGCCGTCTCAGCCGATGACCTCGTCCTTGTTATTTGCCTTGTGGTCCTTTGTCTCATTGTCTTATTGTCCAATGTCACGCAGCAACCGCCATGTCAAATACCTTCTGTGAGACACACGTTGGCAATAAATGCTCCTAATTCCTGATGCCTGTTGCCTTTGGAAGTTGACAATGCGAGTTACACAACATGCACCAACAAAAAGCTCATTAGCTCTGTATATTAACAGTTGTACACACATGTATTAATCGTTTATGATAGGTTTTATTTCATATCTATTGTCAGGGACGGCCCAAGGCATAAGCGAATTGTCTCACTTATGCTGCAAGCAGGCCTAGTTTTGTTTTATAACCTCACTATATTCGTTTATAATTTTCGCTATAACAGTATAGTGTGACATTTGTGCCAATAATCTTCTAGCACAGGTGACTGTGCGTGGTGGGAGGGGGGCCCCCAAATAAAATTCTGATTAGGGCCCCCAAGAGGCTCGAGCCGGCACTGTCTATTGTATCGAGTGGTTTTATTGTTTTATTTATACTGCTATTTTTATCAAGCTTTAACGCTTGCTTTGGATTGTCGTGCCGAACTGTTCAGGTCTTTGTTGTATTTATTGCTTTCGTTCCGCTGCTGTGTCTGTCAAACTGTTTTTAAGGGCTGCTCTGTAATTCCTGGTATTATATTTATGAGACTAAAAAGTGGAATCGAAGGGCATTTAGTTAAGGACAGTATGAAGAATTACTTTTTCACAAGTAACAAGTAATGCATTGGCATCAGACAAAGCGGTTTTTTCAGCGCTCTTCTATTACCACCTGTTACTGCTGAATAAAACAACATTATCCAACAATACCAGATTTGAAGTGACTTTGATTTGAGGTTTTGAGGCAATTTAAACTGAGGTGGAAAGGGTGAAAGACATAAAAAAAATGTCTTTCAAAGAAGGAGGAAACAGGTCAGCGAATCAACCTGACGATGACGGTAATGATGTTCGCTGCGAATTCAATCTTTGACAAAAAGACCAACAGCGACGGCTGCCACCATCGAGGGAAAAAAACCACGTAACTAATAAACCAAACTAATTCTTCATAACACCTGAAAAGAAAGATCAGGTGAGATTTATATAATAAATAATAGTATAGATATAAATGTATAGCTATACATGTTTTAGCGTCCCTTTAAGGGACTCTACCCCTTCAGTCTATGACTTCCAATGTCACATGTATTGTTAAATATATGGACAAATAATTTACTTAAATATGTGGACGTGTGTTGTCTGTGATAAAATAGGTGCTATGTTTAAATGTACATGCACTGTAATATTAAGTGTCAATAAAATGTAGCCTTTTTAAACCATACAGTAGAGCTCCTCGGTTATTCTGCATTGCAACTTTTCTCTTCTGCAACTTTCGGGATTTCTACTCAATTTAATTTGCCTCCCTCCCCCCTCCTCTGTACATCCTTATCCTCGGGTGTTCTGTGTCTCCCGGATGCTCGGAAATAACCCCGTCATTACAAACAGAAGCAGTTCTTCGTCTGCTCCCAAATTCACTCAGGCTGTTCAGGCTATCAACTGCAGCGGGAAGAAAAGGAGCACGGGGAGGACGAACCTGCTCAGAGATACACACCATGCACAGGGTTGTTAAAGACCAAGTCATGAAATCATCTGTCAGTTTTGGTTGAATTGGGAGCCGAGTCATATTGTTCTAATCACCAGCCTGCCTGTTTCTCTCGCTGCGCTTCTGGCTGGTTTTCTGAGAAGCTGTCAAAATGTCAACAAAGAGATCCCAAATAAAATAAAAAAAAAATGCTTGTTTTTATGTTTATTTCACCCAGACACAACATGTGTAAGTGCATGTTTCTTTTTATAGTTTTAGATGCACTGCATCTTTGTGTCGGGTATCAGCAGCAGAAAGGTGAACTTTAGTTGAACTACAATCAGATGGCTGTACTCTGCAGGAGAAATGATCTCTGTCAAGTTAATTCGCGAAAGTCCTAAATCTCAGACAATGAGATTATAAAATATATCTGTGCTCTGGTATGCTATTTTGGTAGGAATAAATAAAAAGGAAGGGGACTTTATAATAATGATGCAATAGCCGGATAGAGCAATGTTATTTTTGAAGACATAATTCACTGATCGACGTTCTGGGAAAGCGAGCAATTGGATGTACGGAAATAGCAGAGCTAAATCAAACCAAAAGACTTTTCCTAAACCTCCGTCAGTCTCACTTTGGCATTAGGATGGAGAACTAGGTCAGACAGTTTAGAATTTCATTTAGAATAAAATGAAATAAAACAGTGTTGTATTTCAATAAATCAGAGTAACTAACTGCGGCTAATTTTAACATGACAGAAAAGACCTCACTGCATATCAGAGAATAGCTTCATATTACGTAGCGCTGGTGACCTCCAACAATGACTAACTTGACATCCGTAACACACAGCCTGCATTAACAAAGTCATGTACGGATGTAATATAGCGAAATGATCAACAAGAAAACCAGCAGAGCCCAAACGTACAAATAAATGCATTGTTTGTGCAAACAGCGTGCACACCGTCAAACCCTTAACCCATTTAAGGTGCGCGTCACTCACCAACACAGAGTGGGAGGGGGCTTCCCCATGCCCTCCTTTCCCCTCTCAGGCAGGTAAGCACCTCGGGGCCTTTCAGGGTGTAGCCTGGGTCACAGCTGTACGATACACTGCTTCCAGCAAAATGACCCTTGTCCTCACGCTTGTAGCCAAACTGGGGAACGCCTGGATCCTCACATTTCACCAGCTCAAAGCCTGCGAGAGACAGTGCGAGGATTGGGCGGGGGGGGTTTGAGGAGAAGGCATCAGTGTGGCAGAGGCAGCGACGTCAACATGCAAGAAAGGTGGCCGTTTGTGCCTTTACTCACTAATGAAGTGAAGTTCAAAGCCTTTGCTGGTGTTCTCCCCGTTGCTGATGAACTCCAGCCACATGGAGCTGGAGGTGGAGTTCAAGGTGGTCTCCAGCATCTCGCTGCCCGTGAAGACCCCAAGCAGACGAGCCTCATTACTGCTGCCATCAAAGACCTGGGAGGATGGAGAGGAAGCAGCGGAATTAACGCGATCGGGTCTGCGGGCACGACGACCCTAACCAGGCCGCAATCCTCCCCCCCGCCGCCCTCCTCACTTTGAGCACGTCGTCCTCCTCAAGTCTAAATTCTCGTGCCCGTAGCTGTATGCCTTTGCCAGGCTGAGTCTGGATGGAGTAGATGCACTCGTGGCTGTTGCCGTAGTAACCGGGGTAGTTGGGCGAGAGCAGCACCCCCTGCATGCCGGTCACGGACGAGCCGCATTCAGCTAGAAAAAAAGAGAACGGGTGGGGGGATGTGGGGGCGGGGGGGTGTCGAGGGAAAGAGTGTCCAGAAGGACAGAGGAGGCAAGGGGGTGAGGGTGTTGGAGAGAGGACATGTCAATGGCTATATGCTTGAAACTCAGTGTATGCATTCATGCTGCAAAGCAGGGGGGGGGGGGACACGGAGGAGGGCGTGGAAAAGGGATGCGGTCAGTGAATGCTGAGTGGAACATCATCATAATCACACTACAATCTCAAAATGATTCCCAGGCATTTCAGCACCATTTTAAAATTGCTTCGTGTTTGCAATCATTTCAGGAAGAGAGTAGAAAAATTACTTCCAGTATTCCAGATTTATCCAGAATGTTATCTCGTGCCAGAGGTGAGATGAGGTGACAGACAGCTGCTGTGTACAGAGCGTTTTTTTACGCTTCTAAAACTAGGCTGAAAATAGAATTGTCAAAAATGTGAAAAGTACTTAAATGTTTTATCTCTGTCAACCTTTAAATATCTGGATTAATCTCGAGGCAAAATGAAAGGCAGAGCGAAAGAGGCAGACAAGTAAATGTTAGCACACTGAAATTGCTTGACCTTCTTAACACATGCCCAAATACTTACGACAGACATTTAGAAACCGAGAACCTCATATAAACTGCGTGTTAAAAAAAAAAAAAGCGGTGTAAAATAAGTGTAATTACATATTTTTATAGGAGTGTATAATGCCCACAAATGACTTATTTATTTGCCACAACAAAATGTGAAAATGTATACTTTCAGAAAATAATTACATCTGTTAATACAATTAGTCTCCGCTGTGTAGTTTCGGTTTAACAGTGCGTGGTTATTTAGAAAAACACAAACCGATAAATCCCTGCCACGGCCTGCGTTTTACTTATCATTGGGCCGATTAAGTTATAATTTGTTTGCAGATCAACAATCTGAACTTAACGTAAGGTATGGTGCACAACATAATCAACACACTGACCTAAATCTGTCCAGATTTATGTTCCACAGGCATTAGCAGCAAGCAGCGCTCATAATTAACATATTTCAGCATGATAATGTCATCCTCATTAGAGCTGCTGCTCGCTATAATTTGGACAAAGTCAAAAAGGCTGTTTCTGGGAAGCTATCCAATGAAGAGACATAACATGGGTGGATGGAGGGATGGTAATGAGGAGAACTGAACGGGAAATGCCTCGTCTTCCGTCGCGATCGACAGTTTTTGTTAGTGGACGGGCGGGTTTATTTCCGTCAGGTCACGTGACATTGTGAAAGGGGGACAGAAGGGAAGTGACGAAAGCCAAAATAAAACATGTGACCACCTACCAACACACCTTGGCAGAGGGGAGCTCCAAACCCGCCTCCTGCCGCCTAGGCAAATCACCCTCGCCGGACCTTCCAGCCGATAACCCGGGAAGCAGGAGAAGATGAGGGAGTCTCCCACGCCGTAGTGAAGGCCCTTTCTGGCGCTGTACGCCGGGATTCCAGGGTCCTCACACGGCTCCAAGTCGTACTCTAGATTAGTAAAAAGAAACGCTGTAAAGGCGCTGCCTCCACCGATCTATTAGTACATAACGATACGGGGAAAGCTGTGATATGCCTTTTCTCCAACTTAATGGGTTGTCTTGTGTGAAAGCACGTGTTGTTGATTGGAGCTTATGTGTTTCAGCCTCGCAGTTGCTGAGGAATCCATTATCTCTACACCTGAAGGGAGGTTGCAATCGCAGATCCGTGTGACGTCTACGTGTAAAGTAAAAAAAAATCTAAACGCGGCCTTAACGACAACGCGGCTCAATACAGAGACGGACGTTCGTCCCAGCTGGCACTCGTCGGTTCCCTGATCCCACTCTTACCAGAGAAAGTGATGTTGAACCCCTCGTAGGAAACGGAGAAGTCGGAGAGGAAGCGGATCTGAGCGGTGTAGTTTCCAAACAGGCCGGCGTTGAGAGGCAGAGGCAGCGTGGAGCCCGTCAGCCTCCACAGGGGCTGAGAGAAGCTGCCGTTCTCCGTCACCACCAGATGATCGTGGGGGCTCTCCAGGTGGAAGGTGTGGAAGTTGAATTGGACACCTGAACGACAGAAGAATGAGCCGTTAAAATGCACTTTTAACATCGCATTTTCATTCCAGGGCTGTGTATTAGAATTAAATGCTCACTTTTCACAATGATATTACAAATTGAGGAATAATTTGCATTCAATAGGGGAAAAGAAGCCAACATAATATTCTCATTTGTATGACCCATAAAGCATCAAAACCCCATCTTTCCTCTCAACTACTTATCAAAATACATTTGACCCATGCATAGAGAACATCTGCAAATAAGTCTATTTGATGCGATAGCTCCACCCCAGGTGCCACGACTGGAGCACCGTCCCCGCCAGCCTCTCAGCACGTCTTACACAGGCAGCGCGCTCGGCAAAAAAAAAAAAAAAAAAAGGCCAATCGGTAAGGGGGGGGAAGTGACACGGTAACAGGAAATTGAATTTGACTGCCGCATGTGTTGACACGATGGTTCTCTGCTGACCTTTGCCGTGGGACGTCTCGATGATCCACGTGCAGTTGAGGTTGTGAGGGTAGAAGTCCGGGAAGCCGGGTGACAGGATGGTGCCAAAGTTGCCTTGGATATAACCTCCACACAGCGCTGACGACACAGGGGCCAATCGGGTACAGCGCGCGGGGGGGGGGGAGGAGAGAAATGAGAGGCCCGAGTCAGAGGGCATAACAAAGTGAACGAAGACAGATAGTAAATGTCCCGAAAAACAGCCGAGCCTGCCCGTGTGCACTTACAATGCGGTAAAGTACGTTTGCCCTTCAGGACGGCATGAAGAGGAGTGGTATTATCAATGTCATTACGGAGCGGGTAGAAATCAATACTGTCCTTACTTATAAAAGCATTTACAGATGAGGGAAAAAGGAAAAAACATCAAAGGGGAAGCTCAAGGGCCTACGTATGAAACATTTATGACGAAATAAGCCTGAAACTTTTAAAACCTAAAACAAGAGTTTCTGAAAGAAACAGTATCTTAAATGGATTTTTATAATAACCCAGGCGTACATACGAATTGAAATGTGAAGCAAAGGGGCTCGAAAAGATTTCCCCCTCAGTTCCATCCGGAGTAACGTACAACAATGGATGTGGCTTTAATCACGTCTGTGGATAGGAGGAAAATCTGGCAGGAGACTATTTCTTTCTAGGTCAATATTCCCGGGACGTACCATCACAGCTAGGCAGGGGGCGGCTCCACTGGAAATTGGGTTCACACTCTAAAGGCTCCGCGTCGCTGAGTGTGTAACCCGCGTCGCAGCTAAATGTCACCAAAGCGCCGACATAGAAGTCGTTTCCGTGTCGCTGCCCGTTGACGGGAATACCCGGGTCCACGCAGTGGTCCGACTGCAGCTGCAATGCTAGAAAAGACATTTTTTTTTTTTTTTCTAAAGTGACAATGAGAAAGCAGGACACTGGAAATCTGCCCGAGCGCAGTGTAATTAGCCTCACGCCCGCTTTGCGACGGGTCAAGTTGAGGTCAGACATGTTAAAAGGCAGTTTGCTCTGTGAAAGCAATGCCGATGAATAATTAACTTCAACATGCTTTTTAAACGAGAATAAACAAATGGGGAGTTTCACCCCCCCCCTCGCCCCCCTCTTCCGCTCTCCCTCGTCTCTGCCTAAGTAACGGCGGTATTGAATTATTGAAGCTTTGCAGCGATTCATCACAGGGAAAGTGAAAAAAGGTTAGCGGTGGCAGCCACACAAGTAGAAATGAGGACAGGACTTGCTTTAGAGTCTGGATTTACAGCACGGCTGACGACCTGTGTGTGTGTGGAGGCACGCGGGTCACTGTATACATCACACATGTTGAGCGTGGCATTGTGTGCCAAGGGGGAGACACAACTGTGCGTACAATCTCAGCCTTTCTAATTACAGGTGGTGTAAAAATAACTCCGAGGTGAAATTACGAGGTTGTAATCCCTTACTTTCGTAACGTATGCGGAAGCCGATGTCCGAGTGGCTTTTGTCGGTCGAGAAGAGGAGGTACAGGAAGCTGGAGGTGCTGATGACGAACTGGGGCACCTGGGTACCCTGGTAACTGCCAATCAAAGGGGAGGAGGGAAACCGTCCATCGCGCACCTCGAGGACGTCGTAGTTGACCTCCGTGCGGAACCTGGGAACAGAGAGTTTAAACAAAGGGTTTCAGTACTTCACATATTTCTATATGCGATACAAATACACATGGTCACGCGTCAGAACTAGGCTTCATCAGAACTAGGCTTGTATAACCGGAACAAACCAATAATAATCGTTTAACATTAGCGAAAGAAAAATGCTATTTAAATAATAAAATCAGAACAGGACCATTTACACATAACGGAAGGTTGCAACAGAGTCGCAATTATCTCACTGGAAACAAATCTAAAATGTCCATTACATGAATCATGTTCCTGAGTGGCGATTACGCACCATCAGTCATTCATTATGTGGCCTTGCCATGTCCTCCTCCTCCTGCTGCTGCTGCTCGCTTGTACCGCAGGTAGAGGGAGGTGAGACCGCTCTGTCTCAGCGTGACGATACTTTCTCGAGGATCGTGAGGTGTGCGATGAACTACGCTAAACAGCTGGTCGACACACAAGGCGGCTTCTGAGCTGCGTCGCTGCGCCGCACTCGTGCAAACACAATGTTTTCCCTGTTTGAACGGGGTGTGTTGATAAAGTATCGGGTGTTTACTTCCTCGCCGTCCTCGCCGTGGCTTTCGTTATTTTCGCTGCTTCACTTCACGGCCTCTAACCAAAGCCTCTCTGAATTGATGAGTGTGTGTGGGTGTGTCATCAAAGGAGTTCAATGCCGTCAGAGGGAGAACAGACGAGGCGTGCCCTGCAGTGTGATAATAATTACCCTCCAATATCAAGAAGCACATATAACGCATTTGATCATGGAAGCATGCCCATTAAAAAAAAATGTTTTGCCTTACGACCACAGAGGGGTTGATCTGCTTTTAAACTTTTCTATTCTATTCCATTCTATTTTTAGTTTTTAATGTTGTCTTCCTTCATTTTTTTGTTGACCGTTTTTGTTTTTCATGTTTTAACCAATGCTCTTAACCGTTTTTTAAATCTCCTGGCTTTATGTTTCAATGCTTTTAAATTGTTTCACGTGAAGCACTTATTTGCTATACAAATAAAGTTGCCTTGCCTTTGGGTCAACGGCGATGCTGATGATTCCCAAAAAAGTTTTCTTGCCTTTTGACTATTTCTTGGCGCTAACATTTTGCTTTTAATCGGCATTTGAAATTTGAAGGGTCAATTGAAACAAGTTCTCATTTGCGTGAGTTTAAACGTATCTTTTGGCATTCATCCCCGTGGGGCGAGTACAGCGTCGGTGTGGCATCTATAAGTGTGTGTCAGCGCATGCCTGTTGTGCCTTTGCTGCCAGAGTCACTTCATCTTCAAAGCCCTGAATAAATCGCTTACTATCAGCACCATCTCATCTAAATGAAGCCGCTTGTGATATTTTATTGATGTTACATGAAAATGAAAAAGCAACAAACATTTATGTTGTATCCATTTTGCATGGTGAGCTATCGCGGTAGTGACGAGGGACCGTATGCCCCCCCACCCCAGTCTCTCCATGAAACATCAGGACAAAATCCCCCATCCCAAGTCTCCGGATCCCATTCTCACACAATCTCCACTTTAATAGTTGTATGCATACATTTATAAACTTGCAAGTCTAGGCAAATGTATTTGTGCACAAGTGTATTTGTGTGTGTGTGGGTAGATAAATACGTGTTTCTCAAGCGAAATAAAACGTTCCTATTATTAGAATATATATTAGAATTACTGCATTATTTACAAAGGGTAAGAGGAAGGGATGGAAAAAAAGGAAAAGGCAAAAATCGAGAAAAATTCATGCTCGCTATGAAGAAAAAAAAAAAGAAGCGTGGGAGCGCCAGCAGGAGTTATCTGGTTGACTCACTTGTCAAAGATGATCTTGATGGGGTAGCCTGGAGGAGCCTCGATGATCCATTCGCAGTTGAGGGCCTCCTTATAGAGTTCTGGCCAGCCAGGGGAGAGAATGATCCCGCTGGGAGCCTTCAGATCCCCTCCACATGGAGCTAAAGGACAGAAATAAAACACCATAGAGATTGAATTATGCATGCCTTTCCCATCTGATGTATGACGGTGTCCATAGATGATCCAATGCATCAGCCTGGGCCCGTCCCATTTGTTTTAGTACCAGGGTCTATTTAATGTATATCGCTGACATCTCGCTTCAAGGTCAATCATTTCACCTAGGAACACAGACACAAGGGCAACCCTCACATGGTTTTCCTCCCCTCTCCCGTTTCCTCCAAATCTGTCATCAAAACCCCCTCTTAGGAAAGCGCCGCCGCCGTCCCCATAAAACTGAGGGAAAGAGAACGTCTTTGATCCGCTTCGAGCACACCGACCGCTCACCCCATCCGTGTCGGCGCCTATCCTTAACCAGAGCACACAGCGGAGGGCTTAGTTACAGTGCCGGCGACTCGCTCCCACATTTCAGGTGGAATGATTTAATCAGCCAACTCAGCATACTGAAGGACATCTATAAAACGCATTAAGCGACAAACGCAGGGGTATGATAGATGCTCTCAGAGGAACGCTGTGGTGGCACACCGGGGGGGAGGGGGGGCCCCTCGGAGCCCTAACCACGTCTGTGCTGAATGCGCTGCGCTGCTGGTGTCCAAGAGCCCGAGCTGGTTAACACCTAGCTTCATCTTAGTTAGCCGGCTCTATAGGACTCGGAGCTGGAAATAGCTTATTGATATCGAGTCAGAGAGGGGTAAATGGATGGTTCAGCAGCCTGCATGCAAGCAGAGGATGTCTGCTACAACAGATACCTGAAGGCATAAAGCTGCTGTAGCACCAGCAGTAGCCCGACCGAAGTGATCCCAGAATGCATTGTTATTGTTGTTATTATAGACATTGTTGATAATAATTAATTGTACCTGCAACAAATCTGAAATATATTGAATTAATCCATCAAATTAATCAATTTAGATTGATTTTTTTGTCCTCCTATTTATCAACACTATTCGATTCAATATTTGAGCGTCCAGAAGAAATAATCTCTTTACAATCCTGAGATGCAGTGATGATAAATGACTAGCTGCAGTTAACGTTACAAAAGCATATTCCAATTTCATGGTTTTGAACAGTAAATAGGCTGTAACACAGTGGGCACCGAGCTAATGAGACGATCAACCATGGCACAGATTCTGTCAAATGAAAAGATCTTTCCCCAAATGACATTTTCCTATCATTTTCTATATTTAACCCGGACGATATTCATGTTCAGCTAACTATGCGCGCTCAAACATAACCTTTACGATATGTGCTATTCAATAGAAACCACGCAATGTGGTAGACAGTATTTTTCTAATCTTATTAATTATTATGCGTGGTTAAAATGTCCCGTTTAGGTAAAAAAGCGGCTAAACCTGTTGCAGCAATGAGGCAAAACAATGGTTTACTCACCCTCGCAGCGGGGAACTGCATTATCCCAAACCACGTTGCCGTCTTTGAGAATGCAAGAGAGGGTTTGCGAGCCGTGGGTCTTGACGAAGCCCTCCTCGCACAGGAACGAGATGGAGCTGCCCAGCTGAAGGCTCTCACCAAAGCGTTTCCCGTTGACTGGCACGCCCGGGTCGGGGCACTCGTTGTGACGGAATGCTATTGGACACACAGAGAGGAGACGCGGTCATTATGGAGGAAAAGACAACAGTGCGGGAAAAGCTCACTTGTATTAATCCTTGTCACATTGTTACATTTTTCATGCAAAGATTTCTATAGAGATTCCCGAAATAATGGCCGTAGTTTCTCGACATAACTTTTTTTACCCTGATGTTAGAATTTAGCAATGCCAGCATTTACGGGAGGGATTTTCGTTTCACTTAGTGAGTCACATTGATTCAATATGCTGCGGTGATTACAGGCGGGGGAAAAACAACACCGTATGCAGATCATCAGGCCAGGCGACACTGTGGAATGATACGTGGCGTAAACACTCATCCTCACAATTTTTATTCATCAAGCCACTCAACGGAAACTTCAAGCAGGAAGCCGCTAGGAAGGACACGGAGAAACGCAGTCACACAAGAAGAGGCATGATCCCGGAACAAGACCCGCAAACAAATGCATCACCTGCACCCACTATCCCTCTCGCTCACTCGCGTGGACGCACGCACACAGCCAGGTGACTCGGGTAGGTGTTGATGAATCCCTCTTCGGTATCCATCGGAGCCCAACAGAGTGCCGACCACACCTCATCCATCACGATCATCTCATTTATTAAAGTGCCAAAACTCCCCTCAATGCAGTTTGGCGTGTGCTTAATTAACATGAATGATGGAAGTTGTCCGCTCAGTAAAGCAACACCACCCCCCCCCCCCCTCCCCCTCCCCACCCCCCCCTCCCCAAAAGAAGAAAAAAAAAATGTTGAAGTTGGAGCAGACTGTTCCCGGCAACAAACCTCCGTCTTTAATTAGCCGGTCTTGACATTCATTCACCGTGGTGCATCGGCAATTTATTTATTCATCTAAGTGGCTAATTAATGCATCAGTTGCCATGTGTTGCCGCTTTACAAAGACACCTGGGTTGAGTTGATGACACGTCTGCAAATTAGCAAGAGCATTTTTCGTGGGCTGATATTTTAGCTAGAGCACCAATATTTAGAAACAATAAACCGAATACAGGATTAGTCCTCAGAGTGCGTTGTAATTTAGCATGCCAGTTTCCACAGGGACGAAATGATCAAACAAATAAGCCATCCGGTTAAAAACCATTGCTAAAAAGTGTCAAAAGCCCTTATTACATAGCAAACATCAAGTATATAGGCCCCGTAGAAACCAATATAATAACACAAACATCAGATGATTACAAAAAAAGTGATCTGCAAATTAGGAAAAAAATATTACAATAACTAATGAAGTGCTTCCCTCATGTAGACGGATAACTATAATGATGCGATAAACTCAAGGTGAAAAGTACAAAGAAGACCATTCAAAAGCATCAAACTGTAAAAGTCAAAATAACAATTCATTGCCGATATTAAAGTCACTAAATTTAGTGCCAAATATATTGAGAACCCCCCCTCCCCCCTCACCACCACCAAAAAGGCACCTTAGAGATTACTACTAACCTCTGTGGTTTTGCAGGGTTAGATACCATGGATGGGGGATGTCTAATTTGGGAAATGCAGAGATCCGGCTCTTTACGATGTACAACCCCCACGGTACAGTATATCCTCCGAATGAGTTTACCAGCATGCAGTCAACGGTTACTGCGTCAGAGTGCAAAACCCATCTGGAATTTCCTCACGTCAGCAACTACCCAGAATAAAATAGAATGAGCACTGCCGCAATGCATCCGTCAGGTGAAGATCCTGCGTCTTTGTCTGGGCTTCATTTAAGTGTCTAGTCCCTATTTAGACATTAAAGACCTGGTTTACGTCATTTCTCCATGCGCCTATGTCTGTGTAAAAAAGGATGTGGTGCTGAAGACTACAAGGGTTTTTTGCAGTCTGAGGGACACAAAGATGTGGCAGGTGATGCGTACACACACACATATAAAACACAAACAAAAATCTAAAATACAAAATGCCCAGTCAGTGCAGGATTTTGTGCTACACTTTCACAATTTTCATTTATGTCTTTGACTCTCTTTGACTCTTCATACTTACTTGTAAATGTGATGTTGAAACCTCTGTCTGTGTACGTGTGGTCGGTCAGGAACTCCAGCCGGGCCACATGGCCACTCGTTGTTATAGGAGGAGGTAGGGTGGCGCCGGAATAGGTACCCAGGATAGGCGACTCCGCCTGACGAAGATAGAACGAGTTCATTTCAGGTATAATCAGCTTTAAAAGTAAACAGCTTCTATCGGGAGGTGACTGAAAGACAGGGCCGGCCCAAGGCATAAGCGAACTAAGCCGCTGCTGGCAAGGGGGCCCCAAGCAGCCGCTTAGTTTTGTATTAGCAGCCCTAGTTTTGTATTATAACCTCATTGTATTCGTTTATAAATTTCGCTATAACAGTATAGCGTGATATTTGTGCCAATACTCTTCTAGCACAGGTGGCTGTGCGTGGTGGGAGGGGGACCCCCAAATAAAATTCTGCTTAGGGCCCCCAAGAGGCTCAGGCCGACACTGCTGAAAGACCAGCATGTCAAATGACGCTGGAAGACGGGTTCAGCCCGTACACACACACACACACACACACACACACACACACACACACACACACACACACACACACACACACACACACACACACACACACACACAAACACACACACACGCGCGCATACATTCCGCACCTATTTACATGCACGGTCTCATCGACGGGGGAATACTTTAATGCAAAAAGAGCCATTCAAAGTAACAAGCCTCTGATTCATCGCCTACCTTTCCACCATCCTTGATTGAGAGGAAGTCAAACTGTTTCTCCATGCTGAGGTCATTGAAGGCCAGATTAATGCGGCTCTCGGGATTGGTGATGATCAACCACACACAGTGCATGTTGTTGCCGTACTCCTGCGGGTAGTTGGGGGACAGCAGCACCCCGGATGGAGTCGTGAAGTTGAAGAAACAGGAAACTGTAGAAGGGAGACACACTAAGTAAATACAACAGAGCAGAAAATCACCAGGGAGGATTCTATTCATTTTTTTCTGACTAAAAGACAATACAATTTGACACATGTTATTGGAGGAAATAGGAAAAGCCCATGACATTCAGAAGAGGTCGTTTGTTACTCTTTGTGGTAAACTCTTGATAACCTATTCATTAACCGTTACATCGTTCGAAGCCGTCGTGTCTCATGGAATAAAGCCTGGATAGTGGAAGCGATAGCCGAACAAAATTGAAATCAATGTCTCGCTTTAAGGGAAAAATGTTAGCGACGTAAATAAAAAAGAGGCTCCCATCTCCCTCCCGCACTGCTGCCGAGGCCCGTCCCTTGATCACAGTACGTCAAATAAATGTTCTGAGAAGGCATGAGCGCGATATCTGAATGCTACTGGGCCGACGTAGCCCTCCTTAAAAAGTCTGCTAACAATGATGATACTAGTCTGTCAGCACTGAGCCTGAAAGGGAAGAAAAGAGCACCAACGATGCAATAGGCTACGATTGTCTGAGGACCTTTCAATTAACATGGAATTTAGAAGAATTATGTTGGTTTGCCTTTTCAGGTCCTATAATTCAATTTCAATAAACCCAATTGAGAGCCCATCAAGAACACCAAGTAAATTTAATTTAGTGTTAAGTGTTAGTAAAGGATAACAGAGAAACATTTGTAAGATGACTTGAGCCGTGTTTCTATTTCACAAATGCCGGATAAATATGGACCGATATAAATATCCCCGTCACGGGAATAAAAGAGCAATCAAAATCTGCAGCCACAGTCTTTTTTCATACAATGAAATCAATCCTAATTAAATGCTTACAAAGCAGTGCAGGAAAAATGTTGATAACCAATATCATCCTCACTCCAAATAAGAAAGAGAAGACGGAGCTTCAACCGTTCTACCGTTTGCTCTGATTCAGTAAATATCTTTATCGCAAAAATGCAATTTAGCTCTTTCTTGGAGAATTATTTTCTACAGGTGGCAATTACTCCAAGTAGCCAATAATAAACAAATACACTATGAACAGTGCGTCATCATCTTGGGTGATTATTACAAGCACCATGCATTGTGTCTCCACGGCAAAGATAGTTTGATAAATGAACAATGTTTAGCAGTATTGACGGCCAAAACATGGTGCCAGTGAGTCATCATGCTCAGCGTTGTTGATCTAGACACTGCAGCTTTTGGTCCACTCACGCGACCAGCATCTGCACGGTCAGCTCTCTTTTTCCTTTTTGCCCGTCGCCCTCCAACGCCTTCACTCTGGGTTTTTGCCTTCCATGACTTTAATTGGATAATAATCCATCTCGCGCTTTTTTTAAAACCCACATCTCACTTCCAGGCAAACCGCTGCAATAATCTGATCGTTCATCACCTGCAACTCATCCGCGCAGACGTTCTCATTCACGCCCCCCTCTTGATTAGCGATGCAACACACACGAGGTGTCCGACTAACTCACAAACACAACTGGGTTTCTTGGCCGACCACTGGTTGTTCTTCTGACAGGTGATGTTCTTCTTCCCCACCAGCTCGAAGGCGGGCAGACACTCAAAGTAGAGTCGCTCGCCGTGGCGGAAACTTGTCCCCTCCCTTTTGCCGTAAGCTGGGATCCCGGGGTCTCCGCAACTGCCCTGGTCAATTTCTGTTGGGGTAGAAGTAAACATATAGGGGAAAATGTTAAGCATGTTTATTAGTATTTTCTGGTTAGACAAGTAAAGAACATTTTTTTTAAATCATAAAAAGAGATACAGTCAAAGGCTCCAATTCAATTAACACAAGCTGCATCGTTAAATTTTCTTCTCTCTAACTTTCATAGGGCTTGGAATAAAAACAATGTCTTGGTGTTTTATTGATTCAACACCATGGAGCATCATGGCACAAGATAATCCTACATAGGTGCTATAAAGACGCAGGCACTCGTTTTTTCCTGTTTCAGGACAATGTGGGCTTAGTTACTCAGGACTGAATTTTGACAGGGTAAAGGTCGTTGGATGGTCAATAAAGAAAAAAAGAAACCCCCAAAACCAATTCATTCATTTACTTTCCCATTAGAATGTTTTTGCCAACTATAGAAGCCTGGATGAATAGTCAGTCCGTGTGGAGAAAAGATGCAGCCAACTTTCTGAATGGACGATATTAGGGGAAACAAAAAAAACCTCAACATCACATGCAGAATAGGATGCACTCTAAATTATTACCAGCTTCTTTTAGAGCAACATTATGCCAATGTTTTGACATTCTTTTGCCCCTTTCCATCTAGTTTCTTTGGAAGCAACACAAAAAAGTTGACTACGTGGTATTTGTGCTGGTGTAGCTGACTTGTGCGAAGGTGTTGGTGCCTGAGGGAATTGTGGTTAAGGGCAATAGCGAGGGTTTGTATGGAGTGGGAAACCTTGAAGAACTATCCGCTAATTAATCTAAAGCTGTGCCCCCGTGTCATCGCTTTGTAGGTTCCTGGTTTTACTCATGTGTGGCCCCTTGAATAAAGGGAGTTGACTTTGGGAAGACGAGGCAGACCGGTAAGTCATGATTTCCTTCATTGAGAAATTCCCATTCAGGATCATTTGTCCTTACTTTCTCTCTCTGGAAACACGAATCCCACATGTTGCACACCGCTCACAGTGGCCTCTCTCTCCCCCCTGCAACTACACCTTTGTCCGTACTGTGTGATAAACGTTCTTATTGCGTTGGAAGCACTTAAAAGGTACGCGCACAAACACACCCGTGCGCCTCTGTGAACCTTTGTTCCTTAAAAACACACACGTCGATTTCATAATGGTGAGATTTATGCATCCCCCCTTTCTTACACCCATTCTTCCTTCTACCTTTCCGAGGTTGCAGATGGGGATGCTGAGGCCTCCTATCGAGGCATCCGGATGGGGGGAAACACAGAGCGAGTAAGCTCATCCATCCAGGAAATGATGGCAGGGCCTAATACGATTTTAAATCGCACCAGGGGCGGTGCCGGGTATAAATCCATACTCGGCCCTAATGATGATCATCATTTAGAACACATATTTAGAGCTCGCTGCGGTTTCGGATGTATGGCTGTCCTAAGGGGGCCGCATTCACAAGACAACGCATTGATCTCACATGGAAGTCACCTTTAAAAAGGTGCTGAAAAAGAGTTTTGATACAAAATTACGATATTTAAGGTGACTGCACAATGGCAACTGTACCTGGAAGAACACGGCAGCTATTAGGACAAACACAACAATGCGTGGATGCGTAGACACATACATATGTTTATGTACAAATGCATTCAGGCACACAAACAAATCACGTGTGTCACTTTAACAGACACACTGAAACCCTCAAAGTATGGACACTCTGCCTCATGGTGCCTTACAATTAGAAATTGAGGGGAAATGACTGTCTGTTGGTGTACTGAACGCGTGTGTGTTGAGTATAAGTGCGGGCAGGAGTCAATTCAACTGCATCTGATTCTCATGAATAAGCAAAGAGATGTAATTTGTTGTTCCTGTCTGTCTGACATTCTGGAGTAATCCGAGCATTGGGTCTCAGACTCACA
The DNA here is from genome assembly GCA_021346845.1 of Apeltes quadracus. NCBI lineage: Eukaryota > Metazoa > Chordata > Actinopteri > Perciformes > Gasterosteidae > Apeltes > Apeltes quadracus. Next base: position 11,523,513 of record CM037926.1, read on the forward strand.
TTACTGTCAGCAACAAAGACACTGCAGTCTCCTAAGGCCAAAAACAACAGGATGACTTTATAAGAAAGTTTATTGGTGAAACACAACAAAGCTTCCCTTTGAAAAGTCGTATCTGATGACAGTTTGTTGGTAAAACACAAGATCTAACAGTGGCATCTCAACGTGGCTTTACGGACCAACGTTTCCAAATCAAAGCCTCACAGGAGGGTCAAACTAGTTCAACATTTGGACAATGCCAACATTTCTTTACTGAATAAACTGTAAAAAAAAAGTTTAATTATCAATGGAAATTAACCCTTCTCAAGCACTGACAACATTTTACCACAACACACATCCAACCAATCAAGCTCCAAATTATACTGTTAAAAACAGAGTGGGTCCAATCCACAATCAAATTGAAGAGGGAGGTGGACGTGTGTGTACCGCAATGACTGCGTTCGTAATTACACTCGATGATGGTGCTTAAAATTCAAGTAATTGAGAATGCAAATTATATTATATATATTTCTTCCCCTTTGTTAAGTTGATCTCATTGCTTTTAAATCACACTTTGCAATGTGCTTTGCGTTCTTTGTCATTCTTGACTGAAAATAAATAAGCATCTGTGGGCAAAGGGAGAAGACTCGCTGTGCTTGTGAGAGGGATGGCGGCCTTATTTAGTCGAGGAACTGTACAGGGTTAGGGTTAACCCAACCCTAACCCTAATGATCCACACGGGCGAGGACAGAAATGCAGTCGACCGGGCCCCGAGTCAGAAAGCCGGCACATCGCGCTGACGGACAAATCCCAAACTTCTGAATCCCGCTTACCTTCGTAGGACACCTTGAATCCCAGAGAGCCACTGGTGTCGTCTGTTTTGAAGTTCAGCCACATCAGGTTGCTGGTGCTAACCACAAGGTCTGGAGTGGTGGTTCCAGACAGGCTAAACAAAAAAAAATAAGAAAGACAAGAGGAAAGGTTTTTCAAAAAGGTGCGGCGAACATTTGGTGTCAGGAAGCGTCCCATAGTAGGACAGTTGTGAAGTCTGGATAAATCATTGTAAGCAAACGTGGTGTCACTTTAATAGCGAACGGCTATTTCTACTGCATCATTTAAAAAAAAAAAAAATCCATACAAGCAGTAAAACAACAACACCTGAAGTTACATATTAAAGTATCTGACTTTTATCATCAAATAAAAGTGCTCAATAATGGCGGAAGGCAATTCTACTCTGAGACGCCTTTTTCCACCGTAGCCTTTCAGTTCAAAACAGTTGAGGACACCAAAGTGGAAAATGAAGGCAAGATCAGTCAATGCCACGAAAGTAATTTAATCCTGTTTGAATAGTAATTCCCCCAGCTCTAATTAGGAGGTGTATGGCTGAGCAGTAAGTGATTAGGGGATTTAATTTTAGTGATGGCCCACAAAGGATGGTGTAGGTAGTAAGGCAGTGCCTGGATGGGTTGGCTCTGTGTTTTGTCCTTTCTTACAGCCTTATTGTAATTGGTGGCGAGTTTCTGTGAATGTGTTGCGAGAAAGATTATTAAGTTAATTAAGTACACTCATAGTAGCATTGCAGTGCATCAGATTGTTGCGATTTACCTTTGGCTTCCCCTATTATTTTATCGTTTCCATTACTAAAAATGAAGCTCATTCCTTAGAGGAATTGCAGCCTGATGAAATGGCATGAATTGTATGAACACAGGCATGTGCAGGTATAGATAAATGTTATGGAACATCTCACCTAGCAAGGTCAGTGTGTAATAACGTCCTGCAAGGAAATCAATGTCTAAAACAAATATCATGTAAACGATTTTCTTCAAATACATGGACATCACTTCCCCCGTGGGAAAAAAGTCGAGGTAGACTTAAGTGTTATCTTCTATTCTCAAAGTGTCAGAACACTTTAAGAATAGACAAGTGTCTTTCAAGTGAAACATAAGAAATAAACATCGACCTTGAAGCACAAACACTAGCCTGCTCCACCGATTCACACATATACAGTGTGAAATGGAACTGAGCAGATAGCTGCAGTATATTATCTAGTATTTACTTCTGAATTGTTATATCTTGGGTGCAAGAGTGCATCTGATCTCAATGAGCAAACTCCAAAGGGCACAGTCAAAGGGGGTAATTCTCTGATTGGAATGAAGATCAACAAACCCCTTCTCCACACAGGTGCCTCATTTATTTCCCACCTCCTTTCAGTTTTCACCCCTGTGAGGTCATCTCATATCAAATGGATCTATAAAATATTTTATTATGGTGTTAAATTGCAGCCCAATTAACAACACCACCCTGTGGATTGTTATGGAGCTTCTGCTATGGCAAACTACATTAGGGGGAATCAATAGGCAGTTTGCAATTATGATTCACAAGGCTGTGAACTTGTTTTCTACGTAAAAAAGAGTGATGATTGACAAGGTGGCGCAGCATCTACTTTTCATGCTCTGCTGCATCTCCACCTGTGGTGATTAAATATAGCACAACGGTGAGAAAAGGGCTGCGGGGTAAAGGGGAACGAGAGGGAGGCTGCGCGTTGCAAGGAATCCGAAGAGGCGAAGACAACAGGCGTGTCCACGAGAAGAAGGGAAAACAAAAGACTAAAAGCAAGTAGAAGCTAGAGAACAGCAGGAGGATTAAAGGGCAAAAAAAGATAGGGGTTGAAAGAGTCACTCACACGTGGAAAATGGTCTTCTGGTCTCCCACCAACTCGCCGTCGCCCACCGTCAGGGTGTCGTAGCCTCGCTCCAGGTCAAAATCCTCAAACGTCAGCTTGATCACCTGGACAAACAGCGGGTACATTTCAAACACAACTGTAAGCGACAGATGCTTGAACCTCCCCTGACACCAGGTGGGGAGGAGAGACCTCTGCCCGTCTGCGACCGTCCATCCGTCCGTCCATCTGTTACATCGACACGCGTTAATAAATGTGTCCACTTTATATCGTGAATCCTCGCGCGCCTGCATTCACCTTCGATTTCAAATCGCAAACCTCTCAGTTTGATGTGACCACGGAGTACATGTGCACGTGTACATTTTGCCCCCCCCCCCCCCCCCCCTCCCCTTAGTGATTATGAAACCTTACCCACAAATCAAAAACCTGATTGCCTGCCAGAAAGTCTGCATGACCACCACCCCTCCCCCCCCCCCCACTGACTGGCTCATCAAATCAGCAGGTTGCAGATGCCTTTGAGGCCCATCCAACCAGACTCCCAATGACTTTAAGCACGTCGGGAGATGTGACAGGGAATTTGAGGCAACCCGCGAGGTGGCTATAGGATCATAAAGGCGACACGCAAGGTCTAAAATATTTGTGAATTGGGGTTTAACGGTGGGCAAAAAAAAAAGCAGACCTTTTCATTTCGCCTCATTTCTATGCTGCAGGTGGGCATGCTGAACACGGTAAACAAATCAATAAACGTGCCATCGCTCAAGCTACTCTGATAAAGACAGACTGACAAATATGGTTTGATCCCGACAAAACAAAAAAACATGATGTGTGACCAAAATATAAACAAAAAAGGAAAAACAAGGACTGTCTTTATCTCCTATTATAAATTGGCTGACAATGATTTCTGCCAAATTCGTAACGTTTTCAGGAGGGCTCAGACCGCCGGGCCTAATGAAAAAGCTTATATAAATGCAAATTGCATTCTGTCTTATGTTAAACCCACTGCCTAATGAAAATTGCCAAGGGGGGGAAGAGAAGACATGGATGGGTGTGAACGCAAAATAGGTCAGATCACTAGATAAAAAGACTTACACACCACCAACTCATCCTCCATCTGCAAGCCAACAGGTGACGCAGGAACTCAGGGTGAAATGAACAAGAGGGAAAACATATATACAGTATATATCAAAATATATACACCATTTTGGTTGAAACACCACAGCGTCCCCGACGCTGACGGGTAAACACTTGAATGATTGACTACAAAAAAAGGAAGCTTCATTCGGTCCCTCCAGGACGTACCGATGAAGCGACGTCGAGACAAGGACCCCCATTATTCATAATAGCACCAGGCTACATTTAGGTTATGAAGAGTCACGTCCTACCCGCCTCCCTTGGCGTTTTTTTTCGCCGCGGGCTCCTGCCTGACCTAGCGTCTCCTCTGGCGGGGCCCATGCCGGTCAGGCAGGAATATGAGCCCATTACATTTCTAAACAGAGAGAGCTGCCTCGCTCCATCATCATCTGCGCCACACAACAGAGCGAGAGACAGCCCAAAGTACTTTTGTCTGTTTCAGCAAGCTGCCCGCCGGCTTGGCAAACACAATGGTGTCCATGTGTGTGTGTGTGTGTGTGTGTGTGCATGCAAGCAACGGGTGGGGTAGATTGTATCCCACTATCCCCGCTGCCTCACCTCACATAGACTCTCCAATAAGAGAGCACGTTTGTACAACCGTTTCGACAGGAGTTCAGAGAGGGATATTTGGCAGGAGAGCGGCGAGGTAGCCTTGAACACAACTCCAAAGCCGGTAGCCTGAACAGAGTGGCTACGACACTTTTCATCCTCCTCACCACCGGTGATCCCAACAACTCATTTAGTCTTCCGTTTGATCAGTTGCGCTATTTACTCCCACTTCGTTCCTCTTCCTGATGTCCCACATTTTCTTAGAGGGATCTCAAGTCACACGGTGTCGCTCAACAAACCGCGACATGTCCTGTGGCTAATGAGCAAAAGTGTAAAGAGAGTCATGTGTGTGTTCCCTTTTTCAACAGGTGCAAACACAACAGTTAAACGTTCTTCAGTTTGCTGCAGCTAAACCTACCACTTAGCACACTGAGAAATAGGCAATTACAGTGACAAAGCTACATCAGCAGCGCACAGTTGGATGATTCCCACATTCAATGGCTTTTACCTTCGATGTGTCCGTGGCTGTGATGAGCCATGTGCAGTTGGCATTGTTGTCATATTGGACCGGGTAGTTTGGAGAGGTGATGACACCGCTGGGTCCTCTCAACTGGCCTCCGCACATTGGTGCTACGAGGGAAGACGTAGAAATTGGAGAATGTTTCGTCATTGACGGTTGAAAACGCGCACATTTTTATTTATAAAACGGCACAAGACGCAGCATCTTTCAAACTGACTCATGGATTTTATTTTGAAACCCAGGGGTTGAGACTGCTCGGCGTGGTAATGATAGCTTGTCCGTTTTTCTTTCTTCTTAAACCATCATTAACTGCTGTGCATCCTTCAAACACTCGACTTGCCAATTAGGTGTGGCACCACCACATACAGTAGCACAATGAAAGACTCAATCAAACCCATAAATCACACATTCTGGGGGGAATTTCAGAGACGAGCGTCGTCCATCGCTCTGCAATATCATTTTACGGTCTGCGCGTTTTGGCCAAGGGAGATGGCGCTCTTTATCAGGCCATGCTTCTCGGATTCTGTTGTATCTTCTAAAAGAAATCTCCCCATATCGGGATACCTGCACTCAAGGCTGTGGATGTTTTTTTTGCTTCACTTTATCATCACTTTTTCAATAAAAAAAACATTTTTATTTTGTGTCCATTCATTTCTTAACCTGTAACATATGTACTGATATTTACACATCAGAACAGTGTGTCCCTCTTCATCCTCACAGCAAAGTGTATCCAGATAGACAAAGTAGTTGCAAGACATGAGACCTGTTTTATGAGCAGGGGCCTAAAAAATGGCTTAGTTTTCAACTAGTTTCAAATAAATGAGGTAAAATATAGATGTGTGGGGCACTTCATGAAGGGAAAAATACATCAACCCAAACACACATTTTTATATTCAGATTTTTTTTTAAAGTTGCACAGTAAGCAAACCAAGCTTTTAAAGATAATGTGACTTTTTGGGGGCCTCAGAGGTGTCTACATGGCAGAACTGTTAAATCGCTTCAATTTGAAGCGTGACTTTCAGTGAGAGCTCAGAGGGAGATGAGTGAGTAGGTGTGGACACGTTTTGGGAAAACCTGAAACTATTTCAAACAAACACAGAATTCGTGAGTCGTACAGCTATTTAAGTCCCACTCAGTGTCTCCGTACTCCAGCCCTTCCCAAAAACTCACACTTATTAAAACCTAAAAAAAAAAAAAGAAACGTTGGCAGAGTTTAAGGGAGAGAAAAAGTAATTAACCTGAGCTGTGCTGACAGTTCGGGTGACCTTAACGAAAATAATACAGCAGTGAGGATGTCCGCCGAAACTTTCATATCGAGTGCCATGTTTTCTTTTTTTTTCTTCATTGTGCTAGATAATCCCACACCATGTGTGATCAGTGATACAAAGCCCATCAGGAACATGAACACAGAGAAAACCGTCAATTTTAATGTCAGGTCAATGCATATTGCAGCCAGAGAATATACATCTTGTTACTTGCCTTATGATAATAATGTTAAATTTAATGATGACTAATGCTAAATCAGTTTACCGATATTCCATTACTCCTGGATCATTTTGAAAACCTTCTTTGAAGCAGAACAAAGGCGTAGTATCAAAAGCTAAACGAGCATAATGGAACGAGATGTCCCTAAAGGGCAAGTTTACTGACGTTGTTCTCTAAAGCAAATGAATGTAATCGGAGGCCGGCTTTTAAAAAGACATGTTATCTGTGGGTTTTTTCAATTTAAACAGTAACATAATTCAAAGGTGCCATTCAAGGACCTCCATTACACGAATGCGTGCATATATATGGTATTTTCCGGACTATAAGTCGCTACGGAGTACAAGTCGCACCAGCCATAAAATGCATAATAAAGAAGGAAAAGACATGCATAAGTCGCACTGGAGTACAAGTCACATTTTTTGAGAATGAGTTAAGTACCGTTTTTTGGCTGCATGTGTCCTACGAACGTCGATATGATGTCTGGCGATAAATCCGAGAAGTCCTGCAGGTTTTGGTTTCACCACTGTCGTGATAAGACGCGAGTCGTGATCCACATTAAAGAGGGTTTTATTTTTCAACAGCCCAGAGTAACGTAAGCTATGCGTTAGACTCCAACAGTTAGCATCTATGGCTAGCATACCCAAACTACGGTAGCTCCACATGGACAAAAGACAATCTCGCAACAACCACCTCCTGCGGGAGCGCTCCGCCACCTTCCCACGGGCTGCAACGGCCGTGTTGAAATGATCAACACAGGCCTAGAGCGCCCTCTTGCGGTTTAGTGTGAAAATAACATGTGAAATGAAATAATAATGTGTTAATAATTTCACACATAAGTTGCTCCAGAGTATACGTCGCACCCCCGGCCAAACTATGAAAAAAAACTACAACTTATAGGAAAATACGGTATATATTCACATATATAATGGGAAAACTGGTATGATGCTGTAGAGCTGGTTTGTTTTGTGGCCTTTGTTGGTTGAATTGGTTAGATTTAGGGTCCCATCTAACTACGGTTGCTTACGGTTTACAGCCCGATGAGGAGCTCAGATTCGTTAGAGGGGAGTTGGAGTTTAAAATCTACTACTGTACTTTATCACATGTAGCCAGTCTACAAGCAGATTCTTAAAACAATAAAAAAACAATCATTAGACAATAGAAAGTTGCTTCTGAGATTGCATACAATGCACTGTGTTCCGTCTCCAAAATGGTCTGAATACAAACTCCTGATACAAAATCTGTTCGAAAATAGGAGATAATGTCATATGCACTGTTGTGTTAATGCTTTCCCTTCAACATTAAACACCTCAATCTCAAGATTGTTTGGGATTTTTACTTAAACATATAGATATGTAACATATTATATGAAATGCCATAAACATATAGCATTTTGTAATTTCAAGATGTATTTGGAGTAATGATACACTATTGCCTATTGCCTGCATTTGTAAGATTTACCACGTAGCATTATTTGACAAATTTTAGTCCTGCTCTAACGAATATGCTTTACAAGTTAGATACCCATCAATTTATCCAATTATTCAGAAATTAGGTCAAAAATCAAATCAACTCTAATCAACCCAGTTACGGAGCCAGAAAACTGCAAAGGGACCACCACCAACACCGAGGGCAGCACTTCACCAGCATGACATAACAGGGGTACAAAGTCAGGGCAGTCACAATAAAATGAGTAACACAAAAACATTAGTACAGGAATATATCCGTAGTTAAACCATCTTTATGTAATCACCATTACACATACTGCACAGATGAACAGCCCACACGTCGCCCCTCACCTCTGCATATGGGCCGATCGTCACTCCAGCCCACGTAGCTGTCCGTCACTCTGAGGCAACTGATGCTCTTGGAGCCCTGCAGTTCATAACCCTCGTCGCAGGAGAAATGCACTGTGGCTCCTCGCCTGGATGCAGATTACACACAGGGGAAACACACACACACACACACACATCGGCATCACAAACATGCACGCGGAAAGTCACATTTCAGCACTGAGCTAAAGACGTTCACCGATGACAAGAGAGAGAGCAAATACGTTTCCCAGGTTGAGATTTGCAAAAGTGTTGCATTGTGGGAGGCAGATGTTCCCCATTTGTCTGTGTTACGGTTGACCACTGATGGAGACAAAGGGTCTCAGGGGAATGAAACTCCATCGTCCCACCTCATGGTAATGTGACCATGCGGCCTGTTAGTGTGCAGTGGCGCAAACGGTAGTGTGTTGTTTTTAGTGCAACTTTTTCTGAATCAGGTCTGCGTGCAGCGGCTTTATGGGGCATTCGATTGGGTAACGTGCCGCACGCTCGGGCACATTTAAAGACTCAATCGCTGATTGTTATAACACCCGGTAGTTTCCTCCCAGCTCACTGTTGATTCAATCTCAACTGTGAACAAAGTTAGTCCACTCAAAGATGGTTTGGGAATTAATTAGCTCATGAAAATGTAAAGAAATTGTGGTCATTCCAACGGTGATTGACAAATAAACGTTGTCCCATTATTGCAATAGCTAACTTCTTCTTCTCAACTTCCCAGAGAAATTAGAAACGGAGCTAATTAAACTTAAGATAAATTACAAACTGAAAACATGCAAGTGTTACCAGACTTTCACAGAGCACTACCAAGTAGGACCTCACTCATTCAATTAGAAAACTAAAAAGCTTTTGTTAAAGTGACACATTTTTTTTACCTGAAGTCTGTGCCTTTTCTTTTTCCTCGATCAGGGATCCCCGGATCTGGACACATGTTGTGTCCCTGCGCGACACCCATCTGAGACACTAATTGGAGAATACAGAGAAAATGACATCACAGCTCGTCCCACAAAAGAGTCTGAAAAAACCTTTTGCATTTTGATCGATTTGGAAGATTTCCATTGATATGAAGATGACCATGCATTTTTAAAAGATGGCTGCACTACACTCACCCAACTGTTGTGAATAATGGGGGGTGAATATTGAACTTCTATTTGACACCACGTGTTGCCTCTTTTGTTGTTTATCAATGCAACAAGCATTGTTCCCATAATAAAGACACAAACTACTAATACAAATGACTACGGCTCCTTGTTATGAGTTTAAATGCTGTTTACTTTCTGAACTTCGGTGGCCAATAGTCACTTCATCATTATAGGACTATTTTAAAGTGTTGCTGTTAAATTTCATCTTGATTTATTGATATTCATGGTGCACTCACGAGTTCATTCGGCATTCACCTTTATGGTTCCTGGTGGTGCTTTGTTTATTCGTGTCACTGGGTGCATTACAGTGGAAGGCAGACTGCCAGGAGGGGTCAAATAAACTTGGCCGACCCAGAAAACCCATCTGACTGACTGGGAGGGGTCAAAGGTCTGCAGGGCCAAACCAATGTGACACCTGCTCCTTCGCCAAGATCCCATTGTGAGGCAAGATAGCAACGCATTTTAAACAAGGCTCATTGGCATGAGCAGAGGCGATTAAAAACTAAAAAAAAACAGACTCACTGTGGTGTTCACTAACTAAGAAATGTGCCTGCCAAGCTTTATCACAAATGTATAACAGATACTGGTCTTATCAATAAAAAAAACATGTGTTTTTAAAGAAAATGTATATAGATCTGATTAGATCTAATTCAATGCTAAAGACTTATTTGTCTAAAATCATATTCCGGGCGAAGGGGGTAATAAACCCAAGGTAATAAAACATTTCCAAAATGTCCACATTTTTGGATTTCGTGGCAAAGGGCAGACAAATTATGCAAAATAAACTATGGGGAAAAATGGAAAATAAAAAGCATTAAAAGCAATGCAAATGAAGGGATTTTTAGAAAGAAGATAACTTTTTGAAAGACTTTGATGTTAAAAGCAAAGAATAAAGTTGGAGGTAGAAGTGCATAAACACAAGTGTAATTGGCCTTGAAGCGGGATTAGCATTAATGCATCTCTTTTTGTCACTAAAGCATGTTCTTGAATTCTTCAGCGTCCCTCTGCGTCACTCTAGTCAGGTGAGTCATGGCTGCCAAGTTGTTGACTTTTAGAGATGTTCAAATAAAGCTGAATGGGACAATGAGCTTAAACGAAGGGTAAGACAGAACCAGGACAAGGAAGATTTTGCAAGTTGACAGTTAAGGGTTCTCGACTTACACACTGAGATCTTGTGGTGGTTGTCTTTGCTAGGCAACATCTTCACCCCTCGAGACTTGAGTTCAGTCATCTTCTTCACTGTGGAAGATTAAAAAAGCAGAGCGGCATATGAGACAGCGGGATGTGCAATAATCAGGTTTCAGATAAAGTATACAGTGTAAAATGTTCCACACACCGTTAAATACACCCACCCAGAGATGTTCGCAGCAAATAAGAAATTAACAGAATTTTTCACAGAACAAAACTTTTCCATTGTAAAACGATCCAAACCATCTAGTTTACATAGAAGTGAGCTCCTCAATGTGCAGTTTCGAATTATGAAATTATGATAAAGAATAGAGGCCAGGGTAACGTAGTTAGAAAACCACCTAACACAACTGTTGTTTTATACAATCAATAGATTTAAATTATTGAGTTTTAAAAAAAAACTTTACACCTATCCCTTTGAAATACTTTGACGGTTTCCAAAGATAGAAGTCTACTTATTTTGCATGAATGCCTTTTATTCTTTTGCTCAGTTTTAATGGCTTTCCATTTCAAAGCCAATCCGAGTCCTGCGTCAAAAAGTATGTTCATTATGGGTTTGGAAAATAAAACAGTAGAGAATTGTTTTCAGATGTGTTTCAAGGGAAGGTTTGATGCAGTGTGGCGGTTCCCTGTGCCGCACCAAAGGACGGACACTGAAGAATAAAATAAAATAAACAGAGCCAGCGGTCTTTACATTACTCCGTACTTCCATGAATCATGGGAACTGTCATGAGGAAAAAGTCTGTGAGGAGGCGGGGGATGCAAGACTGTTTAATCCAATTAAAGTATTAGCCTCCAGGTTCTCTCTGGTCTTCTAAATAGGTTTATCCAAAATGCAACCTGGTAAAACCACTCTTTTCTCTCCCTGTCCCTTTTTTCTCTCTCTTCTCCTTCTTGTCCCATTGACTTTGAGATTTCCAGCGCAGGCTAATGATGAGGTCCTTAGAAATGTGTCATTTGGGAACTGTCATCCCCAAAAGAGCAACAATTCTGCTTACAAAGTTCTATTGCAACTCCCCTTTTAGATCATGAGATACTTTTTGGACACTCGATGGGATCTCATGATGGGAGAGTAGGCCGACCCCGGATAAGTGAAAAATAACCATGAAAAGCCATCCTCAGACTACCAAGATTATAAACAATACAGCATCGTTTTGCTGTTGCCTTGGTGATGACGTGAACCGTAAACACATTAATAATGATCTTCTGTATAACATCCAAACCTGTCTTCATCTCACCTTGGTACTGGGCGCTGAAGCCTCTCAACTTGTGGTTGCCATCTGAGGTAAAGTGAAGCCGGAGCCAATTCTTGCTGCTGATGATGGGTGAGGGGAGGTTAGGGCCAGTGAACCTGTGGACAGAGACATGGCGATAAAGTGATGGAGGTGAACACGAAACGATTTTGGCTACATGCTGGAGAAATCACTATGCAGCATTGACACAATGAAAGGCGGTATATAAAATGTCAGGGATTTGACTTTTTAAGCCCCACTGAGCGCTGACAGCCCTCCATGGGGTCAAGCTGTAAGTAAACAGGGTAAACAGGACATTACCAGGACATTAAGTTACTCGCCTGATCAGATTATTTGTTCCTTCACCTCAGTGCAGCCAGAGGGCCTCATGGCACAATGAAAATCTGACAGAAATGTGAAGCCATGTTGTAAAACGCTGACCTTGATTTACAACAGCAGGTGAGAATGATAAAGAGAAACAGCATGCCGCGGGAGATGTTTCATCACATCGAGATTAAGTATTGAGGGGGGCATTTGGAGTGTCTCATCATCTGGCTCCAAGTGCATGGCTGGGTCCTGTGACAGCTCACAATGCCGGGCGCTAAATCTTACACAAATGGATTACATGATCCACACAGCAAATAAAAAGGCCTCGAAATACCAGAGCCAAGATAGAGTAACTCTGGTTTAGGGTGGGGGCCCAATTAAAAAAATCCATTTTAATTACAGGGCAATATGGGAGGGAATCATCAATTAACACGCAACTCGTGAGCTAAAGAGTGACATTGTAAATGTCAAAGAACGAATGACGAACAGAACACCATAACTATCCCTTTGACCTGGGGTCACCTCTGCCTTTCCCCATTTCACTGTCCGCGTCTTCTTCTGCTGAAAATATGAAACGATGCGGTGTGAACTTGACCGTGCGGGAGCAACAGAAAAAGTCCTGAGCTGGCTGATGGAGGTGCATTGAAGGGTGTTGAGGCCACCTCTGTAGTTCCTGTTTCAGCTCGCCCTATCGCGCTCGCTCGGTCTGGCTGGCCGTATTACATTTTCTGCCGAATTGTCTTGAGAGTGCAGCAGTAAATCAGTTTCCATTTCCAGGCCCCAGAGCTTTTAGTCTGAGTCAGACTTTTGATGACAGACCAAGAAATGTATTTTGGGCAAGGTGAAAGACTGCCAGTGGTGCTCTAAACTGAGAACACTGACCCAAAGAGCTTTCTGTCAAACACCTCATGCAGCTCGGTCACGCCCATTGCATGTTATCAACGTTCATAACGACCTGGAATGGTTTGAATGTTACACAACTTCTTTGGGCAACGTCCGATGTCAAAGTATCTGAAGTCAGATTTGCAAATCCTTGTTGCAGAGACGTTTTTCTTGACATGTTAGCATTGAGGGTCGTAGGAGTACACACGACCAGTCAGAATACACTCGAGCAACAATTTGTTCCCATACTGATGAGGTGTGACTCATTACATTCTTAATGCCTTTCAAAGGTTGCAGAAGATCACACAATTCAGCAACCCTTACAAGGGAAAAGGGTCCTTTCATCTGCTTTATATTCATCGTTTTTTGTCTGTTCAAGGGGCGAAGGTGTCACATTATCCAAAGCATAATCAGTGATGGGCGTGAATGTATGTGTCAAAGGGGACTAGCTTCACATTAGGATCAAATGCATAAAAATGAATGCATTGTGATGCAGCATGAGATGATCACATGTGTGTGTGGTTACATGCATGCGTTGGGTAACTTCTGGGTGAAGGGCGCCCCCATTAATTGCAGCTACTTGGGTGGATCAATCAGTTCTGATTAGTATGCAGGTCCTGGTGCTCACAGCAGACTGGGAGAGGAGTTGGCGAGGGGTCACAGTGACTTTAAAAAGCCAAAACTTTTAGCATTTTAATGAGGCTTTATGAATTATAGCACAGGCCAGTCCATCCAGATGTTCATGCAGGCTGAAAGACCGCAGCTAACAAACATGAACGCAAATATCAATCCCAGACCGCAGAAAACTCCAGAGAGGCAATATTAAATCTTAGGCCGTGGAGCTGTACATGTGACCTTCAGCTGCATCTTTGTGTAACACAGAACATATAAAAGGGGTTTAAATGAATCAACAGAGCCCCCCCCCCTGCTCCAAACAACAGGGAACCCTCAACACCGGTTTTTCATTTCTTCAAAGCAACCAGCCAGGCAGTAAAAACCATCAACATCAAACTAGTGAAGGCCAAAGCATTAAGAGTGCAGTAATGTCTCATGGGGCTGTGGATGATAAGAAAGCCTTGCGGAGGTGTTGAAAAGCTTCACTGGCCGAGCCAGTAAAATCGCACACCCAGCAGAGCCAGCGTGCTCACTTTTCCCTTGGAATCCTTGGTCCAACAGTGTCAAAACGTCTGTTCCACATCCTCTCTCAGCCCTCATGTATTATTCATGGTAGACCTCTGGCCCCATCAGAAAGGCTTGTTAAGTATTCGAAGGGATTCTTTTCTCCCTCTTTCCACAACTCATTTTCGGCCTTCACAGATCACATCATATGGACACTGATTGAACGGAATGTCATCTTGGGAAGAACAACAAACCGGCCATTAACATTTCTTCAAGCCTATATCGTGGAGCTTCCTACAAATGCACTTTTGTGAGTGATTTTTGAGATAAAGTATAAAAAAAGTAGATGGTGAAAACCCACCTCAGGCTTAGGGATAACTGTTTGATAAGATTGCCATTTCACCCTCTCAATACCCTGGCATTCATCCCCAACACATTTCCTTCTCTTCAAAGTAAAAAAGACCGCCATTGCCATTAAGCTGTTTTTCCTTGAGCCGAATTTAGGTCTTGGTTATGACCTGTTACAATAACTGAGGGCTGTTTGCAAAGTTAGAACTGACCAAAGGAAAGCTTTAAAAAGTGAAGGTGATCGAAGGTAAGACTTCTTTGAAGCCAAATTAAATATATATTACCAGTAACTCAGATAAAGCTTCAATTTTGTTTGAATTAAATGAATTTCAAATATGTGAATAGACTAGAGTATAATCTACACTGCTTATGCAAAGACATTCATTTAAAATTAAACTCAAAACCCAAAATATCTTAACCACATTTAAGGATGTGACCCGAAGAAGTCATCCACCGTTTAATGGTTCTGCTTCCATGAACTTTTCAGTGATGAACCGTAAATTCACGAATGTATGGAACATGCCTGGGTGCCAAGACACTAGTAGAATAAACAGCTGTCTAACCAGCTGTCATAGCTAAAGTTAATATACATTTAAAAAATACAGCCCTCTCGTCAATGAAATACAGCCCTCTCGTCAATGAGTACCCAGTTGGTAGTTAAGGTCAAGGTGACTTCCTGAGAGAATCTGAGAACTGGCTAAAATGCACACAGACAAGCACAGGAAATGGGGCAAAATCTTAAACTCAAGCTCCTCAGTTTCATAGAAGCAAAGAATTTAGTGCCACTCGTTCTGCAATTGATTCCAGTGTCAATGTGATTTATTACTCGTCTTTAAAAAAGTCAAGGTAGACAAGGTAGAAAAGTCACTGAGAGCAAAGCAATTGGACTAAGCTGCCAATGAATGGACTGTGGAACAATGCTGAGGAGGAAACAATGGAGAGCTTAATGACTTTGATTATTAAAAAAAAAGGGACCAACACAGTCACACATGACTTGTTTGAGTAAGTAAGACAAATGCAGATCACGTCCAACCGATGGCTCTGCTCGCCATTTCTACACTTGTGTTGGATTTCTCTCCAACCAAGCTCACGTGACGCTTTGCTATATCATCACCTAGCAAGGTCGTGGTACACGAAAAACCCAAATATGCACGCCATTAATCACTTCATTCATCTAAAAAAAGGAATATGTGGCACCTCAATGGGCGTAATCACCTGCAGGCCCTATTGGAACAGCGGTTAACGGGAAGGAAACTAATGAGTTGCCAAGGTCACTCTTAAAAGCAGCAGTGATAATTGAGCCCTCCCCGTGGGTTTATAAAACAACAGTAAACAAATGCCTGTAATATCCTCGGGCAGTCTGCAAGGGCATCTTCCTTATCGTTTACAGGAGGTTTGAGGAGATAATGCACAGAGAACATTATTTAAACAAATCATGCGCAAGGTCAAAACGTACAGTGACTGCATTTGGCAGCTACGGTTCTGAAATAGGAGATCTCACATCTATCAAAGCTTAGTGAATGACTCTGATCCCAGAACTTCTAATGTTCAACTAGTTATATGTAGTGAGTTCATTTGAATAATCCAAAACAAACCTACATATGGTCACATAGAAGAAACACATTTTGAGGGGGGGGTCTAAGAAAAGCTTTCACTTACATGTCTACCATTCCTACATTTACTTTCAGGTTTTGCTGATTTGTTATTTTATTTTACTCATGAAAAAAAAAACATATTTTGGCAGTGGTCCGGCAAAGGAGTTCATTGTACCTGCTTTTAACACTGTAAATGTTTTTTTAATAACACAATTATAGATATTTGCAAGTAAATTGTCAAAGCCTAAAGCTGAATTTCATTTGTTGCAATAATATTAAGAACTGGATATTCAAAATCAGTCTTGTGGACTGCTATGCTTCGCTGGACAGTTCCTCTCTCGCTCCCTTTCCGTTTTCACGTCTATCTATCCCTCTGTGGTTTTGTGTGGATGAGCTCTTTGTTTTTCCAAGTGTGTCTATGACGCAGGTTTGCGAGCAGACAGGTGAAACGGTGCTAATGATATTGAACCTGGCAACACTGTCAAATCCCCTAATCACAGCAGGTACATTGCATTCCCCCTGGTACCAGGGCATCCTGAAAGAGCTCATTTGTTATATTATGAGAGAAGCATCCATTAGGTTTTTGTTTGCTACTTGGCTTGTTTTGGGGAAATGTGTGCGACTGAAGTCCTGAGACATTATGCCAGGTGTCTACCAGAGAAAAAATGCCAGTAGCTCGGATTGTTTGACTCGGGCTCAGACTGATGGCAGGACTGAGGTAGGGACCTATAGTTTCTATGGCAACAGTTACTGATAGCTTGTCGTGTTAGATGGCAGCAGGAGGGGGGGTGGGAGACCTTCAGACCTGCCGTTTTCTTTCCAACAGAGCACAATCACTTAAAAAAACATGCTTAAGCCTGGTGGGGAATTTAAAGTATACCTTTTTGCGTTAATTAAATCCTTTTAAAATGTACTGGAGTTTTCCCCTGTATTAAAAATAAAACTCAAAATATTTTACATTTACTAACCTAAAATGGCTACTTTAGGTTTGAAGAAATGCCAAAGCTATCCGTCATTTTTTAAATGATTTTTGAGGTTCATAAGGTCAGTGTACGCATGCATGATTTAACAGGAAGCCATTACGGCAGCTTACTGGCATTCATAAAGCTAAATGGCTTATAAACTTGCTTGTTGCTGTACAATCTGCCCTTGTGCACTTTTTATAATGAAGGCACTGAATAGTGCAGTGTCAGAATTTTCCCCTTTTAAACAATAAGGCCCAAGGCTCCCACATATTAAAGGGTGGTACGGTACAAAAAGGTCGACAGGGTTTAACTAATTTAATACATAAAGTAATTGAAGTCAAATGAAATCCAGCAATTCAAATATTCATTTTGAAAATATATTTTTGGGAATTAAACGACTTAACATTTCATTTAAACTCCAATGTGTCTGAATCATTTTTTTGTCGCTTCTCTGTATTTTGTCGACACTCTGCATTCATTTGCGTTCACTTCGTATTGAATATAAATATTTCTCTTTTGCATGAAAGTCAGGAATCCATTTGACCGGTTATTCTTTTCAATGTGTGTCCATTGCCAGGACCAAATAGATGATCACTCTTGAAGATTTCTGTTGGAGGTTTTTGCTTACAGTTGTGCATGCTGATAGTTTGGTAAAAAACAACAAGTCTGAGTCTTAGCCTACGTAACAGACATAGCGGCTACACAACTTGGCTGCATATACATAAACAACATGTTTTCCACTCATTAAATACCCACTCAACCATCTCTTTAGCAAATCCTTATTCACTAAAAGCCAGCTCTTTATGTAATAGTCTTTCAGATGGTAACTCACTTCAGTCCTGGTGACAGTCATGTTAAAAGCCACAAAAGGTTTATTTAGAGACTCGAGCTTGAGCTGAGGAAAAAGTCAAAGGGATTTTCCCATTCAGATTGTCTGGCAACATGAAATGCTCGTGGTAATGAGCTCCTCCGACAAGCTGGAAAGAAACGGAAGCCGAACCCCAGATGGACGTTTGTTTCGCCCAGTTGGTCCGCCTCGTCTCACGCAGGCTCCTCGGCCCCCCTGTGGCATTGCTCGATCCACCTCTGTCTTTGCCACAGCGCATTTATATCTCTCCGGGTTTCTAAAGACGAAGATGAACTTCAGTTGGTTGTCAAGATAACCACAGCCACTATTTCTAGTTCGGTATTGTCCCTGCTTCTTCTCCGAGTATTTCTTTCTCATTAGTTTCGGGGTCACTGACACTGCCATCTTATCGTGAACCCATTCAAAGATTCAACCTAAGGCCCGACCTGAAGAGTACGCGATGCAAAAATGAGACATGCAGTATTACCTGCGTTTTTTGGTCTTTGTCAAACACGGCGATCAGGAGAAAAACGCGGCGGAGCGAACAAAAATGGTAGCGAGAGCAGTGCCTGTATAACGATTTAGGGTAAAAAATATGTACACTTTCAGACAGTTAGGGAACAGATTGCTTACATTTGATCAAACAGGTCGGCGAAGAGAGAAAATGCTAATCCCAAAACCGGATGGCCGGCACTGCAGAGAGAGCTGGTAGTTGTTCTAACAACTATTGAGAGCTGGAAGGTGTGAGCTTTGATGAAGTCTTCTTGAGTAGTTCATGGGGAAGGTAAAAAAAAAAAAAAAAAACGCAGTGTTTGGAAGAGTGATTCATACCTGAATACAGGCGGGTGTTCTTCCATATTTGGTCTATGAAAAAGGCGTTAACACAAAAGGATGTATGAAGAGGAATGTTCGTAGATACGAAAGTCCAGAGATGTTCTATGAAATGTAGTATAAAAAAAGTAAACGAGAAAGTCAGCGACACTGACAGCACGTCCCATAAGGAAATTGCTCCAAAGCCAGAACAAAGTTATTTGAAAGCACACAAAGTGCCAAGGTAGCTGCGGACAAAAAGAGAATTTCAGCAAATATATCAAAATGATGAAAACCCATTGTCACGGCTGACATAAGCTCAAATTAGGCTTCTTTTTTTTTTGGTCTCAAACTTTTCAAAGAATTTTTTGATCCTCCCTCCACATGTCACATTGAACTACAAAACACCAGTTAGATATTAGCCTTCAAGTTATGTGGGAAAAGTGGAAGTGGGCCAAGTTGATTCTATTATACAGCAAAGAGCGGAGAGATATTCCCCCTGGCTGGTAGAGCCTGATCTCCTCTTCCATTAGCCTTTATTGGTCCTCCAGTGTAAACCTGTTCCATGCCGATAACATGCACACATATAGTCTTGTATGGCGATATACTTTACTCAGCTTTAAAAAAGTATTAATCTAATGTATTTCATAAGTGTGCTTTTTTGATTTTCCCGCCATTTCCCAATCAGTAATAGGCCTCAGGCTTAATGTGAACATTCATTCAGCAGTTTAGCCTGGCAGAAGCCCCTGAATATCTAAAACTCATCCTGGTTGGCCATTGTCTGCCGAGGGTGGAGGCGCCGAGCCTGGAGCAGGTCATGTGACACTTTCAGAGCCGCCACCGTCCTGTTTTACAAAAGCCTTGGTCAGGAAGGCACACAAATGCACTTAGACAAACACTCTCTGTGGAGGGTCTAATTATGTTAAATGACTAATATTAATCACCTTTCCTGGTCTCCGTGGTGATTATGAACGCATTAATCAACAGCGTGTCTGCCAGATGGAAGAGAGCCTGCCACGCCGTGCAAGGGATGGAGGAGACAGAGTGAAGTGAGGTGCCCCCACCTGGGGGGATGGGAGGGAGGGAGGGAGGAGGAGGAGAGGAGGGGCTGGCTTTTACCCTTCAGTGTCATCAAAACAGAGTGCGTGCTACGCGAAGTAGAAATGAGACTGAGAAAGAGACAGTGATGAGTGTAATAAGAGGAGTTGTTTATCATTATTCGGAGCAGCACACACAAACTCTCAACAACACCTGTGTGTGTGTGTGTGTGTGTGTGTGTGTGTCATGAACATGGTATTGAACGCTGTTGTTTCAGCTACTTAAGTTGGAATATCGTGAATTGCCTTTTCAGACTCACTCTGTAACTCCACTCTCATACGTCTACACGAAGCTACACCAACCATTGTTACATGCGTCTTCATCCACGCACGCATGTGCTGCTGCATAGAAACGCCGCGTGCAGCAATGTATCCAAAGACGCACACAGTTACAGACACAGTGCACGCACACATACAGGTGTTGTTCTTTAAATCACCTCTCAACTCTCGTTCCGATCACGCAAAGCTTTTTTTCGCGGTGCTGATCTGCCCAACAAAACAAACCATTTGTTTTGTTTTATTAGCACCTATCAACATACTTCAAGTGCGCAATAATTGATTATGATTTCAACATTGAAATGCAAAAGGGTTATGGCTACTTTATTAGAATGACAGCAGAGTCATTAGTTAATTGGGGCCATGAGGAGCCTAATGGCAGCCCAGTGGTGGCTGTCGCTAATTTCTCTCTCATTAACATTGTTGCCCCAAGAAGGAAGTACTCAAAAGGAATCAAAGGTTGGGTGGGAGGATAGATGGAGTGGCTTTGAGTAGAAGTAAATCCGTTTTCTGTGTAATTCAGCCAAGTATATATACTTACTGAATCCACTTGTTTTGAATCAAAGCCTGAAAAGAACTTCAGAGCTGCATAAAACATATTGTACACAGGCTATTTATCAGCTTATGCTATGTGAATCAAATACAGAGGATTTCTAAGTTGTTAATATGTGGCAAAAAACTGCCTATTTCTACAGAACCTGAACATGTGACAGACAAAAAAGGATTGAAAATAGCAAAATCAGGTATTACTAGTGTTTCTCCAAAATAGCTGATCTTCTACACCTGAAGGGGATTTTCTTTGTGTGGATGACTGATCATCCCCATTGATCAGTAATAATTCAAGTACATCACATTATGTGATTCCTCAACAGAAAAGTAAGGGCACCAAAAACAAAAGATATTCATGAAACAGATCTGAAAACCTTATTTGCGGGAAAAAAAAGCTATAGAAGCTTCTATGGAAACACTTCCGCCCACGGAGCAGCATACTAGAGTTCCCCCATATCAAGACTACATTACGGGGAAAATAAATATCTTACATGTATTTGATACCGCTAGGACACAAGTGCACCAAAGACTGCGTGTGCCTCAGCCTTTCCATGGTTGGATGTGATTACAGTGGCTGTGACAGGGACCCTGTGTAGGCTGTCAATCAGCATCAGTTTGTCCTGACGGACGGAGAGCCTGCGGAAGCACTGTCACATGGGCTGAAGTACTGTATGCAGATCCAAAGCCTTGCCTGGCTCCGCCATCCGGGTATTTAAGTGGACCAACATTTTAGACGAAGGGGACGGTACAGCATATAATAGTTATTCATATTCATATTAATGTTATTGAAGTTGTGGTACTTAAAAAAAAAAAAACAGAATTGTTGCCTTTGGACAGACGGATAACATTTTAAGTTACAGGTAGAAAAAATATGTCTGGTTAAAGATGTAACTCTTTCCATTTGTGGTTAACACTGTGAGGATTCAAAAAGAGAATTTGTAAACAAAGTGTAGAGACGAATATTATGACAATGCCAGCTTGGCAAAAAGAAAAAAAATACTTTCCAGGAACTTTATGTTTAAACCATGACCAATGTTAAACCTCTAAATAATGACATTCAAGCAGCCAGGCTTTAGTTTGTGGTTACAGCAATAACCATAACGGTAATATCAATGACATTCATTTTCCATTTTCAAGATTTTCAGGACATGTGTAAGGATCTGAATCCATGGAATATATTGACAATTCAGTATAATATAATGACTGTTATTAAACCTAATTAAAATCACATCAATCTCAATATTTCCTATAGCTTGAAATGGAGGGAGGAGGAGGGGGGAGAGAGAGAGAGAGAGAGAGAGAGAGAGCGAGAGCTGCAGCTGATGAAATTACAATCGTCGTTTGTGTGAACTGAAGCTGAACCAAATTGGCTTGAAACATTGCAGAGCATCGACAGTTTTCTGAATCATAGCTACTCTGCAGAAATAACCGACTACTATTTAAGCACGCATGTGTAAAATTGCTGTTTTGAACACAACTTTACGGATATAGTACACGGACAAACCGAAAGCATCCATCCAATGCATCCAAGTAGCATACGGCCTCCAAAGTTGACTGTGGCCGTCCACAGGGCAGCACAAGTGTTTTACGAAATGAGATACGGACAAGTGGATTTAAGCGTTGTGTAGATAAAACCCCTGAACTGAAGGAAACAAACCATTGTATTAAACGCATGAACGTAAAAGTTCTGTCTTTATTTCTTCACCCTTTCTTTGCTCGTGAAATAAAGCTCGATAACGACAAGCACTCCCTATGGACTCAATTAGTTACAGTTAAATACATGGTGTGACTTTAATGGCCTGCCCATGAGCACCCAAATGTCTTCTAACTAAAAATGTTTACTGTGCGTGGGTGTGCGCAGGGGTGCATGCATTTCGGTGTGACTTTATCTTCACACTTCCTCCGTCGTGGGACCTGCCATGGAGCTCCCTGAGCAGCAGGGTGTGCTGGATAATTAGGGAACACACGCCTGGTTGGCTCAGGGACGGCTGCCTCAGGGAAGTGCGAATGCCATAACAAACCATCAACCACTACCCGTGTTTTCCGTGTCATCTTATTTACTTAGGGGCAAGCAGGGGGTTCAGTACTGTCTTCAGTTTTACATGTTCAAAACAATTTAGTGGACCAATTTGAAGTAATCAAGATCGTTTTAAATATTACACCAATCGGTTTCAAAATATCACATAGTAATTTGATTATTTCATCCACTGAATACATCTTAATTCTGAAAATAAACAATTGTTTTGCTCTGATGAGCCATGCAAAGTGTTAATATTCCACTGTACAAACCACAAGACCAGGGTGAAAAATGTTAACGTTAATAATAAATATGCTCCCGCGGGACTCGACTACAGTGAGATGGTGAAACAAAAAAAGTAACCAATTGTTCAGCTCTCAGATGCCGAGGTAAAAGAGGAGAATGGTCTATTTAATCGGGCAGCTCTAGTGGAGGGCAAAGCATGAAGAGTAGTTGCAAAAACACCATTTAACCACTGTCTGCTCCAAATAGCCTGTGTGCCTATTAATTCACTCCAACCAGCACGCAGGCTTCTTTTTTTACCCCCAACCCCCCTCCTCCTCCCCCTCCTCCTCCTCCTGTTCTGTGATCCGTCATCCCACACAACTTTTACTCAGCCTTGTTCAACGTCCTCCTCTCACCCTGTCTCCATGTTGGTGCCAGTGTTGGCCGTCCTCTGCCTTTTTCCCTCTTCCACCCGTGCACCCTTTGACGTCGGGGCCACAGCTGAAGCCTGTGCTAATCTGCTGGGGGGCTTTCTGAGCCCCGACCGGGCCGAGGGTTGGAACCGAGAACATGGCACGGGGGGCACGGGGGCGGGGGGACAAAAGAACAACCGCGACGAACCGACTGAGAGAAAACCGTTGCTCAATTGTTTAAAAACGTGCTGTAATGCAAATCTAACATCCACCTTCTCCACCACTTGATCAAGAGACACTCTGGACAGGCGGAGACAAACAACCTCACACCTTACGAGCAATTTAGGAGTCACAAGTTGATCTTGGCAGATCCAAGGAGAACATGCAAACTCCACACGGGAAGGTCGCTGGCTGGCGTTGAACCCAGGACCTTCTCGCTGTAAGGCATCAAGCGCTAATCACCACGGCAACGTGCCGCCCTTCTGTTCGCTTTATAAACCAGAGAGAGCTGTACAGCAGTATGTAATGTGTAAGCCACAACCTACACTGTTTTTAGAAGTATTAATTAGGGACTGAATAGAATGGAATAGCTTACAGTAATCCAATTAATGATCCTGGAGGAAGAGCCTGCTGGCAGGGGAACATGCTGAAATGAACTGGGAGAGTCAAAAGATAGGCCGTGTCAGCACACTGCAAAAAGGATGGATGCTACAAAGGAACTAGATGTATTTGCTTTAGTACAGCCTATAGCCAATCCACCCTCCCTCTCCCTGGGGCAGCCATACCAAGAGAGTAAAGGGTAGAATAATTCCTTAGTAACACATTATTCATCTGCCTTGCTCTGATGGAACTATTTATAGCACATTAAAGGGCTGAAAATGCTTTTTTCGCCTCTGACAAAAAAACATTAAAAAGCCTTCAAAGTTAAAGCTCTGCTAATGGGATCAAGTATGTAACCAGCAGCAACTCAAAGGAGAAAGGGTAGAAAAAAAAGAAAAAGATTGAAAACATCTCTCTAAATCAAATGTTTTTTTTTCTTCCCCTCACTGATGTACGTTTAGTTTCTAATGTGCAAGTGCAAAGATAATTTATCATCATGTACAGGAAGTATAGTTTAAATAATCCAACAATCCGTAATGCTGAGAGTCATTTCACAACAGCACACTTTGAACCAGAGGATCTGGTTGCTTTCATTTCAATCAATATGCATCTTGATATTTACACCTACATGGAGAAAAAAAAAAAAGTACGTCAAGTGTTGAGAAACCAACTAACATATTTGGCGTGACCAATTGTGTCGCTCAAGAGCACAGTTTGGACAAAGGTCAGCAGAATTCACACACGGCTTCACCTATTCAACAATTTCATGCAATACCCGTTTTTGTACAGCGAAGGATAATGTAGCATGTTTATTCATCCGTTTTTGAGCTACTATACAGTCTACAAAAACTGGCCTGGTGTCAACGGACCAGCTTCCATGCTGATATCCATCATCCAGGCAAAGAGCTCACTAATTAGCCATGCTAAGGAGAATCCCGCTGTTTTTTCCCCTTGGTTCACTGGCGGCAGCACCTCCCACGATCCCCCTTTATGACAGAGTTGGGGAAGATAGCAGAGCTAATAACACTGATATTGGCAACACTGATCTGCAGTTGATAGAGCCAAGCAGAGCGAGCTGATTCTGCATGCATGAGCCTCCGACCAGACAAATCCCTTTATAATGTCTTTTTTTTTTCCTGCTTGTCCATCCCTCATTGTCAATGTTCTCTAATCGAACCACCTAATTAAAAAAGCCCGAGGAGAGGCGAACGGGCAGCCTCAGTGTCGGTAAATGGAAATGACCTGGATGTTTGGTTTGTTGGTGGACCGCAACCCTCATCTCAATATTTAAATGTCAACACATTGCAATTCCATTTGTTAACCGCAACGTTTTAGAATGATTCCGAGAAACCAGGAATTTGGCAAAAATGTGCCCGGTCATCAGGAAATATATGTTTTTCTGAGATTACATTTTTGCTAGTCTATCTTTTATTTCATGTGTATCATTCCGTCTGTGGTTGAGGAGCGATTACGACAGATTGCAGTGCTTTGGCATCAATGTAACGCAAACACGTCTCTAGCACTCTCCAAATACCTCTGCCAAGCAAAAGCGTACTTACAGAGGGGGTGTAATGGATCAAATAACAACTTTATGAATTGTGCTTTGATATAACCTATGATGAAACAATAGCATTGTTTGCATCGAGAATGAGAATTGAGAAAGACAAATATGCTCAGCTTCCGAGCCACGAAATAACCTTGTTATATAAAAAAGCTGATATAAAAAGATACAATGAAGAAAAATAGCTTTTCAATAGTAATTGTAGTAACTTAGAGATCCTTTAAGCACACTAGTTATCGTCTATTCTGCACAGGAGGAAAAAATAAACGAAATATGTTGGGACCTGAAGGTCTCCATACAATTAAATATGTTGGCTTTCAAAATTGCCTTTGAAAGTCTGAAATGGAGAAGGGGAGCGCTTCACTGCTCGACAGGGCAGTTAAGACCGACGTTGTCTTTCTTTGCAGCGATTTTACTGCTGTGCAGCCTGTAATTGCCGGTCAAAGAACGCTCACCACAGTTCATGAAGGTTCCTCTGTAAATAAAATCAGGTTTGCCTAGTGTCAACTTATTAAAAAAAAATTCCAGCCTGCGTCTGTTGAATTGCAAAAGGAGAAGTGTTTCATTGGCACACTGCACACATACAAACTTATTCACAGTGTCACCAGGTGACAACTGAATGCATATTGAGTGACTTTGTGTGCCGGTTGCTTTAAACATCGATGCCCCCGAGGGTCTGGAATGAGTCAGTAGCACTCAAGTTACAGGTGGCGGTAAAGCACTGCGAAAACATCCGTCTTTTCATTGGTTTGTTCGTCAATATTCTGTGGATTCTACGAGTTCCAGACATAGTTAAAGGGAATTTAGCACAGCAGAAAAGAGCGCCATCGCCTCCAAAGAGCAGAATATCAACCACACAATGGCGCTTGATTCATCGAAAGCGAGCTGATTTAAACCGAAAAGGAATAATCCAACGCCCTTGGCTGATGTTGTTCGAGTTGAATTACTTCTCTTGGGCTGGATTTTCACAGCACGCTATACATCCTGTGCACGTGTGTGGTCGTGCCCTTTGCGTATACATATTGTGTGAAACTAAAACAAAAGCAATGTATTGAGATCATTGCACTGATGCAGCCAATGACGCGTAACACGTTTTCTGTCTCATGATATTTTTCCAGTCTTAGGGGGTTTGGTTTCATCTGTGGCGAATAAAACTATTACGGTTAATAAACAGATTCAAAGCCAACACTGAAGGGTTTTATTCTATGACAGGACTCTAATGTAGTGTTTAAGTGTTTAATACTACACACCGCACTCATTTATCATTTGTTTATGCAGCACAGCAGAGCCATGGTAAGTGCATGTGTGTGTTTGCCATTGCACAGTAGGATGCAATGCAATGACTTGGCGTTAAAAGGGATGAGTGAACTTATCCTCACTGCCCTGCTCTCACAATCTTAATTGCCGCACTCAGTGTCCTCTACAACAGCCCGCAGAGTGCACCGTGCATTTGGACGATTGATTTCATGTGACTCGTTCCCTTCTTAACCGCTCGTCTCAGCCCTCCCTCGTCCCGTTCCTCTTGCTCCGTCTTGGCTAATTACTGTGATTGATTAATTGACTGGTGTGACGTCCCTCACAGTCCTGTGAAACTTAGCGTGTCACTGCAATCGCATTTTAAAAGATTGAGGGAGGCCAAGGTTAAAAGTTACAACAATCCGGCAGAAAACAGTGCGACGCACTTAAAACACGATTTCCATACCGGCTTTTATCTTTTGATCCCACCATGACAAAAAAAAAGCAGTGAAGCACGCCACCCTTCTTTAGATTACATGCCCTCGACCCAGGAAGTGAATCAAAGGATCACAAAGCAGGCTGGAGGATGAATCAAGTGTAAAAAAGCGACAGGAGATGAAAGACGCAAGGAGCAGGAGATTGATTGTACTTCTGACTACGTTAATAATCATTGTGCTTACAACATCACAGTTGGTATAAATCAATAAAATAGTAGAGATAGGCAGACACATGGCAATGTTTAGTAGGACCACTTAAGTGTCATCTTTCCAAAATGTTTTCTAATTAGTTATTATTAAAGTATCACTGAGATAAGAATTTCAGTTCCGCATCTAAAAAGGCATCCCAGGAAATAAACAAGGCGTCCTAATGCATTTGCAAGCCCAAAGCGCCAATGTGCCTGACTTCAAATGTGTTTGTGTGCAATATATAAGCCATTATTGCATCTTTGGGACTGTAAAATGTGACGGATCTCACTGGGACGTGGCTGAGGGAACACATGAGTAGACATGCTCACACAAACCCAATGCTATCCAGGCTGTTAGCCTCGCGGGAGCTGGTTTATCGGTTTAACTAAATATCGCTTTTCAAACTGTGACATCTGCTAAACATAACAGATTATTATTGACCATATCGTGTAAAAATGAAAAACAGAATGCATTCTCTTACTCGTCTGCCTTTTTGCATTGCGTGCAACGTAGCCCAACGGCCTCAGTCCATTTCTGATACCCGTAATCCCCTCCTCACCAGAGCTCTTAGCCTGAGCAATTTGATGGAGGAAGTAACAAAGTGTGGAGTGATGGGCTGAGCCAATCTGCAGCGAGGCACCAGGTGTTGGAGATAATGTTCCGCTGGAGCATTTCTTGGCGTGTGGAGCAAAGATCACCATAACTGCAGTTTTGATCGATGGCAAGTTGCAGATTGAGTCCTCAACCAAGTGCTGCCGTTAATAAATCCTGACTCAGACAAAAGGGGCTGCAGCGGAGAGAGCGGCAGAGACAGCTATTGATCTTTTGGTCAAGCACAGGCGGATAAGCTAAACTATGGTTTTAGATGTTGAAAGCTGACACTGCGGAACAAAAAGTGAAAAATCAGGCAACGGACAGCAGGGGTGACCTTTTGAATCCGGGACCTAGATTTACATAGAAGCAAGTTCCATCTAGAATATAAATAACAAAATAATCCTAACATTGATTCTTCCCATCTAAAATGCTCTTAACCATATATTTATAAAATGTATGCTTTAGACCAGGGGGGCCCATTACGTCGATTCGCGATTTACCAGTCGATCTCGAGGGCAGTGCCAGTGGATCGCGTGCCATCGAAAAGAAAATGACGTGACGTCACACATGCAACCGCGGACCAAAACTAATGCTAATGCTAGTTAGCTCGTTTTGCGGGGGTTGATCACCGCTTTAGACAATCTTTTCCTTGTCATCCAACGGATAGACCCATTGCATCCACCTGTAGTATACTTAACAACTGCTGCATGCACACACGGGCCATTTTCAACCATAGATTGCAGATTTCAAGCAATTTGCCAAGACATGTTTATGGCAACATCAGCACTGATGCGTTTCATCAAATGACAGTCATATCATGTAACAGCAAAGTGTGTGCAGGTGTTCTTTAAAGGCGTTATTAATTCAAAGCTCTTTCAAGCGCTGAGCTTTGCCACAGCCCCCTGGCGATAGGATGCCCTACTCGCAACCTCGAGGGAACAATATTTGTTGTGAAAAATTCATTTTTAAGAACCGTAGCAAGATCAGCTGCAGGTCTGAGTCATCTGCCGGTAGAAAAAAAAACAGACGGATCCAGCAAGATCCGAGGACGTGATGGATGCAGCGGATATATGCAAGCCCCTCACAATTACATCTGTTTTTTAAATATATTTTTTAAGGCGTCAGGGCTCTTCAATACCATCTCTCACATCAGAAATGAGGCATTTCTCTCCACCCTTTCTCCGATGTAAAGTGTACGAAATATGGCTGCTGGCTTTCAGATATATGCATATCAATCTCATTGCAACAGGCATGCAAAGTTAGGGAAACAGCAGGTCAACAGTAACCGTTGTTTGCCGACGCACAGATAGAAGCAAAACCTTCAGGCACGTCCTTCACAAAAGCAAAGGGTTGCGTATCAAACTCTGGAATTTGATCCACTTTACCGGAAACAAACACTTCATTATCCCTGGTCTGCTCTCGTTTCTGGATGATTTGCATGTGGTTTTTACCAAGACAGAACCACTTACAGCAAACAACAATAGAGTATTTAACAAAACAATATAGACTTTCATGAGACAACCGGATCAAATGATCCACGCTTTATGACACCCACAAAGACTGACTGAGGATAAACCAATGGGGGGACGGGGGGGCCGGGGAGGGCAAATTCACCTCTTCCTACACGTGACTAGACTAGTGATGTTGTGGTGAATTACCAGTAAAAGCCTCATATCGAAACGTGCTTTACTCCACCAGTCCGTGTTGGAAGAACCACGGAGCGGCATAAAACATGTGGGGGGGAAAAAAATATGTATTTAACAGTCATACAGACAATATATGCCCACTCAACCAGGGCACAGGAGCCATTTAGAGACACATCTATGCAAAGTTCCGCTGCGTACGATGCCAATACTTCTGCACTCCCTTGCAGAAAATAACTGCCACTGACCCCAATTGCTCAATAAAATATGTTTTCAAGCAGCGGACATTGGGGGTAACAGGTGGGCAGACAAATGTTATTGTGCTCCCAGGCCAACAATGGTCAGAATTCGGAATAAATCATGTCCACACTCTTTCTTAAAAGCGGCCAATGGCTTGATTGATGGGAGCCCTTGGATCCCAGTAGGAGAGTATGGAGGGAGTGTGTTAATCACATGGTAAATAGCAATATGGCATGCGCATAAAACCAGTTAAATTCAAGTGCACACACACACTTTAATGGTTTTACGCAAACCTGTGCACCATTTTACAACAATCTGGCAGTGGATCGACTCAGGTAAATAATAACAGAATATGTGCTGCAGTAAAGTTAAACCTCAGGAGCATCAACATGAAAAACTCCCTTTGAAAACACAAAAACAAAAGTTGAGGCATTCATCTTCACAAAAATGAAACACTCATATTGCTGTAACTCCCATCGGAAACTGGAGAAATCCGCCCATGGGCTTAGGAAGCTGTTCCGAAGAAGATTCACTCGCTCTCAGGTGAGTCAACCTAACAGCCAATCAATATATATCCAGTGTTCTGTACTCTCCTGCAACAACTCTTCATCTCTTTCTGCCTCACTCAGAAACAGAGACATGCTCCCTCCGAGGGTTGCGACAAGCTGACTTACATCAACTCTGCAGGGATAATCCATACGCCTGCTAAATGTCAGTGTCTCAGGTCCGTAAGGTATGAGGTTAAAAGGGAGAGGAGAAAGGATGGGAGGCGACCTGCAGGGATCCAAACATATTGAGCTCTCAAATCCCCGAAAAAAAAAAAAGAAAAAAAAAAGTTTACAGCCTTTACGCAGGATGCTTTGTGTTGTCAGCAAAGGCTTGCATGAAAAATGAAAATATAGTGGGATGATCCCTCAAGGGATTGAGAGTTTTCAAAAGTTACCAGAACGGAAAACGAAGACACAAGTATTTATGGGAGCACATTCTGCAAAATGGTGCAAGCGTCAAACTGCGATGCGACATCGTTTTCAACAGAATGGCTTTTTCTGTTCTTTGGGCCTAGTGAGTGACGACAATGTTCTGAGTGGTTTCCAATGCAGTTTAAGGCAAGTTATACCGCCGATTTACAGTAACCAAGGTGGTGCAATGGTTGCATTTAACCCCGGGGGAACTCATAATGTAGCATGGCCCTTTGCACCAAGTTCCACTTGGTAGCAAGCGGGTGAATGAGCGTCTGTCAAATGGCGAGCATCAGGCGATGTTTACCATTCACTCAAAGCGGATGGTGATAAGGAGGGAAATCAATGTGGATGCAAAGTAATGTGTTCCCCTGGGCTCAGCAAATCCTGTCCAAGGTGATGCAGATGAGAGGTGGTATTCACTTTGCTGCTTTTCCCGACCTTTCCCACTGCCACATTCAATCCGCACGCACATCTCAACTCCTACTCAAAGTCAGTCTTATCTGGCCGCCTCTTCAGAAGGCAAGCAGTGCCGCCGATCAAAACAAGGTAAGCAGGAATGCAAGGGAACGGGATCAGATTCACATATGCACCGGGTGACATTCTGAATGGTGATTGATGCCCGTCTATTCTGGCTCGTTCTCTCCTCCTTACAAACAAAGACACACAGACACGTAACAAGGGAGCTGGGAGCACGCAGACTCGACCCGCATTCGTTCGAGCCGCTGTGGATCAATCTGAGAACCATTGTTTTTCGACCCTGATCCCTGGCCTCTGTCCGTCACGGATCAATCAATACGGCTCTCAGAGCTCCCCCCAGTTATACTCAAGCAGCCAGTGGGATTCCAACACTATATAGCTGTGAAGTAAGAGCACATCCATTCATGCCACTTGACCATAAGGATATACCCAGTTGGGCTTCAGGCTTCAGGTAAGACACCCTAGAGAGCAACGCATAAAGGGTTTGATATGAGAAAAAAAAAAGAAAGCAATACAGGCGTAGGGTATAGTAAAAAAGGAAAGAAAGAAAAGATCAATTATTTCTTTGTAGCATTATCCTGGTGAAACACTACAAATTGTGGCCTGTATGGTAAACTCTAATTCAGTTAACAGCCGGTCTGAAATACGGAAACCAAACTTTAAACTTAAACCCTTAACTCCCGTATAAGAGTGTGATTAAATCACAGACTAGTCCAGTTATATGTTGAGGGAGAGAGAGAGAGAGAGAGAGAGAGAGCGCACAATCCTCCATGAGGCATTCCCAGAGCATGTGTGTATTTTTCGGTAGGCAGCATCATAGCACCCCTCTTGACCTCTCTAATTGGACACCAGACGGGAGGTTGTTACACCCCCCCCCCCCCCCCCCACCTTGCCTATCCATCACTCCCACATGCATTCTACCCTGTAAAAAGGCCCTACCTCCGCTCCACTTCTCACCTTTGGAATGCTGATTCTTACTTGCTGACCCCTTCTTACTTTGCCCCCCACAGTCCGTCGTGACCCCTCCCTTCAACATCACAGATACCAAACCACTAAAGAGACCTCAGAGTCAAAAACCTGTTTTAAAAACAATACATTGGCCGTAAAATCCACGCCAGCGCGTGACGACATATTTGTTTGAACTATAGTCACTATAGTCTGCACCGTCTCCTTTGTCCGACAAGCTGCTTTTTCCCTGCAACGTGCACGATCAACGTTGGCTTGCAATCTTTATCGCATGCCAATACTCTTTCCCCCTCTTCCCACTGTTTTACTCTGCTCTTTAACACCGAGCCCATGCTGCAGTTGCTCCTATACGTAGGTGTCCGTGGCAACAATTGCCACAAAGATGACGGACTCAGAAGAGAGCAAATCAAGAGTCCGCGAAGAGAAGCTGGCGACATCGTAAAACGCGCAAAACACTGGGGAGCTGGTGCTGGAGTCTGTGGGAGTCCGGGAAGCAATCAGCTCGCGGTTGGCCGAGCAGAATTTTCAAAGAGAGTTTAATATCAGGCTACAAGGCACAATTGTCAGTTTTAAGATCACTCAGACTCGATCAAGTTCTCCCTGGGAAGTGTTTTTGCTTAACTAATGAGTGAATGAGTGAAAATGACACAAGTTTCCAGGGGCCATCTCACTCCGACATTACTTGTCATATTCCTTCTGAACCCTTCTCTATCAACAGTCCTTTATCCCTCCGTCTTTCTCGGCGTGCGCCTGTGCGTTTAATAGCTCAGCCGAGGCTACCCTTTGCCACTTCCTGCCAAGTGCCTGTGGCTGCAACTTCAAAGTCTCCTCCATCTTTTCTTGTTCATCCAAACTGCCCGTCTCCTCCACGTTACTGAAATTAAACCGGCTGTTTTAGATTTCACCGAAGACAAAGAAAGTGCATCGATCCACTGACATATATATATATTATATATATATATCTATATATATATATATATTATATATATATATATATATATATATATATAGATATATATATATATCAATATATCTATATATATATATATATATATATATATATATATATATATATCAATATATCTATATATATATATATATATATATATATATAGATATAGATATATATATATATACATATATATATATATAGATATAGATATATATAGATATAGGTATATTTAGCCTTGTGGGTGAGGGTGAGAGTATAAATGAGTGCATCTGTTCTTGCACAAGTTCTTAAAGTACACAAAAAGTATGGCTGAAAGTGTATATATGTATGTCCATTAGTGCCCAGAGGGCTCAACCGTGTGTGTTTGTGTGTGTGTGTGTGTGTGTGTGCGCTATACGCTATACGGCTCGCGATGGTAATCAAGCTCACTAATTACTTCCTGAGCTGAGAGAGTTGTCAGAGAGAGGAGGAGATGCCGCAGATGGTGCGAGACCCACACCGACACCAGGAAATCCTACCTCTTCATCATTAGTTGAGTTGAGCATGTTTGTGAGTGTGAGTGTTTCTGCGAGCGATTGAGAGCAGGATTCAGCCGCTGTGACCAAGATTGAGCGCTCAAATTACACTAAAACCATAGAGGCCATGAGGAAACGGCTGAAACTAGAAGTCAATTAATACTTTATTCTTCTACATATCATTTGTATTGAAATAATAAAAACTGTAGTGATAGTGTTTCACCTTAGTGGTTGAATCAATCCCTGCGCCTGTGCTCTTTCAAAGACACATCTCAGACATTTATAGATAGTCACTTCACGCTGGTTCAAAAGAACCTGGTCAACATCCATCCACTTTAGACCACAGCTCAAATGGCCCTTTTCCTTAAGCGCCTCTCGGCAGGTGCTGCACCAGTGAACAGAGAGAGAGAGAGAGAGAGAGAGAGAGAGAGACACCCGGTACTCACCACTGTGAAGAGCCCTCCGTGCCGCTGACCTCGAGCAGGTCGTAGTCGTCCTCCAGCTGAAAGTCGGAGAACACCAGGGCGATGGTGTCTCCCGGCTCGGCTAGCACGGTCCAGGTGCAGTCGGCATTGTTGCTGTAGTCAGCGGGGTAATTGGGGGTGGTGATCACCCCGCTCTGGCCCCGCAGCGTTCCGCCACAACCATCGTCGGCTGCAGGGAGCACAGGAAAGGCAAGGTGGTGAAAACATGCGTGAAGGAGGTAAATGTTCACAAATATAAGTGTAGACAAAAAAAAAAAAAAAAGACAAACAGGGAAAGAAACTCACGATGGGGCACCACCCAAAACAACTGACCCACAATTCAACACTTTTAAACACAAGAGCTAAAACTTCCCCATAAAAGGCCTTCTAGTGTTGTAAAAACATAGGTATATTATGTCATAAGCAACAATATTTCATAAGCCATTACATGAATATGTAAGATGTCAACACATAGTTGGAAAGATACAGATAAAACCAAGAAACTGCTTTGAGAACACAACGACAGACATTTTAAAGTCAGATGATGCTGTTAAAGTAGATTCACTCTGTAATAGAACATAGACAGGCTTATCGAAGTGTAGAACCTTTTTTTGTGTTTCTAAATATGTATTATTTATCTTTTTCTTAAATTATCTTTTTGCCACTAGACAACGTGCACATTTAAAAAATTCAGGAGCAGGAAAATGCGTGACGACTTGCAAAATATTGTTCCCCTGTCTGCAATTCACCCCGATAGGCCAGAGAGACGCCAGCCACAGGATATCCAAAATACCCTCCAGTGTTTACCGTCATCACAGAGCAGGGCAGAGCGTGTGATGCAACCTAATGCAACGCAGGAGCCGAGTGATTAAGGTCTGATTCATTTAGATTCATGCAAATCAACGCAACTCTTCCATCCTCGACGCGCCGCTTTAAGGAGACCATTAAGTAACAAAGCATGCGTCTCATGCCTCTCCAGGATAACTCCCCTTCCGAGCTTCTGATACGCTCATTACAGCTCTGAGTATCGCGTGGCATCTGAATTGCAAATCCTGCCAGGAATTACGGTTCCTGAAATCCCTTCCGTTTTTTTGGGGCGGCCGGCTCGCTGCGTGGGAGGCGTTTCAAAGTGCCCCGTCCCCCCCGTCCCCCCTGTCCCCCGTCCATCATCAATCCTACCTGTCACCCCGGCGAGCCCCCCCCCTTAGGGAGGGCAAGCGAGTGTGCGGACGAGCGGAAACTTGTGAGGTGTGAACTCGGATAGGAGGGGAAACCACGGCGGGAGGGCAAGAAAGGGGGGATGAAGAGGATGACAGGTGACAAGCTAGGATGGGCAAAATAAAAAGTGTAGCGGGAGGGTGGACAATGAGGGAAGAGAGATGGCGAGACGGGTGACAGGTGAGTGTTGCAGTGGGAGTGACGGGAAGTCGACGGTCTACGGACCAAAAAAAGATAACTGCACTTGATATTCCACACAAGACCCGTTCGTCACACTTGAAGAGTTTTTAAGACTCTCTGCGTTTCTCCATTTCTTGGCTGCTGCCTGCTGGTGGAACTCCGACGGAGAATGTGACGGTGAAGCCATGGAACGCATTAAAACCCCTAAAAAAAATTTGCAACATGCGAGGTGTTGAAACACGTTGCCCCCAGTCAGCTGTAGACATCGTGATGAACTATACAAATCTTCAGGCTGTCACTTACGATTTCATGGTTCTCCAAAATGTGTGAAAGCTGCTTGTCATGGTAACCAAGAAATGCGGAAGCACAAGCGACGCATGCACGCTATTGAAACACTCCCATTGAAATGGTTTGTTTTTAAATGCAGCAGACATTCACACAGCTTAAGCTTGAAATCTTTTTTGAATATCTTTTTTAACCGGGGCAACTAAACTGTGACGTAACACCAACACACATCGAAGTGCACGTGAACAAACCAAAGACAAAGAGATTTGTGCGTTTGATATTGTAGTTAATGCGGTGACATTTACAGCTTGTCAGTAGTAAGGCTTGTTCTGGAAAGGTGCGCTTGGAGGTTAAGTGAGAGTGTCAGGAGCTGACTAAAAGTGATGTTTAATCACTTTTAAGTGTCCCCATGACAAGTGATGTCGTTTTTAAGATCATAGCTAAGAGAACAATTTGATGGGTATAAGTAGTAGAAGTGCCATCCTTGTCCGGCCATCACTGTACGGCTCGGCTGCGCTGTGCACGTCGGGCCTCTTCGAAGTCTCTGAAATCCGACAGTGCCAAAATGTTTTTCCTGACTCGGAAAGCGCGGCATCAGTTCTGCTTTTACACATTGGGGAAAGGATCTATAATTAGAGTGACATCATCTTTACACTTACAGCAATTTGAAGTGCACTCCGCAGCACACGGGGACTTTTGTGTGGCAGTGGAACACCGCAATTACCCATCGACAAAATTGCTTGTTTCTAATGGCTGTTGGCATGTAATTTATGCTGAAAAGGTAGCGTCGCATCATTTAGTGCTTGAGCTTTTCCTTCCCTCTTTAGGAAGCAGCCTGGGTAGGCAGGCAGGAGGAGAATGAAATAGCTCCGTTTCACAGATAGGATCGGATAATTATGGAACAAAATAGGAAAGTGAGATGACAGAGTGCTTTACAAAGGTGCGCAAATTATGAGAAACCACATCTTATAACAAATAAATCACATAGAAATGTCACTTTTTGATGTGCAGTACAGGCATGTGCATGTATCTGCATGGGCTCGGGTAGGTGGGCACTGTGCTGGCGCGTGGTACCCAGCCATGTGGATTCCAACATGGGCTTCCTGACTCCCGGCCTGGTTGCAGATGGCTCCGTGTCTCAGCGCTCTGCTCGGCAGGCACACTGACATAAACCATTGGCACCATGGCCACGGCAAACGGACACACGCGGAAATGCAAACGGTCATGTGACGCGCGGCGGCTTTCGGGAATAATTGTACAAAGCAGAAATCCACAGAGTACAATAGGATCCCACTTGTCCACAGAGAACCATGTTCAATAAGAGCGTAATGGGAGGTCAAACTACACACACACACACACACACACACACACACACACACACTGGCAGGTGTCTCCGCCGCAGGGGTGCATGCAGACTGTGATGGGAGGACAACTGGCACAAGCACCAGACTGTGAGCTAACACACGAGATCCTGTCATGGTAAATAAGATATCAGTATGAACATAATAAAAATGGTGTCAGGTCATGCAAAGGCATGTGCAAATGCATGCGTGTCTCAGATGAATAAAAACACCTTCAAAAAGGTTGATTACCTCGCATGCAAAACGTTGAAATACTATGATTTAAAAAAAATGTTAACGGATAAAATCTTACTTTGTGATGCATTTCTAAATACGGGGAGGAATACCTTCATGAATATTCACTTGGACGTTCGGACCAAGCACTCTGCTATTAGTTGCTACTAACCTTTAATCCAGCATTGCAGTTGATGCCAAATTAAGATTATATTCTAATTTAATAATTTGCTTCTTTTTAAATAACATTAGCAATTCATCAAAGTTGTTACTTCTGTGGCTTTTCTCTTTGAATTAGATCAGGCTGAAGCATTTCCTTTATGGACAAGTTATTCCAGTTTTAGCCAAAGGTTAAACGTTTTCTACTGTGGCGTCTACCAACCTCTGCAGTAGGGAAGGGGGAAATCCCAGGCAGCGGTACCGGCGGAAGTGGCAAGGCAGGACAGGGTGGTGTGACCCTCCAGCACGTAGCCCGAGCTGCAGCTGTAGCGGATTTTGTCTCCAATGTTGAACGTGGACCCCTGCTGGTGGCCGTTGAGCAGCTGTCCGGGATTACCGCAAGTGTAACTGGGCAGAGCTGGAGATAGAGCGAGGGAGAGAGAGAGAGAGAACACAGTCGATGAGGAAATCTTTGGCACTGCGTCACGTTAGCAGCGGCAGAACCGAGGGAATCAGGGAACGAGTACAGGAAGAGTCTGGTGGTGCCAATCCGTGGCGCGCGCACATATGCTCATACATGCTGACACGGTGCCACATTCCTGACGGGGTTATGGGAACCCTTAAGTTTGTAAGGTTCCAAAAAAATATATAACAAAAACCTATTTTCGAAAAACAACGTACCCAATGTACTTGACATTTAAATCAATTTGTCCCTGAAAAGCTTTTAATGGCAGTGGTCACGCAGTCGCTCACGGAGGCCGTGTCGAACACCTCGGCTTGTTCAATCATGAACCCGCATGCAAATGAGCGAGTACCCGGTATTGACAGAACCGCGTCTAATTGTGTCCTATGCAAATCGAGTTCAGAGGAAGTTCAATCTCGTGCTCCCGAACCTCTTGCAGCTCTGAATGTGCGTCGGTAGCTTCTGTTCTCCGCGGTGACACGCGGTAGAACGTCAAAGCGCGAGTCCATTCGCTAAAACAAATAAAACACCCCATCGGTGTGTCGTGGGTTTTTGCCTCATAATAATAAATCACAGACGCACGCATGCACAGACATTGCTGGGTCATTTAGAGCACAGCCTCAGTCACACACTCCCACGCAGTGAGGAAGCGGGCCAGAACATGTGCTGAACTTTGGATGAAACTCAGCTCCTCCACAGGGACCGGACTAAACGCTGCAGAGGACAGAACGGCTACTATACAGCACTTACTTGCACTTCAACACACATGTTAAGACTTCCTAACAGCAAGGTCCAACAAGGACGGATCAATCATTTAATCCAACAGAGCGATCCGCAGGGCTCGGGAATTAATATGGCTGGTAAATAAACAGACTGCAAACAGTTTGTGTCCATTCTACCACCGGACAACCAACATGACCTCTAAGTGCTAGATTTCGGTTTTGTGTGTGTGTGTGTGTGTGTGTGTGTACCACCACACAAGTTACTTTAGCGGTGAAGCTGTGGGTGATGGGACAGATATGGGAAGTGGACTTTCCTTCATTCTTAACAATCCAGCCAATGGCTCAACATATCATCCAAATCCTCTTTGTGACGCATATCCCTACTTTTTCTAAAGAGGCCCTTGAAAGACAAAGACAGCAGGGACCTTAAGATTCATCGGTGAATTCAAAGCAGATGCTTCCATCCTCCTATTGGAGGTAGAACACCTGCTCAGACGGATTTATCTTGTGCAGTACCTGGTTAATACTCGGGTAGTCTCCTGACACACTGACGACGGACTAACTTGTCTCTTCCAGGCTCCCCTGTGCCGCAGCCTTCATTTTGACCTGCACAAGGCCACCTTATTACACCTCCATCACTACTGCATTAGCATATACACAAGGACTCTGTCTGATTAGCATACAATATTAGCTACAGGGACTGAGGCGGCGGTGCTGCAGAACACGTTGGCCCCTGGTGCCACACAGAAGGCTTCATCCCCGCGGTCACGACCGTGTAGAGGCCGCCTCAGCGTCTCTCGTGTCTCGCAAAAAAAAGCCCGAGCAACATTTAGGAGACTGAAGAAGAGGACGGCGAGTTTGGAATTTGTGAGTGAGGCGCAGGAACAGATAACTTTTTCACAGCAGACGCTTCGACGTGGGCGAGGGCCCCGATAGTGTGCATGCTGGCCCGGATTACTGGCACGCCTAAATGGAAGGGAGCCATCATTGATGAGTTTAGTTCCACCTGCGCTTTTCCTGCTATGATAAGTCAAAACGTCCGCTTTGAGAACAGACTATTTTTAGGGAGGATAAACAGATGAAAAAAATGGGGGGGAATTGCATGTGAAGCCGGGAGATCGAGAGGGGCATGTGCAAGACAGGAAGTCTCATTAGAACTGATTGGAGCTCACCACTGTCAGAGTGTAGACATGTAGGTCCTTTTCATCTTTCTTTTCTTCTGATTTCAGGTTATTACTTTGGGCAGTAAATTGACTCTAGAAGAGCCATTACAGGAGCAATCCCTAGATTGACTGAGGCGGCAAATACTTTTTTAACCTGCCCGAGAGCCCAGACTTTTTTTTTTATATTCCCACAACATGAATTTATCTGTTGCCAAGAAACATCAAGAGTAAAAAATATTGACAGTATTGGATAAAACACCCGAGAACATTCATATTTTCTCACAGCTTTGTTCTGACCCAATTATTCATCCTACAAAACTGACTTGATAGGCAGGATTTTGAAGCATTCAAAAATACAATTTCTGCAAAGGTAATGGCTTGCTTTACGCACAATAAAGCCAAGGAACCTGCTGAGAGCTAAATGTTTTTGTCTCCAAAATTCAGAAACCCAAGGCAGGTGTGTGAAAAAAAAAGAGAAAGAAATGTTGTGAACCGTGGGGCTTTAAACTCCAATATCAAAATCTATTCAAATTGTTCCTCCAGGCTAAATCCTAAACAGAGATAAAAAATAAAGCAGAGACGGAGCGCAAGAGAGACACGGAAAAACAGTCGCACCGAGGAGCTTGAGAGAAATAATGAGAAAAACAATTTGAAATAGTTACGAGATGAGTTCCCATTACTCTCAACTAATTTCCTTCCCTGCACACGCTTCATACATCACAATTATTTCCCAAATGATTCTGCAAAACAAAGCCTTCATGGGGAAATCATCTTTTTAAGAAAAGCGAGGTGGGTTTTTCCTCCAGTGGATCTCGCTTCTGCCATCATCACGTGGTCTATTATATCATAACCCCCACCCTACCCCCCCTGACCCGCCCGCCCCCTCCCACCAGAACCTGCAGCATCAGCCCTTGGGTGTTTTTCATGGCAGGTTCATAAGTCACGAGGATGGGGAAACTGTGACACGGCCCATCCCCGGGGGCCCCAATGCTTTAAGCACTTTCCACTGCTGAAACGGCAAACGATGCTCCTCGTCCATCAACGCATTACTCTCTGCTGCGCACGCTGGCGAGCCGTAGAAGCGCATGAATCCGCCAAAGTGTGCACACGCGTACACACCGAGAAGCGAGGGGCCATGCCATCCATCACCCCATCCAT
Source organism: Apeltes quadracus (assembly GCA_021346845.1). Classification (NCBI taxonomy): domain Eukaryota; kingdom Metazoa; phylum Chordata; class Actinopteri; order Perciformes; family Gasterosteidae; genus Apeltes; species Apeltes quadracus. Next base: position 11,564,530 of record CM037926.1, read on the forward strand.
ACCTTACATCATCTGCTTACGTTACTTTATTCCCTCCGACGTTCTATATACACACACACACACACACACACACACACACGCACACACCCTCTCGTTCCCCGCGACTGGGGCAAAGGAGAGTGGAGGAGGAGGAGGGGGATGACCTTTGACCCCATTAAGACTAATGCCCTCTCTTCCTGAGTGTCTTCAAGACCGTTCCTCAATTAGTCACCATTTCCTCGGTAAAATTGAATATTAGTACTATACCCTTGCATATTGTAAAAGCCATTTGTCAAGAGAAATGTTCCTTAAAAAAAGCTTAGAGTGCAAAATAAAGAGATCATTAATTTATTAGAACTTTGTACCAAAAGGTTTTGTATAAGGACGTCCTGCCATCTTTAATAGATATACAAATAGTTGCTGCAAATGGCGATGACAGAAGGATAGAAAATTGGAGCAGATTTATTATTCGTTCTTGTGTCTCTTAAGTTATAATACCCAAGTTGAAGGAAGCCAGATGCTGATGTAAATCAGAAGTACCGTACGGAGGTTATCACACTACAGTTGATCCTGTCTGGAATGTATTGGACGGCTGCAGAAGATCTGGAAGAAAAAGCCCCGTCATCAATAGAAAGATGATATGGTCTGCATCATCCAGCTGACTTACTACTGATGCCAACGTAGTACAGCGGGACACACAAAAGACAACCATTCAGCTGCTCGTATATTGTTGGGGGTTTCAATACAGATTGAACGTTTGCCTTGATGTCCCAGCAGGTATTTATGTTCCTGCATCACTCTCTCCCGTCTGACTTTTGGGTCGTCGTCCGTTTGGTTTCCTGGGCCTTGCCTCCAGTCTTAATGCTGTGCATTTGGCAGTGACATTGCGACATCGATCCCAACACATAGGTGGATTAGCTCAATAAGCATTTTCTGCTTTGTCAAGCAGTAATTCAATCAATGCCTCCTGTTCCTTGCACAATGCACCCTGTTCCTTGCACATGGGCTGGAGGAAAGTTGGCAACTCCCATCACTTCTGCTTAGAGAGGCTGAGGGCAGAAAGCCACTCTGCGGCTTGTGGGTGTTATGTGCTTTCAGAGAAAAAAGAAAAGTCTCTGAACACAACTTCCGTCCAAGGATGTAATACTTAAAACAAAGCCTCCATGTTTGTCAGAAAGCTGTGTTCATTTTATATGCCTTTATTGGCACATTGCTGCGCGAAAAAAAAAAAAAAAGATGTCCCATCACCTATGGACGTCCTGGTGCTTATGCACGAGACAAGTTAAATGAACACACACATGTAAAAATACATAGTGGTTATGAGTTCAATAACATGTTACATAAAAGTTGTGACAAAACAGTGGAGCAATTCTCGCCTAGTCCCGTCACGTATTTAAACCAGGTATTCAAATAGCTACGGATTTGATCTAATACAATGGTGAATAAATTACAATTCAACGCCTCGTTGTTGTCAAAATGTTTTTCAGTCTCAATGTAATCTCCACCAGAGTTGTATTGCATGATTTTTGATGCTATAAAAGCTTGAGCTTACCATAATATATAAGCTATATAACCACTGTGCTGTGTTCATTTGAGCCCTACCTTAGACTTGGATAAGTCCTCATCAAAGTGGCTCAGTGTAAACACATTAGAGTGCAGTTATGTGTCTGCAAAAATGTATGCGTACTTGAGTGTCCCGGTAATGTTTCAGTGCGTCTCACTGGCTCAATGGTTCGGGGGTTTGAGATGCAGCTTTACGGCTTTGCAAATCCCTGTCTGGTTTCGAACTAAGCCGCGCAGAACGCTTCCCTAACTTGACAACGTGAGAAATTAAAGAGGGAGAGAACGAGGGTTTGAACCTGCACACACAGGCAAGCGGACATGCGCGCAAAAACACGCGTGCAAAAACCGACTGGAGTGAACTCCGGATATCCTCATGTCCCACGCACACAACAGCAGGTGCAGTTAAAGGGCCAGTTGTTGTGTGGGAGGCTGTGAGGTGTAAAAGAGCTCATACCGAATTTATGACTGCTGACAACGTCTGCAAAAATGGAATAATGTGCCATTCAGTAGCCATTCACTATATATGAGACAAAACTAAGAGGGATCACAGAGCATGAGAAGGGAAGCCAGAAGACAGATGAGAGACACGGCCGGGGCTGCTGGGAAGAGAGATCAACAACATCGGCGTACAGCCTCGACTCTGGCTGGCTTGAAACAGCTAAATCCCTGTGGCTTTCCGGGCTTATCTCTCCACTGACAGTACTCTTTCAAACACGAATCGCAAGGATCCTGTGGCCACACCTGAACGCTGACGTGCAACCAAAATGAAGATGCAGTACAAATTACAAATATGGAAAGTTTTTGTCATTCAATGAGAAAAAATTAATAACGGGAAAGATACTGTAGTGAAGCAATGCAAATATAAAAGCTCTTTTTAAAATGTGAGAAAGTAATAAAATCATTGTTCGTATAGAAGATAAAATGGATGAATTCATACCTCTAGTTAAAGGCACACTATGCAACATTTTTCAGTTAATTAATGTGTTCCATACCGTTTTGGATGATTAAATGAGTCATCTTAGGTCGAACAAAGGTTTTCTCGGCCGCCCTGGGGGTCTGTAGGGGAAATACCGCACTTGCAATTGCAGGAGCGTCGGGTCGCCCCCCAACAGGCTCAGAAGTCTCGTCATCGCGAGTCGGCCGCTTTACGGCGACAACTGCCACACGCTGCCCCAGTGAAGGGCAGGCTCGTAGCGCAGTGGCGACATTTGTGCAGCTATCATGGCAGAACCAGCGACAAAACAGCGAAAGCACACGTCGGAGCAGGCAAGAAAGAGGAAAAGGAACGAATCACCAGAAGACATGGTGATTCGTTGCGTTCGCCCGTCTGCTGAGCTCAAAACAAACGCGCCTGGCTTGACACCGGAGAAACGAGCTGAACAGCTGAGCATCTTTACGACCGTGCACTTTTATTTTCGGCCTCTGGGGGGAGCCTCGCTGGAAAATCATCCCTGGTTGCACAGTGGACCTTTAATATTTTGAGGAAGTGTTACCCAGTAGTTTATTTTGAAGTAAAGCTTTTTCAAATTTGTTATTTAGCATTCAGCACCCAGGAAAGGGGACACCCTCCTGCCTCTTTTTCTACACTGAACCATGATTCCGACACGTTTAAAACAAACCTCTCCATCCGTATAGGTACCGTTTTTTGGGGGAATCTTGTTTTCCTGCATTTTGTCTTGCTTTGCCCCTCCCCTCAGTCAATCCGCTCTTCCCCGCTCTGCAGGTTACCTTGGAAACAGTTAAGGCTCACCAGTGAGGACTTGTGGAAGGCGGCCGTGTCGATGCGTAAACATCCAGGTTGGTGGGGGAATGGGAGGAAACATCTCTGGTCTTCGAATGCACTTCACATTTAAATGCTCAGACCTACGTATGCAAGTCCAGTTGACTATCCCACCCAGACGTCTTCCAAACCCACGTTGGTTGGTTTATTCGGTCCGTTAACTAGGATGCAGAGCTAAACCCTCCTTCACTTGCGTATACTCTTGACAATCACATGGAAGAACTCCTCGTTTTGACAGATTTAATCCCAGTCCCCTTCGGTGAATTCAATTCAGTTTGCTTACCTGACTGAGGCAGATAATAGAGCTCCAGTGGCTTGATAAAGCAAAGGTGTATTAAGATCAATCAATATATTTATTTAACCTTAGCTTTTCCCCCTGAATGTCCATAGTTCACTGACTAACTGTCTTTTCCCATCTGTAGTTTGTAGAATAGAGCACAATTTCAAATTTCGAATATGACCAATAGGCATTGTAAAATGAAAAGTATCTGCATCAGTGATGAGGTGATTTGTTACATCACGCAAATATGGACATCTGTTTTTTCACTGCCCTTTACTTGTGTGTTTATACGTAAACCAGACATCATACAGTTGCCAATTCACATATTTGTTTATTGCATGTGTTGTGTTTTAACACTTAGTAAATGAGACTAAATAAATGAAATGAAGCTGTTACTACAGTCGCCCTCAATCTTTTAATTTCCTCTCATCGTGTATAGTGATCAAAAGCAAAACACATTAGCTAGTTATTCATAGTTATAAATTATTAATCCAGCATTTTACATTGCCAACATTTGATGGTGTACAGGACCAGTCAAGTGTTTTAAATGAATTAAATGAGAAAATGTGTTCAAACCTTGACGGGTAGTGTATAATATTTGTGTACGCAAATATGTATGAAGGATGTCAAGTAACTAGCTTGCTCAAGCACCATTCCTGCTTCCTAACAGAAGAAGTGATCAAAGAAATTAGGGAAAAATATTCTTTTGTATCCAACGTTTGTGGCCCAGACAGCTATTCTAACATGTAATGCTCATTTCGGCCCACTCCGATAAGTTGTTCTCCTTACTCTGTTGGTTCAATATTCATTTTCTACACTGTTGTACTAACACTTGCAGGCCCTGTCAATCAAACACCAACACTGACCCCCCCCCCCCCCCACAGCCAGTGGAGCCTAAAAGGTGCATCTGTGTGTTTTCAGAAGACTGGGAGAAAATATTGTATAAACTATATTTTCCACTTGCTTTTATTGACTCTGGCTGACAGCACATCTTCAATACACCCAGGAGCTGTTGATATATGATTGATATAAATAAATCATGTAAAGACTGGCGGACGATCAAATAACGAGCTCGTGGAGCAAATGTCACACAAATTATTTTATTCCTTCGGAGCCGTGCGAAGCCTCCTAATTCTATGCAGTTCTGTTTTTGGCTCAACTTTGAACTGGCAGCGCCGCCTTTAGTCTACACCCTCCACTTCACCATTTAGATCTTCCCGTCATCCTGACTTCTTATGCTTGCAATTCCTTTTGACAGAGTGCAGGATCTGCCTTTATGACAGCTAGCAATGTGAGTTTATTTTCAATAGAGAAGAGGCTTTAGTTCCCTTTGCTACCATGTGACCCCGAAAACAATCTTCCAATATTAGCGTCGTTTTTTAGAATATTCCCATTTTGAAAGAACTGCTAAAGCTCCGATATGAAAGTGTTTTCACTGGTTCCTTTTCCAATTATCTGTTTCATTAGCAGCCCATCTTATCCACCTTGAAATGGTATTTACGCTAAGTGAACCACATTCATATCATTTTAATAATAATTTGGCCGGATATTGAACTGTACTTATACGGGAAGCAATCAAGCAATCAATTCAATTGCTGTGTTCCGGTACACGTGTCATAGTCTGTTACTCGATATACTATTTTGTCAGAGGTGAGGAAATCTATCAGAATACAATAATACATGAAGCAACAAGCCCTACATTGTTTTACATTGGATCTTCTTTACCCATAAGATTTTAATCGTATGGGAAGTTTTTTTTTTGTCTTACATTTCAGGGATTCTCTGCGAGCTGCATGCTCCGCTATAATCTTATCTAATTACACTGTTTGCTTCCTCTCCTCTGGCTCCAAATGAGTCAAGGGGGCTTCATTTGGAAGGAGAACTTTCATGGGAATACCGTTTCCTTGATTCCTTCAAATCCCCCCCTCCTGTTACTTCTTTGGATTGCAGTAGTACTGCGGGGTATAGTTCCATCCTAGAGTCAGTGTTTGCTTCAAACATTATGTTTCCCTTCAACCTAAGGATCATGAAGAAATAGGCATGGCTGATATGACAACACACCACCTCAAAGTGAAACCTTCCTATTTAAAAAGGTACCAATTACACTTTAAAATGATTGCAGGCAAACTCAAAGTGTCACTTTGAAAGAATCCGGACATTTAAAAATGAAAGCCCTCTGAGATGAAATATACCTATATTTGTTTTGCCTGTAAATTGAGATTAGTTGACTGGAATGATCTAACGGAACAAACATGAATTGGGTCTACTCAATCGGTAATGCCATTTTAAAAGAATTATAGAATGAGGAATGAATGATCAAAAATATACTTGACTCAAATAAAATAATGCAGCGCTGAAAAAGTCCTAAAGATAGATTGATAGAAAGAAAGCTCCAAGTGGCGTCTGGAGGTGATCCAAGTAGAGCACAGAACCATGTCATGTGTCACTCACACAGCGTTCAAGCGGTCCGCGACTGTGCATACGGAGTATAAAGGAAACGCACACACACTTATCTCGCACAAAATATGCCGATTTTAAATCCCTAATCCCTCTAACAAAGTCTGGGTTCCCTGAAAAATATGCGCCTCGTCCTCCCTTCGACAGAACACCTCAGCTCGTTCCCGTTCTTTGCCTCATTGCACTGGACTGCAACTGCGAATTAAGGCCTCAAATAGGGCTCACAGCGATGCCAAATGGCGGGTAAGAGACGCACGCGCTAAAACAAACAGGTGTGCCGCCGCTGCACGCTCCAGTGACGGTGAGCTTGCACCGTGAGCGAGAGAGAGAACTGCCAGCGAGACACACCGAGCAGACATCAATGCAAGGGCAAGCAGAAAGCAGCTAAAAGCCCCGGTTCTGTGCAACTTGTGAAGGTATTTGTCTCCTTCGAAAGCAAGCCGAGCGGGAAGGTTGATTTCTCCGTGACGCCTCCCAGTTGTCTCCCTTTTCTCTTCAGCAAATCGACGTTAAGTGGCCCAGGCTGTTTCTCTGCGGCTGGTGATGAAATCCTACAGGGTGCAGCGAACATTGATTCTCTACAAGCGAAGGACAAATAGAACAACACAGTCGACAAATGTGAGTGTGCTGAGGGAACGATATCACGCATGTACATCACATGTGTCGGCGCCGGACGCAAACCACGCAGGGTTACTTTCTGCTCAGTGAAATATTAGGAGGCAAAAGTTAGAATGCTTTGTTAAAATCTTATCATGGGAAAAGTTGTCACTTATCACTAAATACAGTGGAAAAAATAGGAAATGAAAATCAAAGAATAAAGAGTGGCGCAAAAGTGTACAATTTGATCAGCAAGATTGTCTTGAAAAATGACCACTTTTTATGGTTTTTGGAACCTCAGATGATTCCCATCACCAACACTATTTGAATAGTTTTGAAAATGGAAATCACAGTATAGACCGAGTTAGTGATAATCCAAAACGGAACGATCAGCAATCCAATACTATCCAATAATGAAATGCCATTGTAAATTAGACTACATTTATTATTCACTGATGGATTAAAAAAATATTATTGAAAAACATCTAGAGAGACTGACTGCAGTTAAAACTTACCAGAGACCTTAGTGCTAAAGGATTGATGATTCACTTCGGTCTTCAGTAAACGCAAAAGTTGAATTCATATTACACTTATATATAGAAAGCAGGTGAAAGGAAGTAACTGCCTCCGAAAAAAAGATGACAATGACGTCTTTCCTGACAATTTCTAACTACATCTGAGAATTTTTGGGATCGATAAACCTTTGCACCAACTTTCCTGCAAGAGATGGGAGTAAAAAAAAAAGAAAAAAAAAAGCCATCCATCTCAGACTGTAACAACCAACAGATTGGAAGTCTGACGTGACATGCATCAGATATATTGTGCATCTCAATAGTCATGGCACATCCCCCACCCGCTGAGTGTCCCTGTCCCACTAAGCCGACGCAGACCCCCCACCATGCAATCAATGCAGATATCTCCTTTAATGGTTTTACACTCTCTTTCCCGGTCCGACGAGTGACTGAACCCGACATTACACCATGACAATACCAGCGGATCTCCCCCTGCTCACACCCTCAGGGACGCCTTTCCCTCTCACGCTGACCTTCAATTACCAAAGCATAAGTGGACACTAATTTGGTCCAAGTGTTATCAACCATATTGCTTACACCTTTACTCTCGCGGCGACTCTTGGCAGTGAATAAGACGAGGTGAAAAAGTCAGGGAGCTTTTCCATCAGGCACTACAAAGCATGGTACGTTGTGCTGCGTGCGTGATGTAACAAACGTACCAAAGGAGATCCATCGCCTCGGTCTCAAGTGGGGATTCGCGTTTACATGTAGTGTTCGAATGCAATGTTTGCATATTCAGGAGCAAGTTTCTACCTCGTCCCAGCTCAGAAACAATGGCCCCCTAATCCGAGGACAATACGGCCACTAATCCACACAAAACAGGAATTGTGTGAAGAGACAAACGTGGGAGTGAGGGAGAGAAGAACAAGCAAAACGGGCTAATCCTGATGATAGAGAGGGATACACACTACCATTAGGGACTGCAAGTCAGATGGAGCACAGTGGAAGCGGCAGAAAAATGGAAAAACAATGAGATGGGTAGAAATTGGGTTCAGAAATCAATGGTCAACAGTAAAAGAGAGCTGTGCGCTTTGTTCTGTGAGAGTGAAGTAAATATGCCATAGCTAAAAAAATCCAGCATTGTGGGTAAACTTTTGAAAGTCAATGGCTGCCGGCTAAAACTAACCGGTAAATTTCTGATTTGCCCTTTGTGACTGGAAAAAAGACTTGCCTGCATGCCAAATGAATTACAGCACACAAGGGCCAAACTGCCTTCTCAATTACTTTACGACCGCTAAAAAACAAGTGGAATATAACAGTTCATTAACATTATTCGTATCTTTTCAAATAGAAAACCTCAACATAGGTCCGATTCATCAGTGAGCACTAACTTTAGAGAGTACTACGAGGGAAAAACAGCCTGATCCATCTCATTTCAAAAGAATCTGCTTCAAAAGAAAAGAGTAATGGCTCACCTTACTGAATTTAAATTTAGTGTGCATATTGTAAATAAAACGGAAGGATATAATTGCTCCAAATACCCCTCACTGAAAAGGGGTCACAGCAAGGAAATATGCAACCAGCTCGTTGCCAGGGGTTACCCAAGGCTGTAATTAATTAGGCTCAAATCAAAGTCTACGAAGTGAAGAGTTGACATTTACAAGAGGCCAACCAAGGCACTTAATTACACGCCTTCACAAGGTGGCAGGATTAGTGTGCGACGCCAGTTCTACAGATAAACAGTGGAGGAACGTCAACATTTGAAAGTCAAACAGGATGGATACTAGGAGAAGAGGGGGGGCGGTGCTTTGGGGGACATTCCAGAAGGTGAAAACCTAAAAACTACTTACAAGTGTCGGTGGAGAAGTGAAAGTGAGAGCAGTTTGGGTTCCAGGTGCTTTTTGGGAAGATGAGCTCACGGAGTAAAAAATGCATGGCTTTTGGAGTGTGTGTGAGCGCCGTGCATGAGCAACAGTGCGGCAAATGTGCCATGTGGCGTTCCTTGAGTTCCTCTTCCCCGCTTGTTTTTGTGGGAAAAATTCCCTCACAGCTTGATCCATTACTTCGAAGCAGCTGCGAGTCATCCTCCTCCTTCTACCCCTCTGCGTTAAAAATGACCGTCTCTCTATTTGTCTACTCAGATTTCTCATCATTCCTCATCTCTTATTCACTTCCTTCGAGGGCCTTTCCGCCAGTCGACGTCTCCCATGTAATCTCCCCCTCCCTTTGTTACGACGCAGCGAGTGTAGGCTCACAGAGAGACAGCCACGAGAGGAGCACATCTGTGTCCACTGTTCCTGACTGCCAAAACAGGCAACTACACGTATGCGTGCGAATTATAGACACGCACACGCATGCACACACACACACACACACACACACACAGTCGCACGACAACAAACAACACTGTCAAAACATCCCGCCCACTGCCCTAGTATTCGCTTCAGTCAGTCTGTCACTCTGGGCCATTGTCACGCGTACACCACAGCGGGGCGGCCTCCCTTTGTGGCGATCGGCTAACATGTGTTCAGTTTGTTAGAAAGTCACACAGACACGTGCAATCTCATACAGGGTACTCAGTCAATAATCCCCCGAGGGAGGCTGCAATTCCTTATAGGCTTCTATATGGTTGAGCTCATTTTAAATGGATTGGTTTAATCAGGTAAGCGTAGGATCCTGAATATAAATGCTACTTTGGCCAGATGCCAAGGTTTATTCATCATCTTCATTCTTTTTTTTTTTTAAATTAAAAACCTTGTGAAACATGTTAAGGAATTTTTATGTTTTCATGAATACAAAAAGTCTACAGCGAAAAAGGACTGAAATTGAAAAAGAAAATAACTGGGCCCAACTGATTCAGCCTCCAGATTCTTCACTGTAGGTTTGCAACTGGAACCACCCGCCCGCTCAAAAATATGAATGCATGAAGAAAAGCTTCCAACATTTAATTTACCTATAAATAAGTATGATTTTTCAATGACAAGAATGTGATGTGTGAAAAATGAAGATTAGACAGTTATTTGAAGGGAAAATAGAAAGAAAAAGAGAAAAATCTTTAACCACTTCAAAAAACAGAAGAAAACCTACCCAAAGAACAAAGCATGGTTAAATGAATGATTCTGGCTTCATTGATTTATGAATCTCATTTAAAATTGTATTATTTGGAGTGAAAGTCTCTTAATATACTACATAACAAACAAAAAGTGTTTGCATCATCCGCTGTTTCCAGAACAGCTCAAGAGGGGGAACTAGATGTTTGTATGTATACCCAGCACATGCCTTACAGCCAGCCTATTTTGCGTAGCTTAATTGTTACTGCATATGTAGTCAACCAAACGGACAGCTTTACACTTTTGTTGTAAATGGACAAATGCACAAACTTTGTTGTGTGCTCTAAATCACTGCAAAAAAAACCCGTAGCTCCGTGTTCACAGGGAACGTTGACCTTTCTCTACATGCTCCACTGCGCAGTGCACTACTGTGTCGCCCTGTGTGACTGTGCGCGCATGAATCCCTGCTGTGGAGACGTGTGTTTGTGCAAGTTAGTATGGGAATGTTTTCCACTTTTCATCTGCCGACCAAAACAACAACTTGTCCTAACAGCACACTAGTTTTCCTGTCCAGGTCCACTCACGCACCTGGGAAAAAAAAATACAGCGCAAGATGGAACGAGGGTAACGGACCCCAAATTGTGTGTCTCGCAAAATAGATGTGCCAGTCAATGACTGGTGGGGCAATTGGAACTGTCAAGAAGCCTCTACGGTTTTAAAAGACTGCATCCCTGCATGGATACAAGTGAGCTCATTCTAACTCAAGAGCTAGTGTTCAACACCGCTGACTATTCCGCCACTGGGCAAAAAAATAAGAACTGTTTTTTTCGCTCCAAAAAGACAGTTCAGAGTGAAACATAGTAAAACAAAAATAATAATGCACTTCAATTAAGTACAAAATCTATTGACGCGTCTTGAGTGTGGTCCGAATGTTTGTGGTGCGGCGTAGAGTGTGTGTTTGTGAAAGTCAGTGTGCGTGCCAGGCCTGCTGCCATATGTGAGGTTACGTAAAAGTGTGGGTAAGCTGAGAACTGCCGCGCGCCCATCAGTCATTAATTAAGTGTCAGAAGCATTTAACGGCCAGACGCGCTGTCGGCCAATTCCCATGCCAGGGTCTAGTAACAGCCACAATCTGCCAGAGAGGTATTCTCCCATCGCTGTGTGGTGGGAGAATACATCGGTCGATTAATCCAAAAACTACTCAGCTAATTTTACCAGAGGAAGAAGCAAACGCATAGGGACAACAAACAGGGCTGGAATGTACTCCGACTAAAATGCATAATGGCCCCTGTGGAGAGAAAGTGGAACATTATGGTTTTAGGATTTCATCCAGGTGGATACTTATCTTTTGCCTCGGTCATCAGCCTTTCATTTAGCCAACTCCCCACGACTTAAAGGCACGCGCCTCATTTTTCAATTAGGCACTCGACTCACTCACGCTTCACTGCTTTCTCATAACCCTCATTTACTCTGCCCCGACTTTCCTCTTTAATGCTAATAGAAAGGAGAGAGGAGGGGGAGCAGATAGAGACGCTATTGTAGATCAGCTCTGATGGATGCAGAGGGAGAATGCTGTGTTTTTGTACGGACTCCCTCTGCTTCTCCTTTTGCAAAAAAAAAAAAAAAACACGAATGCTTAATCCTTATCTGTTGACCGTTTTATTGTTTTCTTACATTTTCTGTTATGAGCCTGCTTGTTCATGATGCATTGTGAAATCCCAAATCAAGACAAAGCTAGAAATATGAAAACATGCAGAATTGGTTTAGAAAATACTACATTTCTTCATGAAATATTATATGCATACCTTTTTTTCTTATTTCAGACACCTGCAGTACCAAATAATGAGCCGGCAGCCTTAATGAGAAAGAGTTGGCTTCATATTTTTTGTTTTTTGGCTGACCCAGTTGGTAGGCACATAGAATGTGCAACTAAGACACAAAAGGCAAACACATCACGGTACTTTAACATTCAAAGGAGAGGGAGAACGAGCAATAGCATTAGCAAACAGGCCAATAAAGAGGACGGGGGCATGCAGGTTTAAATCTGCTGTAGAACAGACAGAAGGGGACAAGACAAGTGAGAGAAAACATGCAGCGAAAACCCGGCAAAGACGAAATGCATTGAATGCAGTAAGACATAAGATACCCGACACTGCGATATTCCCGGTAGAAGTTCAGAGGCTTTTGCAAATGTTTCTAATTCCCTTTTCCTCCATTAGCCCCCGTCTCCGTCGCTATAGATTAAGCATGAATAAAGAGTTTGCAAAGAGATGAAGAGAAAGAATGGAATAAGACTGGATCAAGGAGTCTGATGGTTGCCATGGTGATTAGAGGGGAGAGATTCCAGAGTGGTCTCAGCCATTACGCAGTGTGTTGGGGAGATGGACTGTGCAGCACTTAAGCTTATTGCAATGTGGGCTGAACAGATATCTAATATAGACAAGATGGGCTCGCACCAAAATGGTGGATGGTATAAGCACAGTTCAAATGAAAAAAGGCTTCAGAATGCTGCGGTTTTACCGCCCTTAAGCTGTGCTGAGAAAAGCCGATCATGCAAAGAAAAAAAAAAATGGAAGGACCAAAGCCTCACACACATTTCGGGGTGAAACATACACTATCAGACAGGTGTCTCTGAGACAGCCACAGACAGGAGAGCAGTTTTATCATTAACTATTAGTACAATATAGAAGAAACAAGATCTACATAACGGGACCTAAATAACACACTACATTTTTTAAGTCATATTTGTGATCTTTAAAAAAAAAGTGGATGCAGGATAAATTGGTGACATAGATGTTGAGGTGGTGAATTGTTATCAGATTGAATAGCAGTGCATCTTACAGGTAAAATCAACTTAAAAGACTTCAACCCACCAAAAATGGCTATTTGTATTTGTCTCCATTTTGTCAACACTGGCACCCCGCATTTTATAAACAGGGTTAGGGTGACACTTCAACTTTCACATGTGCATAACCTACACAGTGTGAACTGAGAGCGGTCTTCCATCCATTTAGCTACATTGCGTGACTCCTCCCGTACCTCTCCAATTAACACCCGCTCTGACCCAGAAGGCACCACTGCGTGTCTCTTTTCCCATGTGAGATGGGTCAGTGCAGTTGGTCTCACTCGTGTCCTGTGAGGTGGGTGACAGGTAATTACAGCTTTGCACTCATTTGCACTGGTGCTAGGCAGGCTGAATATCCCTGCAACAGTCTTTATGGAAGACATTTTTTTTTTGACATCCTTTTACTTTGTCGACTTAGCTTTATTGATTGTATTTGTGACCTATGTATGTATGCGAGTGTACGACAAATGCGAGTGTGCGTGTAGCACAAAATAAAAAAAGGTTTTCAAACCACCAACATGATTATTTGCGATGCAATTTGATATAAACGCCTGTTGTTTTTAATACACTTTAAAAAAAGACCATCCAAGGTCAGTAGGAGTTTAATTTCCACTTATGAGACAGACAGGCACGGTGCTCCAACTGCCTCAAAGCAGTGGTTTTATCTCGTCACGCAATGTGGTCTGGGCCTCCCCAGTTGCTTGATGTTGCTTCGCCGTGCCACATCCCCTTATTCACCATATCTAAAAAAGGACTCACACTCTTGTCAGGTAATTAGCTGAATTAGTCACTCTTTTGTATCTCTTTCCCCTCCTTAAACTAGTATTTCCTCCTGCGTGGGTTTGACGAGTGCCATCATTACCATCCTCCAACCATGGGTCATAAAGCAGTGCCTGTCACCATGATAAAAGTCCATTCCCTGACCTGGGAAGGAAGAGCTGTGGATAATGCCTTTAAATCAATTCACTACGCACTGTTATGCAACATCACGTCACGGTGTTCACCAGGTTCCCGCCTCATCCTCATGTTTTTTTTTTGAGATTTTGCTTAGTAACTCTGAAGCCTTTTCCCATTAAGCTTTGCAATTATAAATAAGCGTGGCAGCAATACGTCTTTCAGGAGACGGCTAAGTTGTGAGAGAAAATGTCATTGCATTGCGTCGCGTTACCTTCATAGGCGGCTTTAAATCCCTGCCCGCTGACGGCGTAGTCGGACAGTAGCCACAGTGTGAGCCTGGAGCCTGTGCTCACGATGGGTGAAGGCAGCTGGAATCCCGTTAACCTGAGAACAAATGGACAAAAAAAAAATGTCAGACAAAAAAAAAAAAGAAAAAAGAAAGATCCAATCCACAGCACAGTCGGTGTCAAGGTCAAGTGGGAAGCTGGATTCCCACAAAGCTAGCTGTTCCCTTCAGTATTCAAAGGATAGCTCTTTGTATAACGAGGCCCTGTATCATCCACAAATGATTAAAATGCCAACACTACAGAAAAACAGATTATTCTCTAAATGCACCAAACAGAGTGACTGCAAGCCTGTATCGGCGGTAAATGAGAAACACAGCAGCCAGTGTTTAACAAACAGTTGAATAGACAACAAACCACAATTCTCAGATTGAGTAAATCACGATTTTTAATGGCAAACCACTGCTGTAGAGATACAATCTTCCGTTTAAAGTTATTGTACGTACTCAGTGTCCTTTTTATGTTGGACTCATTTAGACTTGTCTCCCAATCAGCTCTATTCAATTTTGAAAAACGCTTGTTTACTTTCTGGATTTCCACTCTCTGACTTAAATCGTTAAAAAAGAGCATTTACTATTAAACATAAGGGTACAAGTAGTTTTGCAACAGCTTTAAATTTGGAATTAAGATGAACACTTCTAAAGATTTAAGATAAACCAGAGCCTGTGATGAGCTGCCAACAGATGAAGAAAAGATTAGAGCGAAGATGTACACATTACTACTGGTGTTGATATACATTTTTTTTTAAATATGCTGTTTTTCAAAAATGACAAAACAGAAGCCACTCTGGAGAAAGTATCATCTGACTCACTGGAAAATACAGATACTAATAATTATTCAGGACACAACAATAACAATTACCGATGAAGACAATCGCTTCATTGTACAACTGAAATGCATTGTATGCTTCAGTTGGTTCTCTTGGATTATTACATGAAGCACAGGGGAAGAGGACACATGCTAATTCATCCCATACCTCAGTATCGGCACATATTGGTTATGCATGCACGGCCTTTGATGTTGTGGCCAAGCGGCCCAGGTGCCCATGACACACCCCCCCCCCCCCCCCCCCAAGTGTGAAACATGCCTAAATTAGCTTCTGCCGTGGTGCCAAGGCCCTTAACAAGTAAACGGAAAAATACAACCAAACTTGGAAAAGCAATGTGTCTGATAGGAGAAGTAGTAGAAGTAGTAGTTTATAACACCTGTGAGTAAAACCATTAAGAGATGTCCGTTGATTAGGGGTTTGGTGTCCTCTTTTTACGCTGCATGAAATGAGAATTTAAACAATAAAGCTGTTCTCAAATTAATGATAAAATAAAGAATCAACGTATGTTGTTCATTACTGTCCAAGTCAGTACAAATATGGTCAGTTCATTTGATCAGTACTTTTATATTACTGATCAACAACTATCATATTGAACAAATATTTTGGGTCATCAGTTTGTCTTATATGACCATAAATACAAATCGTTTAAATCAGGCACCAGATACAAATAATGAATGGCTTAAAACTATATTGATGGTATAGCAGCGTTAAAAGCTCACATTATGAATGACTTTATAGATGTTTAATAAAACATCTGTGGGACAAAAATGCAATTATGGAAACACTACACCAAGGTAATAAGCCTTGACTTATTGGTGCTGGCATCCAGCAGCATCTTTTACCAGTTTCAGCCAATAAATCCATTAAACATGTTTGCAACTCACATTGTGGTGGCACTCAGATCCACATGCACTTGTTAAGACTCAGTCATTCAGCTATCATTTGTTGCCAGTCGCCACAGTTTGATTTATCCGTGCACAGCCTGCTTATTTTAGTAAAAGGATAATGTTGTCATCTGACCTTTATTTAATCCTAAAATGTTTCTTCCGGATTGCCACATTAAAATGTCCTTTTATTTTATGTTCCCCCCTGCACTCTTTCACTGCAGGTGTATCCCACTTTTTTTTACAATCTATTACATCCCTCCCTTTTATCTCTCAGTGTTAAGAGGGGCCTCAGCGTTTCACTTTATCCTTAAGCACCACAGAGGAGGAGGGGAAAATCGCAAAAAATACGAGAATAGAAAAAAGATGAATTGAACCAAAAAGGGAAGAGACTTCAATATATGCATGATTTCCCTCCTCTCTGAGAGATTGTCACGGTGGGATCTCAGCTAAACTATGGGACACATGTTCATGCAAATGGCCCCTTCGCTGACCACAAATTGAGTTGGAAGGCAGCCATCTTGGTCCAGCAGCGCACTGCAGGGAAGTGGGGGGGATTGATAGAGGGTGTGACGGAGGGGCTCCAAGTGCAAAGGAGAAGGGGGAGGGGGTGGGGCACAAACTGGGAGGGTTTCTCGCTGCATCTAAAATCATGATACGGGGCCCAAAATCTTTTTTTCCCCAGGATAAGATAAAACAAAATGGAGGCTGACGTAGGACACACAGAAAAACCGGCTTCCCGTGTGAAGTGAGATTAAATATTGCAATGCGATGCGAACTGTGGCAATCTGAGGCGTGCAGCCGATACGGTGAAAAGGACGGCTGGCAGATTGCCTGTTATCGAGGGAAAAGATGCGAGATATGATTGCGACAGAACAATACAAAAAGAATGGATTTGTAGCCCAGGTGTCTCGACGGGTAAATTGATGGAGGGAGAATGAAAGAAGGGCAGAAAGGAGAAAGAATTTAAGAAGCATGGCACGTTATGGGGAGATCATTGGCTGCTTTGGAAAGCGACGCAATGCCAGAAAATGAGGACCTCATTTCAGGATTTCTTCTCGGGATGAGAAGAAAGGGTGTTTGTGCAAATGCTTCACGTGTTTGCATAAGCAAGGCGGGGGCACGGGGAGAGCAGAGGTCCATTAGGGAGCGCTTTCCACCTGACTAGCCTCCGTATCGTCCCAACCAAGAACCTCTGCTTCCAATTATCTCTGCACTACACGGGGGACGCAGAGACGGACAGAGGGACGCAGAGCCTGAGCAGAAAGAGGACTGTATAGGAAGGAGAGAGCGGAGACATTCCAATGAGATGGAGATGGCCGTGTTGAAGAGCAGGTTGAAGGAGGGAAGAATATAAAAAAGCAACGAGGAGCGAGAGACTTCTGCGGGTTGAAAAATACAGCAACTGCAGCCGTGAGCCCGAGTTGGCTGAGGATGCGTCACAGTGAGAAACCCACTATTAGGCTAATCACACATACACACTGGGTTTTCTTTCTTCTAAACATCTCTGTGTTTGTGATTTTCCAGCACAGAAATACATATAAATATGCAGTTTACAGCTTTAAACAGAGAAAGACTAAATCAGGTTCTTTCACCCTTTCATCTTTTTGAGGTATGTACGTGTGTGAGGATGTTTCTCAGGGTTGGAAGGTAAGCAAAGTGCTGATGCGGCTGATTTCCCCCCCCAGATGAGGGAAGAGGAAGGAGGTGGAGGTGGAGGAGGAGGAGGGGCAGAAAAATAGATACAGCAGCAAGATTTTTGATGGCCGACATTAGCCAATAAATGATGGGTGGCAAGGGAGAGACGGGGAGTTTAAGAGCAAAGTTGAGAACTATGTGTATTTCATGCGCGTGTACCCTTTCTATACGGGACCCTGTGCGGACATAACTTGTCAGTGGTCACGGCCGGGAATACACTAGTGCCGAATCATTGTGGACAAAAAGAGACCCAGTTCCAGCTCCTCAGTGTGTTTTTGGCAAAAGGAAAATATTCTAAAATGTTAAATTTGGCTTAGTTTTCTTGGTTTAAAAAAAAAAAAGTGATCCTGTTTCCACTCAGTGTGCGCGGTCCGTGTATGACTCATCCTTGGTTCCACGGAGATACGGCTGACTTTTTTTTCCCATCTTGCGGAGGTTTAAATGGCACTGCATTCCCACACACACGATTCGATTCCTCCAGCTAATAGGCCGATTTTCCCAAGCAATTAAGAGTGCGTATCTATCAGCCTTCTTATCCTTTTTTGGTAAACTGTTACGTACGGTTTCACTTTGCACAAAGGAGTGACCTGGCTATGACCGGGTTTTGTGGCGAGTCTTCAGCGCTTTTAATTTCAATTCACATTTGTGTAATTTAAAAGCCTGCAAACGCGCTAAAAGTAGTCTTAGTGGTCTTTCCCGGGGAAGAAGACATTGCAGCCTTAATATGCTTACCGTATAACTGCAAATGGGGTCGTTAGAATGGGGCACCTTTTTCCCTTTTTTTTTTTTGCTAGATAGTTTCTGTTCCACATTGTCCAGAAAGCCCTCGGCTCCACAACAAAAGGCAAACCAGACGCCGCAGTAATTTGCAAATTCACGCTGTAAAAAGCTTCTTGCAATTCCCACAACTGGACAATATTTCTCTCTCTCAGATGTCACTGATACTGAATGCTGATGGTACGATAATCAACCGCAGTCGGCGCCAACTGAGAGACAAACCGCAGTGAAGTCATTAACAAACCAATGTCTCTAGAGGAAGAGGCAGCCGCTGATATGAGGGAAAGTGGCAGAGTGGAAGGGAAGGTGAGAGAGGGAGTGGGAGGAGAACATATTAGCATCGAGTTGACATCCAGAGGAAGTAACAACAGCTGTGTGTGTTTGTGTGTGTGTCCGTGCGTTGGGGATTATTCTGTTAAAACAGTGATGGAATGTCTAACTCATCAGCTGTGTTCATTTTGGGGGTCATAAAAAGCAATGGACGCCAGTGAAGGACTGATTGTCTATAGCTGCACAAAAACAAAGCTCAAGTCACAATCGGCCACCATCGTTTTGGATCACCACCAATGGCTTTAACAGAGATAAGCGCGCCACAGTATTAAATTGTATCTATTTTAGAAATGTAATTCTACCCCAGGGGACCTACGTATGGAGTCATTGTTGACAGACACACACACACACACACACACACACACGCATGCATGCATGCGTACAACCCCCTCTCCTCCAACGTGTGTGCCAGTGAGTGACTGATGCGATTGGTTCATCTTCAGGCTATCTGCACTCAATTAAGAGTGTGTTACAGTGCCCTGATCTTATCTGCATCAGCGCTATACATCCCCGAGAGGCAAAGCAGAGGGCGTCACAGTCCCTCAGGGTTAGTTTACACGTGAGCGTAAAACCACGCGTAGCATTGCAAATAAAATTTTAAGGGCCCATATTTTGATTATTTTTCAACAAGTCAAAATAGGTCTTTGCGTTCCAGAAAACATGTTTCTGAAGTTGTTTGCTGGAAATAGCTTGTAGGAAACGATTGTTACCTCCCTCTACTCCCCTCTGTTTCAGCCCCTTTCAGAGTGCTCCGTTTTCTGCTGCTCATTACATATTCATGATCTGCAGCTCATGTGGCCCCGCCCACAGCTTGTAGAATCGGCGGTTGGCGGACTTCCGCATAAACTCGCGCAGGTGGGCTGTGATTGGCAAACGGGACTGGAGGGGGTGGGAATGTTCAAATATCTAGTTTTGTGACGTAACAAACCTCGGCGATTTTGAACAGCTCGTTCAGAGGCTGAAGACGGGATGAATTCAGAAACCTGTATCTCACTCAAAACAGCATGGATGGATTTTCTTCCAAGTTTGTATGCGTGTGGAAGCACCAGAGACACACAATAACACCCCAAATCCCAGAAAAAGTGTTTTTTCCATAATATGGACCCTTTAAACACTCCAAGCATTGAGCCTGTTGGATAGGATTTTATGTACATGTGTAGCAGTTTTATAATTGCATACCTTTGATATATAATCTGCATATAACAACATAACAGCTCTGACCGCAGGGGGCAAGGAATACAAAAAAAAGTTGCATTCTTTGTTCATTTGTTGCACCGTTGTAGGGACACGAGTCAATTACACTCGCCGCAAAAATCAAGGCTGACAAATGTAACACGGTAACAATCACAAGTCCACTCGGTTTCCCTCTGCTCTGCTCCAAATCGCAATAATCCTCAGGCAGATAACAACAGAATAAAAGGTAATTCAACGTTATGCCACTCTCGGCCATGGGCCAAAGCTAAATGGTAGCCATGGGTTACGCCGTTGTTTGCCTGCCACATCACTTTGCAGCAGATAAAGCAATCATCACACAGTGAGTCATTGTAGTCGTTGATTTAGAACAAGTTCAAATATTAAAGATCTGTGTTAAAGGGAGACTACTGGATATTAACTTAAACGTTTATTATCTTC
Source organism: Apeltes quadracus (assembly GCA_021346845.1). Taxonomy (NCBI): domain Eukaryota; kingdom Metazoa; phylum Chordata; class Actinopteri; order Perciformes; family Gasterosteidae; genus Apeltes; species Apeltes quadracus. The sequence goes on from CM037926.1 coordinate 11,584,984, forward strand.
AAATACTATACAAGGTTGTCATTTTAGTAGGCTGCATGTAGGAATAATGGCAAATACATTTATAGTAATGTGATGATTAATGAGAAATAAATGTAGGTTATTCAACATAGGTCGCAGAGAAGCACAAAGAATGTCCTGAGACACTTTAATGAGTGACGGACAGAGCGGGCCTTGCGAGGAGTGTGGCACGATGGGGATATGAACGTCTACGGGAACAGACAAACCACTAATGTGCACTTAATGTAACGGCATAAGTGAAACGCCGTCTTCCCAGAATCCGAGCTAGAAAAGATTATCAAACACAGCGGTTTACCAATTAGTAAGGCACTCACCCAATCGCTCTTCCTCTCTGACTCATCCTCTGTTGTCTTTCCTACGACCGTACACAGCACAAAGCATGTGGACATCCAGGTCCAGCCATGTAACACGATGACGTTGACCGTCCAAACCCTGCCTGCAAAACTAATGAGAACCTTTACTCTCCGGTTGAAGGAAATTGTTGTTAATTTGCAAATCACCAGATCTCCCTGAGTCACCGAATAAGTCCGAAGGGGAAATATAAATTATTTGGTGTGAAAAAGCTTGAAAAAAAAAATCTCACAACTCGTGGCAGAATCCTTGTTTGAGAATAGGATCCTAGGATTTCACAGGGTTTTGTTTGTTCACGGCGTAATGGAGGAATTGTTCATTGTGTGTCCCTCGGTAGCGTTCATGCATGCCTGCACTAAAAGGCAAAATCAACAGCGTTGACAAGTCTCACAGGCTATATTCACAATTTCTCTGTGCGCTCTTTAGTTTCTCCACGGAGCGATGCCACTAATAAACTCCCAAACAAGGTTGGGGCGATCATCTGATTAGCCAGCAGGGCTGGCGGGCACACAACCAATGCCATTTTACTTCGCACCCGTTGCTGTTCTTTCATTCTATGGCAATGATGATCATGGAACATTAGAGGGAAGGCAAGGTAAAAAAGGAATGGGAGGAGAGGAGCAATGGTGTGTTTGTGTGTGAGCTCGAATTATCTGCAGAATCTACCAACACTGAGCCACTAAATCATTGCTTTTTTGCTATAGAGACCATATAGTACGTTCTAATTTAGTCCTTAACACATGTCCACAGTGTTGACTGTCATTCCTACATGAATTACATCCGTTGTAATGGAATCTGTGAAAGTATGTTTATCTCTATGTATAAAGCAATAACTAAATAGGCAAAATAGCAACTGGTCGCATGCAACAAGTTTCTAATGACATGCCAGGCATATCCTTTTGACACAGCGTGGCTAGTGCGTATGCATTGGCACAATATGTGCTTTATCCAACACATTTCACAAAGTGTTTGATAAATCCTTTGACCGAATTGCTTGGTGTCTCCCAGGGACGGAGAAAAGAGGAAACAAAAGGGAAGCGTGACACCGAGGAAGAAAAACGTGGCTGCAGCTAAACTGAGGGAAAAACCCAGCAAAGTCAAAAAAGCAGCGAACAATTTGCCAGGGATTTGCTTAAGCCAGGAAACACATGCCACAAATAAACTTGTTCTTCAGCGTTCCTTCGATTAGAGCTAAAAATGAAAGTTCTTTTAATTTCGGCCTCGTGGTTCAAAAGCCAATTCACACCAAGGGTTTTTAAGTCTTGAATCTTTTGCCAAAATGAACTTTTTTTAGTTGCTTAGGCCAATTGTCAATTCCAGCAAATTATTTTTTTTTTAACTGCAGAACACTGATGCTTTCACTTCGAACGACTGCTTTGGTTATTATCTATGGAGAAAACAGCGGACGTACAATGACGTGGCAGAGCTTAACTGTTTTTTTTTTTTGGTACTCTTTTGCTAAACATGCAGTGTTGTGAAGTAACTTTCAGATGTTCATCGTCCAGACGGTTTAAACACCACTGACTTGCAGTCATGTGATTCTAGTTTAAAGCAGGTTGTCCAGGATTTGTTAAATTGTGATTTTATATGCAGGCAGCCATTTTCCTTGCTCAAAAGTATAACAGTGGTTAGTTGAATTGGTAAAAAGGGAAAAAAAATGGACACGGTGTCCCATTTACGCACAGCTGGACTAAAACGGGCTCCCGTACACTTTGTTCAGAGGAACAGTAGATCCATTTTACATCTGAGAATAACAGAGCCTGATCAATCCAAAATGATTGGAAACAGGAACCTCATGCACGTCTTTCATCTTTGACACGCCGATCGGCTGTGTTCCCTCCACGATCTTAAAACAGACATGCTTTACATGTTAAAATAGCTGTAAATGTACGTATTGCAATTTTAAAATTGTCCTTCACTGGGTTTCAATTAGTGGTCTAATAAATCAACAAAATGTCTTCCCCTGAAAAGAATAGCATTTCCCTCCCACCATCCTTTTGTTAGGGGATGTTTATCAATGTATATCATGAAATCATTGTCCTTCCTGTCATACTGCTCCGTACATTGAATACCTATTAAGATTATGATGTTATTACAAGCATTTAAGAACTTGCTCGTTAGATTTTTGTTTACAGACATAATGCTGAATACGAATCTTTGCTGATACAAGTATTAGCCAAGTATTTAACATCAGCTCTTTAAAGTTGCTTTTATTTTTTTATATGACCTGTAGAACACTACATTTTGCAAAATGAGGCAGATCCACATACGTTTTCAACTGTGGAAGGCCAATAAGTAACACATCCTCTTGATTGAGGACGCACATCAAATATTGGCCCTGAGCACTGCGTTGGTGTATCGTACGTTTATTTTTAGTGACCAAGTTTTCATCCCCAAAGCTTTAAGTGGCCCAACAGGCTCACCTCCAAAACAGTTGCTGCATTCTTTGGACTCACAGGTGTTGCAATGAAGAGACATATTTCATACTGGGGGTGCTGCATATTCAATCTCTTATCTGGGAAGGACTACATTTCATGCTGCTGGCAAAGTGTATCTTGTTACGAACACGAGTCGCCCCGGGACGGAGGAATGTCAATAAGCAATACGCACAATGAGTGATACACAGCATTGGGCATAATAATTCAAAGCCATTTAGTTGATTATTTCTCTAATCTGGGTGTTGCAGGGTTTAGTAATTCTGCCTCACAGGTGAGTTTATTCCATAAATCTCAACATTGTTTCATGAACGGATAAAAAAAATATATAAATATATCACTCATGTTATTAGCAGATTGTCGTTATGGCTGGTATTGACAAGTGCCGGTGTTTCCATTAACAACCCAGACTCAAAGGGAACATAAATCCTATGGGGTGTGTGCGTGTGTGTGTATGATTGTGTCTGCTTGCACATGGCTGTGTGTACCTGTGTGTCATGCCGTTGAATAAGATGCCCAAACATGAGCAGCGCAAACAAAATGAATTGTGCAGCCATGGGAGTCATATATTCTCACGCACAAACATTCAAACACAAACTCCTTAGTCAGATGTGTAACTCCTCGCGACACGTTGATGAATCATGGCGCAGTTCAGGACATGGAGAAGAATAAAATGTGTTGGTGCCAAAACACACTGAACGCATGTTAACCTCAGTGTTCACACACAAAAGTGAATCCACAAAGTGGGCGCAGTTTGGGGGTGGAGGGGGGTGAATAGTCTGGACTCAATAACTGACATGTGCAGAGCTCGCATAGTATGATACACTCAACCAGCGTACAGCAGCAGTATTTATCTTCCTCAATGCAAATGAGTCGTTTACAGATTCACTGGTAAACCCTAACCCTAACCAATTGGCAAATCAGAGAACGTGATAATATTACGGCAGGCCAAATTAAAATGTGGAACTACAAGCATCAGCAATACACACACACACACACACCAGTCACTGTATGACCGCGCTTGCAAAAATAGCCAACACCCCCTCCGAAACCTCACGTCCGTAAAGAAATACCGTTTTCCAGCCCAGTGCCTTGAAGAGTGTGTGTTTCTCTGTGTGTTTGTGTGCGCGCGTGCTCTTCATTTTATCTGTATTCCAATAAACATTGGTTTTGTTGACACTGATTCTGCTCGTAGTCCAAGATACCCTCCTGTGAGCGCAGCTGAATACACATAATATACAGCGCCTCTCCCTCTCCCCCCCCCCCCCCCCCCCCCAAACCCCCCACACACACACAAGCTCATAATGTGACACTCACAGCAGCAGGCTGCTGACTGTAGTGGCAACACCACTGCCATGCTCTAGTGCTCCGTATTTAGGTCTTGTTGAGCCTGTGAGCTGAACATTTTTCCTTTTAACGTGCCCCCCCTCCCCTCCTCCCCAGCCCCTCCCTCTCTCAACGACGTCCCCGCCCTCCCCGGACGGCCTGCCAGGCGTGAAGTCCTTCCGTTCCATCGCTGAGAGGAAGGCGTGTGAAGACACCCTCCAACAGCTTTTCCTTTGCTGAGACGTACTCAGCGTTTCCCAATTGGCAGTTTCCAGGTGAAGTGTGACACAAAATAAAAGAAAAAGAGTTTTTTTTTTTTTTTGTAAGAAATGTGCGCTCTTGAGCAGAGCGAGAGTGAGTGAGCTGGCGGAGGCTCAGTGTGTCGCTTCAGGTCAGGTTGGCCGCTGCTTTAGTCGAGACTTTCTGACTCCTGCGTTACACCACAGGCCCTGTTAGCAGCAGGCTTACTGGTGTCCAGGAGGAAGTTAATCTTACTACAAGCGGATAATCCTTTTAATATATCAAAAACAATTGCTGACATCGTGACGTCCTAAAAGAAAAGGAATGGGGATGTGAAAGGGCTAAACTGAGGACAATTGTAGAACGACCACGGAGATCTTGCATCAACAATTGGGAACTAAAATGACTTGCTGAATTGTCTTGTTGTGATATATTGGATCTTACTATTTTAGTTTTTACAACAGTATATATATATATATATATATATATATATATATATATATATATATATATTTTAAGACTAAACTGATTAATCCAAGTTCTGCAACCTATAGCATTATTCGACATGAAAGGCTGATCAAATTCACCAAAAGCGTCATGCAGACCGTAAATGTAAACACACACATAAGTCCTGACAGACTGTTGTTGGCAGGTGAGCGCTGCCCTCCTGAGACCATTCCCAGCATCATCAAACTCCCTCCTGCACAATGCAAAGAAAACAGCTCCTTTGAAAAGAGAGGAACTCTGGTAAAATACTACACTGGCAGAATCTCAAGGAGATCTATGCTCCCTACGAAACCTAAAAGCCCCCTTTTTCCTTTTTTTCACTCATTTTCAAAGCTCTTTCGACGGAGAGGGTGGAGCGCACCCCCACCCCCCCCACCACCCGTCCCGTCCCGCCGGAGCATCAATATACAACACAGGCCAGCAGTCTAAACAGGAGAAAGGCTGAAGGAGAGCAGCCCAACACAAATCCATAATGGATTTTCCTTTCTCTTTCATTCGCTTTCTGCAGGGAGACGCAGTGGAAGCACCTCTGGCACCGAATGAGAAACGCAATAGAGGCGCTAGAGAAGAGGTGACAGAGGGAGAGAGAGAGAGAGAGAGAGAGAGAGAGAGAGAGGGGGGCCGTCAGAGACTCAAAACAGTCTCAATAACAAAAGCCCTAATGAATATTTCTCTCGTCTGTCTCTGGAGGGCCCGCACGTCATTTACACTATATATAGGACAAGCTCAGATCAGGAGTCAACAGGAATTAAACGCAGCTTTGGTGTAGCTTCAACCAATCAGATGCAGAAATGGCTGCTAATTAAGTTGGCCTGAGTGTGAGAGACGTTAGGCTGCAAGTAACAGTGTCCCACATTGAGTCAACGTGTCAGTGAATAGCAGCTCTGTGTGATCTCTTTATACGCAGCTGTTACAAATAAAAGTCTGTCTCTTCAGATGGCCATTCTGGCCAACGGAATTCATTTGAAAACGGATAGATTTGTTTAAACCCTGTCTGAGTCTGAAGAATTCAGCGTTGAGGATAAAAGTGAGGACTCCGCAATTGTTGGTATGGGCCTTTACGCATAAAACCACTTTATTGCCTTTTTTCCTCGTATAACTAAAGCACAAAATGTACCCATAGTGAGTGAACAGTGTCAGAGGAGTCTGCCTGGATCTGCTTCAACCGCCTCTCAATGCATCTGTGATACCAGTTAGAATTACACCACTACCTTTATTCCACTTGTCAGTCCATTTACTTTATCATCGCATTTGAATGGGAATAACTCCATGGAGAACATTTTTAGTTCAACATTAAATGAGTCTTAATTGAATGGTTTTGGCAATCTGTTTTATTACAACAACTCCCTAAAGTAATCAATATGAGTCGGGAGAACCGTGACCTCATTTTAACTGAATATGATGGTAGAATTGTTTCAGATTAGCACTGTATATGAAGAATAAAACCTGAAATTGAGTGAAACTAAAATGTCCCTATTAAGCCTGAATTGTGTGCTCGCTCAGCTTCCGTACGTATGGGACACAGTTGGAAAGTTTGTTGGATGTTTTAAACCTGCCCGACCGTCTGATTGCTCACTTTTCTTGGCCTTTTACTGACAAGATCAGTGTTCCCTGATATTTTTCACCTCTATGATTATTATCCAAAAAATTATGCCACAATGCCATGTGCCAAATCGTAGACGAAACATTGTCATGCACGCAGACATAAAGGTTCCTTACCTTGTCCGAAGGTTCCCCGGGCTGGGTGGTCCATCATATACAGACAAGATGTCAAAGTCCTCCTCCAGGGCGAACCCTTGAAACACCAGCTGTATCCGGTTGTGCTCCGCCGCCACGATCACCCATGTACAGTTGGCGTAGTTAGGATAGCCGTAAGGGTATCCGGGGCTTTCTATCGTCCCATTGGGACTGTGTAGTGTGTAGCTGCAGTTCTGAGCTGCGAAGAGAAGACAACAGGGGTTTATTAAGAGGGCGTAAGGCGTGTTTGAACCCCATGCAGAATGTACCAAGTATTTATAGTGTGTCCTAAACCTAATTAAAGACACGGCTCTGCATCAAATAATGGAAACGATGGAAATCCACACCCACGTCTTAATCCACAGTCAAACAGCACCAACCGCTGCAGCATCCATTATCGCCCTCGGGGTACGGCCGCAGCCATTATTATACCAGTGCTAAATGGCTCACTTACACCCATCTTTCACCACCTTTACCACCTCCATCATCACCCACTTGTTCACTCAATAACCCTCTCAACGCGTTAATAATAGGTCCCAATATATGACATAGTCGGAGAGGGGGAGATGAGAGGAAGCATGAGTACTACATTCATTTTACTCATTCTGTCTTTTCATCAACAGCCACTCAAACTACATTCAGCCTTAAATTCTAAATGGGAATGTTGCAATGCCTTACAACTGAGCTTGGGGTGGATTTTCGGAGAGTGGGACATGGGTCGTAATCAATTCCTGAAGTTGTCAGTGTTGATGTAAACAACATGTAAGTAGCCTTGTGCGTAGCTTTTAAACTAATACACCAGGAATGCAACATGTTCCGAATGTATTTTCCCTTTGCAGAATAAAACACAAGATCACACAACGTGACCCTGCGCAAATTAATCTCTTTATTAAGGGACAGAATTATAATAACATGCAAGCATACACGTTATGTATATTTCCCTCTTTGTTTGCCTCGGCCCCAAACCTGAATGATAATGATAATGCCTGATTAAAATGTAATTGTAGGAGTATAATTGGAGGACATCTGTTATCTGTATAACTCACACTAATCAACAATACAAACACTTAGACACAGATGTACGTTTTGTATGTTTGCATCAATGCTCCTAAAGAAGTAAATGTCTAGAATAAATCAATGCAACCGAATGAGCGATGCTACCTGAGAGCAATAAGACAGGGCAATATGAAATAATAGGAATCGTGACTAAACCCACTGCAGCCTCAAAACATGTAAATCCTTCCAGGGGGGATTTCGTATTCAGTCCTTGTGAAAAATATACAGATTATGTGCTATTTTTTATTTGCTTTCGAATGGGAAGAGAAATCCCTGAGCCCAAATATCTGTCAAAATGTTCACTCGGAAACGTGCCTCATGTGTGAAAAACCAGCAGGGATCTGCAGGTAAGCCACCACATATTAAGACAAAAAAAACATTAAAGTGGGCAATCTTCCCTCCTCTCAGTCTTATTATCCACCACAATGAATACATTGGGAAAAGGAGGGAATGAATTGCTAAAAAAATGCACACAAACATGGGTAGTACCTGGTAAGCAAAATGCGGGAACAATGCATTTGTTTGCTGGAAAAGACCTAGCTGACACACACAAACAAACAGAACCAGTACTTTTTGTAGGCAGGAAAGCCAGACAGGGTCACAAAATGGTTCCTCTGTGAAGAAAGAGGGGGGGGGGGGGCGTGTCATGAGGCAAAGATCCAAACTGTCTCCATGGAGTCAGAGACAGTCCACCCCCAAAGAAGGCAGGGACCCCCTTTTGGCTGTCGCCACATGGTGCTAATATTTGTGCAGTTAAATCCCGGCCAATTCGTAACTCTTTAACAAGCTCTATATTGTTGCAATATGAGTTATATTGCCACTTTAAAAAGAGCGTGGGACACAAACGAAATAGTTTTAAATGTGGCTTGAACAGTAACAACCATGACCTACATTCGTGTACATTCGTCTTTACTTTATTCGTCTCTCAGGCTCATGTTGAACCAGCACCAGGAGAGAAGAAAAAAAAAACTGCATCTGCATCAGATATTTCATCAAAGCCTTTCAAAAGGTCCAGCATCTGAGCTTCCAGCCTCCCAATTACCTTCAGGTCAATACTAATATCTAGGTAAAACCTCCATAGCCACCCCTCCCACCTGATCACTATATCCACAGCCTGGTCAATAATCTCCACATCATCTCTTTCATTATCAGGCCTCTATGAGACAAATGCCAATCAATGGCTCTTACAGCCGCTAATGTCAGAGCTCGATAGGGGTCAGAGTGGAAGCGCATGCACATATGCCAATGAGTGTGCGGGCTGAGATGAATTACAAACACCAAAAATGAATAAATTATTATTAACTTGCTTGAAGAAGGGAACAATTGGGTGACCCAAATGGATACAATATACATGCTGAGCGTTGTGTTTTATGGGTACAATTAGGTGAAGTCATCCTGAATTAGAACAAGTATACTCAGTCTAACTGAGCTCGACCAAATGCTACTTTGAAGTGTGGCCACCTGTGCCAAGTGACCAGCTATTAAATCAATAATGACACACACAATGTGAAACAAAAGATCGAGATAATGCTTTATAAGAGCCTGCTCTCCTGGCTGCCGCCAAAAAGTTCAAATTTATGCTGCAAAATAGATGGTCAGAATTCAATTGGACACAAAGCAGACACATCCGAGTTCATTTGAGAACTCACTTTTGAGGGCATCAAGAACCGATTTACAACATTAAGTTGGATTTATTTATTGCTCAGTAATAACAGGGAGGTTTGGACAGATATTCTTTGCTGCACAGTTTAGTCTCATACGTGTGGTTGAGGTAAACCGAGGTACTTTGAGTCCATGCTGTGCGTTTTTTAAAAACACTCAACCTTCGCTTAAGTCGATCCTTCACTTTGGGGTCGGTTGAATTATTTACGGCTTCACCGAGGGTTCATTATGAAAATTGTCCGTTTAGCAGCTCCTCAGTCCAAACCTGTAGCGAAGAGCCCGTTCTGGAGTCGACCCTACAAACAGCCTGCTGGCCAGGCTGTTTTAGCCCTGCTTAGTGCTCGGGTGAACCGTTACGAATATATGGTCTTTTGAAGTATGCTGATTTACTGGTTCTGGCGGATAGTGTGTTTTATCCTTCAACGTGTGCAGGGGAACCGTCTGCGCTATCTTGTACCGGACCGCTCACTATGCTCGATATCTGTGGATGCCGGTGTGAACCCTGCCAAAGGGGTGTACAGGGGAGAGGTATGACCTTGCGTATGTGCGGGGGGGAGGCTATAGTTTGCTTTGCCAGGGCAGTTGTTTACTAGCAAGCATACAGAGCTGCGGCAGTGCGCCGTGACACTGATGAATCGATGGTCACTGTGCCGTACTCCGGCAGGACAGCAAACCCTTCAGAGCGGGAGGAAGGAGCAAGGAGAGACCAAAGCAGGGCGATAGAATGAGGGCAACGGGGCCAGTCAGACACAAAGTAGACTGACTGGGTGACTGAATGTGTGGACGTATGAGAAAATAGATATGGAAGACTCGAGGTGAGGAATAATGGCGGCGACGGCGAGTTGCAAAGGGGCAAACCCGCCGGGGTAAAAAAGAGCAGCCGAAAGGCAAAAAGGGGAGAGGAATGAAGGTGCTCGGAAAAAGACTGTGTCAGAAGGGCACCAAGAGGAGGAGCAACAACCAACGGGAAAGATAAGGTGGGGGGGAAGCGTTTTTTTTAAAGCTATTTATTGCATCTAGTTGCCCTTCTTTTACTGAGGGTCACAGACAGCCAGCGTAACTTTCACAGCAAGATAGCGCTTATCTGCAATGTTGGCGAGTTTAGAGGTCTGTGCTTAATCAGTGGATTTGTACGCGTGTATTTTGTTTGTACATTGAGCCGCAATGCCTGCATGTGGAGGTATCGGTTGACTGCACATGTGTGTAATCCCTATACCTTATGTGGGCATATCACATATCTGTATGCAACTCCTCGGTTGAGATACCGTTAAAGCAACAGCAACACTCAAGGGAGGCGGCATTTATTGTTGGCGAACATAATCCCCAAATCACATTCACATAATACCATTAAGACACAAACAGTAAATCTGCAAATCTGCTTCATGGACAACGATCTTTTCTGTTTCATTCATCCATCCAAGTGTGCCTATGACATTTGTAGTAAATGCTAGGATGCGGAGGAAATATTTTGGAATTACTACAGGAAATGACTAGCATATCTAAGGAAACCTTGGTGACAGGAACACTGCACTCATCCATTAAAATTGGACCATAAACTACCGTTGCTGAGATACAGAGTTCGTCCATACGCGTGGTACAGCGAATCATCTCAAACCAAAGAAGCGCACTTTATCACTTTATCGAGAAAACAAAGCCATCACATACCCCATCAGTAAACTACTGACTACAAGCTGTTTTTGTGTGGGGCTTGAGTGTGTGTGGGTGTGTGTCTGTGTGTTTTTGTACCAGTAACTGCCTCTCGGGTGCCAAGATAAACCATTCCGCCTCACGGATCCTCTCAGCGCCACTATTTGTCTGTTGACGTGTCAGCGCATATGCACGCCTTGACCGCATCATATCCGAATTAACCTCTAGATAGCCGCCATTAAAATGGAAATGGGTGAGCTCAGCGATCCCGCTCGCCTCCATACATTAGGCTAATGCCCGGGCCAGGACGACACCGTCTGCCATTACGGACAAGCCAAATGCAGTGGAAGGCAGTTGCGATAGGCTTGCTCCCACTTAGCCCAGTGGGCCGGACGGTAAAAGCCTTTTCCTGCAAAAGGCCACGAAAAGGGAGCTGGCATTTTCGTAATGGTGCACAATCGCAGCTTGGAATTGCCTCCTGTGCATTAATATGCAGAATAAAACATTGTTCTATGTAAACACATACAGAGAGGACACTTATGCAAACGCATACGTAAAAGCTTTTGCCACATCTTCGGGTCGCGCACCCGCTGACTTCTATGGCATCACATAATAAACAGACGCACTCACGCACAACAAATGTGGAGGGTAAAATGTGCGCGCAAGAATATATATATTTTTTAAACAAGCGCAAACATATTTATCCCAAAGCTTAAAGCATCAACGAGGGCCGGCAGGATTGTAACATGGCGCGCATGCAGAAATGCACTCTTGCATGAACACATTCCTCCTGTTGTCAGGGCGAGCTAAAGAGGCACAATGGAGCATGTGTTCTCTCAGACAGGCAGGAAGAGAAGGAGGGAGCCAAAGAGTTCCTTCCAGCTGGGTCGTATTTAACCAGCAGCATCATCATGTCATCCAAAATGACCCTGCAACACAGCCACCAAAAAACAAAAATCCATCCATGCACTTTTACACACTTTGTACACGATCTTAAACACTACGGAAGCATCTACCCAGTTCGATCACAGCTTTAAAATAGGGTTTAGTAATCTTCCACGACACCTGCTGCCGCTTTCATTATTATTAGTCGTCACATTACTATTACTGCCATCATGAAACCAACGTTACTGATTTTGCTTCTTTCCTGAAGTCTTTGTTCTTTCCCTCCCCACAGGTTTCTGGATGGTGTTACATGTGATGGTTATTATATATCTGATAGTTGGTTACATCTGGTGTTATAAAGGATAATGGTTTTCCTGTGCCAATGGGGTGGTTTCTGAACAGACAATGTCGCACGTGTAGAGACTATAAAGCTCTCTGAGGCTCATTTGTGATTTAGGGCTATACAACTTAAAACAAATTGGTCAATATAAAATAGCCCAGCAGTCCAAAGCATGTTACAGTCAGAGTTCTTCTGGTTCAGACAGACCCCTCACTTTGTGGGGGAGTTTATTCACTGAGTTTGATCACTGATAGAAATGTGCCTCCTACACAAAACCGGGAGAAATGTATTCTAGTGCATTTTTGTGCATGTGCATTTGTGTATGTGATCAGAGAGCTCTCAAACACAGGCCGTGCTCAGTATTGGTGGACAGTTGTTTAACTTTCTAGAGTGAGGCCTGACAAGCATGCAGTTTTATTTTAATGAATGGGTATTCTCCCTCTCTGAGCGGCGTATATCAAACCCCCAGAGGAGGCGTTGATTGAAAAGGTCAGGGCTCAGGAACACCCCAGCAGGATTCCATCTATCACCAAGCGATAGATGACCAGCAGCTGATCAATCAGGGCTAACCTCAACTTACTGTGGTACACTGACCTTTCTATTCAGATCCTAACGGCCCCCCAGGATGGATTGATTGTCAACGGTGCACCATTATTGTGATTAACGGGCTGCATGCTTCATTCTCAAATGGATCACTTATTCTAATGTTTAAATGTAAAATAAATGTTTCTTGCATTTAAGAATATCTTGTTGGGTTTGCCACCTTATAATACGCCACATCTATGACACTGTATGTCTTCACTCTGATCATTCTCTCTATACCATGTCTGTGATGAACACATCAGCAGGCACTTTCTACTCATTTCAATTATTTTACTTTCTCTCAGGCAGTAAAATGGCAGCACACGACTGCTGTACCATTGAGTTTGACTGGTAAGGGCACCAAACACTTTGGGGGTGATTAACTCTAGCCGACACACACTGGAGATGGTCATTATGACAAGCTGAGCCAACCAGCTACGAAATGTACACGGATATGCATTGCATATGAGAGTGGTATTGATTATGTCTGATAACTCCTGGCAAGAAAGCAAATATATTTTATTCATAGAAATGTATTAAAATAAATTAGGAAAAAAATGTTTTAAAGAAACAGCAACACAATAACCTCTACTAACAGAGAGCAGCAGTTTTGGGGAATATGTAAATCTTTTACATTAACATATCTGAATTTTTTTCAAAGCTGTATTAAAACCAAACACACACACGCACACACACACACACACAGACATTGCCCCTGCCCACATGAGGACTCGGGCCTCTTTCAAAGAAAAAGACTACTGACAGATTTCCTATACGTTGAATAGAGAGAGGTGTTCTGCAGACAAGGGAAAAGACACAGACAAGGACAAAATACCTCCTTCCCAGGATCGTATCTTCAATCTCTGGGATCACGGATATCTGATAAGAACGGTGTAAATCAGAAGGCACAAGGACCCCTACATCTGTCTCTCACTGTGGGGATTTTCAGTGGCTGGAGAAACTTTCTCTGATAATCTGAATCATGATAAAGACCTCGGTCTTGTAGCTTTTCTCCCACACATGGCGGAGATGTAAGCCCCAGATTGGTTTTCTCTGGTCATCTATTTGACTTTTTTAAACTGTATTTATGTAGTGGAGATGGACTATCATTCTTTTCATTTTTTGGTGCTTTTACTGCACACCTGTAACAGCAAAAGCACATATTCACATCCTGGAGCTGTCCAGTTAAACATAGTTGTTCTTTTGACTTCTCCTGGCGATTGTGTGTAGGAGCCATAATAATAAAATAATATAATAATAATAGGCAGCCATAATATACATTTTTTAACTTAATAAAGCAGCACTAGGGACATGTAAAAAGGAATGTATTACTCAATTTTTTCATGCAAAATTTGTATCAACTTGTATCTATTTGTTTAGTAAACTTGGTTTTGTATTTTGTGCATCACATTTAAATATTAAATGAAAGATAACAATTTTACCACGGAAACACTATAAAGTTTAATAGATGAAATAGCGTAAGTAATTGAATTATCCCGGAAATAATTTAAATATCCCTCATCATCATCGTTAAGTGCCACTTTAATCATTCTGCAAATGCCCACCTCCCTTTAAGTTCACACGGTGTAATGCTCCAATTTGTATTGAATGTGTACATGCAGCCTCGTGAATGCACAATATTTGGGTTTTTGTTTGCGGGAAAGTCTGCATAAATTAGTCCCTGACTATGTATGTATGTGTGTGTGTGTGTGTGAATCACTTGTGTGGTTGTGACCAGTGTGACGAAGCACAGTGACAGAGCTCTGGCCATCTGGAGACGGGTGACAGTTTGAATCACCAGAGATGAGGATTGAGGAAGAAAGGGGAGGTGGCGAGAGGGAGAAGGTAGACGAGGGGTAAGACGGAGAGAGCAGCAGGATGACAAATCAGCAGCGGCGCGAAATGCACGAGGAACCCATGGACACACACGCACGTTGCATCTCTCGGTGGCCCGTTGAGCTGCCTAATGACCTGCTTGTCAACACTTGGTTGAATCACTCTAAAATGAAATAGGGTGGCATCACACAGACTCATCCAAACACACACACACACACACACACGTGTTCCTTCAAGCTTACTTGCACACTGTTAGTTAGTCCAACTAGAAAATCTGTTCACTCATCACTCAAAAGAGACAGAGGGCCCGTGTCGTCTGTCAGCATGTAGAAGCATATCGCCATAACACCCGTGTCAACTCTCTGCCTTCACAGAGGATTCCGTCCTGCTTTTTATCCTCGCTGTGCAACCTCTTTGTGATCACCATCTTTATCATGACCACCCCACTCCATTCCACTGCAAGGTGATCTCTACTTAACTCAAGGAGGCAATGCTTAAGCGGTGATACGCATCTACTACGCATTCCAGGCCCCTTTTCTCATTTTCCGTCAATAGATGACATTGCCGATTCTCATCAACAATGAAGAATGTTGGTATAAGAAACTACATAGAAAATGGCTGAGAGGTCACCAGTACCTCGCTGAGTATTGACACCTGCACGATCTCTTTAGTGCCAGGCAGGGCAGGTCTTGCCAAGACAATAGGTATAGAATTCATAAAAACTGAATCTAGAGCTAATTTTTCACAAATCAATCTGAATTGTTAATGGATAATACATCTTAATTTCAAAAGGACCAGTTGACATTAAATTGATTTACAACCAACGGCAGAGATAGTGAGAGCTAGTTTATGATGGACATTCTTTTTTTTTTTACCTCAAAGGGATTTGAACTGGAGATGAAATGCTGTCAAATCATTTTAGCAAAGACACTGAATGAACATGGCCGCTATTTGTCTCTTCACGTTCACAAAACATAAAAAGTATAAAGGTTACTTGATTTGTATGATGTTATCATATGACGGTCTGGGGCCTGGGTCTGATTGGGGTTTCAAAGCCATGAGAACATTGGAGAAATCCCTATCAGAAGAGGCAGCTAGCCCTCGCTGAAGAGCAGCTGTCGCTGAGGCTGCTGGTTGATGGAGCTGTCCTTGGTGCTGGAGAGAACTTCAGCTTCGCGGTGAACTCAGCTGCAACTGATGCGGTCCATGGTTCTGAAAGTGGGTCTTTAGCTACCGCTAAAGGAGCCCGTTCAAAATAGCTTTTCGATTGAGAAAGTACCCAGAAAATATCTCCTCAGATTCCTCATTTTATAGCGTGAAGTAAATATAGTTGATACATCGTTAGTAAAGGGGTTTCCAAATAGGTGTTCCCAAATAAATATTAATCAGTTTCGTTAATTGTGAATAGGGGATTTTCATATATATATTTTGTATTTGTGCTGCTTTGAAAATGACTTCATCTCTTTAACTCTTTCCCTCTCCCTGTTTTTCACCAGTACCCGCCTAAATGCGCCCGTGCGCTTCTTCTCCCCAAACCATCTGCGCACGCACACCGCCGCGTCTCATTCTTCGGGGGCATCGTGACTGTGCGAACACGGTTAAAACTTCATGAAGTGAAAACAGATCCAACGGGACGGGGCGTCGGGCCCTCCGGTCCTCATAGCATTACTGCAAGTTGCATCACGAGCACAACGCGGGGCCTAGGGGAGCGTGGCGGACGAGCGGAGGACAAATACGCGCGATCGTGCCTGTAAACGGACACGCTGGTGCTTGCGCCGCTGATGAACGATCTAATGCCAGTCGAGTTGAGAAGGAGCGCCGATGCATTCACCAGATAACGCCACGTCATCGTCACCCTGCCCACCACATTCTCCTCATCCTCATCATCATTTCTCATCATCATCATCCTGATCATCATCACCCTTATCTCACGAGGCCCTCGCTTTCTCTGCTCCGCACGATTAAACGAATCGGGGTTTATTACCGTTTATTGATCGACGAGTCCGCCGGGACAGCTGGTTTCGATCGCATGACGTCGATATGTCCCCCAAACCTTTGACATATATCTATATTTTCTATCTTTCTGTGTGGCCCTCGGAAATTGTAATTTTGCCGCAGGTGGAGGGGGGGGGGGGCGAAGGGGTAAGGCGGCTGGTTAACAAATGAAGACACTTCTACATCTGAGACACGGTGCTAATGACAGCCCGGGAAGGAACTGCCCTCTTCGTGCGGCCGGTCGCGCATTCTGCGTGCCACAGTTGGTCATTAATTGGCAAGTGTTGCTTTGTTTTGATAAAGTCAGCGGAACGCCACGGAGACCGGCTCTTCTCTTAGCACAGCGCGAGGCTCTGGTGCCGCTCAATGGGAGGATGGGGCAATTGCTGGTGGCTGCGAAGACACCGTGGGGAGAGGGGTGGGGGAGGCGGGGATTTATGGACACAGTTTAACGTATGGCGTTGAATAAGGGGGCGATGTAGATGGACGGGCTATTTCTACTATGTGTTAATATGTGCAATAAGTTAGAGTCGCTTTACTGGCTCCGAGACTAGACTCAAACGGCGAGAGGGTGGGAAATAAAAGGCTCCCCGGACGCAAATAAAACAAGTAGCCTCCTACGAATATAGCCGCAATGAGATTTACTCTCAACGAAAGTCGTGAGAGATTTGTCAGCATCGTTGGCGCTGAGCTGTGTGTGTGATGAGTCTCACTGAAACCATCTGGGTGCACGCGGTTGATGACACAAGTTTGATCAAAAGCGGGTGACACGTGGGAGCTCGTCGGCGGTGCAACACGAGGCGATGACGTTTCTGTCAGTGATCTGAAATCACGATCGTGCAGCGCGAGGCGACGCGGCCTTTGGTGGTGCAGAAAATGTGCCCAGTTTCCACTCACTTTTGGATGATGTGCTGTCCAACCAAAAGGTATGAGTGGGCGAACACAGCGCCATGACTCACTGTCAAGTTCATATTGTGACCCTGGCAGTAGTCTTGCCTTTTGCTAAAAATAGTGCTCATTTTGTGGTTGGGAGCCAAGACTGTGATAAAACGCTGGCCTTTCTTTGCCAAATAACATGCTCGGGATGACAATCATTCTGTGTGCGTGTGTTCAGGGGAAGGGTAGGGGGGTTGAAAAAAGGCAAAAGATGTCAATAAAGACGTGTAAGTCAAATAAAATACATGCATAGTAATGATGAGCTGTTGAATGCCCATCTCCAGTTTCAATAGTTCCATTATAAGCGAGGAAAAAAAACCCAGAGTTAGTTAATTAGCCCCCCCCCCCCCCCCCCCCATCACACACACACACATTGAGATAAATCGAAAGAATTGTACAGAACATGGTATTAATTGTTGTATGGGTTACTTAGGCCGGTGGGGGTTCTAATGGGGTCTGAGTTGGGGAACCGAGAAGGACAGTCAGAAAAAAAGGACACCCCGTTTCCTCTCCCTCCCTCTCTCTCTCTCGCTCTCTCAAACACAGACACGCACACGCCTCCTTTGGACTCTGAACAGCATAATGATCAGCCTGCCGTTTGACCACCTAAACCTGCCCCAGGTTCCGCTGTACCTGTACAAACCTCCTTTTGATAGCGGGATGTGTCTATTTGAACATCTCCACACCTCATTAAATCCACCCTCATTTCCTAAGAAAACACCTAACGCACTCCTGCAACGGAACGCAGCAACAGAGTCTAGAGAAGACAAGCGGCTCGCTGGCCCCGGAACAGCCACCCGACCAGCCACCTCTCCGCTATTAATAACTTTGGGTGAGAGCACAGCGGCACCACAGCAAGGTTGACTCTAAATGCGCCTCCGGGGAGGAGTACGTGTGCGTAATGCTGATTTGCATTCGGTTTGGGGATCGTGAAGGGGATGGGAGGAGGAGCAGGAGGAGGAGGAGGGAGGAGGGGGGGGGGGATAAGCCTGCTGCATTTTTTTTGTACAGATGGGCACTCACCGTTTGCTGAGGCGACCAGTAGCCCCATATAGAAGAGCAGCAGCCGGCTCCAATGGTGCGCCTGCGCTCCCGCCTTCATTAGAGGAAAAATCCGTATTCCGTCCTCCTTCCTGCATGCGCATTCCGGTCTCCCCACAAGTCCCGTTGCTCGGTCCGGAATTGAAGCGGCGGTCATGGCAGGGCTTTTTCTCTGGTAAGGCAGGCACGATACTTCTCAGATGGTCAAATGAGGGAGATTCACTCGGTGTCGGTGCTGAGAAAAATCCCAATGCATGGAGGAGGCTCGGATCTCGCAGCTGGACTGAACCATGTCATACGGGGACCTAGGGGTTCAGAGTCTCTGTCTGACAGGATGGATTTCACACCTAAAGGGAGGGAAAGGAGGGGAAGGCAAACCAAACGGGGGGAGACGGGAATCAAGTGGTCCTCGATCTACCCAGCACGCGTAAAAAAAAGAAGAACTCACGAAAACCCCTCGTCCGCGCCACGTATATCACTGATATTACCAGGAGATGCCTTCCTTCAGGTCGACCCGCTGCACTTATCGGTCCTTCTCTTTATTGCGTCTCCTTTGAGCATCAACATTTGCATTCCCGGTAATCCACGTCCAAGCTCGTCTTTAGACAGCGCTTCAGATGAGCCATCGAAGAATGAGTGAGAGCCACACAGGTTATCCGGATCCAAGACGGGGTGTGGGGGGGGGGGGGGGGAATCAGCCCGTTTTAGAAGTTGTCAACCAACGTAGTCAGATCGGACTGCCTAGAGAGAAAGAGATGACCGGTGTGTATTCCCGGTAATACGTCTGTGCGACGCTAAGAATCAGACTGCAGACTGCCTCTCTCTCCCTCTCTCCCCCTCTCTCTCTCTATCTCTCTGTCTCTCTCTCCCTCCCACCCCCCTCCACACTTATGAGTATACACTCGAGTTAAAAGACATTAACAGACTTTTTGAGTCATAAACTATTAGATTCATATATATCTATGATCATTAAAACAATGCGATCCCATACTAATAATAACAATAACATTTTTAAACCAGTATTTCTGCCATCTACCAATTTAGTTAGGTAAAAATCGAGGGGTCCACAACACGGCCAAATTGTCTCTATCCATTAAGACCAATCATGGGAACTGCCCGGCGGTTTAACATGCATGTCCACTTTCTGCTCACCAGACGTGAAATTGATGCTTAACAGGCTGGAACCCTCGACCGTAAATTTGAATGTCATTTCCACTTCTGCATATGACCGGTGTAATTAGTTTTTCGCAATGCGCCGTCCGTGGAAACAATCGAGATAATGAAATGCGCGTCGGCCTTCGACCCTATTTCTTTTTTTTAAGTTGGGGGATCATAAATAGTGTTTCCGCAGCATTCAATTAAATTGTGCCAACCCTGGTGTGCGCATGCACCTCCTGGTCAGGTTGTTCTGGGATGTAGACTAATATGACACCTATTATCAGTCTGCTACGGATATTAATGCCGTTGGTATATTTATGCACACGTGTTTTGCTGCGCGTGAGTTTGTTCTCCGATAGCCAATGCTGCTTAATTGGTTTGTCCAGGTTATTGTCAAATTGAAAGATTGCCCAATTTGAAAAATTAAAGATAATTCGGAAAGATCCAAAGCCGGAAATATAAAATGCTTGCCTTCCCAATTATTTAATAAACTAGTCAGTTTTTGAAAGGCTAAATTGAATAAATAATCAAATCCCGTGACAAATTAATTATATGGGCAAATCTTACAGGCTATATCCATTAATGAAAGTTGTTTAGTGAAACCCAGAACTTGTTATTTAACTGTATTGACCATTTTGAATGACTTCATAGCAGAAAACTTGCAGTACGTTTACCAGCTTTGCCAAATGCAATTGGGAACAAATAGTCTCGTAGTATTAGCAAATCGGTGTTGTTTGAATTGTGTTCCCTATTTTTTTGCCTTTCATAAATTGATCACTGAGGAAAACACATTTTTTTTAAAACGCGAAACTTTACTTTGAAGGGAAAATGTTGCGGTTTCCGGCTCTTCTTAGCGTGAATTTAAGTAACGATCTGACTTTTTTGGTAAGCAGAATTGCATTGCACGTGTTCTTACAATAGAACAAATGAAATAAGTCTATTAGTCTAAACTGACATTCTAGAATCCCTTCGGTGTGCCGTGGCAACCCGCCAACTAATGTTTCCCTTCAAAAAGCTGGTCAGAAGTAAACCATCGGCCGCCCGTAGAAAAAGTAAAAGATACAACACGATGCCGTGGGGAAGGTCTCGCATGACAGCCACTCCAAAACACTTCGTGGGTGCGTTTGCGCCGTTTCCGCGCTCCACGTGGATTCACGCTCACGTCCCGCAGGACAACTATGACCGCATCTGCAAAAAAATCTGGATACAGGCAATTGAGGCCGAAGAGGAGTTTGCCTCAGGAGCAAGTTCACCTGAAAGAGAGAAGAATAAAGAGAGCAGGATACCAGACAACAAACCATCACGTCACCGGTGAGTCCCAGCAAACGCACACGCATACGCACGCACACAAACACACACACACACACAGTTTGGCAGCCACTGGCACGGTCATCAGAAAAAACGCTGTAAATTGGTCTACTATGCAATTAACTTTTTAGCTAAATTATTCTACCAACTGCTGTGCGTTTAACCTCAGCGTAGTCTCATATGCTGCAACGTTTGCAGGCAGATGCAGCTGCATTATCTTGTTCTATTCTCGTGGCATCTCATTTCATCGTTTCATGTAATTAGATCTGATTATGGACACATGGATTATGCGATTAGAAAACAAAAACAGACTCTTCAAGAAGAGTTGATAAGAAGTTTGACATGTATTCAATTACTACTTTCTATTGTTTTATAGATCGGGTTTATACAACAACAACAGGATCTCAGTGACGCATTTCTACATGTTGGTGATCAATTGAAAAAAATGTCAGCTATTTTTTCAATTTTAAACAACCCACAATGTTTAAAGTTAAGTCTTCTATTACGTTAGCACAGAGCTACTAGTTTACCTCTGGAGCTATACCGCTTCATATGTATAGTTTTTGACCTGCAGCCTTCATACATGCTCTTTTGTTGTCATGGTTACCGTGTCATTTTTAAAAGTCATTGCAGCATTTACCTTAACCGCATAGGCCTATGGAAAATGGTTCTAACCCTGATCTAGGCAATGTTAATGTACACCATCTGCTCACTCGCCGCCCAGAGCTCCCGTGACATCACCGTTATCATAAGCATCCCCGGTCCAGCCGGACAGTCTGTTCCGCACCGCGCGGCTCGACGGTCAACAGGATGGCGACAAAAGAGTGGCCTGATTATAATGTCACGGTTTGAAGCGAGTGCCGGCCCACGCATAAGAGCCAAACACCCAGTGAAGCCCGCTCTTTGAGGCAAGAAATAAAATAAGCGTCCCCCATTAGGGTGACTTGCACACTATCAACTGGTTAACCCTTGGGCCTCATTGATATACACTGCAGGCCAACCAGTTAGTTTAAAAAATGTACTACCAAAAAAGTTAGTTCTTAAAGTCAGATAAAACATTTGGAAAACTCTCCCTGTTTCTTGAAATGAAGCTGTTTTGAGCATGAGCTTGGCCCAGGTGAACTTTACTCAATACGACATGATCACATCCTAAAAAGAAACTAGTTATAAAACTGGTAAAAGGGAATTAACCTGACACCGCTATCAGAGAGTCCTCCGTCTCCATGAATAGACTGCTTGAGCGCGTTAACCTTGTAGCAGTATAGCTCCTTTGCCGTGATGGTGCGTGACGTATAAAAACTGTGTTAACCCCGCCACACTCCCACACATGTATCCGTCTCTTTGTCCGTCTAGGGCCAAGGAGCAGCAGAAGGAGGCAGATGACTTTGGTCCGAGCACACGCTATGAGGAGGACACGCAGCAATACCACACAGCCTTCACACTTCCTTGCCCTCGTCTCTCAGGCCACAGACCTCCCCATGTGGCCGAGCCTGCGCAGGAACTGAAGCCTGTGATGGAAAAAGAGATGAAACGAGATGAAGGGCCAAGAGGGAACACGAATTTGGTGAGCGCTATACGTCTTTGTGGACAAAAGCTCTTCTAGGTCGTTTGCGACGGCCTACTCAGTCTCTCGATTTTAAACAATATCAGAACTTTGTCATTAACTATCAACTATTAAATAAAACATGTATTTAAGTTTGATCATTATCCTTGTTTTCAACAATTTAGTCACGTCGGGAGGAAGATTCAGCAGATGGACAAACTAGTGTGTCAAACTACGTTAAGGGGATCTTGGTCCCCGGATCCACCAGCAGAGAAAACAATCAAAGCGCTGAACCTCAACCTCAACCTTCGGCGCCCACTCCAGTCAGCTCTGCCACTGCGGACCGAACCCTGCGCCCGCAGGGTGATGAAGATCCTCAGCGTGCTAGATGCGAAAGCGAAGACGTGGAGAACACGAGCAACAGTTGCGACAGCGATTCCAGCGCTGATGATGATGATGATTTCGTCAGCCTCCCTGGGGAGAGAAGTTGTGGCCCGGATAACAGTTGTGGCGAATCAGAGAGTGAAAACGACAGTGATGGAGAGATGAATGAGATTCCGCACTTACTGGATGGATCCACCTCCAACTGCGAGCAGGATTCCCTGTATTCTTGCGCAGAGGAGGACTTCCCACCCCTATCTACCACAAAGGCTCCAGCCTCGGAGAAGATGCACAGCGACTGGGAGATTCCCCTTTCATTCCGGCCACATGACTTCCCCGCTGCCACTTTGGCGAGCTGCGTGACCGCCCGTGCCCATGCTCCGGTCCCGGGCAAAGCAGAAGCACCTGAGGCGAAGTCGCTGAGCAACGCACCAGCACCAGCAGCAGCATCCGCAGCAGCTGCCCCAAAAGAGCAGGCTTATGACCTGCTGGCTGACTTCCCTGCTCTGCAGCCCTCGAAGAAACCTCCAGCACCGGGCGTGTGGCGTGAAGGGAATCCGCAGAGCAAGGTTGCGCAAGGGAACAGAGGGCACGCTCGCACAAACATCCGATGCCAAGAAAGAGGGGGTTCCCGTCGGAGGAAAGTTAAAATTGTTCCCCTCGAGGTCTTTTCCATCTGCACACGAGATCAAAAATCTGTAGGCACGTCTCCTACCGTCAACAACCAGCCGCCTCCTGGAGGTAATATATCCGCCATGTGTGTTTCTATTAGATATATAATATATAATCTGTTTATTGTTAATAGCATTTTAAGTCATTCTTAACAGCCACTGGAGCAAAACAATAGACAAACCACCCTGTCTGAGATTAGGTTATTGATATTAATGACACCGTCTTACTCAGCTAATTGAAGGCAGGGGACAGGAAGCAGCACCTGTCCCAACCTCTCAGAGGTTGCTGAGTGCAAAATGAGCCAAATTCCAGCTCACAAAGCTTTGCCCTTTACTACTTTGTTTACTTTTCGGAGCTTGAGACCAACTTTGTCGAAAAAAGTGGTGTCTATAGCATAATAGGCAAATTGGAACAACTATTCTAATCAAGTGGGCAGACATCACAGTGTCACTTGCGATCAAGTTTGCCCGCCCACCCGTTCAACCCACACACACACACACACACACACACACACACGGAGCTCTGTATGTAGGTGTGGACGTCAGGTACGTCAGCGACTCAGTGCGAACATTTTCATAATGGGGGTATTATTGTGTTGGCAAAGTGCATTACACGGTGAGTCCTCCACACTGGCTGTTGGTGCACAGAAGAACAGAGCACATGAATCAAGTCAACAGTAACTCAAGTGCGCTGTTAATTTTAAAGCAGAAGTGCTGCTTGAACAGATCATACAGCAGTAAAGTACAGCCAACACACGTTTGCAGGGGGATCATCCCTTTACTACTGTGACTATCTGGGAATTGAATGACCAAATAAATGGATTGTGCTTCTGATCAACAGGTGCACGGCCACACCTGAAGCCCAATAAATGTGCATGTGTGATACATGAGTACAGCAGTTTGCAGTGTGATAACACAGCCCTGGGGATTTAGCGGCACTTTGTTGATCCCTCGAGGAGGCGTAGCCCGAAAATTCCCTTTTCTGGGTAAAATAACATTCTTTGAATGCTGCGTCGGACTCAACGTGACACCGGCCAGACACCTGCATGTGAAAAATGGGTATACTGGTAATCCTTGCCTCCTTGCTGTGCATATTGCGGTTGCAGGTACAGATGGCGCGTACACTGGTGCCAGGTCCTGGGCCAGCGCTGCCAAGGTGGGCCTGGAGCAAGCAGCTGCCCCGCAGGAGAAAGCCAGACCTCGTACCCTTCAGCAGATAGTTACCATTAACAGAGCCAAAGGTACGTTCTTACCCTGGCATCTTGTGTGTGTGTGTGTGTGTGTGTTGGGAGTTGTGTGTCCGGTTGAATGAAGAAATGTGTCATGATCTTTACTGGTTGAGCGTTCATTTTGCACCATCTACTGAGCTGATGGCTACAGCGTGACGTCTTGGCCCTGATGCACGGAGCTTCTGTGTGGAGCCTTTCAAATCTCAATATATCACTGTCAAATTAATTGTGATATTAAATTCCGCAATGCAAATGAGGCTGCAGTTGGGGATGATTGGTGCTCTCCCTCTCACACCAGTGGTATTGTTACTGTTGGTGACATCAATTAATCTGTGCCTTTTTATCGAGCTCAACATTAAACACTGACACATCTCTGGCACAGTTTGTTCTGATAATGTTAAAGATAAAGGTACGCTTTAACGCTTAAGACGAAGGGGTGATCGTTTTTTGTAGAGGTAAAAGGTGTTTTAAGGCTTTTGTTATTGCAATCAAGCGTATGCATTAATGTCATTCTGCATCAGTGAATCTCACACAGAAAACACTGTATCCAACTTGTTGACAACTGAAGGACCGGCAATTCTCCTACCATAAAATACTCTTGATATTGTATTTCCGTAACTGAGCAGTTATTGTAATCTCAAGCAGTAAAGGTTTATTTAGATTTTGAGAATCTTCAGTTGTTATTTCTACGTGAGAGATACGGCCGATACTCTCTTCATGCATGTTTAGCATCTAGCGAGAGCTCGCAGGTTTTTCGCTAAGCTTAGACTGTAGACAGGTAACAGCTAAACTGCCTTTTGTTCTTTTCTTGGTAAAAAAGGTTTTCTCTGTATGATTTCAACCAACAAGATTATAATATGTGGACTGTTGACCTGCAGACGAGCCAGTGGGGAGATTTGTTTTTGCTGCAATATTTTGAAAAGCTAAGCTAATTCTCTCACAACTCTAGATGCACTTTTCAAGCACAGACATGATACTTCTCATCTAACTCGCATCAAGTAACCGAATAACATTTGTTTAACGACCAAGTTGTCTCACGGCAAACTTCTGCCTTTGCATTCTGGAAGGCGACGTGGCTCTTTCAATTTGGCGTGCAAACTTCTGTGTCGTGGTGACAGTGACAGCGAGCCTTACTGCACTTTGAGGTTTTTCCCCCTTTGGGCCTCAGCACTTCCCATCCTGCAGGATGATTACTGAAGCTGCAATACACGTTCCCCCCGGGCGGAAGTAGCAACATCGGGTCTCTTGGTGTCAACTGAGAGACGATCTGCAGGAGGGAAAGCCTCGGTGGGTCGTGGGAGAGAGCGAGAGAGAGACTGTAGAATGTGTGATGGTGATGGAGAGAGACATTATAAAAGTTTTATTTGAGGCAGCAAAACAGCTGATGCAGGGTTTTAAAAGGTGTTTATAGAGAGAGCAAGACAGTAATGAGAACTATTTCAATCACGGACACGTTTAAAAATCGCTCTTTGTTTCTGACGTTCACGCGCATCCACCTGTTGTTGCTCTGGCACAGACCATAATCTAAACATTCCGCTATTAAAGATTGACAAAGCGAAATGCATGCAGATTAAGACTTTTAAATCAAATGCAGCGACTGGGAATGAGCTTTGATTTGGTTTGAGTTCGTCCTCTATTAACACCAAGGTCTCTCTGGTATAACTGAGGTGGTACAATATGAATTCAGCGTTTTAGTCCCAAAGCCTCGAGCTCAGCTACCCAAATCCTTGTTTATTATCGATTCAAACCTTTGCTGCCTCAGTAATCAGATCCATGATATTAGATACTGCCTCTAAGAGAGAGCAATTAAGTGCATCTTCTTTCATTGTGTCTGGGACTTGGAACACCTTAGACAAGCAGGAAAAAACCGAACAAATTGACAATTAAAAGTGTTTCACTCTTGGCAGACGAAAAAAAACAAGCGAGTGGCCAAAATTGTTTGGTGTAGCGGCCTGATCGATGGTCTGATGCAAATACGGGTTTGTCAGAAACACAACGTGTTGGGAGGGGCGCGAGAGGAGGGGAGGGAGACAGGGGTTGGTTCGGTGCGAATGAGGCTCGCGCATTTCGAGCCTGTGTGCCCTTCAGCTCGTGCGAGTGTGTGAGTAGCGGCGACACAGGCCAAAGTTTTCCCTCCTGCATTCTTCCTCTCTCCTCACGCAGCGAGCTAATAAGCCCGCCTCCGAGCTGTTGCTAGGTTACAGCGGTCTGTTGTCATTCTCCAGCGGGTGGCCTTTTCCTTCTTCTGTATGTTGGGTCTGTGTTCAGGAACTCAAGTGCGCATTGAAATAGGTGATATACAGTGGATAAAGAAGCTAAGCAGCCATGTCTTGTCTTGTTCCTTTACCGGCATCTCCGTCTCATTGTTCCACTCACATGAAGTCATCCGGCTCGAGCAATCTTCAAAGTAAGGATGCTGAAATAATTAACAATATCAGTCTTAAACAATATGGGAGGGGTTTCCCTCCCCTGTGAGTGTTTCTTAGGGGTGGAAAGAGTCTCTTGGAGTTCTTTATAGCTTAAATCAATATGTTTGTTCATCATCAGATCATCTCTGTCTCTGGTTTGCATTAAACCTTCAGTTTCAGACACCCCTGAGCTCCAAATTAAATAATTATTCAAACGTTGGAAAAAAACCTAGACAGCAAACTGCACACGAGTGCAGCGGTTAAGTATCGAGGTTAATGCAACAAAGCACAAAATGGCCGCAATGAACTTGTGGTGACTTGTTAAGCATTAAAGATAATACATGTTGAGGTTTTTTGGGATTTCGGAGCTCATTCTCAAGTCTGTTTAGGATCAACGTCCCCAGCCCACGCTCTGGCATATTCAAATGCTCAACGATGGCGGATGGTGCTGTGAGTGAGCGCCTGGCATCACAAGACGTTTCTCTCTCCAGCCAAAATGCAAATGACAAAGCGGCATTATAATTATTATCCGTGTTATCACTGCATCTTGACGGTTTGCCTCTTCTCTGCAAATTTCAAACGGTTGAAATGTGACTTTTTGTTCAAAATAATAAACCTTCATTAATGGTCATTATTATATGATAATAATGACCTTTATTGTGCTGGTGTTTTAATATTAAAAGGAGTACGCTATTTCGCTGTGTTTAACGTTTCTGAAATTGTTGTCAAGATAGAAGGGCACTGCCAATTTGGAAAAAACCTCTCCGACTTCACTTTAAGCTGGATAACGACTCATCAAAACCCTTTATTGTGTGATTGTTTGTGTGCACAGGCGGTAAAGATAACTCAGTTACTCAGATAACCCTGTTTCTATATCTGAAGCTGCTAAGTGTAAAATGTTTCATTATAGTAGCCTTTAAATTACAGTCAATTACATCCTTTCTTCAAAATTGTAATTCCACACAATGTGTGTGTGAGTATGTCCAAGCTATATTGATTATGTGGCCATTGTGCCCATTATTGCTATCAATTGACTAAAATCTGAAAGCCAGTTTTGCTTTTTAAGGCACCATTCCGTGGCAATTTACGGTTGCTATATCCATCTGGCCTTTTAAAAAACACTTGCTTCGGTTTAGGCATCGTCACTGCTCACTTAGCTTTATCCAGAATAACAATTTTAATCTACGCTTCCACATGCAGGGTTGAAGGCTTGAGGAGTTTTCATTTCTTTATGGACTAAAAGCAATTTGTCCAGATATTTTACTCAAGTTCCATGGTGTTTCTGTTACGAGCAGTACAAGCAGACACTTCCCTGACTTCATCGTGTTTTTCAAAGCAAAGATGAACATGGTGGAACTGTTTATCGGAGAACCTGCGTATACCTTAGGCTTAATCCTCATTGACACTTTCTTGGCTTTCAAACTAGCTCATCATCGATTCCTTCTTTCTTTTCGTCAGGACATTATTTATTGGCCTCTCTCTCTCTGTCTCTCTCTCTTTTGCGCTCTCTCATCACTTGTTTTCACTTAAGTCAGATGTCCCTTCCAACAGGTGATGCCGCTAAAAGTCCAAATCTTTTCACGATCCCTGCAGTCCGCAGCCAGTTTTAATTTGCGTCGCTGAATTGACGCAATTTACGTGGCAGCGTGTGCGTGCATGTCGCAGCTGCGACTTGGTCCCCCGTTGAGTCTTACTGTATTTCATGAAACTGTCAGCTTGTTTTACATGTAAAGGTGCTGCAATAAATCTTCCTCGGAAGAGATTAAACAATCCTCTGTGAGAAAAAAATGCTACATATAAGTCACACGGGATTGCAACGCTTCAAGCACGACAGCGAGCGAAACGTTTGAGCGCGTGCGTGAGAGCACATGCCTGTCCGCGCTCGTCCATTTGTGTTGTTTGCGTGTATGTACGGGCGCGTGTGCATTGAAGTGCGCGAACCTGCCTCATGCTTTATAATTGAATAAGGGGGAAAAAAGGGCTTTATTTGTCCCGGTGTCACTGCTGATGGATGCCCCTCATAAGACGAGCACAATCAGGGATCATTCCTCATCTTTCCTCCCACTCCTTTCACTTCTTCTCCCATCATATTTTATTCCCATAGCCCGACCCCCTCCCCACCCTCTTTTTTGTCGTTTGGCTCGGGTATCTAGTAGTGTCAGAGTGGATTTCATGCTGCCTGTAGTGTGTGTTCTGCCCTAGATGAGAAGGAGGTTTTTAAATCTAAGTACTATGACCATCGCAAAGGGGCAGAGGTTTGGAAAAGGCCATCTTTTTGGTTTGCTCCACCATCATATGTACATCATTCTCCCACGCTGTACATTTCGCATGGGTAAGATCAGTGAAGAGGCTCATGAAGGCCACACTAGTGTGTAGAGTTCAACATATCGTAGGCATGCGTGTCCACATATTCACACGTTGGTGAATATTTTTTTAAGGTCAACAGTATTAGTGGACCACAGGCTTGTAGATGAAATTATACCCGCACATCCAAAATCAAATCTGAACAACGAGTTGAGTGTTACAACCTGTATTTTGAAGGTGGCACTGTATCGCAGCAAAGCCGCATCTTCATACCTTCAAAAGATTCTAATCGTGCATGCGTTCCGCCGCAGTTCAGCTGTCCGTTACAGCTCATTTGGCTGAACACCCAGCTATGCGCAACATGATTATAGTTATACGTGCGAACCCCAAACCACTCAGACAAATGATGAATGTCTGCTTTTTGTTGCAGTTTCGCACATATAGTGCAAAGCTCAAGGGGGTCACACGGCCCGCCATGAACAGCCCCGTTTTGTTTCCGCACACTTCAAAGCCTGTGAAATAATTGGCCATGTGAATGACATCTATGCCAATTTGCCAAAGTGCTGCCCACATTCCAGATTTAACAATACAGTTAACTTGTTGCTTTGCAACAAGAATGGCTTGTCGAAATGTCATGAAAAATTATGTATACGAGTCCTTTATGTATACGAGTTGGATTTCACTTCCAAATAACAACTCGGTATGGAGGCAGTTCCATGGCCTCATGGTGAGCCATTCAATGTACAAAGCATTTATTATGGTGAGGCAATCATTGCATGCTAGCATTTTGGTTATGGTTTTCACAATACAGCCAAAGGAAAATCACCATGGAGACACACTACATTCATGATGTTGAAAGATACCCGAGAAGCATCTCACGGCCCCCTGCCGTGCTTATCACCCATCCACAGCCATACACGGAATAGCTTTTTCTCTCTTGTTAGCTGTGGCGGATGGGGCGACAAATTCACCCCGCGTGATCACAGCCACATCGACTCTCCGCTCTTTGTACCGTCCGACAACCGTGCAGCCTCTCAGCTACCGACGAGTGCAAAAACGACGGGTCTCTGTTGTTCAAAATCAAGCCCGACTCATTCAACGGAGTAATAACCTCACGGTCACTCTTGTTATGTGTCCGGGTGCAAATGTCGAGTGCATACCCTTTTTCAACCCGCTTCCTTCCCGCTGAGCACGGCGTTGATGCGAGTAGTGTTTCTGCACGTAGCCTCCTCCTTCCTTCAACGTCACTGCCTGCTGATGGTCCCTTGAGTTACGGCTTTATCCTTAAAAAAAGCATTCCTTCGCTGAGGTCATTTATATGCGTAATTTGTAATTACTATGAGTTAAAGAGGCCGGGTCCTTATTCTCCTCAAGTATTTCGGTGTCTGTGTGTGTGAGGCAGTTTGCGACCGACGGGTGCGTTAATAAAGGAGAGAGGAGCCCCGTTCGCATAGCGTGGGGAACAGCGGTTGCCAAAAAAGGGCCCGTTTCTCAGTCAGCTTCCAACTGTCTGACAGCTGCTCGAAGGACGGACCTGCTCCACACGGTCCTCTCCTCCCTGTTAAGGTAAGGCGGGTACGCGCCCCGCTGTGGGGCAACGAGTAAGGATCTGAGTCGCTGTGACGCATTCTTATTAAACAAAGCTTTTTGAAACTTTAAACTGTTGGAGTTGAACCGTGAACGGAGGGCGAGGAACAATAGAGAAGTAAATGAAACGGGGGTGCGGGGATGGAAAACTTTGGTGGGATTTTTTTCGGGCCTCCCAAGATGCTCGTCAGCAGCAGCACTCGGGCGCCCCGTGCCGATCACACGGTGGGATCATCATAGCAGGAGAGAGGGCGACAGTTTTCCAGCTCATGTCTTTACGTGCTGGATGAGTAAACACGCACCCTGTGGTGCGTGGGGGCGCGGGGGAGCACGGCAAAACACGGCTTATGGCGCGCAGCTATGTGGGACACCTCCACCCGTCTCTCGGCGAGGAAGAGGAGGAGATTAAAGGCACAGGAAGAGAGTGATTTGATAGATAGATGAAGGAGATGCAGATACGTGTGGGGGAGGAAAACGGATTGGGGACTTGTGTTCTTTTTGATGATCTGATTAAAGCGGAATGTTACTGCAGTCTGCATGTTAAAAAGCTCGGTTCAAGCACCCGTTTAGCATCTTTTCATTTGCTTCTTTCTTTTTCGAATTCATGAAGATTTCAAGGTTTTGTGACTTTTTTTTCGTTGTACTCCCATCTTTCAAAGATTCTTGGCTAGGGTCAATCAATCAATTTCAACCTTTGTAGATAACTTTGTGGGGGCAATAGCGACGTCACCATTGACGTTGGACCTATATTCATGCAACACACACACACACACACACATACGTCTGCCTCTGGGAGGTTTGCCAGTGGAGGTAGCATTAAGCAAATCTGAGGAACTAAATAGTCTCCATCGCAGAAGCGCAAATTAGCGACGCACGAACCACAGTGTATGTCAGGTGATATTTCCGAGAAAAAAACCCCGGTAAATGTAGAAAACTCCCATGTACTCTCACAAAGCGAGCAAATGTGATTCACTTCAGCTTAAAGAAAGCATGAGTATTTTTTGCATGGAATGGATTACCACATAAAGAACGAAGTGGGATGCTGACTAATCAAGTCTCTCATCAAGCGAAGCCGCGTTCCGTTTCATCAGAGGCGGAGCGCAAAACACAATCCTCCAATTCCTCAATACCTTTTCATCAACAAACTCTTGGAGGCCATTTTTTCAAATGCCATTTCCTCCCCGTCCCCCGTTTGTGCCGTCGAGCGGCCGGGGGAAGAGGGGATGGGGGAGGGGGTCGGGAGGGGGGGTGTGACTGTGAGCGGCTAACTGTCGCGACCCACTCTGTGTCGGACACAAGGCGGGGGGAGAGGTGACGGCTGCAGCATTTCATGGTTCAGTTGTGCCATTTTGGGCCACACAAGAGGGAGAAAGCCAAATGAAAAGAGCTGCATGTCTTTTTTTTTTTTTTTACAGCCATTAGAGCTTTTCTTCCTGGCTTCACCATCTTCATGCTCTTTTCTCTTCGGGGTGCTCGTCTCGAATGACCTCCCCTTTTCATCTCCGTCACACCATTCCCACACCCTCTGGCCTCTAGTTCTTTTTCTAAGCAGCGTGAGCGCGTTCGAATTAGTGCACTCGTCGCCGAGCGCCTCATCGGTTAATAAACTCACTAAACTACTGTCAACGTTTGTTTGGAAACAAAGTGCGTGTCACAACGAATCATAGTCGTTCTAAATTAAAAAGGAAATGCATTTAGCCTGAAGCCGATAAAAAACGTGCCGTAAGGAACTTCTGGTGGGAGAAGTCGTTCAGCACAGAACTAAACCAAAATGGCTTAATTGAAATATGGACAGTCATCGTAAGCCAAGACTGGAACGCAGTGGACATTTTAATTATGATAATGACTGATGAGGATGAAAGAGTCTCACTTTGAATGTTATTGAATACGATTGACAAATGCATTAGCAAATCACTGGGTTTAAATACTGTTGTGTAGTACGGCCGTGGTTTTAACGAATGAGGTTTTAACATGCATGTAATCAAGATGTGTATGGTTGGATTTCGTGGTGGAAATGTTCTCTAAATGTAATGTTTTTTGATTAATACTGGAGTTTGAAAAAAAGAGCTTTCCATGAACCACAGGCCACTGCAGAGGTACTCCCTGGATTGCAAGTACCTCTGGTTGGAAATAACAGCTTTATATTAACAC
Source organism: Apeltes quadracus (assembly GCA_021346845.1). NCBI lineage: Eukaryota > Metazoa > Chordata > Actinopteri > Perciformes > Gasterosteidae > Apeltes > Apeltes quadracus. Next base: position 11,618,318 of record CM037926.1, read on the forward strand.
AGGATACTAATATAGAAAGTGGATTTGAGATCCTTTTTTTTTTCTTATACTTTCATTTGTTGGATACATTTGGGTTTTAGCAATGGACCTACTGAGAAAATGTCGTCTTTGACGAAGTGAGAACAAGAAAGGGAATTTTTTTTCTTCTTCTTTTTCTATTGACCATCAAAGTGAGAGCATTAAAGGCATTTCACTGCCAGGCCAATATTCTCCTGTCATCCAAACAGCGTCCAAATATTATAGCTGCCTTGATATTTGTAATCGCTTGGACGTGAGCGAAACACACGCAGACGCACGCAGCAGCGCACAGTGATGTGAGCACACAGAGTGACGTGGGTGCGCACACAAACACCCACACACACACGCACACGCGCGGACACATATACATATTTATGAGATCCCTCCGTCTGTCTCTCTGTGAAAATGCCCAAATACTCATGCGGCATGCACCCAATCCGAAGCGTGTGTGCAGCTAATCACCCCTGCAGACTTGTGTGCATGAGCACGTGCAGCACCTACAATAACTTGCAGATGAGTGCGGACGATCGTTCATCAATAGCATCCCGTGACCATCTCTTCCCGTTGCCCTCGAGTGTCTTACATTGGATATAACATTTACACTGTTTGACATCAGATGCATTCATGAATTTCAATGAGGCAAATCGCCGTCCCTTAATCGCGCACAGACACACACGCACACGCACACAAGAAAGCCCAAGTGTGACCAAGCGGCGGGATCCAGTCAGAGGCAACTCATCACAGAAACCAAGGCAGGATCAGGGCCCTTTGTAGTTCACGGCTCGGTTACCACAAAGCCCAGCGCCGTTTTTTTTGGGGGGCGGGGGGGCGGCGCGATTGGAGATAGGTAGAAGATTACTTGTGGACTTGAGAGATCCTCTGATTGTTGCATCAGAAAGATGGTCTCTGTAGTCTGACACACAGACAGAGGGTGTGGGGGAGTGAGGGAGGGGGGGGGGGGGGGGGGGGTCTTGTGGGAGTGTCTTATTCTCCTTCAAAGTAAAACCAGTAATAAGGCAGCCAGAAACGGGGCCCTCTGAAGTGCCTGTCTATCAAGAATCTCATCTGAGCGGAAGCCGCACGTAAAGTTGCTTTACACCCGGCAACGAAACAGCAGCAGCAGCCACAACAGTTTGAATAGTTCTGTAAAGCGTCGCTTTTGCAACCTTTCTATGAGAAACCTCCTAATAGTCCGAAGTGTGTTTTGTTAAAGGCGTCTGACCGAGTGGCAGAACACGTAATCAAAACTGGAGGGAAATGGCTGCTGCCACAGTAGAGAATTCACCAGGTCAAAGGGAAGATGCCACCAGGTCCGACCTCTTGACTCGGATCTCGAGCAAGTCTGAAGAGCCGGTCCTTTTATCTGGGTCTGTGGGAGATGCCGGGTTTAAACCAAGGCAGCGAGGAGTCACCTTTGTAAAACATTGAGTAGTGCACTTTAGGAAACCGGTCCCTTTAAAAGAGACGTTCCCAGGATAGACATGCTACATCAAATCACACTCCTCCCTGCACACCGCCTCAATAAATATTGTTTGTTTGAGTCGGGAGCGTTTCATTTCATCTCGCCGGGGGTACAAAGTCCATGTCAAACTCCGGAGCCATGCGCTTAACCAAAACAATACGGCTCTGACGCATTTACTTTGTGTGCAAACATCAACACATTTGACGCACAGCTGATTCAACGGTGGCAGTGAGTTTTGCACCTTAATTTGAATTGTGGTCTGGATGTCCAGGAAATTTGTGTAGCTTGTCGAGATGTATTGACATTGTTACAAGCACATCGAGCTGATTTAGTGCTTGTGGATAAAATTTTTAAAAAAAGTATGCATTATGCAAGAAGGCTCTATCCAATTCCTGAGAAACCTGTTACAATTAGCAGCACTTTGGAACTTTCTGAACTGTTCAGCACTTTGTGGGTTGACATATATCAAACCAATTTGGGCTTATTAACTCACCATTACTCACCTCAGGTCGGAGGAAATTATTGTTATTATTAGAGTGGATGAAATAAAATAAAATCCAGGGTATAACTGAAATTAGCTGGGGATTATTCATGAGGCCGGGTAGCTGCTGTGAGGGTAAACCCTACTCAAAAGAGAAACGGGAAGCCGTAACTACCCTTTGAATTACCCTCATACATGAAGTTTGAAAAAATATAATACAAATTTAAGAAGAGGTCAGATAATGTCAATTGAAATAATGACGTGCGAGTGACATGCTTGTTCGTCGACCTAGACCAATACTAACTGACTCAAGAGCTCTGTTGCTTTCACACGCTCTCACCAAGGCAGCGCCTCAGAGCTCACGGAGAGGCCCTCTGAGTTGCATGTCATCAATCTGTGGGTGACCTACATCGTATCGGCGTGTGGCAAATGGCGACATGAATAAGAGAAAAAGAGAACGTATTGTTTCCAAGAGCATTTTTAAAAGGATGCTTTTGGGAAACACTGCTAATGCTTGAAAAAATATTCGTCACAGTGGTCTCAGCCTTAAAGTGCTTTTAGGAAACGCTGATCAGGCCAGCAAAAGGACATCCAAAAAAGGTGACAGTGACTGTTTAATATAGAGGACGTATTACTGTGAATGTCCTGTGCACTCAGATGTGTCTCTCTTCTGTTTTTCAGTTCAAGGGAAGGGCTGAACTCAACCGCATGTGTTACCAGCCCAACAAATGTGTGCATCACCCGAGTGAAGTCAACTTTTTGTGTCCATCTACTGCTTCTACGGGACCGAACCAGTGAGATTTGTACACGTGAGGCGGAGGCACGGTACGCAGCCGACACCAGTCGGCGCTTTAGCTCATTAGGGAGCGCGTGCACGCTCCGCACACAAAGTGAGGCACCAAATAAAAAATGCAAACTATACGCACTTTGCAAATGAATTGAGTGATGCGTAGTAATAACAAAATCTCATTGTACTTTGGTGACTTTAGTGAAATGGCGATTATTCAACAGTGCAGTCCTTTTTTTCGCCAGCGGACCTTCTCATACATAATGCATCCAAATCATTGCATTTTTCCTCCATTCGGGGCTACAATGCATATTTCATCAAGCCGGTGAAATATTAAGCACTCTTACGATTTGATATTCTCTTCTAAAGGGGATTTCAGTTTAAATATTTCCTTTACATCACTCGTGTCTCCTCTGGGACCAAACTTCCGGGGGATGTCTGTATTTGGCATGTTTGTTTATTGGAGAGGCGTCTGATGTTGGAGTAATAATCAAAGAGCCGACCAATCAATTCCAGAGATTATCAAGGCTCAGAGGCCATTGATCTATAAGTGGGCTCAGTGCTGAATGGCAGGTTGGCCTCACGGCAACTGATTTGATTGAAATTAGAGAGTCTAGAGAGGCAATCAAATGTTCAAATGTCGACTGTTATTCAGGTGGACAGATTGAGAAGAAATTTGAGAGAGGGGTCAGTAAGGAGAATTACGACGAAGAATGTGAAAGCAAAAGTCTGCTTTTTTAGAATGAATGAATGACAATTCATGTTTTTTCTGCTGTATTTTTATGGTGCCGTATTGTCTCTCCACATGTTGACTGACTGCAGGCATGCAACGGTTTCAAGGGTCAGGGGTCAACGTACACCGGACGTAAACAAAGTTGTGTTCACTGCGTTTGAACATTTTATCATCACCTTAATCTTATCCAAAATAATTTCCTAGTTGACTTTGAGAGGCCTAGTTTTTATTCAAAATTACAGACCTTTACACAGGGAACACTTTGCTCCTGCTCCTGCTCTTTATGCTAAGCTAACTACTAGTCTGACACTGACACTCAATAAACAACACATTATAAATCCTTTGACCGAGACAGGTAGGTGACCCCCTGGACATGATTTAGGAAATTATGGGAGTGGTAATGAACTACAAGTATAAGTATTCCTTTGAGAATGCAACCTTTTGTGATGTATTTTCTCTTTGTGGTTCTCTTTCAGCACAAAAATGTATGCACGCTTTAGTCCTTGTGGCACCAACAGTACTCAGAGCCAAGCGATCTTAACACACCCTTTTGCATGCCTTCAGACCGTTGTGCATAATAGCTATGGGCAGGTCTAAAAGCAGCCTTCTTAATCAAACATTTAGTGTGGTGAGTTTTCTTTTCTTTTGAGAAAGGTTGAGGTTAATTTTAAGGTTGTCACCCACACCCGACTCGACTCAAACAGAGTGGATGTCGAGACAAGTGGCTGCAATCAAACAATTTGAATCCGCTGCTATAAGATCAGGAAAACGTTTTTTTTTTTTCAATGTATTGGGGCGATGGTGGCGCGTGGAGTAGAGAGGGTGTACTGGGACCCACAAGGTTGGTGGTTCAAATCCTGGCTGTGCCATGTTGATGTGTCCTTGAGCAAGATATCCGTTCCCAAAATGTATAAGCCGTGGGTTAAATGTGCAATGTAAGTCGCTTTGGATAAAAGAGTCAGCTAAATGACATGTAATGTATCGTCGCAAGACATTTGGGTTTTATAGTGCATCATTCATTCATTCCCCACCATCGAAGTGTATCTGCTTTATTTTTTGTTATCTCCCCAGGTGAGAGTCCAGGGACAGTTTTGTTTTTTGTTCGTGGTTAATCTTGCACTCTCCCACGGCGGACTGCATGATGTTTTGGGATTTTTTTAAAGCGGTCGTATAGTCGCGGGGTCTCACACCGTCTGTGAACCTATTTCATGGCCTGCGCTTTAGTGCCATTGAGCCTCCCGTTTACTCCTCACTCACGACTCTGAACTGCTCCCCGACAGGTAAGGGGCCACTGGTGATAACGCAGCTGAGTGCACCTCTGATCCCGAGCTCGTCGCTCTGCGCCCGGACACAGCGGGGCGTCAACAGCTCGCGCACCGCGTGCACGGCTAACAGCTAACCGAACCGCCGCTGCACACACAGCGGGCCACCTGTCGACCGCTGCTCAGCCGCCCCGCCCCCCTCTCTCTGAGCTTCACCAACCCATTTTTAACCAGCGGAACAAATGTCTGACACATTTTTGTTGACCTCGTTGTGTCAATTAAGCTGTAGAATAATCTCCATAATAAAATGTGTACTTTCGGAGAAGGCGTCTGACACATTGTCTTCCGTCTTGGCAATATCCATTTCATTAAGGTGACACTCGTATTTGAATACAAACAAGGCTGCGGTCGCCTCACAACTCATGGTTGCCAGCGTGGCAGGTGTTCAAATTGACAACGTCGGGCCAGCTGGAGCTGATATGAGGAACAACAGAAAAGTGTTTCAGTTCAAGAGCAGTTTCTCAAACTCTGCTCGAGTCTGAACTGTTCCGTTTAAAGCAATGTGAAATAAAGAGGGTTAAGAGCATTGACACGTTTGCATTATTCTTCCTATTATTAAAAAAAAAGAATGTAAAACTTGTATTACATCCTCGCCAAACTCAACCCTGAAGAAATCACAGGACACGGAACCTGGGGGGGATGCTCCTTCTGAAAGGTGATTCTCAGCACATCCACGATTGAGAGATTTCTTTCACATGCTACATCCACTTCGTAAATACAGTCAATGGCTTCAATCCTCCTGTGTTGCCCAATAGAGCAAGGACACCCTTCATGATGTTGAACATCCATGTGAAATAATACGTGTGTAGAGTCACAGCTCTGCTTGAGACGCCACACTGAGAAAACAAAGAGATTCCAGAATGGAATGGAAACAACAAAAGAGAAAGGAAAGCAGTGTACAGGAATATATCTTGGTGTGTATGTTATAAAACTCCAAGTGAAATACTCCAGATTACCCAATGAGGGCCTTAAAAAGCTTGGCTCTTCCAGCACCTTCTCCGCTCTCAGCACACGTGCTTGCTGATGGTCTACAAAGTCCACATTACGGCGTCTCTGCCGGCCTCTCCCATCTTTCGTGGTATTTGGGTCGGGGACAGGAGAAGGAGGAAAGCGCAAAACAAGGGAGCATAAAAAGCATTCAATTAAGACATGAACTGAAGGGTTCATTAAGCATGAGCAAGCCGATGAAAATGACCATCCATCAAGAGAGAGGGCTGTGCACGCATCCGCCCATTGGACGTACTCAATTACTGTGGTAAAGAGAAAGAAAATGCTCAAAGATTCCTGTTTGAAGAAGAATAAAAAAAACTAAGAGCACACATTATATCACTGGTCTAAACTGGAGTGAGTCGTATATTGATTGTTCTATAGACTTTGTGGCTTTCCTCCACATGGTGCCATAAAAAAAAAAAAAAAAGTTTTTACAAGGGAGATTATTTTTACTGCTAAAATCCATTTTTTTTCCAACAAATTAAAGTAGTCTTCCTGTTTGCTATTTTGCTTACTTATTGTCTACTTCAGCAGCATCATGCGAGTGCTCCTGTGAGATAAAGGGATGAATTTAAAGTTGCTTTGCGTCCAAAAAAAAAACAAAAACATACGCATCTCCCATAATCCTGAAACAAAAGTCGTTAAAAAAACATTTCCAAATAAATTATATCCTGTCAGATTAGCAACGACTTTCCAGGAGTTGTAGTTCTGAAGGTGTAATATGTAGAGAAATCAATGTGTGCGTGCGGAAAAAGGCCTTTTTTTTAATGACTCATCACATCCCACCCACTTCCACAGCAGCTGGAGGCTCACATGCATGCATCTGAGAGACTGCGGTGCCCCGACGAGCTGCCGGCCCCTTTTTCTATTCACGGAGCCATAAGTGTGCACGCGGTGTACGGCGGTGTGTTCGTAGTCCGCCGCCCAAAAGGTGAATGCACGTTCTACTCTCACCATGATATGCACATCGCTGCTTTGTAAAAATTTTAAACAATCAGAACAGCTGCTCGTAGTTGGCCTTGCCGTCAAAGCGCTCACTCCTTTTAGCGGGGCCAGCTGTCTCTGAATTTACTCTGTGCTCTTATTCCAACAACACATGCCAGATTCTTTCTTCTAAAACTCTTTCTACAAAGTGAAACAGCTCCTGCATTTCTTTGTTTAGGGTTTTTGGATTGGGAATGTGTGCTTTGGCTCTTTTTGAATTATGTTCCTTGAGAGCGAACCTGTAAAGCCCAATGAGACGGCAATATGGGGTGCTGGTCAGAGCATCTGTTTGAAGCCAAAATCTATCTGTATTTACTTTTGCCCCACAGGCAATTAGTGTGTCTTTCTGCAAACATGTCAGTGTGTACCTGTGAAGAACATTTAAAAAAAAGTCACCCATTTAGTGCTCTGAAAATCTTCTTTCATAGTCGTCTTTTTTTTTCTCTCTTACTTCATCCTGTCTAAATCAATTATCACGTGGCTTTTATCAAGACTAAAAACCTGCACTCGTACTTGAAATCCCACTTAATAGGCACTGCATTGCAAAGGACAAACACTCTAAAACAAACTATTTCAGTGTTGGCAAAAAATTGTGGTTTTTGCATGACGGTGGTGGACTATGGAGCCCAAAGCTGCAACAGGTTAGTTTCGGTCTTCTCACCGGATCTATTAATAGAAAAAATAAATGTAATAATGTGACTAAACAGAATGGAGCTCAGCCAAGCGACAGTTTCAGGAGACACTTGTCCAAAGTATTGCCCACTCGGCACCATTTGCACCTTTTGTTGGCTCTCTGTTTATTGGTCCAGTTATTTGTAGCTCTATGAACCAGCTGTATACCGACTAAACCACACTGCGTATTAGCAGGGTTCGACCAGAGTCCCTATTTATTTTATGTGTCCCTTTATGTATCACAAAGGTTAAGGCAATGCTTTTCAGACTTTAAATAATTGTTATCTTTGTGATAGCGCCACATGTGCAGCAGTCCATGTCATGCCCGTCACTATATAATCCATTACTGAGCCTAGAAAAACGAACTGGTATTCAGCTCACTATATAACGACCGACGTGATGATGCATTTGAAAATATATGTTCCTACTTGTAATTAAAAGATCCCTTCCAATGTCGGGGACGGGGGACAAATAAGGAATATCTGAAAAACCTGTATTAATGTTCATTCATCAGTAGAAAGACTTTTAAACACTGATTTAATGTTTCATTCTACAATATGGTCTATTCACTCAGTTCAAAACAGTGACAATATTCATCAATATATAAGTTAATAGTACAACATTTTTCAGCTATGCGCTACCTGGTTAGATTATTGATACAGCCCTGATATGCTGCTTAAAAAATATATATATATACCCTAACAGCAAATTAGGGCTATCCAGTTTATATGGATTAGCTAGCGGAGCCAATTCTAAGCTAAAAGAGTGTAATTTAACTGCTACGTAAGACAGGGGACTTGTGCTAAGTAATTAGTGCTCTCTAAATGTCATGCCTCTGCAGCTGGGTACATAACGCACAAAATGCATGAGTCACTCTGAGGTCTCACTCTGAGGGATGGTGAGACAATGCAGGCACACACCTTGTTTGCTTTCGGACTACCACAGCTACCTTGAATTTTAAAGATAAATCACAGTAAGCGAAAGGAAAAACACAATCCCAAACGTGTCTGTGTTCACACACCGATTATTCCCAGAAGGAGTGTGAACAGTGCAGAGGGGCCGTCTTTTCTTTTCTCCTTAGCAAGTTCTAGCGCACATTCACCTTAAACCAAATGTAAATACGGATAGAAAGAAATAACAGGGTTAGAACCTTTCCTACATTCTCTGACTTAAATCTTGCATTTAGACTTCATCCAAATGTAAAAACATCATTATTAATGGAGGAGTAAACAAGCTCAACTGTCTGAAGGCTCTCCTCGCTGTTAAGCCCGATTCAATCGGTGAGGCCGTGATGTGAGATTACTTCTGACGACACATTTTAAATGATATGGGAAAATGAATTAATTATTTAAAGGTAACTGTCATATATCAAAACAGTAGTTTAAATGATTGGCTTTAAAACTTCCATCTGACCAAACTTGGGAGTTACTGACAGTAGATTCTATGTTGATTAATGAAACGTTCTACACACACACACAAGATGGCCGCGTGTGGTGTTTTCGCAGCCAACTTGTACAGGTGGCGGCGTTCGTTTTGACAAAATTAAATATTGTGAGACAATCCTCACCGCGTCACCTTCTGATGCCGTTGAGGGTTTATTATTAGCTCATTCATTGCATTTTTAACAGCAGAAGGGAGGCGAACAAGATCAGAGGGTCATGAGTTTAAATAACACTCCCCGTCATCCCAAAAGTAATTACACGGAGGTCAATGAGTGCAGGACGACCCGGAAAAATAAATGGGCGTCAGCAATCAATATGTCAAGCTTGACACGTAGACACCGGCGCACACCCACACACACACACACACACACACGTGTCTGCCAGGGAACGAGCGGCTAATATGTACACTCCTCCGCTCTGCTCAAACAGAACGCAAGGCCCAAATTACATTTTAATGGCCTCTCTCTCTCTCTCTCTTATTAGCGCCACAGAGGCTTCGAGTGCGGGACAATACAATGGAGCTTACAACCTCCTCCCGCCCTCGTGTCGTTTTGCTGCATGTTTGCGATCAGCAGCTTCCCGCCGACGCACCTGAGAGCATTTAAAGTCAAATGTACATCACTGTTTCACAGCGGAGACATGGGATGAATGTGGGTTATCCAATTTCTGCTGCTTTCTATATCCGGTGTCCACACGCCTTCACGATGTTCCCCTAAATAGTTCAGTAATTACAAAGCAATAATATCAAATCAATCATTCTCATTTGACCAATTCTGCAGAATTAACCTAATTTATTTGAATCTTACTTTATCCGAATAGTGATGCAATTGTTTTCTAATTTGTAACGATGATCTGAAGGTGACAAACTGCACCAGTGACTATAAATGTACATAATCAAAAATCGGCTCAAGAGTCGTGATTACCACCTGTGCTGTGAATTAACTACAGCAGGTACGACAGACCTTAAAAAAGCCTCTTTTTTTCGCAAAATAAAAGATAAAAAACCTGATTATCCATTTCAAGGTTATTGGACTTCCATAATTCGGTTTGGCAGATCTCTTCTGCATGTATGTCGTACACTACACAGACTTATTTTTGCTAAAGAAACAGTTCAAAGTATGTCTGCAATCTTTGGATTTCCTTCATTTTTTGTTTTTTTTAATTGTTAAAGAATTTCTATATCTTAATTCAATTAAAACGCTTTAAAATACAAGCTCTCTCGCCGTTTCCTGTCCTCCGTGTTTGGGATGCAACATTGTCCCTTCCAATATTTGAAAAACACTTTTTGCTCTACATATTTGGATTACTGCCATTTTATAAGAACGTGGAGTGCCCTCCCAGATTTCAGGTCTCCAAGATGATTAAGCATGATTGGCTGAAATGGATGGGTACATCCGAGGGCTTACCTCTAGTGTCAATAGCGTACTATCCAGACATTGAAGAGGGAAGAGCTGATTAGTGTACTTCAGTTATTTTCTGTTGCCATTTTTACTTGTGGCTTCCTCTTCCACTTTCTCTGATCAGTAGCACCTTTGCACTGTTTGGGATTCTCTCTTTGACAGCACACTTCCCTCTAAAAAGGCTTGAGGAAGCAGCTGCGTGCTTTGCACTTCATCTGAAAGTATACTTTTGTAGATAATAAGCCAAACAATGCTAGGATTTATGCCCGATAATAAGTGCAGCCTGTTTAATTCAGTTTTCGACATATTAATGGTGAGAGGCTGGTGTTCATGTATCCTGGGGAAACTAAGAGTAAACGATGAAATTACATGTCACCAGCGTATCTGATAAAACTGATGACAGATTTAAATGTATATGCTGTTCTCCATCAACTATTCATCACAACTTCAGAATTAAAGACATTTAATCCCATTTACAGAATTAATGTAAATTAATCAGGAATCTTTCAAAAACTTTTTAGACTTTTGCTTTGTTTTATAACATGTTGTTTCAGCCCGAAGAACAAATGACAGAACAAGATGAATGAGTAACATGGTGAGCACAAATCATCAATGATTCAGCCTCATCAGTTGTGCTTAATTGGACCCAGTGAACCAATTGACATTGATTTGTTGAACCTCTCACCTTTGACCTCCGTGTCCTGCTGCCGAAACAGTCACCTAGACGATGCTTTCCTGCCCACCTTAAAAAAAAATAATGTAAAAATATTATGAAACTAAAGGGCTTTCTTTCACTTCTTGCAAGGGTCAATGTGCACGAAGGACATAGCAGACACTCCCTTAATCAGATGATCAACGGTTTGATCCCCAGGCCCTCTTGTCTCTCGTCTGTGTAGCCTCGGGCAAGACATCCCAAATTGCTCCCGAATGGTGGTGAATGCTTGGTTGGTCCTGAGGGGGCCATCAGTGTTGATGGTGTACAGCATCCGTATGACACGAGTGACATAAGAAAGCCAGGGCGAATCAATCGTCCTGCGTTCCTTTCATTCGGCGCGCATTAAGCTGTTCCTATGTTGCCACCATTTCGGGTGCCACTCGTCGCCAGCATTCAGCAGGGAGACGAGGGCCCTAATCAGAGAGCAGCTCGACGGACAGAACAGCACCTCTCCTAATGATTACAACTCCTTCTGATGCTGAAATGGGGAGATGAGCTCGTCATCAGAACTTCACTACGTCACTAAGCAGGAAGGAAACCTTGTGGACTGCAAGTAATTGAAGTTTCACTTCTTGAATTTTGGTCGCAGAAAAGATGAAGCTTCAGCTGCTGTAAATGCAACTCCTTGGATACCCTTTATGTTAAATGATATAGATAGTAGGCCTATTTTAAGCCTTGCTGGAATTGTAATCCAAACCTCCTGCAGAATAATGCTACTGGAAATAGTGCATGACCGCTGCCTCACTGAACCGATGGGTTCCTCTCATGTTTCTACCTGGCACTCCTTCTGCATTCTATACCTCTGGCAGTTGCCAGAATGTCAATAATAATGAAGCAATTAGAATACCAGTACTCTTTACATTTACAAACCAGTAAGCTGGATTCTAAACAATACCGCAAGCATTTCATCTGTCTGGTTCCGCAAGGAGGACTGTATGTAGATAAACAGCTTATTCTAAAGTTGCGTTAACACTATTTTTATTTTCAGGCAGTAAAACATTAAAGAAAACATACCTAGAAATATTCCATTTCTGCCCCCTTAAATGCTCTACACGGTCTTTCAAGCTTGCAGCTGGATCGACACGGCGTGGATCAGAACATCAAAATCCTCCCCTGAAACACAACATTAAGATCAGAGGCAAAATGGAAAACCTCTGGGAGATAAAACATGCCATTGGGAAAGTTAGCCAACATATCGGAATGATTTCAGCACTAATGACAGGAAAGCTACTGATCTGACAAGAGATTTTGAATAAACAAACCATCCATATTAAATTTGTTTCCCCCGGATCCTCTGTTCTGTATGTTTTTCATAGGAAAAAGCAGACGAGCAGGAAAAAAAGACAATTTGCTAATCAGTGTCAACGGAAACTGTCACCACTGCTTCACAGCTGTCGGCTACGCGACTACGTTGCCGAAGGGCATTAGAGGATTTTTTTTGTATCTGGATAGTTAACGCTTTAATCAGGGATGGTTGATGGCAGGAACTGTCACATGAACACCCTCCCAGATCCCACTGGAGCAGATGGAAAACGTTGCACCGTTTAGATCATCAGTTTTATAGACATCGATGGCAAAATATGAACTACAAACTGAAAAAAAAAGTATATTGAAGTGTGTCTGTAAAAGCAAACTCATTGACTGAGCATTCGTAATCATTTCTGAAAGATCGAGGCCTTTTATTATTTGAATTTAATAATAATACTAATAATACCTGGGTTGGCATGGTGCTGTCCCTGCTGCATGCAACATGGTTAAGTCAAAACAGAATAAAGTGTAACATTGTTGTTGATCGCAGAAGTCATGTAGCATACAAAGCATTCAGAGCAGTTAAAGCGCTTAATGATGGAGAACATCAGCTGCTTAAACTCCATAAATCAATCCCAAAGTGTGTTACATTTTTCAACATAACCTTGCAAACTATTTTAAAAAGACGGCCTTTGTTCACAAGGAACCAAACAGCGATTAACATCAGTGCGCAACATGAGACGCACAAAGAAAGTGTGACGTTTTGGGTCTTGTGGTTGCCCTCGTTAGCTGACGCCGCGCAATTCTTCCAAATCAATAGAGCAATGCCAAGAACATCCCACCGATCGGATACGTATGATTCTAATGATCAAACACACGTATTCCCAACGACACATTTTGAACCGGACGCGGCCCTAGCGCCCGCACGTGGCTGGTGGAGCACTCGTCCCAGTAGCAACGACGGGACAATTATCTCACGGCAAACAACACCCTGCCGTCACCTGCCGCGATCGAAGGAATCAATAGGACTCTGAGAGGAGGAGGAAAAGGTGAGGAGATGTCGGGGGGGGGAGGCAAAATGGAGGAACATGGCGCTAAAGGCAGATGGAACGAGGAGAAATGCGAGACAAAGAGTAACATTGTTGCAGAGCCCTTACATGTGACATGACAGACCCTGTATTCACCGTGTTGGACTCATTTCTGAGCCAATTGTTCTCAAAATTACTTAATTACAAATATAATTGGTGATCTTACACTTTACAAAGCCATCCCAATTTAATCCTTAGTGTTTTTTTTTTTTTTTTTTTTTTTAGAGAGCACCCATAGAAAGCTTTCGTAAAAGGTGAAGGATCACCTTTTATTACATATACATAATATCAGTCTAATTTGTAAAGGGTATTATGCATTATGGCGCCGCGGCTTCACAAGGCTTCACAGGTGAGGTATAACTTTTTGATTTGCCTGTGTTCCAGCTAAAATGTTCCGTAGAACATATTTCCATTTAGACAAACATCTAGTAGCTTATTGGGAAACCAAACTGCACACGGTACATTTTGACTCGAAATTGCTCATTTAACCTACACCCACACTGCAGCAAGACTTAATGGCTTCTGTTTGTCAGAAATATAACCATTATCTTCACACAACGAGATGTATGCCTACTGCGGTTGCTACGCAACACAACGGTACAGCCTTGGGGCACATGGACGCAACTGGTGCGCTCCAGTGCGCGGGGCCGCAGACGGAGAGATTTACAAAGAGCAGAGGCGTGACAGGGAGATCCGGATCACGCGACTGACAGAAGGCGGGTCGAAAGAACGAGGTACAAAAAAAAATAGACTCCTGTGGAGGCTGAAAGCCAAACTAACTTAAAAAAAAGGAGTGAAAAAAGTCATCTTGTCATTGTCGGGAGAGGTAATCTTCTCGGTCGGTGGTCAGCGCCTATGGACACAGACATTTAATCCAGTTTTGATGAAGGTGGAGGGACAGTTTTTCCCAGTCAGGTTTCTATTCGTTATAAATGGCTGCCAGATGGGAAAATTGCCCGGTAACCGTCCCTTTTATGAATTATGCCCAGGGGGTGAATTTCCTTCCTTTATTCGTTCAGCAAAATACTGCGATGAAGGCAAAATGGCACAATGGTTATATTGTCCCCTTTCACTGTTGCTTATGAGGTGTTCTCACAAACTCACAATATCCGTCTTATTTCCAAAGAGCTGTTGGAGGTATTTAATAGTCGTTAAGTGTTCAACACGTCTCGATGAGAGCGACAGTTGGTGCTGAATTAAAGTCTGTTTTTTTGTAACACCAAAGATTATTGCCAGTTTTATTGCAATACGGAAAATGATGAAAAACGATGTCGTCAAGTGTCTTCGTCCCTTAATTTGGTTGCTCACAGACACACTATTGGAGTCAATAATAAGGTTGGGAGACGCATCATCCTGTCGTATGCCCTTCTAATGCCACAAACTAATAGCTCGGACATAAAATAACTTCTAAACCCCCCAAAGGTCAAATTACGAATCTCCTCATAGTTATACATCATCGAAGGCCACATGAGTTTTGCCTTCTCAAAGTCAGGCTGATGAGCCGTGTGGACTTGTCATTGTAATGAGGAAGCCTCATTATGAACCAAATCACCCTGATCTGTGAGGGATCCAGCAGTAAGTAAGAGCACTCTCATTGTACAAACGCTGCTTTCACTGCAGATGCAATACTGTGCAAGGCGACATTGCTCATATCAAGAATATGAGGGTCAAGAATATTTCAACAACAACAAAGAAAACAAACTGGGAAACGGAACACCATTCACTGTTCGAAAGCAACATATCTACCCCGAGAAGAATGGAAAATGTTTACGTCTCAGCACCAGAAGCTGCCACTTTAAGGTCCGAGGCGACGCCAATTCAGGGTATCATTCCAGCTGTCTTCTTTTGTTTACTCCTCCATGGTACGCAGTTGAAATGACAAAGAATAGATACGCCGGGAAAGAAAAAAAAAAAAAAAACATGCTCTGAGAAAGAAAGAGTTCAGATGAAAAAATTAAAGCGGGACAGATGGGTGGGGAGGGGGTAGGGGGGGTTACCGCGTTACAATAAAAGACACATTATCTCCCAATGTTAATGTTTAATGTGTCAGCGCTGCGGCCACCAAGACCCTACTTTAGATTAAATTATTAACAGAACACAGCTGTTGACAGCAGTGCCGGCCCGAGCCTCTTGGGGGCCCTAAGCAGAATTTTATTTGGGGGCCCCCCCTCCCACCACGCACAGTCACCTGTGCGAGAAGATAATTGGCACAAATGTCACGCTATACTGTTATAGCGAAAATTATAAACGAATACAGTGAGGTTATAATACAAAGCTAGGGCTGCTTGCAGCATAAGCAAACTCGTTCGCTTATGCCTTGGGCCGGCCCTGGTTGACAGCTAAACTTCCTGTCGGAAGAACACACAGGGAAGAAAGAAAAGGATTCTAAAGTCATGACTTGCAGGTCATTTGATCTGATGCATAATGTGAGTAGGAGTGTGTGTGTGTATGTGTGTCTTAATGGAGGCACAGCAGAGCGTGTTTAGATGGGGTTGATGACTGTGCTTGATGTGGTGGCATCGTCACACCTGCGCCGCCATCTGTGCCCGTGCGCCTCCTGTGCCCACTGTGACTCCTGGCACACAACACGTGTCGCAGGGAGAAAACCCAATGAACACGTCTCACTCTCCTGCCCTGTGTGCAAGGAGGAGACAACCGCTTTGTGTTTTTATAGGACAGAGTCAAAAAGGACTTGATAGAATTGTAAATAGACAAGCAACTTGTCCTTCCAATTAAATTTCAAATGTCAAACCACACCGTTGTGATAAAACATGTATGAAGTTCAACACCTGTGATCTCTTTCTCTCTCACACACACACACACACACACACACACTTTGTACACTTCCGAAATGAAGGTGTGCACAGCCTTTCCCACTGACGCATGTGAGGAACGCAAAGAGAATCAGGAATGAAAAGAACAAAAGAAAAAAATAGGGGAAAATATAAAGAACGCAGGCCACCGAAAATCAAAGGAACGAATGAATTAAGCAAAAGTAAAAAAAAAAAAGACATTTTCGCTGAAAGTGGTAAAAAAAAAAAAAATCTCCCGAGGCCTGAAAAAAATAGAACATAATGAATTAAACAAAACACACAATACTCCTTCGACGCAGATGCGAAAGGCACACTCACGCAGAGTCGACGCGAGATGCAACGCGGAGCTTCCTCCAAGCGCGGCCCCCGCTTTCCACCGTCCGTGGGACCGGCCAGGGACCCGGCTGGAGCGTTTAGCGTGCTGCCCAAATCCACAATAACAAAGAGAGCAAACAGAGGCGGCTGCAAACCCCCTGCCCCCACCCTACCCCCGAGGCCGAGGGGCACTATGCACCTCCTAAGTGGAACACTCTGCGTTGTCACAACGTTTCTCATGAAGCTCAGCGGGACGGGGCCACGTGCTCCCTTCATCACCAGGAACTCTAAACGGGCTTTGTCAGGCCCGCTAATGCACGCTCGTGGCGCTGCAGGTCTCGCCGAGTGTCTGCACGCGCTCATGTTTGTGCGTACAGACTCTCTGCACTCTAACGGGGGGGACGGACACGTCTTTAAATTTAACAACATATGGGACTTTTGTTAGAATGTTCTCTTCCCGCGGCAGGAACACGCGCACACACACACACACAGTTTGTTTGCAATGCGGTTCGCAGAGCCGTTCGAGGGAAGAGTCGGGCTCCGACTCAGCAGCCCAGTGGCTCTAATTGTTGCCGGTCATTGGTTAAATGTTCCACCAGTTTCCCTCTCACGCCAAGAGGGGACATCATAATGACGAGGGCGAGAGCGGGAGGAGATGAGGGAAGTAGATAGACGGAAAGAATAAGCGGCGTTGACGTGAAAGTGATGAAGAGGAGCCAGGGAAAGGACGGAGGTTGATCTCACAAAGCTTAGGGAGACACCGCATCAGAGGTGACTAACGAGGGTGATGATGGTTTTCGTAATCTAAGGAACACAAGGTCAGTAAATTGAAGGTCAGGGACGCCGTGATGAAGACGATGGAGGAAGTCAAATGGTTTGGATGGACTGCTAACAAGGGTTGAGAATACTGAGAGGAATTCAATCCACTCTCACGCTTTCACTATAGAACCTCGCTGATTTATTTTTTTGCTATCCAGTTCAAGGTAAACTGGATAGTCGCCTCATTGTGACAGGAAGTTAGGAAAACAGGGGGTTAGCGCGAGATAATGTGGCTTCTGTGCCTGAGATATGCTCATACGAAATCCCTTCACCTAATGTTTCTACAAAACGCCTGCTCATTACTTGTAGCATATTCAACCGGGCTAGACACACAAGCATTTGGGCTTAAGTGTGTTATTTTCTTTCGATAATCGCATTTGGCTTGCCTTTTACGATCTCTTCCATTTGAATGAAATCCCTCCTCCCCTGATCTTGTTCTCTCACGCACTCCCTCTCCCTCTCTGATATCCATCTCTGCAGGCTCTCACCTGGTAGGTGGGTAAACCCTAATCCCCCCCCCGGTGTCTGGGTCTGATCGCTCTCACTGCACCGCGCGCCGCTGACCTTGTCACAGTGCTGGGTTGACGAGGCAGGAAGCAGGACCCCAAATGCAGCGTTTCCAGAACCGGTACTTTAATTAAACCAATAACCAGATGCCAACGGGCAAACTGCAGCCCGGGCTCCAATAGGGCCAATCGACCAACAAACAATGATGCGATACGGAGGCAACAGACACACAGGGCTTAAATATACAAGGGCGGTGCAGGTGATTGGACACAGGTGGAAACAATCAGACACGGCAGACAATCACAGGTCAAGACAGGAAGTGAAGTTACCCCAGGAACACCAGAAACATGAAACTACAGAATAAGACAGGAAGTGAACCCAAACCGTGACGGACCTCTTGGCGTAGACACACACACACGCACGAAAACACACACACACACACACACACACACACACACACCAGCTCTCTTTATAACTGACTTTTTTTCACACAAATGTCTCACTCACCTCTTCTTCCTATGAGCTAAATCCTCCCATTTTCACTCTGTCCCTGTCTCCGGCCTGTAGTGGTTTATGTTTCGCTCTTGTCTTCTAGGTCCTGTTCCCTGGTTTGACAGTTTAATCACAGAAAAAACCACAAATTCAGTGTCTAGGTTTTCTAAAGATCTCATTCCTCCTGACTGAGTAACACAGGATTATTTGTGCCGCATGCCAATACTTGAACTAATATAGACACTTCCTGTAGCACAATGTGGATTTTATCTGTTTAATTAGTGTTGTAGAGCATTGAATGTTTTATCTCCTTTATTAGACACAATTGGATTTAACAGTCAATTTCCTTTTGTCTCTTGCATTATGACTGCGATGCATCAATTTATTTCTTTATTGTGTCATTATTTTTTTTTTATTGTGGTTGTGCATCGTAAATCACACATCTGGTGCAACTCTCCCTCAGCACCTCTACTGTGCCACTGGAACTGTGAAAGCCTTTTTTTTTACAGCAAAAGTTTCAGCCTTGCACCTTTTTTGAAACAACTCTACATTCTGATCATTATATCCAGACTTCCTTTGACTTTCAGAAATATATAAAAAAGCTGAGTTAATTAGGCTTTTGTCCATTTTTAGTCCTCCTTCCCTCTTCATCTTTCATCTCCGTCAAAAGATATTTTGCTCTAGTGGACCATCCCACTGATTTAAGTAGTCTAAGTGGAGGGTCACCGACAATAATTGTCATAATCATCATCATGATTATAGCTCACGCTCTCTAATTGGATTAACCAAATGTAGACTGCGGGCTTGCCACTGGCTACATATCTCACGCAGCCTTTTCCTCCCCATCTGCTGGCACGGCTACTTATTTTTATTATTTTTATAAGGCCACTGTTACTGCGCCCGGTGCTTTGTGCTACCTTTGTCCATCTGTTTGTGAGGCAAAGTAGGCAACGGCAGAAGGGGGGGCGTAAAGGAACAAATCAAAGACGTCAGCAGCAGTGCACGTCTAAAAGCGGAACGGACGTCTTTGTCTGCAGTTTGTTTAACTTTCACAAAGGGGACGTGTGCCGCTTTTAGTGATTGCTTGTGCGTGCATAAAAAAAAGTGACACCCAGGATTGGATTGTCTGCTTGGATGCCGGCTGGCAAACAAACTGCATATTTTATGCATTCATAATTATCTTAAGTCCACGTGTGAGTCAATTTCTGTCTTTGCTTCTGCACGGTAATGTTCCTGGGTAGACATTTGGAGAAAAAAAACAACAAAACGGCACGGTCATCATTTCAAGGGAAAAAGTATTTTCCCCCCCGACAACATGATTAAGGCTTCACAAGCATTTCTAATCATAGTATTTAAAGGTCTGGGAAGGAATGGGTAGCACAAACACAGCACTTTTACCCATGAGACCAGTGTTTTTGTATTGTGTAAAACTCCTTTTTCACTAAGCCGTATCGAGTATTACTAAAAAAAGAACAACGCAGTCATGTTCATGTTTATTTGTTCTGTCTCAATGTTAAACATGAATCATCTGTTCAAGGAAGCAGGACTGAGGATGCAGGTTTGTTATATGGGAGTTCCCATTTCCCCGTTGACATGGTTGGAGCATCCCTTGATTGTACAGAATGTTTATAGTGCGTGTCTGTGTGTGTTTGTGTAGGGAAGCAAAGAAGCGGGAGGAATATGATTGCACAAATCCCTGTAATGTACATGCCGTTAGAATGCATATGTTGAAAGAAAATATCATGCCAAGCGTACACTTACAAAGACAATTTCACAGTAAATCTCATTAATAAATGTTTTAAATAATCTATCTTCTCCACACTTAACAAAATACTTCAGCCAGGACACACAATCACACGCCAATGTGGATGCACCAGAGGAAGAAGGGCCGTGGGTATAAAACAGTGACAGGCAAATACAGAGCCACACTGCTGTTAGTCTAGAACTAGACCGCATGAAAGCCATCTCATCTTCAAAAACAGACACACACACACACACACACACACACACACACACACACACACACACACACACACACATACACACACACTCATGCAAATGGCCAGGAGTGTAATTTGAGCAGACAAAAGATCAGAGCAGTGCGCCGACTTCCATCTTAATGCTCCCTGATAGAAGAACAGCGTCACGATCCCTCGCGACCGTAGCAGGTTTTTTTTTGTTTGCTTTACCTCGGCCACTTCAATCAAGGCCCATTTGTCGGCGTCTCGTTACTTTGTCTGCTGTCAGAGGCTTCAGGACGCAACAATGTCAGGACATTTGGAGGAATAAGTGCGACGAGTGAGCGCCAGACACCCGAGTCAGAAAAAGAAAGATTCTTGTCCGTCACTCTACTTTGCTGCTCTGTAGTCTTCAAAATCTACTCGTGAACCCCGAGAAAGCCACGCAATGCGCAAGCACACAGACGCAAGCACACACGTAACGGCTTCGCAGACAGCTGGCTGCCGACAAACTGCTTACACACCTCTCTGGGTGCCAATGCCTGGAGTCAAATCATCCAACACTTTTCACACGGGGAGCACTTGGCCAACTCTCTCCCCGCGGGTGGGGGGCTACATCGAAGGTGTCCTTTTCGTTGCGACGTAACAACGCTACGATGGACACACACTTCCTGAAGAATCACACCCGCGCGCTACACTCAGGCAAAGACACACAACCGCGTGTGCACACTGGTGGAGTAATTACAGACATTTTAATCACTGAACTCTACTCCTGCGGCGCCCAGCAGGGAGCGCCGGGTTGTGGGCAGGAGAAGAGGCCCTTGACTCATTTCAACCTTAGTTTAATGATCGTTGTTTGCGCCCGAACGCTACTGTGGCATATGCAATTTCTTCTGAAGAATCTAAAGAGTCTACAATGGGTTTAAATAGATTAAATGCGGCTTTATTGTGCTTCAGAGAATAGCTTGAGAACTTGATCAAAATTGGTCGTGGTAGTTGTTTAGGAATTTGGATGGTTTCAAAGGTTGAAATTTGTTTTTAAGCCTTTAAGCAAACGAAACGAAACAAACATTATGACAAAATGTATAAATGACAAGAACATATGGTACATTTTGTTTGTGCAAAAAGTCAGGGTTTTGTGAATGAAAATATAACGATTTAGCCTGACGTAGTCATACTCAATTCTAGTCAGAATGTGAGTCTGATACTGCCCCATTGAGCTGTGATTATGGGCCGTGTTTCAAACGAACCAGAAAAAAAAATGCCTCTGCACTCAATTGGATAGACCTACAACCAATAAGAGCAACAGAGTGTGTGACGTGTGTTAAGCGACGCCTAGTTGCCGAATCCCGTAGGAAGGACGCCAAAAACATCGTTCTTATCAACAAATGCCTTGATCGCGTTTCTCTGTTCCTCTTAAAATTAATTTGCTGTCGATATCTTTCAGAATAGACCTGATGGCAGAATCTGCACACCTCAATTCTCCAGCGGCAGCGAACGTTGGTGTAAACAAATTCAACCCAAGCGCTCTTTGATGACGTTGTTGATTACGTTAATGTTGATCATCTGTCCATCATCGTATAAAGCCCGCCCTGACAATTTGATTGGGCCGTCCGATTTTGGTCGGGCAATACTCGCGGCACTATGGAGCAATGCCAGACCGAACTTCCCGACCAAGAAACGTTGTGGGCGGGACTAAGTTCGGAATGGCACCCAGGCTGATAATGAACAATATAATAACCAAAAACTTTACTTGAACTTGAAACTATCTGGTTGAAGTTAAACCTCCTGCTGTAACACAACTGCTTTTAAATAACCTTGAATAAACCCAAATCAAGAAACAGCACGGCGGCAAGAATAAAATCACTTGAATTAAAGCAATCACCACTCTTCACCCAAACTGCGTACAGCTTCAACTTTTTTCCCAAAGTCCCGGATTCCACTGGATGGGTGAAAAATTACAGGTGTGGCTTCCTGGGATGAGAACACCTGTGTTTTGTTCCACATTAGTTGAGGAAGGGGAGGAGGGGCCACCAAGCCGGAGCTCCCTGGGTGGACAAGGCCTCTCCTAACTCCCATCCCCACCCTTCCCCACCCCTCCCCTCCCCGCCCCTCCCCTACCTTCCCTTCCCTTCCCTTCCCTTCCCTCTCCCTGCCTTACAGTTCAGTAGATTAACTGGAGCACAACAGAGGCCAGTGCTATCGTCGGCTCGCAGCCTCCTCAGCCCCACTGGCCACACAAGATATCGCTCACCCACACACACACACACACACACAGACACACACACGCATGTGCACTTAGCTGTACGCCAACAGCATGACTCATGCCTGCAAACCAGGCATGAGTCACACACACACACACACACACACATCTTACTGTGCCCGGAGGTTCATTAGTGACATCAAGGCCACTTCAATAGGACCAGCACTTTCCGAGCACCCGGTGCACACACACACACACACCAGTGGCTTCTCTGATTCTGTCTATACATACACACACACACATGAGTACCCACATCTTCATGTCCCCTTTGTATGTAGATGCCTTTGACGTAACATGTGTACAGAGATAAAAGGCCATTTGTCTGCGTGACCGTCCATCAAAGAGTCATGTGACTGCAGCCTCGCAGTGCGGCTCTGAACTCGCCTCAGCCAGCAGGACTTACATACTGTAAAATATGTCAGGATCAACAATTCACTATCTAATTACTTCAAGGTCAATTACAGCAGCACTCTTTGAAGTTTTGCAACGGAACATCAAAGGTGTTTTTTTTCCTTTTTTTTTCCACTTCAGGAATTCAAAGCTATACGATTCAGTGGAGTAATGTAAAAGGAAAAAAAAAAGGGTGGAGGAAAAGGGGGGGTTGGATGTGAAAATGAGGGTAGACATTCTGGATACACAATTCCAATGCAAGGATACAGAAAGAAGAACATGACAAAGAGGGAGAAACATTTGTCATAATTCTTTCATAGGGTATTGCATGGGACTTGTCGTACATGATGCATGAGGTGAATGTCATGTTCGTACGTCTGCCGTTGAAATAATCCCCCGGAGAGGAAGTCAATGTGAGGCAAACGCCATGGCAACAGTTGGGAAAAATTCATTCAATCATTCAATAATCCTGCTGTGATCTGATGTGCCACGTGTTTAGTAATCACCGTTTTAGTCTTTTGGCTTATTTCTCATTTTCTAATGACGTCTCCCAGTTGAAGGATACAAGCTGAACCCTGCAGTTCAGAATAATTTGGAACAAAACGTCATTACTGTACCGTGTAAATTACTATCATTTGGAGGGATAAATTATTACCAAAAGAACAGGCGGCGGGAGTATTTTACATTTCTTCAGCTGTTACAGTTGTAATGTAATATGTCAAATTACTGATTTTTGACCATGCTGAGAATGTTACCGCAATCTAAAATACAATGATACTTTGTGTTTCATTATCTAATGAGCCTGAAACTGTAGACTTTCAGTTTTGATAAAAATAAGACAAATCACACTGCATCTGAAAACCTGAGGTCACCACGCAAGCTGAATATCAATGAGCAATATTGAATTCCCTTATGTGATGACAGAATTAAAGTAATTGCACATCCCTGACATCTGTTTGCTTGTGACATTTCAAATCATGCTAACCTTCGTTAGCTCACTTAATGAGAGCAAAATTTGCAAAAAGGTGACTAAAGGTGAAACATTCAAAAATTAAGAGCGTGTGTGTGGGTGAGGGGGATTTGACTTTTTAAAGAGTGGGTTTTACAGCAATATAATTCACGGTATGTGGGTGGTCGGGTCATGAAAGCAATTGAATCACTGTGTTACACACAGTATTGTGTGTAATACTGATGTTTATTCACATTGCAGAATTAGGATTAAGACTGTAATGAAAGGAACTCTTGACTTTTAACACAGAGACTGTTTGGGACCAACGTGTAACCAGCAACGCGCTACGGACAGATGTTCACGTCCCGAGCATGTTTTTCTTTTTCTCTTATCCAGTAATTGGAGCCCAAACCATGATTTTTTTTGTACTGTGTGTGTGTGTGTGTGTGTGTGCGCGCGGGAGAGACAGGTAGTGAGGTGGTTTCTTATGACGAATCCATCTCCCCTCGCCTCCCTGCATTAGCATTGCTAATGCCAGTAAGTGGTTTAAGAGTGGTGCCATGAGGAACACAAAGTCAATCTAGACACCAGCGAATGCGTAGGGGTTGTCTGTATACTTCACACAAAAGACACACAAACACACACACACACACACACACACACACACTTTCATGAAAGTCAATGACAGTTTGCCAACAACTCCGCTGCTCCTTCATCTGGGGTCACACACGGTGATAGAGAGGGAACTATCTGCAGGGCCGTGTGTGCGTGCAACACTGTTTGTTTACCCGTCTTGCGTCTGTGTGTATGTGTGTGTTTTTTTTAGTGTCTGCACTAATTGTGTGTGCAGGACAACGTGTCTCTGCGCTGTTTTTGAAAAGTAAAAAGTATCAAGGAGACCTGGAGGGGCGTCGCTTCCTTTCGCAAGGAGGGTTGAAGAGGAGACACGAGAGGAGCAGCGCGGCAGCATCCTCGTCTCGTCCTTGAGCAACAATCCTTCACGCGCCCTGGCGACGCGTACCCTCGGCTCTCGCCATCGTAACCGATGATGCAGCGCGACGACGTCCCGGGGAGCCCAGATTGTTGCCCGTCTTTCCTGACAGAGCCAGAGGTTTTCGGCATCCATCACCCCTGACCCCCCCTTCCCTCCCCCCATCCCATCCCTTCCACTCGCCCCCCTCGCCGACCGGTGCCACAAAGCCACTTCCAACAATGCAGTAGGGAAGATGAATGAGCCTGTGTCGTAATGTCCCACGAGTCACCAAAAAAAAAACGACTTCTGGCTCGCTTTGGCCTGATGCTTCTAAAGTGATGTATGGAATGTAAATACCCTGTTCCGCGTATCAGCCAAAACCATCGCAGCTCTCATGCTGAGTGTTTCTCATATCTCAACTTTTGAAAAAAAGGATGCTTCTCATTCTGATAAAGGTGACTTTGGAGAAATTAAGGATTTCAGTGGGTGTGCAATCTGCGATGCAATATTAATGCACTTTGATGGGTTCACAATGTGAAAGTGGCCTTTTACAAAAATCCATGCACAAAGGATTCCCAGGGGGGGGATCAAATCCCATCCTCTTAAGTATAAGTATAAGTCCTCTTAAGTGTATTCTACATATACAGTATCTTTTAAAATGCAGTGTAGGCTTGTTTTGACCTCCTTTCAAGACTAAATGGAGGTAAGTTTGGCGTCATTATCATGGTAATATTCAGGATAAAACATGCGAAAGCTGTCGTGCCTTGTACAGGTCTGGCAGCTTCTTTGTGCTGAGAGCTATCCATGTCGGGGTCACATTCGATTCACATTGTTCATCAATTAGAGAGAGAACCAGCAAAAGCGAAGGCGAGACAGAAAATGTACTTTAATGAGCGAAAGCACAGCGGGACCGTCTGAGGTTTAACTACTTTTTGTTGGCTGAAAGCTATAGTGTTAAAAAATGTTCCTCCGGCTGTTGCAAACTAATACTAATAACTCAAAACTGTCCGATGAGAGGGCTGCTAAGCTATCATGCTATTCTACACACCCACGCTTTATTTAAAGCGCTCTGTCCCTGTAGCTGTCTGAATCCGTCTTCTTTAGCAGAAGGCCTGTATCGCTCTCACAACCTTTGTCCCCAGCGACATCATATATCTACAGCATTTACATGTCTGCTGCCACGTACGTTGACCTTCACTTACCAATGCGGAGCGTAAGTGCCAGTGATTGGTAGATACGGCGACGTGGCTGTCACAAGGAGTCAGTGAGGTTGCCACTCTGCATGCATTATTTAACAGGGGGTCAAAGAGGCTGACAGCAGGCCACGACCTGGTGTGGGAAGACAAAAGCTGTGCGTAGCTCAGCTCGGGGAAAGAGAAGTTTCCCTCCTCTGGCCGCAATCAGATGGAATCTGTGTATTCAGTCGCTCCTTTTAGTGTAAAAAAAAAATGTGTCTTCTAATGCCATAATCATCCTGAATCTACCGTTCTAAATGATTATCTTTTGTCATTTTATTGCACTTGATGTAGGTCCTTATTCTACTGTTGTTAACTGCTAACCGCGATTAGCGACGCTTCAGCAAACCAAGAAAAACAAAAATAAAATTGACACGATTAGTGTCTTATTGGATGAAAACATGAGTAAATATTTGGTGCAACCTGTGGACACTGACCACATGAACAAATAACTACTGATGACGTATTTCATTTACTTATTTTCAATAACCTTTCAATTAAATACCAGCAGGTAAAGCATAAAGTAAAGCATTAAGTAGAACATACCATGGGTCTTCTGTCTTGTCCAGATGCATGTCACACTGATCCTCACACTACTTCTGGCTTGATCTAGTTAAATTTGAACCTGATCACGTTGGTTGATCCATGTCAGTCCGGGTTCTGCTGAAGAGGCGGCCCTTAATGCGCGGGGGGCGCGGGGGGGGGACCCTTAAAACGCAGCCGCTTATGGAGAGAGGCCCCTGCAAAGCGCGTCTGCACTCGGACACGCAGCGGGATGAGGAGGACGCCAGAGTGCTGCGCCGGGCGCCTACACTCCGGGTCAAGCCCATAATAGACTACATCATCGTGTCACCCGTGCTCATACAGTTTGTTTGCATGTAATATCCGGTTTGTTCCGACCCTCTACGCAAAAGAGATTATGGCTCCTGATAAACAAGAGAAGCAGGGGTCTAAAAATCACACTCACGTAAACTGAATAATTGGATCCATTAGTCATCGTAATGAATATGCGCTGGGACTCTGCAGCATCTGCACTTGTTGAAATTACCCAATGTGCTTTGGATGCAATAAACAAGCTCTGGGTATTGCCTCCACAGGAAGCAGCCTGTGTCTCAAGTTAGGAAATGAGCACAATTCTGAAGTGGGAGTTTTGAGGTTTGCAGCACAACTATTACCCAAATGGGAGCAAAGTATAAATCGGTTTGCTCATTGTGACAACAGAGAAGGCCCGAGGAAGCTGTCGAGGAAGGCAGACCCTCTCGTGTTGCCTTGCAAATAATCATGGCGCAATAGATGACGGACAGGAAGGGAAGGAGGGTAGAATCGCAAATGAGACGAGGTGCAAGAAGGGCGGCGTCCAGAGAAAGTGTGTAACATTGGAGAGACAAAATAAACGCAAGAAGCAAAAGGTGCGTCGGAGCGACGGTGAGGGGGCCTCCAGGGTTGTTAGTTTTAATTGGACCCGAGGCTGCGGGACACGCAGCGACAACATCAAAGGTCAGATATGTATCAAGCACTGCTGGGAAAATGTCGACCCACGAGGGGAAGGACGTGGAAGAAAGAGGTAAAAAAAGGTAACTCTACTCGATGTAAGACACCCTGCAGAGGGAAAGATGAGTAAAATGTTTGAACTTAGAAGGCTGACGACAAACACCATGAAAAGTACTAAACTAAAAAATGATCTAGACTAACAAGGCATGGCATGATAGGGCTTATTCTGCTGTGCTTCCATTGTGGTCTGGAAACTATTAATCGTTTAAAGTTCTATTGAAATATCAGTTTGTGCGGCCAATGGCAATGGTTTTGTATTAAAGGAATATATTTTAACATTTTAAATACTAATAAATAGTCTGTATTAGACAGGGGGCAGTGTACATTGATGAAAATGATTGATAGATGGCCCCGCTCTGTGCCTGTCTTAACTGCTTCCCTATTTGAATGAATGCCTTCCAGGAGGCAGTCTGAAAGGGTTCAGTTATAATCCTTTAGTTGAACATTTATCGGATCTCGCCCTCCTCTTCGATAGCCGGCATTGTATTGTCTCAAGAATCATATTTTATACGTAAAAAAAAGAAAAAAAGAAGGAAATTAGAAAAGTGCTACACTGCACAAAGGATGATAACATACCAGGTTCCACCGAAAGGCACGCATTACCAGCCGAGATAGGCAAGCTGAGAACATTGGCGCACTGTATCATTTTCTAAATCTGCCGACACCGGCGGCACATTACGCTTTAAACTATTACAATGCCGCGCATCACTGATACGCCACTTCATTTCTTGAGGAGGACAAAATATACTGGAATGGCGATTAACTCGGTTCCAGTTGCAATGGTGGAAGTAGCGACAGGTCAGCTGCTCTCAGCGAGATTGTGAAATAGTGTTAATTGACAATGGCCTCTTCAATTACTCTCGTGTCAAAAAATCGTGAGACGCGAGAGCCTGTGCGCAGGTATCTCTATGTGTGTATGCGTGCGTCTGACCGGTTGTGTCCACAAGGCTGACGCTTTCATACTTTTGCCGACAGAATAACATCAGGATTAACCCAAACTGACACGTTCTGATGGACTCTGTGTCGGCATCGTCCTCCGCTTCATTACGCCCGCTGACACTCACACAGGAATGCACGAAAAACACACGTACGCACACCCTGCGCGCTCCTGTCTGCTACGTAGCTTCATGTGATTAGCTGAGGGAGCGCATCGGAAGGAGGCGCAAGGGGCCTCGGAGGAATAAGTAGACAAGGCTGATTCTGCCTTTTAGTCACGGCGATGGAATCAATCACTGCTCCCAAATGGCTGTGTGATTTATGTTTAGTGGAGGGGGTACGGACTCTTTATATGAAAGAAGAACTTGTTTTACACAATCCGGTGGTACATTTGTGACAATGACATATAGTACGGCGGTGTAACATGACAATGATGGGCTCTGGTGTATGCCCCTCTCCAAATCATACGGACACTCGCACTTTTTTGTAAAAATCTGTAGGCCTGTCCGTCTGCAAATAGGTCAGCAGAGAAAATGTTTCACAAATAGATAAAGCAATAAAAAGATTAGCACAGATGATGTCTTTTTATTTTACTTTATGAGCCACACACTGCTCAGTCAAGAATATACACATATTTCCTTATGTAATGTTGACTCTGGTAAAGTTTGACACCCCTAAGGTATGAAGGAGCAGAGTTTCTCCAACTGAGTGACTGACCTAAATTCTGTTGCCACACAGCGAAGCATTGTGATGATACATGTAGCACCGGGGGAAAAAAACAACCCGTTTGAAAAGGAATTTTTAGACTTATTTTCCCTGTGTCTATGTAAGAGCTACTAAAGTGCAACAACAGTTTTTGAAGATTTTAAGTTTGAAGATATTGTGCTCTCCATCTCATGATTTACGTCCGTTTAAGAAATCTGTTAAAAATTGATCTTCAACCTCGTCTGTGACCAGACTGTTTGAGAAATCCACTACACTAGCTATTAGCACATCATGGAATAAGTGGCTGAATTCAAGAGGTAAAGTCAATATTGTGGATTCTGACCCAGCAGGTGCAGCATTTATCGTAGCATAAGTCGTAATAATAGTCTGTAAGCGATACACACTGATGTTCGCCTTTCACACTTAGCAGACATATTGTAGAAATCTCCTAACAATCAACGTGGATGGGTTACCACCAGGTGTGATGTCCGTCCTTAGAACATACAATGAGACCACATTGAATGGCAGCATTGAAACATGACATCACCGCATCGATCTTTGGAAAAGCAGCTCAAACTTTCAAGGTAAAAATGTTTGCTTGCATGAATATGAGCATTAGTTAGATGACTTTTAGCTTTTAGCTTTTGATGGAGGCCAGACATAATCACCTGATGGACTGACTTCCTTCCCCAAAATCTTTGGGGACTGCTTCAAAAAAGCTTGGAGACACACCAACAACACTTTAATCAAACTGTTTACATTCCAATGCATACTGTGCATGTGACTGGGAAAGGTCCCAGGAGGATGCTGCGTTTGTGTATTGTGTCGTCTGGCGCCAGAGATAAACAGCCTTCACCAAACTTGAACTACGCTCATTAGCGTGTGATAAATAATCCGCGCGGTGATAATTATTGTGCTAATTAAGAGAAGACGCATTGTTGGTACCGACCAGCAGCGAGTAATACAACTCCGATTGACATCAATATCACTTGAGCAGAGAAGAATGTGAAATGTCATCTCAAAATTGAATTTGATCCTCTATTTCACAGGTGCTCTACTTTCATTCTCCTTAATGTTTTATTAGAATCCTCTTCCTCCCGGACACCGGGGAGGCAGTGCGGGGAAACGTTTCATTTTGCCGTCTGCGGCCACTTTCACGCAGCTCTGTCCTTCCGCCGGTGTTCTTGTCCCCGAGCATCTCCGTGGCGACACCCTCGGATGGACCAGCTGGTTTGTGACACACTCCCGGCTTTGCAGAGGCACCTGTTGGTGCATCTGGGGACACGATAGACAAAGCAGCAGTGAAGCGCCGAGGGGGGAAAAATGAATGAAGATCAGAGGCCGTTTCGGCCTTCGGCCAGACGGCTGTGGTCACCGGAGGAAAAGGGACAAGAATACACACACGTGCGTCCACTGCTGTTCGACGGCACAGACGAAGGCACACACATGGCGGACATTGAAATAGACGGTCAGTTTAACCATTTCATTACGTTTCTGTTATTAAACCCATTTGTCTGTCAACGGAGACATTATCTCTGTTCATTAAGGCCGGATATGTTTAGTATTGCTGCGGGGCCCCGTATCTGTTCAGTGCACAGAATTAAGTTGAGCTGATAGCACAGTTAGAAAATTACTGCTGCTGCAACAGACCTCTGGTCAGATTCAATCTACCTGAATCAATCAAAAGTATTTTTTAAATTATTTTTTATTTCTGTTAAATTAAAACCAGACAAGTGTATTTATAGACTAGTTGACATCTCTTTGATGAAGGAAGTCATTTAAATGTAAATGTTGACTCAAAGGAACAGTTTTTTATGTTGTTAAAATAATGACTTTTGCTATTTTGGGGAACTAAAACTTTTTCCCCCGGTTATTCTGATATTGTCGACATTTCATTACTTTTTTATGGTTACAGTCATGTGTTGTTTTTGTGGGTTCTTACTTGTTACTGATTAGTAATGAGCGGGACTTGACTGGTACCACAAACAAATCTTCACAGTCGAGCTGAAAGAAAGCACAAAGAACAACACACATTTCCTACACTTAATTAAAAGTTTTCACATAAGTGCTTCTATGTTGTGATATTTTCTCTCGCTGCACTACATTTGGAAGAAAAATAATGCCGGGAGGTATTTTTCTGAAAACTGATCATTTAATGCATACACGGTAATCTCATGAAATATAATGCTGTGTTAAAATTTAAATAATAGTTTGACCAAGAATAACTTAAAAAAGGTAATTTAAAGCTCACAGCGTCATTAATCAAACACTGAAGCTCTACTTCTCCTAAATATGCAGCACTGCTGTTTTTATGTTTTCCCACTACATTTTTTATTTTTTTAAAGGTAGAGATCGTGTTGTCTTTACATTAAAATATAATATTTGAGGTTTAATGTAAAACCACGTGGAGGGAGGTGCAGGAAGCCCGCGCTCCAACATATCTAAAGGTTACGGTGGCCTTGAAGTGCAAATCACAACGGCAAATAAGGAAAACACAGCAGCAAACAGGAAAGCACGACGACAAATGAGAAAACGGCGAATTTTAATGGCAAATGTCGTTTGCCGTTAAAATTCACGGCGCCATACGGTGACACCAATAGATGAAGATACTTTACATCCACGAGTCACCGAGCACCAAGAGACCTGTGAGGAAGACCAAACACCGAGAGATTACGCAACCTGCAAGAGAAAGAAAAAAGAGGTTAAGGGAAAAAAAAAGAAGAAGCTACATGAAGCTTTTTTTTTCCTTTGAAAATCTTCTCATTACTCGACATGAAAGTGGTTTCCGTCAAAGTGGTTGGGAACAGCGACAAACCTTTTCCTTTAGCCGACTTCTTTTCACTTTATGAGTTCTTAGGATCAAATCTTGAACCAAAACCGTTGCATTCTTCTGACGTAGTAAAGGCATAGAATTCCGACAAAATAAACTACACCTTCTCTCGATACAAATCAAACCATCTCCGGTAGTGCAAAGTCTGTATACTGAAAGGATAGAGACCGGCAGCATTCATCAGACTCCTAAACATCGCCTCTTCCGCGCAGCATCTTTTAATGGTTAGGATTTGGGAAAGATTTAAAGGGATGTGATGCTCTTCAGGGTTTATTAAAAAAAAAAAAACACTCTTTTTTTGTTATCATCATCATAAGCATGTTCTTATTTCATTCTATGTTTTCACATCGCCCTTGCATTAAACGTGACAATGTAAAAGCTCTCACAAGCCGAATCTTCAGCTCCCCTCGCTATTTCAAAGCGGTCACTGTACTTGCTACATGCCAAACAGCTCGAATTAGCAACAAGCATGTAAAAATAGCATTTAACAGCAAAAGAGCCACAAGCACAAAACTCCAGCTGAATATTAATGCAGTTCACTTGCTTGATGTATGAGTAAGAAATAGTTTGATAACAAGTCCATCAATACTGTAATGTCAGTGGTGCCTTGGGAAATGAGTCCAAACTTTACCGCCTTTTACACCTCTGGGGACCAAGGAGATAAAAAGCAGAGGAGGTGACTTTAAGTGTAATGATACAACAGAAGTCTTAATAAAAATATCAGTGTGCATTCCTGGTTCTTTAGCGTGGCTCTCACTTTTAAGATGGTTAGAAGTTACATAAACGACTATGGTGACTCACCAAGTGTGAGCGTCTCATCCTGCTCATAGTGCGTACGAAGCCTACCCTGCTTTCCTCCCTGCTCCTGTAGTTCCCTCCTCCTCTCCACGGTACTGATCCTCGCTCCCGCTGCGTCCATCACTCTTCATTGTCCACATGTCTGTGGAAGGTCAATTGATCTGGTTTGGGACTGTGGGAAGTGTCTCAGCTGATTGTTTGTGACACACACACGCAGACAATGGTCCCTTCACTTTATCAAGGGCGGAAGATAAACAACTCTGGATTGGGAGGGAGACAAGGTGGGGATGTTAAGTGTGCTGCTTTTAATGTCTTCACACATCGCCTGCTTACCGATGCTGAATAAGGGCACTTGTCCTTCTCATGAAAGCATGCTGGTGTGCGTTGTGCTGTAATTTTTGTTTGTGTGTGTGTGTGTGTGTGTGTGTGTGTGTGCTTTACCGGTGAACATATGACCTTTGAAGACTTGCTGGGTTTGCATTCCTTTTCTTTGCAACAAAATCGACTAATAAATCAGAAGGGTCAATTACCCAATTTATTACAGGAAGAGCATGTTTGAGTTGAGTTTGAACAACAATACACAATACACAATACAATTGAGTACAATACAAACTCAATACAATTGAGTTTGAACAACAATACAAAAGGAATATATATATATACATGGTTTGCATTTTCAATATTATTCTGTATAATTACAAGTAAATTAACAACACAACACTATATCTGTAGTAGTTACAGTACACAGTCATCGCTGTACAGGCAGTCCCTTTTCTAACAAGATTAAAACAAAGACAAACAATGATAAGACAAAAAGTAGACAACATTGATTAGTGAATACAGCGTGAGGGATTGCAGTTTAGTGTCTCACTTTGTCGCTCCCTGCAGCACAGATTTAAGCCAGCTAATGGGGAGCCCGGGGAGTGACATTAACACATTTCATCTCCAGCAAGACAAGAATCAAAGCCTAAAGGTAGAAAATGGAAGTGGGGGGTGATTTTAATTCAAAGTGATCAGTGACGAATATGGCAAGTGCTCATTGCTCATGCAATGGGCGTCATGAGATTGTGTTGCACTGAGAAAAGTGGGTCCCGTGTGAGTTTGTCTTCAGAGTTCTGCCATAAGTTTCGTACTGTTAGTACAAACGCAGGTCTAGTGGTCCTCGCAGTACAGTGCTAACAATAATAATGTAGTAGTACTATAATAATAATGTACTAGCAACAGCTGCAGAAGTACATTTATTACTACAATAGAACTTCATACGGGCACCGCACACACCTTTTCCTGAGTGGACTTTGTGAGCATGGATTTCGACCGCGGGGCAGCACACCGACCTGGAGTATTGTGGTCGTGTTCGTTGTGAGGGGTCATCCGTGAGACCAGAAAAAGGTCTGACCATTTATTTCCAACCCGAAATACAATCTCAGATTGACCAACAGGTCAAAAGTCATTGATTGTTGTTAATTACATAACGCAAAAAAGACAGAAAATCCTTATATTCAAGTTTGAAACAAGGAGTTTGAAACAGGAGTAGCATAATCCATTATCCGTGCTGTGGTTTTATGTGGTTTTGAAGAACTGGCCCGCGCGGAATTCCTATTGTTCTCCGTATGACATTGCCCTTTGGCCCTGAGGCAGACAGATGAGAGACGAGCAAGCAGGAGGATAGAGTGGAAACAAGTGACAGAGGGAGGCAGAGACAGGAAGAGAGGGGCAGACATCGGAGGATGCAGAGTACACTTACAAAGTGTCTAGCTTCAAGGTGACCCCTGTCTCACATTGAGAGACGGGGTGAGACGGGTAGGGAATGGATATGGGTGGGTGTTTAATGGCCTTTGCTGTACACATGCCTGCGGGTCAAGGTACGTTTTGGTCCTGGTGCTAAGGAGGGATGGGGAGGGAGGACAGGTTCAATGCCCGGGCTTCGTGGGAAAACGGGGTCAGGTAAAAGAGAGGAAACTGAAATCCACTCTCGATCATTGGCTGCCCAAGTGATACTTTGGTGCGTTAAGTGCACTCATACATTCATTTGAACTGCATTATAACCACATATAGACCGATTCTGCTGGCAGATTTGTGGGTGTCACTGACTAGTTTTGCAGTAGAACTGAATGCTTCACTGAGTGTGCAGGCTTTGGTAGACACTATACCAGTAATGCACCATGTTCTTTAACCTCAAACTGAAATATGAGAAGGTTTAGCAGCACTAGCTAGCTCATCAGCATACACAAGACATTTGCAAGCCATTTTGCTCTAAACTGCTTTAATATAAAACTGTCTAATTTAAAAGTTTGGTATGATTTGATATGATTGGCATGTACATTTGTCTTTAGATGGAACACACATAGGTCGCAAAAGAGAAGCAAATGTGTTATAAAGAGCCAGCATGAAGGAGTCCTCTGTTTGGAAAAAGATGTCTCAATGTATATATTGCGGCTACCAGATCCAACTAACCTGCTCAGAATATTTATGACTCCTGCAGTATAGATGTCTTTGAGAAAATGAGCCTCTCGCTTTCTTCACCTCAGTAAACATTTTAAAGATGAGTTTGTTGTCTCAATCGTTAGTTTTGAGTCATCTTTAATACGGCATCTTCATTTTGTAAGTTATAGTCCCATTTAAAGTAAAATAGACAATAAATTACATTCAGCCAAGTATCGATACTTACTTTGAACTCGTTTAAAAAAAAAAAGGTTTGCTAGAACAGTAGAAATTGTCTTCACAGTTTACAGATATACGCAC
This sequence comes from Apeltes quadracus, assembly GCA_021346845.1. Classification (NCBI taxonomy): domain Eukaryota; kingdom Metazoa; phylum Chordata; class Actinopteri; order Perciformes; family Gasterosteidae; genus Apeltes; species Apeltes quadracus. The sequence goes on from CM037926.1 coordinate 11,653,936, forward strand.
CTTTTTGTCATTTTTAGTTGAGTGGTTCGTTTGTTATTGTATTTAAGTACTACATTGATGACTTTACTGTATTGTCTTGTTCCTTCTTCTACATAATGCGACTTTAACTGTAAAACAAAAGACGCAGCATTTGCATTGCTCAGGAGTAACCAGGGCCAAGTGTTCTCGTGGGTGCTGACATTTCTTGCATTCTGCATTCCTCCCTCTCTTTTTCTCCCGCTCGCTTGTCGCTGCATCTCTCCTCTGCCGGCTCCAGACCAACAAATATGTTCAAAGCTCCATCATGCAGAACGTCTTCCCTACCGTCTCCCCTCCTCCATCTTTTGACAATCTGTAGATATCAATCCATCGGTTGACCACTTTCCAGATTTCAATGCTTCGCCTCCTGCTTTTTTTCAATGTAATTTCTTCTCATGCATCGACATTTCTTGCTCCCCACTGTCTGATTCTGTCCATTTAGTCACAGTTCAAAGAAGTCATAGCTTCAGCAAGCTTGCTAGACCAGCTAGAGGGCAAGACAACCATAGCTAATAATTGGATACACAGACGGATAACTAGTTTGCTGGATAATTAACAAAAGTATGAAAGCCGAAAAAAAGGAAAAAAGACATTTGTAACTCATATGTAACAACAGAAGAGGAAGAGCGACAAACAACTGTGTGTTGTATGTTCCCTCTATCTGTCAGCTTATGGTTTACACAAGCTTTTCTAATGCATCAGTGCCCTCAGCCTGTCATAGCTTAGCAACGTGCCCGCCTTTAAATATATGAAAATCTGCTCCTTCGGAGCGTGCAAATCAGCGGTTTTGGAACACACGCAGGCAGACACAGATGCATGCAAACACACACACACACACACACACACACACACACACACACACACACACACAACATTTCATCCGAAGTGCAGATTTGTGTGCTCACCAGAATTACAGACACTATTCCGTGCATAAGCACGCACAAGTTCACGTACACACAAAATATCCCTCCCTGAAAGTCACACTGCAATGGCTTCAAATGCATTTCATGCATATTGAGAACAAGCCCTCATCTGATCAGAATCTAGCCTTGAATCTGACATGTGACTCAAAGGAGAAATGTCATTGCAGCAGGGCGAGATCATCCGTCAGCCCACACAGCCGTCAGCAGGCAAACCAATTCACTTTCATTCTGCTTGAGAACGTTGCTTACTTCCCATGTGTGTTTATTTCTGTATGACTCTTATATCCTGTACTTAGTGACTGATCTCATTTTGACTGAAAGATGGTGAAAATAGTTCAAACTTTTCTGATTCCTTATTCACAGGCGAAAGTTAAATTGAGGGAAACCAGAACCCACGCCAGTGTCGGCCTGAGCCTCTTGGAGGCCCTAAGCAGAATTTTATTTGGGGCTGAAGATAATTGGCACAAATGTCACGCTATACTGTTATAGCGAAAATTATAAACGAATACAGTGAGGTTATAATACAAAACTAGGGCTGCTTGCAGCAGGGGGCCCCAAGCGGCCGCTTAGTTCGCTTATGCCTTGGGCCGGCCCTGACCCACGCGCACCCAAGGACGTTCCAGGTATTCTCCTTTTTCTATTAGGAGATGACATTTGCTCTCCGCCTGACCGCTAACTGTTGGACCCCGGCAACAGACGTTGAACACATGTGCGAAAGGAGCACGACAGCCCCACGCACATGCTCCCGACAGAGTGATGACAAGGCCGACGCAGCAATATGCAGCTGCTTTGTGTGCGAGACCTTCTTTGATATTCCGAGCAAGAACGCCGGCTGAGGTTAGCAAGCGGATCACATCTATTACATTGCTAATTCTACAGCTTGGCCTTTGCATAATAAGATGCATAAGATGAGAGGGAGCTAGAGGAAAGGGAGGAGAGAAGAGAGGGATAAAGAGAGAAAAGAGAGAGGGTAAGTAATCAAAACATGTTGGCAATAACTTAATGAGTGCAGCTCGCTTTTGTAATATTGGTCTCAGATGGTAATTGGGTTAACGAAAGGGTTTTTTACTGCTTTCGCTCCTGCCTGATGACAAATGTAATGTTTCCAACCACTCGCAGCTGCCTCGACTGGTACATTAACCCCTGCTGCACGTGCAAATCATAATGGCGGGGGAATTTGTTCTTACGTAATAACTGTGATTATTGTGGTAATAGGTTTTTAAATCTCTCTAGGTTTCTGGTTTCTTGGAAATTAGGTGATTAGTGATACTACTTGTGTGAACCCATTTAACATGGGGGTGGAACATTTTGTGCGATTAATACAATGTTCTCAACATCTGCCAAGGTGCACCCAAAAAGCCAGACTGTTTACGAAAACGTTCATTTGAAGCCCAACTTCCTAATTTTCTAAAGTCAGATTTGCCAGATGAGAATTAAACCTTCACGAATCATCTTATTTTTGCCAGGCAATGACACAAATGTGTTTTTGACATCTCAAAAAATGATATGACTAAGACCAAATCGTTTTTTTCAGTGTTTTTTTTTTTGGCATGCTAGGTCATCTAATGTCTAATTAGTTCGTCTAACTCATCCATTTTTGAGGCCCTTGTTCTAAAAGTGGAGTTGGCGCCAGGAAAGTATTTTACCCCAGCCAACTCTTTGAGCTCATCCTGGGGGCCACCAAGCAGCCTCCCTCGGGTGCCTCCGGCATTACGGGGTACTTTTGGATCGCCGTGGTTGTGCCGAGGCCAAGTATTTAATTTGTGAAAAGTGTGCACATAAGTCTCTCAGTGAAACTGTGTCCCTGATCCATGCAACGCATTGGTGACGTGTCGAGCAAGAGGCCAACAAAACGTGTGTACATGTACATACAACTACCTTTTTGGCTAACAGAGAGCCACTCCAAGACAGGCATACAGCTTTGCTACTTAACCTTATTTTATCCTAACACGTGTATTATGTTTTTCGGTTGCTAGATGCATACTGAGATTTGCCCCCGAAGCGCCACACGGCTCTATTTCCTTGTTATATGTTATGTGTTTTACTTTAGCAAAAGTTTGGCTTCAGATTGCTGCCTATTACGGTCAAATTATCACCACAGATGGTATACCTCAATTATTTCCAAATAACTCACAAAGTAAGTACTTCCGAGGTCAACTCCTTCATGTGCCATCGCAAGATAAAAATGTAACACTATTTTCAACTAAACACGTTGCCTCCGTGGCTATTTCTGTAAAAATAAAACGTGTGAAAAGGTTGAAACTGAGTTCATCTAAACAGCATTATCAAAAAGAAATGCAGAGACATTATAAGCGGGGAAAGTTCTTGTTTCTACAGGACGTAAGAAAAGAACAAGCAATATATAATTGCTGCAAAGAAGAAAACTACAAGAAGAAGGCAAATGAGGTCAAATGTCTGTTTGATGGGGTGCTTTTGCTTACATCACAGATATGCTAGATAGCAGGCTTTGTTTGAAGAGCCCAATTTGTAGAGGGATGTTGACGTCATTGCAATGCAAACCCTTATCACCCGCTGGTCCGCTGGTGAGCTTGTTAGCTCCACATGCTGCATGATGACACCGCGGAGAGAAATATAGCTTTAGCAGAAAAGAAAATGTCATTGCTCAGTGCGTCCATACCTCTGCTGTTTTGAGTCCAGACCCTCAAAAGAGAAACAATCATGCCTTGGCAGAGGAAAAAGGCTTGGTATGAAGTCTTACCCTCGTTCTCTTTGCCTCACTATGTCCTCTTCCTTTTATTATGTGTCCCTCACGTACAGATTGTCCAATGTGGTCCTTGACAGTCATTCAAATGAAATGAAAACAATTTTTGACTTCACTGTCCAATTATGCATCTCTAAAGCACTCAAAATGTCTCATAAACAGTTTAAAAATGGATGCTTATTTGTTCAAAATTGCTCTGTGAGAGAGCAATTTTGACACCATTTCATGCTCTAAACAAGAACTTTGCAGGTTGAGTGCATGCCACTGGGGTTTTTCTTCTTTTAAATCAAAAATTTGTTGTTTAAAGACACGGTTTGACATCGTTTTGGAAAGCAGAGACCATAGAAAATAGAATAGGAGTCCGCTATTGACGTCTGAGTGAGTTAACAGCAGGACAATCCCAGAGAAAAATAGATATTTTCATGAAGTGGTGAGCCCTTTAGTTTACTACATTATTTTTCCAGTCACATTAACAGAAATACACATATTTGGGGTTTAAAAATCCTAAAGGTTTTTTACACACCTCTGCAAACCTCGGTTGATTTTGTTCATTCCAACAGATCTTTGGCCTAGTAGACTATGGTGAGTACCAGTCCCACTAAATGCATGAGCATATGAAGTCAAGCAAAATAGAATGCTGAGAGCTCTCCAAGGTCTGAATTGGGCTTTGGTGGCTTTTGTGGGGGACAATATAGGCTGAGTGAGCGTAAAAAAAGGACACAAGTAGAAGACAAAAGAGACATGTTAAATATGTGAACTAAAGCAAACAGGCTACTGCTTAATCCCATCGGGACCTTGCAAATGAAGGAAGAAAGAAAGAAAACAAATTCACGCAAGATGATGCTTTGAATCCCTGCTTTTATATTACACTGTAGCATGTTGTATTTATTCCCCTTTTCACAGTGGAATGAGGTTAGCTAGACTAAAGTCATGCATTTGCCCTTGACTTACCATATGTAATTGATTCCATCAATCATTGGCTCCTTTTGATCACATTGATCGGACGCCACGCTCACATACATCCTCTGCCCCCGTTAATAGTTTCAGTTTGAGCTTCTAGCTTCTTTTCAGACACGTCGGATTCCACGAGCAACCACAAACACCTCCGTCTAATAGCAGCTCCAGGACCGTCTTCCTATTTCCTTCTACTCCCTTTCTTCAAGAGGAAAAGACGTGGATGGAGTACTACTGACTGAACAAGAGACGGCACAAAACGACCAGTCACGGCAGGTGGAGTGAAGAGTGAAGAAGAGGGAATAAGACAGTCCGCGAGACCAAATCCATTGAGATCTCCGGCACGTTTCTTTAAACTGAGCTGAATTTCTGAAGAAAGGCATGCAAGGGGCATATGGGAGACAGATGCAGTGGTCCACTCAGCCTGAAAATGACCTGGACTGACAGAACCCGTGAAACTAAATAGCAAAGAGTCAATACGGGAGCCAGATGTATGTGAGACTGACATTTGGGCCGCAGAGAAACGAGAGATGGAGACATTGAGAGCTGTCTTTCCTCCAAGTCCTTCTTCCCCCTGCACACAATGACCACCTGCCCGACGTGTCACAACATTCTGCATTATTTATATGAGCAACCATATACGTATGGTACGTTGAAAAAGTGTGCTAGATTTAAACATTTAATAATAGTGTGCTAACAGCGGGTGAGCGGGACTGCACACTGGGCATTAGTTTCCATTTCACGTTACCCAGAGCTCACTTATCCCGATGACAGAGCGCAGGATCGCCCAGCAAAAGAAGTGGAACCAGGTTCAGCGGGCGCTGTCCAGCGAAACGTGTGCGAGCGTTCTCGGAGACGTGAACCACAAAGATGGTTGTTGCAGTAAGAGATGCTGCCATGGAAATCCTGCAGTGCTTAGTTTTGGCAGCTTACAAACATCCAAACATATAAGTCTATTAATCAAACTGGCCTTTTTAAAACTGCATATAACAGTTTGGCAAGTTTCCACACATGCCCCCTCCACCCAAGACTTTTTAATGACACCTTTAATCTCTACAGGGGGGGGTGTGGATTTAGTTGTTTTTTTGGTGGAACATAATTTGAGAAACAGGGACCTTGGCATGCCTACGGGTTTAGCTATATGACCCCCTTCTGTGAAACTGTTTAACGGGTGGAAGCAGCGTTGGAAATGTGGATGGATGGATGCAAGCAGGGCATTTCTACAAAGACAAACCGCCACTGTATCATTTATAACATGAAACGAGAGCCTTGTTAAAGGTTGCCGTCTGCCACACACCCCAGCAGTCCTTATGCTCCTTTAATCTCCCATGCTGGGCAAATAAATTCCACTTTAATTAGAATGCAAATACCGCTAATAAGGTTAATATGGCAAGACTTGTTTTTTCCTGTGATCAAGGCATAGAATGGGAAGGAAAATAAATGATCCCAAGAAAATGAGCAGAGGTTCACAAAGTCACACACGAGACAGAAGAGTGTGTGTGACGTCTGTATAGTCAATCTTTGCTTTTTGAGTTTCATTGGAGATTAAGCCGAGGGGAACAGAGATGGAAAGCAAGCTTAATAGCAGAGAAGGATCGAGAAAATAAAGGGGAAAACATAAAGAGAATAGGAAGCTAACAGGAAACCAAGGGAGAATATTGAGCATCATTCACGATTAGAAGCCATAAAACCAACAGTAGTCCATCAGCAGTAAAATATGGCCCACGGGAAGGTTATGCTCATTGTCCCTCACGTCTACATGTGTGCGATTGATGAGTGAATTCTGCCACACCATCTAATACCGTTGATTTGGGAACTCTCCTCAAAAGAAAGCCTCATCAGGCTTCTAAAGTGTGATTGAATGTCATATCAGGATGTTTTGGTGCAGAGGGTGTGAAGAGCTCCTCTGATGGGAGGAGAAAAAGTTTGATGTGATGCTCTAACAGCCATTACGGAGTTTTTGATGAAGGAATTATGGATAGCAGAATGACACCTGTGATATTGGAGCGGCGGCGGCGTCATCGGCAACTCAGGGCTCGTGCGAGGCTCGTGGACAGAAAAGCAGAGTGCATTGAGGAAGCAGCCGTACCTATAATATGGCTTTTAGGCCAAGCATATTCACCAGCAAAATGTTGCGCCAATCAAAGCCTTCAACTCGCCACATTGTTTTCTCCCCTTAACCCCCTTGCCTGCTTGACACTGTACCAGATTGATGTGTGTGTTCTAGGGTAATGTCTTTTAATCGTGGGTCAGACATATAACCAAGTCAATCTTTTTTTTTTTTTTTTATTTGATATCCTTGTCATGATTGATATATATCATCAAAATGAAAGGCTCAACTTTGAGGTCAGGAAGAGTGATTTGCTGTCAGAGCTTCTTTAATGGTGAGTGGAGAGCAGACGAGTCGTTTCTCTTTGAGAATAGCGAGAGAAGGAAGAAGACGCTGAGGAGGAGGAGGAGGGTGGCAGAGGATGAGAAAGGTGGAGGAGATCCTCTTATGAGGTTATTAGGTTTTAATCAATATGGTATATGGCCAGAAGATGATTGGAAAACAAACCTAATCTGGAAAGCAATACGGCTCTCATTCATCTCCTGATCTCTGCCGTCTCTCCGGTGGATCTGCCTTTCTCCTGTTGCCCCCTTTTTCCATTCAATACACATCACTGCGAATGTCGGGCTCCTGCACATAAAACCCACTAAAACAAAACCGACGAACAAAGGAAAACAAGCCTCTATGATATCTGAGAAGTCGGTGGTGTGTGGTAGAACTTGTGTTTTTTATTGTAATATTACAACCCGTACTGTTTGCAGAAGGTCTGAAAGAGGAACAGAAAACTAAAGTCACAGTTTGTGTGCGAGGACCTCTGGTAGCAAAAAGAAAAGTCTGATTGTATAGAAATCATTGCGAAAATAATGACATCCCACCCCAATGCTTGTTTCAAGTCTTCTTCAATACTCCATGATGCTCTTTTGAAAATGATGGTCCCATTTGGATTAAACCAGACGACAACATTCTTAGTGAAACGAGCAACAACATTTCTTTTGTCGAGTATCAACGATGAGAAAATACCATTTGGACTATTGATTAATACAATAATCAGAAAACATGTCGCGATATAAGGACAAATGAAATTACTTTGGCCGTTTCACCCGACTTCAGAGTGGTGACAAAGGACAGTTTAAGGGAATACAAGACGTGGTTTGTTTGCCCGGCGGATGGACTGGTGATGAGGAAGGCCACAGTGAGAGACGCCATGGCAGAAGCTCTGCTGCTAAGTCCCCCCCCCCCCCTTCGGGGTACATACCCCAGGGTAGATCCAGTCCATGCTGGAGAGACTCCCATCTGGCCTGGGAGTGTCGCGGTCGTCCACGTTGGAAGCAAGAGGTAATTGCTTTTAGAAATATGTCTGGGTATATGTCTGCTCACCTTTTTGCAACCTTGGCCCTGAATGAATATTCCAAACGTTAAACAAGTGGAAGCAGAAATCGTTATGCACGGCTTGTAATTATACCCTCAAAAATAAAAAATAAAAATGTCATAAGTTATTTCTAATTGCTAATAATTGCTAATAAAAAACTGTGTTGGTGTAGCACACTTGCACAACATTTAACACTGGTAACACACTGTGTAGGATATATTTTTTCATTTGTGAAAGCTCCCAAAACCTGACAGCATGGAATGATTGGGTTTACTTTTGTGAATGATTTCTGAAAAATAAATATCCAGATACCGGATTTTAAGCTCCCAGACTTTTTGCTGCAACATTTTGACCAACAGGGAGTTGGGGCTTACCCGTGCAGCTGTTTAACCAAATAATTTAGGTTTTTGGGATGTTTTACCGAATGAAATTGAATTGAGATGCAATAAGATGGCTTCGACACTGTTTATTAGAGTTTGCAAAATAATCAAGAATCAGGTATAAGGATGTTAGACATAGAAGGAATTTGATATGACAGCTGGTGCTTAACATTAGACAATAAGACAATGAGGCAATGTACAACAGGACAAACAACACATAGTGCAGGAGGGATCTTTATACGTTTAAAGGTTAGTCTAAATGACTGCTCACAAGACTCAATCCACGATACATCTGGCTAGAAGTAAATTCATTTTGGGTCGATTAATCCCAGATTCACCGCTCACATTTAGGAGTTAAAATCAGGATGACGGTCAGTACTCAAGTGGGACCACAATGGGAAACAAGGTAGATAAGATAAGACAGTGAGCGTTGTTGTCATGCAGCGGTGCACATTCTGGCCCAAAAAGATAACAGGATACAACTTAAACATATAAAAACAGGCCGTCAAAATCTGGTATGACCCAACTTAGATAACAAATTTGAAGCATCCTAAATATTCTTCTATTTAAATGGGATGATTTTTTATTTCTTTTTGCAACTAATCCTAATCTGGATAAGAGCTTCACGCTTCTGTCAACGCCTTCGATAATGAGTATTTGAAGAGGGAATGACTATGTAATGGAGTTGGAGCAAGGATTTAGCATCAAGTGGAAAGCGTTTTTGGTCTCCTCAGTCTTTAAGGAGTAAAACACCAACATGGTTGTTAGTTGCCGGTTGTGGTTTAAATTCCCGTGAATTATGTAATGGTGTTCTTATGCTCTCCTCTTCGGAGGTGATAATGCTGTAAAACCAAAGCCTATTAGAATAAAGTTAGATCCGTGAATCCCACGCCGTATTACGAGGATCATTGCATCCTGGAAGGAAAACTCCCTCATCTGATTAGATAAAGAGTTAGTGTTGGTGTCTCAGATACTGCAGATATGCAATGGGAGGAGAGGCAACGGTTTACAGGCAACAAATCGACCTAAATAATATCTTTCTAAAGAATCATTTTAAGTTATCATCTAGGCCAATCATTATCAGTTATCATTTCCAAATCAACCGCTATAAACGAGTACAATTAGTATCAACAATTGTGTGATTGTCTGCACGAACGCTCTGTCTCTCTTGATGATACTCAGATGCACACAAACACATGCACACACACACACACACACACACACACACACTCTTTATCAAATGGACACTCCAAGTGATGGAGCTTTCTGTATATGAAGGAGGCCCAACTCATTATGGTGATTGTCTGGAGAAGCACTTTTGACCGCAGATGAAGTACATAACTGCTCCTAGTTATGCAGTGAAGAGATGAACAATGTGTGTGTTGCTTGTTTGTGTGTCTGAGTGAGTCTTTTTCTTTAAGCGGGATGGGGATTAGAGTTTTGTTTTGTCCGTAATGCTAAAGTATGGTTATTTTCAAATAAAAAAATGCGATAGTGATTTATGATCTGTATTTCTGAAGATTCAAAAGATTTAAGAAACTTTTTAAAAAGTTACTTATTGAATATAACATTTCATCTGATGGAGGATGGCATTTTTGTGACACACTATAAATTGCTGGGTCAGCTTTAGTTGACAAAACGACTGATGACTCAGCACATTACATGGACAAAATCTGCAGCAAATGGTCCAACATTTTTGTGTACAAAGCCAGAATTATGAATGCAGTTGTGTGACGTCTCGTTAGTCTCGTCATGTCTCTATCAATCTGTCTGTGTGTGTGTTTACCCTGATTTCACTCATCCTACTCACCTGCCTCCAATTGCCTCATCACCTCACTCACTCATATATACTCCCCTTTTGTGTCCCGTGCCGATCCCCCGTGTTGCTTTAGTGACTCCCCACCCACCAGTTTAAGTTCTTTTGTTTATTGCCATTGGTGACCAGTAAAGAACCATCTCTGTGTCATCTTCATCTCGTCTCCAGTGCCGGTCTCTGGTCTTGAGTCCTAACCCAGCCTTGAACCGTGGCAAGTTGCTCAATGGCGTGGATGTGTATATAATGCATTTGCTCCAGGAAGAAGGTCAACGAATCACGATGAAGGCTTTGAATATCAGCGTCATCGGGAGGAATCTTGTTTTTAAAAGGAGGACTGGCTAGATGTGATGGGAGACGTTTATGTGCCACGGTGCAAGAGATACAAGGGGAAAATAGACCGAAACAGAAATGCAGGAACGGAATTAACAAAACTACAATAACATCGCCTTAATTCTTCTTTCACCTCGATACGTTCATGTTCAAATTATCTGCATTGCTAGGTTGATTGATTGGCCCTATATCATAAGCTGGGCATCAGTTTAGCAAAGACACTTCTTGGACAGTTTTTGTAAGCGCTTCATCCTCCCTCACGATTGACCGTAAACGACTGTTTCCATATGTGTTCAGGCAGTTTGATTCAAGACAATTTGTGCTTGTGTTGATTAATGAACATAATCAATCACAAAAGTATTGTGGGTTTACTTACAATGTTATTAATGGCAAAAGTTGATCTTGATTTAACAAACGAGGAATTGAGTGGAAATTTTGTCGCGTATGGCGTTATCTGCCACTTGTTATTTTTCTGTGAGGTTGACAAACAGGCGATTGGAATTAAATGGCAGATGTTTGGGATTAAAAGGGAGAGTGTGGCAGTTAGAAACTGGGTTTCCATCCTTTTTTGAAAATTCAGCAATGAACTTTTACCATTGAGGCTAATGAGTCATTAAAAAAACAACGGGCAATATCATAAATGACGCACATCATGGCCATTTCATGGCCAAAATCTATAATGAAAATCTATATAAAAGGCTATATAAAAATTTGACATTGTACACATGGCGATTGCTCCAGGAAAATAAAACCCCAAAGAGTACAGAGAGTGTACATTGATCAATCATAGCCGACTTTAAACCTATGGCAAATTAATAATTGAAAAAATTAATAATTAATAATATATCTGCCACATCACCTCAAAAAAAAACATCACATTGCAGCACATTATGGGCAGGTTGCATAGAGTCTCAACAGGAAATCATAAGTATCAGCCACGTACCTGGGTTCATGCCAAAGTGACCTTTCAAGGAAGGAAATAATGGGAAATAGCTTTAAATTCATGGACAGAGAATACATGCAGATTCACACACACACACACACACACATCTTCTTGCTCATGCACAAGCAAGTAAACATATGTTTGTACAGAAACACGCACGCTGCGCAATCGCCAAGCTGGACTTTCTAAGCGATTACGCAATCGTGAAGCAAAAGGAGCAATCCAACCTTTACAGAGACGAAGCTTTGAGGACATCAATGCGAAGGGCAAATAGGTCAGACGTTACCTCCAGTGACCAATTAAATGTGTTTCAGCCTGTAACGCCTCTCCATTTAAACCTGCAATGCCCTCCTCAGTCAAATCTGACGACGGACATGAAAACATATTTGCAGTGGTTTTGTCTGCAGTAAAAAATACTTTCGTGAAAGTAACGCCGGTAGAGCAGATCTTCGACCGCCGGGCAGAGGGGATGTTGAACGGAGCGGTCATGCATGGAAGAGGGCTATTCTTGAGAGACCTCGCCGCTGGAGAGGGAAAGAGAGTACACCACGGCAACATTTGCTGAAAGAAAATAAACGCTGAAAAGCATTAACAATCATACCCTCTGTTGTAGGGAGAATCATATTTTATTTGTGTACATCCGTACTTTGAAGCAGAAATCCTACCATTATGTTCTGAAACTCGAGACTGGTCAAATCGAGGCCCGAGGATGATACAAGACTTTTTCTTCTACATTATTTTCTACATTTAAAACTCCCCTTGATGTTTTCCCCATGGGATTCAATTCACCTTAGTGCAGTTTCTAAAGAAAATTGTCAAGAGAAAAGCTCTCATAGGTAGAGAAAATATTTCTTAACACCTTAATGTTGTTGCTTCTATGGCATTGTGTTCATTTGTAGAAAAATCCTCACAAGAAATAGTCTCCCGATCTATGAATATCCTCTTTCCTTCAAATTCATGCAGGGTGTGGCCGATGCATTGAAATGTGCTGGATCAATGAGGAACCCGGGACGTCTGTCGTCGTGTAGTTGGAGACGGAGCGTACTCGGGGCAAGTTGACATTAGCAGCACAATAACATATTCTGTGGTAAACACATTAGGACCCACTCAAGAGGCACAGGTGCAGCCATGGGTTCCGAACCTTGTTATGGCACAAAAGATCCGGGATTGAGAGTGAAGTGGTCCCTCAGGTCCTAACAATCCACCGTCTGGGGACCGTATATATGTCACGCTTGAGAAAAAGATGGAGGATCACCAAAGTAGTTAGAAGACATCTTCTGTAAAACCTAAATATACGTACAAAATCTGAGGCCAACCCATCAATCCAAACTCCAAGATGTTTTGCTGAATACGTAAAAACGCTGAGCCGGCACCTGCAATAAAGATCTGCAACCTTTTAACTGTCCTTGGATCTTCTACTTTTGATGCAGTTACAGATCAACTGGAATGCTGAAGCACAGTTCGCCTTAACCTTCACCAACTTCTCCTAATTTAATTTGTCTATAATACACTAAACCCTGACTGTTTAAAATGTTTTTTTTTTTTTTCATGTTTCCTAAGTTCGAGTTGTACCTTTGTAAGATGCCATGTTGATACTCGAGGCAAATCTATTGTTTCACTTGTTGTTCACGTTTAAAAAAAAACAATTGTGGCAATAACATCAACTGTATAATGACGACAAATAGCTAACAGTGAAAAGAAGAGCAGACTATAAAATCATTAGCGAACCAACGCCAATCAGAATGGAAATGAAGTGGCTCGACGGAGTTATTCGAGGATAACCGCTACATCATTTGATATGCAGTCATTACTTTAGAGACCAAATAAACCACAAATGAAGATCAAGAGCTTCATCAATCTGGTGCTTTATGGCAGAGCAGCCATTCACAGCAAGCGTGCGTCCTAAAAACGACCCATAAAAAAAACAAAAGTGAGAGGGACGCACCTGGGACAGAGATGATCTACCGACATGATCCAGGGGAAGATTTGCTCAGCTTGATTCCGGAGCTAATTGGATGAAAACCAAGGTTAGACATACTGAGACTGAGTTTTAGGTTTTGGCAGTCACATCAAGGCAATAACTAAATCAGCATCTTATCAGGGTGGGCCACTGAAATGGTCTCTTGTCAGGTCTTCCCCAAAAGATTTAGGTTTCCATACAGAATTCTGCTGCCAGTATTACGACCAAGAAAACTGGGCACTTCAATCCTGTTCTTAAATCTTGAGGCTGGCTTACAGGGACTTTTAGAAGAGGTTTTAAAGTGCTGCTGTTTGTCTATAAAACATTCAATAAACTTGGGCTAAAGTGCAGTTCTGATCTCCTTGAAGCATATAGGGCCTATACATCTTGACGGAGCGGTGAATGAGTAGAACCTCAGGTCTTCTACGAGCAGCTTCACCCTCGAAACGGGCAAAATGGCAATTTCAAATCAAACTTCTAAAGTATGTTGCTCTTAGTTGCTTTCGGGGTTTGTTATAACTTGAAGTCTGGTGTATTTCTAGTGAACTCTCTCTCTCTATTTAACGTTGTATATTTTATATTTTTCTTTCGAATGCTATTGTTTTCTATCTTTGATTTGGTGTTGTGCAATGTTTTTCAAATGCAATTCTAATGCTTTCTAATGCTTTTCTCAGCCTACTTAAAGCACTCTCATTTAACTGGTGTATGAAATTAGCCACATGAATAAAGCTGCCTTGCCATGTGATAGCATCCCCTTCATCGCTGCTCGGCTTGATGCATAAACAAAGCCGAGGGAAACTTTCACAAGGCATCTGTGAGCCAAAGTCAGTTCCACCATGAGTAGACTGCGTCTCTGCAACTTTCCATTTTAACCATTGGTTGTGCTTCCATACACTGAAGATTATTAAAGGACGACTGTTGGGGCACAACAATCAGTCCATATGGGTAGATTACTCACATGTCTTTCTAAACTGTATGACTGAGGAACAACTGCACATAAACTATATACTTGTATGTCTCCTTGGTCATGTCAGTAATGACATTATGTATGTTTGGAAAGTGACAAAATGTTCTGTGTGTAGAATTTAATGGCAAACAGAGAAAAAGGAGGACAGCGAAAAATCGCTAAACAGAGAAGTAAGTAATAAATAGTAGAAACATCATAGTACAACACAAACTGAATTTCTACAGAGGATGCTGAGACTGAAAAAGGTCTTCAGATCTCCGACAGAGTAGAAATTCCAATATGCTGCACCTGAAATTAGATCTGTTAAAAAGGATTTTAGGAAATTCCAAACCCGAGAGAATAAAGAGCTACGATCTTTGTTGTGCTGACAAATTGCTTTTGAGGGTAGAATCCTGAAAGTTTGTCAAGTGCTTTGAGGGACTAGCAAGGAGCAAAAGTAAGGCAATAAGCTGAAAACTGACTTTCAGGTGATGTCCGAAAGGAGGCAGTGACATCCTGACGAAGCCTGGGTCTAAAGGCACAGGCCTCACACGGAGTGTTTGAGGTCACCAGCCTACATGAAATGACCCAATTTTCTCATTCTGTACATCCACAAATATGAAGTTCAGATCTCCTGCTTTCTTCTTGGCGAAATAAAAAAATACATCATAACCAATAACTTTCATGATCTTGCTTTGTTTTTGCTTTGTTGAATAACTTTACCTCCAACGCCTCTTAGTTTCAACACATTCAAACCCCAATGCACCATATAATACAGCTTGGTCAGAGTTCTAAAGTTTCAAACCGTGATGCTCTTTCCACCTCCCGAGTGTCAGGATCTTTTTCTAATGACATTGGCGTTGGGTAACAGTCTCTTGGCGTTGGCGTTGTTGTGAACTCTGGGAGTCAGATAACTAATTGGTAGTTTACAATGAAGTTATTTTTATCCACTTCCTTATAACAGTCTAATGAGAAACAGTTCCTCAGGGTTTCTTCGCTTCTGTTTGCTGAACTGAGTTTGCAGTAATGGATAATGGCAGATCCCTCATTCCTCCACCTTCCTCCTGATTGTAAAGTCTGTCTACTCACAGATGATACGCTGTTGATCGAAGTCACTTCTCTGTCCCACGGACTATTGGACCTGTGATGTTTGACAGGAGGGGATTATTCTGACAGTCAATAACATTTAATTAACAGTTTAACTTTGCCTGCGTTGCTACTACGATGAAAACCAAGAAGCATTGAAGCAAGTAACCGGATCGAGGAAAGGATATTTTTGGATTTGGGAAATACAGGCAAGCCTTGTTGTTTAACACCCATGACATCCAGCACTGGGACTGTTTCCTTTCCTTCCCAGTGGCCTCCACTTCCATTCAACTTGTTAAAGGCAGCCCCATGTAAGCACCCTGCCAGCCTGTTAGGGGAGGGATAATGAAGTAATCCATAGTCATTACTCCACCATCACCCGTGGTGTGCTCAGGCCGCTGCGGACCACTTAGCTGAAGGTGTGTCAATGTGTGTGTAGGAAGTCAGCCATGCGAAGGCATTAATAGGGCGAAAGGGTTTGAAGAGGCCGGTGTGGGACAGGGGGACACGGAGGGGGACACGGAGGGGGACAGCGTCCGCGGGGTGTGCTGAGAAAAGGGTGAGGAGCAGGGAGCCTGGCACGGCGCAGCGGGACTGTTGTTGTATACTATGGTTACGGCCGAGGGATGATTTTAGCTGTTATTGATCCGTTATTGACCTGTTGGCCAAGGTGGGGGGGGGGGGGGGGGGACGCATGGGGGAGGTAGGTGGGAAGAAAAAGGGAAGAAAGTTCAGGGGTAAAAAAAGAAACAGGTGGTGGAAGGCCTGCAATGAGGCTTTATGTTGTCATAAAGTTCAATAATATCTCCCTGACCACTGGACTGAGCCTGTAAATAAGCGGGATGGCACAAGCAACATTCCTGAGATGCTGATTTAAGACTATTCATTTTCCCGTCTGTTTATTGCACGTGATGGAAAGCCGGGCGAGGAGGTATGCAGGCGCGATACAACATCAAACACAACGGCTGTGACTCACAGCCAAACCCAAAGCCAATTCCCAGGTATTAGAGTGCTTTAAGTTTTATGATCCTTTATCAGTAAACCTAATATAATTACCCTGCAAGGGCACTCTGTCTTTCAGCTGGGGAGGAGGGGGGGGTTGAATGGGATGCTTGAAGTACGCAGCGACGGCAGCGCTGGGTACACCGGCAATAAGATGATGGGATGTGATGAGAGGAAATACTCGTGTTTTATTAACGCATTCCCAAGCCTCTCAGACCGCGTTTAGTGACGCCCCACCACCATATGGTCATTGACTGCAGTCGTGTTTTTTTAATTCCCTCTTTTTAATTAAAAGTAATACCCAGTGTGAAGTGGAATCAACAGGGCCAGAGAAGGGAGAGAGAGTTAATGCAGCTAATGGTGAAGGTCAGTCCCTTTACGTATCTGTACGGGGGGGGGGGGGGCAGACTGTGCGCGTGTACGTGTGGGGGCCCCTGTTCTGTTTTATCACCCTGCATGTTGTTGTATGGAGCTAGTATGATTAGCTCCTGTCACACCGATCCATAAGTCATTCCCTCCCCGACGCCTCAATCTCAGCTCGTTCCGCCGAAATGTGAAATGTGTCACTGTGCTCACAAGTGATATACACCGCTATTAGGAATAAAATAACCATAGTTGGGACAGTTAATTACCTCCCGGTCCTTTATGGCACGCTTGTACTGTGAGACGCCGTAGCCACAAGGTCAGGCGGCAGATTCAGAGTTTATGTTTGGCTGTGTGTTCATCCTCCGCGGGTCAAGCAGCGGTTACAAGCACCGGCTCCATTGCCCCTGTCGGCCCGAACGGGAGTGCGCCTCATCTTGTGTTCTTTGTGGGTTTTGATCTCGCTTCAGCAGCGTTTTTGTGTACCTCGCTTCTCGGGGCTGACATCTTAGGGACACATAAAAAATGCATGGCGAGGTAAAGCCACGGAGATACACGGGAGCAAGTCAGACGGGAGAGTGCCAGAGAGAGACGGAGAGAGAGAGAGAGAGAGAGAGAGAGAGAGAGAGGGGGGGAGGGGGTTAAACTGGGAAACTGGAGGGGGAAAGCTGAAGGAATGAGAAAGTGAAGCAGAAAGGGTCCATCAACACGTGACAGGATGGAGAGTAAGAACGCGACGGAAAGGAGTGGCGCGGCAGCGGTGTAAACAATTAATGGCCGGACAGGATTCTTCTTTTGAAAAGGTTAATTGTTTCCAATGTGTGCACGAGACGTTGTTCAGAGAAGGCGACCGTAATAAGGCGTGACAAGGCGGAGGAACAGGCAGACGATGCACTCCGGCTGTACCAACAGAAAGAATAATCAGAGAGAAGAGGAGGAGAGAGGGAACATGGAAGAGGAAGAAGAAAAACAAGGTCTCTTTCGGTTATACAATTGCAGTTCTTGCTTAGCTGCTTTAAAATACCATTTCTAATTTAGACTATATCTGCATTAGGATCAAAAAGAGAATTTTTGGTAACAAAGGCATTTTTTTTTTGTCTTTGAAATGTCAAACTCAATTCCCTGCACCTACTCTGAAAGGAGAGCCATCTGATAATGTTGCATCCCTTTGGGGTAAAATATTGCGAGGAAGCGGAATCCAAGAAAAGAATGCTTTAAATAACCTCTTAGAAAAATCAAAGCAACATAAGAGGAACAAAAAAAAAAGGAACCTGTGCCGCGCGACCCTGCATCGACACCGGAAGGAGCTTGTGTGTACATTTCGCACAATGCAAAGGCAGTAACGGCGTGTACGGGTTGAACGCAATGCAACAAAAGGACCCGGTTCTGTCAGTGTCACTGAGTCAAGTCTTTTATCAAAGAAAACAAGATCTGAGTCACATGTCGCTCGTGAGGCTTTGTCTTTAACTTCAGAGGGGAAAGTGGAAGTGACGAGACAGGCAGCAGCAAGCTCTGCTCTCTGCAGAGACACTAATCCTCGTGACGGCATTATCATCCACACATCAGCCCGCCGTGCTGTAGGCGGGCAGCATACGTGTAGGATGGGCTGCTCACTGTGACAGCTCGGGTCTTTATTCTTGGAAAGGGAGGAACAGCTCATTACTGGAGATGGCTTTCAGTGTTTTGATGGGAAAGTAGAAAAACTGCTATCAACAATCAGCTCTGACAACCACTGCATCGCCTCCTGCTTAATCTGGATACGCATGAATGAGAAAACGGATAATATCAGCATACTGACGTTGTTTTTTTTTTTTCATACAGAAGGAGGTGAAAATATCAGCTGTCCATTTTTCAATCAGTGATTTTTATATCAATGGGCAGCTGTCAATGCTGGCACTCTGAAGTCACAGGTGGGAGATGGGATTTATAATTAGGCTTTTGCTACGAGTAGGTGAACGGAGCTGCGGGTAAAGAGAGGCTGATAATGTATCCCTCTCCCTTTCTACTCCTTTGCCACCCACTCAAAGATTGAGATGAGAAATCAGTGGGTGTTAAAGTCAATTGCCTCCAACAAAACTTGTGGCGGACGGTTTGCAGTCTGACTGTGGCGCCGTGATTGCGTTTTTATCGTCCAAGTGCTTCAGTCCTAATGCGCGGATGTGTCATCAGCTGGCAGCTCGCCCTCTCAACCCTCACAGAGGCTCTGGGCAAATTCATTGCTTATCAATCCATCACGTGGATTTTTTTTACATTTTTTTATTCTATTTTGAAAAGGACTAAGGAGAGTGGTGTGTGTTTTTTTTTTCCTCTCCTACTTTGGAGTGCGTGGGAAGGAGTGCATCTTATTCTAACCAGCTTTCAGAATGTGAGACTGAGGACTGCTGGTTGAATCTTTACAAAATCTGTTTCTATTATTCTGAGGTAAACCAACCTTTTCAATAAAAGATGTTTTCATTTAGAGCTAATATACCATGTATATATACATGAATTTGTTAATAACTTCAGTTTCAGGGGTTTATTTATTATCTTGTTATTTGACTGCGCTGCACTCGGCAGCCGAGCTTAGACTAGGTCAGGCTTCCCACCATGCACTTTGGTTTTTGGCTCAACGACCGAGGCCCCGTTTCAAATGGATGCAAAGTAGGACGCTAATTCAGCACATCTCCTCTTCTTTTAAAAGGCCCTCTCTTTTCGCACAAAAATGGTAAAAGACGGTCAGCTCTCAATAGATGAAGTGATCCCATTTGCAGCTAAGAATGAGTAATGTTGTTCAGAGTAAGTTCCACTCAGTGAGTGCAAATGATCTTGAACTCACACACTGTAGTGTCGACTCATGAAGTTGTAACTCAATTTGAAAAAGCTAGTTGCCAGCAAATGTGAATGGCCCGATAATGATTCACACAATCAATTTGATTTCTGGCAAAGAAGAAATATTCCACAGAGAAAAAGAAAACCGACGAGTCCCATACAATACAGAAACTGACAAAGTATATTATAATTTAAAGAATGTTGAAATGCTGAATTGGAAGGTGTGCCAGTAATGGGATTTATTTTAGCACAATTTACTGCCATTAGTTGGCTGTTGTCTTTGCTTTGTATAGTACGTGTGAATGGAAAGTTTTCATTTATAACATTTAAACAAAGAGTTATTTGTTTTCCTTTACCTTCCATTCCTGTGCATTATGTTAGGTTTGATGGCAAGTCCTGCATTAAACAAAAGAGTATTTTAAACTTTGCTTCTGGGATTTTTAATTAAAGTGGCACAAATAGATGTGTATTATAATAATAATTGTTTATAATTCAGCATGTCAAAAATAACAAATGCAGTCCAATGTGAGAAAACCCCAAAATGTTTTCCCAACTCATTTAAATGTATGTATCTTTGCTCATTCATCTGCATTTCTATGACTGCACATTCTGGACGTCACGGATCGTTTCTCGTAGTTAACCAGCGGACGGTGAGATTCGCTTGTTTCATTCTCACGGTGCATCAGCCGGTTTCTCTCTGTTGTTCCTCACTTCAGAGAACGAGACAGGGTGACATGACTAAAACACCCCCCCCCCCCCCCTAGAGGCGGCACATGTCAGCCGTCTTCTGGGGCCTTGTCAGTAGCCAAGAGGTTTTAATGGAACTGTGTTTTGGGGATTTGCACATGTCGTCGGTGTTGTCCGGGAGACAGAGAGTGTCAGGGGGAAAACACGGCGGGGAGAGACCTCTTTGAGCGCCGAGCAGCTGAAAGGAGACACGGCGTCCGTCGAGAGAAGAGCTGCTTCGCTCCCCTTATCTTCTCCCGTCGACGCACACACAGATGCAAACTCCCATCGTCAGCTGCTCCCCCTTAGATGCTCTCGGTGAGCGCCGGGTTCGGTGATTTAACCCGCCGTTTGCTTATTTCGCACCTCATGTCTTCATTTAGTGAGATTGAATCACTGGTCTTGAGCTAAAGTATCAATCCACACATTTCACAGGAAGCACATTTCACAGCTTGATTGTTAACCATTTTCAGATAAAGTGAGAACATATTTGATGATTCGAAACATCAAGATTAGGATAATGCAGGAAAATGGTGTGGTTTTAAAAATCTCCGTCAAGATACTGTCGCTATTCATATTCTCTTAATAGCATTTACTAATGTCTGTCCCCCCCTTTGAGTGATTACCACACACACACTGAGCTAATGACCAACAAAATCCTAAAAGCATTGCAAAACATGAGTGCTCTTCATTATCTTGCCCATTTTTTTTTGTTGACATGCTGTTCATAAAACTTTTCCTGCATGATCCGTATAGCTGTAATGTAGCAAAGAAGCTGCACACCAGGAGAGTCTTGTGTCGGCCATCGTTATCTGCAGCGAATGAGAGGACTGTTGCTGCGGGGCTTCACCTGTGGGTTCCCTGTAAACAGAAGGCGGGCTAGTGGTAATTAAAACAACATGATTGCCGTTGAATTCAATTCAAACTCTCAGGGGAAATGCAATGCTGTCTTCCTAGTTACATTGTGTCATACCTGGTTAAACGGTATTTATCGTATTTAGGGCCATGAGTAATGCAGTAGACTACCAGACGACATCTGTTGGGGCTCGTTTTGATTCCTTTTTAACTGCTCTCAAACGGTAATGCTAATCAGTCATGTTTTAAAACGATTTCAACAACATCATGAAAATACGCATTCCTGGAGGTGCCAAAAAAAAAAGTATTGCTCCTGTACATTGGAAATGCCAAAGGTCATAGGAGCTCAGAAGAGTTAAAGTGCTATCATGAAATGAACAATCATTTGGGTTCTTTTTTTTGAATGGCAACGTCAAACGTCCTCAAATGTCCTCCTTGCAACGGAGGCGCTCACAGGGGTCATTGGCTGGGATTGGTTATTATTTTGTTGGACCATTTTGACATCCTCTCCAGCAGGAAGATGAAGGTCTAATCAATGCGTTTCTACGTATTTTTGCAGCGTGTATTCATCGTCCTCCAAGGAACGGTCCTAATGTCTTGGCAACTTCCAGGCTTCCCCGCTGACTAACAAGCAAAACCCCCCCTTTGCACACAAAACACTCAGCATCAAATTCAAAATGTTTGAAAGCAGCCTCCCGGGACTCGCTCACAGCGCCGGTGATTCCATAGCTGTGGCCGAAGACGAACCCCTTTTCCCACGATATTAAATAAAAAAGTCACTATCAAGTGAACACAGAAAATATTGCTCTGTCCCTACTGTGAATCAGAAAGAGTTTCACGGTCTTAATGCTGCAGCACCAAACCTCCCTCCAAATCAGAAACGCTTACCCGACCTAATGTCATAATCCCTTCCACTTCATCAGAGCTGCAGAAGCACCACCATGACGGCTCAGCTCGCTTACGCCCGTGGAGAGAACATTCAGCCATCCAGCCTCATCAAGTCCCTTTATCTGAATCATCTCTTTATAGTCAGCTCGGCCCATCCCGTCGCCCTACTTAAAGCCATGTCGCGTTAGCGCCCATAGATCGCCTCCTTCATTCAAGTCGCATCATCACTGTGCTTATTCTCATTATAGAGCGCGGGGCATCAATTCTGTCTGCGATGGCAGTAATGAAACTGGAAACTTTGTCAACATGTATGAACATCTCCTTTGGAGAAGCTTCAATGCCATTACATAATTCCCGTTTGTGAAGCAGCAGTACTTTTCTGCAAGTCAAGTGCAGTTCAAATATTTGTGGCTTTTTTTTTTAGTCCATTTTTTGTCAAAACATAATATACATAACACGTAATGTAATTTTGTAACAGTTCATTGTGCCTTTAGCAGAGTGACTACATGTTTCTGGGATGTTTTAGATTGTGGCTTACCACTATGACTTGCTTTGTTACAACTTAAAAACATAAACTTTCCTCTCGCATCAGTACCAGAACATCTTAAAATGATCCCGCAATCCTGGTTTAATCAACCGAACCGTGGTTTTCTGCTCATGCGTTGAACCTGCTCTCCCATCCTGAGGCCAAAAACATATAATAATTAATAGTGACCATCATAATACTGTGCAAGAAAATAAGGCGCTAATATATGCTTTACTGCTGTGCGTATTGTGCGAATCCCTTACGATACAATATTGATTTGTAATAAAATGCATTTAAGGCCATTTGTTATTCTATATGTTGGGAGGGACACCGTGCATTATACTAATTCAAGTAAACACTAACCATTAAAGTAATGCTCCTTGTTAGTTAATATCAAATATTGCACAATTTCATTCTGGAATTCAAGTCCGGGTACCTGAAGGAATGCGTTTTATTTCCACTGTCATGTTTACAAATGTAAAATACACAAAAACCTAAAAAGGTTTACATGAAGGACAAAGCATTATGAAGATGGTGATCTCATCCTCAACCCGAGTCTGTGACTCCGAGTCAACTTGGATAAGACATTATATAATGTACTCATCATGTTCAATAATACAATGTTATCATGAAATAAAAATACCACGAGATTTCTGAAAAAGCAATGGGAAAATGCCAAAATAAAGCTTGAAAAGAGAAATAAACGTCTTTGCTGATGTCCGGGAGATGGTTGGACACTTCAGCTTTGAGGAGTGAGTGCATTTTGCGCTCATTTTTATTTCACAGGTTAAGGAGGACAACAGGACACCTGGATGGGCACTCGCATGGCATGAAATCCTCCAATCACGCAGTTTTGTAGCGTTAAGACACCGGAGCAGAAAAACCTCTCAGCGGGTCGACCTCATTTGAATGAACGCTGCTGCTGAAGCCTCGTCAGGTCACAATACGATGTCACAGCAGGTTTGCGTTTTTTTTCTATGCGTTACACTTAAGTTAATAAACACATGACATGTTCTGCAGTTTGTCGAGGATACTTGAATAATGAAAATAACCTGCTTTACAGGAGCAACCCTTTAGGAGGGGGGCGAAAAACGAACGCAGCGGAGGCCGAGACATCCTGACATTGTGTTTCCTGCGTGGCTCGTGCCCTGACACGCCGGATCGTTTCCCATGAAGCGACTAAGATGCCGTTTAATCAGACACTGGATCGTCTCCACACGTACAGTTTGGGACAGAGACTTAGACTGAGGAAGCTCCACAGCTTGCTTGGGTGAGTTGTACTCTCCATCTTGAGTCAACTCACCCTCAAAGAGTAAAATCCAAGGAGAGAGATTCTTTCTGTGGGAAAAAAATGCATCCTTTATTCCTATTCATACAATCAATGTTTATTTTACAATTTACATAATTTAATACAGATTGAATAAGTAACAAATGTGAAATAATACAGCACTGGAAATTCAGACCGTTCCGTGGGCACGTTGCATTCATCTTTAAATTAACTTCATTTAAATGATGAAAAAGATGAACCTTGAGCAATAGTGTGCTGCTTTTGGATGCAGTTTTCTTGAATACAACATTTCCTACAAGCCCATTTATCAACCGCGCCAGTCGCTACGGGCAAAACACGGCTGGAGAGGGGTCACCGCCCTCCGCACCTGCTCGTACTAATCACCCACTGGGTGAGTGAAGAGTGAGAGGGCTGAGGGCAGAGAGCGTGCAAGCCCACACCTGTGTGTGTGTGTGTGTGTGTCTGTGTACAAACCTGAATCCAGACTTCACCTTTGCACCCGTCTTTTTTTCTTACCCATTCCACCCCTCCCTCCCCCCACCACCCTTTCCCTGCTGATCCGCTGCCCTGCTGTTGGTTACCCGACGAGCTTTGCTGCTGAGGACTCTGCCCCACGATGCCCCACAATGCACCACACTCAGTTGCTCTGTTGCAGTGCCTCGACTGCGACCAACTTTCTATTCTCTTTTTAATTTGACCAATTTCTGACTGAGGTTTTTGTTTCACTCACATTTTCTTTTGTTTATTCTCCGGTCTCATTTCATTGCAACTATGGTGAGACACATGCAAATTGTATTTGACTGAGGCATTTAAGCCCTTTGATTAAAGCACCATAAAACGATATGAAAAGAATTCCTGATTCATTAGAAAAATGTACTTATTTCTTCTAGAGAAATATTGGCCCCTTGACGTAAAGTCGCTTACATACAAAGTAAGCTTATAATCAAGTATTGCACAACCAAGGGACCTGGGCCCTTTCAAAGGCTTAATAGATAAATACTATCAATTGTGAGATCATGTTTTTTTATTCAGTGTTAGTATTTTTAATACTTAGTTTTAATATATTTTTCCCCGTTTGTACTTCAAACGTTTATCTAAATTAAACCTTGAGACAACTTTAGAAGAATATCACTTCTGCATCTGCTAATATAGCACTCATTATTTGATAGGAGGTTTTTTTTTTAGGAGTCCCGTAGGTTTAGAAAAAAATGTTATATTTAATGTTTTGTTTTTCATAAACGTATCATGTACTTTCAAAGTAAAACTTAAATTGTTAAAAATAACTAGAAATTATCTGATAAATGTGCACAAAGATATTTCCATGAGATTAAATGGAAACATTAAAAAATACTAATAATCAAAGAGGCATGAAACTTTAGTGACTACATGAACTTGCTGCTTGATTAACCAGGTGGAAGATGTTGGAAAGCTGTCACGGGACGCAGCGCTCTCCCCCCTCGAGCCTCCACCACCATTTCTCAATACTAAGCCACTCACATGAATTATGTAGATAAGCTGCAAAGAGATAACAGAGGACAAATCTACTATGTGCACAGGGGCGTGCCTTTTTAAGACTGACAGACAATGCGTCGCAACCCTGTTCCTCGGTGAAGGACTTTACACTTCTCTCTAATTCCACCTAACAAAAGGCTTGCCTGCCATTGTTTCAGAAAAGCAGCAAGGACTGAAGGTTCAGAGCAGGAAATGAATCAGAGCAAGGACGAAAAAAACAGCAGTGTTGTGGGAGTGAATAAATAATGATTCAGTACAGAGATAATAGTGCTTTTGAAGTGTTTCCACTGCTCCATCTCCTGCATCGCCTGCAGTTATTTTCCCCGTAGATGTCTGAACTATTCCTATGGTTGACATTTGATGAATATTGAATCCATATTGACATTGCAAATGACTGCAAATGTGTTTTGCACCTTTTTACATCGATCCCTGTATGTGAATCAATGGCATGAAAACAAACTTACTATGTGTTCAAATTAGAGCTGCTTTGATCTTTGCATTTTGCAGACTGAATGAAAACCGACAGCCGGCGCTACTAGTGCATCCTGACAGCTCTATAAACATCCAAGGGCCATTATGAGGACAGCAAGCTACGCATTGCTTTTTAGACTTTGCTGATTCTGACAAGCACACACGAGACTTAAATTAAAAGCATCATTATTTTCCGTTGCATCAACAATATCCACGTGAACAGCGCACACTAAAAATGTGTTTGGCGTCACCCAATGAACAAAATCACGTAGCTCATGAAAGGCAGCGAGGCCAGTGGAAAAGCCTTTTTTCTTCTACCTGAGCACGATTTATTTGTTGGATAAAATCACACTTTGCTGTGGGGAAGTTCATGGATCATAAATGTGGAACATCTTAATGCGCACTTTAGCCGGCTTCGTTCATGCTCCGAGAGACCGCCGTGAGCCATTCATGGCTGGTTGCAGCAGGTTCTGGGAACAGTGGCATGACTTCCACACAGTAATACCAACACACACACACACACACACACACACACAAGATGTACTGTTGATGCTGATGGAAGCTATCTCCACAAAAGTAGAGTGGCAGTAAATTATTAAAAGGGAAACAGGTATTTTGTGAATGAAGGAGAGTAAATCAAAAATACACCGCTCTTGATGGCGTTAAAAGGGGATGTCCTGCAGGGACAGGCAGGTACACTCGAAAATAAAGGGCCTGCAAAAACTTGCCTAATGCAGAATCCTTATGAAAAAGAAACACAGCTGGGTTAAAAAAGAAGACAAAAAAGAAAGACGGTCGCAGGAAGTAATCGTGCACGATGCCACTAAGTTGGAGAAAAAACATTTAGACTCTCTGTGTCATTTAATTTAAGCTCGGAGGTGATGAAGATGTGAAAGGAAGCAGTCGAGCGTGTTTTTGGAGCCATTAAATTTCTCCGCTATGGTTTGTATAGTCATTTTGGACATTTTGACTTGTTGAACCTGAACCTGTCTACTTCTCGAAAATAAGTCCGAACATGTAACATTATAAATATGTCAAAAGCCAGTTCTTCGAGGGGTTTTGTAACAAAAAAACAATTTTACAGCCGAGGTCAGAGCTGTACGCGGCACCACAATTACAGAGGTAGAACTAATAACTCATCCTTTGCTCTTATCACTACATTCACAGCTGGGATCACAGCTAAATAGAGTAATTTTGGACAGTAATTGTTGCTCTTGGATACTACTTAGAGTCCTTTGAGTTCAAAAGGAAGTTTTTGTGCAAATCTCAAACTCACCACAAGTGGAAAGCTCACCTGGGCTGTAAGGGCTGAAATGGATGGCGAGGCTGGTTGCTCTCTTATATGTGTGGTGGTGAGAAGCTGTTGATGGATCAATTCCCAGGTTAGATTTAGGCCTGTGAAGTCGATCTCCATCTTCTCACAAGGACCGACCCTACCAATTCAATTCAAATTTTCAGAGCCCCGAATCACAAGTTTTCGTCAGTTCTATACAATCTGTGCAGATGCGGAAAAACTGTTTATTGAATGCCATCTTTTATTAAAATATACAATATTAATATCTAATACATATCACTGACACATGGTCTGAGTTTTGAATCAACTAAGGACATTATCAAAAACAAAATGATCTGCTTGTTTTTTGCGATAGAAAAATAATTGGCTTTCTGAATGTCATTTTAAAATGCCAGCCAGTCAATGAAAGTCCTCACAGCACAGATATTTGTCCATGGATAACTGTTAAGTGATTGCGTGTGGCCTGAATGTGAGATATGTACAACATCCTGATTTGCTGGAAAATATAGACTGAGGGAAAATGTCAGACTGTTCCAATATCTGACCAAGGAAATGCCCTAGAAGCACTGCCACAGTATATCCTCAAGTGACTGTGATGCTGTGGATTGGGGCTTGGAATAAAAAAAATAGTCACAATGGGAGTTATTGCTGTAATATTACCCAACATCGGGAACGCTAAACCTCGAGATGGGCCATGAGGTTGACATTTAAAAACTGTCTTGAGGGAGGACCCCTTATATTTTGCAGTCAGGACCCTTGGAGACATCCATGGCTGCTTTAACGATAAATATTCATCTCTACCTCATCCACAATGTCACACACAGACATACACAACACACTCCTTGCTGCAAACCCACATCTATCAATAGCATGTTTGTACATTACAACAAGTTTAATGCAAGCTGTATATGTTGATCAGAATTATAGTCTGCTACACACGACCCATACATTTCCATTCTTTTTCCAAACACACTCTCTCAGACCCTCAGGTTGTGTCTTCACATGGTGAAGTGATGTGGGATATAATCTCAGCTTCACAGGCATTGAGTGCAAGAAGACAAGTGGAGACGCGCAGCACTTTGTTTCCACGTCAGGATCCTCTTTTTCCACTTGATTGGCCTTTCATCACACAGCATGCGGTGCAGACAACAAGGCAACAGGATGTGGAAGCAATGAAATGCAATGGATTGGGAAGGAGATGAGACGCAGGACGAGGGGAGGGGAGGAACGAGATTTGACTGCTGATGATCTTTGATCTTTCAAAGATCTTGATCTTTGTCTCATGAGAAACAAAAGGACAAGTCCAACAGTAACCTTGCTCCGTATTCCCCCGTACACAGCTTTCTGAGCGTATTCAGGCAATGTGCACATTCATTCCTCGTTGTTTATTTACTTCTATAAGCTAAATCTGCAAAACCCATCTTTTTTAGCGTTTTCCAGAATGACCAGAAAAAAACATTGATCCCTTCTATCATCATTTGTGTTATTCCCTCTTGTCAGTATGTTGAGACTAAACCTACTGACAAATTAAAAAGAATAAAAAACAATGATATTCCTGTGATTTACCAATATGGCAATGTTACTAGCCGGGCGTAGCCTATATGTGCTTCTATGTGTCCTGACAGCGTGAGGAAGTAAAGAAGTCAAAAGTTTTGGGAGTGGGGGCGGTGTCTTATTATAACTCACAGTGCAGAATGTTCCAACAGCCGTTGTGTTGGATCTGTTGCTCTGTGCCTTGATCTAGCCTAAAGATGTATGTTTGTATATATGCTTATCACAGTGTATTTTTAGAGGCTTTGCCGAAGCTTTCACATCTGCCGGAATTCTGAAGCAGCCGGCCAAAACAAGAAACGATGAAACGGCGAGCACATCGTTGGCTCAAACTCACCGAGAGGCAGCAACGCGGCGCAACGGCAACTCACCAAAGAAAGGTGATGATATCATGTCTGCATATTGATATGAAGCCAACGTGAGAGATCGTGTGGGAGGGAAAACACTGCTGGCAAATGCTAGCAAAATTGTTTTTGTGATTGCAAGAAATTCAACTTCAACACGGCAGCTGATGAGGCACACAGCAGGGGTCGTCGTTCCCAGCATGCAAACGGCAATTACTTTAAACAATGCGTTACAGTTAGGATGTGCTGTATTTCAGATCAAAGCAAAGTTCTGCATTCTTTGACGTGTTTGACCAACGCAAACCTTGTTGATTATTTAAAATGAGAAAAATCCACTCACAGTGTAGCTCTGTTTTAGCTCTGTTTTAGTTCTGTTTGCAAAGAAAAATGAGTTTGTGTTTATCATGCAGAATACAGTGGGGATATCAGAGCTTGTTTGCTGGAAACAAGCAGTGTGCTGCTGCTGGGAACGTGTTAAATAACAGTGGAGCCGTGGTGGATTCTAGAAAATAAGGTAAAGGAAGCAATGATACTCAGTAGAGCTAAGGGGAGTTTGACAATAACAGTAAGGGGTTCATGTTAGCATGTGACACATTTTATATATTTAATAGAAAGACTTCTTTAATCCTTCATCAATACAAACACATTGATTAGAGCAGCTTTAATATTTCCAATTTGCAATTGCATTCTGTGTCCGAAACACTGCTATCTTAAATAAAGCGTACAGCTGGTAAGCTTAAAAGCCCCGACAAAGAAAACAATAATATTATTCATGAGGGTTTGCTGTAGAAGATCCGGTCGGGATGTCGGGAGGGAGGATTGCGTCTGCACAGCTTTGCTGTTACTGTGACCCTGGTCTGACAAAGAACAGGGATGGATGGAGATGGCGATTTGTCGCTGCAGCACCATGGACAGCGACTCTAAGGTGATCATGTGTTTTAGGGTAAATTGGACAGCTCCAGAGTGGAGGTAAGACGCAATTTATGAGAGGATTACCTCCATCCTTGCCTTGACTGTCCAAAGTCATCAGTCGGGCAAACGCAGAGATGTGCCTTTTTGAAAGCACATCTCTGCGTGAGACACTTTTCTCAATTACAAACTTTAATAAATGCAAGTACAGGTGCAGGCTTAGAGATACACATCCTGAAGCTGTACTCGGGGTTTCATCTGTGACCTCCATCAGGGTAAATGAGGCTCAGCTGTATGAGCAGAAGCGCTGCCAGGTGTCTGGTGAGAAACACGGCAATGGAGTAATGTGTTCAGGGATTATTTACAATACAGTAAGGGAAATCATTTTTACTGTTAAAGCTATCACAATCACAAAAGTTGGAAAAACCTTAGAAAACGTTTTTGCTTAATTTAAGGAGGAAAAATACAATCGGAAAAAGTTCAAATGTTGTAGGCCTAAAGAGCTAAGTGCCACTCACGCTGAACAGGATTTTCAGTCGAGTGGTGTGGGAACCTCTTACTGAGCTGCTCCAGCCACTTGACCGGCGGCTTAACAGCCGGTAAGGAGCTGCCATGGCAACAGGGAACCACCTCCTTCTCCTGAAGCCCTCAGGACCGACAGATGAGGGAGGGGTGATTCTTTGAAAGGGGAGAGGGAGCATCACGGGGACATTTTAATGAGAAAGTTTTAATTGCCACATTTGTTTGACAAAGACAACTTTAGAGCACTCAGGGGAAGACGAGCAGAGAATAGAGAGGAATAAAAAATATAAAAACCGCACAGCCCGTTAGAGAGGCCGAGAGGAAGAATGAGTGGCTGGATTGAAGAGCAGACAGCAGGTGTTGAAAGGAGAGATGGCTGCCATGCATCTCGTGGGAAAAGATAATGAAGCAAGATGCTACCCAATTATATATCGCTTACCGAATCGATTTGAGCCAAAAACAACGGCAAGTGCAACAGGCGCGAAATCTATTATGAGCACGGCGCAGAGCGTGAAAGGAATCACAGAGCAAAATTGAAATCATCAATGACCGTCAGCGAGAGGAGATGGTGCGGTTGCTACTGGCAGCCCAGCGGTGATCAGAGGACTATCCGCACATCTGCCAAACACCAATCTTGTGCAAAAAACCTGGAAGCACTCCCAGTCTCTCGGACAGAGAGTTTTAGTGTGCCAGCAAAACAAAACCTCAAGTAATCAATTATCCCACCACAGGTTTTTCAGTTATCTGCCTTCTTCGAGAGCCTGAAAAAGCATTGGCGACTGGGTTTTTAAATACACCATGGAACGTGCGAAAACAATCTTGAAGCTTCAGATGAAACCCGTCAATCTTTTCTGACAACGGAGCATCCACGAACCCAGAAACCCAGTGACAATTACCGGCAGTGGAACCGCGTAGGTGACAGGCCTGCAGGCCACTATTAAATTATACAATGCTGGACTGAGAAAATCCCTGAGATGTTCTGTTTGGGTTAATTGAGTCCATCCCCCGCCTCTCCCGTAATCTTTACCAAAAAGCCAGTGTGAGCTGCCGCAGCTGCCCATGTTCGGGCTTTGATGTTTTATTCATTTTCTTGGCAGCTTGTAAATGTGTCTGTTATGGCCGTGGAACATGAACCCCCTCGCCTCCTGGTGCAGGAGCACATGAACCGGGAAAGGTAGATGCAGGCGTTTACACAGCCATGAGTGTCATTGTCGTCTTTTTTTAGCGTTTTCCAGAATGACCAGAATAAATCTCTAATGTGCAGTGATCAGGGTTCAGAACACGTAAAACATGGATCCCTTCTATCATCATTTGTGTTACATCTTCATTGTTTAAAAATATGTTAGATCGATGGTCTCCCAGGGCTACTGACAACCATGTATTTGATAACACTGACTCATACCTCTCTTGTAATTGCTTAATTCTTGGAACTCATGAACTCACTTAAACTACACCTCTGAATGTAACAACCCGAAGGCCATGTTGCATTGCACTATCGTCTCTGGCAGCTGATGTCTCATGGTTTCCTGAGGCCAGATGGCATCTACGCCATAACCAAAGCAAGACTAAGGAGATTACAACCACAGTGTCATAAACACCGCCAATGGAGATTTGAGATTAGTCGTGTTGGCCTGATGTTGTCCTCTGAACATACACACATCTTGACAATTAGCCATTTTTTTTTTTATTCAGCACATCATCGTCATTGACAAACATGCAATCAAAACATATGTCAAACAAAAGCACATAAACACACATCCTGCAATGATTTTGACTTGTTTCAAAAGGCATTCTTTGACTACTATTTCTCATCTTCACAGACATGTCCTATTTAGATGATACCTATGAACTCTCTAGGATCTTTAATGCATGTCACCCAAAACTACTTTATCGATAAAAATACGTCAAATGTGTATCCAACAAAGACGCATGGAAGATTCCCCAGGGCCAGAGGGTGTAAGTGCCATTTTCTGTTTCCCCGAGACTGTGGAGTGATCACACGTGTGCGTTATGCCAAGCGGCACCGATTAATTAGCAGTAATTAGGACAGCGTTGGCACGTGCAAGTTTTCATAGAAGCGGTGGTGTTCGGTATGAGAAAGACCAGCGAAAGGCAACGAGGGATGAGTATGGATCGAGGAGAAACGGAGAAAAGCCACTCCATTTGAGCGATGACAGAGGTGAAGGGTAGGAGGCAGAGCGAGGAGGTGATAGATGGAGGGAGAAGAAGAGCCGACAACGATAGGGGTCTGCTGATGAGGAAAAAGCGGCGTTCTGCGAGCGAGTGTGGACCCGTTAATGAAAGGGAAACAGCAGCATGCGTTCCCATCGTTAGCCCTCATTAGCCCCCTCTCTGGGGGGTCTGTTGTGAACGCACCGAGGAGGCGGCTGGGCGGAGGGAGGGAGACGAACTTACAGACAAAGAAAAGACGAGCAACGGAAAAAAGGACGGTTGGGAGTGGAAGGTTATTTGAGCCTTGTTTGTAGGTAAACACATGAATCGCTGTGTCCCTGCTTTCATTTCAGAGCATTCTGCATGAACTGTATCCCAAAAGATGAATAAATATTAGAGATGTGTATATATATAGACATCCTGGTGACTAATTATCTGCCGAAACAGTGTATTAGCTGCATGATTACCAAGCTCTATAGCTAATTACATAGGCTGCTCTTCTTTGACCTCTGCCACTGTGATGCATTACTCCTCTTTCCCATCTCCCACCTATTTTCCCACCACACTGTCTTCTGACTCTTTTCTTTTGTAGTATTTTTTTAAAGTTCACCTGAACTCTTCATACCGTGTCAGTAAAATATGGCTATAAAACATATCAAGGAGAATTCTTTGAAACACTAGACAAACACCATTTTGAGCAGGCTACCGGAATTTGCAAATAGAAGAAGAGGATATTTTAAATTTCAACTAGAAAAACAACAGAAAGCATCATGGGAAAATAGCTATTCATGGTAATTTCGTTTGTTACGGTGGTTTGCATTGTACAGCACTGTCGTTTGTGAGGTAAAAAGTGGATAAATATTTCACTAGTCCCTAAGTAAAGTTGGCATCCTCTTTTGTTCTCCCATCTTTTAAACTAATTTGACCTGTTGCACAAGGTTTAACTGCTCTTTCACTGTGCGTCAGTGTCAGAGGTATTGACGTTTTTCTATCAAACTTACTTGGGATGACACAATAAACTGTAAAATACAGTTTCAAAACGGCATGATTGATGTCTGCTGTGAGGGTTGATGCGAAGATTATTCCTACCTTCCTTCTTTAATGTACATACGATGGTCCATACTTGCTGCCCTAATGGTTGCCTAATGTTATTCAGTCCAGATCAAAGTGCTGCGTTGGCCGAACTTAAAGTGAATTGTCTTTGGGTCGGGGTAATGGCTATTTGACCTGACCCCCTCCGCGAGGAGGAAGAGGACCTCCGAGATAAGTGAGTACTTCTGAGTGTGGCGGATTGCCAGGTAAGCATCTCATTTTGCACTGTCGAAGTTTACTGTATAAGCATATTGTAAACAGTTTCAACATTAGGAATTTCAAAGGTTAAAAAAATAAATGACGTCATTTTGCTTCAGTCGTCGAAGACCAAAGATCTGCGGTAACAAATAAACTGCTTTAAAACTAAGAATGAAAGGTTTGATGTGTTAGATCCGATGAAATACAGTATTTCAGCCACAGCCTTTAGGAATGAGTCTTACTTTTACATATTAATACAGATGGAGCACACAGGGTCTGTAGAATTATCGATTAAACCATCTGTGTGTTTCATTTTCCGTCTCTAATTAATTGATGCGCTGGATGTTTTCAAAAAGCTGTACTGTTACAGATATTACAACAGCCTTATCCAACGAGCAAATCCTATAAACCGTGGAAATTTGACAAGCAGGTAGTAACACCAGCGGTGCAGAGAACATGTAGACTTCAGCAAGCCCAGTTTATATGACGTGGAACTGAACTTGTCAGGCTGGACTGTTCCCGTCAATCCATTGTATCTTTGTACAGATATAGAACAAACCTGGCTGCAAAACGTTCCGCCCTGTATTCTTTTGTAGGGACCTCTCAGAACGATTATAGAGTCTAAAAAAAATAATGCTATACTGTTTGAATTCCCTGTTGACTCCACATGACTTTACTTGGTTTCAACGACGCTTACTTACTCTAAAGGTTGCATTAACTCTTTTAAAAGTTTCATAAGATTCATAACAGATCTTCTTTGTTAGAGAGCTTACTCTGAAAGCAATTTTCTATACGCATATAGGGTTGGGAAAGAAGCCATCATTCTTGAAGACCACTTGGGTATACTGTTACATATCAAATTTACGGGACAGACTCAAGTAAACTGTTCAAATTTAGTGTAATTTTAACTGTTAACTCATTCATGCTGTTAGGCAATTCTCACAAGGTGTTACTTATCTTTCGATCATCTTTATATCATTATAGAAGAGTAATTCACTTGTAACACCCAGTGTATTATATTCTGAATTGTCAGAAGACCAGATGGCTGTAAATGTTTTAAAGTGCAGGACAGGTGAGGTGTGAAATTAAAACTACTGCAATGGCTCCATGCCAGGACTTCTTTCTCAACCGACAGATGCTTCTCAATATTAGCGAGGACTTTTTTTTCCACCAACTAGGAAACATGGTTTTTCTGACATTTGCTTTCTG
Source organism: Apeltes quadracus (assembly GCA_021346845.1). Classification (NCBI taxonomy): domain Eukaryota; kingdom Metazoa; phylum Chordata; class Actinopteri; order Perciformes; family Gasterosteidae; genus Apeltes; species Apeltes quadracus. The sequence continues at coordinate 11,689,163 of CM037926.1, forward strand.
TTTGATATAATCACCTTGTGTTAGTGTTTCTCTCTTATTTTGAAGGAGATCAGAGGAGGAGATCGGCAAGGGAGAGGAGACAACTTTAAAAATCCTGTTTACAAACCGCGGCCAAAACCCCCCCCCCCCCCTCCTCATTCAACCCTAAAGCGCCCCCGTGGCACATGTGATCACATCATTACCAAAAAAAAAATCTACCAGATCTACCAAATCTACCAAATCTACCAAGTGCCAGTCTGCACTTTGACTGACTAAAGAAAAAGGCCAAACCCCATTTAACAAGATCACTCCATCCAGCTATCAAATTACGACTGCCTTCTCTTGAGTGGTAATGAAATTGCCAGCCATTTAGAGGGCAGTTTATGTGATCAACCATTTCTTTAGTCAGCTTCCTAAGCTGCAAACAGATAAAGTTGGCCTCTTCTTTACCACTTCTGCTTTGGCTCATTCTGCCAATCTCTCTCTTCTCTAAAGCTCCCCCCCCCCTTCTCCCCCCTCACTCACCGGCTTAGTGGCTCTGGCTGCAGCCTCGGCTCCGTGTGATTGTATCACTTAAAAAGAGGAGAGATTTTCATCGTCCAGTTTTCACAGCTCTCCGATATAACAAGGTAAGGAAGAGACGCGGGGACGTGTGGAGGGCCACGGGCAAATGTGGAGCAAGGGAGGATTCAAATAGGATGAGGTTGTAGGAAAAAAAGACGCAAAAACGGGTAAAAGAAAATGGACTTGGTGAGTGGGCTACAGGTACTTGAACAAATGCAATTTGCATGTGGCGCAGTGTATATGTGAACACGGTTACGTGGTCGGGAGACAGAAGAGAGCCACATGAAGAATCCCTCCAGGTACGTGAAGTCACCAGGGAGCAGAGCTTGGAGGAGAGTGGATAAAACGAAAAGGTGATTGACATTCACTGTAATCCACAACTCACCACATGTCATCCAATTTTTTTACACCTGAAACACGAAAAAGGAGCTATGTTTTTTTTGTACCTTGCTGACAATGAAAGTGGACAGCAATGAGCGGGAGGAGAAAGAGGTAGGGAACAAGAGAGAGGACGGGCAAATGAAAGGCAGAGCAGCCTGATCTCTCAGAAATGCTTGAGATGACTTGGGTGACAAATGATTGAGGGGAAAAAGTCGATTCAGATCCTTTATTGTTGTCGACGTGGACACACGTTAAAAAGCGTCCACGTGAACATGCAAAACTGGAAGCTGGAAACCGATGAGAAAGATTGATTTTGGAAGGATGGGAGGTTGATTGACAAAAAAAAAAAAATGGTGTCCCAATTTTCATTCAACCCAAACCATCTACAATATTTTCTTTGTAAACCTTATTAAGTGTTCTTTTTAAATTGTGTTAATTGTGGTAAATCATGTGCGCCACCCCCACAACCGCTTGTACGGTTTGGGTCACACCACTAATTTCTGTGAGATCACACTGCAGCAAAGAAGAGACACTTCATTTCTATTATTATTGGGGATTTGAAGGAGCACAAAGGAGATTAGAGGTGTATGAAAAATAGCATGAAAGACCAAAATAACGGCATACAGGAAATGGGGAAATACGGGTGAAAAGGAAAAAGAAGAGCAGATGAATGGTTACAGTACTGCTAAAGACCGATTGTGCACGGTATTTAGGCTACGTTCACACTGCAGGCTGAAACGACCCAATTCCGATTTTTTTCGCCCCTATGCGACCTGTATCTGATGTTTTCATGACAGTCTGAACGACACAGAACCGATCTTTTCAAATGCGACCCAGGCCACTTGGGTATGTGGACCCAATTCCGATACGTATCCGATGTTTTTAAATGCGACTTCAGTCTGAACGGCCAGGTCGCATGTATCCGACCTGCACGCCATTGATACTCGACAAACGTCATAATGCGCCGCCGCAGACGAGTCTCTTCCCGTGACAGAGTTAATCCAAGGCGCTCACGAACATAATCGAAGGTGGATCGGGACATTCTGAAGTGAATTCGGTGTTCGTGAAGCAACTCGCATCAGTATCCCACCACTCCTGGCTGCGGCTCCGCACCGACACATTTCTTGTACCGACGTTGCTACCACTGCTCCACAAAACGCGGGCGCTAAAAACCTCGCTCTCCTCCGTTTACATTTTTTTCTTAAAACGAGAAGATTGTAACTACTGGCTCCGTTGGCAAAATCACTTCAATATGTTTAATATCCCCAGAGAATGTCTAATATGCCCGTAGACGGGCTCTGATATCACTCCACCACATCCGTGTACTCTTCTGCGCATGCGGGTGACTTCTGGGTAATTTCACGTTCACACAGGAGATCACATATAAGTCGCATTTAATTAGAAATGTGAACGGCCTTCCAAAAAAATCCGATTCTTTCAAAACATCGGAATTGAGCATCAAGCCCTGCAGTGTGAAGGTAGCCTTATTCTTCTGCTAACGATGCTAATGTTACCTGAGTAACTTCTTTGTGTTTCATTTACGATATCAGGGCGCAAACAGGAGGTGTCATGTTGAAAACAAAGGAGCCGGACTAACCAAAGAATGATTTGTCTCAAAAAGTAAGACAACAAAACAAAAATTCAAGATTTACATCAGTGATTATTAGCATTCATGTAATGTTTTGTCAAACCACATGTTCATGAATAACATAAAACTGCTGTATGTGGTTAGCTATAAATGTGTCTTGAGTCTTACATGAGGGAGAAACATGCCAACATTTGTTTTATTTTGTATTTTCTAATATTTCCTTTCCAGGATCAGGTGAAGACCGACCTTGAGCGAAGCTTTTATCTCTCCTGAATGAATGCGCCGGTTGACTTTACGATGCAAATGCTGCTCTTTCTTTCTCTCACCCCGCTCTTTTAGTTGTGAACTTGGTTGCCGAAGCTTTTTCTCTAATTAAAAGAGGAGTGAAGCTGCCAAGCAACTGTGGGATAAACTGCAAACCACCGAGATTTCCGAGCACACACACACACACACACACACAAACACACGCCACCGATTGCACATTGACACCTTCAAACCAAATCTGTTTCCAGGACATGTCGCCCCTGACAAATCACTCCACCCGACCCGTCTGCCTACCCCATGTACACTGTATTCCCCTATGGAGACTGACTGATAAGAGTTGAATTCCATCACTGCTTCCTCCACGCCTCAGGCAGCAGAGCCGTTGTACATTTTGCGCAGTTTTAACTCGTTAGCGAGCTCGCTTGTACAGTTTATCAAACTAAAGATTGGAAAATGGGCTTCGGATGTCCATGTGAGAGATTTTTAAACCACACTGTATGGCGTCGATGTGTCAGCTGAATTATTGCACACAGAAAGTCCATCAATACGACTTAGTTTTGAGAGGAGCTGCCAACACGTGTCCGCAGAACAATCCCAACTCAAGATCTGTTTGTTTCCCGAGCTTTGCGTGGTTTCACATCAACAGATGGAGTTTGCTCAGTTGTCAGATGAATCGTGTGTATTCAAATGTTCCTTTTTTCCAATCACCAAACACTGAAGGGAATCAAAGGCAAAGCAAATCAGAGCAAATCTGATCGTGTCATAAAAAGTTTGACACAACTGCCGAATGTACATTTAGGTGTCGAGGCTGAGCCTCCTTTACAGCAATCAGCTTTGAGCAAAATAGTTATTTTTTAAGATGAGGCGCAAAAATGTTGTTTGACTGAATAAAATTTGAACTGCGTCACCTTAAAAATGTATTCCCAACATCTAGCCCTACGTTTCAATACACATTTTGCTACAACTATCTGAGACTATGTACAGAGAGAGATATTGAAAATGAAAGTGTGGTATTTGTTGAGCAGTTCATCATTTTGATTAGTTGAAATACTGCCGTTCAAATGTTGGTTGATATGCTTTATATCGTTTTAGTTGTCAGGCTGGCGTGAAAAGGATCATTTAGAGTCCAACGACGTTACATCGGAGTTGAAAAGAATTAATACCATCAGCCAACATGTGAAGCGTCATTTAAGCTTAACTCAAATGTCCCGAAACTTTCGCAGCTGGCAAGTCTGAAGATACGGATGATTAGGATAATGTGTCGGGTGCTTGTCAGAGAGGAGAAGCAGCGACATCTGATTAAAGGCTGGCCCTGGATCCGGGCTGAATTATTTAGACCCACATACAGTGACAGAGGAGAGGGGTGTGGGGGGATGGGGGGGGGGGAACGACAGGACCACGGAGGCAGAAAGAGGGGGGATGAAGTGAGAGCGATACACGGAAGGGAAAAGAGACTTCAGCTAAGGCCCTGCACCCCCCCCCTTTTACATACGTACGCTCGCTCCCCGGTGTCAACACGGCCTTCATCCACTCCAACCCCACCGTGTGTGTTAAGCACAATGCCGGCACGCCGTTGTTTCTTACAAATCAAACAGAAAAGGGTCCGACTTCCTCACTATCGCCCCGTCGTGTCAACAGTGCCGATGGCTGAGAGATTAAAGGACCCTCCAGACGGCACTTTTTCCACACTCTGACTATTTCCGGGGGGGAGGAGGGGGGAGGACAAACTAATCCCTATAAATCGTATCGGGGATATGTGAGAAACCCAGCCATATGTGGAGGAGATTAGAGAGGAGTTTTGGCCCTTTCTCAATTTCCGCGCCTTTCTCAGTTCAGATAACAAGGGGGTTTAGGGCACGCACACACACACACACACACACACTAGAGTTCACACAAACACACAATCACTTTCCACGTTTACCATTGTTTTCTTTGAAATGGTGGCGATAAAAGGCCCAGTTAAATGCACAAGATCGATAAAGCTTCCCCACTCCCCCACGCACGCAAACACCGACCCTCTCGACCGATCAGCCAAGCTCCTCCATTTAGCGCTCTGCCCATCCGCCGCAACGCAAAGGAGGTTCCGAAGTTTGGGTCGCTCTGCTCCTTCACCTTCCAAACGCTCCTAAAAGAAAAATAATCTAATCAGCTTCTTCTTGAAGCATGGAAATGGTACATTGAGGCCTTGATACAAAGCCACAAAAGACAAAGCAAAACAATAAGGGAGGGAAAAGCAGCAGAGATGAAGCCGGGAGAGGGGGGGGGCAACGGACGGTTTGAAGAAGAGACATAAGAAGCTGGGAGGTACATTACGGGGTGATCCGATCTGATTTCTACGGCAGATTTAATGACGGTTAGTTTTCTATTCATCTCCTCGGCTCAGCGGAAGCGCAGTAGGCCAATCAGCTTTTAGGATCCGGCCGGTGGGCAACGAGGAGGGCTATTAAAGGATCATTACCATCTCCCGCCATCGCCGAGCTGTTGCTCCGGAGGAATTACCTTTGTAATGAGACCAACCTGAAAAGGGGCCGCTCCGGGGGGCAAACCCGACGCACATTACACGGGGAGCGCTGTGACTCACACACCCACGCGTATTCATAGACACGCACGGTTTGGATTGATAGTGCCCACCGCCAGCTTCCCACCTGTTCATGACCGCGCATCAGTGGGGGCGCGGAGGAGGATGTCGTATTGCCATTACAGATACGCCACTTGTTTTTTTTTTCTCATTTCAATTGAAATGATAGCACAGCTCGTGCTACAGTATCTCAAGAAGCAAGTGTCCTTTATTTGTCTTTTAGAATAAATATTTAAAGCAAAGTTGGAGGTAGTACCAAATAACCAGCTTCTTCAGATCCGAAATTGTTAAACGTTGATTAAATTGGAATCGGATTGAAGTGAAAAAAAAAAAACCCTGCAGCAGTAACAAATTCCCTTGCTGCCGCTATAAACAATCTTGTCCAAGTGACCTTAAAGTCCAAAAAAAGGGACGATAATTGTCAGCAAAGACATGTTGTACTTTTTCTTGCTGTTAAGACTTGTCACCCTCGGCAGCTCTACGGTTCTTTAAGCTACAGGGGGAACCGTGTTTGATATTGTAAAGGGAGGCTTTTGATGGCGTATCACTTTAATAGTCACTGTACACTGATCATGCTGATTTATAAGCAACTTTGCTGACAGGAGGAAATTGAGAAGTGGCTTTTAATACAATATGATGACCCGTTCATTTTAAGAGGGACTGGGGTTCTAAAAAACCAAGCAGTCCAAGTAATGCGTTTGTAACCATAAAGATAGCTATTGAAAACCTGAGCTCCTGTAACGATCAACTTAACATAAAACAGGGCGCACAGACGCACACACACGCACACACACACACACACACGCACACTAACACTCACATACTTGCAGTACCTTTCCGGCTTTTATGATGGGACCTGGAGACACGCTGCGGGCAGCAAGGGCTTTGGCCAAAAAGGCTTTATAGCATCATAAACACAGTTATATCCCATCTCACCAATATAAACATGCTGGAGAGTTACCAAGAAGAAGACTCAAAGTCACTCCTGCTCTGCGTCGACTGAGATGGCATTGAGGAAACCAAGATGTCTGCTATTGTAAGGAACTACATAGCGCTGTATCAATTTAGGCAAATAGCAATGACCTGAAAGGAAAAAAAAAGAATTCCTGTTAAAAAAAATCCATCCTTTTGATACGATGCCTACGGTTTTATGACTGATTTCACTTGAGTGTTGCATCACAGACCTCTATGATTATACATGCTTATATATATATACCCGTTATGTTTCAGTGTGGCACTCACCTGCTGTGTCACTTATTCTAAGTAATCTTGATATAAATCTACTCTGCAACATGCAGAGTAGAACAAAAACACCGGCTCAGAGGACAGCCAGTGGTTTACTTCTTCACTTTGGGAAGCTGCCTCCCTAGCAAAGGTCGTGCTTGATGTACCTCTGTGGCATTAAGAGCATCTGCATTTGAAAGAGTGGAAGCAAAAAAGAGAAAGTACTGAACCCAACAATTACTCCACCCAGCACTACATTTCACCCGTTTTTAAATGTTGTGATGTAATATATAGCAGATTTATTTTGACCGGCTGTCAGATTTGCAGCAGCCAGGACAGATTCATTATATTCCTGCCCGCCTGTTAAGTTAGTAGTTGGCTTTCTATTACTGTATTTGAAGATGGAATTTAGCATGGACGTTGGCAGGTTTATTGTGCGTTCTGGCCCATACGAAAGCTTTAACATTACCAAGGATGGTGAAATGCTTCCCCTTATTTGTTTCGAGGCGCTACACAATCCACATTTAAGGATTATTCAATCCATTGATCAGATTCCGTCTGTGAGCTAAAGAGCCTGACCCGTAGGATGACACCCGTTTTGCAATAACAAAAAACGCCGACCTTCAGCTGCTCATGTGGCGAAATATGACCTGCAGGAGCAATCGAGCTGTTTTTGTGATACTTTTATATTTTGCTTGTTTTATTGTGCCGACAATGAATCGTCTATCTGTGCTTGGACATGTGATCGCTTCAAAGGGCTCCGTAGGGAATGAATGCAGTATATGAAAAAAAAAAAAAAAAGAATTAAATCTGAGAAAAACAGCGAGCTCTAACATTGGAAAAAAGTTTTTAGAGTGGGTGGCATTTTTGCTTGATAAATGACTTTAATTCAAAAACTAGGAAAACATCCATTAAATCCATCTGAATCAAAGTATAAAAACGAAAGCAGTGCCTAATGAAGAATCTGCAGCCTGACCTGGATTTGGCTTCTTTTACATAAGCAAAACTCATTTTCTCTCGTGCACTCTCTCACTCTCTCTCTCTCCCTCGCTCACTCTCTCCCTCTCTCCGTCCGTTTGCCTCACTCACCCTTTCTGAGATGCACTTACACTGAGGCACAGATTTACATGCACACAATGGACATAAGGGATTGGAGTGTGAGCGCAGAGTGATGGCAAGTTCTGTTGCCTCTCAGAAGCACACTGAGACGGAGATCACAATTATGTCAGTGTGAAACCAGCCATTCAGTCTGAGAGGCGTCAAGCATGATAATCCCCAAAGAGGGCAGGTGTATGTGTGTGTGTGTGTGTGTGTGTGCTTATGTGTGGCCTATATTCTGCACACTGGTTAATACGATTATGTGAGAATAGGCATATGAACTAAATGTGGGAAATCATTAATCCATGTAAGACACGCAGGTGAAACTGTGAGTGCAATGTGATCACTTTGCATGGATGTATTTCTCTGTCTGCGTGCATGACTGATATTAGTCGTTTGTAAAGCAATGTCAATGCGCATCTGTCACGTATGAAGTTGCACAGGTAGAGAATGTTCTGTGCACCGGATGATGGCCCGCACCCAGAGAGCAGGAAAGCACACACTTTCCCCAACTTTACTATAAAAAAACTTTAGGTTTCTAAGCCCCTCGCTCGGCAATGTACTAGTGGTATAGATCTAGAGGGGAAAATTGGATTCCTATAACGCTTATGAACTCAAGTGAACATGACCGGCTTATAAGCCCTTAAGAGTGGGGCTGTCAGATACTTCCTAGAAGAGAGAAAAAAAAGAGTCACCTGGCATGTTTGGAATTGGAGATGTCCTCTGGAATATCTCTCTCCCTCCCTCTGTCTCCTGCTCTGTGTTGTATCGCTCAAAGTGCCGAGGAGCATCGAGCTGTGGGTTGTTTGCTCTCCTGTTCTCTCTTTGCACGCCTTCCAGCTGTGCAGATAGTGAGTCCCAATGATGACAGAAAAAAAAGCAAAAAAGGTTGTTTGCTGCATGATCACTGATCCTCACCACCACTGCAGTCATACCTTCCTCCCCCCTCCCGCTCTTTGATACCCTCCTTTCTCTCCCCCCGGTTTTACCTTCTGCTTGCTCGGCTGCTGTCCTTTTGGCGTGTAGCAAATGATTGTGCCATGAATCGTTGGTACATAATATTAATAGGTCAACTGAAAGGAATAGCCACAGTATCACTCGGAAAAAAAGGGCTTTATAATTGGTTCCCCCGTTGTGAAAACAGTCAAAGATTGATGTCCTTTACGCAGCGTTGTTAGCTTTCATTTTGGGGGGGAATTGAATCGCGATCATCCAACTTTGCCGCCCTTTCACTCGGATCGTAAAAACTGAGGAAACATTTACAAGCACACCTGCTTGCAAACATTTGATCCGATTCTTTCCGCGAGACTTGCTTAGATGGAAATGCATTACGAGATGAGGAAGCCTCGTTGTTCTGCAGGCGTGCGCTTCCCTCAACTGACTGGCTGCGTCGTGGAAAGTGGGAACAGTGCCATCTAGTGAGGTCTATTCATATGCATGCTGTTTAAAGGGTCTCAGCCATTTGTTTATTGTCCACACACTCATACATACCTCTTCTACAAAAACACACTCATACATACCTCTTCTACAAATACTCAAAGCTGAAGGAAAGCGCCCACGGCCTCTGACCTCAGCCACAACGAGGCAGTAAATGCAGCTCAGCAACAACGGCCCTGGAGGCCAACGTCACAGCGTGACTCAGATACAATCTCCACGTTGTGTTTCTTGGTAATCTAATTGCTCCTCTGACCCAGACTGCCCACATCTCTACCTTGTTAAAACACCCGCAGAACAAACACCAGTTGCCCATCCCTTAGGTTACTAATCCAATACGCTCTTAATAACTTCAACTTGACCCCGAGCCCTGGATTGATTGATTAAACTCAGACACCCCTTTGGGAGAGGTTATAATCAATAAATTTGACCGTCACAAAATCCGCTGGAAGCAAAGTGGTTTGGGAATTTTGGAATGACTTATCGGAAACTGAAGCAAACCAATAAATTACTTCAGCAATCAAAAGCAATCACTCAAACATGGTTTGCTGTTGGATTAGTGAAAAACACGACAGACTTGCTGAGGAGGTTCCCTGTGAGCCAAACAGCGTTCTTCTTAGTGACAGCATGTTGACTAATGTGAAGGAAGGGCGTTGGGAGGGTTGAGAGAACGGAGTGATGAGGCTGTAATCCAGGGTCAAGGGTGGATGTTTGTGCTGTGCCAGTCTGGATGCTGACAATGGGTGATGAGGAGTCCGGAACCTACCAAACTTGCACACCCATCGGGTTGATTTAAGACGTCAATTAACATTCTGTCTGTCTAGGGACTGTATAGTTGTTAGTAAAGGCATAATTGAAATGGACCAAGTATGATGGTAGAATCTTTTGCAAATAATATGACACCAATTAGTACACAAATATACTGGAGCTTTTGTTTCACTGGAAACCAGGGTAGATGTAATGTAAGAGCCAAAGTGATTCCAGACTGAGTGGACATTTTTTAAATATCTTGGAATGACAAGATTCAGACATTCAAGATGATTATCAGTGTGATATGATGCATGGCCTCTCTTTCCCTTTCATGGCCGCAGCAGAACACAATAAAGATACCATAAAAGCTTCAAGTGTGACTTTTAGATAAGACGTATATCATTAAAGAGATCAAACGAAATATACGCTTTTAGGAGTTTTCCAATCTAGGAGCCCTCCTCTTTCAAACCTGTTTGCATTCTGCAAAAACTCAGCTAAACCAATGAAATGAACCAAGCTTTTCAATTGAGAGGAAACCATAGCCTTATCTTAAATGCCACAACGCTTTGCGCTGCGAATCGCATTCTGCAACGTTTGAGAGCAAAAGCAGTTGACATTGTCGACTCAATTGAACACACAAAGAGAGACCTTGGTTTTATGCGAAGCAAATTGTAGAGACGACCGTGGCTGAGGATTAGGGACTGAAGCGATAAAACAAGTGTTTTATTCCTGTGTGTGTGTTTTTGTGGCGGTGGATAAGTGTTTGGAGTGTGCCTGATAAAACCAAACTAGCCTCTCCTCACCATTCTAATGTCCAAGTCCGGCTGGCAGCAGTGATACCAGTAATGCTCACTATCACGGACAGGCAGGAGGTGGAACAATTGGCTTGTCGAACAAGTGCCACTTGACAACTTCTCAAAGAAGATCAATTATGGTCAGATTTTGGATCAAAGCTCTGACACAACTGCAACTTTGTAGCACACGGGAGCAAAAGCCATGCCTTCCTGGTCATGTCAAAGCACTTTAATCGTCTTGGTTGTTTCACCGCCTCGAAGACAAGCGCGTGTTGCATGATTATTATTAAGGCGTGATTTGCTTATTACAGTAGCCTTTGACTGCATAAGCAGCTGTGCCACTTAACCATCTGCTGAAAAAAAAAACACAATTAAACCACTGCCTGCAGGCTTATGTGGCATGAAATGGAGGGAGTTGGACACCCTACAATGCTGATGAGGTAAATCAAGACGCACAGTGAAGACATTTTTTAAGGAGCAGTTATCTGTGGTGCAATGGTACCCGGTCATAGACCCGAACCCCCGCTGCCTCCATCTCCCTGCCCCCGCGGACTATCCTCTTACCTAGGAGATGATTGTGGCAATATTACAGGCAGGGGATGTGATTACAAGATCTTAATCGCCTGTAATTTACCTGTCAACCCTACCGTTAATGTGCGGCTGCTGTGCTCCGGTGGGCCCAGACACTGAATGACACCGGTGTCCTCCGCTGACAGCGTCTGATCCACATCATGGGCATTGATAATTAATCATTGAGACAACGGAGTGGGGGAGCAAAGCGAACTAATGGGAAGAATGCCGGCCAGGTTAATTTGGGGTTCATCGAATTACCGTGTAAATTAGCAAGATGTCGTAAATTACAACAGGTCAGTAACGAAGGAATGGAAAACTTTGAAGAAAAAAACAAAGCTTTGTGCCGCAACGGCGGAATATACATTCTCCCAGGTAATTAAATAGAAGCACAGCTCACCAATTAGAAAGGCTTTTGTATTGTGAGAAGAGAGGCCATTCTGTGGGCTGTAAAAGTGGGAATGACCTGCGCGTGGCCTGAAAATAGTCAAAGGACAGATCGACAAATCTGTGAACATGCAGAGGTCCACGCTGAGCGAGGAGAAAGAGGTCACACAAAAGAGTCGACGAGTGGAGGACAATAGTATGGCAAACTGTAACGGGGGGGATTAAACAATAGGTAACGTGATTACGATAAGGTGAATGAATGCAGAGAGAAGAGTCTGGGAGGGGTGAGACAAATGTATCTGCTCCCCCATTTCTCCCCGACATCCCTCAGCACATCTCCTGAGCCCATCCGTCTCTGACAACTACGTCCTGATTTGCATCCCAAAAAATGCTCTCGGGTATGCGCCTTCCCAGTCGTCGGGTGAGATTAGCAAATATTGTCAATTATTGACAACACACCGAAAAGCGTAGGCAATATTTCATCTGGAATATTGCATCAAGCATTTCTCTCTCTTTTTAGTTCTTGTCTTCCCTCTCATTGGGACCCGTTATTGACTTGAATATCTGACCGCCGCTGCTGATACTGATAAAACGGGGGAGTACGCGGGTGTTATGGAAGGGGCCGTTGCTTAAATGTCTTTTTGTTGTTTTTTTTGCACATATGCCAATGAAACAGCCTCTCATCACAGTGGCACATGGCTCCATAATGGGGCCCGTGCAGATTCAGGCCTTTGCCAAGAAGACCCGGTGTAATCATCTATTCTGCTTGAAGGCAAACCGTGTGAATACGGTGACGAACACAGGAAATAGAAGTGAGGAGAGGGTAGAATAGAGACAGAATTAAAGAGCCTTGGAATAATTACTGAGACATTAAGGAGCATCATCAGACCAGCATTCAGGCGGGAGGATGTTGTTTAATGAATAAGGCAGACACCATCAGGGATGTCGTTAATTAAAAAGACCCCAAATATTACGCACAACGCCAAAGCTTGAGAAACGCATTCAGAGGATATTTTTTAGAGAATAAAAGTAAGAAAGGAAATATGTATAAGAGAAAAACCCTGCAGATGAAGTTACGTGTGCGATTAGAAATGGAACACGGCAGAATCATAGATTTCCTGCGCTCCCATCCTCGAGGGCAAAGCCCATGTTAATAGGTAGAGACTCTCCTTGGCACCAGAACAACCTTCGGTCCGCAGGTAATTAGGTTTCTCATGTCCTGGGTATTTGTTGTTGCTTAACGAGAGCACTCCGTACTCCTCTCATGTCCTGAGCGGTAATTAATTTAAAATAGGAAGATGAGGAGGTGGAGAGTGAAGGGCAGCAGGAAGGCAAAGTGGAAACTTGTCCTCTCTGGCGACCTGCTGGTTGCCCTCACAGGTTCTCCCTCCACCCCACTTTTCCCCCATCTTTATGTTCCTCTATTAACTTGCTGCTTTTTTTCCCCCCAGTGGGCTGTTTGACAAGCTGCCACTTCTAAGGGCCTCATTCCATTGCCGTCAACTTTTATAAATGCTTATATCTATCAGAGCTTCCTCTAGAATGAAGAATAACTTTCCATTCTCAAAGTTTAGACATAGAGCCAATGATCAAAAGAAAAAGTCACACATTTGAAAATCTTTATTATATTATATTCTTTTGACCTGTATCCCTCCATGCTCCCTTTATAACTCTCTCTATCTGCTTCTCCCCATATCAATGAGGAGTGTTAAATGTTGCTTTAGCAGTGTACACTGATCAATTGACCACTGTGACCTTGACCAAAATGAAAGCGCTGTTAAACGGCTGACACGGGAATATTGTATGGGTGGAGTTTGGAGCAGTTTCATAATGTACTGGCTTAAGATAATCATACTCAACATGTAAATCAATTGCAAGTTTTTTTCAATAGGCAGGATCACAATGAAGATGAATTGAAATGGAATAAGGTTTAATTGCAAATGTGTTGTCTTCAATTATTTTATCCAATGCAGTATTTGAGATATTCAATCTCATAAATTTGTTAAGAGGACAAGGTGCGATGAAAAGGCAAGGGGAAATGAATATGATGTATTGCTGTTAATAAAAAAAATACCACAAGCGCAGAACTGTGCCATGCATTAAAAGCACACAGTGTAGAACTTGCTAATTTAATCACCTAATTTGTGTTGCGAATTTGGATGGCTGAGGAGGTAGTGGGTCTCTGTGCCAGTGGAGGTCACCTCCGTGTCACTCGGCTCCTCTCTCTTACTTCCCTGCTTGCTTCCCGTGCGGATACACTGCCCGGCCTGACGATATCCCTGCCTCAATTATACTTTCAAGGTGGTTGTGGTAAGAGGTGTGAAGAGGAAAAGGAGACGGAGGCAAAGTGAGTGAATTTGGGTAGAAATGGGTTTTTGGGGGCTGGACAGCAGTGTGAAGTGAGCTGTAAGTATGCCAGAACAAGCTATTGAACTAACTAAACTAGTGATTCTCAAAGTGTGCTAGGGGTACACAGGGCTCCCCCTAGAGGTACGCCAAAGAATCACAGAATTTCTTTTTTAATTAAAACTTTTTTTAAACTTTTTTTTTTTTTTTTTTTTTTAATAAACATTTAAGTACAGTACAGTTTTATTTAATCTTTAAGAACAGTTTTTTACATGTATTTTAGTACAATGTTTATTTAACTTTTATGTACATTTTAATTGAATCATTATTTAAGTACAGTTTTTTTTTCTTCCTATATTTAAGCGTAGTCTTAATGTTGAAACTGTAAAATGTTACAATGGCTGACAATATAAAATATACTTCTTTAGGAATAAAACCTCTGCTTTGTTTTTGATGAATACTTAGGCCTACTACGCTACTGTATAGTGCTGGTCATTATGGTGGAACTTGGAGAGCCAAGTATTTTCTGAGGTGGTACTTGGTGTAAAAAGTTTGAGAGCCACTGAACTAAACTATTAAAAGTGTGGCCATCTGGGGGTTTTGCAGGGTCATCTGTTAGTAACAGCAACAGCATACGATTGATCATACAGCCAAAGTGATGATTAGTAATGTTCAAAGGAAAGAATGAAGGGAGCCAGGTATTGATAAGCGTACGCCTCACCCAAACAAAAAGTGGCAAGGTGAAGTAAGAAAAAAATCTCAATTTTCAGGCCGTCCTTCAAACGGAAAAAATTGATGAGCCGGATAAGTGCCCCTGGCCGTGTAATCATGGCCTGAAAGCGACGGAGGGATGTGAGGAAGATGGAGGAGTAGTTCTTCAGTTATTGGGGTTCAGGTTGCAACGTGGAGGAACGTGACCAATTCGACGCACCGGACCTCGCACGGCAAACGGGGTGAGGCACAAAGGCCTCCCAGTGCTTATCAAACAGACCATTTCGGGCCCGAGTCATGGCGTTGGCATTATTGACTGCGGTGAGCATCTGAACAAATTTATGACTGCTTATTTAATTCATGGCAAATTGTCTGCTCTGTATTGTGTTCCACTTTATGGTTTCTCTCCGGCTTGCATCGCCCCGCCTCGCTGTCTGGCTTTATCTCTTTATCTCTTTATATGTTTGTTAGCATTGGTCTCGTTGTGCATCGTAACCCTCTTCAACTGAACCTCTGCTTCCTGTTGGTCTCCATGTCACAAAGTTTCTAGTTGCACCTACTGTATAATTGATTTCATTAAATAATGTATTGTTAAACTGACTGCTTATTGTAAGCAAAGGCATAAACTAAATATATTGTTAAAGCCAGGGTTTCCTTGGAGATAGCAACATGGTGGAGGTCCTCTCATTTCAGAGCAAATTAGATGAATAAGATGAAATGAGATTAAGCTAAAATGAACCTTTATAAATCCCACAGTGGGGGATTTGCAGGATTACAGCAGCAAAGGGGATAGTGCAACAACAAGAGACGTCAGGGGAAAACGAAACGAGTATAACGACAAATCAAAGAGTAAATCCCATTCTGACACCTACCCAATGATTCAAAATTGTAAATTTATGTTGCCACTTTGCAGATCTATTGCAAACATCACAGACAGCCACTGGTTACAGCTCCTCAGTGTCGTGTGGATGTCACTTTGGAGAGGAAAATAAATGCAATTGATCTTCAAAAAACTGTTTTCATATCTGTCAGAAGAAAAAACAAGGGCTTCGTTCTCAAATATAATATTTAGTTGCTTCTGTTTTATATAAAAAAAAATGTAATCTGTTTTTTGACGATTGCCTTGTCAATTTTCTATCACATTTTGGAACGGACTAAGAGCTTGAATTGCAGATTTGTATTTTGGAGGCAGTTATTTTATTAATACCCTTTACCGGTAGCCTCGAAGATCCAAGTGATGAATTATGCCAGTTCAAATGACTCTTACAGACACAGACTTGAGTGTCTTGAGGATGTTGCAGCTGTAATGTAATGTAATGACATACAGTCTGGTATGTATATCAGCAATACGGGTTACGTTAGGACTTGGAGTGAATGCACCATTTTGCCTTCTACCTTTTTCTGGATTTTTTTTTTTTTTAACACCGATTTTAACAGGACGCAGTTGGAGAGGACGAAATACTTCTTTTGGCTGTCCCACTTTAGGTTTTCTTAAGAAGTTTATTTTTACATAAACATCTGACCACGACCAGCTTAAATCTTTAAAGATGACTGACTACAAGCTGACTGGCCACAGCTCTTTGCAGCGCGCACTCGTCGAGCATGTTGCAGTGTTTACGGGGGAAAAAAAGATAATCCCACTTTGCTGTGGTTTTAACCCGAGCCCAGGAGACAGAGGCGTATTATGAATCTGATGGTTTGTGTTTGTGCCTGCAGGCTACTCATGTCTGGGTAAGTGAACTTCCATGTCGCCTGTCAATTTTCCTGCTCCGTCAAACACAAAAAAAAGGAGCTAAAGGACTCGGCGCGCTAAACAAACAGCCGGACTGACAAGGCCGCGGACAGAATGACGAGTTAGAACACGGACGGCAGGTGACGGCGAGAAAGTGACACGAAGAAGAAGAAGAAGAAGAAGAAGAAGAAGAAGAAGAGTAATGCGGCAGCAGTGCCAGGGGAGAGTGGAAGAAGAGGAGCCAAAAAAAAACTAGGACGGGGGATACATGGAGAGTCATCGCGAAGAAGTAAAGGTTCTGAAATGCCACGAAGAGAGACAGCGAGTGGGAGTGATCTGATATAACATTGCAGTCCGTCACAAAGCCGCTGTAGTACTCCTAGCGGTAACAATAGCAGCGCATTGAGTCGGACAGGGATCACGGGCCTGAACAGAAGCCAGCCAGGCGAAGGTATTGAGTGGCACGCACGCACGTGTGATGCGCCCGCCTTCCGCAGAAAGAAGGTGAGCTCGGATCTCAGGTCACTGACATGACATCCGAGCTCTTTCTGTGGGAGGACGGAGGGAGGCTGACGCAGCGGGAGACACGCGGAGCTGCGCGTTTTCACGCTAAATATTGACAGGAACGTCCTTTAACTAATAAGCAGAGGAGCAACAATTGCCGCAGCTTCGTCGATTTGTGTCTGCCGTACAGCTCTGCCGCATTGTCATTGAACCTTGCGTACTCCAATTATCTGATTCACAAAAGACATCATAACCGCTAACTGCGGTACATGATCCCCATTATTTCTCCATGAGATGTCATGTTTGTAATGGACATATTATCTCATTGATCACAGCTGCTGTTGTTATCATTCCAATTACTACAACTGTGTCATTTAGATGGTAATTTGAGCATTTCTTACCAAACATTGAGCTATTCATCATATTCATTTCCATATTCCTATGGGATTGTCTCATTGTTCTTTAACATCAACATGGCTTGATGGACTTGTTGTGCTTGCGGTGAGGAGGGAGTGTGGGGGGGGGGGGGCTCAGGTGTCCTGTAGTGGAAGATTTTGGAATAAGGGATTTACACCAGGTTGACCTTTTGTCCAAGGCCGTCCCCATTTCTGGCCCTGCCTCTGCCTTCCGACTGACTCTTGTCACGGAGAAGGTCCTATAAATATGGATGCCGTCTTCTCGAGGTCGTGATGCAATTTCAGCGGAAGGAGGGGAATCTGAAGGGAAAAAAAGGTCTGGAAAAAAATTGTTCAGTTGGGTTTCAAGAACTGAACCTGCCGCTTTCGCCAAGGTTGCTCCTTGATATTTTGTATTTCATACGGGTACCCCGTTATTTATTTATTTCCGTCACAGCGTGTGCCACTGCATTGCAGAGGAATCTGATGGAATTGGATGAAGTGCAAAATGACAGATCTTAAAGGGCCCATATTTTGATTATTTTTCAACAAGTTAAAATAGGTCTTTGACTTCCAGAAAATATGTTTCTGAAGTTGTTCAATATCGCAGCCTCCGAGGAGCACTGCAAATTGCATTGCTGGGAATGCCTGTTATTTGCAATTGATCGACTTGGTGTTTGGAGCCACAGTGGCTTCGCAAAGTTGCATTGCATATCGCTCGGAACTCGTCAAGAGGAACAGTCGTCATTAGAAACAGAGATAAAGAATCATTATTTTGACAGCTTTGCAAACAGCTCTGGTAGCCTGAGTGTGGAAGACAAATTGTCTTGTGATGATCTTAACTGTAGTATTTGTGTGTGTGTGTGTGTGTGTGTGTGTGTGTGTGCGTGTGTGTGTGTGTGTGTGTGTGTGTAAGCAGATTGTACAGTGCGGCCGTTATTTTCGAAAAGTTGCTTACAACAGCGCGTGCTACACCCTTCATGCAGTTGGAAGCACGTCCTCGGCGGAAAAACCCAGCGGGAGAAAAGGGAGAGAGCTTGAACGAGGTGGACTGACACATATTGAAATGTATAAAGAGAGACAGAGCTGCATGCAGAGTGAGGGAGGCTGCTTTAGCATCCAAGGGAGGAGAGAAAGCCTGAATATATTTAGGAAGAACTGACATGCATGATGCACGACACGTGTACTTAATGTAATAACACGACAGGCTAGATTGATAGGATTTAACAAATAATGAGAAAACATAAAAAGTATCTCAAAGCAATTACCGAGGAAAAAGAAAATTATTCAATAATTTTCTTTTTAGTAGTATGCCATGAAGGTCAGAGATAGACTTCCAGTGTTTTTAATTTCTAATTAAGCAACATGATGTGCAAATATGTATTATACATTTAATGTTATTCATTTGACTTCTGGCCTTCCACCCAACATTAAAAGTAAGTATGTACATCAATGAAAATAGGAATTCCAGTAAGAGTTAGGAATTATTATTATATAACAAGATCTTTTTACCAGCAAGCCAGAGTTGATTAAACTGAAAAAGTAGTTTTTTGAATGCATGGCTTGTTGGAAGTCTAATGTGCATAGTTCTTTTTTTTAAGAAAAAAACATGGCATGATCTCTGATACCCAATAATTTATGTATAACTATTGCTGAATCATCCAGGCTGCTCTCTCGTCTTTTTCCTTCTTAATGCATATTAATTGGATTTCCAAACGTTTTTGGATGTCCTGCACACCGTTTTATTGTGTCTGTGCGTATTTATATGCATGTATTGAATACTATTAGGGACTAGGTGATTGCTTATATTCTTGAAATTGCTTTTCTGACACCACATGAAAAATGCCCTAAATCACGTTCAAAGATAGTAGAAAAAAAACAGGCCGGTGTGACAAGAAGAACCAAGGCGAATGAAACGTCTGAACAAGAAATAATACACATTAACCTGTAATCCGATGGTTAGAAAAGAATATATCACATCTATGTCTCGATATCCTATATATTCAATTACAACTCTCAGATTTGTGACACTTTGGCGGCTTACTGATCAACGTAAGAATGGATCATCAACACGAGGTCCCACCAGTGTGTTCCACTCAACGAGATTAAATCAAATGTTATTTGCAAATACCAACACTCACTTATTGTAAAAAAGTGCAATCACAAATGCTTATGACATTGGCACATTTGTCATCATACTTGATGTTTAGTTTTAAATGAATGTTCCCTGAGTAAAAGGTACAAATAGACGTTTATTATCCTCCTTGGTTGTAGTTTATTTGAGCTATATTAATTTCATATTTGTCCCAGAGGCTTTTGCCTTCAGTTTTGCTACTACGTTTGCAACAACATTAAATTAGGATGATTCAATAAATGTATACTTTTCATGTACATGGACGGCAAATTTAAAGTCAGCCAAAAACTGCATAAGGGCGAGGAAGATTGCAAAAGCTTTTTTTTACCCTGTGAACAGCTTTCGTAGGACTGAATGGGATGCCGTCCTTGAACATTCATTATTGTGATTTTTGATTCATCCAATTTGGCCCCATTAAAACTAAAATATTGTACCTTGTAAAGTTTTTCATTGTTTGTTGTTTGTTAGGAGTCATTTGGAGCAATTTCCAACAAAAATCAATGATCAAATTAAACATGGAGTCACTGACATGACAAGCAAGCAAAACCTCAATATTGCATTTGTATTTGTGTCTGCACGGATGAATGTGTTTCAGTTTAAGTTGTATTCATGTAGCATTTATTAAGTATGAAGGATGCAATTATACCAACATAGGAGAGGTTATTTACTCATCATGCCAAAGATAATTAGCATAGCATTGTCCATTTCACCGTATGTTTCATCATTTGACATTTTTCCGTTTAAGATCAGACATTTTGACCACACTCCATATTTCCTCTTCTTGTCTTTACATTGAAAACTAGTCAGCGTGTTGCAATCTGGTTTATTTGAGTCATGTTATTTACCCGTGGCCTGGATTTAACACATGTGCTTACCAAGTCTGAATTACAAACAGCTGGCGCAAACAGCTTGAGGTTATTTCACTGCAAAATTGGAGGATATAGTAGCTTATAACCCATTCCCACCACTTAAAGCTTAAAACAATTAGGGATTGGATCTGCTGACTGATTCAGTTTAGTGGCATTTTTGAAGGGCCATTAGAATGAGTCTTACAACTGAGCCCTGATTTCCACACTATGCAGGAGTGGGAAAGGTTTTGAGAAAAGTGAGATAGCAATGACAATCCAGGTAGAACCTTTGAAGTCCCATTGCACAGTGGTGGGAGTTCACAAATAACGTGTAGTAATGCTCACTCATAGTCTGGTCGGTGTTATGGAGCTAGTGGCACCCGGGTGACTCACAGCTTGTGGGTTTGTTTTTTGTCTAAATGTGTGATATTTTCTTACAGTACAAATAAAGTCAAAATCAGTCAGTGGGTATTATAATGAGTTTTATAATGACATGCACAAGAAGCAAGGAATCTATTTTAATAAAGCATTAGACAAATGCTTTTTCAATACACATATTTTAAATGATTCTCTCACACGCAGCCCAAAAATGAATTTCTCCATTTTCCTAAAGGGATTCGGAATACGTTACGAATGTATCCGCTTTAAGGTATTTGTGAAAGTAATGTGGCAACGGTAAGTGATTTTAAAACGCTGGTGTCTGGATGAAATACATGCTGATGCAAGACTGAGATACGCTGCATTTTCCGGGCTGGTTAAATATGTGAAATCACCTTTAACCCTGTATGCAAAAAAAAAAAAAAAAACTTTCTATGAATGTATTCACAAGGGTCTTCAGTGATGCGATAAGGATGTGGTTATGTATAAAATATGTGGCTAAATGTATGCATATATGTAGTAGTCACGCAAGGTCATATGCATGGAGTCTCTCGTTTTTCTTATCAAAGATGGTTGAAATTGAGGCTGATTTAAACCAAACAATATTTCATCAACACAAGAGGAATTGATACGAGTTTGACCAGAAGTGCATCTTTACACAAAGCTCTATTTATCAGGAAATAAGGGGCCTTGTGTTTGGTCATGGGATTAGTAAAAAGTAACGTATGTTCAAGCCATTGGGGAGAACAACGTTCAACTTCCATTTACACAGAGGGTGTAGCTCATAACGTGTTGCACATACAAGCTATTATGGTTTCTGCTGCTCTACGTGGAGAGACTATCACACGTTGTTATTCTGCACCTAAGAAAGCCACAAAGAGGCGTGTGTGTTCCTCGTTCGTCTGTTCCTCTCAGTGAAACGCCTACCGGTGACCTACGTGGGTACACCACTTCACCAACCGCGAATAAGACAGATGATGAAGGATGAAGACCTATTAGTCACTGCTTACATGCTTTATTTGGAAACTCTGAGGCTTTTAATCCAACTTTGTACCTTCAAGCAGCCAGTAGGTGATTCACACCTACGGAAGATTCAGTCAGTGTAGATAGACAACAGTGGAGCACACCCTCCTTTCACAGTCATTAGGATGTAAAACATATTTTCTATTGACATCACAACCTCACAGCACCGTTCTTTTGGTAAGGTTAGTTTAGATCTTTGGATTTTGTACTCTTGCACTCCACACATCGTTCAGTTTGCGTGCGCTGCGTGAACTGTAGTCCAATCCACGTGACCCCCTGTTGTGGTAGCAAAATGACACAAAAAGTAAAGGTGTACACCTCATGCCGCTCATTAGCTGAGCTGTTACACTGTAGCACAGGGGGCTGATTGCCAGAGCAGCACTGTTTGTTAATCTGATCATGTTTGTGTTTGGAGCCGAACAAACAAACCGCCATAAACAAGCAGAAATAGTGAGCCAGACCGCACGCTCGCTCTCAGCTGCCACAAACCACTCCAGGGCTAAATAATGAAGAACGGAGGCACATCGCTTAGGTGATTAATTATCCATGTCACCAGATGGGACGATGGGTAAAAAGAAAAAAGTCACTTTTTTCTTTTTCTTTTTTCTAAATGCATTTCCAGAGTAAGGATTCGATTGGGGTAATGACAGCCATATGTTGATGGATGACTACAGGCTAGTATTAATCAAAAATACAGATCCGGGATGTTAGCAGAGTTTGTGTGTGTGTGTGTGTGTGTGTGTGTGTGTGCGATACTATGGAAACCAAAGGGTCCGAGCATAAAAAAAAACGTGGAGAGAATTAAAGGAAAGCAAGCAATTACTTAATATATTTTAGGAATTAGATGATGCACGTTGGCCTCTTTAGGAAGACGTGTGTGAATCCATACTTAGCCAGTACAGCCAAATCGATGAAGTCAAATATTGCCAGTATACGCAGTGGAGTATACAGTTGATTTCTAGCAGTTGAGATGAACTGTTCGCATTAATGCCTTGTGTTGGAAAATTCTATCAAAAGAAAGATTCTGACGAGACAATAGCTTAGAATTTGTGCCCATTTAGATTAATGGCTCAGCCATTATTGTCCCTGACAATCTCTGATGGAAAATACTTTAACCAAGGAGATTTTGGCTCTGAGATGCTGCGTCCCTCTCCACTGAGGGCCACTTATGTTGCCTGGTCAGGCGTCAGGTGGATCAGGTCATTTTATCCTTCATTACGTGGGCATACATGTCAAATATCTACACCCTGGACTGCGGACTGGAAGCTGGAGCGGTGCCCTTGAGCAACGCACTGAAACCGGGGAATTTTAGCCGTGTTTGTGAATCAACATGACTTATGTAACTCTATAAACTCAACATCCTCATTTAAGGGGAGATATTTCCCGTGCAGCAAGTCCCCGTTAGCTACTGCACATTGGGTACAGAGGGAGGATAACCTCCATCGGCAGACCGCTGGACACGTTTCAGCAAAGCTAGTTTAAAACCCGATCTCATATGGAAGTTGTCCTTTCCTGTAACTTTCAACGCTGCGTGCTGCATTCTAAAACGGAAGCTATCCATTTTCGTGAAGGCCACAATATGTCATCAAATTGGAGGGAGCCAGCCTTCTAATATAAATGTAGGACTGGATATGAATGAATATAATCCTGGACAAGAAAAACACTTCTTATTCAATTCATACCGTTTCTTTTGAAACCACCCACTTTAAAGCTACAAGTGAAAGAATATCTTAATTTACTTCCTTTTGAGTGAAACAGTCTTCTTTGTTGTAGAACTTTGAAATGAAGCTGTGATCAGGGGAAAAAAGCTCATAAAGTAAAGATAAAATCAAATTTTCGGAAGTTTCTGTTGCCTGGCAACCTCATAGTGACAACAAGGTTAAGGAAGTCAATGTACCTTCCCGATAAGTAATCTGGCACACAACTTGATTGTTGTCACGCTTCCTCATTTGTACTCATTGAGCATGAAGGTACAGGTATTTAATATATAATATTAGCTGCTTTTGGGTAGATCTTTTTTTATAAGCTAAGTGCGTAATGGGCGTTACACGTATGCGCTTTTGCAGCACTCCGAAAACTCAGAGCGCTTTGACACTACATGTCTACTATACCGCTTCATAGGAATCACCATGCATCAGAACTCCTGATTGATATCATCATATTTTTGTGGTAATAATAATGAGCAAACAACCCAGAAATCACAGTGAATAATCATTGGCTACATTTATAGTAGCATTGCGTGGGCCTTGTTTACCATCTTGCAGCTGTGACATTACGCTTCAGCTTGTGATAAACCCATTCTGACATCAACATCCCCCTTGTGACATATTCATTATTTTTAGGCAAACCACTTACCAGTGTGAAGATAAGATTTGGGTTGCCGCCCAGAGTGCAAAGCTGGTGGGAAGTACCGAGGTGGAAAGACAGAAACTAAAATTGTTCGAATGTTTTCAGCTCCCCACTTCTTAACACCTAAAATATATTTAATACACCTCGACGGGGCGCCGATTTTCGTGAGTGCGAGCGGCTCCGGTTATAAGGAGTTCGGCGGATACGACGGTTTTGTGAGGGTGTCACTTCATTCTTTTCCCCAGACTGTGTAAACTTCAGAGGACTTAGTCGGCTTACAGTCATGCAGTCATTGGCTTTGATGAATAACATCATCCGCGCTCTGCAGAGTCATGGCCATTCTATGAGACAGAAAAAGTCTTATTGGAACAATGATATCCATCACATACACAACAAAAGAGTCGATGGAATAATGAAGCCCATTAAGCTCGATGCATAAGGGATCATTACTCCAGACTCATCTCAATTTTTTTTTTTTACAGTACCCCAAAATATTCAGAGCACATGCAGAAAAGAGAGGAACCCTTTTACATCATTTAACAATAACATTTTAGTATATTAATTGTTTTGATCAGTTGTTGGCAAACACACTTGCTCACCAACCATCTCCTAATAAATTCTTCGTGAAAGAATATGTAGAAGTAAGAGTTACAATCCAGAGTTACAGTGTTTGTTTGCGTTGAAGTCACTCAGCTGGAAGAATAGATAAACGTCTAGAAGACAGAGACGGGCGTGCCGTCCCCAATTTCTGCCTGGCAGCCACAGCAACAACAGCTTTCGCTTGTTCCCCTGTCACTTACTGTAGCTGACAAGTTGTTCTGAAACGCAACGCTAACAACGCCAGACTGCAGCTCACATTCAGCTCCCCGTGAATGTAAGGCTTTTTCAAATGAACCGCTTTGCCCAGACACAAAAATACTTTTTAGGAGTCTAATAACATCATAGATGTTAGGCTGGTGGGGCCCCGGCCTGCAGCAGCCGGTTGATGGCTCCCAGCGGGGACTGGTGGAGCAGCGAGGCTCCGCTCTGCTCCGGCCTCAGGAGCAAACGCTCCCTTTGGGCACCTGGAGTTCTTCTTCCTCCAGCAGGGGCTGCAAAGCCTGACGGCCCTTTGCAACACGAGAGCTGGAGGAGATGCTGGTGAACTTGCCAGATGGAATCCGACCCTGTGGCACCGATGACAGGCATTAAGAATAACTGTGTGGAAATAGACGATATAAATAATACTAATGCTAAAAATATGTAAACTATGTATTTTGCTCTGGTTAGATTTGATGGGCAAAGGCCAAGGATTGGTTGATCAGTTCTCAAAATAGTTGCCAATGGCAACCAGATGACAGCTGTTCCAAGAAAATTGTTTATTGGGCACACTTATCATTTTGTGTTTTAGAATAATAGAACATTTTTTAATTAGCACTGCATATAACTTACGGCTGACTTAATAGGAATGCCATCCGTTATGCAGATATTCGGTCATAATGTATGGGCAAATAACCGAATATGGTTTAGGATTCACCAAAGTGATCCCTGTTCATCCTGATGTTTCGGTCAGGGCTTTAAGTGTTGGACTAAACAGCCAATTGACCAACGCAACAACGAGCCCTTGCAAAAAAAATAATGCCTCTGATGAAGACGCCGATGTGGAGATCCTAAATTCCCCCAACTGGCAAGCAACCAAGACTTGATACAGCTGGATGTAGCTTCTAATCTACGCCATTGCTTCAGTTCAATTAGACAGGCTTGGAAAAAAGCTGCGCTGAATAGTCACTTTTGAATAGTGGTGGATACATATAAAAATAAACAAATAAATAAATAAGTGGTAGATGGGAAAGATCGAAACGTATGGGTAGTTTAAACGCCTCGCACGTGAACAGCAGCTCAGAATCCGTTACTGACCCTGTGAAATATGCGTCCATCCACCCATTATCTTCGATGGGTCAAGGGGGCGCTGGAGCCGATCCCGGACAACATCGCGCGAAGGCCCGGACAGGTTGCCAGGCTATCGCAGAGCCAACACGCAGTGACAGACAACCCTTCACGCTCACACCGCGGGCCATTTAGAGGCCATTTAGAGAAAGCCAGTCAGAGCGCGCATCCTCCGCACAGAAGAGCAGACGAACCTGCTCATTATGACCAGGCACCTCTTGCTTTGAGGTAAAAGTCCAAGCCACGACAGCGTCTAGGCCCTTTGGAGATGTAGACACTTTTGTTTATTTACACAATCAAACGCATAATTTTCAACCAAGAAACGTGATGAAAGAATAAAGAGACTGAGCTGAATTCAGTATTTGAGGGGCCTTATTCCCCTGAAAATCCAATTGGTTGAGTTTTGGAGTAAGACGTGCGACAGGCCAAACCATGAGGCTGGATTTATTGGAGCCTGAAGCATTGAAAGTAAATGAAGGAGTGAAGTAATAATACTTGGGTTCTGGGGAGGTAGTCGTTGCCTGCGGAGGGAAGCCGGAGCCTCAGCTGAGATATTGACAGGAAAGATTGAAATACTAAGGAGAAACCCGCTGCTCCCCTTGGGAACTAAAGTGGTCCATTTACTTTTTGAGAATAACTTTTTTTTATAATTATAGTCGCTGCTACCGATTGATTTACATGATTATTGGTTTGTTATTCAAATGGACACAACTGTGCCATTTTACAAAAGCACAGTTAAAAAGAGCTGTATTTACGATTCTGATGCAAAATACACCTTTGTAGATACGCAAGGAACATCACTAGCCGGGCAGAGAATGAAGTCGCACTGCAGGCTTTTAAAAGACAGCTTTGTAATGTTAGTCTCAGAGCTCTTTACTGAGCCGCATGTGCGTTTTCTTTTTTCTAATGCCAGTCATATAAAAATGTCAACATCATTGTTCCTGCAATTCGCTAATGACCACAAGAAGGAATTTTTGAAAAATATTGTCAAAAAATGGACCCAAAGGGAGTAACTTTCTAACTTTCTAATGCAGTAAAATATGAATCAGTCGAAACTGTAAAAACACATTGGTTTCCCGACCGGAGGGGCCTGAACAGATAAGTGCTGTTGATTAAGAGCAGCTGCACATAAAATAAATATCCATGATGAAACCACTGTCATGGAACCTGGTCACTTCAGGACAACAGTAACATTCCAGCGTAATCTGCTGTGTCGGTTTTTTGTGAAACAGCCCTCGGGTGGAGAGAGGCTGCACTCAGCTTTGAAACACGACAACAGGTCTAGTGCTTCAATTGTCTGAGGGACATAATACACAGATCAGAAGGTTTCAACCGGAAAGGACGTGGAGGTGCAAAGAGTCTCCAGCTTGCAGTTCAAGCTCCACTCTACACTAATGTCAATGGTTTATCCCCCAACCTCATCCACTACTCTTTGGTTTAATGTATGCTAATCAGGGGAATCAAATGCCATAGGATTTCATGGGGGGGGGGGAGGAGCCTTGTTGCCTGAAATGAAAAAACAAAAACAACCTCCACTGGCATTGGAGGAAATGCTAACATGTTACTACCTTATGAACAGATCCAGAGCAAACAGATTTTCCTTTACATGACATGTGACCCACGTGGAGGGCAGTGAGTCGATTTGGGACAGTGTGAGTAATGGGGGTACCTGACTGGGGTCAATGTGGCCCGTCCGGGCCACACACACAAACACTTTTAACCCACTTGCAGGGCCGCTGGACTGGCAGAAATAACGGGGAATAACGGGATTTGGCGCTGAGGGACGTCCCGGTGTGTCCGCGAAGGCTTGTGCAGTGTAGGAAGAAATATGGATATAGCTGGACGAATGTGCGGTTTTGGCATGAGATGTCAAAGTGTGTGTGTGTGTGTGTGTGTGTGTGTGTGTGTGTGTGTGTGTGTGTGGGTGCAATGTGTTTCATTGCCGGCAGAGGCAAACACTAGCCTGGGTTGTGTTCACACAGGCAGTCACATAAATGGAGCTGAAGGGTCGGAGTTGAGTGGCGACCGCGGCGGCTGTCAGCAGCTGTGGTGTGCGTGACGTACGAGCTCATCTGTCACCACCAGTCCCTTCCTGCGGGTGGCGTGGAACAGCAATCCGACGTCATTTCCAATTCTCCCCTCGGTTAACTCTCCTCTCGAATCTTGAGTTTGATTTCTTTTTCAGTGGAATTTGCATATCTTCTGTGTTTTCCATTTTCAGTTGTTGGCCCGGGTAAGTGAGGCTGGGTAAATATGGTTCGGGTCTCTTTTGTCTTGCCCTCGCTTGCGGTATTATGATGCAGATGTTTGCCTGTTGATGGGCTCGACAAGTGAGAAAACACGGATACACAATCACAAGATTAAAACTGGAAAGTACATTACTTGAAGTCCATTTCAAAGGCATATGAATCACTGATACTAAATAGAAAAGCTTTGGCAATGTGGCTGCAGATGTTGGCAATAAATATACATTTACGTTTTCAGGCCATCTCATTTGGCTAAGTTAAATGAAAGAAGCCAAAGCACCACCCCCTCCGACCCCCCCCACACACACACACTGTCGCTGGCCGGTGTTTAGCCGTTCACTGACTGAATACCAGGGGACACTGTGGTGCCACAAAGGCAACGTGAAGCCAGCTGGCCACACCTGAGTCGAAAACCCAGAGAGGATGAAACCCAGATGCAGAGCACAAACAACCATCGGGCAAACATAGACTGCGTTCATCTGATTAGAATACCGAGACGAAGCCCCGGGGATACAATAAAAGAAAAGAATGCTGATGAAGAGAACGCAAAAGACTCAGAATAACCGCCTGAATTCCTCGCAGGCCGAAGTTGCTGAAGTTGCGGTGTGCTTTTGCTCCTCACAGATCCATACCCTTAATTCTCAATTATCAGATGGTTCAAATAGGTCTGCATAATGAATGCCGGGAAAAACAGAAAAACTTTCTCAAATAAGTGCCGCTCAGTAAGAGCACAGATGGTGACAATACAGCTCCGCAGCCCCTCCGGAAACCCACAGATGTCAGATTCTCCGTGAAAGAAATTGTAATGGCTTGTCAGGTACATTTTTTTAAGGTTAAGTGCCATAGCAGGAGATGTGTTACCACATGTTCTTTCACTTACTCCCTCTGAGGCCCGTCGAAGCACATTGAGCAGTCATCACTGGGATCTCTTAACGGCCGTCCATTCTGTCCTCGTGAATTACACCTCACATAATTTCCACCTTTGTTCAGGTGCGCCGGCGTCTGCCGCGTGTATAAATCAAAGAGCAGCTCACCGTTTGGATTAAACTCTGCCGGATGCGGGCTTTTCGGTTGGAGCCGTGCCGTATAAAGCGCACAGCAGCAGGAGCGCTTTTCTCGGACACGGTGCCAAGAGCACATGCCGAGCCAATCGCAAAGCGTGACAAGTTCACATAAGCATGTTTTATATGGCTGGTTTAATGCCCCGCCGTGTTAACATCAATCACGTCGGAAGGGAACGTGCCCTTCAAACCGCAGTGGGTTCGGTATCGTCTCGCGGCAGGCCGGAGCGGACGGAGAACAGGAATTTCTCCGTTTTTTCCCCGAGGTTAATCATACCTCCCAAAAATGCCGCAATTGATTCCTATGACAGAGACAGCCGGCAGAACATTATGCAAAAAAAGTGTTTTTCTTTGTCATCCACGGAAGGTTGTGCCTCCCTGTGGAGCACTTCGGAGGGTTACGGAAAAATACCACCCACACCGACTCATGAAAAAAATAAATATTTGCACTGCATCTCCACTGCATCTACTTATGCCCCTTTTCTCGTGTCCCTCCACAACCAGGGAGGTCCCTCCACCTCCCCTCGCAAAATGCTGTTTGGCTGTTTTCTTGATCTGGTGTCAATTTTTTCGGGAGGTATGACCAACCATCAGGGTCTTTAATTGCAGCCGGTTTAATGTCCCCCGTCATCCCCCGCGACCCGTCTCTTTATCGTCCCCGGTTAATGGGATGTGTCCATTAGCAACTCTTTAACATTGCAGGGGGAATTAAAAAGAAAAGTCTGCGCTGGCAGTGCAAAATGGGACGTGGCAAGGAGCGGGAGGGTTGGCGTTCCACAGCGTCGGGCTTCGTGCCACCGCTGTCAAGTGTCGGTGTGCATATTTTCTCTTGTTTTATACAAGATTTGTTGTTGAAAGGCAAGTCACGGAGTGCTTTTTGATCCCAAAGGCCATAAACAGATTGTATAGTTGGTCCAGGGTGACTGAATCTTTTGATATATTTGATTTTTTTCTTTTTTTTTTTATCCTTCAGGCTTCTAGTGTCTCCATCACTCTGTCTTCTGCGGGGCTGGTTGTCTCTGAGGCAGCAAAATTTGGTGTTAATGCATCACTACCACTTGTCAGCCCTGTTATAATAGATTTCGAAGAGGATTTGTAAGGACACAACGCCAGGAAGGAGGAAATTAATGACCCGAGGGCTACATTTCGGCCTTATCCTTCACACATCTCTCACTGCTTTTTGATGCAGTCGCTATGAGATCATCCAAGGCCAAATTCGTAGTTTCAGGTTAATAAAATATAATATGACATGAGGGCATTTGGTTTGGAACACTTGTGCTTTTTATGTGCTTAAGACATCTGCAGCAACTCGAACGCTATCGTCAAACCTACATTTTGAATTCTTTGTCACTGAAACCTAAACTAAATTCATTATAGTTATTTTCTTTCACTTTCACTTACCCGTGTCAG
The DNA here is from genome assembly GCA_021346845.1 of Apeltes quadracus. NCBI lineage: Eukaryota > Metazoa > Chordata > Actinopteri > Perciformes > Gasterosteidae > Apeltes > Apeltes quadracus. Next base: position 11,719,837 of record CM037926.1, read on the forward strand.
CTTTCATGCCGCACTTTGAATTAAAGTGTTAAATCTGTGAAGCTCCTCACACACGCTCAAAGATGCCGGTCCTTCTCTATCATTCTCAGAGGTTTCTCTCTTGAGCTGGTCTTTCTTTTACCAGAGCCTTTCGTCCCGCCCTCCTCCCTCTTTCTCTCATCTTTTCCGACTTTAAAGTCTGTCAATGGCTTTGTCCCTTTTTTCGTCTTCTTCAATCTTACTCAACTCGAATCATTCTTTTCCAACGTCCCATTTCCACTTCCTTCAAATCCCCATATATTCCCTTCTGTCTCTCCTTCCCAGGCAGTGCCCATCTCCATTTATTGTCAACTTTTCTTTCCAGCCATTGTCTCACTCCGTCTATATTGTTTATAGACTTTAGTCTGCCCTGATTTCTCCGGCTCTCTGATGCCATCAGACAGGATAGCTTGCTGTAATGTGTCCGTGGGCTTGACAGTAAAGCCTTCCATAATAACGCTTCAGACGCTAGTTGAAACATTTCTGTAGGTGAAATGAGTTTACAATTGAGTTTTGGCTCAAAAACGCCATATCTTTGGCGTTTTTCTCTGTTGTTGAGCCCTCTTTCTCTCTGCCCGCCCGCGGCTGTATTCGCAGATGAGGATGTTTCATAAACTTTTTTTAATGTCGGAGTTTGACTGACACATTTCAGCTCAACGCAATGGCTGTGCGCGTACGCTGGAATCACTTTTTACGCCTATTCGAGGTGACTGCACGAATGGCCTGAGGTGCCACTCTTTGATTCCCAATTAAATGCTCAAATGCTTTAATATATCCTTTGAGCAAAATATGAACCTCAGTTATTTGATGCTCTGGCACCTTAATACACTAAAAAATGTTCCCTAACAGTTGAAAATATACCGCCTGAAACGAACTGACCAGTCCTACTCACTGAGTACGTTGTTAATGATCTTATTATTTGATCATATATATTATGAACCCTTAATATTTGATAGAATGTCACTTGAATAAGTCTTGCAACATATTTATACGGTGCCATTTGACTTAAGTCACTTTCTGATTATTTCACTTCATTAAGTAATTCAATGGAATTCTTATGTGTATAAGTAATACATTGGAAGTTGAGCAGAAATTTGTTGATTTATAATAATCTGTTATAATATGGGACCATTCCGGAGTTTGGACGAGAGTCAATTTCTGGACTGAGGCAAGAAAAAAGTCTGATGTTAAATTTCACCCGTTGAAATTGGACTTTAATTATATGCCATGATGTGGTTGGTATTTACTTACATACCTGCACCTGCTATTGTGTGGTAATTTGCAATTCTGGCCATGTGTTCGTCAAATAACAAATAACAATGTGATTAATTTTACTAAATGTCAGAGGGTTTAACTCTGGTTAGAAAATTAATTAACTACAAACTAAGCTCCCTCGAACGTCCCCGCCAGTTCTTTGAGCAGGCATCTTCGATGCACAGGATAATCATATACAGCCGTTTTTAATCATAACTGAAGTACCTATTTTGTGACGTCGCCTTCAAATCACTTGAGCTTTGACTCATTCTCTGACGCACACATCGTAGGCGTATGTTCGTATAAGATGTTTATCGGGGCCTGCAAGACACATCTCAACCTTCGTCTTACATTCAACATGAGATTGATTGTTTATTCTTGGACAACCTTTCCCAGTAAAACAATTAACAAACAAAAATGTCATGCTGTACAAGCAGGAAAGCTAGAGTGTGTTTGAGGATATTCCACTGTCAATTCAGTCGTCCCCTTGGGAATTTGATAATTGTCTGAACAAAATCCTCCAACTCCACTTTGCAGAGTGGAATTGTGCGTGCGATGATGCTCGCCACAAATACTGACAATGAAATGAAAGGAACACACACACACACACACACACGCGCGTAAGGCGTGTCTTCAGCTGTCCTGCGACGTTGTTGCTAGGTCACGTAACGGGTTAAAGGCCCTCCTGCCTAAAATTAGCCTTGTGTCGGACCAAACGACCCCCCCCTGCACTCTCATGCGCACACGCGTTGCCAGGCAGTTAAGCACTTGTCTGACATCAAGGATCCTGTTGGGTGATGAAACTCGTTATAACATTGTGGACGAGAGGAGGTCAAAGCACGGTGGGTTGCTATCGTCAGGCGCAACGGGCCTCGTTCTGCCTCCAATTAATTCTTTCTTTTGATTATATCGAATGCACCGAGTGACCACGTGGGGATAACAAACAAAAGGGAAGCTAAGTAACATGTGACCTTACATCCCGCGTTTGGGAGTGGTTCCGTTACGTTGGCACCTCAGCTAGAACGTGTACGACACCCTTAGCCAACAGCAAAGACCTTCCGTGGAAGGTAGCTGTGGTTTGATCAAACACATTTGAAAGATGGCGCAATACTGGTCCAGCCACATTAGCGACAATGAAATACCAGTGCTGACGCTCAAATTAAGTATTAATGAAGCTCAGGCGAAAATTCAGTCACGAAGACAGTGCCGTTCTCTGGAGGTCTCCTCCCCCTGGGAGCACACGGCCAGCTGATTAGGGGCACAGAGCTAGCTGATTAGGGGCGGGGTCGAGTAGTACCAACCAACCAGACGTGGGCGACGTTACCGTAAACCAATTGCATCATTGCCTGCAAACTTTAAAAGACTGTTCTCTCTTTTGCTGTCAGTTGTCATTGCAGCACACACCAAAAGCGACCCGCCACCACCCCTGACACCTCCAATATACAGCAGAACCTGGCATATCAGGATACTGGAGCAACTTCTTCTCTACCACCACCACCAGTGAAGTGGTCAAAGCAACGCTGAAGTGTTATTTCCACGCAGTTTTGAAACAGCTTCAAAGTAACTAAATATTGAAACCGGTTTTAAAAAGTCGTAGGCTTGGAAAACAGAATCTTAATGGCACAAGGCTCCTCCAACAGATCTGGATCCCTCTTAAACCGGGTTCATACCCAAGAGGAAATGGGCAACACAAATCACCCCCGTGTTAGAAGGTCATTTCGTGAAAACATGCATGTTCCTCCGGAGAACGTGACACTGATTAGCAACATTACAAAGGCTTTTTGTTTCGATGCCATTTTGAGTACCTTGCACTTTTTCACTTTTAATATATAAATGGTCACACTCACGCGTCACCTCGCATGACTGGCGGACCCCGTGACTGCTCCCCTGGGCACCTGTGGTCCCATTTACTGGAAAACACATTCTATCAGGCGTTTTAATGTAAAAGTGCAATAAAGTCATTTCACGCAATGTTGAGCAACTTTGCCACATTATTGAAAGGTCCCTGTAGCTTGTTAAGGCGGGACCTGACTCACAAACACAATCGCACACACGCACACGCCTTCATGTACTCCCTTTTGTGACAGGTAGATGAATAGAAATGAACAGATGAACAGCTCAGTAAACCCACGTGTACATTCCGAGGGGAGTGGAGTCAGCGGCAATAGACTAAGCCTCGTTTGAGTCTGTGCAATATGGGTTTTGCTGAGATGTCACGTATTTTACAGTGCGGCAACGGCACGTTAGGGGGTTCACAGTCAAACTGATGTCTTCACTTAATAAAACAAAGGAATTGACACAATGCTGCTGAGCTACGGTTACGGTTGTGGTTGAAAATAGCTTTTCGTAATGTCATCAGGTTCTCTTGTCAGGACATATTCACTGCAGGGTGAAATATATATTTTTTTTGGAGTATTGAAAAAAACTTCTTGCAAACTTTGCACAGCAGGTACTCGTGGGAGGCTACTGAAAAGACAGTGGTGAAAGCTGATGAGCTATGCAAACAAACCAGCCAGGGGAATGCTCATTATTGTGCGTTTTTGGCTTGTTTGTTTGTTTGTTTGTGTAGATTCCCCCCTCCCCATCCTCCCTCTGCTGTTTATCCCTCAATGGCAAACAGAATTGTCTTATCTAGAAGTAGCTCGTCTCTTGGTGACATCGCACTTTTCTCTATTTGATATGCACACGATCCAGCAGGTTTTTGCCCTGGCCGACATGGTTATCAACAAGTTATCAACAAGGGTTTGAGTAGTTCCTCTGGCTCCATCCTCTCTCCTATTCACCCAGCTTCTTTGTCAAAGGCTGTTTTCGAGGGAGGGTGACAGCCACAGCAAAGGCAGTTTTGTTAAGAGGTTTGTAAAAAAGAAAAAGGCATGAAGGAGGATATGAACCTCTTAATGTAATATATCTACTTATTATGTTCAATTGGAGCCTGGAGTACTGATGGTGAAATAGTTGTCATTGTCTATTTGACTGACAAGCTCAGTTTAGTGGGCACTTTGATTACTTTGCCCCCAATAAAGGATAATTGGATAATTGGGGGGGAAGTACCTGTTCCAAACAAAGCAAAACAAGGTAAAGCCTTCTGAGCCTCTCTTAAATCTTAGGCCCAAACCTAATGGGGCCTTCTCTGGTTCTCCCATTTTTAACGTCACATTGCAATGACTTGACGGAAAAGGTTCATAAAAAGGGTGTAAACGTCTGCTGGAGAGTCCCAAACCCTCACAGGGTTATCAAGAGCGCGCCTCAAAGTCCGTGAGTGGAGATCCCTTATCTGTGTCCATCCTACACTTGTAATTAAATTACACGCGCTGCAGTTTGATGGCGTAATGTTTTTTGCACTAACATCACTACAAAAGTTAATATTTCCCTGCCTTTCATTGAAAAAAATGTGTTGTAGAAAAATGATCAGGGAAATTCTTTATACAACGGATACAAGGTGTTTTCAGCAATCTGCTGCTCAGTAGATAAATGTTAATTAAGTACTTGATAAAAAACCCACAATTACAGAATGATGCCGGATAATAATTAACTTAAAGATTCTCCAATCAGCAGACACCCAGATCATCTTCAACCAGATTGAATGCAGTCAACCACCACTGCAGAGTGTATTTAAGCTTTCCCCGTCGTCTAATTGAATCCCCTATGCCACCTGAAGGCATCCATTGTTTACTTCAATTACCCTCAACCTGGCAGCCTCAAAATAGAAACAATAAGAGGTCTACAGAGTCATTTAAACAGGATAATAGACATTTTTCAAATAGTGCAATCTTTATCAGCTTAAACAAACCACCTCACTTAGTTCTGGCAGAAGTGGTGTTATTGCCGACTGTGGTTGTAGCCAAAATATAATAATAATATAAATGCAAGCACGTTTTTTTTTTTTTCTCCATCATTTTAACTTCCATTGTATCAATTTCCATTAAACCTCCAACGAAGTCAGGAACAGCATAACACGGCGTTTCGTGGGTAGTTCCGTTTGAAAAAATAAATATGTGAATCATCCAAAAAAAAAAACAGTTATCTTCAATTGTTGAGGCAGCGGTGTCATCCTTTGATTTGCACAAGTGTTAACAGGTATGCAAAGGAGCATGGAATGGCAATGCTCACATATTCCACCTCAGAGTGCGCCCGAGGGTAACCTCACCGGCCTTGTGTAAATGACCTTTAGTGGGTTTTTTTTTTTGCTGGTCTTGCCTTTGCAGGAATACAATGGGAGGGGGCTCCATCATCGGCCCTGACCGAAATGGACGAGAAAACTCATATCGAAGGCACGTAAAGCATTTTATTCGCTCATCGCTTTATCCATGCGCATACGTGCGCCTTGGAATAAACATCTGCATCTCGTTGTGTGATCGTACTGTACAGTGCAGAGTCTGTAGTTGTGTGCCAGTGGCTGTGCGTGCGTGTGTGTGTGTGTGTGTGTGTGTGTGTGTGTGTGTGTGTGCGCGCGTAGTGCTGCAGTGTTGTGATCGTTCTGACCTAGAAAAGCACCGAGACAGAGAGCGGAGACGCTCTGTGCAGTGACAGAAGGAGGGGGAATCCAACCGTCAGTACCAACCCCCCCACCCCCATCTCCCCTCTATACCCCCCCCCCCCCCCAACCCCTCTCCCCTCCGAGCGGAGCGCTGCAGTGGAACACCGCTGCTCACGTGTACCGATCACAAGTTCGCCGTACCCCTTTGAGAAATTATTTTGGAGCAAATTTGAAGGCTGCTCGCATCACACTTGCCTGCCGCATCAAAGACGCTGGCTGTTTCTCCGCGGCAGATCAAACGCGATCATGCTCGCCTTCCAGCCCTCTCTGATTCAAGTTGCATTAATATTGTACGCTTTGAAAGGCAGCATCTTTCATGCACCGTTTAGAAATCTCAATACCAATCATCCTCCCGTAACACTGGGTCTAATACACTTTCAGAACCTTTTCTCCGATAGCGTTCGGTGTTCTCAGATCTATAAATGAGCCCATCCCTTTTTTTTTTTTTTTTTTAAACACCGTAAACAGATAAGGAAGGTGAGGCCAAAAAGGGAGCACATCGGCGACGTGCCATGGCAACCTGAGGCAGACGGAGAGGGTCGTCACAAGAAGGCCATTCACAGCTGCACAATAGATTAGACACACACACACACACACACACCCTCACAAAAGACACTCCAGCACACATTATCCTATAACATCCAGCGGGCAGGAGGCAGGCATATTGTCTTTGTGATGAAAAGGTCCTTTACTCCACACGAGGAGTCAAATTAACTTTGTTTAATTACAGCCCAGGCTTCCCACCGAGCCCGACAAAGACGAGCGACTCGCACATCAGGCCCCCTGTGTGCGCATTGTTCACTGACTGATGATGACCCATGACTTATGAGTAATGTGACGCTTTTCTTCTTTTTTTTTTTTACTTTCGTATGAAGGGGCATCCAATCAGAAACAGCAATCAGAAACAGCGACATCTAACTGACCCATAATCTCCGTGACTCCGCTCATGATAATGTCAAGTGCTTTGTGTATTTGGACCACATACACAAAGCACTGTATGTATTAGGACACACCGAACTCCTCTCTCTCTCTCTCTCCCCTTTTACTAAAATCCACGTTGCATTAATGCACATGACTAATTCAGCTCCTTCCCGGGAGTTCTTTGTGCTTTCTCGCCGAGCAGGTCTCTGCAGATCGTAGTCCGGTCAGGACCCTGGTCCTGACTCTGGCCGTGGCCCTGCTGGCCTGCTGCTGCTATCATCATCATCATCATCGTCATCATCATCATCATCATCATCATCATCATCATCATCATCATAATTTTAAATATGATTCATATCACTATTACCCTTTCCTAAAATCTTTGCTTTCCCTCCCCACAGTCTTCTGTGGATGGTGGTTCGATCTGACGGTGGTGGCCCCTGCAGTGGTCCTGTCATACATCTGACCGGCTACTTGGAATTCTTTGATTAATTTCTGTTATAGAAATTGAATGTATTCTACATCTGTATGAGTCATTCTGTACACATGACATCCATTGCAGTCTGTCCATCCCGGGAGAGGGATCCCTCCTCTGACGTTCTCCCTAAGGTTTCTTCCCTTTTTTCCCTGGAAGGGTTTTTTTTCATTTTTTGGGGAGTTTTTCCTGTGCCGATGTGAGGGTCTTGGGACGGAGGATGTTGCATGTGTACAGACTGTAAAGCCCTCCGAGGCAAATTTGTAATTTGCGATTTTGGGCTATACAAAATAAAATGAATTGAATTGAATTGAATTTTGAGCGACAGTAAATGAGATTTTTGCTTCTTAAAATAGCCCTTAAAAAGCGGGAAGACTTATTCGGACGGACTTAAAGTCTTCGGGAGGAGTTCAGAACACTTGGTTCTCTGTTTAGACTCTATCTGTAAGGGAGAAAGAACACCACAAGAAAATGGCTAATGTCAGACCAGCTTTAGGTTCTTTGGTCCCCTGGGGCACTCAAGACTTTTGTTCTTCTGAGATTAAACAGTTAAACTGCGGCGCTGACCAACCAATTAACATCCTCTCTTCCCACAAAAAGGATGAAAGTTGGCATCCTGGTTCGGTTCGGTTTGTGGCAAGTGCACCGCCCCCCTCACTTATGCACCCTCGAGCCAAAGCCAGCCCGCGATTACTCCGAGAAGGGAGGGTAACCCAACTTAACAAAAGAAACAAAGATATATTATCCTTTGATGCTTCTTGCAAACAATCTCTCTCTCACACACACACACACACACACACACATTGCTCGTAGCCATGACCGGTTCGGATTTCCCGAACCAAAATAAATTGTAATTCGTTAGCTCTGCATGGGCACATGGCACATGCCCACCAAACATCTACATGACGATTACTTACTGTCAACCTCTAACGGTTGTATTCAAGAAAACTGAGATTTGATTTGTGACACAACGCTGGAAGAGAGCCGTGCTGCACCATCACAGGGCAGAGAATCTGCACCAGAATATCAGATCACCATCTGATGAATGAATACAAAAAATGAACGTAAATAACTAATAAAGAAGATTGTTCCATTTAATAAAGCACATTAGGAAGCCGTTGTATTCCGTTTGTCACAAATGAATTTACTGGAAAGCGGGAGCAAAAACATTATAGGAAATTTAGATGCAGAAGAGGATCATGGACTTCCTGTTGTCAAAATATCCCTTTAGACTCAATAGCAACTGTGCCATCGAGGCAGCTTAAATTTTGTCAATACAAATGATATATTTAGCATCTCACAGGCGTTGAATTCACTTATAGAGTTTGAGAGTTTGCCCACAACGAACTTCCCTAAAACCTAAAAGAGTCAGGAAATACAGTTCCGATATAAATGATGTGAATGGATTTTTGCGTTATTTCGTGACACAAAGGGAAAGCCTCAAATGTGGGAAATATGCACAAAATAGCTTTGCAGCTGTATCATTTTGTCTGCCTCTCACAAGTAGACGCATATAGTCATACAACATAGTAGAATTCAATCTCTATGCACCGGGGCCATCTCACTGCAGCAGTGAAAAGCAGTGAAAAGATTCCGATAATGAATCCACGCAACGGAATGATGAACGATCGCAATGAAATCAGAATTGGTTTAACAGCGGCATAATGAAGATGGGTGAAATTGAGGGTAGAAGGGAAGGGTTAGGGAACATGAAAGTCAAAGCAGAGAAGAAGGCGCCAAATGTAATGAAAGTGGCACAAGGGGAAAATCTATTCAAGACAGGGAGAGTGGAGAGATGGAATGGTAGTCCTCGCTTCTGCAATGAGCCTCCAGCGGTGAGGCTAAGAGGCAGAGGGGCCAGTATTCCTGACAGAGCCTTATCTCATCTTCGCCCTGGAATAAAAAACCCATTTTCCAGCCCCGACACAATAAAGCACAAGGTTACCGAACCTCGCACCCGTGACACCCCTATTAAGAGAGGGGCCTCGGCCCAACATAAAAATGCATAACACCATCGGCCGTTGCCGAGAGGCAGCGTGTGACACGCGGACGGAGCTCGCCGTGTCTCTGTGTGTACATGACTGCCATAGAAGTGTGTGTTAAATTCCAATGTGGGGTTGAGCAGATACAGTTTATTGGCGCAAGTGAAGGTATGCGCTCCAGCGCCCCGCGTGCATGCTGCTGCATTTTTGTTGGTGTTTGGCATTTACATCAGGGTTAATTTAATTGCATTGTTCATAACCTTGAGGGGCGGGAGACGAGCAGCGTGTGTGTGTGTGTGTGTGTGTGTTGTTTCGGGAGAGTGCGCATGCATGCGTTGGAAGAATTGAATTTGCTTGCACGGCCGCATGGTGCATTTTCTTGTTTCCCCTGAGCCTTCTTCGTTCACACATTGGCGTGAATGTGACGAGCGGGCCCCTCATCATCACTAAGTGGATTGAGCGCACGTGATGGACACATACGGCGCCCTGAGAAAGGAAATGCCACGCGAATCACATAATGTGATCCTCCACTGTCGTAATGGGGGACAAGTGTTTCCTGTCGGGCCCACCCACCATCCTCTCATCCCGTCCATCCATCCTAGAGCGCTGCCTCCCTGAGCTTCGCCCGGGGAGACGGGGGGAAGCAGCGATGCTAAGACGGGCAGATCGTCAGGGGAGGGGAAAAAAGGACAAGGAGCCTCTGAGCGTTGCTTGGAGCCAGGAGATGCCCGCGAGTGTTGAAGCTTCTTGTCTCATTCGCTCACAAAGAGAAGGCAGGAAAGTGAAATGTCTGCTGTCCCAGAGAAATAAACTCTGGCAAACGTAGATGCGAACAGAGGGCGGCTTAGGCGAACATTTGCCCACATCCTGCTTCCTCTCTGAACCATACTCCTGGAACGAGAAGCAAACACAAGAAGCAGCGCACCACCACGTGCAGCGCATGCTCCATCTTTACATATTATGCTAATGTGGTCAATAAATCCAATTCATGACTGGCATCATCGTGGAGCCGTTTGTGCAGTTCGCAGAGCATTGAGGGTGATTTCAAACCAACTGCGATTATGTGGCAAGTTTCTCTTCAGACATTAGTGAGTGGCTCAGGAGCACCGGCGGCTTCATCCCGCGGCCTCACCTTCCCCGTCAGAGGGATGCGTGCAGAACGGGTTTTAGGGACCAGCCACCAAGGCTTCTCCGGCGCACAGAGTGTAATGGAATAGCGACACCGCACTAGGCTTTGGCATTCACAAACGCTTTTAATTGCTTCGAGCAAGTGTGAAGCATCAAAAAGATCCATTTGAAAAGCCGAGACAATTAGCGTCGTTTAGCACACGAGAAAGATGTTGGGAAAATTTCAAAAGTGGGTTTGGGTGTGAACATTGGAGGATTGTGAGTTGGGACTTGGCACTGCTGTCAAAGATACTGAGATTGTTTCCTTCCATCTGAAGAAGGAGCTTACAATGATGCTGTCCTTTCACATAGGGACTACACATCTGAAGGTCATCGTGTGGCTGTGGTATGCCCTTAATATTGGTACAGTTTGTAGACATTGGCATGCTATTAGTCATGTATTATAGTATATATATATAGTATATATATATATATAACAATGAAGTAAACTTTTATGTATGCATACATATCCATTGGGAAAATGAAAGTGTTTGGGCCATCTTCATTTTGCATTCTACAAGATTGAATGCTGCAGGCGCCACTGATCTGCAAAGTGCTTTAACAGCCATTAAAACTCAACTTGCTATTATTGCTTGACCTATTCTCTCATTATTGGCACCGAACGCAGCACCGGAAGGCACGCTGTGCTTGTATTTCCAGCACGTGCGTTGCGAAGTAAGAGTGTACAAAGTGTACCTGAAGGCAGCACCGCCGCAAGACGATTTGCAACGTGAAAAATGGCCACACTCAGCCGGCATTATTTGACAATGATGAAATGTTAGCTCTAGATTTTCCTTTAGGTGTTTGAGACAGTGCAGAAAACTGTCAAGAGGTGATGGAGGCTTAACTCCTTCCCAAGCATTAGGGACTTAAGCCCAACGGTGGGTTTCTTTGGTAGTGCACATGGGTGAGTTTCTGTGTGTGTGTGTGTGCGCGGTTAATGTGAGTGTGTGTCTTTCTGGATGTGTGTGTAGAAGCCCTTTATCAGATCCTAGCAGAGTAGAGCACAGGGAGATCGATAGAGCTTTGGCCTGAAACAGGGAGACAGTACCTGGATCTCAGCCGCTCTCCCCCCATGCCTCTCATTGATCTTCATTACCTCCACAGACTGAAGCTCGCGCGAGAAAGAGCTGTGCACAGTGGCCCAGACACACAGGAACACACACTGTACACTCTCACATAAAACATGCGCGTATCAGCTAGGCATCATCAGACTTAAGCCTGAAATCGGTTATCATTATGTAAAGTCATAGTAGTAGTTTTTTCGCATTATAAGATGAAGCTTTCAATTCGTACCGTCACCATTGACAGTGCAGATTCTGGACAGTTTCCTCAAGCCAATCACATCGCAAGCTGTCAAACTTTAAAAATAGTTTTTCTCTGCGCTGCTGTCTGTTGTCCTATCAGCTCAAATCAGACGTGACCTTCCTCCCACCCAAGTCACCTCCAGTAAGCATCACAGTCCTGCTCATCATTCTTGAGCGGATTGCAGCCACTCCTTCCATCGCCACCAGCGTGTGGACTCCAGGGGGGAAAAGGCCTTATCTGACCTCGGCATCACTGCCCATCGGTTATCCTACTTCAGGATAAAGTGAAATCCCCAAAAGACTTTACAGTGTTTAACTTTTATGCTCGTACTGTAATTGAGATGATGAACAGTCATACTGTCGTTTTCTCTTTTTACACATTTTCATTATTCTCACAAAAAATTCAATGTAAACTTACTTTTTTAATGTATTCGTATGTCTTAGATCGTATGCTCTCATCTTTCAGACATTGTCAGATGGTCAGATGTATTTTGCTTGAAAACAGATGGTTGCCGGGGTCGAAACACTTTTGGAAAATGTTGGATTTATACAGAACATTTGGTTGGACCAAAACATTTTATGCATTTTCAAAATCGTTAAATCTCTTCTTCAATACATTTTTTCATTTTTGACATACCTCAGCAGTGCAAAGAGGGTAGAAAGTAATCTGCATGTGAGTTTTTGGAATGGAAACATTGTCTTCCACCTGTCATATTGCTGCTCCCCACTGGGGTTTGGCGCCCAACACTTTGAGAACCAATGTCTTATGCCAACCACTGTGTGCGTAAATGATGGACATAGTCTTTGGCGGGTAGCATCATTTGGACAAAAAGGGGCGGCTCTTTGGAGGAGCTGGGGGACTGCTACAGAGACGTGGTACAGCATCCACCGGTCACTCTCAATTATGCTCCAATTCAAGCCTTGATACACTTTAACACGGGCACAATGTACTAAGAAAGAAACCAAACCCATTTGTTGTGCGTAAACCTGTTGACGCTGTAAAGTTGTGCCTTTTAACTTGAACTTTGAACTTTGAACTGAGCAATGTAGGATTGGTTTCCCTCTGGTGTATTGTGAGTTTTGAAAAAACAGCCATTTTGAGCAAAATGAGGATTGATTACTGATATTTCATCTTTGAACAGGTTTCATTATTATATAAAGGCAATAATGAACCGTACAAAGGCAAGCTGCTATGTTTTAATTTAGTGCGGTTCGTTAATTACAATAATTGAATCAGAAACTGTTAAATGCAAAGACATGTAATACATTATACTCATTGTAATTTGAAAACATGAGGGGATTATGGTTTTTGTCACTGTTGAAATGTTTTGTTTTTACACAGCTACGCATGACTCACATAGCCTGAAACATGTTTCTTTGGATCACCTCACAATTAGACCGTTTTGAAAAATAAACAAAGATCCAAATATCATCACGCGGTACAATAGAGGTTGAACAAAAAGGAAATTGTCTGAATAACAGATCTGTCATCGTTGACAGTGTGCACTCTTTTCCATTCAACACAATTGAATGTAAACATTTTAGCTTTTAATTAAACCCCAACCTCCAATTAAGCTGGTTTTGTCTAGTTGAAGGGAATATAATTACTGTATTCAGTTCCATTATTGAAAGGAACGTCCTTGATAGTGGAAAAACATATTTCTCTGTTTTTAGTCAGCGAAATAGCTCAAAACACCCATATAATCCTTGAAAGATTGTTAAACACTCCGAATCCCAGGATGCAGGTTACTGTCAACAAAAGAAAACGTGTCCACACAGCGGGTAAAGACGCCAGTTCGGGCGCCCGGATTAGAGACGTTGTTTGTGCATTGCTTTGCAGTCTCGGTTCACCTTGTCTCCAAAAAGCCAGGAATTTAATGCACGTGTGGGAAAATGAGTTAAAAAAAGGAAGAGGAAGAGAATGCAGGGAAAAGCAGGGAGTGAATGAAAGGTGGTTTATTGAATAACCAAAGCTCTCAGGTGCACTTCTCCCCCTGTGACTTAAGTTAATTCAATTTACCGCCTCCCACCCGTCCCATCGAGCCTCGTCTGGAAGTAGACGGCATCAAAGCAGAGCCGGAAAAGACTAAATGATCGTAACTCAATTGTCGGCGGGCCATCATTGATTGTTTGCCGGGAAGAGAAGTTGGAAGAGAGATAAGACGCTTATTTTCTCCACCTCTCCAACCCTCTGTGCTCACTTTTGGGAAAGGATGTGTGCGCAAATTTGCATGTTTTGCACTTGTTAATATGGAAAAAAAAAAGCTTTCTTATGTAAGGGATGGGCACACAAAGCATCACCGATCAGGAGAAAAGTTGCATTAAAAAATAAAGAGCGCTCACAGTCAGCTGGTAAAGTAAGTGCCCAAAACATTTTGAATGCTCTGAAATGCTAAAAGTATGCCAATTTCTGTATAATTACAGCATGGTGTTCAGCTGTATGGTGTTCAATGTTCAAAAGTTTACAATAAACATCTTATCAAATCATATGATAAACATATAGACATGTGAGTAGGAACTGAGTACTCTGGGAATGAGGAAAACGGTGCAGGGCACTCCCCTTATTGTTTTTTTTGCATCCAGATTGTATCTAGATTTATTTTTAGAATGTCTGGAAAGCAAATAAAAAGGAAGGGAAAGTGAAGGTGGTTGCTAATGTGATTCTCATTGTATTTCTACAGATGCCTTAAATCCGAACGTCTGGAAGGGGTGAGAATAATCTGCGCTGCGACCAACGAGAGAGTGGAGGAGAACTCGGAGGAGAACAATAGTCCACTGTCCACAGAGCTGGTGGCAACCTGCCAGGTCCGAAAAGTGAAGCCAAAGTGGAAGTTTCTAAAAGTTGTATGGTGTTTGTTTCCATCGAGAGCATCAGACGACACCTCAGCGTGCAGGAGCGAGTCAGACTGTCTAGAAGGCAGTGAATGTCCTCCTCACATTGATTCTTAGCAGGACACACAGGATCTCTCCTCCTTTACTGCTTCCATTTTTACCCTCCTTTTTTTAGGATCGATTATTATTCCTCCAAATTAGAGAAAACGTTATGCTAAATCACTCATGACCCCTCCGTCTAATATACACATCCACATGTCAACCCTTACGCCAAAAGAACATCGCTTACGTCCATCTGATCCATATTGTTTGATTTAATGTTTACAATTGTGTTACGATAAATCAAAAAGTGTCCAAGAAAGGAGAGGGAGAGAAATCCATAAATTCCGAATATAAACTTCCATAACAATAGGTTAGAGCTATTGCTAAAGGCGAGTCCTCTATAAAATGCTTTATTTGAAATGTTTACAAGCGGGTGTCCAAGAGAAAAAGGGCCCGACGACGGACCGGGAGATAAATGCTGTGGAAGCTTTGTCATCGGTAATAAGAAGTGCGTCACAGCTGGAGAAAAAAAAAACATGGATTGACTTGAAAGTGCGATTGCAGAGCACAATAGAGCTGTCAATGCTAATACAGGTGGGGGGGAGTGCGGGTGTGGGAGGGGGCAATTATTGCAGAAAGCCATCACGCCTGTTTGAGGAGGATCTGAGAGGAAAACTCCAATGGCGGAGGCACAAACCATCAACATATCCGAAGCATAACAGGGTAGATGGATGGTTAAACAGTAATAGAA
This sequence comes from Apeltes quadracus, assembly GCA_021346845.1. Taxonomy (NCBI): domain Eukaryota; kingdom Metazoa; phylum Chordata; class Actinopteri; order Perciformes; family Gasterosteidae; genus Apeltes; species Apeltes quadracus. Next base: position 11,735,123 of record CM037926.1, read on the forward strand.
AGTAATTGCTGGAAAAAGCCTCCCCGGCCTCCCCTCTCATGCCGTAAAGCAAGACTTTGTGGGGGCGACCCGCCGCTCCTGCAATTGCAAGTGCGGTATTTCCCCTACGGACCCCCAGGGCGGCCGAGAAAACCTTTGTTTGACCTGAAATGACTCATTTAATCATCCAAAATGATATGGAACATATTAATTAACGGGAAAAATGCTCGAATAAAGAGGGAATGCAAAATTTAAGTGACTTTTCTGATATTGACATGAGTATGGGAGTATCACATGGGAGTATTTAAAAAAAACGATGTTGCATTCTGAAAGCTGCCTTTAATGGGGCTGAAAAGGTGCTAAATAGGATCTACAAGAAAAGCAAACAAATAAAATGAGCGGGAAAAGAAATCTCAAAACACTCTCAAGACACATTTATTTAGAGATTACAGTGAAGATGAGCACAGTCAAAGATGTTGGTTCAAGTCCCTCAGTGCATTGCGCTGGTCTTTTGAATATGATGCTCAGTTTGGATGAATGTTTAACCATCCATCTGGGGTCTCTTTTCCAAATATCTGCAAAATTTGAATTTGTCAAGAACTTTTTAACCCAGCACAATAAAAATCTGAGTTACAAAATCCCCTGTTTCTCTGTCATTTCCCAAACATGTACTCTGTCACAGAGGGACATTGTGAATAGAAAATAAGAATAGTACCGACAGAAAGGTATTATTTCATTAACATGGTTTCTAACCCATAGATTTGTTGAATGACTCACAAATGGATGTTTGTAAAATACGTGTTGCAGAGAAGCGATCCAGAGATTTAAAAAAGAAGCCCCATCCAACAGAATGCCACCCAATCAGTACAATTTCTATCATAATATCATGCGCTGGTTTTGTGATGCAGGGTCACAGGCTAAACGCATCATTCATATCACTAATATCTCTCAGATAACTCCTAAATAACAGCATGCATTATTCATAATGTAAGAGGTCAATACAATAACATGTTTTCAAATGAAATGTGCTCCTTTATTCATTTCAGATTTCGTGGGAATATAAATCAATCACACAATTTAAGTTGCGATTATTAATAGCCATCACAGACTACTCAGAGTTGAATACAAAGGGACGACGTGACTGTCCGAGCGACAACAACAAAACGTTGTTGAGAGGTTTTATATTCTACTCACTACTTTCTCTCTGCCAGGCCGACAAACAAAAAGGAACAGTTGCCCTTTGGAATAGCAAAACCCAACCTAATCAACATAACAGAAACAACTGGAGCCACAGAAATGTTTTCCCAATCTATCACAAATAGGTGTTATTGAATTTTCAAAAGATTGAGTTAGCAATGACAGACTAAATAAACTAGAAATGTGTAGTAATTTCTGAAACAGTGGGTCTTGTTTTTCCCATAAAAGTAAGCAAACAAATGTTTCTCATTAGTCCAATGGATTCTGTTGCCATAAAATAAAATTTTCTCTTGCAAATGTAATCAGCAGCACTTTAGATGAGAATGAACCTGAAATAGGTTTAAAACACAGGGCTTACTTTTGAATGTTGCCTGTTGATTAGTATTACAAACCATGAGCCTACATCTTGAATATGCACCTGTGGGCCACACAAATGTGGTTTAAAAAACACTGAGGCTAAAACCCTGTATTTCCCAGCTGACATGGTGCAGCAATATCAGAATAGAGGCGGTGGGACAGTTTGTTTCATTCAAATTTAGATCAATGTCACAATGGACACCCAATGAGAAAGAGATCAGGATCATCACATCCTAATTTAAGATCAATAGTTTGGTTAAACAGAGCGGGCTAAACTAATATTGGCTGCAATCCCTGTGGAGAGCCATAAGGACACACGGTATACAGGTGAGTCATCACACTTGCGACAGAACTTTGACTCATGTTGTTCTTTTTTTATGCGAAACACTGAGTGTAATGAACGGTTACGTGACGTTGCTGTAATTTGCGGCTCTCCGTTTAAATCGGCTCCCACGCAGTTCCGTGTTTTTCCAGTCAAATCTCATCTGGCGAACCGTTTCCTCTCCGCAGACCTGCGCACCAGCCAGACGGTGTAAAAGAGAGAAGATGGCGGGGTTGGGAGAGGTGGAGGGGTGAGTTGCGGCGCGGTGGTTCGTTGATCAGAGAGACGAGGCGTGAAAGTAGAAAGGATGACTGTGTCCGCATGGATGGGTGCAGTATGTTCGCATGTTTGAATTAAAACAGCGCAAAGCTGACAAGTACCTTTTTTTAGAGTACGGTATCATTCTCAAATCAATAGTACTAGTTCTGTACACACATAAATCTATCTATTGATACACACGGTGTACCTCAAATAAACGTGGACTTGGACTTTTGCCTTCTCCTCGATCTGTGTGGTTTTGAAACCTGAAGTTCGCAGTCGTGAGCCCTCCATGTTTCCTCCAAAAGTCTCAATTTGTTTCATTTACAAAGTCTTTGTTTGATTCCCCAAGCACATAATACGCTTGTCTAATTAGCTAGTTTTATTTTCTAATGAGTCAGTCAGTATATGCAGTGTGTGAGTGAGCACATTTAATCTTTTTGGGGTTCTGCCCTGTAGTAGCTTCACCTAAAATGTTATTTGGTATTGGAAGAAAATGTCCAGTGACACACTCCTTGGTGAGCGATGCATTTCATTCTTTGGGCCCAGAGAACACTTGTGAACCCACATTTTCAGGCAGGTCTCTCTTAAATTGTTGTCAGTAAGTCTGGCCTGCAGCCTCACAGGAGAGTTGCTTCTGTATTTTTCAGGTCACACAGTATATATCCTCCGGAAAAAGGAGGATTGCTATACCTTTTAGGCTGATTCTGCGCTACCCCACCAAAACTATTTTAGAAGGAATTAATTTGGGGTACGTGATCTCAGCGCATCTGATTTCAGACAGGTGCCATGAAGAATAAGTAATGACTCCAAGAAGGTTGGATGACCAAAGACATTCAATACATTTACAGCGTTGACAGTGACAAGAAACACCGGACGGACAGAAGACATCTTTGAATGAAAGTTAAAATCGAAAGTATTTAATAAAGTAGAAAGGTGTTGTGTCATTTGACCGTCCCTGGTGCCTGTTGTCTGATGCCTCCACCAGCGATCTCTAGAACAATGGATGCCTACAGGCAGATCATTAAAAGGAGTGGAAGTGGGTATCCACGCCCCCCTGGGAGAGATCTCCACCTTCCATGCACGCATTTCGGTTGATCACATGACATTGAATACATCGTGGCTGTATTCTGGTGTACACTAAATGCATTTTATTAGTAGTTCATTTATGAACCAGGTCGTCAGTTTATTTCTACATACCCCGCAACAGCCTGATTCTAATCATCTGGGGTAAGAAGAATCAACCAGATGTCTTTTAGGTTCATCCTACAATTGAACGTCTCACATGGCTTTGTGTGTTAGGCGGAATGAATGGCTAAAAAGAGGAACATACAATAGAATAAAAAAGCCTTTGGTGTCAAGCCTGCATGACGTCAGAAATGGACCATGTCTTTGCTGTTTGTGATCACTACACAACATTTCCGTTATGCTTTGAAGATCCATTATTACCTTCTTAACTGTGTTCTTACAGTTTTAGACATGTTGGGTTATTCACAAGTTCAAACACAGAGATTGCGCCGGAGGAGTTGTTGTTGTTGTTGTTATTGTTATTTTGTCTGTTTTTTCCAAACCCCAAGCACATCACACTGAGTGCAGTTTGTGTGCACTCGGTATGAGAGCTCGTGCCCTGGTCCTAATGGAGGAAATTGCCTTTGTGCTCTTCACATATACACCATTAGTGGCATTTTTCAGCTACTAGCAAGGTAATGATGAATGATTCGATGATTTGACATGGGGAAAAAAAAACACAAAGCCGAGTATGCTCTCTGTGATTGACAAGTCGCTTCCACGACCAGGTACCCAAACTGCACCTCCACATCACTCCTTCGTGTGCTCCAGACGTAACCAACACAACATGGCGACAACAGTATTCCAACATGGCGACGACTAAATGACTGAACTCGAAGGGTTAAAAATCCACTTCTTACATGCACTCTATGATCGAGCCCCTAGCAAGTCACACAATGCACATAAGGGGTGAATTTTGGAGGTGTCAATCTCGAATGCCAAGAAACCTCAGAATTTGACTAGCTGCGTAAAAGATGGATTGTTCATATGCACGTCAAAATGGCAGTTTGTGACCAATTCCACCAGAAGGACTGACATTTTGTTTCCCTGCGCACTGCACCAGTCAATTTATTTACTGACTATTTCTCCAAACTGCCGTGCGACTACGTTGTGGGAGTAGAGCACCAATGAGGATAGAGTGATCATGAAACCAAAGCGGTGACATCATTACTTCTCGACAAAAGGCCGCCGGTATTTTAAACATTGGATCTGTTGCTCGGTTCGAAGTCAGGCTGCTGTCGCCCATCTGTAGCTTTTGTTTTCTTCCCCGCAAAGGATTTGGCTGCTTTGTTTTAACGGGGGGCGATGAGATCCTCTGCTTCTCTGTCTGCTGAACATTTGTCCTCTTTCCATCCCTCTCTTTAACTTCCTGACTCGGTGTGACAGAAAAGACTGCAATGAAACGATGGAGCATCAGCATTCTCTAGAGGCCGAGGAAGGGCATAACATAGTCTCTGGAAACCCATTCATCTCTCTCTCTCTCCCTGGGGTTTTTTTCTGTCTGCTTACTTGCAGTGCAAAATCCTAAATATTGAGAGCATAATACAATGCTGTGCAGCATTTTCTACTTTAAGCCCGGTTCAATCTGACTGGAAGGATACAACAAGAGGAACCAAACGGGACGACGCGCTTTGTGTTACACGCCGACTGAGCCGTTTCACTTATTCTTTTGTCGCTTCCTCTTTTTTTGTAACAACGATTTTTGATTGTTCACTTTCCACATATTCATGCTGTGTTCACGTTCACCTGTGTACCTTTGGTTGCCTGTTTATCTTCCTCTTACTGTATTTGGTGCATTCATGCCAACGACTGCCAGTAACAGAAACAATGAATTTCCCCCCTGAGGAACGCGTGGGATTATTTGTCTCTGATAGCACCGTGTGTAAATGTTGGAATTAAATTGAATGCAGATGTGATCTGATCAGATTATGATTCCACGGGGGATTTGGGGTAGTTTTTATTTTTGTATTTGTTTGCTGATGTCACAAAGGCCTACAAAAAACTACTTAGAGTTGTTCGCCCTGTGTTTTCTCTTTCATTTTACTCCGAGGTACTCGTTTGATTAATCATCAGACTTTCATTTTGAAAAGCCCCTTTGTTTTGTCACTGTACAATCATCACCGGCTCGCTTTGCATTCTGATGCACAGCAGTTTGTAAAATCCAGGTCTGTCAGCTGTCTACTCGGTCACCCGCCGGTTGCTTTTTTCTCTCGGGTCTAATTATCGTTCTCACATCATTTTCCTCTCCCTCGTCACTAAGGGTGGGCTACAGTTTGCCTTTCTCTTTCCCTATTCTGACACCTCCCTTTTGCTGATCTGCTCTTGCAAAACAAGTCCAACTTATATTTGGGTGACGCTCCACCCATCCCTTCATTCCTCCCATTCAGGGAATTTCCAGTGAAGTGAAGACCTGAAAGTAAAAGCCACTTAAAAAAAAAGCCGCTATCACACTGCTTCCCTGTGTCTAAGGTAAGGGCCTGTGTCTTTGCTTATAAAAACTGTTAGATCAAGATGATACCTTAGATCACATACATTTTAGCCACTAACGATAAGTATAAGAAGACTATTGTTCACTCTCTTCCTGCTCCATTGTACAGTATGTGTGAAGACAAAGAAAAAGCAAAGCTGTGAAAATGAAACTTCACTATATGTTGCTTGTGTTTTAGCGCATTACCTTGAGGAATGAACACGGAAGGCGTAACAATGAGATGTCCAAATAAAAGGTAGGGAAGAAATAAAAAAGCTTCAACCTCACCTTATTTAGAAACAATCACTCACGCGCACACATTTGCAACTAGCGTAACCTGCAGAACAAGTAACAGTTAAGGACTGTGCCACTGTGCCGTATCAGATGGGTATCTACATGAATCTCTACACATGGAGATTTGCAATGAGGATGAAGAGAATTCTACTGTTGTAAAATGTCAAACGTAGGCCTATAACACTGCACATGTTTATGTGATGCTGAGCAGTATGATCGCTTATCTGATGAGATTGGCTCTTGCACACTGAGTTGGACTCTTAACACAGCCAGCAGAGCTGTATTTGCATCGCACTGAGCAGGAATATTGGATTCAAATGCGTCCCAGACCCTGATGTTTTTCAATTGGGGGTAGCATGATGCGTCTCATCTGTCACAGCAAAAGAGAGAGACAAACACCAGGCAGAGAGATGGACGAGGCAGGCCGCTGTCGGCACGGAAAGCAACATTGCAATCTAGAGCAAATAGGAAAACAAATTGTGGCGCAGCTTTGCCGTCGCCCTGAGACAAGATATACCGTTGTCTTTGAGGTTGTTTTTTTTTTTTTACCGTCTGGCGCTGAATGTCGCCTCAAAGTTTGTTTATGCCGGAGTGTTTTGTATGAATTTCGGAGAGAGACCTCACGCTGATAAATGATATGCTCTCAATAACGCTGCTGGTTGTGTTCTCCACTTCAAAGGGGAGGGCACATCGACAGAGAGGGAACGCATCCGGCTTTCTGTGGCCTGTGTCGTGATTGTGGATGCCTGCATTCAGATTAGTCTTCAGCAGTGTTGGGGGTAACGGCGTTTAAGTATAACGGCGTTTCTAAATTATTTGCTGTTGCAAAGAATTGTTTATGAATGCACTTTAAAAAAAGTTGTACAAATAAAATGTCAAATACAATATTAAAGAAAGAGATTTACATTTTATCATTTGTTATTGAACTTATAACATTTACTGCAGAGGCATGAGTGGGTTAGCTCAGGCGGACAGGGTTTTGGGGAAGGTGGGCCCGGACTATCCTTACCTACTCTAAGGGGAGGCTCACATTCACCCCATTTGAAAACCACTGTTCTAAAATACTGTATATAGTGTTTTATTCTTCAATCAGTTAATATAAACATCTTTGACGTTAAATGTTATAGAACGTAATAGCGTTTAGAACGTAAACAAAATAAATGTCAATTACTTTGCTGAGTAATTAAATACTTTTAGAATGTGGTAACTGAGTTACTTTTTGGGAGAAGTAATTTGTAATTGTAACTAATTACTTTTTTAAAGTAAGATGACCAACACTGGTCTTCAGGCTGTGTCATTTGTTAGTTAGGGCTTCAGTATGAGAGAGAATATATCAACTGATTCAACAGCTACATGTGATGCAGTGATGCCAAAAATGCAGAAGGAAAAAAGTTTCTGAGATCATGTACTTTGGATGAGACGAGACAGACTTGAAATAAGTAATGAAAAGTGGGCAGCGAGGCTGCATTCCGACTTGTGTATGTAATTGTGCAATAGAAGCATTTTATTTTAATGTTGGTTAAAATAAAATCCTAAAGAAATCGCAAACCTTAGGTAACAGACCTTCCTTGTGTTTACAATCAAACAGTAATTGTTTCAAAGTGTTTCAAAGCACCACGTTCCCTTTGGAAAACCTTTTGTTTTACTGCGGCAGAGTCAGTCCTCGTTCTGGTTCTCACATCTGTTCCCTCCCTTCGGCGGGACCATCAATGCGGCCCAGGTCTCAAGCAGGGTACCGGGGCGGAGAGCGGCAGTGAAATTGAATCAGGTTGTGTTCGTGGTGGCACGGGTTGAAGCGCAAGGCGAAATGCGAGTTTATGTTGAGACCTCGTGGCCGCGTGTGAATGAATCTGTGTCATAAACAGGGAAAAAGGTTGCACCCAGAAACTGAATACTTATTCTAAGCATACATGCACACACCCATATGAAAACACCTTTTCACATGAAAGGAGGATACACATGCAAACCAAAGAAATCTGAAAGTTCACAAACACACAGAGACAGAACACAGAACATGGCTGTACAGTAAATCTACAATATCTCCTCCTCAAACTCCGCACACGATCAGACCGCTAAATCCACACGGTGATGTTTGAACTAAAATTCCCTTTTAACGTGGCATGATCAAAGCACGCTTAACGTTCTCCAATGAAATGCAGTCGCTTCGAAGTCCTTTTGAAGAACCGAGACCGCAATGGGCTCATGGGGTTACACAGAAGGCTTTGGCGGCCTGATCAGCCTCCCTGTTCAAATAGCTGACTAATCAAGTTGAGAGTATTGGTTTGTCTTTTTAGCACAGGAGCGCTGCAATGGTGATTCAATCAATGATGTATTATGACTTAAAAGACTGGCTTATTTGTTTGTCATTGTTTCCCCTTCTTGCAGGGAAAGGGAATTACACAAAATAATTGTGATACCTTTATGATGTGTCTTTGTTACACAGCGTTCTGAGAACATAACGGATGATGCCATAGTGGTGTCATCACTGTCACGTTACCTCAGAATTGTAGACAAAACTGATACTAACTGTATAACCATTTGCTTATTTCCATGCACATTTTGTATTAAAGCATTAGACAAGCCTATTCAATAACGTTCCTTCCTCAGCAGCAAAAAATAGTGTTTTGCCATCGTCAAAAAAAGAGTTATTGTGATAAATGGATTATGGAAATACTTTTTATGAATACTTTTCTTCCATTTCTTTTATTGCAACCCTTAAAAAGCTCTTTTAAAAACGTTTGATGATTTAATAGAAACACAACTAGTGTGGTGCTCAAATGTGGGTGTTTACCAAGCAGGAAGCATGTGATAGAAATAAACTGTCTGGTTGCATGATGGGAAATGTAGCAAGCAGGATTTCTGCATTCCGATCATGTTTATGTCTTCCATCTTTAAGGAGTTTGCAATATTAAAACAGAAGAATCAACATTTTTTTTTTAATAACACCCTCGAAGTGTTTACCTTCTTTCTTCTTCTTTTTTTTCCTTAGTTCGGGTGAAGATCCTCCCACCTCCGAGGCAGCAGCCATGAACTGGTCTGATTTCGAGTCCCTCTTCAGCGGGGTCAACAAGTACTCCACCAGGTTCGGCCGCGTCTGGCTCTCCATGGTCTTCGTCTTCCGGGTGCTGGTGTTCGTGGTGGCGGCCCAGCAGGTGTGGGGCGACGACAGCAAGGACTTTGTCTGCAACACGGCCCAGCCGGGCTGCACCAACGTGTGCTACGACCACATCTTCCCAATCTCCCACATCCGCCTCTGGGCCCTGCAGCTCATCTTCGTCACCTGCCCGTCGCTGATGGTGCTGGGCCACGTCAAGCTTCGCGAGAAGAAGAACCTGCAGTACACCTCGTCGCACGATGGCGGCCATCTGTACGCCCACCCGGGGAAGAAACGAGGGGGCCTGTGGTGGACATACCTGGTAAGGATGAAGGATGCGGAATGTCATACTTGGAGGCTTGTTTGATATGTTACATGTATACGGATCCGGCCCGAGGCATTAGCGAACTAAGCGGCTGCTTAGGGCCCCCTGGTGCAGCCAGAGATCCGGGTTCGATTCCTAGCTGGTACCAGATTTTCTTTTCTTCTCTTTTCACTTTTTGACCACTTGTCTGGCTGACCGCTGCCCCCCCGACATGCAAGGGGAGGCTAAGGCCCGTTCAGTGCTGCAAGCATCCCTAGTTTTGTATTATAACCGCACTGTATTCGTTTATAATTTTCGCTATGGGCTGACATTTGTGCCAATAATCTTCTAGCACAGGTGACTCTGCGTGGTGTGGGGGGGTCCTCAAATCAAATTCTGCTTAGGGCCCCCAAGAGAATCGGACCGGCACTGCATGTATAGAAGAAGACACTGCAGTGCTTCGTCCTTGACCGGAATTATTCAATGTGGAAATGTCCGGAAATAGTTGTTATGGATATCTAGAAAGGACAGTGAAATTTGAAAAATGAAATTGATTTTTTTTTGTCTTGTTTTTGACAACTTCTGTTCTGTACGGCCAATCAAAAACAAGTTTCATCATCACTCCAAATCTTTGACAAATCATACTTTAATTTGTCTTCCTCACCCAGTTGTGACTGAAAAAAAAAATACATCACATCTCTGTTCCTTCATGGATCGACTTTTGACAAGTATATTTTTTAAACCTCCAGAAAAATGTGTCTCCCAGGTTTACCCCTCTCATGAAATCTTTTCCTAGGTGAGTTTGATTTTCAAGGCAGGCTTTGATGCTGGCTTCCTTTACATCCTGTACTACGTCTACGACGGCTACGACATGCCCCGCCTGTCCAAGTGCTCCCTGGAGCCCTGCCCCAACACCGTGGACTGCTTCATATCTTGCCCCACTGAGAAGAAGTTCTTCACCCTCTTCATGGTGGTCTCTTCTGCCGTGTGCATCCTAATGTGCATCTTTGAGATGGTTTACCTCATCTGCAAACGACTCCAGAAACGGATCAAGAAGAAGTTCAATGCAGACAGGAAGCTGTTTGCCGAGAATCATGAAATGACACCACTGGCGGTTCCCAGGTCGGAGTTCAGGTCCAGAATGTCGTTCAGAGTTGATCCTACGGCCTCCATCCAAAATCTCAGTAACACCAAGAAAGAGGCGGCGCCTGATGAAGTACAATAGTACAATAGGCCTTGTTGAAAAAACTGTGCAAAGTACTGAAATGTCCACTGCAAGCAAAAGCATCCATCAGAGCCTGCTGGTGCTCAACACAAGACATCGATCCATTGAGCGATACGTGAGGAAGAATCTTGTAAATATTGTCTCGAGAATGAAACATAGGCAGCATTTTGTTGCTCTGACGCCGACACACAAAATGCACGAACACGTCGAGAAATGATACAAAATATTGTTTAATATTTGATAGTCAAAAGAGCCCAGAAAATATGTAATTTTTTTGCATTTATTGTTGTGAGATATAAAGTTACTTTACTCTTGAAATATTTACTTGTATGTGGCCTTTGTTGTTTCTAAACACTAGTCTACAGAAATGTCATAGGTTCATTTGAATGTATTTACACATAATTCAAAGATCAATTTGCAGAGAAATAGAGAGCACCACAATAATGAACTCAGATATATGGACGGATAAATGATGATGATGTGTGTACAAGTCGGTGAACAAAAGTAGCTGTATACATAACAGAAGTCAATTTATTATATATGTAAACATACTTGGCCAATAACTCTGATTCACATGATATATAATGCTATAAATTAAGGGTTGGTGTGTGACAGTCAGTATACGGTATGGGGAGGGAAACCCGGTTTAGTTTAAAACAAAAAAGTTTATTTGCATGAATATGAGGTTAAAGTAAATCCTTGGAATAACATAAGTAAGATACAACTTGAATAGACTCCCAGAAGATACTACCGAATGACACAGTCGCTGTGTTGTTCAGCAGTATCTACTAGGAGTGACTCAGTCACTCACTCAGTTACATGGAACTCAGGGTGATGAGTGATTCACGTTTTTGCGTTCTGTCGTCACCACTTTGCCACCGCACTGTCCAATCAGCAGCAGGAGGCGCGGGTGCGGTTGTGACAGACCCGGAAATGCACCAATAGATGTCGACCGCGAGCCGGGCAGCCCTTCACTTGTATCCGCCTTCGCGGCTGCTTTGCTGAAGACTTGTCAGAAATGAGTTTCCACTACGGCCAGGTATCAAAAAACGGCATTTTGTGTTTTGTCTGTGTGGTTTAAAACAACATGTTTGCATTGTTAAATGTCTCTTATACTTGTCGTATTGCCTGGAAATTACGTAACTTACGTTAGGACATAACAAACACAAGTGACGTTAACGCTAGCGTTTCATTTGCTCGCTGTAATAGGTCACTCGGAAATCAATGTAAATTGTTGCTACTTGATAACATCCAGTAGTTGATGTTGCTGCTTTTGTGAACGTTATGTAGATTCCCATTGCGCTAAAATTGAAGGATTTAAAGTTATAAAAGCATTTAAATTAGCGTTAGCAAGTTTGTCAATACCGTTTTTTATGTATTTTCCAACTCAATCGTGATGATTTGTTTCCTGCATTTCATCCGTGTTTTTGAGGCAAAGTCTCGCGATAGCTTGTTACGTTGCTGTCAGTCGTATTCAGATCCTTCCAAACTAGTGTGACACAGTACAGGTATTAATGCTGTGTTTTAGCACAAGGTAAGTTCAGTAGAAGGCTGTGGATTATTGGAACTAAAATGATTAAATGTGTATTATATTGTATCTCAATGGTATTCCAAAATAAAATATGTTACATGGTCTTTTATCTCCCTCTCAATGCCATCAGAGGCTCTATCTCCCCACACACAGCTTGTTTCGTCGTCGTCGTTGTCGTTGTTGTCGTTGTTGTCATACAGTCCCAGTGATACAGTCCCCTTCTCCCGCCTCTCTAATGTAGGGCTACCCAGGAGGAGGACAGCGACCACAAGGTTCTCCGTATGGGGGAGGCGGTGGTCCTTACGGGCCTAACCCCTCAGCTCCATACGGAGGTGCACAACAACAATCCGGAGGTCCTTATGCTGCTTATGGATCTCCAGGTCATGGAGGGCAGTTTGGTCAAGGGCAGCAGTTTGGGCATCCACAAGGGGGTTCCCCCGCCGGGCATTATGGGGGTTACGGTGCACAGCCTCATGGAGGACAATATGGGCAGCAGGCTCCTGCAGGTAACGAGACTGGCTTGTGTGAGTTAAACGGGCGCATTGTGAACATGAGCAGATTGTGGATGGGCTCTGATTCCCCGTCTCTCTCTCCCATTCATTTCAGCCACCCCTCCTCCCGTCGTCTCGTATCATATTTTCTAATGCGTTTCTCTTCCTCCATGTACTCGGGTAATGGCTTCTGGCCTTGACACGATCTCCCTCTTACTGGCATGACTTCTCATCAACGCTTGACCCTGCATCTACCTTTTTTTCTTCTTCATTCTTTCCCTACTTATGGAACACTGTGTATATTCTTTTTCAGAATCCACTTCTTTCTTCACCATCCTATGCGACTGACCCCCGCTCTCTCCTTCTCTCTGTAGGTAACGTCCCCCCTGGTGTTAGCCAGGAGGCGTACCAGTGGTTCCAAACCGTCGACACGGACCACAGTGGCTTCATCAACCTGAAGGAGCTGAAGCAGGCACTGGTCAACTCCAACTGGTCTGTTTTCAACGACGAGACCTGCCTCATGATGATCAGTAAGTCCTGCATTTGCGGCCAAATGAAAAGGTCAACAGGTTAAGTGTGAGGGAGCTCCACGTGGTGGAGTGGTTATGAATCCTTTGATTAGTGTTTCTATCAATAAAATGGATACGTTTAGGAAGAATGGAAAGACCACAGTGTGGCAGGACAAAGAAAGTAAGTCTGTAGTACTTGTATATTGAAATCTCCAGTCCAGGCGTCAGATGTGGTAACTCGACTTTGTCGTGCTTGTGTGCGTCTCGCAGTGACTGATGAGTTCCATTCTCACGAAGAGTATTGCACGACCCTTGTGCGCTACTTTTAAAGAACTCGAGGAGCAGACTAAAATGCGTGTCCCTTCTACTCTCCGCAGACATGTTTGACAAGACGCGCTCGGGTCGCATGGACATTTTTGGCTTCTCTGCACTCTGGGACTTCATGCAGCGGTGGAGAGCGCTCTTCCAGCAGTATGACAGAGACCGCTCGGGCTCTATCAATGGCATGGAGTTACACCAAGGTAGCCCCGTCTGTGTGTGTGTTTAACAGAAGCTACCAAGAAGTGACAAATTAGATACTTTTTGAAAAAGAAAATATTACTTTTTTTTTTTTCCTCTTTGTATTAATCAAGCTTGAAAGGAAAGTTTTGGACCTCTTGCTGTGTTTGCTCTGTCCTCAAGGCCTCGCGCAGATGGGCTACAACCTGAGTCCGCAGTTCTCCGAGACGTTGGTGCGACGCTTCGCCACGCCCGGCGGGCGACCCGGCATCCAGCTGGACCGTTTCATCCAGGTCTGCACCCAGCTCCAGAGCATGACGCAGGCCTTCAGGGAGAAGGACACCACCATGACGGGCAACATCCGCCTCAACTACGAGGACTTCCTCTCCGGAGCCGTCACCAGGCTCATGTGAGGCCTCGGCCCCCCCTCACAGCGGCAACCACTCTGCACTGTGGATCCGTCACTTCATTCCACGCGGCGACCCCTCTGCACTGTGGGAGCCGTCGCATCATTCCACGCTCGAGTCACGTTGGGCTCGGTTTTCAGTGCCTCCTCAATCTGGACGCGTACAGCACATTATTGCGTGGGTTGCTGCCGTGGGGATGTAATGCCCACAAGTGTATTGCCTGATGAAAGGGCATCTAAAGCCTTCACCGGATGGCTTCACTTTCACCCGGCACAGGTGGGAGGGTTTCAAAGCGGACCGATGATACAGAGCCCCACTTATACTTTTTACATAAACTGCAAAGGAGGCCTTGTTGACACGTATTTTTCTTAATGATGAGTTTACTCATGCAGCCATTAACGTGTTCCTGTGCCATTGAAATTATATCAGAAATATTCCGCATCTCCAGAGGGCGTCTTTATATAATGGTTGTACATTGCTTTATATTGTATTGTGCACAATTAGCCAAAATAAGGCCACTTTTTAAATATTTGAATTCTACTCTCAGATTTGCTGGGGATTTGATTAGAAAAATATAATTTATGATAGTGTTTTGCTCCTGTAAGCCACTATCATCCATAAATAAAAACAAAAAGCTGTGGGGAAAAAACAACCCGAAAGAATACAAAATGTGTCCCTGTTTTCTGCTTTTCTATTAATGAAATGGATCTTCAAGTTCTGTTTTTGTTGTATTTATCCGATTAAACTAACGCCGCTGGGGTGATCTGAAATCAGACAATATCATGGTTCTATTGCCAACAATAAATGCTTCACCTTTTCATGTATTCACATGTTTTGAGACAAAAGACAATCACTTCCTACACTTTAAGAAGATGCTCACTTTAGTGTTCAATCTGGATTTAAAGGGAAACTATTTGTAGATGAAGTAGTCAACACTTATATGGAAAGTGTGTACCGGTACATTGTTAGCCGTTTTTCTAGTTCTAAAACCAAATGTGGAAACCTTAAATGGAGATAAATTGCCTCACAATTGATATTTTTTCCAGCTGAGGTGCAGCTGTCACATCAAAACCCTACGTTTGACCTTTGCCCCCAAAATGTCCCAAATCCAAAACTCATTCTCCTTTGTGGGGCACATTGGCCCCATAAAAGAGCAGAAGAGCCTCTGTTTTACACTTCCCCATCTGGCGCTTCTCTCCCTCACCATCTGCTCCTCTGCTTCATCACAGCTCACACATCACATCTGTGTCGAGAGGCCTCCTGCTTCTCCTCGTCTCTCCAAGTCCAAAAAACTCCCCGGAGCCTCCTTTTTGGTCTTCTGTCACATCCGCCCGGTCGTTGCCCCTCGGCCTCCGTTTTTGCTCCACGGCTAACTTTAGCTGCCCCATTGCTTCAAAGCGCGCTGCGTGTCGGATTCTCTCTCTCTCTCTCTCTCTCACTCTCTCTCTCTCGACGCGTCACCTGAGGGACCCCTTTTTAAAACCATCGAGTTTGGGGACTTGGAAGCGGGACAAGAGGTTTCACCCTGGCAGCTAGAGAGCATTGCAGCAGCTGATGTGATTCAGCAGTGACGTAACCTAAGCCCCCATTGTCATTTATTGTGTGTTGAAGAGAATTTCCCACAACTGACCACGCTTGACATCTGCAATTACCCTGTGCGAACACCGGGTCTGTTGGGCTTCAGTTAGTGAGGATGTTATGTTCCACTCTGTAAGCCCCAGTTTGTGTTTTGCAGTTATGAGATGGTTGTGTTTAATCCAAAACTCTTGGCCAGTGCAGCTTTAAATCTCATTTACTAATAAGCAGAGACTGATTTAATAATCCTCCTGGCACTGGTGCAGTGGTTAGCGGTAAGAGCAGAACTGGCACAAATAGTGTTGTTTTACCCGCCGGGGATGAGCACATTTCACTTTGTCTGAAAGGACTCATCAATTACCATTTTTGGCAACTACAAGATGGACAGCAGAGAGAGAGGAATTGCTTAAAAGAATAATTTCCAAGCATGAAGCACGATCACCCACACAAAGACCCGTTAATCAGAACCGTTTCAGCAGTGCTTGGAAGGAATGAGAACACAACGAGTTGGATTTAGTTCCACTTTTTTAAACTATCTCCCTCTGCACAAATGGTCGATGAGTTGGAACCGGTCATCCTCCGAATCCTCGTCGCTCCACGACAGGCTGCATTCCAATTGCTATAGATCCGCCCTGCACGCTGCACACTGCACGCAATAGCTTTGTGGGAAGCTTTTTCCGCCCATATTCAATGCTGCAATTTATGGTTGGTGGCTGAAACAAACTATTTTCAGCATTTCTCATGAGCTTTTAAAGTAAACAGAAGCCAAACTTATAGAAGCCTCTTGGGTTCTTAAGCGGATCACCAGAACCTCTAGCAGTGTCTGTCTATACAGCTGTGCTTTTTAACCAAAAAAAAGCTACCATGACATTTGAGGGGTTTGTCATCAACTGTAAAGCCACAAAGCATATGACGTTCTTTGATTATTAAGCATATTTTATTTATATGTTAATGCTTAATGAGATATAATTGAATAAATCATTACTTGATTACATGAGATTGTTTTTTTGGTAACTACTATTATTATACTGAATATATGCGGAGTTTTGACATTCCTAATCCCAACGCAGTGTAACCCTTTCACCACTGAGAGGCGCTAAAACACCGAGAGAAAAAACTAATCGAGGTTCGTCGGCCAATGAAATGTAACCAGGAAGGTCACAGACAGTGTCCCGGATGTTTCGTATGTCCGCTGCTGCACCAACGTGCAAACTGTAAAGGTGAGTGAAGAAAATTGCCATTATGAAAATTATACAGAGACAATCACCCTGCGGACTTGTTTGCTGTAAAGGGGACGGAAGTTTATAGAAGGCGTATCACTTAAGATAGCGTTATTTATAGTCGCCTCACGAGGTAGCCAGCGTGAAACCGTTTCATAATATGACTTTGACGCTGTAAATTAACCGTTAACCCTAAGTTAATCGTTACAGAACTTGACATTTATTAATAATTCTTATGAAATATAATTTCAACATGAATGCATATTGACAGATGCTCTTTGAAGTTCGTTTCAGCCCTGTTCTGGCCTGGTTAGAACTTGTGTTCGACGGCATGCCAAACTCCATAACAGATACTGACATGTGAATTTGATTTATTAGCAAGTGTCTAAAAACCGTACGCCTTTCGTTAAAATTCCATCAGCGCCCTCTCTGAATTCTCGTTATTAATTCGGTTAGGAAGCCACGCACAAACAAAATGTTATCATAAATCTAATTCGAAGATGTAACTGTGATGATAGCGTCCGTCATCTTGGCAGAACGTTAGCGTTAGCACTGCTAGCTCGGTTACACTAGCGCCGTGCAAACGTGGTGTTAGCATTGCTAGTAAGGCGATATATGGCGATTCAAGAAACAGTGGACGCATATATAAGAACGTTGGACTCTTGCTGCAGCTCTTATACGTATGTGTGCGGCCAAGAGAAGACGAGGGCTGCATAAGAAGGCCCACTTGTGCCATGAACTTATTTATGTTCGCAAACACAACTTATCCATGTCTGGATACAGTTTCACTCAATAAAGTTTTGAAACGGCCGTTTCAAAACTTTATTGAGTGGAACTGTATCCATGAAAGTTTTACTCGGAATATGAAAATGTTATTAAGATAGTAATACTTTCATGTCGGCTTATACCGTCATTATGTATTTTGTATATATATTTTTTGTAGCGCAGGCATGTGGCCTCTGTTTTGGACAGCGGCACGGACCTACGCCCCCTACGTCACCTTCCCCGTGGCCCTGGTGGTGGGAGCGGTGGGCTACCACCTGGAGTGGTTCATCAGGGGGACCCCGAAAGCCCAAGAGCAGAAGGGCATCCTGGAGCTGAGGGAGGAGAGGAAGCTGCAGGAACAAGAGGGTACGGATGGCACCCAGGTGCTCAGCCTGAAGGAGAAACTGGAGTTCACACCTAGAGCCGCTCTGAACAGGAACCGACCTGAGAAGAGCTGACGTGCACTTTTCCACGGTTTCCCCACGCCAATTCCTCCCATTTACCTCAGCCATGCATCCTCACTGTGTAAAGATCTGATACTTTCTAGGGGGAAATTAAAACGATCGTTGTTTGGTCTTTTTTTCTCTTCTTCTTAAGAGTCTATCACAGCTTTTATGTGCTGTATTGGATTCTTTGACCTTCTCCTTGATGTCATTTCATTCATTGATTAATAGCCAAATCAGGATACTATAATTAAAAATGGCTGATGTATTGAGACTTTGGGTGGCAGAGCTCTGAACTGATGCGCTGGTTTGGTGGGATATGTTCTGTGGCGGTTTTATGTATGTAAATGTGTTCTTGTGTCTCGGCTGTTAAATCACACGCAAATATTTCATGTGACGTAAAAAAATTGTATATCATGTTCTGAGCTTGTCAGAAAGTGTTTCTCCTTTTAATCATTTCTGAATGTTTACACATGACTGATTGATTGAACATAAAAGTGAAGGAAGAGAGGAGGAACCGGTCTTTGTTGTAATTCTTTTTCATCTCATAACCTTTTGATGGTATGTGACAAAATAAGCCAAACAGTGTGGGAGGTCTCAAGATATTTAAGCTTCTTATAGTCCTCTTGTCCGCCACATCTACACAATACTTTATTTTTAGGAAGTTGGGATGGTTTGCACACTATAGATGTCTTTCATAAACAATTATGAATACAGGAATGTTAGCTGAAAGGGCTCGCATCATTTTTACCAGTTTTTTGCTCTAGCAAAGTAATTAAATACATTTTAGAAATCTGACCTAATCTCTGGTTCCACATACATTTTAGGGGCGAAGCAATTCTTCAAGGACAGCAAGTAACATCAAACTCAAAGTGAGGAAGTAATGACTCATTAAGCTTCGAGAAGGAAACTCATTTTCACCCAGCAAGTTAGACGAATTAAAGACTTCTGCCTCGGGTATGAAGATGATAAAGTTTTTAGTTCTTCAAATCAGGCTTAAAATGTATTTGCAGCTGTTGTCTTTAAGTCCTTAATCAAGCCCACATTTTACAGAAGTACAGGCAGATTCACTGAGAGCATGTTGAAAAGTTTTAAGGGAGAGCCATAACAAAACACGTCGATTTCAGATACAAAGGACTCTTTCTTTCTCATATCGGAGGATTTTAGATAAGTTATTGAGAAATGATCACACCGCGTCATAGCAATTAGCGCCATTTCATTTTCACAATTAAATCTTGCACAGTAAATTACACAAAATTAAAAAAACGACTTCAGTAAAAGAACCAACGATTCAACAGAAAGATACATTTGACTGCAAAAAAACTCACTCTTTCTGTGATCCAAATAGCATACCTTTTGTTCTTAAAAATAGGTAGATGAAACATTGGTTGATGAATAACCAAGTCATAGACCATTTTTGCATCCTTTTGAATAGTAGTATAGTAGTGTAGTAGTGTTTTAGCTCAAATGTTTAGATTTAACACGCCAGGCTTAAACACATGGGTGTTAGGATGACCGGTTCCAACATCCCTTTCTCTTTTTTCCTTTTTTTCCTTTTCTTCCCCCTCTCCAGGCTTAGGCTGGCAACCTCGTGTTTATCGTCGCTATGAACCGTGGGTAATCCATTCAGACGAACTGGCAGACTTAAAAAGTGCTTGTGAGGGGCACAACGTGTCTGCCGCAGGGCCCCTGAGAACTCAGCGGGTTGACAGCGGGACGGCCAGCTATCCTTGTGTGAGTTCAGCACCCAGCCTTTCACCAAACCGAATGCCGGGCTCGTTGCCAACTCTCCGCTCTCCGTGCTTTCCTTTCAAAATAAGAGAGCGCCGTTTTAAGACCACTATCAATGAACCAATTAACTGCGTTCGAAGAAACCCAGCGAGCCGGAGGAGAACGAACAGGCTCGGTTGGGCCTGAGGACAGCTATGAGTGAGCCCATGTTTGAATCCCAATCAGGGCCGGCCCAAGGACTAAGCGAACTAAGCGGCTGCTTGGGCCCGCCTGGCCAGGGGGCCCCAAGCAGCCACTTAGTTTGCTTATGCTGCAAGCAGCCCTAGTTTTGTATTAAAACCTCACTGTATTCGTTTATAATTGTCGCTATAACAGTATAGTGTGACATTTGTGCCAATAATCTTCTAGCACAGGTGACTGTGCGTGGTGGGAGGCGGCCCCCAAATAAAAATTTTCTTAGGGCCCCCAAGAGGGTCGGGCCGGCACTGATTCCAATAAATCGTGATCATGATGGATGGACTTTTCAGTGGATACGCAATGACATGCAGCGTTTCTGCAGTGCCTCATTGAGTGTGCAGTATGTTCAGTATGACCCTTGTATTTTTACACAGATTGTGCAGCTATTTCTCATTTTTTAAATGCATTTTATCGGCAATGGGCTACAAGCATGTTAATATGATTTTGGCAAAAACCTAGTTTTTGATGCATGCGTGAGGCTAAAACTCCCTTTATCCTTTTAAGGGCGACTTTCTTCCTACCACCAACGTCACAGATTTTTACGCAGTAGTCCAACAGAAAAAAATGACTCACCATCGTACGATGGGGATTTTCCTGTGTAATGTTTCAAAAATATGTTTCCTGCGCTAAATAATGAAGCAGAGAGGTCCATCTCTCCACGCCCCAGGAGCTCAGAGTGCCAGGAGGAATTCCGCTACGTTACCCGTGCCAGCTAGCGACATTCTGGAGATTAAGAGGCACAGACACATTGGCTCTGGAGTGCTGAATGCTGTGCTGTCGGCAGCCATCAGCCCGGGCTCCTCTCTTGAGTTCGCTATCAGTGCTCAGTGCTGTAACCCCCGCTTGTGCACGTGCGGAGAGTCAATCACCTCCGGCTGGTGGAAGTTTTCCGCTTGATACCCGGTAGGGACGAGGAGGAGGTGCAGGACAAGCAAAATGTCACGGCGAGTTATCGTGGAGCGTGGTGTGTGAAAGGTGCGCGTGTGTGTGTGTGTGTCGGCGTGGGAACAATCAG
Organism: Apeltes quadracus; assembly: GCA_021346845.1. Taxonomy (NCBI): domain Eukaryota; kingdom Metazoa; phylum Chordata; class Actinopteri; order Perciformes; family Gasterosteidae; genus Apeltes; species Apeltes quadracus. The sequence goes on from CM037926.1 coordinate 11,756,110, forward strand.
AGGACAGGTCGGCCGTCTGACAAAAGGCCCCGCAGCTACACAGTACTGTGGGAACCAGGCGCCGAGGACCCTGGGAGGGGAGGAGGAGGATGTCGAAGGTGCTCCATTGTTCCTGTTGGATGATGGGGAAAATGGGTCCGGGTGATGCTGCCTGTTCAAGAGGTCCAATCTAACATCCTGAGTGGACAGGCCGGAGACGCTGTTCCTTTCGCCGCAGGAACAATGGAGCTGGCTGCCTGCTGGAAGGGCACCTCGTGCACTGGCTCTTATGTGCGTGTGCGTGTTGGGATCAGGGGGGGGTTGATGACCCCCCAACACGCACACGCACAGAATAGAGGAATACAGGTATTGCTGCATGTCAAACGTACACACAGACAAAAAGCTTGGCATAAACATGCAGCGGGGCTCACGCAGGTCAGACTAAACACATTTTGAGACATCCTTTTCACAACGTGTTACGTGATATTTAACAAGTCAGTGGTTAAAATCATTACTTTGGGATCAGGTTGCCCGATGAGGTTTAGGTGCAGTATACTAAATGTTCCCACCCAGTAAGAGATCGAATAACGGCCATTTTTTCAAATTGAAACGTATCAATAGAAAATACCTTGTCCATCGGACATTATTTCAGAAATATAATTGATGGCGGCAAGTATTGAACTGCCGCAGCACTGTGAGATATTTATATACTTCTTACGGTTGTGTTTCTGCCATTATTAACTCTACTTTTAGCTAGTTTGGCTGGGGAGGACTGTAGAGTTGCTCAATAATTATCATTAAGTTGTTATTCTCTTTGACCCCTATTAGTTATCTGAGTCATTGTTCATGTAAAAACATCGGTTACTGTAGCTTTAGACACAAGGACCCCTGTTGCATGCCCCGCCCCCACCTCACCCACCCAGACACACACACTCTCTCTCTCTGTGTGTGTGTGTATGTGTGAGCTATAAACGGTGCCAGCCGCATCAAATGACTCCCGCCTCGCAGCGGGCCCTTTGCCCGTTTCCCTCATCCATCACTGGCCTTTGATGGCCAGCGATATAAAACCGAAAGAAGCTCGGACAAAACAATGCAACAATGCCCACCGCCGTCCAATTGTCAGGGTGGACAATCCCAAACGTCCGATCCTCCGGGGGAAAACAACAATACTGGAAAAGGAAACACCCACTTCCTACGCCGAGTTTAAAAATAGGAAATGCTGAAAGCATTTTGCTCTTCTTGTGCCTGAATAGCACAATTGCCCAAATTCAGGACTGAGTGCTGGGGAAGGGACATTGTTATGGATACAAAGAATGCACTGTGTCGGTATTGTGTGTGTGTGTGTGTGTGTGTACATTGAGTGTAACAAACGGAGTTGGCACACACAACGCTGAATGCCTTTAACACACAAACACAACCACGCTGAAACATAAAGACCAAGCCCTGACAAGTGGTCTTTGCTGAGCGAGGCACATTACTTCACATTACAGCCAAATAAAGAGATCCTGGATGACTTTGACAACCTCATATACCCCCAGTTTGCTATTTTCATTCCTGCTGGTCCCTTGTTTTATTTATATATCTATTAATAGAGAGACTGTGTTTCGGGACGTGAGGTCAAACTGGTCATTCCTATCTCTGTGTGTGTGTGTGTGTGTGTGAGAACGACTTCTCTGCCGCTTCAGGGTGTTTCCTTGAGATACGCAGGGTTTTGAGGTGGCAGGCGCCATGGCAACCTTAATGGAGACCCATTGTGGACAGGCCCGGGACTCAGGTTGTCCCTTTGAAGACGGCCGAAACCCGGCGCCTGGTACGAAGCACGGCTGGCGGACTTTCCCTGAAGGAGAGTCGCCTCTGGGCAAAACAGTTTGCCTTTTAAGCACTGCGTGCTCTGAGGCTTCTCAAGAGCACTTCGAAGCGCTTTACAGTCAAAAAGCATTTTTACTGTAGCCGGTGTGTGTATGTGTGTGTGTCTGTCTGTGTGTGTGTGTGCACTTATCCACCAGCAGAGTGAGGAAATGCATCAGCGGTAACTTCAACAATGTCAGGAAACGGCGGCGGGTCCCAGAGGTCTCATGTACAGCCCTTAAGGATGACCTGTCGCACAGATTGAGCTCCCCCCGACTAATGACTCCCGCTTTTATTAAGCCGGCTGCGCACAAACAAATAGCCTCCGCTGTGGCATTTTTGTTGGAACGTCTTCTGAGGGTGTCTGGTTTGGAAATTGTCTAGATGGGACCAGGTAGCTACAGCGTTCCTTTCAGGTGCACCGTTAGAGTGGACCGGCTATACGAGGGAGGTGGATGTAAAGGGAGTTCCGCTGTTCTGCTGCGGAGGGCCGGTTACGTGCCGCCCCCCCCTGCCCCCCCGGTGCAAATCTGTTCCGTGACCCGCTGACTTTTTGGGGGGGAAAAAACACACGTGCACAGATGGGCACACGGATGCGCCTGAGCCGCATGCGCCGGGATAACAAGACTGCGAGGGAATGTTGTGGGGAACAGACGTTGAACCGGGCGGCTTCAGCAGGCTCTGTTTGCATTGTTCCCCAACAGAAACCAATCCATCCTGCGCACAGGGGGGAGGCCGTCCCAACAGTAGGAACAAATTCCACCCTGGAGGACAGATAAACTCCTTTTTACTATTGTTATCATTTTATCCTTTGGAATTTCAGTTTTTCAGCAACCTCTTCAGCAGCTTCTTCTTGTTTGGCCTTGCACAGTTCAAGTTATTTGTTTTCTCAGAACCGAAAGCCTCCAACTTACTAGTCACCCCGTTTTCCTACAACAGATACCCGCTCCTTATCATGGAGACAGTTTGGGGAATTGCTGTGTGTGTGTGTGTGTGTGTGTGTGTGTGTACTGCAGATGCTGCAGCCCTGAAAAGAAATAGGGCTGCTCTCATGCGGATCCCGGGCGAGCCCCTTTGCTGAAGGTGTTGGTTTTTATCAGCCGCATTAACAAGTGGGAATTCCCCAGAGGATGTTAAAGAGGTTCAGCGCAAAGTGATGTTCCACCTTGTGTGAACTTTTATTGGCGTATAATTGATGCCTTTTTCGCCCCGTACTGCCAGCTACAGATTTGAAAACAGCCATTAAATCAAAATGATTTCCTTCCATTTTGCCCCTCAGGAAGCTGTGATCACGATAGCCAGTAAATCTCATTCACTTCTCCGTACCTCCAGCTCTCTGTTATTGCCAAAGCGCTTTCCCCTTGAGTGATTCAGTGCCTCCGTGTTGTGACAGTATTTGGATAGAGGTTGGACACAGAAGTTGCACAGAGAAGCGATACACACTTCAGAGACATTTTCCTCACACAGAAATCTCAAGCCTATATTCTGAAAGGGAAAGAAAAAGAGACCAACTTGTATTAAACGCCGTCTCTGTCGCATCGTCTCGGGGAATGCGCTATGATATATAAGACATGAATCCTCATACGACTGTGTCGTATCATTCATTTAAACGTTAAACTTTATTTTCCACAAAAAATAAATATTAAAACCGGTATTTCTTCATAATACTTTAAACATTAAATACAGTTTTCACATAATTAAGTCATTTGATTTCATTCAGTTCCTGCACGTATCTGTACCACTTTCAGTCCATTAAATATGCCTCACCGATGCATCGTGACTTCTCTCAAGATCTCGGAAAAAAAAAAACGTTTCCTTTCTCGTAGTAGTCTTCCTCCATTATTCAGCTCTCATGAACTGGCGTGCGGTGGTCCTTTCCTGCTCTCGTTCCTCATCGCTAAATCACCATGGTTACCGGCAACGACAATGTAATTTACAAATCGCAGAATTCCTCTGGTTTGGCTCGCCTTCTCTTTAACCTTGCCTCCCCCCCCCCCCCCCACCGGTGCACGTCCCCAACTTGTGGGACCAAGTCTCACTGGGTGAAAGGGGGACACACACATTGTGCGTGTGCATGCATGCATGCGTGTCTGCGGCCACAGCAGCCATTATCCTCCCGGGAGCAGAGCAGCATCCGGGGACCAGTACATTCCACGGTGTGGCCGGAGCCATGGGAGAAAGAGACGGATGAGGGGGGAGGGATGGGGGGGGGTGATCCCGGAGGAATATGCCTAAATCTAGTTAAAGTGCCACAAAGGCATCTTATGTCTGTGATTTCATTGTGGAGTCTCACTTTCTTAGCCTTGGGGGGGTGTTCTCAAAATGTTTCCTTTGAAAAGGTTCCATTTATCTGGTAAATTTCTGCCTGCCTCTGAGGCATCCGGTTCACGGCGCGATAGTCCCTCTTCCTTTCCCTCCTTGTTAGAGCGCTCATCGTGCACTCCTAGCACTCGAGTGTCATGTGCAGGAACAAAACCACAACAAGACAGCTTTCATGGTCATAAGCAAATAAACGTCCCCACTCTCACAGCATCATACATAGTGCTTCAGCTTCGAGTGTTCCTTATGGGCCCCCTCGGTGTTTTTCCCATGGTGCTTTGCGGGTGCCACATAATGGACTCTGGGGTAGTGCTTCTTCATAGCCCCTATGCAGTTCACATAGCTGGGAAGCAGGTCACTCCCCACCTCCCCGGGACCCCAGCTGACCTCGACCCCCAGATCCCCGTAGCTCTCGCAAGGTCTGGATGAATCCGGCCGAGGTTCGGCAGCCACCTGTCTGGCCGGCACCTGCTCGGGCCGAGCAAGGTAGTCCTGGGTGGGGGTACGGTAGTACTTCGCCAGCCGGTGGGTGACAGCGAGCTGGAGGAGCTCGGCGAGGTTGAGGAGCACGGAGATGCCGGCGATCACCTGGGTGTAGATGGTGAAGATGGTCTTCTCCGTGGGCCTGGACACGAAGCAGTCCACGGTGTGGGGGCAAGGGGGCCACGTGCACTCGAACTTGGCTGCAACGTAGAAGCCGTCGTAGAGGAACCACAGCCCTGCCATGAAGCCGACCTCCAGCAGCAGCTTGGACAGGATGCTGAGCGCGTACGCGCACAGCAGCCTTCCTTTCAGCTTAGGAGCGGCAGGCGGAGGCCTCTCAGCTCGCCTACCTCTCCCGCCGCCGCCGGGTTTCTCCGGCGCGTCGTCTTTGATCTCATTGTCCCTTTCCGATGCTCTCCCGCCCCTTCTACATCCACCGCCACCTTCCTCCGCCTCCTTCTCGTCGTCCTCTTTTTGCCTGACTTTCCGGCCATTATGGCCACATATCCAAAGTAGAAGATGGTCGGCGTGGAGACGAAGATGACTTGGAGGACGAAGTAGCGGAAGTGGGAGATCGGGAAGGCCCTGTCGTAGCACACCGCCGTGCAGCCGGGTTGCCGCGTGTTGCAGACAAAGTCAGCTTGCTCGTCGTCCCAGGCGGATTCGGCGGCCGTTCCCAGGACCAGCATGCGAAACAGGAAGAGCACGGTAAGCCAGACGCGGCCGACGCCTGTCGAATACTCCTGGCCCGCCTCCAGCAGGTGCTCCAGGTAGGACCAGTCAGCTCTGGACATCCTCTGCTCCTATCAGGAGGGACAGACGAGGTGGGGGGGTGGGGGGGCGGGAATAAGAGAATGAATTAACTCACCTGTGGATGTTTATCGCTCCATTGCTCAACAGCTCGGCTTGAAAGTGCCACCTAATTCATGTATTCTTTTTTCCAAAACTAGATCCTCCAAGGTTTTTAATGAATGCAGAGGCAAAAGCACACATGTTTCTATAAGCAACAAATGAGCTACGTTTGTCCAACCCTCTTAGTATAATGGTGACTTTATCTGAGAGGGGAACATGTGTATCTGGCTGCCTATTACTTCTTATTAAGTGTTCCATGAGCTCACACTGTTGTTAGGCTGGGCTCCAACTCCTCATCATCATCCAGGGGTGAAAAGCAAGGCCTCTATACGCTGAAATGAAGTTAAACAAAAACACATGGCACTAAAGTTAACATTTAATACGAAAGGAAATTGTGTGCGTTCACAGTATAACTGCAGTAAAAAGGAGTTCAGGAGAAACAAGGCTATTAAACATTACAAAGAGTTATTACATGCAAACATTTATGAATCAATTAGAGCTCAGCTTAATTAATTCATGCCTGGGAGTGATTTTATAACACCATTAAGCGTGCAAACACACTAACAGCCACACAAACATACACACAACTGAATAAACATCCTGTGTGGGAGTTTAGACTCTGCCGTGACTATTTTTGTTTTCTTGTTATTTCTTGCCGCGTGGGAAAAAGAAACTGTCCTCAGAGTGAAAATACAAACTTTCTGACAGGAAGAGACCGGACAATGGCCGGTCCATTCTGGTCAGTTAACCGTACAAACATTGAGTATTAATGTTAAATGTACCAAATATACCACGCAAAAAGCATAAACACCAAAAATTCGAGTTTAAGTGCAAATGTCCAGAATAAAATAAGATTTAACCAAGAAATCTTTACTTTCATCTAACGTCACAAGGCTTATCACACAACCTTTAAAGTCGTTTAAAGTCATTTCAAGTCATGTTGTAGCTTTTTTAAACCATATAGATATCAAACAAATATAAACCAAGGCAGGCTCATTAAATAAATAATTATACAACTCAATATTAAAAAGGACCACAGAAGTACTGAAAGGACTGTTAGAATACAATAAAGACTCCGAGCTCCATCCTGTAATCCCAGAAAGGAGTGAAACGTTAACACAAGAGTATGATCACCCAGCAAAAGTTACAATACGAACAATTGCTAGTGGGAAATAAAAGCGCCACGTGATTACGTCTTTATTAGACAACATACAGATGACATGTTTTTGTTGTTGTTGTTGAGAAGTTGTAACCTAGTTGTGTTCCTCGTTTGAAAGGTTCCTTACCTTACTCCCTCGTGAAGCGGGCTTTGTCTCCTAGTTTGGCGTCCTCGGCACTCGGCGTCCTTTCAGCGTCCCGTCGCGCTCCCCGCGGTCACTGCGCTCTGCGGCCGCCTGCTTCCTTAAAAAGCAGAGATGTCATCGGAAAAACTTCGTAGAACTTTCCCATGCCGGTTTTCTCCGGCCGTCCCTCATGGAACTTTGTACAGGAAATGGGACGGACTCTCAAAGTTAAGCCCTCGTTAACGGCGCGCTGGGCCGTGTGGGAATTAACTCGGTTTTAGAGACCACCCGTTCGCATGAATTACCCGGGTTAGCGTCGCCTGACTTCGCTTATTTGATGGTAAGGGGCTTATTAAGATGTCGAGGCAGGAATGGTCAAACACCGGAAAGGGCACCTTAAATGTCCAGCGGTTTTGTTTAGGCAAAACACCAATAAACGAACCCACAAAAGACAAACCGATCATTAAAACACTAATCTAGCTTTCCTCTTTCCATCATACACCCGTTTATTTATACGCATTATTTTTACATTCATATATTTATGTGTGATTTTTTTTTTATTTTACATTTGAAGATGTAGGATTTTGTGTTGACACGTGTAGTTTTCCATAATGCCGCGCAACGGCGCCATTCACCTTGTTTCCGGGAAGCGCGTGACGCCGGTGGAGCCTCACGCGACACAAAGCCGAGACTGCTACGTGGATATCGCTTTTTTTTTTTTAAGAATAGATTAACTTCGCTCACCTGCTGATGTTTACATAGTTGGCTGGATTTGGTCCAACTGAACTCTCAAATGCGTGTTGCTCTCCGTTATCCTGGTTTTGATATTGTGGAATAAATTGTGTTTGATGCAATCTTTGAAAATCAGCTGATTATATTTTATTATACTACACTTGAGCTAATTAATAACCTAATTATTGAATTCTAAAAAAAAAAAGTTGTTTTTGTTTTGTTTTTTAGATTTGGATCCGAGCACATGTTCTCTATCTACCTTGTCACGTGTCCAGTGCTCCCAACATGCTGAACTTTGTCAGGACCCCTTATGATCCCAAGTAAGTGTTCAAACAAAATGCTCATATTTAGGTTCGAGCAACAAAACAACTTAGTCATGTTTAGGAAAAACATCATATGTGGCATTTAAAATAACTAATAAACTAAGTTGAGAGTTAACGCACGTAGCATAAACATCCCTGACATATAACTGACGACAAATATACACCTCTTCTTGGAATTCGTGTATTCATCCTCCCACAGCCACAGCATTATCTCCACGTCTTGTTGGAGCCTGATGGGTTTTCATTGTACTGACTTGGAGGTTTGCCTCATAAAAGTGCTGCAAGGTGCCTCGAGCACTGGTTTCAAATGTGCGTCGTCAGTATTTATTGCACATCCAAACGACGTTTGATCTAATTTGATCGCGTGTGCAACACTCTTACTAAATTGATTAGTGAAAATAGATAGCCTAGAAAGTAAGTTAGAGCCCTATACTTTGAGTAAGTGCAGCCTTAAGTGATTTAGGTTCATCTTGTGTTTCACTGATGCCATAAATAGATCTATCAGTTCTGCCCCTTAATATCATAAAACAACCGTCTTAGGTGTATCATGGACTAATCTCTTATCGGAAAGAGCTTGCTTCTCCGGTGTAAATGGTGATCTCATTATGATTTTTGTGCTTCTTGGAAACTGACGCCGGTCCAGTTTTTCTTCAGTCAAGTCTCATTTAAAGTTTAGAGACAATGCAAAACCTTGAGGAAGACGTTGCCGATATACTGGGTTGGAAAGGGCATTGCCCCCTCAGGAAGGGCGAACGGAGTGTGAACTGAAGATAACGGTGTGCCGCAAGACAAAGATTTCATATCTCGGATCAAATTTGGCCCAGCGCTGCTGCACTCCAACCCAACGGCTCCCACATGTCGGCAAGAAACCCAAACAGCGATCGATCGTAAACAAGCGGTCTCCTCAAATACATTTACTGCATTATAGAAAACATCAATTCAAAAAACAGCCCCGGCCGCTTGCCATAATACCGTTCAGCACCACGTCGCATGTCATGACAAAGTGTATTCAAATCCAACCGCAAATGGCCACTCATCACCTGCTGACATCGTACCCGGTCAAATTAAAGTCTTTCATCTCCTCACAGTCGTTCCCAATCAGAGCTTCACCGTCATACGTGCCAATGTGTAGATTATTGAAGAGTTAGGGAGGCTGGAACAGTCCGCTCGGGCCCGCCGCACACAGCGCGGGCTTTGTAAAGAGGATGGGTAATTTGGCAGTGAATCTTCCTGACAGAGCAGCGGCTTGGTCTTTCTTTGGTCATTACGCCCGGAGATGAATGGCGAGGACCGAAGTCGGGACAGCCGACAGAGAATAATAGGACTGTTTCCATTCAGGCCTCTGTGGGCTTTGGTGTTTTTTTCTTTTTTTACTCGCGCCAGTACAGTTATCAATGAAACTAATAGCCAGCTTCAACTTTAATCAATTCCTCACCGCTGCACACATTTTTACATGCAGTATGGTGTTTTATGACAGATCTGTCATGAAGTGTAAATCAGTAATGTGGACGTGGAAGTTGGACGGCAAGACTAATTCGGAAATGGATTGTGTCACGGAATTATGAGTCTGAGGATGGAAAATCGTGTAGGTGTAGGTGTATCTTCATGGTTTGAAAACAACAGGAACCGAAAACTACAAAAGGATTGGCTTGGTTAACTTGACAGCTTCGGAAAAGCAGGAAAGAAAACACAGTAGTGAAAGTAACTCTAAACTGCAAAAGAAAAGGGGGGGGGGGGACACCTTCTATGCACACTATATTTACTGACATGCCATGCTTCTATTGATTTCAACGTTATGTTCTGCTGTAACAAAACACATGGTATTGCCATCTCAGCGCATCGCTTAGGGTCACTGATCCAGACTGAAATACTTTGGACTGAAGTATCCAAGGACTTGCCCTGAAGATTTGAACTGACTTTCATGGTCCCCATTAAGATAAATCAACAGAATTCAGTCCTCTTTTATTGCTATTGATCCCCTAGTTGCACCACAAGGTCGAAACGTTTTTATTACTGGCTTGCCGATGAAGATTTCTTTCAGAAATTCATGATTCCTGGATGATAAATCCTGCCAGCTTTGGCGAGGTCCTGACTCATCTTATGCCTACTCCATATCCAAAATTCCACTTGAAATGACCAATAACTACTTAACAGATTGGTGAAAATCTCTAATCCTCTAACTTTCCCGCCTAAGGACCATTTAGATTTGTGAACAGCCTCAAAGAGACGCTAATGTGGCTGTTGAGCCTGTGTTCCACAGAAGATCCTTCATCCTATCTAAGTCAAATAGACATGTGACGCTTCAAATGTAGGAGCCCTGAATTTACAACCACATTCTTTCTGACATTATATTTGTCAAAGAATGAAAGAAAAATATTTGGCTGATTGTGCATAAAGAGAAGTCTCTGCGGGAGCAGGAAGGTTCTTGTGACATGTGACATTTTGCAAAATAATGTGCACAGGTACGTAAAAATGTCACTGCTTCTTTTAGGAGTATACTTCATGTGACATAACACTGTGTCCCTGCATTGTGTCTGTGTTTTTTTGCATGCTAAAGCGTAACAATCCGTCAGGCTGTCACATTAAAGGTACATTTACACCAGAGATAGTATTGTGTGCGCATCACTTCTTCACGGTTAGTAAAGACGTCAATGTGATATGAGCTATGGGCTCCACAGCCTTGCTTGTTCGATGAAATATGCATGACATTAGCAGGGCTGTAGATCTTTTGACATGATGTATGTGTATGTTGAACCCCCGGTAGGCTGACTGAGGCTGATGGGAGCGAAGTGATATCACACTCAACTAACAGGGTCTGTGCGGCAACTAAATGCAGCTGCACTCTGCATCTCACTATCAGCTTTATTCCTTTTTAGCAATCCAGTCCCACCACTCGCTCCCTGATCCTTCAGTATGATTCCCAATGTTTAGTATAACATTAGTATGTTGATGCATTATCTTCTCCATCCATGTGTAAGCACGGTGTCATGTCTCACTGTGGAATTGAGGGTCCATATCCAATCAGACTGCCACCCAGATCTCCTCTGTGGTCTATTTAGTATGTGTCTCCCAGCCTTATTACGCCTAGGGACCCGTACCTGATATACGTTATTGATCTCAGCCAGCTCGGAGCGACACCGTGAAAGTGCACGTTGGCAGCTGATGAAAGCTTTATTAGAAACAAGGAGGCTGCGGTGGATCAGCAGCTGTTCTGCACATCTAAAGGCCCAAAGGGGATAATCCGTGTTTTTTTTCTTTTTTTTAAGGTGATCAATCCATTTTGTCCAGTGGGGATTGTGACCACAAGTGAACATTAGACTCACGGAAGGATTAAAAAACAACAACTTCTATTAGGTGTTCATTGTATCCTGTGATAGCCCCCTCCCACTCACCCCCGAATGCCATTACTTGTTTATGACCCGATTATCATTTTGAATTGTTTTTTTTGTCAAATCATCTCTTGCATTTTACAGTAATGGAATACGAAGTGTTCCTGCATTTTGTTATGTTGTATGGTTGTGTATTTGTAAATGCTGAAGGGTTGTGAAAAAATGAATACAGCATAGATTGCGTTTTCTGAAGATGGATTCTAATGGCTTATAGCTATGGCTCATAGCTGCTTTGGTAACACTCAGAAGGTGAAGGTAGGGTTGATTATAGCTTTTTAAAATAATCCCGAAAATATTCAATATATTATTCGCCCAGAAAATAGCATTTCCAATTTATTTGTGGCCGCTGCAATTCTGGTATTAAATCCGCCGATCTGCAAGAAAGGGTTGGGTTTGCACGGTTATACTGTAAATAAATTAATCAACTAGTGGGTTGTCTTTATTAGAAGTTAGCCGAGGTCAGGCCATGTGGCTTTTAGCATAGCTCAGACGAGTGCTAATGAAGATAGAAACAGATCCGCAGGTGGCCTGTGAAGCAGGTGGCGCAAGGCCGAGCTGTAAACGATTCTAGCCTGTGATGAATGCGCTGCCACATACATGAGCCGCATGTTGTGTTGTGTAGAAAATGTGGATATTAAGCTTTGACCCAATGAACCTATAAATATTCATTAGGCTGCCTTTCAAGGAGAAAGGGTACACAGCTACATCTCACTGGGCTTGTTAAGGGGGGAAATGGACAGCAATCGATTAGCAAAGATGCCATAATAGGGCCAACGCTAAAGCGAAATTCTCGCTATACCTTGCATGAGCGTCGATGCACTGTTAAGTGAGAAGACACTCAACAATGCTTCGGCCACAGGGTTTCTGGATGCCGATGTATGAGATGTCAGTGTGACAGGTTGGCCTGTTTAATACACATAAGACTCGTCAAGCAGGCAGTTACTGACGTGATCTGAAACTTAACCGTTTAAAGTGATCAAATGGTGGATTTGACTTTTGTCAAAGTCTCAACCCGAGTCACCTGAAGTGGACCAGACGTCTCTGTCCAGGAAGTCAAGACGTTTATGTCTTGTGTCGGCATTTCGGGGCTGAACAGGTTGAAAAAACACGCGGACAGCCAGACACTTGCTCTCGCTGTCAGTGGCCTGGATCAGTGTCACTGACCATGGTGCTGAAAATCAAGTCTGCCAAAAACTCAAGCTGCTCTAGTTGCCACCGCTTTTGACAAGTTAACAGGACTGTCTTACAACAAGCAATGACAAGTTAAAATATTGGGGATACGTACAATTGACTCGCACTGCAATGCAAGAAGCCGAATCCTCATCAAAAGTGCTTCAGCAGTAAATGTGTGAAACACTGAGTGCCAGAGCGACAACAAAAACAACAAATGCCTTAAAAAAAATCATTATCTTTTTATTACACCTCTAAGTCATATTCATTTTAATGTATCATGTAATAACTATTAATCAGCTCTAAAGGGAAGGTTACTCAGTTTTGCTAATGAAGAGAGAGCTGAGTTTAAATATAATCCGAGCGCCACGAATGATTTTCTTACAACTGGAACATGACGGCTGAAGTTCAAAATGACATTGAAGATAAAGAAGCTTCGAGCTTCCAAGGAGCCTCGGCCTGTTTCTGCCTCTGTGGGAGCAGCAGCGCTGAATGCATCATAAGAAATTAACACCCAAGGTGTTGTTCGGCGCCTGTGAAAGTGACGCTCCCCGTTAGGAACTGACAAAAAAAGAGCTCCAACGACCTCTCGGTTACACGCGTGAATACTGTATGCACACCTATTCAGTCTGCCTCTGTGTGACTCCTCTTTCCCTCACACATTGTCATGCTGCAGGAGGACACGTTTAACCAATTTCAGCAGTTCATCCAAAAGTGCAGGGGGATGGAACTAATGCAGGTTATCATTTCAAAGTATCAGTTTAGCATCATTTATTTAGTTTTAAATCATGAGACAAAACCCTCATGCAATCACTAAATGGCCTGGAGCCCTATAGAAGTCTGTATTTCCTCCCTCTCTCACTCTGTTCTGACCCATTTACAGCAGCTCGTGTCTAAGTTAAGTGCCTGACTTGATAGCGTTGTCAGAAAAGGGCATGTAGACACGGCGGAGGTATCAGCACCCTCTGCACTGTATTTGCTTTTTGTAAACATTGAATCTTCAATCAGATGGGCCAATACAGCTGAACAAATAGCCTCCCATCCATATTTTCCAATACCCAGCATGTTCAAGTCAGAAGCAAATCGTGACCAAGTTGGAAACACGTGGCGTAGCACGTAGAGAATCAAAAATCGCTCGTTCACAACAATTATTTCTGATTAATGATTTGATTCACTCGCTGTGCGTCGGTTATCTTTGGCCCCTCCTTGAGCAGCTCAGAGGGACCCCTGGGATCCGGAGGACCAATCGGTTTGTCGTTACTTCTTCACGCTACACGTGAACCAGAGAGAATGCGATAGAGAGAGAAAGAGAGAGGGAGAGGGAGAGAGGGAGAGGGAGAGGGGGGAGTGAGGGAGAGAGCGAAAGAGAGAACGAAGCACCGCTGGTTCTCACTGCTGTCTCTTCTTCTTCCGCGCTCCACCACACACAGCGAGCGCGGAGCCGCGGAATAGGCGTGTGTATCTCCTCCTGTTACTCCAACGAAGATTGAAAACGTCGCACAGAGACTTTAAGGTGAGGGTTACTCATGAAGCGATAGGATGGGGGGGGGGACGCTCGTTCTCCGTGCATGCAGTTGCGCGCAGGGGTTTGTCTTTGGACTGCACGGTGCAGATAACGACGAGTGTGTTGCTTTGTACCGGACCCGCCTAATGCAGCGGGGACGGGTCGGTGCGCCTCTCAGCGGGGCTCCCAGCTGGGAAAACTTGACAGGAGGGAGAGAAAAAAAAGGAGAAGTTGCACCATTTGCGAACGCAGGACGACCCCCCTCCCTCCTGCCTAACAACAAACCCAACCCCTTCCTCCCCCTCCCCTCTCCAGCCCCCCCTCACATACCCGCACTTCTAAACGCAACAGCGGAACATCATCTTGGGCTGATAATTGAAAAAAAAAAAAAACAATAATACACGTTAATAACTCGGGCAGGTTTATGGACGCCGAGTTTCATTCGTGCGTAACCGCTGCAGCCGTTGTGCGCCTGTGCGTCCCGGCGATGATTTGGCGCTGAGCTGCAGAAGTATATCGCGTTTGCGCTGCAATCCAAGAGGCGCACGACCGCGCAGTGTCGCGCGCACACCGGGCGGTGCGCTTTGGGACCGGCAGCAGATGATGTGGATGAAGTCAGGACCACCATCATCACCAGCGGAGGATAAAAGGAGGCGAGTTGTTGAACGGCGCAACCGCACGTGGCGCTCTCGTGCACGTTTGGCTCGCGCAGGCGATGGCTCCTAACATCTGTGTCCTCCTGAATCACCTGGGTAACTGCCTCTTTTGTTACGTGCTAAAGCCTCGCCTCTGTAACATAACTCCCCCTCCCCCCGGCGGCTTACTGCATTATAGGCCATTAGTTGACTTATCTTGACGGTCTGTGGTAAGAGCAGATGGAGCAGGGGTCGTGATTGGCCTATCCCACCAATCAGACCGTGATTTGATACTTTCCTCCTGTGGTCTATGATGTCAACTCACACATGGTAATTGTGGGGAATCACAGACTGCGTGAGCTTGGGCTGCCTTCGCCTAATGCTTCTAATTACTGTGATTCCTGGCTGCATCTTGTTAATGTGTGCATGTGTGTGAGTTGGTGGAGGGGGGGCCTTATAGCTAATGCATTAAAAGGCTCGGATGCCTGGTGTGATTTACATTGAATGTCCCCCCATTTGGTTACATGAAACCGAATATCACTGAATAACAAAGTGGAGTGTTGACTTACTGACCAGTCACTAGAGTCAATATAATAAATTATTAAAGCTACACTAGGGCATCAAACACAGCTCTGTGGCGGGCCCTGAATACTGTAACCCATCTTCCCCTGACTTGGTTTAAACCACCAGGTGAATTCAGCACTGTATGTATGGTGAGTGCGTGTTTTTCATATCCAGTCTGTGCTGCTTTCACGCCGCTTGAAGGAAGAGCCGTAGACACCCTCAATCACCCGCACTCCTCTGCCTGCAATGTGTCACATGTCTGAAAATTGTCTGATGAAAGAGCAGGTTTGATTATACTGATGGTGTCCCTCCTCCAAATGGAAAAGAAGGGTCAGTTTGAAATGACCCCCACATTATCATAACATAAATACATTTTTAACAAATGCCTTTTCTGAAATGTTATGTTTTTGTTCACATTTCTTTTTTATTCATCATAAGTCTGTGACTTGTGGGCTAAAATAACAACTCCAAATTCTTAATAAAAGCCCAGACAATTTCTGAAAGCAGATTTTTGGAACAATCCAAATCTTCTTCAGTCTATTTATCATTTTGCCAAGGCTCATTCTGTTGCACAAACACACATTGCACACAATCACATCATTCGTTTTCACCATCACATGAGCCACATGAATGAGGATGCATTAAGACGAAAGCAGCATCTAGGTCTAACAGTTCTCCAGCATCGGGGGAAAGGTGTACGAGATGCAGCGAGAGGGACCAAAGACTGTATGGACAAGTCTCAGCAACATCACTCGCGTTGTGCAACTCAAAGTGGGTGCTTATGGCGGTTGCCATCTTGGCAGTGCCTATATAGCTTTCCTCTAAAATATGTGAAACTAGTGGATCATTCATGGGGCTGACACATCACAGACGGAAAAAAAACAAACGATGAACCACCGTACCGTAGTGGTCAATAACTTGGATAAAGGGTTGTTCCTGGCTGTAAAACCGTCTATTTCTTTGCAGTAAAGAGGTTTTGGGGGCTTTATTTCTTAGCTCCCGGAAGAGATGTCGTTTGAGTGAAATAATCAAGCATGTCCATGTTTAAAGAAATAAAAAGAAGTGAGGTTCAAGCACCAAACGCGCTAAGGTTCAGGAAAGCAGCGGGAGTGAGACTGAGTTATATCTGATGGAACTTTTGAGTGACAAATGATAAATGTGATTCGGAACTCGACCAACGCTCACAATAACACGGCTAGCACACGATCCTCATTTCATTAGTAAGCAGCAGAGGCCGATGGGAATGGGAATTAATTGTTTGGGGATTCACTAAAATAATTGGACAGATTAGAAAATTGGACTGGTCTGAATGACCATAGTTGCTATATTATCGATAACAGCAGGTTCGGGTGCGCTCTAGTTGGATGAAAGTCAGATCGGTGGATCAGACGCACGCTGGCGTGCTTCTCGATTCTTCAATAATCCGGATTCAGCTTCCCCTTTCCCGGCGCAACGCTCAGCTCCGGTTCGGCACGGGCCAACATGAATGATTCACCGTCTAATCTGGCTTGCCTGCTTATATCCTCGTGGTAATTAGCGGCGTAACATTTACCTTTGAGTTAATCAGTGGCTGTAACATTTGTCATTTAAAATGTTGTCTGTCCTCCAGCCGTGCCTCACTGAGCCTGACAGAAAGAAGGGGGGGGGGTTATGAAACGCAGGCCGGGAAGAGATGAGGTGAGGTGAGGTGATTAGATGCTGCGGATGTTATTGAGGCTAAAAAAAGGCTTTTCTGTCCTACAAGGAGCGACACGTTTCAGGAAAAAGGATAAATTAAAGGTGCTCTCACCTTATCTTACACAGACGCTCATTAGAGGCCTGCTCGGCGTGTGAAGGAGATGAGTAATGCCTTTCGTGGCTCTTAAAGAAGCTTTCCAAAGTCCGACAGACTAACCCTCATAGCCTCTGCATGCGCGTGAAGTCTCCAAATGCTTGAATATGAAACTAACCCAACTGTAATGAATGGAACCAAAAGGCCTGTGTTAGTACATACAGACATGCTGTAGGGTTTGAAATACATGGTTATTCAGCTCACAGCTGAGTCCATCAGATAGACGGCTGAAGTCTATAAATTCAGAAAGTTACCAGCACACCAATTACACATACAGCGACTGAGCCGCTTGTCAAAGTGACCAATATTGTTTCCGTTGGCATTAAATAATGTCACGGCTGCTACCATTTTTGCATAATGGCCCCTTTGACATTTTCTAAGGGTGTTTGTATGGATATTGCCGCAATTCTTTTCTGCAGTGCCAAAGGGGGGGCTTCTATTTTGTGTAGTTTCTTTTCCCTCTCTCTGTTGGCGGTCTCGAAGAGTTGGCGTCAAGACAAACACCATTAAAATAGCGAGGTCTCTATTGTAAATTCAACAACGGGTGGAGAGTGCATCACTTTGATATTGTGCATTTTCATATCCTTTGTAGGCCATTAGTTGACTTAAGTGTCGGCCCTCCCACTCATATCCATAAACATGACTTCATTGTTGCTATAATTGAGCTGCTCTTACTGTATAGTTATAGTTAGCACATTGTTCCCCCCCTCAATGATGAGTATTTAATCACAACTATAGTGGCGGTAGGATAATGGGACAACCCAAACCAATAACCACTGCACGGGAAGTAAGCGTTCACAGTGGATGCACGCACTGGACGCCAACCTAATCGCGCCCGCCCCCCTCTCACACTCCCAAATACCAACTTCGGGTTTCCGACGGTTCCTCGGACGGAGCTCGCAGGCGTGCGACAAGGTTAAAGAGGCGGGGGGGTAATTGCTGTAACCTATCTGGGTGGAAAAATGTTTGCCCGTGTTCCCAGTGTACTCTCTTCCCTGACGCACTTAGGCATGAAATTGTTCCCCTTTCCACCCTAGCAGTCCCCCAAGCCCCGAGTCCATCGGCCACTTCAAGCCGGGCGAGTCGGCCTTTCATGTGGTGGCCTGTTTGCCGTCGGTTGCCCTGCGTGCGTGTTTATTTCAGTGGCTGTTGATGTGTGTTGGTGTAGGTGAGGGGGATACGGGGAGAGGGGAGATGGGAGGGGGGGGGGCGGTGCAGCTGGCGCTCTCCAGTCCTGGTTGACTGACAGAATGAGCGAGCGAATGCGGCAGTGATTACGGACTGCGTGGAGAGCTGCGGCCGAGTGATCAGCGAGAGAGAAAAAGTGAGTGAGAGCTGATTTTACTGGCTCAAGTGCTCTGGAAATGTTAACGTGTGTCCATATAGTCAAAGAGGAATGTGTGTTTTCATCTTGCCTTTCTTTAATAATGGATGACCACGACTTACAGCCATTGTGTAGAGTTCAACAAGTCATACAGTATGAAAAAATATCACTGTATTGTGTGTGTGTGTGTGTGTGTGTGTGTGTGTGTGAGAGTCTTTGCACTCACAAGAGAAACATGCAATAGGGAAGGATAGCCAGCACATGCTTCCTGCTCTGTTATGGGCTTGGGAAACGTTGCCCAGGAGATGTGATCTTCTTATTGTATACTCTATGGTATTTGTGAAGGGAAATACACACACACACACACACCACACACATCAATTGTTCCCATGGTAATCGAAGGAGAAACAATATTGAAAAGCCGGTGGCTCGCAGCTGTGAAAAAGGCTTTTTTTCCTTACTGTCCTTGCATTGCTGCATTGATGGGAGCCACTGGTGCCATTAAAGGTGTCAAATGTTGTTATTTATGGTGAAAATGAGTGCGAGAATCATGCAGACACACATGTCTTTAATTAAAATGTCCTTAAAATTCCATTTTAGGAGTCAAAATGGACTTTAGACTTCATCTTTACTGTAATGTGTTATCAGCAGGATAAATGAAATGATACTCGGAGTGAGCATGTCCTCCCTAAACAATCAAGAACCATATTATAAATGTATCATTTCAACTACAGTATTGAAACTGAAAAATTACATTTTATTTAGGTATATTGAACGGTTCAGATTTTTGCTGATTGCCATTTGCCTTTTTCATTGCTCAGTAGCCCACTCGTGTTTGCCAAACCAACAAACTGCGGCGAGACCCTTGCAGATTTCCTCCTCCTCATCTATAAAGTTTTATGTTTGCAAAACGGTTAGTTTCTTCAAAAGTCAAAGAAAACTAAGACATCCTCGGGGGTTAGAGAATGACTGATTGATTAAACTGGATGTGCAGGATGTACAGTCAATGCAGCATGTGAAACTACTTTCGAAAACTTCACAAACAAAAAGGCATCAAGACGCGCTAACGCTAACAGCCCGAGTCTAAAGCTAAATATCCCCGGTGAAAAGTCGGCATCCTCCTCTTTTGATGGCGTTGAAGGGTAGTTTCCGGGGATTATTGTGGCAACGAGCAGATACACACTTTTTTTTAATCCATTCCTTTTAATTTCTTTTTTTGTAAAACACAAAAATACCCATGCCACAAAAAACACCGCTCAAACGCATGCGACTCGAGGAGAAGCCTCGAAACAAGTCGATTGATTGGATGTTGAATTATTGCTCCCCAGCGGCAAGTAAATGGGAAAGACAAGAGAAGACTTGATGCCAGACTCAATCTAATTTAATTGAACTCAATATTTTTACGGTCGAGGCACGGCTCTCCCCTCACGTCGTGCTTCACCTGCAGGTGATCGTAGGGCGCCGAAGCGGGAGGGAGGGAGGTTGGGTGGATGGCCTAATGGAGTGGATGAGCAACTGCGTCGATGACTAGGCCAGCAGTCGTTTGATGAACGGGTGAAGGCGGGGAGCAACGTGGCAGGGAGACAGATATGGAATGATTAGAGAAGAGTTGTCTTTAAATGCTTCATCACACGGTGGCCGTTCATTCCATTCACCTCCGTTCACTCCTCAAGGTGCGCCGCTCTTATAAAAATGGCCGTGGTGCCTTTCTCCTCTTTTGCTCCGTTCCTTCTTCCCTATTCTCTTGACTCTTAGCCTTTGTTTTCCAATCCCATTCCGTGCTCCCTCCCTCCTTCCTTCCTTCTTCCCCTTTTCCCTCCGCTCGTTCATCTCCTCACACTCTTCCTCCCCCATCTCATCTTCTGCCTATTTCCCTAATGCCCTCCTAATATATGCCTCCATTACTTCTTACCCTGTCTCCATTTTCTAGATGTTGTCCCCCATTTTTATTTAATTTGTCTAACCTCTCAGCTTTGATCTAATAGCTGGCGTGCTTAATTGCCCCCCTCCTCTTTCCTCATCCAGTTGCAACCTCTACCTCATGTTATCCAACCCTCCCCCTCTCTCTGCATTCCGTCCTACCTCTGCATGTTTTCCTCCGTACTCTTGCATCGAAGCAGTCCCTTGCCTCCCCTCTCACGGCCCTCTCACTCTCTGGGAAGCGGGGCAGGTGGCGGCGGCGCGAGCACGAGCTTTCAATGGGACATGTCCGCACTCCGATTTAAATAGATAATGGCAGAGCCCGGGCGCTTGTTGGGCTCTCTGAATAATGCAAGAGCTCCTGAAGGCTTTGTTGCCAGGCATCGCCGACACGCACGCATACGCCGGCTCACCAGCTTGCAAAATTGATATCGCGTTGAGTGGAAGCGGCAGTTCTTTTTAATTTCCCCTCTTTTCCTACGCCAGCTTAGTTCGTTATACTCCAAACGGACCGCCCCCATTAGTTGCAAACGATAAGTATCTTCATTTGTACGACCACCCAAAAAAGCAAGCTTCAAGGACTGACGCTGAAATGCCCACGTAGCACAAGTTGCCTTCGAGCTACTGTAGCGATCATGCAACCAGGGCCGGACCAAAGCATAAGCGAACTAAGCGGCTGCTTGGGCCCGCCTGGCCAGGGGTTCCCCAAGCAGCCACTTAGTTTGCTTATGCTGCAAGCAGCCCTAGTTTTGTATTATAACCTCACTGTATTCCTTTATAATTTTCGCTATAACAGTATAGCGTGACATTTGTGCCAATAATCTTCTAGCACAGGTGACTGTGCGTGGTGGGAGGGGGACTTTCTGCTTAGGGCCCCTAAGAGGCTCGGGCCGGCACTGCATGCAACTATGGTAGTTGCATGCAGTGGTTCGATGTTTCAACAAAGACGGCTGTTTCCCCCCGTTTCCCACATCGTCCACGTCGGTTTCTTTTTAACATCTCGCCTAAAGCCGTCGTAGCTGAGGGTGTATTCGGGTTCATCAGGTGTGTTTCATCCAACCTCCCATTATCTATAACAGCTTCTACTTTACCGGGTTGCAGAGGAGCTGGATCCAGTCCCAGGCGCTTTTTATTATGCTAACGTATTCTTCCGTGCGTCCCCTCACCTCAACGTTACCTCAAAATCAATTTCACTCTTCAATCGTGGAGGATTTTTCCAATCCCCTTGAATGCGTCTCGAGTAGAGAGGAGGCTTCTGGAGGAAACACATGTGTGTCCTATACGCGGAGACTCGTTTGTCAAGTGGGGCGATGTAAAAAATGCAATACTTTTCACATTTGGCACACAGCTGTGAGTATTTGACAGCGTTTAAGCTGTGGAACTAAAGGTTTCACATGTGTGAGCTTCCATTCTTCCGTCCTCACGTCACTTCCTGGCTTCCAGGCAAGATGCGAGGAAGAGAAAAACAAAAACGTGCCGTTAGGCAGTCCAGGTAACGTCAACCACGGCTCTTTTTTTATAAACTTAATGCCTAAAAAAGGAAAAACCCAATATTTTCTTTCAATATCACTTTTTTTTCCTCCCGTATTCTGCATGTTAATACCTCGGACGGAACTAATTAGAGGCGTCATCGTGTGAGGTGACACAAGGCCAGAGATTGCTCGGGATGTAAAAACGTCGAACCATGTCAACGATGTCACTGGAAATTGACTAAAAGAACTAATTGCTGACTCACTTAATTTTCCGGCTATGCTCACGGCAAAATGATCAGCGTTTTCTGTGGCTCAGTCCAACCATGGTGGTACAAGACTGACAAGTCTGCGTCCAGCCAATTAGAAATCTGCTATTTAGTTGAGATTTCTGTTTGAGCCTGCACAATCCTCCGTTCAATTTCTGTGCATGATTTGAGCTCTCTAAGGCTGCAAGAGCATGTTATGCACTTTAAATGAATTTAGATTTAGATTAAAAACAAATATTTTATGTTTGTTAGTTATTCTCTTCTTTCCCTTCAAAGCCTTCTGCTGGAGGTAAGTTTCTTGCTTTTCTACAAAACACGGACGGTCCCACGTGGGGACATTCTTGGGGGCTTCCTGTCACGACCGTCTGTCTGTAAATGAAGGAGGGGAAGGACCGGTAGGTGTTTGATCAGCGGGGGGGGGGTGAGTCACACTGTGATGCGACGGCGAGATTAGTGCTTTACGAAAGAGGAGAGGCAGCAGAGAGGACGGACTGAATGTGAGTTTTGAGAAGTAAAGCCTCAGTGGTCTCCTTCTTTTGCGAAACAAACACACGCAGGGACACAACGGCACAGCTCCCTGTCTTTTCTCCCCCGTTTTTTCTTGGTTGGGGGAGTGTCTTTGAGTCCGAGTGAAATATGTCATTTAGATGAAGCAGAAATGCTGTCATGTGTTCGGCAACCCATCAGAGGTGTGGTGCAGTGTCTGCTATTAGCGGCTACCAGAGCTGAAAGCACCACTCAGCCGTCCCCCCCCCCCCACCCCCTCCCAGGGTAAAAGGTTGGGTCCTGTTGTACCAGGAATACAAAAAAACCCCAACAGTTAGTTTTATCTAGTCAATAGCAGAGACGTTGCAATAACAACTCGCTGAGATTAAATAACAATGACTAGCCCAATGCTAATCATTACATGTCAGACGTTTTGTAGATATTCAAGCTTTTTTTATTTCATTTTTCAGCTGACAGAATTAGTTATTAAAAAAAAAAGATAACAGCCTTGTAGAGAAAATTTTCTTTTTTAATTCCAAGGTGCCTATTTCTATTCCTCCCCAAAGTAGACCTGTAATTTTTAACATTTCATCGTAGCGGAAAACCTTATATTCAGTCATGGCCATTTTGTGCTAAATGTGGCGTTTCTGGAGGAGGGCCAGAGGGAGCGCCGCTGCCAGGAAGCGAACACGGGGGGGGGGGGCGTGAACATGTCACACTGCCCTGACCTGACTGCATGGCGGGGCAGCAAAGGTCCAGGGGCCTAACGTCCCACTGCAGGCACCCCGAGGGACCCTAAGGGACCCCGACCGTCAATGTGACGGGCACAGCTAATGAGGAAACTCACTTGAATACGTATCATAATTCAGTGAGAATTAAACAAAATACAGTGTGGAGCTCATTTAGTGGGACAAGCGGGACACTATGTTGTTATTTTAACCATTACGGGTCGTGATTGTCAAATGTAAAACGAAATGTCATAACTCTGGATTCTACCCCCCTCACCCCTTGCTGTTTGCACATTGGTGGCAAAAGCAGGCACATATGAAGTGCTATTTACCAGCAGGTGAGTAAATAGGTAAGAAACAAGCTCCACGGGTGGGGGAGGTAGGGTCGGGGCGCACTAACAAGGGGGGCACACACACTAACACTCCTGTGCAATGTGACAGCCAGTTGCATTTGTTAGATCACCTGAGGGCTACGGGACCAAGGCCATTAGAGGCTGAGCACAGCCGCGGTTCTGGTATCT
The DNA here is from genome assembly GCA_021346845.1 of Apeltes quadracus. NCBI lineage: Eukaryota > Metazoa > Chordata > Actinopteri > Perciformes > Gasterosteidae > Apeltes > Apeltes quadracus. Next base: position 11,779,739 of record CM037926.1, read on the forward strand.
ACAGCACCCACTAATGGAATACATTCACCACCCCCGTGAGTCTGGGTGTGTGTGTGTGTGTGTGTGTGCAGCCACACATGCGCAGCATCACAAGTGAATGTATACGTTTCTGCAGCTATCGAAACCCTTTCGCTACAGAACGCATGTGTTCTCCCATCGCCGTCCTGTGTCTGGTCGGCCCGTCCTCCCGGCTGGCTGCACTCATCAGTACGTCACAGCAGTCACCGCAGGGATGCGCATGTCGTTTTTTTAGAGATGATCGTCTGGCGGCATTTCGGGAAAAGACATTGGGGCCAGAACCGTTGTTCGGTCTGATTTTGAAAAGCGATTAACCATTTCGGTGAATACGTCGATTCACTTGTTTTAGCTTCTGATATTAGAGGATTTGCTGAACTCGACCTTTGTCCTTTATAACATTAAAGCGATGTAAGGTTTGTTTTTTTTACATACAGGCAAACTACTAGTAGTTGCATAAAGTATTTACTGGTATGCTTGGATAAAATGTTTTATTGAAGCCTGTCATTTGGTTGATAACACGAAGCTAAACTTGTTTCGGTGTTTTTCTATAGCAGATGACAACCGTCTAATGGAAGAACGTATGTTCACGTGTCAAAGATATTTCATCATTGCAGTCTATTTAGTGACTCATAAGTGCACTGCGGCTCACTTTAACTTTCCCTGAGGGGATGTGCTCACATCACCGTAGTGAATGGAGCGGTAGCTTGGTTTGTTTTTCGTGCTTGTCCAAACTGAACTTTATATTTACTAAATTTAAGAGCAAACGGATTTGGATTGCTGCTGGTATTTGACGTCCCTCTATGAGTTCATCTATCCAAAGTGGGAAGGTGAAATCCTCCACTTGATGAAACAACTACAGTAGCCCAAATAAATAACAAAACCCCCAGGAGAGATGCCTATCCGTCATAAAACAGTGGCGGAACATTGTCAAGATGTCGTTGTCATAGAAACAGAAAACAGAAAGTGACGGTCGACGCTCTCCAGCGCTTTGTGGACACGACGTAGAAGCCGGAACGCGTCTGAGCCGACACCCGCGGCCGCCGGGGGGGGGGGGGTGACGCATTCTGATTGTTGCCTCCTGTCAAAGAGAGAGAGAGAGAGAGATAGAGGGGGAGAGAGAGGGAGGAAGTAAGGGTCAGCAGTGATGGAGAGCACGGGAGAACGGGGATAGGTGCCAATGTCTCTAAAACTTTGCTTTGTGAGAACAACACAACTATGTTCAAACACTGATTTGAGATAAATAGAAGAAATTATTATTCTGAATATTTTTGGAAAAAATATGTTTATTCCATTCCAATAGTAGAGGTAGACTTTTTTTTAGACTTTATTCTGGACTTCACGTTGGGTCCTAACGCACCTTAAGAGAAGATGAGATCAATCTCATGTGTGCTCATCAGACAGATTAGCATAAAGACACTGGCTCTGTCCCAAAGTCCAAATTGTCTTTGCCAATAGTGGAATGCACCGACACGTAAATGTAGAAACGTGTAATCAGTAATGCTTGGAGATCAGTCATCTCATCTTACCTTTGGGAAGAATAGTGAAATATTATGCTATTGATAAGCCAAAATGACCGTTGAACACAATCGCCTCCCTAGTGTTTTACTTCCACCCATGGAAGCACTATCTCTCCGGGTTTAGGTCACTGTGTCTCGCTCTCCCTCCTTATATATTCAGTGCGTTCGTTCAGGTCACTTCTAATTACTGGCCTCCAATTGGAATTGGCTTTTCAATTCTCAATGCTGCAGTGCTGGAAATCACAAGGTTGCCGGCTCCCCCCCCCTCCCCCCGTTCTCCCCCCCATTCCACCCCGCTGCTCGCCGTATGACTTAATATGCCTGATGCATTCGCCTCCCTGCGCCAACACTTTGCAATGCAGTGTGACCGTGTGTGTTTGTGCGAAAGGGGGAGGAGGAGGGGAGGGGGGGGGGAGAGAAGGATGAGGCTATTACTGGAAGCCACTGTTAGGCCAGTGCGCGCGGCGATTTGGACGGGGCGAGCGTGTGAGTGCACGCGTGGGAGAGAGACGGAGAGGACAGGTGCGCGCGAGCGTCTGTGTGCGTCGCCGAGAAGGATCGAGGGAGAGCAGCAGAAAGCGGCGGAGGGGATGGGAGTGGCAGAGGGGGAGCCTGGCTCGCTCCCTTCTGTCTCCCCACGTTGAGTCCCGCAGTGCAGGGAGGAGAGCCGACTAAAGCAGGGAGACGCTGCATTTGAAGTTGCGCCCTGTAGGAGGCCTAAACACAAACACAAACACACTCACACTCACAGAGCGGCTTCTTCCTCACAGCTCACCGAGCGGGGAAATATCAATGCAATCAACTTCCTTTGATTAAGGACAAAATAAAAATCCCATCCTCTATTTAAGTGAGAATATGATAGAGAAGCAGACTAAAGAGAAGTCCTCTTGGCTGAGATTTGTCTGTGGCCGTTCTGGGGATTTTGAGCCGGAGTTCTGTGTAGATACGCTGCGATCCCCAGAAGCCAGCTTGCTGTTAAAGACGGGGAAGGTAAATTACAGCTTTCAATGTTCACAGTGGTGGTAAATAAAAGGATTAAGCGTTGACACTACACACGGAATAACACACTCACACACACACACACACACACACACACTGGAGCCGGGTGAAAGAGGCCTAAATATGAGTGTGATGAAGAAATGTCAAGAGGTAATTGTAGACGTACTCAGTGTGGTGAAATGTCAGACTCACCCTCCCATTATAGAGTAAACTCCGACCTGCATCCCACAATGCCATTAATAACCGACCGACATTTCCTACGCTAATGGTAAACAATGATCATTGACCACTTCACGTCAGCGATTTGGTCGTTACGATGCATTAACACGAGGAGTCGCAGGGCGTGTGTTCAGCCACATCTGCGCCTCGTTAGTCGATGTGTCTGTTTGGATTCAAATTCATTTGCAGCTTTCGAATCAATCTGCATTCAAGGACATCGACATGTGCCCAAGCAGTCGAGGAGACTGATGAAGCTTACGCTCGCAGTGGCCAAAGTAATAAATCTCAAATTATACAGCTGATGACGCTGAGCCTTCAACTTTGTGTGTGTGTGTGTGTGTGTGTGTGTGTGTGTGTGTGTGTGTGTGTGTGCTATATGGGTAGGAGCTGTCCAGAATAAACTCATGGGTGTCATAATGTGAATAAATTGGATTTTAATGTCCTTGTCAAGTCCAATGGTTTCCCATTTGAATCCTCTGGAGGCTGGTATAAGCACACTCCATATAGCTGCTTTCCTGCATGACCTAAAATCCACTGTCTCCGTGTGGTGGTGGGGGGGGAGGGGGGGCTGTAACTGAGCTGGCCTTTCTTCTTCTTCTTCTTTTTGCATCATTCCCTTTGACTGCTTCTCGCGCTCGCGCTCTCAGGGAGCCTACAGACGGGGAAGGATTTAGTGGATGCACCTATTTTATTCACACCGTGTTCGGCGTCCATTTATTCACGTCTCCCCTCATCCAGCTTTCAATCCATCGAGCGGCATATTTCCTCAAACCAGCAGCTATGTTTTGCACGAGCTCTGGTTAAAATGTTGCCTTGTTATTGTAAAGTCACTTGATCTACGTCTTTTATTTAAGTGGAGTTTTGCTGCCAGGATTTTCTGCCGTGTGCGTACAAATCCTAATCTTAAATGATGAAATGCGGTTCATTAGTCTTTTGAACTTGAAATAGCACGCAATATGTTAATGTATTAATAGCATAGGCATTTGGCATATTCAGATATTTCACACACACACGTCTAAAAACTCATTAACTCTTACGCTGCAATCTCTCCCCACAAACCACTCAGTTGCAGCTGAAACAACCAGCAGCATCTACACACTGGACCACACATGCTGTAATATGCATCCAAGGCCCTACAGTCCATGTTGTCTTCTCCTAACAATTAACCACGGCAACTATTTTCTACGTATGAACGAGTTCAAGCCCCCGTTCTGTCATCGGCGATGTTTAAGCTCCAGGCTCGCTCTTCCCGTGTCTCTGCACAGACTACTGAGAGAAAAGACACCTGAATTATTGAGGGCAGAGGGGGGAAAAAGACGGGGAGTGAAATGGAGTGACAAACAAGAGGTAGAGAATGGAGAGAGAGAGAGAGAGAGAGAGAGAGAGAGAGTGAGGAGGAGGATGCAGAGGTAAGTAGAATGTGTAGTTCTCCCCGTGGCTTGTCTGCCTTTCAGATGTAACGAGGAAATGTCGGCTTTTACCTCAAAGCCAGTTTAGTTGCAGAAATACATGCGTGTGTCGCACACACACACACACACACACACACACACACACACACACACGCATAAAAGGTCCGCGCCCCATGGGAGGGAAGAAGACGGAGGGAACGAGAATCAGACACCGTGCAGTAATGTCTTTTTTCTGCAGCCCGGTTTCACTGCTCGGTCGAGCTGCACGGCCTGTTGGGCTTTGTGTGCTTTATTGCTCATGTCGCTCTTTAAGTGTGTGAACTTTTTGTGTCTGCGTGTGTGTGTGTGTGTGTGTGTGTGTGTGAGAGAGAGAGAGAGAGACAGACAGACTGTATGCATGTGTGCTGTAAACTGCCAAACGTACCGGGACTCCGACTTCCCATGGTGCTGCGTTTGTATCAGCGCCCAGCCGGACGTGGCTGCACATCAATGTCATCAAACAAACACACACACGCGCACACTTGCACCACACTTGGACTTGTTTACAGCTTAAACAGCAGGTGGCTCAGATCAAAGCCGCTTCATGCGCAGCTATGTCGATATCTGAATGTGATACCCGCGGTTAGCGAGGTGGATACAGTAGGTAGGTGGAGTTTGTTCTCTTGTCCGTCTTTGAAATGCTGTTGTTTTTGTTTTGTAAGAGCAGTTTTACTTTTGCTCACATTTCTGCAGGATTTAGACTTTGTGAAATAAGGGCGTAGTCTCCTTGTGAAGCTTGGAGTGGGTGGCTGTCGTACGACGCAGCCTGAATAAAAATTAAAAAGCTAAAGAGGTGGATGCTCAGTGGAGCTGAGGGGGAGCTATTTGACACGCCACATTGGAAAGTTTGCATCCTTGTACGATACCCAGCTGTTACTCAAAGTGGCCACGCCCTTTAATTAGAAATCACTTCAATATAATTAAAAACTTTGATATCATTCTTAAAAGGGGAGTTTTATATGTCAATGTGCAACGCAAGCTAGTTAAAGCTAAGATAGAAGTTGCAAACGCCCCATAACAATAACATCACCATTGTTTGACCGAGAATTGATGGAGGGCGACGATTGCTGCACACAAAGCGTGTCAAAATTTAAAAAAAAAAATACTTTATTGGAAAAAACCCAGGCATGAAGTCCTTTATTTAACCTTCTGCTTAGCGCCGCTGCACCTGATTAAAGTTAAAGTGTGAAAAATGTTCCCTTAGGTGTCCGTCCTGGACCGACACCGTTGCCTCCTCAATGTAAAACAAAAGCGGCCTGGCGGCAATTATTTACAGCTGACCAGCTGTGACGGGGCTTATGCACCCGCTGGATCCGCGATGCTGCACCGCTGCCAAACACTCCCGAGGATGGCTCTCAGAGACATGCGAGTGATGCCGTGTGGGGAGGAGGGAGGGAGGGTCGCATGTGTTCGTTGGCAAGGCTTTCTTCTCCCACATCTGCGAATCGCTTATCCTCGGGGAGGTCTCTCCCCTGGCGTTCATTGGGCGCATAGAAAAGTGGATTAAAAAAAAAAGGGGGGGCACAGTGGAAAAGTATGGATGAGGTAGGAAGCACAGTCGCACATGAGAGGGGAGAAAAAGATGGAAAAGAGAGTGAGCGATAGCGAGCGAGCTTCAGCTAAGGTAAGGGAAGTGAGCGAGATGATGTGAAGGCTCCACCGGTCACCATGGCAACGCTTTAAAGGCCGATCCCCGATGCAATTAGACTCGCTTTCGGGGCGGTCAGTCTGAGGGCAGAGAGTATGAAAAATAATGGCAAGGAAAGAAACGGACAAACATAAGGGAAGCTGGATGAATGAATGAAAAATAAGCTAATTCCTGGCGGTGGGAATTCTAATAATGAAGAAGCCCCTTGGCAAGCCGTGTTTATGGGTTCATAAGCGAGCGTGTGTGCAAGCTATTTGTGTTTGTTTGTGAGGGAGTCAAAGTAGGCAGCAGGAGAAAAAAAAACGCTGGGGTTTATTTATTGATGCCTCCGACTGCAAAATCCAAAAGCAAACTTCGACAAGACAAAGGGAATGCGGGAGAGAGCGCAGGCAGAGTTTGATTCATAGACACACAAAAGGGAGGCCCAGGCCACCGAGGTGATATCATCAATGAAATTAAACCTCAGATCCTGGTACTGTTATTGCTTGCAATCCTCTCAAGTCCCCTCTAAGCCCATTAAGCTGAAAATATCCAGGCACAATGAGTACCTTTTTTTTTATCTGCTTTGTACTCATCGTTTAAACTAACCAGCAACTTCTTAAACTAAAGGTTTCTTCTCCACTTTGGTGTCCATTATAAAAAGCAACATGCAGGTTAACGTCTGTCCTTCAAAATCTTTTTTTGTTTTCCCTCGGGTGTAAAATACTATGCAATTGTCAACCTTTACGAGCTGTAAATTCCGCTGCTGCTCAGTAGATTCTGATTCAACAGCGACTCCATTCATGTGGGGGACGCTCGGCAAAAGGGAGGTAATGAGAGTGTTTTTTGTTGCACATGCGGGGCAAATTGATGGCTTGTGTTGCGGCCGTGGACTACTGAGTGTTTATAATGTAGCATTTGCACTCCACTGCCCCGATCCGGCGACCCCGATTGGGAATTGATTTCTGCCGCTCTGCTGCCCTTTCACGTCTCTCTCTCTCTCTGCTCTCGTTTTCCCGTTCCCCTCACCGTTTATGCTTTTTCCTCTCATCTTTCAAAACGCTCACCCAAAGACCCCCCCATCTGCTCCTGCTTCACCCTCGCTTTGTACTTTGTTCCCCCCCGAGACGCCGTCTCCGTCTTTCTCTGCCTTTGTTTCACTCGTCCCCTTTTTGCTCTCCTCTCCCTCCTTTTATTGCTTCATACAGTATCTGAAAGCCTCCGGCTCGTCTTGGCTCCTCGATTCCTCTCCGCATACTCAGGCTCCCCAGTTTCATCTTTTGCCACTGTCAATCTGTGTTTGCTCCCTCCTCCACCCCCCCCCCCCCCCCACCTTCACCCTCCCCGGAACCCCCTCCTGTGTTTACACACTCCATCTGTCTAATCACTCGATCATCTCCTCTCCCGACTTTTAACCATGTTTGTCTTTCCTTCTCCGTCTCGTATTTCCTAGCGCCAATGTTTCCCCTTCCTCCTCTCCTCCGTCTGCATCTGTGTTTTCGCTCCTGTACTCAGCCCACAGCTACGTTGACAGAGATTACCGCGTAACCAACGGCAGACCTCTCTATTTAACCAGCTACGGCTCCGTAAAGCTGTCGCCACCCGGCCGGTATTTCTGTCAGCTAAGTCTTGTGTCAACTGTACAGTATGTGAACACCGATTGACATTTCAAGTTGCATTTTTAAAATCCATTAAAGTCACCTTTGACCTTTGTCTTCCCAATGATTTATTTTATTTAATTTACTTTTATTTTAAATAATTAATTCCTACTGCAGCTGCAAATGTTTGCCATGTGTTTTTGGAAGCCAGGGTTGTGACCTGTTGTGCAAGTATTTGCCATAGTGAGACGGATTAGCAAACGCTGTTTGATCGCCTTTACGTGTGCAAAATGCAGAATGAGGGCATCCGTGCTTTCACTTTGCTATTTAATCTCCATGTCATTATCAAGCCATCCCTGCATGGCATATGCGCCTTGTGTGTGTGTGTGTGTGTGTGTGTGTGTGTGTGTCTCTGTGATATGCATATTGCACACGTCGGAGGACTGATGGCATGCTACTGCGAGAGCTTCACAGCTGAGGGAACGGGAGCCACGTAGAGGGAGAGGAAGACGGATGGAGAAGCATACTGAAGGGACCACAGAGGAGCACAGGGGAGGATCTCTTTGACGGCCCGGGTGGGATGACGCGTGACGGCGCGCACACACACACACACACACTGCGAGCGGGGGTATGACACATGTGGCCCAGACAGGTGCACCGGTCCCATCCGCAGACTGACTGAAAGACAGAGGCAGAGCGGGAAATTGACGTTGCCCTACTTACAGCAGCTGAACAGTTGACAGGAGAGGCAGAGGCTGGAGTGGTGTTAGATTATGGAAGCGGGCAAAACAAGTCGTGTTGTTTCTTCTTTTGTGCATTGCATCACGCCAATTTGTTTTTCGGGAATGGGTGTTTGTCCAAAACTTGCGCAATGCAGCTGTGTTGGTTTATTTTCTTTAACAACCAACAATTCAACACGGTTTTCTTTTTTAATTCAACCAGCCAAAATATAATGACACACAAACACACAACTATGCAGCATTGGGGGGCCACACAGCTTCCCATTAGCCCGTCTCACACTCTCGGACACTGTTTTGACTAAGTGGAGCCCTTTTATCTGCCCTCCTCCTGTTTGAACGAGGTCGGGGAGAAGAGCTGCTCCCCGGATGAGTCAGCAGAATAGAAACTACAGCACGTTAATCACGGCTTCCAAACTGCCCGCAAGAAAAGCTAAGTGGCTGCGCCGCTTTAGCCAGGTTACTCCAAGGAATATCTTAATGACCAAACAGGATTTATGGAGGCTTATAGTTGCAGGCCACCATGGCATCGAGTCTTGGAATTTATGCTGCTCTCAGCAGCTGCCTTTAATGCAATGTAGTGACCACGACCGGCCTGGGGGCTGATACGACTAATACAGAAACCTAGCTAGTAGCTTTTTAACACTCAACCGCACACTGCTCAGGTGAGAATTAGTTGATACGTGAAATTTCGGGTGTGGTGATGGTTTCGCCTCAGGCAGTTGATTCCTTAACATGTAGATGAGGCGTTGAGTGTGCAAGTGGAAGAAGGCATCGCTTTAAGGACGGCCATTTTGAGACCTTGGGTTTGGCCTCTTGTTTTACTTTTTTTGGTGACGTTGCCCTGAGAATCACAAGGTAGCCTCACTGTTTACCCTGCTTTATCGACTAATGTACTACAAAAAGGATAATAGTTTACTAATTGAACAATAAGCAGTGTTCAAGGAGATTTGACACTAGCGTTTGAAGCCGTACCTTTTTTACAATATATACTGAGGTAGACTCATGGCTGTACAAGCTCAAAAAGGTGCTTCTACTCAGTACTGAGCAAAGGGCCTGAATACTTATGACCATGTGATATTTCAGTTTTTTCTTTTCTAATAAATTTGCAAAAATTTTAATATTTCTGTTTTTATCTGTCAAGATGGGGTGCTGAATGTCCATTATTAAGAAACAATTTGAAATTTGATTTTATCAAATGGCTGCAATGATATAAAAAGGGGTCTGAATATATTGGTATAGTGGTGTATATATGTTGGGGCCATGGGTGCGGTGTGTTACGCTAGCAGTGGACAAAGAGACAACGCCTCTAGCCGCAGGTGACACAATTGGTTTGACACATTTGCATACAAAGAATTAACATATTGTCATTTGAATCATAATGGGAACATGTTGTTGTGATGGACTAACAAATAGACGAAAGTTTGCTACCATGTCAAACACGCTCATATTTGTGCATTAGATTCAAAGTTGGTTTAATATGCAACTGTATGCATTTAACCTGCAGCAAATAGCAACAAAAAAACAATCCGGAAAAAAAAAACTAAACTAAACTGTGTGAACTTGTTAGAGACCTTGCTATTGGGCCAATGATGAAACAAATCTAACAAAGCTGTGATATAATATAATTTTTCGTTTGGGAGTAGTCGTTGCTCTGTAGAACTGTAGAACCGCCTGTTTTGCTACGGTCAATTTTGGCCTGCTAATGTGATCAAGCCTTTACGCTACATCATTTAGGTAAAAGAATTGCATTGAAAAAATTTCAATTGAGATTTTAAATACCGTTCTGCCTATTAATGATGAAGGAACAAGCAATACCGTCTCCGCGCTATTGCCTGACTTTGTAGGGCGGCAGGCTGCCGTGCCAATAATCGCGTTAGAAAATGATTCAGTTGGACTTCTGACCTCCACCATTACATGATGGCACAGCCAAGAACACAACACATTGTATACTTTAATGTGACACTATTCACTGAATGAAATCAAATCACTGCTGTCTCAATTTTTCCCTGCTTTATTGAAGCTCCTAATAATGTATCCTCCACCAATCAGGTTGGAGCTCATCAGAAGTTGAGTATAAAACTTTGCGGATACTTTTAGCACCTGTCGTCTCCTCCTAAAGTCTTTATCTGTACTTCATGTTTGTCCGTCTGCCGCTTTTTCACAGCACTCATTGAACGTGCTTGTTTCTCAGTGGGAGCAAGGCATGCTGGGTAATTGAATGGGGGTTACTGCCACAAGTGAGATGGAGATGCATCGTGCTCACAGCGTGAGCGTGCGAGTGTTTGTGCGCGGAGCGGCGTCTGGCAGGAGTCAAGCGGCTGTGGATTTATTCGCTCCCCCGATGATGGCCAAAATCAACGCTTGCCAGATCCCGCGGTCTCAATCTCATGCTCCGAAAAAGGCCCACGTACATGTCTCGCCTTCCAAACGTTTCTCCCGCTCTTTATTATGCCTGTGTTCATGGAGGTTCATCTATTATTTGTTTTTTCTGTGGCATTCGTCCATTTATTACTCACAGGCTTTGTAGAACCACCTGGCCATCACCTTCGAGTACTTCTACTACTTACCCGCTCCCTTTTTCATCTATGCTCATATTTTCTTCCCCTGCATCGATTTGCACTTTCGCCCCTGCCATTGGCTTGTCCTGCAGATCATAGATGCCGAGCAGACAGGGAGAAAGAGAGAAGGGGAGAAGAGGTTTGAGGTTTGTTGCTCTTGGTTTCTAACAGGCTGCAGGGCTCAGTCATCCTGCTTTTCCTTCCACTGTTTACTGCTCGGTGTCAGGGCCTTCACAGTCACTTATACACACACACACACAGACACACATATTTCGGTCATGCTGCAATGTGCACGCATAAGCACAAACAGGAAAACAAAGTATTTTTTTAATTTTTAACGGCAGACTTTTTCCACAAAGCATCTGTTTTCTGGAAGCTGCTGGTTACTTGTGTCGTAACAGCATCAGCACGAAACGCTCAGAATGACTCAGGACACCGTTTAATCTCCCTGTAGTCTCGAGCAGCTGTCCTCTCCTTGACTGTGAGGGAAATAATCCAGTGTTTCCATAATCCTGAGTGGATGTATTCGCTCAACTGGCCAATTTCAAACACACACACACACGCACGCACAAACACAGTTATACGTATTCAGATATTCAATGAGCTTACAGGCCCTTAGCCTTGCTGCAGGTGTTTTCCGTCTTTGTGATAACCCGCAGAAATGTTCCGCCAGTGTGTGACAGTCAATTATCGTCTTTACTGCAATCTTTGTGGTTCTGTAGCGAACGGGATTTGTCACACGTGTAGTAAAACGTTGACTGTGTCCACGCTTTTGAAAAATCTTTTTGGCCTTTTCATCTCCTCTCCGCCTTTTTTTCAACTGAAAAGAAAATGAATAGGCTTGTCAATCAGCCTTAGCCAGCCACCTGGAAATCATATGATTAGGTTTGAAATTCTTTGTGCGCCGTCACTTTGTAGTGCAAAATGAGTGATTGAAATCAGAGGGTGGCCGCTGCCTGAGCCCGTCATCCATGTGAGAGGGAAGAAAAGGATGAAATGCGAGGATTTTAAAGGCTAACGTCCCAAAAAAACAGATGCTTGAGTACATTGAGTGATCAACCTCAACAAGGGGACTTGTCCTTCCTAGTTGAAGGTGACTTTCCTTTCACTTCCTAAGCCTTGTGGTGGTGGAAGAGCCATTTGGCATCGCAAGAACGGTTTTGTTTTCTTCCTGTAGTTTGGATGAGCTTCATGAACAAGCCTCGGTATGAAGATGGCTTAATGGAGACAAAGACAGAGGATATGAACAGCACTATTTTAAAGGGCCCATATTTTGATTATTTTTAACAAGTAAAAATAGGTCTTTGAGTTCCAGAAAACATGTTTCTGAAGTTGTTTGCTGGAAATAGCTTGTAGGAAACGATTGTTACCTCCCTCTACTCCCCTGTTTTCTGTTTTCTCCTGCTCATTACATATTCATGATCTGCATAATCAGCTGTGGGCCACGCCCACATTGGAAAACGGGACTGGAGGGGGTGGGAATATTCAAATATCTAAGTTTGTGACGTAGAAAACCTTGAAGATTTTGAACAGCTCACCCAGAGGCTGAAGGCAGGATCAATTCAGAAACCCGTATGTCACTCAAAACAGCATCGATGGATTTTCTTCCGAGTTTGTATGCGTGTGGAAGCACCAGAGACACATGATAACACCCCAAGTCCCAGAATTTTTTTTCCATAATATGGGCCCTTGAAGGGATTTTTTTCCGCCGTCTGCTATTTTCCGGTCAAACAGTGATCTATCCATTGGCCGACTGAAACGCTAGGACAGTATCACACACACTAACAAAAACACCCCAGATACTACGAAAAAAGCCGGCAGCCTGAGTTTGAGAGTTTAGAAGTTTAATTGGCCAATATGTCAGTGGAGGAACAGGGTGTGAGAAGTGTGGACAACTGCAGAGGGAGCACCTTGCCCTCCGAGCGCTCCCTGTGATTTACAAGGTGTTACTGCCCGAGATGAGTTTCTGTCTGACGGCCAGTTTTCCTTTTGTCTCCATCGTTCTTCTTCAATGTTGCAAGCACAAGTTGAAAAAAGGGGTGCAATCGTACGGAGCGGCCCATTATGTTGGATGTGGAACTGTTGGTGTGAGAACATTCTGTGCATTCTGCATTAAAAAAAAACACGACGGCCACTTCGTCAGTCGCCTACTTGGGTTGAAAAGGTTCAATTTGGATTGTTAGCATTATGTCAAAGTTAAGACTTAGGTTATGCAGGAAAGTGTCACAGAGAAATACATCGGCGTCATTGCATTCATGAAGAAGTATTCGCTTTTTTTCATTGGAATGCATTTTGACACATCATTTAAAGATTTGTAACATCAATTTAAAGCCCAGCACACAGTGAAGAGTGGTAAGGGTAGGTGTTTGGGAAATGTCCATACTAACCATTGAGTGTTGCTTTGTGTGAGCTTTTCTAAACAGCAACTAAAGGGGATGGAGGAATCCCTCAAGGGAAGACCTCATTACAAGGCCTTGGCCTGTCGATATTACAGCTACAAATCAGACGTCCCACACCGCTTAGTCCAGCAAATACTATAAACTCTTTCTCACGCGCGCACACACACACACCCACCCGCTGGGCAAAGGGAAAGTTTTATGACCAACCTCTACCTGATATGGCTCCCCTGCTACAGTTTGGGCTGTGCAGGAGTAATTCCAAGGGCTCTCAGCTTTGCTTAGTGTGTACATAATGTGCCCATGTAGCACACGTGTAGGGGCGTTAATCATTTAAAGCCGGTTCGATATTGCATAAACGTTACCTGGTCTATGCTTGACGGCGCAGAGGGGTTAATAATGATATAGAATACGAAAACGCCTTCCAGTTTCACATTAAAACTTTTTATACTGGCACCGATGCAGGCTTTGGACAACAATTTTATTAGAATTATTCAAAACTGCCACCCACGTACAGTACACCATTCAGCATGTACATTGTTGTATGGGTTTTAAACCCTCACAAACTTTAAAAAGATGTTGCATTTATTATTTTGTCCCAATGTTGACACACATCATCATAATATTCAGGTTCCAAGCTTCCAATAATGCGTATCACGTCTGTGTTGTCAAGTTGCATTCTGCCCTAAAGATATCCCAGGGAGCAAAGATGGCAAATTATTCTCAAAACGAACAAACACCAGCGCTTTGGACTCAAAATCTGTCCTGCAGTAAGTTCTGCATTACATCAACGGAAGATCTGAATGCCCACAGGGCAATTCACCCCTTATATTAAGCCCTGCAAAAGGGCTCAAGGATGTTCGTACACCCTGATTAGCCCACAGGGGAAACGCCCCCTAGCTCCTCCTAATTGGGAGCCGGTCCCCACCTCCTGCACAACAGCTGATCTAAATGACCCTCTAATCTGCTCAGGGGGTGAGTATCAGTCAGTTAAATACACCGGGAGGAGGGGAGGAAATGACAGCAGAGAATGATGGGCTGCCACAGGGTTACATTACTAATGCAATAAAACTTGGATTTGGAGCCCCGACGCCTTCGGCACACGTGGCTGATGTAAGGCTCCCTTTTGATTCGCCACAGCGTGTCACAATGATCAACGCCCGTTGAGGCGGTGTGCCTGACACCGGAATTGAACCCAACTCTAAACATGTGTATAAATGCTTGTATTTTATTCAAATGTGTGTGTTTTTATTAGTATTCATGTGGTACGCAGTTGGCGAAAAGGATGGCAGCCTATCTGGTTAGAAATGTGCAGTGGAGCAACAGAGAAATGCCACTTATCTGAGTGTAATGCAACAGCCGGCTGTCTGCTGCCATTTACAAGAACAGAACAAAACAAAACTCGCATGTGACCTCTTGTATATTTTGCTTAAAATTATTGCCGTCCAAGACAATAATCTCAGCATTAATTTACGTCATTTGTGCTAAGCTATCGCCGCACAATTTTATTCCACGCACATTTCAATTGTTTTCTAAAGCTGGAAGACAAAGAAAGCTCCCACAAAAGAAACTCCTTCTACTTTACCGACGCATTGCCTGTAACCTTTAAGCTGCGATCATCTAGTGAAGCCTGCTCTCAGTTATGATATAGCAGCTTATCCCACTCGCAGATCACACTGGATCAGCATAAAATCCCTTGTTAAACCTACAAATGGGAATGGGATGCACTCAGCATTGCTTGACATTTGGAAAGGAGCGATGGTCGGGCCCCGTTTAGCCGAGTGGCTAAAAGTGGAGGGGGAAAAAAAAACACTTTTAAAGCGCTCTTTAAAGTCCGAGCAATTGTCCTGACTCGCAGGAGGTTCCTCTCTTCTCAGGAGTTCTCAGGGTGGCATTCGAGCAGCTCGGATGCCACAGTTCCAGAGTTCTAGAACTGGAACTCCTCTCCTACATTGGGCCATCAGGTTAAGTCTCTTCTCCTCCACATGCAATATAGGCCTGCTAGCACATTTAACCAGTGGTTCGCTTTATTTTGACAGACGGTACGTGACATAATGAACTTGCAACATCACGGGTTATTTGCGCTAACTTTTAGACTAGATCTGAAACAGCAGTTTTCTGTCTACTCAGAGGTGTAGCTGTGATGCGAAGTCTTCAGGTGAAACCTCTTCAACTAAAAAGAAATGCTGTTTCAATATCTGACATGCGCATCGTGAAAGCTCATTGATTGCGTTCTGCCTTTGTCCTCCAAACCGAAATAATACAATTAAATATTAAACTGATTTTGTGCTAGCTTAAATGAATGACTACGCTTTGAATCCAGGGTTACGGTACCCTTGGGATACTAAACAAAACACAAATAATCAGTGAAGCGGGCTGGAGGGGGCTACTGCTAAGCAGTATGAAGGCGAAGGAGACGAAAAAGGGAAAGAGAAAGACGTAGAAACCAAATTTCAAGGCGGAGTTACCAGGGCAGATGGTTTCAGCAATTCTGCCCGAGGCGCTCCAAACTCACAGAAATCCCTACATGGAGGGTTGAGCGAGATGAGTTGAAAGACTAACGACACATCTGCACTTCCTCTCCTCCAGTGCTTCAGAAGGCTAGAGAGAGACGTGCGGGGGCTTTGACAGGCATCACCGACTCTGAGGCACATTCAGTATTCTCGTGGTTCAGGACGATCACAGTTGGCACACGGCAACCATCTCGTCGCATGATACGTCGTACAAAAAAAAAACGGCTTTTACAATTCGCACCAGGTAGTTCATATTCTCTTTGCTTCTTCTTCCAGACAGGCGTTTTATTTTTATTTTTTAATAAATGCAGTTCAGTGCTGGAGGGGGGGGGGGCAACTCAAACAGAAAACACAGCTGACCTGAAATCCTGCAGCTGAGCTTCAGCCAATGTCCCTTTGAACCAAGAGTACACACGCACAAGCGAGTGCTGCCTGGCTAAATGAATGGTGAATGATGGATGAGTGAGAGGCTCGGCGGTGTTGCCATCTGTTCCGACGCGAGAGCCGAGGGCTCGCGGTTCATCGAGCTTCCAGCCCATCGCAGCGCTGCACTCACCTGCTGCATACGCTCCACCGATACCTCTGTGTGTGTGTATGTGTGTGTGTGTGACAGAGAGTATAGGGCACCTCTCCACCAACGCGACGCGGCGAGATGGTGATTATTTAAATTTTGGGTAATAATTATGTCTGCATTGTCAGCTGCGAAGTTGATCCAAAATCAATTTACGCTGCTTCTCTTTCTCAGTGAAAAGCCCTCAGCGTCGCACTCCCATCTCCTCCGGCGCCTCCTCACGCACGCGTGGCCCCTAACTGCCTCTCTCCGTCTCCATTACGGGCCCTGCCGTTTTTGTCTTTACACCTCCGAACACAGTTGGCAATCGTTTTTTTTTTTTTTTTGCCGCTTTCTGGGAGTTTGGGGGACTGGTGAGAGAGGAACGCGTGGGTCTCCGCCCTGCGCCGCTTGAGAGGGGACGTGGCCGCCGGACAGCGAGCGGGACTGACGAAGAGATGAATATGGGATGCGATGGCTTGCACAGCTAGTGCTGTTTGCAGTTTGCTACGTACTGTCCGACACGTTTTCAATCCGCTCGAAGGAACTTCACACACGCGCTATCACACTGTGACAAATGGTGTGAATACCCGCCCGCCCAACCTCACAACCATTATCCAACAATCAACAGCACGAGACACATCCTCGGGAAGTCACATGCTGCGCATAGCAGAGCCATTTTGTGTCCTCTCTTTGCTGTTTTAGTGTGTTTATCTGTGTGTGTGTGTGTTACCTTACCTCTTCTGGATGAGGGGTATCGTGGAGGGTTTCATACCCAAAAGCCGGCAGACAGCCTTGCCCTTTACAACAAGGTATCAGTGCTAATTAGACACTGTGAGTGTGTCACCGGACTTAAGTGTGTGTGTGTGTGTGTGTGTGTGTGTGTGTGTGTGTGTGTGTTTCACTGTGACCATCCATGCGTGGCTGCATCAGCCTCTTACGTTGGAACACGGGAGTGTGTTCGCTGCACTCGTCAATGTTTCATTTTCAACGGGGCCTTTGAGATCTGATCCTTGCTGTTATGAGGCCACATCTCTGGGCGGACACACACGGCCTGCAAACGTCCGTCTTTCCTCTGGCAGGAATATCATTATTTAAATGGCTCCCCATGATACCTTTTCCGCTCTCCGGCTCGCCCTCCTCGCGGCTGATGTGGCCACTTACTGTCGTTTAGTTTTGACTTTAGTTTTGGTCGCTCGGCTGCAGACTGTGATCTGCAGTGTTGCATAGAATCATTTGTCAGTTTTTTTCTTAATAAACATGACAAAGAGGGTCAGTCCTTGGCCAACGTCTTGGGTTAGCGTGTTAGCATTCCACCATGTACTGTCACTTAAAGGGAATTTGTTGAGAATGTCATTAGATTGAGTATTTGACCATAAACCAAAGCAGATGCTGACCTGATGATGGTACCAACTTAAAAGTAAAGATGAAATATAACAATCCTATTCCTGTAATGTCCAATATTACGTTTTCTAAATAATGCAATGTTACCTTTTCAATGCAGATTGCTTTTCTATTCAGCTGTTTACTTGTTGACTTATTCTATTAAATGTATCTTTGATTGACATTGATCCCTCCAAGTCCATTCTGTGTGTTACAAGTAGTGGCGGATCCATTTGCGAGCTTAATTCAAGGGCGAAGCACTGATGTACGGCACTTTAAGGGAACACTCTTGGTCAAATATAACCTTACGCAGAACACTTTTCAGTTTTGTTTTTCTTTTAAAATGTCTATTTCCACTTGAGTTTAATGGAGTTATGTGAGAACTCATCCATCCAAGACAAAATAAGAATTGAGGTTTCCGGAGACTCAAAATTCACAGAAACTCTTGTGGCCACAACATTTTAACGGCAAAAACGGTTTCTGGTCCTTTGAGGGCACGGCTATAAACTATTTGAAACTATTTTGAGGGATAGAGGCAAGGAAAAAGAAGAGAAAAAAGAACAACAGATTAGGCCAAAATGGGGGCAAGGTCCAATATTGGGTGGATTTCTCGATCGGAGAGGACCAGATCAAGCCCATTATGATGGGATTGTGTCCGAGCTTATATAAACAGACCTTCAATTGGCAGCCAGGCCTCCTCAAGACGAGGTCTGGCTCATTGGATTACAGTTCATAGTGTTTAACAGCACCCAAAGCTGCCAGCCAACGTACCCTGGCGGGTTGACAGCAATCCCTTTTGAAGCTGCACAGCCAGTGAGGACTTTGGAGGATATTTCAGAATCCACTGTCTCCTTTGACTCTCTCTTCCGTTGTCTTATACTTTTCCAGGTGAACAGACCGGAACTGCACTGCATGCAGGCTAAATGTGAGGCCGATCCTCATTTCATCACCCTCCTGCACGCTCCTTCCTTGTGAACTCGCCTCATCGGGTGCGACCACGTCCCGGCTCGAAACGTGTGCTGGTGAGAAACTAAATGCTAAATGCTGATTTTGAGCTAGGGGGAAGAAAACCTATATAAAAAGGGCCAGTCGGAGTGAGCAGAAGGGGGCGGGGATCATAATCTGGTGGAGCTACAAAAAGAACGAGATACTCCCACCCCGAGCTTTAGCTTTTGTGATTGTTGCTTTTGGAGGGTATTAATTGGAGGCAGGGTGCCTCCAATTGTGGTCGTTTATCTTTTACGATGCATCCAAATAAGCAGTAGCCTGGTGCAGAGTTCACTGTGCAAAGAACCACATAGCTGCTCTAACCGTTGTATGCATATTGGATGGTTTGGATCCCCGCAGGGTGAGGGGGGTTACGGGTGGAGTTTACACACTCGCTGCCGGCCTGCACAAAACAAACTCTCTCTGCTGGCCCTCTGCCCACAACCGCAGGGTTTTTTTCTTTTTCGGAAAAAAGAACCAGAGAGAGCGAAGAGAAGGTTAAACCCAAGTGCGAAAGACTGAACAGACGTTTCATATATCAATATTTATTCCAATATTTACTAAAATATGTCGAATAGTGCAAAACCCGCTGTTTAAAAAAAAAAAAAAATGTTTTTCCTCCTCCTTCCAAATAGCAATACGTCTCCCTTTTTTTTGTTCCATATTTTGTGCTCGTTGAATTTAAGGGAATTCAATCTCCCTGCCTCTCCTGCCCACTGGGTCAAACATAACTCGGCTACTGGCTTTGTTGTCATGTGAGGGACAGCGGGGGTAATGTATCTATGGCCTATTAAAGATACGCAGCGCACGCTAAATCATGTCTCGAGAGACTCTCGCGGTGCGCACTTCCCACCCGATGAATTAATAAAACCACCAGGAGAAGAAAGCGGGGGAGTCGCGGCTCCGCGGCTTGAACTCGCACTCGATGACGGCCGCCGCTCTGTGCGTGTGCACGCTCCCCCCCGTGCGCTCCGCGCACGCTCGTGTTTCTCTCTGTGTGCTGTTGTGAGAGGCTTTATGCCTGTCCGGGTGGCTTGTACCAAGCTATATTCCCATGCAATATGCATGTGACTGAGTGCTCCGAGTGGAGTAGAGGGGAGTTTGTGGGTAAGGGCTGCAAAGCAGAAAGCGGAGTAATGTTATGCAGGGCTGCATCTCCTGTGGAATGGTTTTTACAGTTTGTGATTCAAGGAATGCTCTGTCATTTTTTTGGGGGTTGTGAATTGTTGCAGAGAAGTCCGGCAAGCGAATGAGAAAAGGAAGGAATGTACAATGAGCTGCTGCATGCACAGATGCACACGTCGGGCACGGACATCTGAGATCACGTCCAGCAGATTTGTTTATGTTTTGGAGGGAAAAGATAATTCACACCCCGAACAGATCTCAACTCGCACAAGAAAACGGCTTTCATGAGCATGGACACACACACACACACACACACACACTCAGCTACACACATGCGCTGCTGCCGCGGCCAACAGAGACAGTTGTAAAAAATGGTGGCCTTCGGTATATTCAGAAAGAATAAGCATGATTCCATATCGTGTTGGAAATCCAATGCGTTGCCGCGTGCGATGGAAGCAGATGCGGCTGATGATGCGGTCCTATTCTTCCTAAGTCAACATCTCGGTGGTTCCTTTTCTTTTTCATGGGACCCCGTCAGATGGTGAAGGATTGCTCTACGCTTCCCGGTGGCACTTCCTTCCTGTAGATTCGCTGACAGCGCACAAACCTTCTTGCCGTGTATGATGAGCAGATCTCCAAATGAACACGGTAAAGTTAAGGAGAAACAACGTAGCGGGAAGAGACAAAACAAATAGCTCTGCAGTGCTTCAACATCGGACCGACCGGTACTTCCACAACCTCCACCGCGGTCCGAGAGGAAGGCCCATCGTTATCGGTAACGTCATACTCGAGCAGTCAACTCAACTCAACCAACTCTGCCAACAGATGCTTGCATGTGACATCAGGATTTTAATTAATCACAAAGAAGCAATGTATTTATATCCAAGTGCTGAATGGATATACATCCTAACAATAACTAAACCTTAAATGAATTAACACACTGTGTCTTGTTGCTCTTACTGTGGTTATAATGTATCAAAAAACATTACATTAGATTATTAAACATTATCAGATTGCTCGCACCCATAAAGTACAGCAGGAACTTCACAGCACACTGATCCCAATATTGCTTGAAGGCTACAAGCCAAGCGGTCGAGATGCCGTTGCACCATTTCGGAGGTCGAATGATTCTCAGTAGGAGAGAAAATGAGCCACCTCTATTTTTTACTTTGCTCTTTTTCATTTTGTTTCCCTTTACGTTGAACTTGAGTGAAATCTGTGTAACTTCCTCTTTCATTCGTCTTCTAAAAATGTCTTCTTACCTGACCTGCGTCTATTACGGCACAGCTGTAATGTGAGAGGCAGTCAAGTCGATTGGAAATTGATATATTGGTGTTTACAATGGGAAAGAGAAAGCTTGTGTGTGTGTGTGTGTGCGTGAGTGAGTGTGTGTCACCAATGAAGGCCGCATCGTCACACGGAATAAGATAATCACCTTTTCTCTAATGATGTGGCCGCTCATCGCCAGGGGCAACCGCAGCCCGCGGCACTCTGATGTTGATCGTCACCAAATGCTCGAGCGCACACAAACCCATCCAGACGCTCTCACGAGCGTGACAGCCAATTAACGAGAGGGATGGGATCGAAGAGCAGCGAGAAGGGGAGATTCAGAATCACGACATTCCTCATTGTCAGAACTCTTAGCGCCGCTTTGCTCCGATTGGCTTATTAGTGTCTAAATGTCCCTCTTTGTCCTTCTCCTCGGGGTGTGCATGCGGAGACTGTCTGACACCTACAGTGCAAATCCTAGCCTTTTTTCCTCCGCTAATTGGTACGAGATGAAGAAAAGGGCCGTTCGAATTCGGGCGTGGTTTTTTTTCGAATGGGCTTTGCCGCATTCGGGTTCCACGTCAGAGAACTCGTATGCAAAAGTGAGGGGGGGGCAGCCCTTTGTGAATTTGTGAAACCTGCATACATGTTCAAACCTATTGTTTTACCAGAGGGAAGCGTGTGAAAGAAGCACTCGGTGTGTTTTTGTACCGGGACAGTGCTGGCAAAGCTCCACCTGATTCAGGGTCTCACCTCCTCAGTCGGCAGACTCCTCTCTTGTATATTATTTACTCTGCCCTTGGATGTAAAATACCCAAGAAGAAAAGATGCATGTGCTTCCTCTGTTTTGATGCTTTCCTTCCTCCCTCATCCTCTCTGTCTCTCTCTCTCTCTCTGCCTCCTCCGGTAATTCTCGTCATTGTAACGGGGCCGTTTGATGGGGGCCACTCTTTGGATGATGTCTCCTCTTCCATGAACAGCATCTGACCACAAGAGTGTTTCTTTAAACGGTTGAATTTGAATCTCAATTAGCATTGTAGTGTAACGGCGTGAACACAAATACACACACACACACGCGCAAAAACATAAAAGCCGGCTCGTTTTGCACTGGCACTCGGCACAAATTAGACTGCGATGACACACACTTACGCACATCCACGCACGCGCACTTGAGTGGCGAAGCTAATTTGCCCGAGCTGACCTGACTGAAAGGAATAATGAGGCTTTGATGGCTTCACGCGAAGAGACCCACTCCACCATGACATCATCCGTGACCTCGCTTTGACCCCCCCTCCCCCCTCCGCCCTTCCCTCTGATTCATCTGCCCTTCCTCCTTCCTGTCGGAACCTTTCATTGGCCGAATGCCACCGCGTTGGATGAAGTGACATGTGGAAAATTGACGTCGGCGTTCTTATTTAGCTGCATTTGGGTCAATTGATCTGAAAGGGGCCGCGTGTGCTTCGGCTCTTACAAGGCCTTTACAGCACTCGGGTCGCTCATTGAACATTTTAAACGGACTTCAAGGGCGCGTTGAAAGACGGCTGAAATGATCCAATATGGATATTTTGCTCACGGAGGTGCCCTTTTGTTTCAGTGTTACGTAAGGGGCCAACTTGAAACTAGAAAAAAGACATATGTGAGGGATTTTTAGCCGCGCTTGCTGATGGTGGACATCCCACAACACTGATAACACGTTGAAGAGGGAGCTGAAGTCGAAGCTTAGATCGAAGCACTTAAAGCAGTCCAAGTGTCAGACAACTGAAATGGTTTGTGGTGTTTTTGGACAAGTTGGAGATCCAAAAGAAGTTGACATTTGAATTGAAAGTCTGTGCATTGCATGCAGTTGCACTGCCGTGACACACTGTAGTGGGAACTGAAGGGGAAGAGATGAAAGCAGTTGAAATGTCAGTGAGAGTTGAAGCCCCAGGGATGGTTTGAGTCCACTACAGTTGGAGTGACAGTTTGTATGTCAGCGGTGACAGTTTGAATTTGACTTGTCGGCCAAATAGTTTGTCAGTTGATGAGCAAAAGGCGCAGACATTTTGGTTTTCACCTCAACGTTTTTAAATTCAGTTGTTGTTTTTTTTCGCGGATCCAAAATGAAGGTCAAACCATAAACGTCGTTGCAAAAACTGCGTTTGACCTTGAGTGAAACCTGACTTGTGACTTGTGACTGTGTCGTATCCCCAACAGTCTGTCTCTCATGCCCAGAGATTGCAACACATACCACTCTGAGTGCACACAATTGCGCACACTTATCCACTCACAATGGTGGGCCAAAACAGAAATGCATCATTCATCGCTGCAACGAGTGCGCCGGCGGTATATTTGTCTAATGATCCATAATGGATTAGCGAGCTTTGAATTTGGGTAAGGAGAATTACATTCAGGGATTCACGCATGAGCGTGCGCACGTTTCAAATACAAGTCATCAAAATCCTTTCGCAAGTCTGACTGAGGATAATGAGAACGATCCTTGGTACATTGGATGCTCCTGGGCATCGTGGCGACTGCTGTGATATTCACCACAAGCAGTGCAATGAAACAATCGGAACTTGAGTCACTCTCCAGATTGTCTTCTTGTGATTAGCGATGAACGGGTAATGTTGCTTTGGTGGTTTTGTTTGGTTTTTTTGTTTTTTTTCTCCATTGTGCGCCATACTCCCATTGTTGTGTCCATACGAGAGACAGTGACACGCAGCGGAAAAGAAAGGAAGCGAGAAGAGGTTGAAGTTGTACGAGTGGAAGGTAGTGGGAGTGGTAGCAGCGGGTGAGAGACAGAGAGAGAGAGAGAGAGAGAGAGAGAGAGAGAGAGAGTGAAGGGAGAAGAAAAGACTCACTTACTCTATCCAGTTGCTGCCAAGGACTCGCCTAATGAGAACCAAGGGATCCTTCAGAGTCCAGGGAGGGAGAGAGAGAGAGAGAGAGAGAGACAGAGAGAGAGAAGCGAGAGAGAGAGAGAGAGCAGTAGATCTCTTATGAAAAATGGTCAGCTGTCAGGCGAGTACTGGAGAAGAAGCTGGCCTCTTAAGTGTTTCGCCCTGACCACAGAGATACGTGTGTTTGAGTGCACTCGTGCAGACAGTGACGCAAAGCACAGCTGCATCTCTGCACACACACACACACGAACACACACAACACACACACACACACACACACACACACACACATAGATGTGACAAAACCACATTGGTCACTTGTACGAAAACCAAGTGTAGCAGAAAGAAGACTTTTGTCCCTTTCAATTTCCCCCGCTTTAGCTTTTGACATCCATTATCGGTGCTCATGCTTTCTCTACCTTAAGTCCACCGTGCCGTGGCCTTCTCTCCGTTTACCTGCGCTGTCGGGCTCAGCGGCGCTCCCTCTCATTTATGCATGTGGTTTACTGCCAGCTTAAGAGCACCGTATCACCGGCGCCTCACCGTGTGCGGTGCAGTGTGTCTGCAGGCGCGCCCCGAGACGCACTGCACGCTGGGAGTCCGAACAGTGTGTTGTAAAATCCATCAAGGAGGGAGATGGGGGCGCTTGTTTTGCATCCAGTCACCTCTGTGCGTGCGTCTGCTCACCAGTTATTTGTCCAGCTGCTCATGTGGAGAGAATTTGACAAGGTGACACTCGTGATGTTAAAGCAGTTGGAGGGTGAACAGTATGAAGTTTCCTCTCTGATACTTTAACCGAAGTCATACCTATTTGCTCCAACGACTTTTGAAGCATCACAAAGAACACAAGTAGAAGAACTTTAACAGTTTTGCATTAAAACTTTTTCTGCTAGTGTAATTATTTATTTTTCAGTCAAGGTGAAAATGATGCTTCCCGTCCTGCAGACGGCTCTCTAGCAAATCCCTTTTTATTGGCAATCCACCACAGTTACTGCTATCTATCCCTGAATGTTTTAATCATAAGTATTACAACTGCACGGAATAATCATAATGATATTCAAAAGTGGATACCCAGTTAATTGAAAAAGGTAAAGAATTACTGTGAATAAATTGAGCGTCAGCGTCAGTTCTGGCAGGCCAGATAGTCAAGGCTATTGGCTAACACACGGTCTCATGAGCTGATCGGCTCCAGCTGAGACGCATCAGCTGATCTGGATTAGCGCACCAGCTGGTCAACACCCCCCCCCTGCTAATGGCTACACTCAAACAGGGCGTCCTATTTAAAGCAGGTTCAGCTTTGCTCCTACCTGCTTGCGGCTCGCTTCTCTGCCGCCCGCCACCTCCCCAGCTCCTCCTCGTCATGCATAACGTGGCATTTGCTTCTATGTCATCGTTGCCGCTCTGTTCATGTGGGGGAATAGCTCAGCTCACACAGTCCTAAAGCGATGTGAGCGTTCCCTAATGCCGCTGCTGTCCTCTGTCTCCCTGCTATTTCATGGTGCTCATGGAAGGTCGGAGGACTCCCTGAACAGAGCCACACGCCAAAGATTTAATTCTGAACTCATACTGGATGCATCTATCTAATAAAAATGTTTTTTTATAGTCATGCGTGTTCTTGACGTAATGGACCTGACAGAACTACATTTAGTACATATTTTCTAATCAAGTACAGAACATCTTCATCTTCAGCCATCAACGGGAGAACTGAGGCTGAACTGTGAATCAACCTGTTTACTTACCTGCACTTTGTATTTGGCTTTGGTCCTGATCCTTAACCCTCAGGGGTCGTGTAAGCCGCTTACGATTTAATGCACCCCGTCCATACTTTTGTTGGGTGAGAATTGGGCAGATCCGTGCGATTGGATGGATCCATGCCGTGTCCCTTGCTCTACTGTGTATTAGAGGCCGGTATCGGATTAACTAGATTTCTCCCCCCGCCGCCCCCTAATTTTTTTTTTATTATTATTTTTTTCTGAGAAAGCGTGACTCATTCGCTCCCCAGAGCTTTTGTCATCTCATGTGCAGCTTAACAGAGCTCCTTTCAGAAGGCGCGTTTATTGAGCCTTTGCATTTGACGTGATCTCCTCGTGACGTTCTTTGCATGATCCTTGCGGTGCGTGATGGGCATTTCGCATCGCTGTGAGTCTTCGTCCCATCGCAGAATGTCATGTGTGTGAGGATAATCGTCAGAGCGTATGGAAGGAAAACTTTAAACTTTGCTATGTTAAGCCGATGGAAATCGCCTATAGTGGTTGCAGAGCTGAAGTCGGTGTTCTGTTAACAGGATCTAATTGGAAACGGCCAGTGTTAAGAAAGTTGCTTGGGTTGTCTGTAACTAATCCTGTGGAAATCCCTGAGGAGTTAATAAGAATCTACGTGTGGTTTGCAAACGGAACTAAGCTTCCCGACTCGTTGGCTTTAGTAGTTTAGTTTAGTAGTTTTATTTTGTTGTCAAAAAGAGAAGCCCGTAAGGACTACGATCCAAACATTTCCATCTCCCCCCCTGTGGACAATCGTTGGTGCGTGTCTGGTCCTAATTAATGCCCCTGCTGCAGTCTCTCGTTAGAGATGGCGAGCGACAGGAAGTGAGGAGGGAGGGGGGCAGATAGCAAGAGGAGTATTAGGAGTATTGATTGTATTTGCAGTTCTTAAAAGCCCCCGCGTGATCCCACTTGCTCTACAGACACGCGTAAAGGGGGGGAAAAACAATTAGAGTCCAGAGAATACACCGATGTCCCGCAATGCGACATCGCAAAGGCCCCTTAATCAAGCCGTCCCGTGGGCTATGCCACTGCTCGTTCGCTCTGCAATTTGCACCAATTATTGCCCCATTAGTGAGGCCCCTGTAGTAAAGCAGATAAAAGATAATGATGCTCTTCTCTTGAGTTAGTTATCGATACAATAGGGTTGAACAAAACACCTGAAGGGGGGGGGGACAGTGATGTGTAGCCGCACTCCGTAAATCAGTGTTGCCATTTAATGACTGTGGCTTCAGAAAAAAAAAAGGGGGTAAAAAAGCGAGGGAATAATTGCTTCATTCCTTTCTTCCTTCGCTCGTCTTTATCCGAGCCGCTCTCGAGTTTGCGTCCCGTAAATCTCTGCGGTCTTGGCCCGCTGACGCTGCGTGAGGTCACGATACTGCGTGTTGTTGAAGCGAAGCCAGTGTGACACGGCGTGTGTGAGTCTGCCGAAACGGACTCAATGAGGATGTCGAGGCACCGCCGCTGAATAAAATTGAGCTTTTCAATTAAACTCACCAAAGAGCTGAAGATTTCTTGGCATTTGCTGCTGAACAAAAAGTCGTTCTTCATTTTCAGAATTGTGTGTGAGCATGACGTGACTACAAAAGTCACCAGGTGACTCTACGCTTCAGAAAACACACAGAATTTAATTCACCGAGTCACTTGATGCATTCAGCTTTAATTTAGTGTTCTTTCTATTACATTCCAGTAGAAATACTATAATCTAATGCAACGCTTTTGCCCCAGAGTGCTGCGCACACATTCTTACTGTCGCACAAATTTGTATGGATTTTGCAACTCTCGAATTTGCATTGACTTTGTCTGGCCATATCTTCCTATCGCTGTGGAGAGTTACTAATGTGCTGTATTTGCTGTATCTCAGCATCTGCAAGTAGCAACGAACTGATGGGCAGATGAAAGTGTGAGCGGTTGAGTTTGTCTGAAGTCACACACCATGTTTCAGTGTGTTTTACCTGTGTGTGTGTGTGTGTGTGTGTGTGTGTGTCTGTTTGTTTGTTGGTTGGTGATAAATTGCCCCCCCACCCCCACCCCCCGGTAGTTCCGCAGTGCGCCCCCGTCTTTGGGAACCACTGCTCCACAGTATGTTTACCCCATATGAATACTATCAACATGTGCGCGTGAAGAAGCACGCCTGTATTACACTGCACGAGTTTCACTGCACATTTGTAGACGAGGCAGCTAGCGGAGCTGATCAGTGTCCACGCTAACGGCTCTGTCACAGCCGACCTATATTAGATCAAAGCAGCTGGATCTGTGGCCTCCAGGGACGGCAAAACAGAGTTGTGTTCTAATTATCTCTGCAGCTAGCCAGCCAGCGACGCATCACACCCGCGAGCACACACACATGCTTCTACACACACACACACACACACACACACACTTGACGGAACTTGACGAGCTACAGCGGCAGACCCCCCCGTGTTGGAATGACGCGGCTACTGTGCTCGTGTCAAGCATATGCATAGTAAAACCATGCGCTTTGGCCAGGAACCAGCTCGTTTTTTTGCCTCGCGACGAGTAATCACTACGTGATGTGCAGCAAAGTTGAAATTAGGCTCGTGTTCGGGGCATTCTGGAATCGTCGGAACACATCCAGGGATCTCGTAGGCGATTTTCTTCAAACGGTTACAAACTGTGCCGATGTAGCACGAGTTGCTGTTGCCATGGAGCCGAAAACTAACACACACTGAGAGCGTGCTAAAATGTGGCACAAAATGACAGGAAGAAAACAGGCCGGGGAGCTAATGCTAACAGCTAGTAATCAAGGTCCTAATAATGGGGGGGGAGGGGGGTGACATTTAGCATTTAGCCTTCAGATCCCTGAGACACTTTGTTCTTTGTATAAGCGCATTTACAATTCCACGCACTCATTGACAAAGGTTAAGGCGGCTATGATGGACCCCTGCTGCAGCATTACTCATTTGGCGTATGTACCCTTTTCCAACAATGGTTTTATATTTTAAAGGCTAATTAGGTAGTTATTGTACATACTGGCGTCGATTGAAAAACTTACAGTGATATTTTTTGTTCAGGCGCCAGCGTTTATGTTTTAATTTCGCTTTCTTAAGTGCAAGTGATTTCACACTTTGTGCTAACTTTAGGATGTAATTGGGCGCAGCCCACATTCAATTAAGCTGCCAGCCCATTAGTCGTTCCCTCCTCTTCCTCGCCCTCCCCCGCGTCTCTTTTGCCTCTATTCCTTTCCGTCCCCAACTCCCAAACGGTTATTTGCATTGCTAGTTTATCTCTCTCCTCATATGCTCCAGTTGTCCCGTCATTTATGGGTCCAGCTCCTATAGCGCTCCGAGCATGGGAGCTGCCGCCTTAGTCACTGAAGCTTCTTGTTTCGGGGGCCGACGGGCCCAGCTGCACATTTTCCACCACATTGCATTTTCAGTCACCGCCGGGGACAATTTTACAGGTCGGAGCTCATGGGGGGTGGGGAGCGGTGCTTTTCCCATAACAGACTGGCACACTGTAGAGAAATGAAAGAGAGACCGAGCTTGACGCTTCTTTCCAGGTACAGTGGTGCTTCCTTGAATCAGCTCAGTTTCAGCACTTCCCTGATCTTGTTTTTTCTCCATCTTTCTGCACAGTGACGGAGAGCAAAGATATTCAGCCGGCGGTTTTTCTTCCTGACGACATGGAGCACCATTTCCTGATGAGTCTGTGGTTAGTACAGTTTACGCACGTGCCAAAACATGCATACACACGCACACAAGTGTAGTTCTTGCGACTCGCATATAAACACCACTGCTTGTGCATGTGTGTCCTTGAAATCCATCCCCCTGCAGGAGGAGTTCATAAGGGTTCCCGGTGGAACCTTTCAGGGATTAACTCACGTCACTGAGGTGCGGATCAAGAGTGAACCACTCTTTGTTCTCTCTTTCTCAGACTCTAGTATTGTATTTGATGTGATAAGAAGCGGTATTGAGCTTCTCGCCGTAGTTTCAGAGGCGCAGTCCACACTCATGGCTGCACACAGCATACGGCTGTTTGAGTTGTGGCCTTTTCAAAGGTCTCGTAGGGATATTGGCATCGATGCGACACAGCTGGCCTTTTATTTTTGGTAAATGACCTAGGGAGGGAGTAATACGGAATGATAGGAGAGAAAGATATCAGACGAATAAAGCTGGCACAGTAGTAAAGTAAAGAATAGCGAGCAGGGCCGACTGATTCTGCTGGCCCGAGGTTGTACTACTATTCTTAGCCTCAGTCCCCTCTTTCCCTCCCTCTTCTCCCTCTTCTCCCTCTTCTCTCCCTCCTTTCCCTTGAGTCTTCTATCACCGCTCTGACGCCAGCGCTCTTCAGTCCATCTGGTGTCTGGAAGCTCTCTATATATCTAAATACACTTCCTCTCCTAATTGTCCAAAACCACTTAACCGTCTCCCATCCATCTACCTAGCATCCCGTTTTCACTTGGTTTGTTTATTCCTCCCCATTCACCTATTCATCCATCACCTCCTCAGCTGGTGCAGTCATACATCACTCATTTTTTATTTTCTTCTCCAGATTTGGATTCACCAATAAATTTGGAATTCAGAAGTGTCCACTCATTCGTAGCTGGATAGAGGTAGAGTGTCGGGACGAGAGTTGACGTTCTGCATTAGTTAAGTCACAGAGTTATCAGAATGTGGTGGTAAGACCACTTGAAGTGTGCTTGCAGTGATGTACTTTGTCCGTCATTGCTGTCTGCAGGGCAACTCACCTCACAAGGAAAAGAGCAGGTGTAAATAATGAATGAACAGTCTGCTCTGGATTCCATTGAGCTGCTTCAGGCCAGTGGTACCGTGCCTTCACTGTCACAACCTACCGGTACGCTTATCATCAAATACATGAGCGAAGATACACAGATGCTACAAAGTGCAGGCGCCTCTGCAAAATGTCTAATTTCTTTTTTGTTGCTGTTAAATGTCATTCTCTTCCTTCATTCATTCAATTCCTTCAGCTTGTTTCTAGTTTGCTTAATTTAACAACATTATACAGCACATCGAACGCCTCAAAAGCCTTTCAATTCTCACCATGTCTTGTGAGGTTTTATTTTTTGCAGAGATCCGTCGCCTGCTTTTTACCCATCACTCAAGTTCCACTTCCAAATGGATGTCTGCACGTGGGTGTGCATTCATTATTGCAAGCATGTTTACTTACTTGTCTACATGTCTCCTGGCGTTCAGCATATGGTTTCTGAGAGAGTAAATCTTCGAAAAGCAGCTTTTTGTCGCACCGAAGGACAGCATCTCATTAGGAACACATCAGGATTTGGGTAGCTGCGTGTGTGTGTGTGTGTGGCTGACTGAAGTGAGCCTGCAGGAGAACGGGTTATCAATCGTGTTTCTTGATTATCTGCAGTGAACCGTTTCAGCGGCAGATAAAATAATTAAAAAGAGAATCGCGCTCTCCACATCAGTCAGGCCAAAGTCCTTTTAGGCGAGTCATGCCACTCGGCCGCCATCCTGGCAACGCCTCCGGGCAGCTATTTCGGACTAACAAGACCAGCCTCCCCATTTACGTCTCTATCCAGAATGCCGGTGTTGTGCCCATCGTCTCCGCTGTCGCAAAACCTCAACTGTGCGCATGCGTCAGTGGAACCAGACAATAGGCTTAAATGTTTCCCGGCTTGACCGTTAAAAAGCAGGTGATTGGCTTTCCAGCGGGAGGGGCGGGACATGTGCATACAACCGCCATCTTTGCCGTTACGGGTTTTCCTGCGGGAGTTGTATTGAGGATTGAGGAAGTGGCATGTCGCCTTAGTAAATAGTCTCCGGTCAGGCACAGCAACCCCTTTCTCGCCAACTGAGGCCTGATAGATGAGTGATGTCATTTGACTGATAGTTTTGCGTCTCGGTCTCCAGAAGACAACAAACTTTACTTTGGTCATTAACGATCCAGGATTACGTGATTCTCCAGGTCAAACCAGTTATTTACTCGCCTGCTTCTTCTTCTTCTTCTTCTTCTTCTTCTTCTCCTTCTTCTGAGCTGCACAAACAAAGGGCCATCTGTCACTGTCGAAACCTCTAGCTGCTGCTTTGTGTAAGCTGACAGGAAGATGGACACAATGGAAGGGACGCGACAAAAAGGCATGTCGTAAATGTGTCATCGCCATCCAACCACGGGGCTCCCGTACGTCTTTTAAATAAAGTATTGTGTCGTTGAGTTGAGTTCACAGCAAAGGCCAACAACTTTAACTTGAATGCTAAACAAAACAAACTATCAATCGAATTGGCATAAAAACTTTTGGTGAGAAATTGTCTCGTACATTGTCACTCATAATTCTGATTGTATGTTCCCCTGCATGTTCCCCCCCCGCGCCCCCCGCACCCTCCCCACACCTCCACTCCCTCACTCCAAATGATTTACGAGTATCTTTTATCAATGTTGAAAGCTGGACTCCTCTGTTCTGAACAACTCGGTACAAGTCCCTGTGTATATGACATTGAAAGACAAGAGGGCAGTGAAGAATAGGAACTCAAACTCGCGTGTGTGTGTGTGTGTGTGTGTGTGTGTGTGTGTGTGTGTGTGTGTGTGTGATAGATAAAAAAAAAAAGCGGGAAAGAGAGATAGAGAGAGGCGGTGACAGCACCGGCCTTCATATGATTTAATCAGAGCCATCCATCAAATGTGAATAATTAGACAGCGCCATGGATCGCGTGACCGGCGGCCACCAGTTGGAACACACACACACACATACACACACACACGCTCATTCGCAGCCATCTCTATTTATACCCAAACACCCCCACGGCCCCAGAACAAGAGAGGCGTGTCCTCAACACTGAATTGGGTTCAACCCCCCCCCGTCTCTCCGGTTGCACTCATCACCGTTGCCGCTGTTGCCAAAAATGTCAGACGTAATCATCCGGCGGTAGAGCTGGAACTGTTTTTTTAGTTGGATCTCTGTCCGGCAGGTTGGGAGCGCTTCGTGGTCAATTAAGTGTGCAGAATGAGATATTTTGGTGCCCCCTCTGGGCCCCGGAGGTAGCGCGGCTCGTCCCTCATGCGGAAGAACGGCGGATCGCTGTAGTCCGCGTCGAGGTGAAACATCTCGTCAGCAGTTGGTTGTGGATTGTCGTGGCCACACTGAAGTTTTACACCAGAGACGTCTGGTTGTCACCAGACCGACCGGGTTCAGATGAACGGGCTGTTTGCAGTCTGAGCATGTAGTGCAGGGAGCATTTAGCTTGAAGCAAAACTCTGCAGCTTCACGTTTCATGGCCCAGAGAGTTAAACTTATTCCACGATCATTTATTTTTGCTGCAGGTCCTCCACGTAAAAATGTGTTTCTAACATCTCTCGTGTAATGAGACCTTTTTTGCATGCTTTCTGTTTGCTTTGTGTAAACATATTACACTTTTTTTTTTATTATCTTGATGTACATGCATTGCAAAAGTGCATACTGCCTTTACTTGTAAGAATAAGGGCTGTTTAGCCATGTCGAAATTATTTAAATTGCAACCCTTCTCTTTAAAGCTAATTTCCCTTCATCATAGTGTGTGAATGCTTAATATATAAAAGCCACTCCATAATGTCCCAATTTCACGCACAACGGAGGATGATATGTGACGAAGATTAGCAGTAATCCTGTTAAGATGTCATTTTTTGATTGTGTTCACTTAATCAACTAACAAGACTGCTTTTCAGCTTTGATTGATCCTGTTTTGATGGTGAGTTTGTGTTTACATCGATTTGATGAGGGGGATTTGGGCGGATCCGTGGGCTCTCGTAGGATTTCAGAACAATATTGCCTAATGAATGTGCGCATGTTTTAATGAACGCAAATCGCAATGAATGCGTGACCGTGTTTAGACACTGAGGGTTAATCTTGTGCAGCAACATCAGTCTTTCCCTCCGTCTGCTGCATAAGACCAGCGAGGCGTCTCCTCCGCTCCTCACACCTTCTCACGTGGATCACGCAAACGAGTGGAAGCTGAAAACTTCTTCTCTTTCATATCCGCTGCAAACGTTTCACCCATCTTCTCCTCTCTCTCTCTCTCTCTCTCTCCACCTCGCACTCTGCGAGGAGCACAATCACGCGTGAGAGTTTAAAAAAAGCCGGCGAGAGAAAAATCACATCCTCGTTTTGTCATCATCACCTTATCAGCCGCGATCGGTCTCGCTGCATTTGATTTTCAGCCGCCGCTCAGTTGTTGGTGCAGGTAATAAGAGGGGTGGAGCGTGAAACAGATCGGATTCGTCACAGAAAGCAGCTGGTGAAGTGAGGTAGGTGCACTTCTGATGCTGTAAAACGCAACCTTCCACACTCTGTGTGTGTGTGTGAGTGTGTGTGTGTGTGTGTGTGTGTGTGTGTGTTTTCACACATACGTGACTGTGTCTCGGGGGACGTAGTTGCAGTATTTATGTTCCCCCCGGTGACCCGCCTTGCCAGTCACAGCTGAAAACAACATGTTCTTGAAACACCACAACTCACACACGCACACGCACACGCACACACACACACACACACACACACACACACACACACATACACACTCACCCACTGGACACAAACACTGAATGACGTAGTTGTTAAGTGACTTGAGTGAGGGTGTTTAAAAAATACTGTTTCTCTTTGATTCAGGCATCAGAAATCAGAAATACACTCGACTGCAGCAGCATCACAAAAGTTCAGACAATAAGCTTATTTCCAAGACGAACTACATTTATTTTTCCATCATTCCTATCTTCATTTCCTTTCACATCTTTCTGTTGACTCCATGAAGGACTGATGTCAACTTCAGGTACTTGCATATTACCTTGAATAATAAACTGCTGTTGGTATCAACTTGGCGTAATACAAGATGCACCTGATGAAACGAATCCATTGCCGGGTTTGCCCGTCAGATCCACATATAAAACCGCAGCTTAAACATATAACAGATAGATAGATGGATAATAGATGTTGGTTAGCAATGGCACGTGGTTACTAGACCGTAAGCATGCATGAAGCAGATTGATTTTGGAGTATTTTAGTTTCAAGGTCATTTTCATGATATTTATGCAGTTTTCAGTACGCATCTCGTTGTAATCACCTTAAATATGAATTATATGAGGGAAAATAAGACATGTGAAAAACAGCGCGACCAGATAAACCTCTTATTTTGGAGAAGACACAGAGGGAATCGGTAAGAGGGTAAAAAGAAGGCCCTTGCGTTTGACGGAGAGGGGTAATAAAGCGTAGATGCATCACTGAGCTGCCAGCCTCTCTGACACTTCCCCGCTCCTCTCTTACTTTACATTCCATCCCGTTTGCCTCGTCACCACACTCCTCTCCCCACACTCCACTTTCTCCTCTGATTTAAAAAAAAAAATGTTTTTTTTGCAGATGACAATAATTGGTTTGAAAACAGGAGACAATGGGATACGAGGATTACGCCCTCCACCACTACAATCACTGCATTCTGCCCTCCGCTTCCTGTGATTGGCTCTCTCGCAGACAGTAACTCTGCTTTGCCCTTTTTTTTTTTTTTTCAGTCCTATATTTCATAATTGCCGGTTGGCCTCGTCCCCTTTTCACCCTCTTCATTCCTTCACCCCTCTCCAAATGTCTCCTTTACCCACATGAACTTCACCACGCGCGCACACACACTTTCTTATCATCTCTTCTTTTATCTGGGGGGGGGGGCTTTGTCTGACCCCTGTTCTCCTCGTCTTTGCTCATATTTTCCCAAAGAGCAGCAAGACGAATACCCCCCCCCCCCCACCCCCTCTCTCCGTGAGGATCAATCTCCTGCCGAGAGAGGAAGTGACGTGACTGACAGGCAGAGAGAGACTTCTGTGAAATGACTTTTGATTAAACCCTGTGACTGATGTGATGTCATCTTTCCAAGGAACCCATGGACCTGTGACAAAGTGATGCAGGGAAAATGGAACAGTGAGGGCAAAGGCGGGGAGGGGCGGGGAGGAGGAGGAGGAGGAGGAGGAGGAGGAGGAGGAGGAGGGAGATACGAAACGGGTGGGAGAGGTGTGAGGGGCTGAAAGGAAAAGAATAATGGAACTTCACCGGCCGAGATCCCTTCAGGCCGAGTGGCGGAGAAACGTCAAGATCCGTTGTTCCGCTCCTCCTCTGGGACGCCGCGTCTTCACGTCCGTCCTCTCCCACTCTCCATTGCTCCGGCTAATCATTGCCGCTTCTGTCGCTCCCCTCCGGTGAGGGGGCTCTCACTTTGGGCTGTAACCGCCGCAGCTCATGGGATAATGGCTTGTAAACGGTCCGGTCCGGGGGGGGGGGGCCCACTCGTGTGCGTAAAGCTGAGGGCGAGTAATCAGTCGCAAAGAGGCGTGCGGCTGTGTTCCCGTTCCCTCTGATTGCAGTCATGCAAAATGTCTGCCCGTTTTGAATTGTGTGCGCCTTCAGTACTTCCCGTGGTTTTATGGTACACCATCTAATGCTTTATGGGCGTCATGTGACGTTACGTAACCCCCCGCGTCGAAGGTTGGATGCCACTTAAAACCGGTATCCGTCTGTTTGATGATACAGTAACGGGAATGCGACCCCCCCCCCCACCTCCAGAGTGTGTGGCACCATGCTGCTCCCTCACGGTAGTATGAATAATAGAGGGATCCCGTATGTGTCAGCTTGTAAAACTAGATCACCAACTGTGGGCCTGAGGAAGCTCTGCAGGCCTGAGGGTTCCCTTCAAGGAGGGGGGGGGGGGGGGGGGGGGCAACACAAGCAGGCCATAGCATCTCAAAGAAAAGCACACTTTCACCATCAGAATTTATTCTTTAAAAAAGACCCTCAGGAGTTGGTAAGGACCACCGCTAAGAAGAAGTGATGAAAATAACTCAAATGTCTCCGCTGGACAGAAATAGGACTCCATAGGAATGATTGACTGTGTAATAGTCCACAGTGCGTTGGTGATATTAGTGCACCCTGCATAATCACAGATCCCTCCCCGTCGTTTTCAACCATATTCATTGTAATAATAGAAAACATTGCGTACGGAAAGGAATCTGCTCTACATGTTTTTTTCTTTTCCCGCGGTGGTGAAATCTAAAGAATATATAAGGGACCAATTTGTGCTGCAGTACCTATTTCTGTACTTCAATCATTGGAACCCGCAGATTTTAGACCGGCTGTCTGCCAGTTGAGTGTTTTGGACTTTTTTGGAAGAGCTTTTGGGGAAGAGCTGCTCCCGTTTGTCTCTGTGCGGACACAAGCCGGCCATAGATTCGTACCGACGGCACCCACACAACAGTTGTATCAATATCGCTGTGAAAGAAATGGCAAAAGTATCTCCTGGAGTATTGCATTCAGTGTCTTAAGCGTCTCAGGTCGCAATGACACGGCAACACCTCCCACCTCGGCGGCCCAGTCGGGCTGCTCCGCTGCACATTTGTTCCTTGCAATAGTAACCGAACATTGGGCAGCGACATGGCCGTGTCCGTTCCCTCCTCCCCTCTGTCGGCGCCGAGGTTTGGGAGGTTGCGTTTGCTTGTTGAGATGTGCTCAGAGCAGTCCAATTTCACAGCTCTGTCTCAAATGAGAGCTGGAGCAGCATGAGGAGAGCGGGGACGGGAATTGAAAGGCAGTGGCGCTACATCTCTCTTATATTTGAGTGTGCATTTGTGTAAGCCCTATTTAAGGACAAATATTGAGTATTGTTGCGCAGTTATGGTCATTTTTGGGGAAAACTCTGTGTCGTTATCTGCAAACGAATGCGTGATGAACACGGACGACGGTGCTCGCTCTCAGATTGTCTTCGCTTCTGTAACCATACGGCACATAAACTGCCCCAGATTTGTCCGGGAATGTGTTTTGATCTCCGCGTTTCTTTCGATCAAAGCTCTTTACACAAATCAAGATTGAAATACCTGAGCGAGAGCAGAAAAATATAATTTTAGCCACATGAAAGAACTTCATTATGCAAGGAAAGGTACATTAGAGTCCTGGTTATTTTAGACTTGGGTGCACATTGTTCTTAAAGTTTCAACTGCCAACTTGAATTCTTCGATCAGCGATCAAAAGTATGTAATCATATACAAAAGATACAAGAATCCGCAGGCTCAAGCTGGTATTACAGTACAGTATTATTACATTATGGTTTAATACGGTTACCAGCGAAATTACATATAGTAGGTAAATAGCTGCCTTTCAGCACAAAATAGTTGTAGCATTGGGTCTCCTTGCAAGATCTCGCACCATCTCGCTCATTCACATCGCTCATGACGTCCACCTTAAAAGCTTGCGTTGCCCGAAACCGATCGTTTGTGTGGTTTCCGGTCTTTTTTTTTCGGCGATCGGCACCGAGCTACAAACTAACGGTCGCGCAAAAGCAACTGTACATTATCGCTGAACAATGCGCACCCCGTGACTCTCTCTCAACCAATCACAACGCTGGATTTCATCTACCCTTATTGAAACAACAACATGATTGTTTCTGCTTTTTGTAACGTTTTTGTAAAAATTCTTTTTTTTACCCATCTTGACATCGTCTTTCTCTCTCTTCATTGTGTTGCTGCGAATCAACGAGCGATTTTTTAGGACATCTAACTGGGTCTGAATGAATGCTTTTGGCTGCAATAGGCGAGACAGGGGGGGGGGGGGGGGACACACACAGAGAGAGCGAGGGCGAGTCACGCTGCATAACTCAGAGCGGATGGGAGATTATGTTCCATCTGTGTCCATATCCCGGTGGTCCTGTCAGAATTGATCCACAACCCCTTGACCTTTTCAGACACTCGGGGTGCTTTCCGTCCGCTCGGTCGTGCGTGGCGTGTTAGCGCGCAGCCATGTGGGTGTTTGCATTCGTCCGTGTGTGTGTGTGTGTGTGTGTGTGTGTGTGTGTGTGTGTTGAGCATGAGTCAGCCGGCCGCTCACTAACCTTTGCACTGGATTACAAAGTGCAGGTCGGACACGCACAACTTTTTTCTTTTTTTTTTTTCCTGCCATTATTTCGTTGTCACTCAAACTAAAAGGTCAAGCATTTCTGCTGGGACGTCAAGGGTCGTTGGTCGTACATCCACTACATGAATAGGTCATGTGAAGTTAAGGGAAAAATACATAAAGCAAGGTTTTTGTGCAAGGCCAAAACTTTTGCAACATACCATTGAGCTTTACATACCCAGGCCAGACAACCTGCAGATCTAACGTGGTGCTGGTGAACAGATCATGCGACCACTGAGACTCACGTTTCCAGCTTTTACTCTAAGAGCTTGCTAATCTTATCATTTGGAGAACAGATATCTGACCAAAAAAAAATAGATCCCTGTGCAGGAGGAGGCGTGGTGGTATCCCCCCCCCCCCTCACCCCCGCTTCTCTCCCGAGAACTGGGATGATGACAAACGAGGTGACCAATCACGTCCGATGTGTTGCTGCCTTTTTTCACGAGACAGATGTTGCGAATGATGTCGTCCTCATCAAGTCCGCTCGTCCGATCAATGTAACCCAATCTGAAGCGGGCTCGACTTTTGATTAAAAGCGTGTCTCCGCCGCTCTTCAGTGCTTTCTCTTTTTTTACCAAAGCTTTACCAAAAGGGATCGCAGGATCCTTTAGAGCTCCATCAACACCGGCCACGAGTGGATCGGTGTTTACGAAAGGAAAACGCATAACGATATTAATTTTACACACCATTACGTTGAAGCTACTTGGGTGAAGAAATTGTCGTCTCAAAGGAGATTATTATTGCTTTTTAATTTGGAAATACTACAGCTTTATCAGTCCCACGTTCCCCGATACGAAGCGACCCGTTGGTGGTCTCATACCAGCGTTGCATATATTGCTCCTGATCATTAGTGGAGAATTACGGTCTGACCTTTAGATTCTGCCTTGGCTTTTTTAATAAACATTATTCCCTCAGAGAAAGATGTACCTCTGGCTCATGAAGGCCCTGCGTACCCTTTTTACCTCCATTCAATCCGTCCATTAGTGTGACATGGTGGGTTAAAGGGCAAAAACAACTATTTCTTTGTCTCAGGAGCGGAATAATTCATTTAATATAAACGTTAATGAGACTTGACATTTACGTCCATCTGTATTGTATATTATTTCCATCCCTCCTTTATGTGCTGTGAAATACAGCGGCGAATGTGTGTTGTTGTTGTTGAACACAAGTACAGTTAAACGGCTCCGAGGGATGAGCTTGAACTAAATGACATTCTCCCCGCAGTTGGGACGCCCGACTACAAAGTGCGACATGAAAGGCCGGGCGCGGCCTCGGCTCTCACACATCAAACGGCGCGCAGGCAGCGCCGAGCTGCGCTCTGATCCTCGAGCAGTCGAGCGTGAGAACGAGCCGGTTTGGTTTGGCGGCACCTTAAATCTCTGACTCTCAAGGTCCCGAGCAAATTCTCCCGCATCTTCGCTCCCGGGCCCCCGTCTCTCTCTACCTCTCTCTCTCTCTCTCTCTCTCTCTCTCTCTCTCTCTCTCTCTCTCTCTGCTTCTCAGCTTTTTGTGGTTTTATCTTTCTCTGATTGACTTCAGATTTTATTTTGGCGCCGCGCGTCACAGCTGGCCGAGGAGTTAAGGCCGCTAAGGGTCGGTATTGATGTGATGAGCCCAGATCGTTCCGCTTTCACGCCGCCCTTGAAACTGAGTGGGGTTGCGCCGCGGATGCCTGTACTGTGTACATATACACAGTCTAAAAAATGTGCATGACCAGTCAGACAAGGTTATGGCCTCTGTGTGTGTGTGTGCGTGAGTGTGTGTGTGTGTGTGTGTGTGTGTGTGTTGGGATGGGAAACGCTGATATTTTCTAAACTTCTGCCTGCTTGTGATTAATGCGGCGATGAGAATTGTGCGCTGGCAAGCTGCTTATTCTGATTAGAGCGACAAGCTTCCTGCGAGGAGCCGAACTGACGAGGCTCGTGAACCTCAACACTGGACTTTCCTAACACACCTGCACCTTTTTTTCTGCAGTGTCTATCTACAGCTTTAGTTTGTGGTCACAACATGACTTTCAGCAGTCAGTTATGCCATAATTAGGCATTATTGAGCTAAATATTTTTAGAAATTTCCAAATGCATCTTTCCTTTCCGCACACGAAAACAAATCAATTTGACCAAAGCACACGTGTGTTATTTTCGGATTGGTAATGTGTGAGCACTCATTGTTTATTACGCAATGAGCCAGCCTCCCTGCGTCAACCCTCATCCCTGCTCTGGTACCCGGACCACGAGTTCACACAAGGCAGTGATGAAGAGGCTCATCTACATTCGTCATATTATTATTAGTCCGTCAACAAACCAAAAAAAAACGGTGCAAGAGTTTATATTGTTGGACAATGTTCCTGTCGGATGATTAAGATGTTAACAGGTGGAAAAAAAGAAGAAAAAAGCGAGGGGAAACCATGGCACAGAGATCCACTTCCAGCAGCAGGCAGGATTTTAGTAATCCGATTCCAGGCTAGCAAAGCTAGCGACGACGCCCCCGGCCGAGACGCATCCCTCCAAAATCAGCCGCAAACCCAAAGTCGCATCAGACGCTCTCTAACTGTAGGAAAACAGAAATAAAAGAATCTCGATGCGGATAGCAAACATAAAATGACGAGGTGGAGAAACTGGAGGAACTCGTCGTCACGGCGACGTCCGGAGGATGAGCTGCTCCGCGCGGCCTCGATGAAGCGGACAACCAGCCGAGCCGGAGGTGGCGATGAACCTTCCGCATCAGCTGGTGGAGGATCCGAGCGTTGTGCTCGATGCTCCATCCCTCTATTGTGTAAAGGAAGCACCGTCCTAAAATATGACACAAGTTCTTCCATGGATCATATTAGAAACTAGATTGTCCTTGTTGGTCTGGGGTTCAACGGTGGGGTTTAAAAGTGGATTCAATGTTGACTGAATTATTAATGATCCGTCTTGTTATTAATATTTTCAGCACAAATACAGAGCTGTGTGAGTCACATACAACTTGGTGGACTTTTTGTGTGTTTCCTAACTGAGAAGAATTTTCTTTTTAATTTGTGATGAATTAACTTCCCTCCCTTCCCGCTGCCTTCAACCTCGTGGCAGGTTTCAAGCCATGATGTGAAGAACATAAACACAGCAGGGTGGCTTAGCTGCAAACAATGCAAACCATTGTGTTGCAGTTGGACATGAATTCATTCAAGTAGGGCCTTAGCTTTGGATTTGGGTCACATCTTTCAGCACAATGTACAATAATACATATTTTTCTTTATCTGGATGGATCAGGCTTCCATTTTAGAGAAGAAAAATATATACATATATATATATATATATAAGCCCTGTGTGTCTGTTGTCTTTTGTCACGTCATTGATGTAGTTAGTGTCTTCTGTAGAGAGTGCCTTAGTCTTGTTCCTGATCCTCCAATCCTCAGATCCTGACCCTTGTTTCTGCCTACCTGTTTTTGGAAATCCTGAGTTTGCCTTTTTGACTATTAGAGTCCCTATTTGTTTGAAGTCTGCGTTTGCGTCTCCCCTCCTTTCGGTCCACCTGCACCGGTCCTGACAAGACGTTTGCAGAAGACTGCTCGGCTCCTCCGCAAATGTGTAATTTTGAGTTGAAGTGGATTTTCATAGCGCTGTTTTGCTCAATATAGCTGTTCCCTCTGCGTAGGAAGGCTTCCTCGGCGTCTAGCTCATCCGTTTCCCACAGATGGCTTGTCAGTCAGTATCCAACTCGCCTCAGGAAGTTTTACAAACGCGTGTCTCTCTAAGTCCTCATAACTCCCTGCGTTTCTCTCTGATTATGAATATATCTCTGAGGGCTCACGGATGTCCTCCATCGTCGCCATTGACTGTTAGTGGACGGATAATCCTCGCTCGCTCACTGACTCATTCAGACACACACACACAGATTCACACTCACTGGGTAGGCTTGTGAAGCTGTTGGGCTTTTTTTTTCTTTTTTTTTTTAATTCCTGAGCAAACAGGCCAGGATTTTAAGAAATGATAGTTGGTGAAAAGAGACTGAACGCCACTGTGCTTTACACATTAAGACTGCAATTGTGTTTGAAACACTGTAATCATATGCGCATTATCTTCCATTACTGCGAGTCAGACAGGTAATCAAGGGGCCGTCTCCCTGAATTCGCTCCTCATTAGCTCTCGTTAGGGTTTTCTTCCACACTCCGCTACTTCCATCATGCGGATTATCTGTGGATCGGAAGTTGGGAACAAAAGACTTCTTTGAGAAAGCACCAACAGACCTCATTTATCAAGTAAACATGCGGCACAGATTTAATTACCACACTGTGCCGAGATCATTTTCACTTTTTCACTCTAAATGAGGCATCCGCTGCATTGTAAATCCACGACCTCTTGACCTTGAAGGCTGAAATCGTTCACGTCGGGGAGGAGGTGCGGCTGCCGTGCACACGGCGTCCCGTTCGGCCCGCGAGGAACGGTTGCGCATTCTCGGTTTGAGCTCGAGGACGACGACGTTTTAAACATTTAGGACGGACTGGTTGTGTAATTGGCCAGTAAAAAGGGGGTCACACTGTCTCCGCCTCGTTAGTTGGATTCTGATTATCTGGTCTGCTCGTCTACTAATTGAATTGGGGTGTGCAATTGAATTGCCAGCAACTCCTTATTTCCAAGACTGACTGGAGGATTGTTATATATTGTGCCGACAGTTCTGAACAACACAGCGAGATACAGGATTGTTTTTTTCAGGTCTGTCTTTAAACAACCTTCCTCTGCCCGTTAATACATTAGAAACGTTTTCTGTTGACGAACCAGGCGCTGTACGGACACAATAGAAGCCTCCGGCACAAGACGTATCAATCTACTAGGAATTTACATTTAGTGGGTAACTTGTTTTTTTTTGTTTTTTTTTAAATGTCACAACTTATATTGTAACATTTACACATCTATAAGATGTCATTTTATTGTGCCTGAAAAATGGCAACCTACTAATCCTCTCATTGATGCTAGTTGAGAAGAGCATCTGTACATTTTTTTTTTTTTTCTAGATATTACTGCAGACGCTACACGCGAAACCCAAAGGACTCCCGCTGCATTATTCATCACGTAGAACCTGCAGTAAAAACCGCTCTTTGACAACTTTATTACATCTGCAGACTCATTTTCATTGTCTGTGACAATTTTATCTCACCAACATTTTATGCAACCGGCAGTTTTTCATCGCCGTTAAAAATCCAAAAAAGCCCCTGCGAGCCGCTAACAGCAAGTAAAGCGCGTCGTTCCCTCCTCTCCGCCATTCGAATCCTCCCGTTCTACTTCATTGACTTGATTGAAAAACCTAAAACACACAAACTTCCTGTAAATTTCGCCCGAGGCTGCTGCTCCATTGGGGGGCGATGTTGCGGGAGAGGCTTCCTTTCACTGCCAATTCTACTAGAGTTTCCACAATCTGTAGTTTTTTAAGGACATCTCAAAGGTGGAACTTGTGCCGGTTACCACAGTGGCTTGATTAATGAGGGCTGGTATCAGCGCTGATTAATGAAGTCTTCATTATCTTCTGTTTTCCTGCTCCCGTCTATTCCCGCTCTCATGTGGTCTCATTGTTTTGCCTGGTTAGATCGTGACGATTATGTCCTGCACGCTGAGACGGGGAACAATAGCGCAGCACCTTATTCTCTTCTCCACCGTGAATGACATCTGAATGTCACTCTTTTTCTGTCATTATCTCTCTCTCTCCCGTTTTCTGGGAGCAATTCTCATTGATTCTTAACTCTGAATGGCGACTGGGACCTTTGCATTCTTTTCACTGCACCGGGTTTGTGGTTTCAAATGCCTTATTTTAATGTCCGATGTCTTTTTTTTTTGTTAAGGAACAGTGGTTGTAATGCTACACGGCAGCATGCATATTCTATTAGTATCTATTACAGAAATAAAATTACCTTCAGTTAATTTGATTAGGATGATATTAGGCTATTAGAAGTGTGCAGCGCTGTGTGCCGAAAACAAATTGAGTGAAAAGGAATTATACATTCATGCGGCGCACAGCTGCATGGGCTGCTTTTTAAGGCTATTTTCCTCCTTTGCTATTC
Organism: Apeltes quadracus; assembly: GCA_021346845.1. NCBI lineage: Eukaryota > Metazoa > Chordata > Actinopteri > Perciformes > Gasterosteidae > Apeltes > Apeltes quadracus. Next base: position 11,824,239 of record CM037926.1, read on the forward strand.
CATCTTCCTCTCTTTCCCTTTTTTTGGCATAGTTTTCACACAAAAACATTACAATGATAACAAATTCAACAGATATGAATATGTAGAGAGATGAATTTTGTTGTATTTTGGGCCGGCAGTGCAGCACAATAAGCGAGGCAATAATAGAAGTCCATAGATGCCACTAAAAGCAAAGTAGGCCGAGCTTCATCTTTTAATCTTTTGGCGGCTTGTAATGTTCATTAAATGAATATCAGACGAGCAAGTCTAGATAATCTAATCAAGACAAAGATCTGCCGACGAGCGTCCCGACAAAATGCCCGTTGCTGCCGGCGTGGCTCCAGGCAAGTTCATCTTTTGGTTCATTACCTTGGACCAGATGGAAACTATTACATAATAATAATATAGTGATAATTAATAATTGAACATAAATGACAAATTAATGCCTGCGGGCAATAGATTAAGAAAGCGCAAAACCTTTCACGAATGGCACCAACGTCCGACGTGTATCTTTGATATCCCGTCTGGCTTCGGTGTCAGAATGCTCAAAAACCGACGTCAAACGGAGAAGTGAAAGAGCAGCGAGTCAGCCAGAGGTCCTGGCTGTGTTAAAACGAGGTGTGTGCCACATCTGCGAATGACCTGCACGCTGTGAAGGTTCCTTCCCCCACCTCCCTTAAGCCATTAAAAAAAAAAAAAGAGGTGTGCTCACATCGTGTTTGGTCAAGAGGGGGGAATGCACCAGGCTGCTTTCCCCGTTCTTAATTCAAATCCAGTCCCCGAACCGTGCACGACATGCGAGGGGAATAACCTTCCAATCAACTCGGGGGGGGATTGTCATTTGGGGCTGAGATAAATTGGAAAAAGGAAAACGAGAGCAAGTCCCAAAGATCGAGGGGGGCCGCCGAATCGACGAGCTGACTTTTACAGAAGGCTTCGATTCCATTTCAGCGATGGGAGTGATATTAAATCCTCCTCCATCTGTTCAATAGTTCAGTACTCCAGTTATCATCAGTTTGTTCTTTAATGAGGAGTCGCGCAGGAAGAGAAGAAGAGAGACTAAACGGTGAATGGGGGTTTTCTACTTGCCCCGCCCCTTTCTGGTCCTTTGACCCTCTCAAAGCACCTTAGCACCATATCATTCACACCCATTCACGCACTGATGACAGGGGCAGCCGCGAAAGGTGCCGCCTGCCCCTCAGGATTTAAGTCATTTGCACACCGTATAGGCACATAGCCTCCGGGGCCAATTTTGGGGTGGAGTGTCTTACCCAAGGACACGTCAACGATGACCGGAGCGAAAAGGCAGAAATCCTGAACCCACAAAACTGGGATGGGCATCATAATAAAAAAAGGGAGTGAAATAGAAGGAGAGGAAAGCAATGGCGTGGACGTACCTCTGCCTTGGCTTTGCCCCCCCAGAGCAGCTTCACCACGCAATCCCACATCAAAGCGCTGCACGCAGCCACACACATGCATTATGCAAATGCTCGTATACATTTTGCATTTGTACATCATTTGCATTTAAAATATGCTTACATTTTTGTATTTCAAACGCATTCAACTCAAACACACGCGAAACTGCTGGTTTCGAGGGGGGGGGGGGGACGAGCCGAGCCGAGCCCGGTCGTCATCAGGGATCCCAGGGGGACCAAACCGCAATCCCTCTTTCTCTCCCGTGGCGCGCATGAACACCCGTGTGTGAGATTCATGCAAAAAAGCGCTCCACGCGTAGTAACCCAGATCGCAGAGTAACCTAGCAACACTAGATTGAGCCGGCTAGAGGAGTACGTGCGTCCGGCCCTCTGCCCGTCTGTGATTTGCATCTGCGCAAACAGCTGCAGTCGGCGTTCGGAGGAGTTGAGAAGTGGCCGTCTGCGAACGGGAAAGTCCTGAGTGAAAGCCGGCAGCGATCCATCACATGGCGCCATGTTAGTTTGTGAGTTACTTGTTTTTTTTTCTTATTGCTTAAGTTTAATTAAGTATGCCTTGATGTGATGTGTCAACTCAAACACTTCATCGAGTTCTTTCTTGGATACGGTATTTGACTGAATGGCCTCCCTACAAAGTGTGTGTGTGTGTGTGTGTGTGTGTGTGTGTGTGCGCGCGCTGTTTGGCATGATGGAGAATAGATATTCACATTTCTGACCTTTGACACAGCAGTTGGCATATCTCCTTAAGGTTCTTATGGTTCCATCATTTTCCAATACTTATTGCTGCTCCAGCTAATTAAATAATAATTCTAAAAATCACGCAGCATTCCAAGTAAAACAGGCGAGTGAAAATCAGAATCCTTTTCCCACGTGTGAGCACTAAGGCGACAAACTTTAGGACAGCAGGAAAAACCTTTTTTGTCAATGTTTGGTGTGCGTTTTCGTTCTCTACTCAGCTGTGATTTCTGCATCTACCTTTTTGATTTTCTGTCAAGAGCGTGGCGTTTTCTGTCATTTTGTAATACAACAAAACACGAGCGACTGGTGCGCCATCCAGAGAGAGAGAGAGAGAGAGAGAGCGATGGGAAGAGAAACGAGTGAGAGGGGCAGGAAATCGGGAGACAACGTACTAAGCGACAGCTAAAGTGGTACTCTTTAGCTCGCACACAAATAAGGGACGGAGAGAAAGAAATGGAAGTAGGGATTAAACGTGATTTTTTTTCTTCTCAAAAGCAGATATATATGGAAGGAAGGAGGCAGGGCCGGCCCAAGGCATAAGCGAACTAAGCGGCTGCTTGGGGCCCCCTGGTTGCCAGGGGGCCCCAAGCAGCCGCTTAGTTCGCTTATGCTGCAAGCAGCCGTTTATAATTTTCGCTATAACAGTATAGTGTCTTTGCTATAGCAGTCGATGTGTCTTTGCTCGACCCGGCGACGTCCTCGCGCCGTAGAGAGCACGAACGCAGGCCAATTACGAGAAAGCGGTGCTCCGCTAATTGCTGCTGGTGTTTTTCCTTTTCTCAATAAGTCAGTCAGAAGCCCTCTGAAGATGTGAACACGCAGCTTTATCGCCGACTTTTTCCATGCATTTAATTTAACCGAGCTGTTGTTTGAAAGGCTGTTTTAAAGACACACGCACATTTTGCAGCATCTGGGTGATTTAAAACCTCATTTGAAGAAATCTACTCCCGGAAATAAGCGCCCATTATGACTCGGCCTGCTTGACATCCTTGGTTATAACAGGATTTGATTTGATTTCTGGGAATGTAGTTTTATTTAATTTATAAAATATAGCACCAATAAACACAGGATTTCATTTTTAATAAAAACTTGCTGGCTTAATGTCCTGAAAAGTGTTCTGCAGAGAATTACTTCCTGCCCTTGATCAACTTAAATGAATAAATCATTTTTAATTTGTTAATGTATCTATCTACTTTTTGCTGTCTGTCCTAGTCAACGCTGGTTCATTTTATTGACTTGGTTGATGCTGCTGGTAAGAATGTAACGATAATATGATTGTGAAACTAAATGTTGTATTTAAAATGCCTCCGAATTTAAAACTACACTGCAGAAATATCTTTTAAATGTGGTTGAATGTTTCCGTCGGTAATGTGTGCCGCCCTAACAAACAACTCATTATGCTACAAAAGGCTGCTATGAATCGAGCATTTAAACGACCGCGTTGTGCAGACCGTACACGTCCTATAAACTCAACTCCAGCTGGACAGTCATTTCTGCCGACTTGTGTTGAAATGGACGGAGAAATAATGTGCGATAAAGGGGAAGCAGGCGAGCAGAGAATGTGGGTGGGATGAGAAAACCGGGTCAAAAGGAGGTGGAGACTATGCGAGCAGGGGAGAGGAATTACCCCCTAGGCTCTCTTCAATTTTGCCCTCAAGATGTGAGCATATTTCCCCAGTGCTGTGGCCATCATCTCTCTCTCACACACACACACACACACGCACACACACATTACATCTCACACTTAAACTCTCACTCCAACATTTCCTTGCGTGTCTTTCTGGCGGCATTTGGGCTCCACTATCCTCCTCTCGCACCTCCTCTCTGCTCATCAAAAAAAAAAAAAAAACTACAGGCATTTGGCAGCCATCGACAATGAGTGTGAGTGCATGAGCATGTCCAGCCCCATTTTTGTGTATCAACTCTTATCACTTCCCACCTTGAACGTGTGTGGCTACAACACCGTAATCCACAACAGATATGAAAACATGTACAGGCGCCAACGCAGCGCCTTGCATTTGTTCGAATCCAAAGCCGATATCTATTCTTCCTTTGTAAGGATTTCTCTCCACTTATTCCACACTGGCGAGCCTTTTTTAATGTAAGGCGTGGAGACCAACTGCAGGCGTCACCCTTCACATTTTCCATTTTTCCCCCCCCTCATCTTTCATTCTCTACGGATCAGAGGTTCAGAAGATCACAAGTGTGTATGGTCTATGTGTGCGTGCGTGCGTGCGTGCGTGCGTGCGTGCGTGCGTGCGTGCGTGCGTGCATGCGTGTGTGTGTGTGTGTGTGTGTGTATGAGAGAAGGCAGTGAAAAAATGAAAATAGATCATTCGTGGCTAAAAGCTGGGAAGAACCAATCAGCCCCCCTGCCAGTTTCCCAGCATGCACGGCTCTCTGGCTGATGAAGAAGCAAGTGCAGGCCAACACACAGCTGAGCCAATCCTATTATTTCAATTCCCTGTTTTTTTTATGCGTTTCACTATTGTCCGCTGTACTCCCTATTATGAGTGTGCACAGCTCCAATTGTTAATAGCCTCTTTGAAGTATACTGTACCAGCACTTATGGACGCACGCCAGACTAATGAAAACTTTCCCATTGTTTGACTACTACTTTCAGAAGTGCTCTGTGCGGTTCCACTTCTCTTATTCTCAAATGAGTCAACATATCTGGCTCTGACCGCGCAGCAACTTCGTCCATTGTATCTGCAGTAAAACAAAGACACAATACCCGACGCAGCATCAGCCAGTTTCCGTAGAAGCAAACGCTGTGCCTGGCTCGTTTAAATGACTGTCTGCTATTGTCTCCCCCTCTGGTAGCAAAATAAAACCATATTTTTGACATTGTGTGTATGATAAAGGCATTATTGCCTGTCTTGCACACAACCTGTATTTTTTTTTGTTAGACTTAAGTTTATTGTAGGTGGATTCTTGCTGGAAAGTGCTGATTCCTGTCTCTGATCTAAAATAAGCATGAATAAGCCAGCCCAACCAGCTGCTGGGTTCATCTACTATGCAGACATCAGAGTATCAATCTTCCCATTTAAATCTTGGGAAGTAAGCCAGTTCCAAAGCAATTTCCCAAAAGCCTATTTGCTTCGTCTCATGAATTATCAGAGATTATACTGGATGTTGATTTTTTGAAAACTTTTACCATCAGCTGGTTCGTTTAAGCCTCACTGAGAACTCGCTATTCATAGGAAATCTCATAAAAGAGAGGTTTTCCCGTGCACTGAGCTTCCTCCAGACAGACGAGAACATTACTTTGAGTGAGGACAAATACACAAAAAAGAATGAGTCACCGCCGATGTTAATTAGCTGTTCAACTTACAGTACCTCACCGATGCGATACGGCCTTTGACCCCTGTAGCTCACGGCGACGGCAGAGAGAGCGGGGGGACTCAGCTGTTAGCAAAGTGGGTCAGAGCAGCTGGCGTGCATCATCGCATGAATATTTCAACAACAAAAAAAACAAAACAAGCCGCTCCAGAAGGAAACACGCGCGGTGATGCAAACCAGTGTTAAACAACGACAGCGAGTTGTACAGCTCCAACTTCCTACTCGACAGCTACGGAATACGCCGGCCTGACGATAGAGGGAGGAAAAAGGGGAAAATGGAAGGAGGTAGGGTTTTACCAAACAATGGAAATACTTCAGATATTTAAATGGGTTTTCAAACGAAGAAGAGGGAACACAGATTGATGACGGATGGGTCATCAGAGGCCAGGAGATGAAGACCGGAAATAAACGCTGTAATTAACTCAAGGCAGGGAAGTGCTGACACACAGAGGACCGACAGGTTGGAGAGGAAAGAAAAAAAAAAAGAGAAAAGAAGAGGGCGCAGGGAAGGACAGACATGACTGCGGGACGGATAGAAAGAAGTAGGTCACGAGCGGAGGCTGAGGAGAGAGGAGACGTGTGGAGAGATGGAAAGCAGGAGGGAAATAAAGAGAAGAGGGCTGCCAGCGTGCGGCTGCGTCTCTGCTACCTCTCTCTCTCTTTTCAGTTGACTGTCTGCAAACACACATTCAGGCATGTGCACGCTTATGTGTGTGTGTGTGTGTGTGTGTGCGTGTGTGTGTCACTGTGACTGACAGCTCAGAGCCAGCAGCCCGCTCCAAAAGCCAGAGACTTCATAATAAACAAAACACGGTTTAATTTACTCCTTCAGGCGAAGCGGCGCTCGTAAACAACAGGGACACACACACACATGCGAGTGTGTCACCCTGCAGAGCGGCAGCCTCGCTAAATCGTCTTCTACCAACAAAAAAAATCGGGTTGATGATACGGCAGTTTTTGTGCGTTTTCTTTCCTTCCATTTTCCTGAAAAAGGATCAAACATTTTGTGCATCTTCACGAAAACTCCTTCCTCTGACCCTGACGTTTTTCTGCCGAGCGGCGTCCCCCCCGATCCGCCCAGCGGGGGCCACGGTTGTCACAAATGTGTCCACGCTGGGACGTTGAGTCGGCCGGCGCCGTCGTCACGGCTACACCAATGACACGGGCTCGGATGCGGGTGAGCTTCCTGGGTGGCGGCTCTCATTCAGCCAATCAAGGCAAACAGGCCACGCTCTATTTAATGATTATCCCAGCATCTGTCCCCCCCAGCTCTGATCTCTGTGTGGAAGCCGCCGAACACGAGCGCAAAATAGACTCGCTATCCGCCTCGATTCGGGGCTTTCATCGAGTAATTTCATCTCCCGTTTAATCAAATCTAGGAGAGCGAGAGTGCTTTATAAACAAACTGTTCCCTTGATTCATTATATAGTTGGTGGAGAGTGGGGTTAATAGAGGATGAGATTACAGCTGCAGCAATTAATGCCAGTCCGGTAAAATACATGATTACCACATTTGGAATGTAATCTCAGTTGTTATCCAAGTGTGAAAAAGGGGAAAAAAGGCAATTCAGAAAACTGCTTCTTCCATTCAGCTTACGTTCACTTTACCCAGAACCCGAGTGCACGCGTGATAAGGTTTACAGCGGGCCACATTCTTCCCGAAAGCTTGGCACGGCGTATTGATGATCATTTTCCTCGCATTGTTGTTTTGTGGAGAAGAGACAGTTTTTCTAACTGGTCCCCTGGATGCTGGTGTCTGGCGTCGTCACCCAATAGGAGAATCCGCTCCGTCGCCGACCGCACGGAGGGTTTGCGGATTCGCTCTCTATCCACCTCGCGTTGGGATGCAGGTGGGATTGATAAACACGGTTTTTCCCTGAGCTGTAAATCACGCGAGACTGCCCGCGGGCATAGGTGGAGGATAAAAAAAGAGACGGACAACGTGGAGCGCCGGGGTGATGAATGCAACGGCAGACAGGGGGGAGTAGCGAGAGGCGCTAATCGGGAGATGTGGGCAAAACTCAACCGGCACCTTGAGAGAAAAAGAAGGGTAATATTCTTGATTTATCAGGCCAGCAGCTCTCGCGATAAATGAGAAAGAAGGAGGCTGCCTGTGGCCCCCGGAGGGATGAACGCTCCCCGTTGCGCCCTTTGGTTGGGTGAAAAGAATAAATAAATGAAGTGCAACAACAATAAAAATGCTAATCGGAATAAGACAAAACAAACATTGTTTTCACTTTCGATTTCACAGGCCGCTTGAGAGAAGAGAGAAAAGAATCACTCTATAAAGTCCATTTGTTGTGATTAATTTGGATGTCAGATCGCGAACAGCGCTCGGCTACTTCCACCAGCTTTTTGTCTCACACCGACACGGTGCAAACGTTGTTTATTGCTGTTCCAGTCAGAATCCTATTTTCAAAGCCATCACTGTTATTGCATGTTATAGCTCTTAGTGGTTTCCCGTGCGGTTTCACTCAGTTTGCCTGTAAATCTCAGCAGCTACAGAAGAGTAACTGTACGCAAGTGATCAGCGACACCTACTCGTCATCTCGGTTATTTTTGTTGTCCTGAGACACAACTGATGTCAAGACAGAACACAATTATTTGATTCAAAAAAGATTCCTCCTTCAGCTCGGGAATACATCGCGTTCACTCCTGATGGATAACAGACCTAACTTGTTACCCTCTGTTCGCCCCCCCCAGGTGAGACCAGAGCAGCCCTGTCACGCCCACAGCGCCCCCTTTCGGCCCGGACGGCCCACCACGCCCCGGCGCCTGTGAAAGGGTACCATGTCAGCCGGAGCATGTCTCAGCACTCCTCCGGTGGTGGAGGAGGAGGAGGAGGGTCCTGCCACTGGTCGCCTGAGGACTGCGATGGCCCGGGCAGAGACTACTACCAGGGTCACGCCGACGGCCACTATTACCCTCACGGGGGTCCGGCTGAAGCCCTGGCGCTGGAGAGGCACCACTCTCACTCCCACAGCCACTCCGGAGGGGGCACCTTCCCCCGCTCTCACCCGAGCCAGCACCCGCCTCACCAGTCGTTGGACTCTTGCGAAGAGTGCCTGTCCTCGGTCCACGGGGGCAAGATGCACCGCATCCCCCCGAACATGGTAGAGCATTTTGAGAAGCAGGTGCCCTTCCATCCCGATGGCTTCCACACGCTGCAGTACCAGCGCAGCGCGAGCGGGGGCGCCGAGCCACGCAGCGAGAGCCCCTCCCGCATCCGCCACCTGGTCAACTCCGTGCAGCGCCTCTTCGCCAAGTCCCATTCTCTGGAGGCACCAGCCAAGCGGGAGTACAACGGCACGAGAGGAGGAGGAGGAGGAGGCGGCGGCCACAGGAGTGGCGGGGAGGACGGCGGCGGCGGGGGCCACTACTCAGGTCATCAGCCTCGCTCCACCCGGAGGAGCAAGTCTCGGGAGCGCAGCAAGAGCGGAGACTCGCGACACGAGTCGGGCCGACGCCACCGCAGCAGGACGGCGGGCTGGTGGAGCTCCGACGACAACCTGGACAGCGACAGCAGCTTCCTGGTCGGCGGGGGCAGGCGGGGTTTCCCCAGCGGGCACGAGAGCCTGGACGCCGCCATCCAGGAGCTCACCATGAAGAGGCCCAAGGAGCGCGGCGGCGGCGGTGGTGGACCGACGCCCGGAGAGTGCGTGGCCTGTACCACGATGGCTCTGGCCGGGAGCGAAGGAGGGGGCAGTCAGGGGCACCTTGGCCACTCCCTGAAGAGGAGCACGTGGTCCGCCATGACAGTGAGTCAGGCCAGAGAGGTGTACCCGTCTACCAGGGGAGCCAGCTACGAGAAAGCCCTGGTGCCCTTGGAGAGTAAGCTGAAGGAGAGGACCTTCCACTACTTGCAGGTGTGTGTACTTGTATGTCAACCAGTGATTATGTGTGTGTGTGTGTGTGTGAGAATTGGAGCTGTGATTTTGCTGTGAAGAGGGATTTTCTCCCTCATCCCTCCCGTTCAAGTTGCCATGATCGACCTCCAAATCCAAGATTCAAAAATTCAAAAAAAAAAAAAAGCTGTTTTAATGTACCCACAGATGAAAAGAGGCACATGTATACACAACAAACCCAACCTCCAGCTGTGCCAAGTTTTCTACGGAAACAGCAGGTAGCCGCTGAGGTCCCTGGTGTCATCCTTCAGACACAGCTGAGGTCTGCTGATAGAACAGACAGAGCGCAGAGGATTATGGGTGTTTTCAAAAGACAAACACCCCCCCCCCAATCCCCCCACAATTTGCCTCAGTCCTTGAGGCTACCGTCACATTCACACCTCGGCACACAGAATAAACTGCCCCTACTGCAGCTTTTCTCATATCTTCATGCGCCACTTGTAGGGCTCCGTCTTTTTTTTTTCGGGGAGGGGGGGACGGTGTGCGCGGTGAATTTCGGGGCAACGCTCCAACGTGCTGAAGTCCGCCAGATTAATTCCGTGGTTCCAGAGCAGACGGCTTTCTGGAGCTGCAGATATAGAGCTGTGCAGGTCGACTCCGCCGGCACCTTGGGACAAGCAGCAGTGCCGTATCGAAAAGCTACTGCTCCTGACCCGAAGCTCTGTTCTCTGGGGGAAAATCACTTATTCTTTAAAGCAATCATAAATATTTAGAAGAAAGTGATGACTTACGATGATCTATGCTGCTTTTCCTCCATTGTTAGCGACCAGCGGGAACAGGGCCGGCCCAAGGCATAAGCGAATTAAGCGGCTGCTTGGTGGCCTGGTGGCCAGGGGGCCCTAAAAAAGTGAATGGGTACCACGTTGTCATACTTTCAAAAAGGAAACACAAAGCTTACTTGAATCAATTTGAATATGATACAGCCGTTCCTTTAAGATGGAAAGAGACAGGTACTGCCAAGCCATCTACTGCCATTTCGCCATTAACGTGTCATACAAGTCCACACTAAAGGTCACCGCTCAAGTTTGCGGCACACCGGCAAGAAAATGGTGAGGCCTCTTGAATGGAAATTGAAGTGAGAATAAAAGCGTCAGTCTTCACAAGTCGAATGGTACTTGTTCAGAGTTGTTTTTTTTATCCCATTGTGTCAACGTCAATCAGGCCTCTGGGCCTCAGAACGCAGAGCTCTCCGTTCCCTGAGCCTTTACCTTCTTCCCCCCTGGCCTGCGTCTGATAGATAAGGAATGATAAAAAAAAAAAAACGAGTGAAATGAAGACAGAAACAGCGAAGGCGAGATGAAGACGGAGGGGCGGCGCAGTGGGAATGGCCCAATGAGATGCAGGGATAGCAAACGCTTGCTCGGGGATAGAAGGGAGATAAAGGAGGTGATGGTAGCCAAGGGGGGCGAGGCGGGAGGAGAAAAAAAAAGCAGCATGAGAAAATGAGAGCGATAGTAGAAGGCCAGGGGGATCAGGAGATTAGGCTGAATCATCTTTTAAGTGATGACCTTAAAAGCGCACACTCAGCTGGATGCCAAACCCCTCGGGCGCTTGACTGTGTGTGTAGGTGTTTTTTTTTTCCTTTGGTCACATGCTTTTGCAAAAAAAAAAAAAAAACTGACAGATCGTCCCACTCGGGTGACGTCACTTTCATTGTTCTGGAAAAGAAGTGGGATCAAATGGTGCGAACACACACACACACACACACACACACTCCACAATTCCATTTTCTTTACAAGGTTGATAGTTATTCGCATCTGCTATGATGCTAATTAAAGTGGCACTTTAATTTTTTTTTTTTAACAATGGGTCAAAACAAATGTGTTTTCATTTCATAGCAACAATCCCAGCGAGTACCATCAGCACAGCACAGCTTTTCAGCTCAACGGCTCGGCTCGGACAGAGGAGCTAAAGAGTAATTAATTGGCATTAAAAAAAAGTCAGTCATTGCGAAGGTCATGTACGGACGTGTTAAAAAAAACTGCAGCAAACAAAACACCAGGAACGGGAGAGAGCAGCTTTTCGGCATCAGCGAACCGAGTAGAAAGCAGAACGTAGAAAGTTTGACGTTTTATTCGGGAATTGATGGAAATCTAAAACAACGGCTGAAATGGGATTGCGATGTGTTTCTCCGATAACTGCCTTTTTTTTTTTCTCATGTCGCTACGGTTCCCCAGAAATCGTTAAATGTTTTGGAATATTATTGGATTTAATGTGGGACATTTCAGGCAGTGAAAGTCTGATGTTTCACAGCTTCATTCAACGCATTAGAGTTTGTCTTTCTGCGACGCTAAATAACAACGACGGTCCATAAAGGGGTAACATTTGAAAGAGTTATGAGAGCATCCCGGCTTATAAAAGTTGTTTATTACACACAACGGCCACAGTGGGAACCGGATTTCTTTTTTGTGTCGCTCATGCGTTCTATATCTGTTGTCTTCCTCCTTAGTTTCTTGTCCTGGCTGTGTGTGTGTGTGTGCTTGTCTGTGCGTTTTTAATTTTGTTTCCTCATCAGACTCTCATTCATCTGCCCATCTGTCTTCCTGGCTCTCGGCCTGCTTCTATATGTTAGCTTCTCCCCCCCTCGTCTGTCTGTCTGTCTGTCTGCCGACATTTTGTCCGTGCGTCCACTCTGCGTGTTTACCTGCCTTCTGACTCAACGCTTTATTTGCTTCACATGCTCAGTCAGCTTATGCTGTTCCTCCTTCTCTGTGTCAGTGTTTCACCGGCTGTCTGTAAGTCGCTTTGTGTCTTTCTGTATTTCTCTAAGATTGTAACCTGTGTGTGTGTGTGTGTGTGTGTGTGTGTGTGTGTGTGTGTGTGTGTGTGTGTGTGTGTGTGTGTGTGTGTGTGCGTGCGCGTGTGCTCTCCTCGTGTTCACAGGCATGCATTCAGCGATCCGTGCGTCCCCGAGGTGTGAATTATATTTTGGGTTATTAAATATATTTTTCGGTCCTTTGACTTTAATAACAAGAAATTGAGAATAAGCTGCCAACGGCGCAGCGACAACATCTGCAATAACTCAGCACTAATTCCTGCTCACCGTGATCAATGGTGCTTCCCTTTAAACAGTCCGTATGGAAGAAGAATGCATCCTTACTTATTTTAGGAGTTTAACCCATTAACAGGAAAATATTGCTGAAACCTTCACTGCACATGAATCCTCCTCTGTCCCTTTTTTGTTTTTTTTTAACTCACCAATGACTCCGTGGGACGCGACGTGTCTCAGGTCCCTTCAGATGACTGGGGCGGCGGATACGGGGGCGGCGGCGACGGCGGGGGGGAGATCCCGTGTCGCCGCATGCGCAGCGGCAGCTACATCAAGGCCATGGGCGACGACGACAGCGTCGACTCGGACGCCAGCCCGAAAACCTCGCCCAAGTCCACCCTGGTGGCCCAGAGGGACGCCTTCAGACGGTCCGTCAGCATGGACCAAAGGTCAAATGTCCCAAATGGGACGCTCCGTCGTTATGCTACGTCGTGGATGTTGTGGATGTTGCGATGTTTCACTTGATGCGGAGTGACGGCTGCTCATATAACATAAAAACCTGCATTGTCTCAACAACAAAACAAACAACAAAAAGAGTACACATGTATTATTTACTACTGCACTTAGGCCGGGATGAAACACCTGATGACGTCACCGGTTACTTCCTCAGCTCCTGAATCAGAGAGAATAGTACATGTTTTTATTGTGTGACATTGGTTGAGTGCCACTTTAAGGTATTTTCTGGCAGACTTAAGATGAGGAGAGCACGGAAATGGATGATTTACCTCCTTGAAAATGTGGATGGATTTAATGGCCAGTTCTAACAATCTAACAAATAGATTCACTCAAATGTTCCCAATGATTTCAAATAGAAAAGCACATCACAATCACAATATGATGCATTGCAGTATCACGACAGTCACGGATCAGTGTCATGTGAGAAATAACTATGTCGTCAGGCACTGTAGCTGTTACAATTGTAAGCCACGCTGACTTTGTGTAATATCCATTTGATCCAGGTACTCGTGTAAGCAGTGTACCGACTCTTATCCCAACAGCCGAACCACACCCAAAACCCAGACCCGCTCTCGTAGCTACACCCGCTCCCTGACAAGCTCGCAGGTAACAAACCATCCGCTTCTTTTTGTTTCCGGTTGTGGGATAATGTGGAGTCCAAAGGGTCTCGACTACAGCGGTACGCCTCCCTCCCTCTCTCTCCCTCCCTCTCAGCTGGGTGACACGTTGAACCGGCAGTTCGAGGCCGTGTGTGAGACCATGTTCGGAGAGGTGGAGTCTCAAGCCGTCGAGGCTCTGGACCTCCCGGGTGTGTTCCGCACCCGCAGCCACAGCTACGTCCGCGCCATCCAGGCCGGCTGTTCCCAGGACGACGACTGCCTCTCGGTCTTCTCCATGTCCGGCCCCCAGGGAAGCGTCAAGGCCGGGGCCGGTGAGTGTTTGCATATGAGTTTGTGGGTTTTGAGTGTGGGTTGTGTGCGCGAGTGTCACAAGGATGTGCGACGGCCTTTTGTTGTGGCGGAAACCTGGTGGGAGACGCGGCGGGACGGACAGTGTGAGAAAGCATTTTTTATGACAGCTTGCGTCTGCTTACATTGAAGAAAGCAAGCTCATGTACATGCACGCACACACACACACACACACACACACACACACATTGCTCAGCTGTGTGCAATGTGTGCATCCGTTTTGTATCGGTAACCTTGACTTTCTCCTCTGGTCCTTGAATCTCATTTTTTCCCCTAATCATTTCCCTCGACTTTGTGTGTATGTGTGCATTCTGTAAGCACAAAGGTGTGTGTGTGTGTGTGTGTGTGTGTGTGTGTGTGTGCGCGTGTGTGCGTGCGTTAATATGCATGCTCTTTGTTCTTTGTGTCTCATGGTGCGATGGCAGAATTTCTCAGACGGAGAAATAAGTAGAGAAAGGCTCTGATGATAGCGCCGTGTCCTTGCCCGTTTACCCGGAATGCCTCCTCCTGGTGTCGTCTCACTCTCACGCTTTCTAATGCATCACTCTTTATGGGAAATTTGTGTGCATTTTGTGTTTTGTTTGTCTCATTTTTGCAATCCTGCTCTTATTCGAGCCCAATGCATATTACACCTGGAGTGATTTGTGATAGTGTGTGAGTGTGTGTGTGTACAGGAGACTGTAGAGACACTTCAGTGCTTGTGGAATTCAAATGTTCTAAGCTCAGACCAGCAAATCCCTCCCCGGGTATTTATTAAAGCCTCTGTGAAGTGTTTTATACATCAAGTACCAACCCAAAGTGTAGTGCACAAGCACCTGCACACATGCATGCTCCCGTGCTAGAGCGTCGAGGCGAAGGTCTTTGTAAACCGCAAAAAAGCCGGCGGTAAAGTGGCGGTAAAGATGCTTCAAGAAATGCACCCAAGTGATCGAATCTGCCCTCTCATTTTAATTATTTTGCAGGAAGTTGTTTTATCTTCCCAAGAAGAGAGTGAAAAGGTTTTTTCTATTGCCACTTCAGTCGTGTCTGTCATTTCCACCACGTCGCTCCCTGCCTCCTACTAAAATGCTTAACAAAAGATAATTTTTGGTGAAAAGTGAGAAACGAAGCTTTAGAGTTTTATTCATCAAACTTTCTATCACATCTTCCAATCACAGTATTGTTAATTTTTTTTCTTTCTTCCTCTGTGTATTTTTTTTACCTTTTGCATATCCTTTCACCCTACCCATCCAGTCTGTCGCTTCTGTAAGTACCCACCTCTCCTGCCCCTGCTGACGTAGAACCCTTTTGCTTCTAACACCTCTCTCTCTATGCCTCTCTCTTCCTTTCTCCCCCCTCTTCTCGCACCTAAGTCTTTCCATATCGTAAAGGTGCTCCTCCCCCGCTTCCACCGCGCATGTCCAAGTCTTCGCTGTCGGTGCGAGCCCAGAGCAGCACCGAGTCCAACCAGGACGCCTACTACCAGAGCGGCGGACCGTCGGCTCCGAGCTCGGGCCCCGGGCGTCCCAAGCAGCACAGCAACTCGGTGGACCTGGGCGGCTCCGACGGCCCCTCGGGTCGCTCCTCCAGAGGGGGCTACTACACCGCCGCCGCCGGCCCCGGGCGCTTCCGACAGCACAGTAACTCGGCAGAGAGCCTAGACGGGGTCAGGGGCTCGCGGGAGCTGGTGCCCTACGGAGGGGGCCCGGGAGGAAGGGCCAGACACAGCAGCTCGGCCGACAGTCTGCTGGAGGGGCCACCGAGGCCGGCCAGGGAGAGGGACGGCCGGGTCGCGGGCACCTTGGGGAAGTCGGTGTCTCTGCCCCAGAACAGCATAGTGCTCAGTAAAGCCGGGGGGCAGGACGGGAGAAAGTGGAGGCCGTCCATAGCTGTGCAGGTGAAAAGGGGACATTATGCTCTAAAACCAGGGCCGGCCCAAGGCATAAGCGGCTGCTTGGGGCCCCCTGGCCACCAGGGGGCCCCAAGCAGCCGCTTAGTTTGCTTATGCTGCAAGCAGCCCTAGTTTTGTCTTATAACCTCACTGTATTCGTTTATAAGTTTCGCTATAACAGTATAGCGTGACATTTGAGCCAATAATCTTCTAGCACAGGTGACTGTGCGTGGTGGGATGGGCCCTAAGCAGAAATAAAATTCTGCTTAGGGCCCCCAAGAGGCTCGGGCCGGCACTGTCTAAAACACATACGAGTGAGAGCGGTGTTCATCCTCCTTCCGGAGGACAGAAATATGAATGTTGAATCAATGAAAATATCTTGATTGTGACCAGTTGTGCAGGACCTCTTATGTGTGTGTGTGTGTGTGTGTGTGTGTGTGTGTGTGTGTGTGTGTGTATGTGTGTGTGTGTTCCAGGTGGACAGCTCAGAGACTCTGTCAGATTCAGACGCAGAGGGGAAAGCTCTCACCGAGGTCCACTCCATAGGGGTGCAAGTGGAAGACGATAAAAGGTAACGGCGGTACAATCGGAAATCAAAGCAGCGGGGAGAACGTTCTTCACAACTTAAAGTGTGCTTGCCATTTAACTTTCCCTAATTATGCACCCAAACGGAAAACTAAGATGTGCATTTGATTGTTTGATAATTGCCGAGAAACATGTGGCTTCATTATGTTTTTTTTGGTCTTTGCGCAGTAATTTATGTGAATAATTCTAACATATAATTTGAAAAGGCCTTCGTTCGCCGGGCGCCCAACAGCGCAGCCACCTACGGTTGATTTCTAGGCTAGATCCTATTAATTCATTTAACATTTCATCAGACATCGCAGCATGCGCACTGTTCCAAGAACCTCTTGTTTTTCGACTGTTACCAGGACTACTGCACATCATACACTCTGCGTGACTTTCACACAGGATGCAGCCCTCGTCCTAATTGAACCCAGTGTTGCATGGGTGCACGTGCACCAAAGGAGGGGAGGTGGGGGTATTAACTTGTAATAAAGAAAACACTCATCGCGGGAATCAGTTGACATGACATTTGCACACACCGGTGCGTCATATGCCAGAGGATTTAGCGGGGCTTATCACAGCCGAGAGGCGGCGCCGACTGTCTTGTTTCAGTAGGAATGTGCAATGATTAGAAGCCAAACCGACCGAGTCTTGTTTATTGCATGCGACCCTCTGCGTGACCCTCTTGCTGTGGCTCCCCGCGTCGCAGGCGGGCTCGTTTCAAGCGCTCCAACAGCGTGACGGCGAGCGTGCAGGCCGACCTGGACCCCGAGGGCTTCCCGGGACTCAGCGTCGCCGTGCCGACCCAGGACAAGAGTCTCCAGTTCGGCTGCTCCTTCCAGAGGCACTCGTCGGAGCCGGAGTCCGCCAGCCAGTACACGGATTGCCACCGCACGGTCCACACGCAGGGGCAATGGGCCTACAGAGAGGTAGGCCTGCGGCGACTGGCCAAATCCTATTGTTGTTATAATTCGTTATCCAGAGGCCCCGTGTCCCCTCGCACGCGCAGGTAATGGCGGCAGCTCAGTCGTACCTAATGGCCTTATGAACTGCAAGCTGATGAAAGAGATCTGTCAATTAATGGTCTACTCCAGTGATTCTCAGTGGTACGTGAGGCTCCCTCTAGTGGTATGCCAAGGAATCACTGAAATAAAATTATAAAATTGTATTTTTTACTTTTTTTTCTACTAAACATTTAAGTACAGTGGAGTTTTATTTATTTTAGTACAATGTTTATTTAACTTTAATGTGCAATACATTTTAATTGAATCATTATTTAAGTACAGTTTTTTTTGTATATTTAAGCGCAGTCTTACTGTTGAAACTGTAATGTGGTAGAATGTCTGACAATATTAAATATACTTTTTTAGGAATAAAACATCTGCCTTGTTTTTGATGAATACTTAGGCCTACTAGAGCCAAGTATTTTCTGAGGTGGTACTTAAAAACACTTCTCATGCAATCCCAGGACTTTCTCCAGAGTGGCTACACCACACAGGCCTGCCAAGCGGACCCACGGCCCCACCAGCATCCACACTTGCCTCCACGCTCCCACTCCCCTCTGCCCATCACCTCCGAGAGAGCCTGGGCGGGGACCCCGTCCCTGGAGGGGCCCCGCAGTCTGCCCGACTCGGGGCGAGCCTCGCCCTGCATGAGGGACGGGGAGTTCTTCTTGCGCCTCCTGCAGACCGAGGTGGAGAGGATGGAGGGCTGGTGCCAGAACATGGAGCGAGAGGCGGAGGAGAACGAACTGCCAGAGGAGAGTGAGTTCAGGGGAAGGAACAAAAAAGGAGTCGAAGTTTAGACGTTTTGTGGGTTTCTAAAACCACTCGTGTGCTGTTTCCTCTCTAGTTCTCGAACTGATACGAAATGCAGTTGGCAGCGCACAGATGCTCATGTCTCAGAAAGTCCAGCAGTTCTTCCGCCTCTGCCAACAAAGTGTGGTGAGTACGCGCGATTGAATGCAGCAGCATGACAACACGCATTACTTATGGCGCCTGGTTTTTGCCGAGCTTCACCGGCGCCTAAGGCGAAAATGACTCGCCTGCAAACAAACGCTCATTGGAAAAAAAGGGTCTGATGTCTTTCTCGCCAATCACGTGGCACGTCCTTTCTCACCGCCCAACCAGGACCCTTCAGCCTACCCCCAGCCCACCGCTCAGGACCTGGCAGGCCTCTGGGATCTGCTCCAGCTCAACATAGAGGACGTCAGGATCAAGTTTCAGGACCTCCAGAGGCTCAAGGACTCTGGTTGGAGGCTCCCGCCTGAAAAGAAGGTGAGAAGCCAAGGGGTCCAAACGCCCCTGGTTTCCCAGCAGCGCTGTCCCAGAGCTACGATGGCGGTGTGCAGGAGAGTAGCGCACATGGTCGTGCCCTCCAGCCCAATGCGGGCTGTAACAATACGGAGCAGCGAGAGAGACTGAGATGCCCGTGAAGCTCGAGACTGAGTCCTAATCTGATGCAAATCTAAATGTTTATCAGCTCTCATTCACTCGTTGCAGCTAATCAGCTCAATTTCTTTAAAGGTTAGGCTACTCACTGATCAACTTCATTATTCTGGGTAACAAACTAACAATTGTTTCTCTTTTCTTCTTTTTCTTTCTTTTGACATTATCTTTTTTACCTTTATCTTCATCGCCTTCTGTCACCCGATGCCAATGCATGCTGGGATGCTTTTTGATTATTTTATTTTTTTGGCATTATGGTTATTTGTCTCCCATAACGTCTCGGCCCGTGATTCCTCCTCACTTTAATTTGACCCTTATCGTTCGTGGTTTTGCTCTTTTGTTTTTTTCATTCTCTTTCTTTGTTCTCTTTCTTCCTGCATGGGATTCCTTACCACGCCATTTCCTTTTTTTCACCACCCGGTACGATAAATGGCACCGTCCGTTTTTTTTCATCTTTGTATCTACGTCTCGCAATTGCCGCGCCAGGAGGATAAGAAACTTCCTCCTCCCTTACCAAAGAAGTCAGCGGGCGGGCTGAGCGGCAGCCTGCGGGCCGACAGCGTCGCGGACGGGGTCGCCGCGGGGGGCGGATCGGGCGGCCTGGCGGTGCCTCACATCGGCGGACACACCTTACCCATCAGGGAGAAGTCTCTGGACCTCGGGGACCGTCAGCGGACGGAAGCGAGGAGGAGGCTCCTGCAGACCAAGCGCACCGCCTCCTTCAGGCAAAACTCGGCCACCGAGAGCGCAGACAGCATCGAGATCTACATCCCCGAAGCCCAGACGCGACTCTGAAGAGCGCGCCGTCCCACGCCCGCATCCTCCTCCTCCTCCTCCTCCTCCGCCTCTTCCTCCTCCCACCCCCGCACTCAGCCTCGCCGAGCTGACCTGCACACCGACCTCAGTCTTCTCTCCGATGCCAGTTTTGGATCCTCCGCAGGTCGTCCCTGTTTCCCCACCGCACCTCCCCTTAGCATTTAGATCACGTCGCTTCACAAAGTTAATTCCTCTTGCTCATTTAAACAAGCAATGACAGCCATTTTAGTGTCTTGAAATTTGGAAAATTTTCTGACACAGAGGCCTCAGTGTGAAACGGTAGCTAGCAAACATGATTCATCAACTTTTCAAAGAATACTCTGAATATTCTTTTGGCTCACAAACACGAAACAGTCCACTTTTCTAACAGTAGTCAGTAGTTAGTGGAGGTTCACGCAGTAGTAGCATGTCTGTGCGTGTTTACCTAGGACTTCTATATCACTGAAAATAAAGGGCTTAAGGCACAAAACCTCTGTGGAGTCGGCGAAATAACAAAATCTCCCCGTGGATCCCCTTTCGCCATCTCCCGAATGCCATTTGCAGCAGAACCCACTGCGATATAGCCACACTCTTCACCGATGCCGCCACTACGGACGAATGAACGCGCGTATTTATTTCCAACCATGAGTTTGAATGCCCTTAAAGTCAGATGGTTTCGGCAATCCCCAAAGAACATTCTCCAAATCACAGTCAGTCGACTGCACAGCTGGCACTTTTCACCCCCGGGTGCCATCTGTCTCCGGCCCGGGCACCCGGTCAAAGAATATAAGAACTATTTTCTGTCTCTTCCCCTCATTCCTCACATCCCGAGAACCCATCGATTCCCCGCAGTGATGCCGTTTGAATGTGCAAGTGCTGTTTGTACATAGTGTGCACAATCGTGTTTGCCAAAAAGAGCTTTTTTGCCGCGTAGCCTCGACGGCTCGGGAGCACGACGGACAACCGTGCTTTTTTTTTCCCCCCGAAGTCTCTCTTAAAGTTTCAAGTGTTCAGGGGTTGGGTTTGCCCGGGAATTTCTGAGGGGGGGAGTATATTTTGGTGGCTTTATAGGACTTTACTAAGAAGGCCTCCCCTTTTCACTGTGAGACTACACCGCCACCAAGTGGTCAAACGAGGACCCAACAGTGGAGTGTAGGGGGTCCTGATGAAACCGTCCACTCCATTCCTTTTTATCAGTTTCTTTCTGCTCTCTTCTCTTATAATATTCAGAGGCGACTTTGACACGGGATGTTTGCATAATAGGACATTTGAAAGCAGCGGAACGCTAAGCGGTGGGGAGGAGAGCTGGAAAAGTCTTCAGCAGAAACCTGAAGTGCGATCCTCTCGGTTTCCTCCACTGATGGAAGAAGGAAGGATTTTTTTCCTCTTTTTCCTTAGTTGAGAGCACACAAAAAAGGAGTTGTGTTTAACGTAGCCTCCTCCAAAGCCCGTCCAAAAAGTCATCAGAGAGAGGAAGCCATCAGAAGAGAAGCAACTCGATAGCGTTTGGTGTCTATGCTGAGTTACACTTGTTATGAATGGAATGATTCTGTACGTGTTCATCTCTCTTTCTCTTTAGTCGCTTCTGGAAATCATACTCTCTGGTGTCTCCACGGAACAAAGTGTAGCATGATTTTAGAGGTCTTATTTATTTATATCCAAAGCGATATTTCATATGTAAGCGTTCTGTACGGATGGTGCCTAGAGGTGTGCTTGTGCGCAGTGTGAATAAGAAGGGCTGCGTGTCGACGGACGCGTGATGAAGCCCAGTGAAAGGTCCAAATCAGACGTTTTAAAGACCTGAAAAACAAAGTAAGAATCTTTAAGCATGTTTTTTTTTCTCTTTTTTTTAAACATTTGCGTGTAAAGTGTTGGCAAAATGGGATATTTTGAAGAGAGATGTATATTTTATAATATAATCTACATTTCTAGATTAGTAGAGACTATTGAGTACAGTATATGTACAAAAATAGCATATATCAAATGTGAAAAACTACAATATTATTATGATAGATTAGAGCACTGTCTGATACTAAAGCTTTGTGACATATCCCGACTCAGTACAGTTAAAAGATAATTCCAATCGATTATTATTTTGGGGGTACTGGGTCAGGTTCACAGGGTATAAATGGTAGGATCCTCCTTAGGCCTACTGTATCTCTGTCTGTGGTTCTAACAATATACACTGCTGTATCGCCTCCCTGTATTCCCCCTTTAGAACCACCTACATGTGCCTAACCAGCTATATGTGGAGGTTTCCTTTGAACACAGTTTACAGTATATATATATATATATATATACACATATAGAAAGATATGTACATAGAAAAAGTATACAAATCTGCAGAGTATTGTTAAAGAAAATGTTTTTATTGTACTAGCACTCCATCCTTTGTCTCCCGAAATCTCTTAACTCTCACTTGCAATACACATAGAAGACTGGCAGGTTTTGTGAACGTTAATACTGCATGTTTTATGTCGACCTCCTTTGAAAAGTTTAGTAGAGTCGCGTTTTGGACTGATAAAAGCAAAGCTAATTTTGTAGCTTATTGACACTTTTTTGTGATTGAAAACAGTTGACACGTTTTATACAACGCCGTTGCCTGAGTGACTCAAGCCTTTGAACAAAGAGGATTTTGATTTGAATCTCAGCTTATCAATTGAACAACCTCCGCGTTAAAAACAAGCTGCCCTGGCAATGAAAAGCAGCGCGGGGAATCAGACCCGTTTCATTTATTCGCAGCAACGTGGGTTTTTGCCGAGCAGCCTTTTTTTTTTTTTAGTCCCCCACATCTTTCTCCTCTGTAGCCCTCAAACTTCACAACGTCATCAAACAAAGCACAAATACCTGCTTTTATACTGTTAATCCACTGTGAAGGCCTCTTGAATCCACCCTCACGATCCTCAAACCTACACACCGAGGGAGGTCGAGGTCTCTCCATGACGAGTCGGCCTGGAGGAACACCGGGAATCAAAGATGCTTTGATGGACGTTCATCCACCGTAGCAACTACTACTTCTTCTTCAATTCTAGCTGACTCCTGTCCTTTATACTTTTGAGCTAACGTTGAGGTGTTTGCCAGCCACCTTGCCTTGAAACAGGTCCATCGCAAACACATTTTGGCTGCTTTGATTCCCATACCGTTTTTGTATCTTCACAGTGTAAAATGCAGGAGGCCTCAGCTAGAAACGGCACCTCGGCATGTTAGTTGTACAATCGTCGTCTGAACACACAAGACAACACACCAGGCCGACTACTATACAAACCCTTTCACCTCTGCTTAAGTGTTAAAAACGCCCGACGACGGACAGGTCGACTCTGGGTACCTCAGTCTCCAGCGGCGGCTTCTCCAAACCCCCCCCAACCGAGGCCTCTGTCCTCAGAGGAGCCTCTCGGCCAACGGACACCGACGAAACAGGACCACATCGGCCCCTGCGGGGATGCTCTGCATATTCTCGAGAAGGGAATATCACGTTATCCCAGCTTATCTAGCCATCCTCTAGTAGCCGTTCTATATGGAGACTGGACAGCGAGAGGAGGTGGAAGAAATGCTGGTTGTGGACCGGAGCTTCGTCTGCGGGCTGTATCGTGTGCATCAGTAGGGATGCCGTAGCAGCAGATTTGAGTTTCAGTTATGTGGAGGCAGAGCTGCTCTGGAAGAAAATCCCCGGTGTGAGTTTAAACCTCAGTGGGAGAAGCCGAGGACCTTTCACGTCTTGGCTCGCCGTGTCGCGTTTGCCGGAGGCATTTGTGTGATCACCTATGTTTTAGCTGTGGGAAATGTTTGACTAGTAGTAATAGGACCCTTGGGGGATCATCGTTTTGAAGTAACTTAATATACAGGATAATAATGAGATGAAGAACATGCTTTTTTTTCTTGTGGATCTTTTGGGTAGATGATTTCATTCCAGTGGCGGACCCTGCTGTTTAGAAAAGGAATTGCAGAATGTAGATATATTAAATTGCTGTTGATGAAAACAAAAGCCAACCACAAAAAGATTGAAAAGTAGGGATTTCTTTTATAAAAATCAATTATCATATCTTAACATTTTAATTTTGATCAAACCTACTTAATATATCATCTTTTTCCCAGTTGTACCTCCTTCTGCCTCCAGAGCAGCTCTAACCCCTAAAATAATCCACTGAACCTCCAATGTGCCTTTAGCACTGAGTTGTAATGGTGTTTGTATGTGTGTGTGTGTCTGTTTATTTGAACTGCAACGTTACTTTAGAGTATACACACAGGTAACAACGAGGGTCAGCGACAACTGAGCAATTACTGTGTAATTAACAAAAAAATGATATCCAGCCACCCTCACGTTTACAAAAAAATGTAAATAATTTGTTGCCAATTGACATTGCTATTCTCAATATATTGTCATTGCAATATGATTATTATTATCAGTACTAGCAGTATAATTATTGTCATTAAGAGGATTCATTATTGCCATCACTCCTTATTAGAAATGGTGTTGTCGACTCTAGCTATGGGTAGACATTGTTCCGTATTCAAGGGCAGGTCTCGTGTACAGTAACAAAAAACTAGTTTATTCTACGATAAAACGTCTTAAATTGCTGCTAACGGGGAGATGGAGTAAGGTAAAAATGACAATAAGTCTGGTAAGACATTTTTCTCTGGGATTGAGGAAGGACACTCAACAAAGAGTGAGAGATAACAAGAGGAAAGATGGACTGAATGGAACATCCTGAACTTAAGACCTTTTTTTCGCCGTGTGCATTTACTCCCGTTCTTGTTGTCCCGCCAGAGGAAAAAAAAAAACAACACCATGGAGATCCAACCGATACAGACTCTCCACGTTCTTCTCTATAATGTAGCAGAAACTAACTATAGCCCCTGGTTGTCTACTCCTCTCTTCTCTCATCTGTTCCTCACTGAGTTTTAATCAAACGGGTTTGATACAGCGAGCTTTTCTGTCTTCAAGCTCAGCTTTATCTTTGAGTTCTCTTGTTTTATACACGTTTGATTCAGTGCCAAGACAGCATATTGTACATACAAACATTAAATGTTCATGTTTTTTTTTTCCCTTCCTCTCCTATTAAAAAAAACTAAACTAAACCAAGTGACTGGAGCACATAGCAATAGCGATGCCATTAGACGTGAACGTTGCTTCATAATGCCACCGTGGACACGCAGGACGCATGAGGACACCTCGGAGACGCCAGTGGAAAGGTGTTTCGCACAGTGAAGTGAAAACCATGACTCGGCCCCTTGTGTTGTGGTTCTCTCCTTTTGTACATAGAAATTTATTTATGGATCTCGTATATATTCTATGGATCTAGATGTGTCAGAGGAGCACGTCTGAAGCCCGCAGAGGTGGCACACTGTGACCTGGTTTACCCAACACAGAATGTAACACTGTCAACGTTGTCCAAACATTTTCTAATGGCTAATATTAGTACTATTAATATGATTATTATAAAGCTATTTTAGCGAGTTAAACGAGTGTTGCCGAGTCTCCTTTGTCTTTCTGTTGATTTTATGTCAAATGTTTTTTGCACAAAAATCTTCAGTCAGTCCAAATGTTCTGAAAATACCAGTTTTCATCTGTAATATCGATCAGATTGACAAGAGTCCCTGTGATCTGACAAGCAAAAAGACTCAATCAAACCAGGGCTTCAGCCCTTCTCCTGATCTCCAGACGCTGGTTCTGAGCAGTTGCCAGGCATCGGCCAAGACGAGATATAACCCAGGACATAACCCCCCCCCTCACCCTCACCATGACAAACGGTCATGCCCTTCAGGTTTTGTACAGATTTCACAAACATGACACCCGATGTTAGATTTTCAAACACAAAAAGGTGAAAGTAGGTGGATTTTTGTTTGAGCCACGCTTTCATTTTGCTTCCCCTCCCATCTTTATCCATCTCCCTCTGCGCTTCATTGCAAATTCCTATGGCAAAGTACAGCTTTTAGGAAGATTGAGAGAGGACCAAAAGCACTGGACCTGCTGACTCGAGTGGATTGTTCCCGCAGGAATACTCCTCCCGGTCAGGTCCAAACTCACACCGACAACTTGAGACGGTTGCGCACAAATAAAGCCTGCTTCTACCCTCTGAGATTTTAAACACAAAGCTGTAGCCTCAGAATAAGAGAAGCAGGGTTCTGGAGTAAGTGGAATAAAAAACCTGTGGGAGGTGAAAGAGTACCAGCACCCTGAGGCACCCAAGGGAACTTGCTGCGTGGAACAAAACAGTCGTCCAGTTTATGTCACCTCGTCCTCAATCGCAACCCTTGTAAGAAAAAAGAAACCACTCCGCTTTTGCAGTATAATGTGAACCGTTACTAATATATTGTGTGGCACAACACAAGCATTCATCAGGAAGAATCATCTTTTATTCAGCCATTTTAGTAAAAAGTGCATTGTATGAAAACTTGTGATTGTTTCAACATACCTATAGTTTTAGGAACAATTCATTTTCCCACACGAAACGTGTCATGTCCATTCCTTAGAGCTACAAAAGACATCATCGAAGAGACATTTTTTGATACACGGTCCCTCAATATCCCGCAAACATAATCACAACCTGAGATGAACAAATCCGCATCAGTCAACCCCGTTGGGGGCTTTAGGCTCACTGGATGCCGTCCAGTTTGAGCGTCCAGGCCTGACCGGGGGAAGGGGGCAGTTCAGGTAGCAGAACAGTAAGGCCAGCACTGGGCTGGACGGGGGCCCATGGGAGGGGGTTCGAATCCCCCAACAGAGTCACCTGAACCGGAAAAAAAAAAAAAAAAAAAATGATTTCTACACGCGTGGGCATGCTGCTTAAGTACATATCATCCAAAGACAACATGCTGCGTTACGTTCATTTTTGAGACTTTTTCTTGGTTCTTTTACCGTAGTAGCTGCTGATGTTTTGGGTGCCAATAGTTGCAATGTCGGCCCGGGAGGTTCGGCTGTCATGATGGCAAAGACGGTGGTGCCTTTAGACGTATACCTAGAGAAGTAGAGACGTTAATTGAGAATGATAATTGCAACGAAGAACCCCCCCCCCCCCCGCTCATACGGTCCGATCCGCAAGAACTATGTGATAGTTGGACGTTTTAAGGATCATTTCTATCTCCTTGCTTAAAATTGAATTATAAAAAGACGGCTTCTGGTGATTTCGCGCTGCGTCTGCCCCTTACCAGACTGGGACGGTGGTGTTCTCGGCCTGGACCCTCCAGGGTTTGGAGGCGTATATCGCCTCCCCGTTGACCTTCAGCCAGGCGCCAACACCCCGTAGTCGCTCCTCAAACACCGCGGGGATCATCCCGTCAGGTGTGGGACCCACGTTCAGAAGGTAGTTACCCCCCAGAGCCACGGTGCGAACCAGATCCTGCGACAGGAGCAGCGGGAGGAGATAAAAAGTCAGTCCTTGTAAAGAGACGACTCTCGGATCACAGCATTGGGATCATATGCCAGGGGGGGTTTTATGCAGTGAAAATGACGATGACTGACTCATTGTGTGCTTAGATTTATTTTGGATCAGGCAACCGGACTGTCCATCATTACGGATTTAGCAACACAATAATATTATTACGTTGTCCGCACCTCTATGATGGCGGGCAAGTCCATCAGCTCGCTCATCTTCATATTTCGCCGGTAACCCCAGGACAACGTGTCCACAGACGTGCACTTCTCCCATTTATGCTGCGGTAGCTGACCCGGAGTGTATTTGTCTTCACAGTTATAGTAGCCGCCGTGTTTACAAGCACATCCAGCTCCCCATCTGTCGTTGGTCACAACAGTATCCTAGGGCAAAGAAGTGCATGAATGCATACCCAAACCACTGATGGTGGACTTTACACTGCAAAAAAAACCCAAAAAAAACATTGTGTGCCCCTTACTTTGACAGGGCTGTCATTGTAGAGCCAGGCCAGGAACTCGGTGGAGTTCCAGTAGGTGTCAGGTGCTTCCCAGTCCCCGTCGGACCAGATCACCTCAGGTCTGTACCTGCGAAAAACAGCGGGAGAGCAAAAAAGGTTTCAACACCCTGCCATAAAGTTGCATTTCCATGCGTTTCGTACCACGTGCAGGCCAATAAAACGTACGGTTTGTACGGTGTCATAAACCAGTTTGTGTAGAAATCAGGTAATTTAAGTGTTACATACCTCACAACCATGTTGTAAAGCTCTGGTAGCAGTTTATGCATCACGAACTGCTGTGTTTTGAATCCATTCTTCTTGTCAGCCAGGTAGAGAGGGTTGAACCACTCGTACAAGGAGTTGTAGAGTCCATAGTGCAGCGACCTACGAAGGGGAAACAAGAGCGCGTCATTGAGGACTCACGGAACAAGGAAAACACAAGAAATGTTAACACGGCCGATACAGCATTCATTTAAGAAAAACATCAGTTTATGGGGGATTATTATTAAATGATAGAATAAAACGAATCACACACTACTGAAAAGCAGACGGCCAGTAAGCATCCAATTCTTTGTACAATCCTGTCAGCACCTCAATTGGCGCCAGCAGCACATCTGATGACGCACCTGTTGCGCACGGCCTCCCCCAGGTCCCCCACCAGGTCCCTGTGAGGACCAGTGTCCTCGGAGTTCCAGTTCCAGGAGTACGGGGACCCCCAGTTAGTGAATCCCTCGTGGTGTTTGGCGGTCAGGACGACATACCTGCAGCGGGGGGGAGGGAAGAGGAAGAGGAGGTGAGCCCCGCGTTTCGATGCCCAGAACATAAACCGGCGACAAAACACACTCACTTTGCCCCGGAAGCCTTGAAAATGTCCGCCCAGTCCTCCGGGGCGAAGAACTCGGCGTGAAACCGGGGCGCGAACTCCGGGTAGCTGAAACCGGGGGGGTAGTTCTTGGACATGTAACTCACGCACTTCTGATCGGGGGGCTGCTGGCCCTGCCAGTGCCACCAAAACCACTCGCTGCCGAACCCGGGGACGGAAAACACCCCCCAGTGGACGAAGACCCCCACCTTGGCTTCGTCGTACCATGGCGGCAGCGGCCGGGCGTCCAGACTCGTCCAGTCCGCGGAGTACCGAGCCGCCGTTTGAGAAACCAGCGCGGCGGCGACGACGGCGACTGCGGCCAACATGACGACTGGGTGAACTCTTCCTCTTCTTCTTCTTCTTCTTCTTCTTCTTCTTCCTCCTCCTCCTCCTCCTCCTCCTTCTCCTCCTCCTCCTCCTC
Source organism: Apeltes quadracus (assembly GCA_021346845.1). Lineage (NCBI taxonomy): Eukaryota > Metazoa > Chordata > Actinopteri > Perciformes > Gasterosteidae > Apeltes > Apeltes quadracus. Next base: position 11,852,939 of record CM037926.1, read on the forward strand.
CCCTGGTCCAAAGGGTTCTGCCGACGAGCAGCTGTATCGGACGCGGACCCAGATTCCCCTTACGCTGTTGTGACATCTAACACTTCCGGCCACGTGACTGGAATCACATGTAGAATCACGTGACGAACCAGACTCCTCTTTTATTCCTATTTATTACATCTTCATTGAACAAGAAACGGACCGTGTGCGTTCTGCACGGACAATTCAATTCATTTCACAAAGCAACATTTTAAAAAATCCACGGCTTCTTTGTTTTTTTTTGCCACATTACACAACAAAACACACCTGGTTTACCATGATTACTTCTTTGCTTGTGTTCGGTCAAAAATATGTATTACATAATATTGAACAGTGACAAACATACCACCACCCCTCGTAAACACGATGACTGCTGGAGGTATAACAAGACCCTGAGTTGCCCACTTTCCCAAAAGATCATGGCTTTAACTGAATAAAAGAGATTATAGTAACACGAACAAGGAAATGGCCATTACACACCTACAAACATGACCACTCATAAAAAAGGCAGGTTACAGGATTAAGGCACACAGAGCTGAACTTTCTTTCTCAGTCCTTTGCCAGCCATTTTATTATGACTACTATTATAAAGAGAAAAATTCTACTTCACACATTCAATTCATTATAATATAATATCCCTCACCCAAAGACAGATTACAGTAAAGCATGACCGAGATGCCCCTCACCCTAAACGCTCACTCCGGAGTTTGTTACAGCTCTCTGACGTTAGACTACTCCCTCCAGTTTCAGACACCAGGCGTTACCGGGAGAAGCTGGCATTAAAGGCATCATGATCACGAGCCCAGCCGATGGCGTCAGAGGTGCCCACTTCAGTGGCACATTGGGGTAGTCGAGAAGTGTAACCTGTGACGTAACGTGAGGAGTGCATCATTATGACACATTAGGTTAGCCGGGATGAAACGTTGTGGGCTGAAAGATAAGTAAGACTTACCGTCGTGGCTACCGACATCTTTGGCGCTGGGAGCTGAAGAAGTTGTTTGGCCGGCCAGTCGAGGAAAATGGCATAAACGGTATTGTTTTTGGCAGTGTACCTGAAACGGGAGCAAAAAAAGTGTATTCATGGTTTATTTTACATCAAATAAAATCCTATCCAGGATAGATTTCTGGACAATAACCAGTTTTCCTTTAAATACAAAAATGTTTTCCTATCTCACCAGACAGGGATAGTGCTGTTCTCCTTCTGGACCCTCCAGGGTTTGGAAGAATAGATGGCGTCCCCGTTGATGCCCAGCCACACACCCAGTGCCCTCAGCCTCTCCTCGAACACCGGGGCGATCATGCCATCGGACATCGGCCCAATGTTCAGCAGGTAGTTGCCACCCAAGGCCACCACGTACGCCATGTCCTGGAGGGTTGGGAGGGGAGAGAGAGAGCGTTAGAGTAACACAAGATCACTGGCCGTACACAAGTCTTGGGTGATGACCTACTGTGACCTTTCACCTGTATGATGGACGGCAGGTCCATGGTTTCGTGCAGCTTCATGTTTCTCCGGTAGCCCCAGGAAAGTGTGTCGATGGACTGGCATTTCTCCCACTTGTGGTCCGGGAGTTTCCCGGGCGTGTACCTGTCCGCACAGTTGTAGTAGCCCCCATGTTTGCAGTAGCAGCCCTTCCCCCACCTGTCATTGGTCACCACCACGTCCTGAAGAAACACACAAATGGTTATGTAGTTTAAAATAAAATTATAAAACCCTGCTGCTAATCAATCAAGTACCAATGAAACGTGACAAAATAAACCTCTGATGAACGTTGTTGCAAAAGCTCGCTCCTACTTTAATTGGACTGTCATTGTAGAGCCAGGCCAGGAATTGGGTGGAGTTCCAGTAGGTGTCAGGTGCTTCCCAGTCCCCATCGGACCAGATCAGATCGGGTTTGTACGCCTTCACAAGGTCCATGAGCTCTGGAAGGGCCTTCTCAGCAACAAAGTTCTGCGTCTTGAATCCGGAGGCTTGGTCAGCCAAGAAAAGTGGGTTAAACCATTCATATAGAGAGTGGTAGAGGCCGAAGTGCAACGACCTGTCAACAGAGACGCACAAGTGAATACGCAGAGCAGTTTTTTATTCATTTAAATTATTCTCTGCCGAATTCATTTAAGTTTTACTGAAATCTGGCCAATACCAACTTAATTTTCTCCCTTTATTTGCGCTACTTGCTTATAGGGACTAAAATAAGAAAAAACATGTAATTGTATAAAACTTTTCCCGATCTGCTAACTTTTTCCTGATGGCTGCAGCCAGTTCTCCCACCAGGTCCCGGTGAGGACCTACATCCATCGAGTTCCAGTTCCAGGAGGTCGGTGAGGGCCAGTTAGTGAATCCTTCATGGTGTTTGGACGTGAACACGACGTACCTGTAGAAGCACGTGCACATAAATGCTTCAAACACATGACAGACAAATAAGAGGATGGAACTTCCTGGTAACGGTCACGAGAATAAACCACAGCGCTGCGTACTCGGCGTAGCTAAAAAATACACCTCTGAAGAAGTTTAATTAGGAGTATAAAACAGGCCAGAAAATTGTTAAAAATGAACTTAAAAAAATATATATATACAAATGTGTGCATCACAATGAATATGGTTTACAATAATAGCCCAAATGAAGCTGTAAAATACTCTGTACATTAACTGTACAGTTAAATCATATTTAAGGGTAGGATTTATTTTTCTTTGTGTGGTTCTTCTCACTTAATATTATCAGTTATTACGGATTGAGGTGGTAGTTATAAACAAGATAAAGACCGAGCGATGGATCAATACTCAAAATTCCTGGACTTGTGGACTTTTTTTATCGGTTTGTATCTTTACTTTTGATCTATGGGCCTGAAGCAACTGAAAGAGCTTAGAAATATGGACAATGGAAAGGAAACAAAATCAAAAGTTTAAAACTCGTGACACCTGCGGCCAGGTGCGGCTGAGCGAACAACGAGCTTGGTAACCAATATAACAGGTTGGTACAGAATTGCATGGATCTAGAAAAACAACCATACCGCGCTCCAGAAGCTTTGAATATGTCTGCCCAGTCATCAGCGTTGAAGAATTCTGCGCGAAACTCGTGCGCAAAATCCGCGTATTCGAAGCCCGGCCGGTGGTATTTCTTCATGAAATTGACTTCCTCTGCGCGCTTTTGCTTCCACCAGCTCCAGAACCACTCGCTGTAGCGCCCGAAGCCAGGGACCGAGAACACCCCCCAGTGGACGAAGATCCCGACCTTTGCCTCGTCGAACCACGGCGGCAGGGGCCTCGCATCCAGACTGGCCCAGTCGGCCGTGTAGCGCGCGGCTGCGCCTGCGCGGCCCCCCACCAGGAGGAGGCTCAGGCCCAACACGGGCAGGAAGCACAAGGCCCGCATCTCAGGTGTCATGGTCCCTCGGCACGGAAGGTAACTCACAGCAGGTAGCCTCTGTTGTGCTCGGACTGATCCGATTCACGCTTCCTGCCTGAAGCGTTCGGGTAAACACTTGTTTTGAGGGGAAGGACGCAAGTATGGCGCCGCCCCCACCGAAGGTAGTCCTCACGTGCTGTGGCTGACACTAAACTTTTTTTTGTTTGTTGGTGCAATTCCATCAAAAATACAAACAAGCCCTGAAATGAAAGCGATATAACTGATTTCTCAATGTAATATGAAGTTACAAGCGTTCAATGTAAATTGGCGCACAGCGAATGGTTTTTCCGGGTTGGGGTTGAACCGCTAGAGGGCGCCACATGCCCTTCGTTTAATCCATAAGTACACGGTTTGAAGGAATACAGTGTTTTGAGTTGATTAAACACCGGGTCACGTTGCTTAAGCACGGCTATTGTTGGGGCATCACAATAGAAATAGAGGTTTGCAGCATTGGAATCGGATCAATGAATATTCGAGGGAGATGCAAAGGACAAATGAGTCACAGCGTTAACATTGTTTATTGCACAACGGAGTATTCTGCACGGAGACCCAAACATATGCAGCTTATTAAAATATTCACAGGCCATTAGCGAACACAGATCGTGGGTCATTTATGCAGATTCCAAATTTAAGGGTATTCGCGGGAAACAATAGTTACAATAGCTCCTCTGTCATGCAAGACATCGGAGGGTCTTGGGACGGAGGATGTTGCATGTGTACAGACTGTAAAGCCCTCCGAGGCAAATTTGTAATTTGCGATTTTGGTCTATACAAAATAAAATGAATTGAATTGAACTTCTACTAAATATACATTTTATTATATTAGTTCTTCCTCTTTTTGGGGTCCAAGCTGTAAATGTAAATATTACATTTCGTATCTTAACCTCTCATTTTATTCCTAAAATAGTAAAGGAAGGAAAGAACAAACACCAATATGAAAAGTGACTCCATAATGCATTTGTTGCAATAATATCCTCAATTCACCCAATATAACCGCAAAGGAATTTAATAACAAATATTTTTTGAAAAAACAAGTTAATTTATTTTTGCTATCATCGGTTACATTTGCCAGCCGTGCAGCACATTAAAATACATTTGTAATTGGGAAACCTTTTTTTAAATAAATATTTTTAAAACCCTGAAGCTAATTGCCGACAGGCCAACCCATTAAGCATAATATCTCCAACAGCCAAAAGGACACTGGTTCTGGTTACAAATGATTGAATAAATAAGGCCATCTTACAGTAATATTTCCACATTGGTGTACAGCAGGGGGGGTCACAGTGTAGTGACCCCGTTTCCATTGTAAAAAACACGTTTTCTGCTTTCAATAAAGTCCAGTTTCTAAAAGGCAATTTATTTCTTTCAGACATGAAGACGGCCGCATTCTCTGTCTCCCTTCTCACATTTCGACCTCAGAAAGGCATCTAGCGGCCCTGCCTCCTCGTCCATATTCAAATCCCAAGTTTTTAAAATCTTAAAAGCTTAAAAGTAGTAGCTTCTTAAACAAAGAAATGCATCTTTTCCATTCCTTCTTGGCTAAATGCCGGGCTTTAGAAATGAGAATAAAGGGATTCTGTATTTGATCATGTAGCCTGGAACTAATAATTTGTCCAATGTTTTGTTAACCTAACGCAGCCAGTCCGACAATGGGAACAACGTGCGTGTACGTACTGCAAAATTGGTTCCTAGTTTACTCTGTATATAATATAATTCTTCAGCGACCGAGACACAAATGCAACAATGCATCTCAAAAATACAACAAATGGAAAGATGATTGCCACGTAGCGAATTCCCACTCTGAATCACGGCATATTCCAATCATAGGAACATGCCCATTTTGATCTCGGCGTCCTGTCTCCAGTGATCCTCCTAATTATATTGACCGTGTGGCCTAAATGCGAAAATGAGTTTCTTCTCCGAGTGCAGCGCGCTACAGATTCACCGCGTTACCCACGTCGGCGCAGGCAGCCAGCTGCCTTTCGAGCATCTGTTTCTCCACCAAGTCCTCCACCCTGCCGACCTCCACCTCATCCACGTCGTCCATAAAACTGGACCAATCCGTACCCACGTCTCCGCGCTCCATGGACTCCGCTCGGCCGCCGGCGGGGTCGCCGTGAGTGGTCGTCACGCAGTTGCAGCCGTCGCAGATGCCGAAGCGCCGGAGTCCCGGCGTGACGCCCGATCCTGTGAAGGTTCGCCTGCAGCTCTTGCACGCCATCGGCCAGTTGTGCCTATGGACCTGTCAGGTGGTCAACACAACCGGGGAGGTAAATGAAATCGTGCTGCGTGTCGTTTTGCACAGGCAACTCCCACTTTTTCAATATTACATTAGGAGCAGAGCAGCAGAGAAATCAATTCAAGGCGGAGACAGACAACTACTCTAATAATTGCTCACAACTACTGGCTTTACTGTAAAAAAACCACAACATCGTTAAGAATAAAATTCTGCAACAATATATCTCAAATTAAGATAATTGCGGCGGTGCAAATTACCACTACGATTTCAATCAGAAATGTGTTGTGCAGTTCTTTTGTAAATCCTGCATCACTGCAACAAACAATGTTGGAAAATGGAATCCATAATAACTTATCCGCAGGTTTTTGTTAAAATAGGCCACGTGACGAAAAGAGCTCACAGTTAGGAGCAGGTAGCAGCTGCACGACACACAGGATTCTGACGACCTTGCACTCACAGCGCGTTCTTACATTGAGGGCGTGGCTGCGAAGGTGCTCCTGCCTTGTGAACCTCTTGCCACACATGGGGCAGGGGAAGGGCCTCTCTCCCGTGTGGCAGCGGATGTGTCTCTTCATGATTCCCTTCTGCTTGGCCGTGTACGGACAGAAGGGGCACTTGTGGAGTTTCACCTGCACTACCAACCCGTCGCCTGCAGGAGGAGACAGAGGCCAACAGCTCAGACTTACCTCGCTGCTCGAGAACCTTTTGAATGTGAAAGTTTCCGCTTTTTAAAAAAAAAATGTTTTAACGTTAGTCACCATAAGCCACCGCTTGAAAATTACCTGTTTCCTCTCCAAGCCAATCAGACTGGATCTCCATGATCGATGATCCCACAAACCCTGAACCTTCATCCATTCTGCCTCCTGCCGTGCTGCTACCTGGTCCTTGGGTAAAATGCTGCCCCATTCTGTCCCCCAGCGGACTGGGGCCTTCACCTTTGGCCAGCATCTCTATCAGCTGCCTGGCATTAAAAGAATGGCCGTATCCAGAGGGAGAGCGCTCATTGGAAGGAGAGGAAGGGAGTAGTCGGCTGTGATGAGAGTTATGGAGCGAGGGCCCGGGATATGACGCCAGGTCTTTGGTGTCAGGGGACTCTACGAGATCCTCGTCGGGGTCGTACTCTATCTTTGGGTTCACCAACTCTGGGGTCAACGATGAAGAGGAAGAGAGGTTCGTCTGATCCATGTGTCCTTTCCGTTCTTCACTCCCAGAAGCAAATTCCTCCCTGGAAAGGTAGTCGCTGTCCGTGTCTGTGTTTTTGCCCGGAGTCTTGTCGACGGGGATGGACAAAGGGGCTCGGGCCAAGGTCACGGACTTCGGACCTAAACCCGACCCTCCATCGGCCTCTGCAGCCTGTGAATGAGGCTCCGCAGCCTCCGCCCCGCCGGCGCGCGTCACGGCCGTGGTGCCACTGTCTGCGGGACCCATCGCTCCATCCTTCCCCGTTTTCCTCTCCTTCTCCTTGTTGCATATTTCCAATGAAGAGTGGATGTACCCCTTGCAGAAGTTTACCAGATCGGTCATCTGCAGGTAGCTGCCCGCCGACATCACCTCAATGACGTTGTTTCTGTTCAGGGCCAAGCGGCCGGAATAAAGGAAGTCCAGGATAATCGAGAAGGCGTCGGCGGTGACGATGTCCAGCGACGCTGTGCTGCAGCGCTGTCCATTGTCCTGAAAGCACATGAAGCACTTGTCAGTAGGTACAGAGGACGCCATTAAAGGGCTCCCTATCAGCTTTTTTAATGTATATGTATAACACAATAGTAAACATCAATTCTCAGCCAAATTGTCAGATTTGTTTCTAAGACTGTCTTAGAAGAAAAGAAGCACCTGCAGATAGTGGACCAGGAGCGCTCGGAAATAGCCGCTGCCGGCGAACAACACGTTGCGATGGGCCTTGAAGACGCGGCCCTCAACGAGGATGCTGCAGTCGCAGAAGAAGTCCCGCCGGCGCTGCTCGTTGAGCTCCAGCAGCAGTTTGGGCAGGTAGCATGGCACTTCCATGTCAGGACCTCGGGGACACCTGGAGGGAAGCGGGGAGAGGGAAGACAGAACGGTCACTAGAGGTCCAATTCGGGAATGTTTGGTCCTGTAGTGCCAAACACCTCATTTGGAACAATGGAGCACATCAGCTGTGGCCTCGTTTGACCAAGGGTGTATTATTTTGGAGACGATTTTTTTTCTCTGTGATGGGATGTACAGATAACAGTAGACTATTGTCAGTTCAACGTGGGTTAAAGGGAAAGGAGGAGAGCGGTTTACTAGTGGCTTAATGCCATCAGCCCATCCGCGCGACGTCCGTGTACAATTTAAAAAAACGTTTAAAAAACCTGATTCAATACAATCTTTGCAAACCACACAGAGACACGGAAGAAATACAAACGGGAAACAGTAGAACAGCTCTGCCATGTGTTTGCATACGAGCTTGCGGGGCTAGCGCCAAGTAGGGGGAGCTTTTATCACATAAAACCTCAGAATAGAAAAACAACGGCTGCGTTCACGGAACGCGTTGACACAGTGAGAGACACACGCACACGAAACAATGTGGCTCACCTGGGAAACTACGCGACCGAACGTAAGAAACCCGTTTTCACGACAAAAGGATTAGCACGGCTCATTGTCCCGATTTGACACATAACAAAACTTCCGCCTTCGCAATGCGTGACGTTACGGCATTCATCCAATCGGTAACCGAGGGGGCGTGGCTGAGTCCAGCTCCCGCATCTGGGGTTTACTGATTTAAAACACTATCGTGTTTTACAATAAGGTGAAATAAACTGTCCATAGAAAAACATTAAACACAAAGGAAATGAGAATAATAATATCAATACAAATAAGAATATTCAGGTTAGTGAGTGGATGTTTGCAGCATGCACATACGTGTACAGTGTGTCGCAACACTTTTCTACATCACTAGAGGTGAGTTCAATTGTACAGATGAAAACTCGGAAATTAGTTTGTTTATAATACACTCTCTACTTTCTACTTTATATATATATATATATATATATGCATTCAACTGTCATCAATAAAACAACGGTCACCTTCTAAAATGGGAGACAGAAAAATCTGCTGTTATTGTTGTAACCACCTTCATGTATGGTAATTGTGAGTATTGTATCATTATAACTGCGCATTGATACATAATGATTTCTTTGTTTGAACCCTTACTTAACCGCAATTTCCATGAAGTTTCAGTAATGTCTGACTTTCTCCACTGTGGAAAGTCATTGACGATGATGATGATGATCTACAGAAAGAGCCTGTTTATCCATTCCATTTCGTGGGGGAAAATAAAAAAAAAAATTCACAGACACTACAAGCGTAAACAAGTAGTTCCTTCAGGGCTGCGCCACACCCTCTCAGCACAATCCACAGCAACTTATTTGCAACCTGTTTGTCTCAAATATTTTCCCATGGCAAACGGGGCGAACACAAAGGCCTCGTGGTGGCCCGATCGAAGCCGCAGGGTAGGCGCACATGAGTCTCCGCACTCACCCCCTCTTGAAGATGAAATTTACGACACCTCATAAAAGTCCCATTCACGCTTATAAGCACTAAATATAAACTCGCATGAACCCGCCGGCTTTAACTCGTTCCTCGTAAACTTGACCTGATGGCGCGTTGCGTCCGGGCCGAAGGTGGAGCAACCAGGCCCTAAGCCGAGCAAACCAGGAGGTACATCTCTGCTGGCTGACCTTCTTCCTGCTCGGACTCAGGGAGGCACAAGGCCTTTTTTGTTTTTGTCATTTGTTGACATATGGCCAGGAAACTCCCAACAACAACGACAACACAATCACATCTGTGTGGCAGCTTAAGGCTGGTTTTACACCCTTCAGCCTCCAAGGAACAAATATGATTGACGATTTACAATTGGGTTTTGGCTAACGCCTAAAAAAAGCTAATCGGTGCAGCCGCGGCTGTTACGCAAGGCTGCATCTGGGACCAGGTCCGCTGCGAGACCCGCGGCTGGCACAGAGGACTCCAGCGGCACCCCTTTGGGTCCCTGTGGTCCGCCCGCCTCAGCGCATAACAGCTACTTATAGGCCGGCATTTTCCCAGGGCCGAGACGACACACCACGGTGGCGGCGCGAGCCACACGGCGGCCCTGATTAAAGAGTAGGGACAATGGAGGGGGGAGAGAGACGTGGTGGCATTTTCCATCCCCGCCGCTGTCTCCTGGGGGGGACCAAGTATGCGCCGTGAAACGTTTGAATTATCCCAGAATCTCTGGAATTCAGACAGAGGCACCGCGGAGAGGACCCTCGACCGGGGATCAAAGAGCTCTGAGAGGAGTGCGGTGGACTGGTGGTGAAGTTGAGTACGCGCATGTGTGTGTGTGTGTGTGTGTGTGTGTGTGTGTGTGCGTGCGTGCTTATGTGTTTAGAAAAAAAATGCTCCAAAAAAGATACAACGTTTGAATTTGAATCATATTTACTTTCATGGCTGCTCGCCTCAAGATGCCGTTAAGAGAAACGCCATGTTTGACTTCTGAGGAGATTGGATAGACGACCCACACATGGTGCGTGTCGCCTGCGTGTGTCGCTGTCCTTTTATCCCTCACGGGATCAGTTCATGCCAATGCTAATCAATGGCGGTATAATAAAGCGGGGGCGCCCATCTTTAGCTTGGAGTCCTTTGTGGTGGCAGAGGAAGAGACAACAAAAGGGGGAAACCTCGCCTCCTCTCTGTAATTATCACTTAATGTCCTTTGGTAACCTGGAGACGTCTGTCTCTAGCCCTGTCCTTTCTTCCTTTGCTAGCCGAGCAAATGTATCGCAGTCTGAAATAAATAGCCTTTTTTTTTTCATTGCTGTATATTTAGCACCAGAACGGAGTAGTAAATGGAGCCGTCCCAGGCCACAAGCTTCCGGCAGCGCCGTTCCTCGGCTCTGGCCGTCTGCCTTTGCCACAGCCACGTCCTGAGATCAAAGCTTCCTGTACTATATGAGTCCGCTGGTCGTCCTCAAGCGCTGACCTCGCGCCAACGTTCACGTCTGCGAAGGACGCCGTGTGTTTGTGCGTGAGCCGCATGCAGGGGGGGGGGGGGGGGGGGGGAATTAGTCCGAATTCCACCACTTCGAAGGCAGCAGACATGCAAACTCGACCAAAGTAACCAAAACATTGGCAATTCAATTGTGTGAAACATGCAAACAATAACCTCCTTGTATTTAATTAATAGCGTTGTATAACATCCACAGATTTATCTGATCAGATAAACAGTGGGGGGTAACTTTCGTCAAACAAAAAAGAAAGAAAAGAACCACTGAGATGCCAACGAGGAGGTCCATATCACCAACACAACAGTAAGTTAGTTAAACAAGAAGAATTAATGCATCTATTATTTCAACAGTGGAATCTGCTCCATCTGCAGAATCAAACGACGCCTGTCGTTACCTTGTCGTTACCCTCATCCTTCCTCCACCACAGTCTTCTTGTCTTTCTCGGCACACTCACTGTAATCCCCGTTCTGGGAACACTAAACGTTTCCCCGTGCGGTGGCGGCAAGTTTTTACGTGGGTTTTTAGGGGCTTACGGGTGCTCTCCGGAGCTGCCTTGGGGACGAGGTGTTGGCTGGACGCCACCCTGATAAGGCCCTAATCGGAGGTGTGAAGTTAAACTGGGGATTTGGGGAAGTGAGAGGCTGTCAGAGACCGGCTGCCCCAAATGGGGGACGCAGCACCACCATGTCTCGGGGAGAGCTTTTCTTAACCAACCTGCTATCCAAACATCCAAATCCTTTCAAGCCAAACCAGGAAACACATGCATTTGTTTCCTGTTTTGAATTCCTCCTTTTGTACTTTTCCTTTCAGAATTGCAAACCTCCTGCACCCTTTTTTTGTTTTTCTTCCCTGACAGTGACACGAATAGAAAGCTGCTAGGTGAGTTAGGCATAGCATGACTCCATGCTATGCCTAACTCCTCCATAAACTTGAATGATAGTCAGTAAAAACGCTTGGGTGAAACTCGTTTTACAGTGGCTAATATGAGCGGGGTCCAGTAATCAAATGACGCACGATCGCACGCACGGCTGAGAGGGGGGAGGGGGGGGGGGGGGCACAGTGAATTAGTCTTGGGACTTTTTATTTTTCACTTTTCCTCTTTTTCGTCCTGCTTTTTTTTCTTCTCTCCGGCTCATAAAAGATTGCGTCCTGCGTGTGATGTGGCGGCGGAGTGCAGTCGGAATGAAGCGAATACGGACGAGGGCCGGCAAGCTTTTGAGTCACGGCACCGAACGGCGTTCCTCAAGCCCTTTAAAAATAGTAACAGTTTCTTTTTTTTTTTTTTTTAGCTTTGTGTGGAAGACTTTGGGGTCATCCTCTGCTGGGTTTTTGGAGACTGGAATCATAACCAGATACAACACCCCCCCCCCCTTTCCCTCCAACCTCCCTTGGTTCCTTTCATTTAGTTATTTGGAGTTTGTTTAATCTCGTGATGAAAATTGGCCTAGCGTGGGAAAGGCAGACGTTGTTGTTTCAGAGTTGTGCGAATTGTTGTTGGTTTTTTTTTTTTTTTGGCTGCAGGAAGAAAAAGTGCCACTTTGTGCCAAAACCTCATGTGGCAAAGATAAAAAGGAGATGAGTGAGAGGGAGGCCGCAACACCACGACAAAGATATGGGCTGTCTAAGCAAAGAGCTTTACAAATGACAATCTCCAGGGGGAAAAAAAGGGGGGGGGGAGACGACACGAGGGAGGACTGGAATGGAGTGGGGGGAAGGAAGAGAGGAGAAACAAATGCGGATTGATTGGTAGGAGGCGGAGGAGGGAGATGGGTATTGGAGGGTTGGGGGTGGTAACGCATAGCAGTGCAGGCGGTGGGGTGGGGAGGAGGAGGGGGGACAGGGGGGAGAGGGGGAGATGAGAGGGGGAAACATTCCCCCTAGCCCACATTAAAGACATAAAAAAGAAAACAAACAGAAAAACATGTCTGACATAAAGAGGCTGGTTTCCGCGGCGACAGCACAATGGCTGCCTGTGGCTCTCGGGGCCCTCGCCGTCCCGTCTGGGACCCGGCACCAGCGAAAGTCACCGCAGTCACAGGGCCCGTCAGTGTGTGTGTGTGTGTGTGTGTGTGTGCGTGTGTATGTGTGAAACACGGGGAATGTCATCACAGGCCCAGTGCTGTGGGAACCGCCATGAAAGGGACCCCACTCGGAAGCCACAAAAGTCCCTTTCTGCTTCTTCTCCTCGGCTTTTAGCCTCTTTATTTATTCGTGCGTCGGGGAGCCGGATGGGGAGGGAGGACTTTCTTCTCGCTCGCCTTGTCCTCTCGCTACGCCTCTTGCTGTCTCGCGAGCAGCGTGACCCAGAACTGGAGCCCTAACTTGCCCTCCTGACACCTCTGGTCACAGTGGCCGACATCTCAACCGTACACACGGCCTGTGTCTGACTGAGGTTTATTCACACCTCATATAAGCTCAATCAGATAATGAAAAAAAAAAAAAAAACACAACACGGCTCTTGGACGAGCTCCCTGTGTAACAAACGTTGCGTGCTCAGGAATGCCTCGTATATCCAGGTTATTCCGAGTGGACCGCGGCGACAGCCAGGCAGGCACTGCCGCCGGTCCCAGGCATTCCTTATGTGTCTGAAGGGCAGATAATTCCCTCGTGGGTCCAGCCCAGACAGTGCCAAGCTACTCCGGTTGCCAGTTCCCATGCCAATCCGATCTCGAATAAGAAATAAGAAATCTGCATTTTTGTTTTTTCCCGGGATGTCAAGAGCACTCGCACGCAGGCAGGGCTCCTTTTCACCACAATTGGCCTTTTATATTTTATATTTCCCTTTGAATAATCTGAGGAGTTAATTTTGATGCCATGTTATTGAAAAGGGAAATGTACACCAATGGAATCCTTAATGGCTCTGTGTAATTCTTGAAGTTTGAAAGGATGGTTACAAAGAGCTTCGCGATGACAAAAAACATGCATGTGAATGAAAATGGCAACATGACGCAAGAAAGATTTGTTAAATCAGAGGCTCGCCATATCGCTTTCATATTTCCTGAAACATTCATGTGATTCCAAAACCAATGGAGTACATGCTGTGTCATAAAGGGTCCTTAATTGAATGTACCTTACGTACCGTCGCGACCCCTCAGGTCACCTGGGACGGATCTCCTCAACAAAAGGCAGCGTTCAGTTCTTCACATTACTGGATCAAACTCCCAGAAAGTCTGCTGAGAATCTCAGACTGAAGACTTTGCTTCGTTTGCTGCTGCCTTTAATTAAACCACATTCAAGGATCAAGTAGATGCTTTTTTAAAATGGTTTATTTCCTTAACTGCACTGCAACTTTTAGTCTTGTTTATTGTGTTTTCACTTGTTTTGTTTGTTTTTAAATTTCCTTTTCTTTTGCCTGATGTCTTTAACGGTTTTATGCGAAGCACTTCGAGTTGCCTTGTTGTTGACAAGTGCTGTACAAATAAATTTGCCCTGCCTTACAGATGTGAAACCACCGTATCAGCGCTTTTAAACAACTGGTTTCTGCACGTCGTGGTTATGAGAAACAAAATGCAATGAATGATCTGTAAAACAATTTTTTGTTTTTGTTTTACAGTGTCTTCTCATATTGGAGTAACTACATTTTGTGGGCTACAAATGTTGCCTGGAAGTTGGCTTTCATATAATCAAAGTCAACAACGCAGTGAAACATACGGCGCCGGAAAGGGTTATCCGATATGACATGAATGCAGCGGAGAAAGAAGTCACACATAAAATATTTTGTCGAGCTGGTTCCATCTCACGGACTCTCAAACAATAGCAACAGTCAAGCATCAGAGGCAATAATTGCAGCTGAGTGTTTGCGTCTTGTAAATTGTGGGCTGTGCGCCGTCCGCAATCGTGTGAGCGAGATGCGTGTTTGCTTTGCTGTGTGTGTGTGTGTGTGTGTGTGTGTCTGCCCCTCGACGTTCACACGTTCGCATTCGAGTCGTGCACGTGTGCGTGCGTGTGCAAATTGTAAAAGCATGAGCTTGTTAATTTCAATAAGGGACCTTGCCTTGTTGTGGTTTGGAGGGATGTTGGGGGGGGGGGGGGGGGGGGGGGGGGGGACTTGAAGTGGCCAACCGAGATCCCCAGAAAACGCCCGGAATTCCATCCCACCGTCCAGCGGCAGCTCCCCCCTCGCTTTCTCTCCATCGCCATCCCTGCACACAACCCGTGCCATGAAAATGTTTCCTTATAATTAACTTATTTATTTGCCTACCTAACCTCTTAATCACTTTCCCCTGCATGCGTGTCTTCTACGCAACTTGCCCAATCCTCCCGGAACAACTGGGCCTGCGGAAACTTAGTGTAACCGGAGGGATTTCACGAAAAAACAACTACAAAGAAACAAGAAAGATTTGACAATAAAGAGAAGAACGTTGTCCATTGAAGGAATAACAACAGAGAAGAGACTGGAGTCTGACTTCATAGATGTCTCTCTTCTCTCAGACTTTCTCCTCCGCTGTTTTGTGATGCTCAAATGAGATCCAGATCTGAATTAAGGAATGATTGGTAATGAAAGAGGGGTTTCTCTTTTCTCTTGGTCCTGACTCATAGCTTACTCACCACACTAAAAGCCCCCCGGGTGATGGTCACACTGATTAGTGACACTCGGGTATTGCAAACACACGCACATGCACATGTTTTAAGTTAGTTTATTACTTTACACATGGCCTATGATGCTACAGAATGCAGGGGGTTCGGGCTCAGTTGCATTTGCAGGCATAGATCAAAGATTATAAGATACCAAATGTATATTTATATATCTACGTATTTAAAGCCTGAGGACCAAAATAAGTTTCCTAAAGAAGGCTTCACTTGTTTAAAAAAAAAAAAACACACACACACACACACACACACACACAAAGATGTCGCACTCACGCATTGTAGTGTGTTTAAACTAACACACCCTTCCAGTCTGCGAGGCAGGAAGAGCCACACTCAGCTGGGCATTGTGTGCAAGGGGGCCATGCCACTCGGGCCCCTCTCCGTCTTTCACACACATATGCACACACACCGCTGGGTCAGTCAGGCAGCGCTCCTCACGACGGGCGCCTGGTTTCCATGGCAATCTGCACCAGCAATCTTCCCACGGTGGCAGCGGAACCGAGCGCCGTGCGGCTGTGCGTGCGTGAGTGTGTGTGTGTGTGTGTGTGTGTGTGTGTGTGTGCATGACTTTAGGGTAGTCGACAGGCAGCACTATCTGGCCCACTGAAGAGCCCAGATGTTCAGATGACACTCACTAGGGCCGATCGTGCTCTTGACCCCTCAGTACCTGCCCTCGTCTCGGCGCACGCTGACGCACGCGCACGTTTGGAAGAGGCCGGGGCGGAGCCCAAAGGCCTCGCTCTTTCAATTTGCTAAAATGATTGAGGAGCATGCTTGAGAACGTACACGCTGCCGAGTCTTTGTCAGCAGTGGCACCTTTTGGAAATCTTTATGTAAGAGCTGTGGTTCCCAACAAGGGAGAGGGGGATTGTACACAGGTTATAATGTAATAATGTAACATTAATGGATACATGTGAGACCGTTTTTTTCTGCGGTAGCCAAAAGTCAGGATGAAATGATTTAAACATCTAGCTTCTGCCACTCATTGTCCTTGACAATCCTGTGGTAAGAACCCTTTTTTTTTACTGTAAATAGAAAGCAGGAACATCCATTAATAAATGTAAATATGGAACATGAGTGTTCTCACAGGGCAGAATTATTTTCTAACATAGTAAGCAGTATCTGAGCAATATGTTTGTTTAAAAAGTGAAAATATGCAGGGTTGTGTATGCTGCTGCTGCTGCGGTTCTTTCTCCCCCGCGTCTCCCCCCGCTGTTTGTCTCCCGCAGGTGGTTCAGCACATCCATTGTCCAGGTCACCTGTGCTCGGTTGTGTGAGAGTCGAGCTCTGCGCACTGTCGCACACTCCGCCGTGGATGACGGAGTGTTTTTCGCAGTCCATCATTCCCACACTCGCTCCCTCCCGCTGCCATTGTTCTACAAGCGAGTGTAATTAAAGGAGCAGAAATAGACAGAAAGGAGGATAGGAAGAAGGAAGGAAGGAGAGCAGGATGAGATGGAGGGCTAATTGACTGAGGATGACTGAGCAACGGGAGAGGAGAGATGGGGGCCTGCGGGGGGGGATTGGGGGGGGGAAGCTGGGGGAGGCCAGATTAAAGGGATGGGGGAGGGACAGGGAGAAGAGGCGGGGGGAGCCAAAACTGGCAACCCTGCCCCAAATGCCAAAGTCCTATTTTGTCATTGGGTGGCTGTACAGAGAGACGGAGCCAAGAGAGACATAACGGAGAGAGAGAGAGAGAGAGAGAGAGAGAGAGCAAGACTACAGCTGCTTGTGAATTTTCTTGGTTGTCATGGGCCCTCGGGGGTCGATCAAGTGGCACCGCTGACTCACAGAGGACAAGACCGAAGACTCACGAAGAAACGGGAAAAAAAAGAAGTAAAATACAAGTGACAAGAAGTAACTAAGGACAACAAGGCTTTTATAAACAACGCAAGGGAGACAGGGAGAGCGAGGGGGGAGACGGTCTTCGTTGCCGACGAGATCACCCAGATCCATCCGTACGCCGTCGGGCCACAGAGATGAAGAGGCCTCACGACTACAGCTCCCCGGACTCGGACACAGACGAGTTCATTGACGTGGGACAAGAAGACGGCTATTGGTGAGCACGCGCCAAAAAAAACACGGCTGGAATGAGTGGCTGGGGACACGTGTGTCATGAACATACTTGGTAGTGAGTTGCTGCCAAGTGCAAAATCGCAGACAGGTTGACGGGTCCGTTTTTAAATCGCAGAAGCGGATTTGTCTCATAATTTAAAAGCTAATAGTCTTAAACCATTTCTGGTTTCCGCTCCAGTATTGACATTTTTTTAACAAAGGTAACCTTAACACTTTTCAAAAAGCTGAGCTGTCAGTTTCAAGTTTAACTTTAACAACTCAATATATATTCATATATATTCAATATTATATGAATGTGCATTTCTCCTCTAAATGAGTCACGTTTTCTCCTTTTACTATGAGTAAATGTGCAGGTTGATCACTGCATGTTTTGAGTTTAGGTTCAAAACGATTGGAAGGCCTTTCATGTCTGAAGCATCGAGACATTTGGAGAACTACAATTTTCTTTTGATTTTAGAAACTGATTAAATAATACAAATGTCTTCAGAACAAATTTTTAGAGTCAAGATTGATTATTATTTCTATTTCAAAACAGGACATTCTGCATGTAAACTTAACTCGAAAATGAACACAAAAGCAACAGAGTGGGACGACACAATATGTAATACAGTGAGGAGTTTGTGGCATTTTACAGCAATATTTAGAGGCACATTGTGTGTGTGTGACTTTGTGTGAAGGCATTGATGTAAATTGTTTGCATTCATCATGATTGTCATAAAATAATACAAATAATACAAATAGTACTCTAACGCTATACAGACTATTTGCAAGTCATTATAACAAGATGCTTTTACCATGAATTAGTCCATTATTCTTCTTCCCACAGTATATAAGAACACATTCAGGGCAACATGGTACATCACAAGTTCTGGGAGAGGCAGCAACACTAGCGCTTGGATTAATCCAACTGTCGTGCAAACAGAAGACAGACCCTTTAAAGTCAGCCAATAAAAAATGAACCTGAACAAAAACACACAGCCGAATTGGCAGCCTTCATGTTGAAATCTAATAGAAAGAGCAGCAGCTCTTTGGTGGGGGGGACGTTTAAAGGGAACTCTGATCTGTCAGACCCCGTAAGATGAGAGTTCACAAACAAACACAATCCACATTGAGCGAATGTACTCGGAGGAGCTCGGATCCCCGACGCGTCGCCCCCGAGCTATATAATCATCTTTCTAAAAGTGCTTTCGCTCGGACTGGAAAGAGGAACAGCATGTCATTTCACTGACACTAATGTCCAGAAACGCATCAGAGGCCAAAACAATCTCGTCTTCTTCTCTCCCGGGCACTCCTTCTGCTCTTCTGTGCCCAAAAAACAAATTGGATTGAGGCGAGCTGGTGTGCCATGCAGCCTCTGTGTCATATTAAGTAGGGTAATAATAACAATATGCAGGAGGATCAAAGTTGGCGTGTTTCTCTCCGTGCCAATACCATCCTCCCTTCATCCTCCCCTCTCTCTCTCCCTTTCTCTCTCTCTCTTTCTCAGCCCAGTCACCGGGTCCATGTCTCCAGGCAGCGCCTCGCAGGTTCTGGCCCGGAAGAAGAGGAGAGGGGTGAGTGGATTGTAGCCTCGGGCCTTCGGGAAGCCTTCCGGTCCTGTCCTGTTGTTTTGGGGGGGTGTGCCCTGACTGTTCCTTTTGCTCTTTGCTCGGTCGCCGCAAAGATCATAGAGAAGAGGCGCAGAGACCGGATCAACCACAGCCTGTCGGAGCTCAGGAGGCTGGTGCCCAGCGCCTTTGAGAAACAGGCGAGCGCTCACGACACATTCGACGGCATTCAATAACAGCATTCTCCTTTTTACCGTCGGTAAAGTAAGGGAGCGGCTTTCGCGACATCTGATGCGACATGGTGACATCTTCCCTTTTCTCTGCAGGGCTCATCGAAGCTGGAGAAGGCAGAGATCCTGCAGATGACTGTGGACCACCTGAAGCTCCTCCACGCCATGGGAGGAAAAGGTGACAAATTAAAACGGTCGTCTTAGTAGTTTTCTTGGTATTGGTGTCGTGTGACTCACTGCATTCCACCGTTGTTAATTGTTAATCAGGTTACTTTGACGCGAGGGCCCTGGCAGTCGACTACAGGACGCTGGGCTTTAGGGAGTGCGTCGGGGAGGTGGTGCGGTACCTGAGCTCCCTTGACGGGGAGTCCCCGGACCCTACGGGTGCGCGCCTCGTCTCCCACCTCTCTCACTGCGCGAGCAACATAGAACCAGTCCTTTTGCAGTCGCCCCCGCCCTCCGCCCTGCCCTTTCCTCCGTGGCCTTGGGCGTCCTTCCCTCAGATATCCCCCAACTCACCGGCCTCCTCCTCGAGTCCTTTCCCCAGGGGGCGAAGGGATCTGGCCCTGCTGGGGGGCTACCCGTCGCCGGCCACTCTCCGCCTCGGCCCCCTGGCCGGCTGCCACCAGGGGGCCCCACCGCTCCTTGCGCCTGCCGCCCTGGCCGCCGTCCACAGGTTGCCGTCCCTCGCAGCGTCCCCGGTCCTGGCCCCCTCCAGACCGAGCCAGTCGTCCCCTCACAGCGCCACCAGGGCCTCGCCCCTTCCGCTCGCAACCCCTTCCTCCTCCTCCTCCTCCTCTACTTCTACCTCCTCCTCTTCTCCCATTTCATCACCTTCTGCCCCGCTGCAGGTCTCTTTCAGGCCCTTCGCACCTCTGGGGTCTCCCACCGCTCAGCGCAGGGGCTTGAGCGGACAAGCCAAGTCAGCCCAGGGATGGGCGACTGAGATCGGAGCTTTCTGAGAGCCATCTCTGGGTTTTTCTCTTTTCCAAATGAACTCCATCGAGGGACATGGAGCCCCCATGTGCCCCCATGTAGAACATATGAAAGGGTTGGAGAACAGACGCAGAGAACCTTTGATGATTGTCTAACTATAAGTCACGACAGACTGTGGGAGGAGTTTCAGATAATCATAAACAATCACGTGCAAAAGAAAAACGAAGCAATGTGAAGTAATAGAAGATCGGAATAAATTCTTGTTCATGGTCTTGCTCAACATAAAGGTCTATTCTAACAAAGCCATAACGCTCAACGAAGCGTCTTTTAACTGTGATATTTTTTTCCTCCAAAACATTTTTACATTTCATTACTATCTTTTTTTAAGTCTAAAGAATGTTGAAAACTCTATAAAAACTAAGTGCCTTTAACGTTGTCCGTGTTTTTTTCTGCCTGTATGAGAACAGCAACGTGTACTTGCAGCTATCTGCTATAAATTCAAAACAGAAGGCCTGAAAGCGACGTGTTACCTACTTGTACGTATTAGCCATGTCTGCAAACACTGCTCGCATCCCCCCCCGCTGTCTCCAGTGATGGCTGATGTGAGCTGTGGTCTTGCGGCTGCAGAGGATAAACATGGTGGAAGCTGTGTGATGTTTCTGGGATGCCGCGGTGAGGCGAAACAGACCCATCGCTCTGCCCTCTAATTGGCAGTCCCCCCCCCCCCCCGCACCACCGTAGTTAACTCTACCCTCACGTCGGCCAATGTATGATTCCTCTCCTCTGCTGTCTCTCTGCCATTCTTTGGCTCCAATCTTGTGGTGCACCAGCGGATATCTTCTGTCCCTGTTTGTCTGCGCCACTGTCTCCTCAACAATGGACAGACGGTTAAGAAGAGGGCAAGAGGGAGGATGGAGAGACTGCTGAAGAGAGGGAGGGGGTGGGGGGGAAAGATCTGAAGGGCTGTGGTGGCGGGGAAACTGATTTGGGGTAGACGTTCAATAGCAGGGTGGGAGGGACACTGTGAAGTCAGGTTGTCACGAGTTATTTGTCAAGACGAGCAGCGTAATCGCTCCGCGCCTCACCGTGCCGGCTAATAGCAGAAAAGAGCCTTGTGTGTGTCCTCTGCTGAACGTCTGCCATCTGCGGTCCAAAAGTGTGTGTGTGTGCTGCGCAAAGTGCATTTTGTTTATTTGAGTGAGTATGCTAGTGTGTGTTTAAGTCATTCTTGTGTGCCCACAGTGTGTGTGTGTGTGTGTGTGTGTGTGTGTGAGATGAGTCTTAAGGGCCTGGCGTCAGGATTGAACCGCGGTGGCGGCGTGGATCTCGTGCGAGGCCTGCCGGCGGTCTGACGGACGGCACGGCGGTGGAATGTTTGTGGACACGCACACACGGGTACTCAGACAACATACAAACATAGACACACACACACACACGGGGTGGCTGCCACTATTGTAGCCTCTGAGCGGAGGAGCCAGAGTCACCACCACAGCTTCCAGGAAGGACAACCGCAGTCACACTGCATGGGTTTCCCACGGGGGAGGGGAGGGGAGGGGGAGAGGGAGGAGGGGGGGGGGGGGGAGGAAAGAGGGCAGGGGATTGATAAAGAAGGACGGAGGGAAGTGCGCGCCCGTGTTTGTTTGCGTGTATGCGAGGGCGTACGGAGCTGGCCGGCCTTGTGCTTCGAGCTGAAAAAAGAGGAAGAGATGCTGTGAGGAGGCAGAAGGGAGAAAAAAGAAGTGAGGGAAGTGAAGCGAAATAAGGAAATGGGAGATAGTTCTCCTCTGATGTCTCATCTGTGTAGTGGGGAATTTTCTATTGCATTACATGTGTGCCGTTCTTGTGTTTGTGCGTGTGTTTAGAGAGGAAAACACATAACAAAGCAGGTCAGTGAGTGCGCAGTGATCTGGAACGCTCGGGTCAATGTGAACAGCGACTGTACATCATCGCTCAATAATGCACACCTTGTTACTCACTCTCAACCAATCAGAATGCAGGATTTCATCTACCCGAATTTTAAAAAACGTTAAGGATTGTCCAGACACAACAAAAGCATTCAACAAAATAAATAAAGAATTGACTTAAAGAATACACATGTCATTATATCAACTAAAAGCTTTGGTACAACAGACAAAAGCATTTGAACACTGAATTGAATGTACAGTTTCACAACTTCTCCCCATTATTTGGAAGACATCATATGCTAATATACTGAAAGCAAATTCTTTTGAAAGTGCATTCCTCTTCAGTGTGTAGAAGAAAAAAATGAATGAAAATGAATGAAGCAAGTTGAAAGCAAGATGATGTTCTTTCAGTTTATTGCTCTTGTTTAGACACACAAAAAATCATGTACAGCTTAAATCGCAGTCAATTGACTTTTAACGGTAAAACCAACAGATCAACTGGCCTTTATTAAAGAACAAAGCAACAGCATCTTTTTGTGTGTCTGGAGCACTTTACACGCAGTTCCTCAGTTGGAAGCCTGATACAACATTGGCCACTTTGGTGACTCTAGGAGGAGCGGGCATGGTGATGGCACGCTTGAAGAAGCAGAGGCGCCTACAACACAAGATTAACAACACCATCTTAAAAATGTCCTCAACCGTTGGAACAGTGTCTGTGCAGGTTTGCATGCATGCATTTAGGGGAATTTACCGTGCGTTAGGGTCGGGGAAGTCTGCCTTTAGATAAGTGTAGAACTGGCAGTTTGCATCCTCATTACAGGTCCTCTGACAAGTGGCCGCATCATCGATCCGTTCATTGCGAATGTCACTGCCTGGGAAATCGCCTCCTTCAAGAGCAACGTTAACCCAGCCTAGTAGCAGAGAGGAACAAGGTTAGACTGCTGGCTGAACTACAGAAGTACTTCACCATCAATAAACTGAAAGGATAGACGGATGAAGTTGTTGAATGATTACAGTTGTTTTAAAAGATTGCTTAGTAACTAAATTCAACACAGTTCATAGCTTATCTATAACAGCAATCTGGCCTGTATTAGAGGAAAACGGGTAGACATTCGTAGGTTATTCATAAAATGATTAAATGAATTGAAGGTATCTTTGGTCTCTCGTTGTTCCTCCTGTGTCGCTTTTTCACATTTCTTCATGTACCAACTGAGCTAACAAGACTTCTTGTTGTGAGCTTTACCCAGCATGCAGTTTGGCGGTGTAATTTTATAATTGAACAATTAGTGTTACAAATTGTCTATGTGTCACAAGCTGTTGTGTCGTGGTGTTTTACCCTATTATAAAGTGTTTGTTGAGGGTTAGACATTGTTGTGATAGATTTATAACCATGACTCAATTTCAACATACCCAAGGGCATGCGTTCTTTGGCCTACTGAAAGTGTGTCCTCTCAAAAAGGTATTAATATTGATTGATACATACTGTTGTCTGGCTGACAGAAGCGTGCCGGTAGTCCAGACGTGACTCCATCTTTTGCTCTGAGAATCATTGCGTCGCCGTTTACCTTTAGGTAACAATTGAAGCTGTCACTGCAACAAACCAAAAAAAGTTAGAATTAAAATAAAATAAAGCCTCGAAGGAGATTCTGTCTATTGTTTTAGATTTTTGAAAAGATTTGACTGCAATAAATCAGATAGTCAAATTAAAGAAAGTACCTGACAAAAGTGAAGGAGGTGCAGACTGTGTGAGCAGAGCACAGATTCTGACAGTGTCCAGCGGAGGCAGCGGGGAGAACCAAAATGTCATTTTCTGGGATGTCGGTGTTTGGAAAAAGCTTTCCCTGACAAGCTGAACAAAACATTGATAACGCATTAGAGGAACATCCACTGCATCTGCAGACTTTATTCCAAATGCTTTCACTGTGATTGTTTTTTTACCTGGTTTACCCCCTTGAGGTGTTTCTGCTTTGTTGGAGAATCCAGATACTAAGCCAGCCTTTCTTTCTACAACTGGAAGAGTTGGTACTGCCCAGCTGAACTTCAGGTGGCACTTGAACCTAAAACAAAAACAAGAAAATATATATTGAGGTATTTGGGGAGCCTATGTGGCCTACCCGGTGTTGTAGAAGCAAAGCTTCCTCCATTGTTGTATGAATTAAACCAACTGTGCAACAACTAGCCAATACAATACAGACAGGACACATACAATTGCAAGAGCAGTGTAAAATCACTAATTGCAGTTTTACCTGAAATTTTCTGGTGTGAAGACTTCATTTAGAAAAGTGAAAAACTGACAGGCAGGGTCCTGTGTGCAGGCTCTCCGACACTCCTCAGCGTCTTCTGTGAACAAGGCCTTGTAGTCAGCACCTGGGAAGTCCACGCCATCGTACAGCTGAGGCAGACAAGGCTCTGGCAGACGGAGAGAGTGATGTGTGATGACAGTGTGTCCAAGGATCAATAATTTATACAGTATCGAAAATGTACGTAGAAATTCAGAAGACTATTATACTGTGAACTGGCATCCTAAAACATGCTACTCATGTTAAGATTCAAAGTTAGCAACAACATGAATGTGATTTTACACAAACTTTATAGCAAACTTCCAAATGAACTAAAAGTCTGCATAACTGTTCTAAATAATTGTGAGCCTACTTGGATCAGGGCTGCAGGGTTTGAGAGAAAATCCAGAGGTGACCCCCTGCAACGGCTTCTGCACATCAGGTTCTCCAGAGGAACTGGTCTTCAGGTAGCAGTAAGAAGTTCCTGCAGAGATAAGCAGAAGTTAGTTGTGTGTGTGTGTTTGTGTGTCTTTGACTTCATCAGCGTAAAGTATTTAGTGGCATCTAGTGGTGGGGTTGCATATTCAAACCAACTGTGCACCCTTCAGCTCACAATTCCTTTCCAAGAATAAGCAAGAACCGGCGGCCATCGGGTAATGCAACGAGAGGCGGGCCATGCGACTAGCAAGTGTCATCTTCTGTGCTACTGCTAAAAGACGGTGGTGTAACATGGCACATGGTAAAGAGGTCGAGCGCTCTACGTGGGAGGTAACCTATTAACATTTTATTCTTAACCATGACCCCTATGTTTTTGACACAAGAGGAATCCCTTTGCACAGTTCTTTTGTTTGTTTTACTTCCAATACAAAAAGTTTTCTACTAGAGTTTCGGAAGTGAACAAAGTTTTGTTAGCTGCGTTAACATGTTTTAGGCGGCCCTAACTATTTTCTTAATATCTTTCAACAGTAGGTTGGAGTTTTTTATTCTGGTGAATTTTCAAAGTCAGGTTTTAGAAAAAGTATTGCTTATCAAAATGTGTTGGCACACTGCTTCTTCCGTACCTGTCATCTCCGGTCCAGTCAGCACGAAGAAAGGTAAAGAAGAGACAGGCCGGGTGCTGGGTGCAAAGTTGCTGACAGTGATTAACATCGGGAGAGAAGACATTTTGGATGTCTGATCCAGGGAAATCTACATCCTTCAGAAGCGCTTCTCTACATTCTAAATAAATAGAAAGAAATATATTCATACAGTACATCCTACTTCATATAAGTGGTGTAATTACAATACTTGAATGTATTACCTTGACTAAGGGAGAGGCTGCAGATAGACAGCAGAACACCTACAATCAAATGTTTTTCCATCTTCAGTTCTGAGTTCTGAGTTGAGTAAGAACTCCTGGAACAAGGGTTTGTCAACTTTTTCAGTCCAACTCATTTACAGCACAATTCGTATTTTAACAGCTTTAAATAAATCAATGTTTGAAAGCCAACAGTTAGTTTTTGTTTCGAGCACAAATGGATCTGGAGCTTAAGCCACTCCATTTATGTTCTCCAATTTAATAATGTTGAGTGCATATTGTACAATAAGAAACATTTTCCCAGATGTTATAATCATCGTTGGCAAGTAGGGATACGGCTATAATAATATATGCATGTATCTTAGATTTAATCCAACAGAGAGAAATTAGAAGCTAACAGGAGGTCCTGTTAGAGAGTATGATTAGAAAATAGTTAAAACTGCGAATAAATTAATCCACAACATTAACCACGGTAAATGCATGTCTCTTAAGACGGAAGCCAGCTAGAATAGTCAAATGCAAAGAGTAAGTACAGATCATACAACAGTCCCCGTGTGTGGGCCACGGCCCCTTAACGGATGTTACCTTGTAGCTGAGTTCCTTTTCTGGTTGGAAAAGAGATGGAACTGAAGGTGGTGTCTGCTTTTATGCAAGAGGCCTGAGCCAAGGACCCTACCAAGACCTCCTACAGAAAAGAGGAATAAGGGTGGCTTTGTGTTACCCTGTGGTTCATCTCTTTGGTTCTCCCTCCCTGTATGCTTTGGTCGGTTCATTCAGCCACTACATTGTTTCCCTGAGTTTCAGTTTATGGGTGGTTAATCAACTGAATATTTTGCTTTGTTAACTTTAATATTTATTCTTTTATTACTTGTCATTTAGCTGACGCTTTTATCCAAAACGACTTACATTGCATTTTTAACCCATGGCTTGTACATTTGGCCCAGGGAGCAATTAGGGGTTGGGTATCTTGCTCAGCCAGGATTTGAACCACCAACTTTGCGATTTGCAGGACACCCGCTCTACTCCATGCTCCACCATCGCAACGAACATCTGAATGTTTGTTATTTAATAATGTTTGGGAAAATAAACTTCATGCGGTTAAAACCCTATTCCTTGTGCCTTGAATACCTGTTCCACGAGAAGTGGGATCCTCCATTAAAGGCACACATTTCGTCATGCAATTGGGTGGGAAAGGAGCACAAAGTGATGCTTAGAACTCTCCACCTGTATCGGAAGTGAGGCAAGCGAGGAGAGGACAAATATGCGGCTTTTGTATTGGACACTACTAAGGACAAAGGTACAGAGCCAACAATGTCGGACCTGGTGTCCCTTCTTCTGTGCCAAGTAGAGCAGCAGGATGCCTGCAGGTGTGGATTAAAGAGTCTAAAACAGGTTCTGCTGCTGAGGCAGTGACCAGACCCTTGTACACAGACATTGTGTACCGACAAATGTCATTAGCATAAATGAGACTGTCCCTGTTGGCTCTGTTCACAGGGATGAAAATCCCCAAACAGTCCCAAACATTGGTGTTACTGATAATCTACCATATACTGCTGTGCTTGGTCGAGACCTGCCTTTGTTAGAATCATTAAATTCCAGCCACAAATCTAACACCAAATGTTTTGTTGCAATTTGCAGTGACCAGAACTCAAGCTAAAGAGGTCGTGGAGCCATTAAGACATTCTCTGATGCAGATTTGGAGACAAGTTTGGCAAATTTCGCAAATCACGCCAACAGAAGAAGGAAGGAAACCAAAGTTTTGCAATACTGTGGCAATCCAACCTTGTAGCCACTAGCCCAAACTGCTTTTGGTTTTCACAATCCCCAACAATCTTATTCAACTGCAACAGAATAACATTTTTTTAAACTCCACTGGCATTCCATTGGCCTGGCTTGCATGCAGATTTAGCTGTGTTCTGTTGGCCGCGGGTGCACTAAAACTTCCCTCAAAATCTGTTCAAAAGCTCCATTGCACCTTTTGAGCGGTTGGGAATGGACATTGTTGGCCCTGTTGAAAGGAGCAAAGCAGGAAACCATTACATGCTGGTAACAAAATGGTGATAAAACATTGACATTGACATTTTTCCTTAAAAGTTGCATTTTTTTTAAAGGGTGGGCTTTGTTACACTTTGTTACAACAGGTTTACCAGCGTCTTGGTATTAAGCGCTTGGACAACCCAACCATCCTCAAACAGGTGTTCTAACCGATGACTACAACCAGACTCTAAAGCAGACAATCCGGACATTTGTGAATGACGCCTTAGTCTGTACAACAATGACAGTGTAAAAACCAACAAGTTTGAGAGAAACACCGGAGGTGACACCCTGCAATAGACTTTGCACATTGGGATGTCCAGATAACCTAGTCTTTAGGTACTAGATGGTTATTTAATTACATTTTGGCCAATAAATTCCACTACTCTGGCCCTCTAAAGCAAAAAAAAATTAACAAATGTGCATGATCATTTAGTTATCAGAGAGAAATGCTACAATATAAGAAATTATTTGCAGAATCCCTCAAAGTTACAGCTCCAAAAGACATAAGAACAGGGTTTTCCTTTGACATGGTGTATGGTTGTTCTTAATTAAAATACATTCTTAAACTGGACTGTGTTAACTAGTGGAGTCAAAAATGTATTTTTTCGTGTTTTTTTGTCCAGTCAGCACGAAAAAAAAAGTAGACAGGTCACAGGCGTAGACCTCAGGTTTGACTTTTAACATCGAGATTTAAATCCACACTTTCATGTTGAAGACAACCTTTACCATTTGACTGGGTAAGTACATACTTCCAAATGAATAAAGCAAGTAAGAGGCAAATGGTTGTGTTTTATTGCTCTTGTTTACACACAAAGTATCATGTACAGCTTAAAACAATCAACCGATAGCCATATTAAAGACCACAATATCAATAGCAATATCCTTGCGTATCTGTAGCACTTTACACGCAGTTCCTCAGTTGGAAGCCTGATACAACATTGGCCACTTTGGTGACTCTAGGAGGAGCGGGCATGGTGATGGCACGCTTGAAGAATGCAGAGGCGCCTACAACACAAGATTAACAACACCATCTTAAAAATGTCCTCAACCGTTGGAACAGTGTCTGTGCAGGTTTGCATGCATGCATTTAGGGGAATTTACCGTGCGTTAGGGTCGGGGAAGTCTGCCTTTAGATAAGTGTAGAACTGGCAGTTTGCATCCTCATTACAGGTCCTCTGACAAGTGGCCGCATCATCAATCCGTTCATTGCGAATGTCACTGCCTAGGAAATCGACTCCTTCAAGAGCAACGTTAACCCAGCCTAGTAGCAGAGAGGAACAAGGTTTAGACTGCTGGCTGAACTACAGAAGTACTTCACCATCAATAAAGTGAAGGGACCAATGGATGAAGTTGCTGAATGATCCAAGTTGTAAAATATTACTTAACAAGCAAATCTAAACTAGTTAATAGATAAATAGATTGTACTTTTATAGCACTTTTCTAGTCTTCTGAACACTCAAAGCGCTTCATAATCATTCACCCACTGATGACCGGAGCTACGGTACAGCGTCACCTGCCCAACAGTAACCATCAATCACACATGCTAGTCACATCTACAGGAGAAATGTTAGGGTTAAGGGGCTCGCCAAAGGACGCATCGACATGCGGGTCAGTCGGGTCTGGGATCAAAACGCCAATCTTCTTATTGGAGGACAACTGTGCTCCACAGTCGCTTATCCATACTTACAGTTTGAGTAAAATGGGCAGAGATTGCGTTGAATAAATCATGTTACAATGCAAACAAAGCAACAGCTGCAAACAGTCCTGAGGAAAGTGTTAATGTGTTTGGTCAAATCCATGACGGTCCATTCATCATTTGACCCTAACCCTAACCCAAAACTCAAAAGACTGGTTCAGAATAATTAGGATAGAACATCTGGGTCTCAGTTGGGTATTTAGTGACACGGACCCACCTCCACCTCATGCAAATTCAATTTAACGTTAACAGTATCTCCATGTGGTCTTTGACCGTCTAATGAAAGTGTCCTCTCAGAAAGTTTTATTGTTGATTGATAATACATACTGTTGTCTGGCCAACAGAAGCGTGCCGGCAGTCCAGATGTAACTTGTCCGCTTGCTCTGAGAATCAGTGTACCCGAGTTTCCCTTCAGGTAACAATTAAATTCGTTTCTGCAACAAACAAACGTTAAAATTAAAACAAGACCTTGAAGGAAAATATACATTCTGAGATTTGTGAAAAGATACAATTAAAGTTGATGATTGTCAAATTAGAAAAAATTCAATAAAAACCTGACAAAAGAGAAGAAGGTGCAGTCTGAGTGAGCAGAGCACAGATTCTGACAGTGTCCAGCGGAGGCAGCAGCAAGAACCAAAATGTCATTTCCTGGGATGTCGGTGTTTGGAAAAAGCTTTCCCTGACATACTGAAGAAAGAATGAACACATTAGCAGAACAATCACTGCATCTGCAGACTTTAATCCAAATAATTTCGCTATGATTGTTTTTGTACCTGGTTTACCCTCTTGAAATGTTCCTACTTTGTTGGAGAATCCAGACACTAAACCAGCTCCTCTTCTAACTATTGGAAGTGTTACCACTTCCCAGCTGAATTTAAGGTGGCACTTGTACCTAAAACAAAAAATTTAAAACAAAGTATATTCAGGTAATTTGGGAGCCTATTTCACCATCCTGGTAATGCAGCAGCACACAGCTGAATTAAAGCAGCTGTGTGCAACAATTAGTAGATGTATTTAATCTTTGAATTTATGTTTACCTGTAATTGCCTGCTGGGAAGACTTCATTTAGAAAAGTGAAAAACTGACAGGCAGGGTCCTGTGTGCAGGCTCTCCGACACTCCTCCGCATCTTCTGTGAACAAGGCTTTGTAGTCAGCACCTGGGAAGTCCACGCCATCGTACAGCTGAGGCAGACAAGGCTCTGGAAGACGGAGAGAGTGGTGGAGAGTGTGGACATGGATCAATAATTTATACAGTATGTAAATGTAGGTAGAAAATCTGATTAGGGTTCACAGGGATTTGAACTACAAACTTTGCGGTTCCAAGCACACCCTATCTAGTCCATGCGCAGAACATGAATGAGATTCTACACTAAGTAAAATTACTTTTAAAATGTATTACAGTCAATGTTTATTTAACCTCCATAATTAAAAATTAACTAAAAGTCTGCATAACTGTTCTAAATAATTGTGAGCCTACTTGGATCAGGGCTGCAGGGTTTGAGAGAAAATCCAGAGGTGACCCCCTGCACCGGATTCTGCACATCAGGTTCTCCAGATGAACTGGTCTTCAGGTAGCAGTAAAGTAAAGTTCCTGCAGAGAAAAACAAAAGTTGAGTATTTGTGTCTATTTTACTTAATTGGTGTAAAGAATCTTGTGGTGGAGTTGCATATTCAAACCAACTGTATTCCCCTTAGCTCACCCTAACACAATGTGATGGGACCAAGTGTACAGGTGCATCTTCTGTGCTACTGCTAAAAGTTGGCGGTGTAACATGGCATACTATTTCAAGTGGTTTAGCTCTCTATGTAAGAGGTAACCAACTAACTTTGAGGCAACAAAGACATTTTAGATACCCTCTGTTTGACCAATGAGGAATTCCTCTGCACGGTTTTGTTTGTTTTACTTCAAATGCAAAAGGCTTTCTGCACCTTCAACTACCGTCTATGTCTCTCCGATCTAACTGACTGCGGCACACTGCAGTTTGGTTTCTGAGGTCAACGCACACCAGAAGTAAACAAAGTTGCGTTAAAATATATTTTATCGCACTAATCTTCCCCACATCAATTGCAGCGATTAACGGGGTAATTTTGTCAGCACTAAATATTTTCCTAAAATCTTGCGACAGAAGGTTGGAGTTTGTTGTCGTGGTGCATTTTCAAAAAGTCGAAAATAAACAATGTAAAAACATTTCACATTATTTCACATTATAATGTCTTGGTACCTGTTGTCTCCGGTCCAGTCAGCACGAAGAAAGGTAAAGAAGAGACAGGCCGGGTGCTGGGTGCAGAGTTGCTGACAGTGATTAACATCGGGAGAGAAGACATTTTGGATGTCTGATCCAGGGAAATCTACATCCTCCATAAACTGTTGTCTACATTCTATAAAAAAAAGAATAGGAAGGGAAAAAAGGGAAAACAGAAAGAAATATGTTACATAGTACATCCAACTTCGTAGAAGTGGTGTAATTACAATACTTACATAATTACAATGCATTACCTTGACTAAGGGAGAGGCTGCAGATAGACAGCAGAATCCCTAAAATCTGATGTGTTTCCATTTTAAATTACGGAAGGGTTCCTGAAACACAACTTTTGTTATATTTGTTAAAAGGTTTAAAGTGCAAATCATACAACAAGAAGAGTTCCCGCGTGTGCAGGCCACAGCCCCTCAATGGAAGTTACCTGTTAGCCGAGTTCCTTTCCTGGTTTGAAAAGACAGGGAAACTAAAGGCGGTGCCTGCTTTTTTATGGAGGGGCCTGAGCCAAGGACCCTACCAAGGGCTCTTACAGCACGGGGGAATTAGGGAGGATTTGTGTTACCTTGTCGTACATACAGTATCTTTGGTTGTCCCTCCCTGTATGCTTTGGTTAGTTTGTTCAGGCACTATATTATTTACCTGAGTTTCTCAGTTTGTGGGTCGTTAATCAAGTGAATATCTTATCTTGTCTTTAACATTCATGTTTTGTTGACATCTTTTATTGGGGCCCTGTAACTCTGTCAATTGATTTCTTGGTAAATGTTTGTTATTGCATAATGTTTGGAAAAATTAACTGACTTAAAACCTGTTTCCTTCTACCTTGACTACTTGTTCCACAAGATTGGTGTCAGAAGTTGGATCATCCAGGTAAAGGCACAGATAAGCACAGAAAATGGAGCTTCTCTAGGAGTAGAAAGCACTGAGGAGAAAGATATGGAGCCCACAATGTCGGACCTGGTCTTACTGCTTCGGTGGCAGATCCAACACCATTTTTCCGGCTCTTTCAGAAGATTGAAATGTCCAGACCTCACCAGTGCCTTAGCTTTTGCCAGATGAACCTGAACCACAGGATCCTGGACTTCCGGATGTTGACATCCATCTTAGAGTTGCTCCGGAAAATGAAATGAACCAGGCTTATGCCTCAGCATTTCAGTCTAAGCTTCACGGGCTGAACATTGACTAAGATGTTGAAAATGTCTTAAATTATCAACTTCAAACATATTGCACTGGCTTGGTAAATCGCAGAATAAAAAGACTCAAGGTTGCATCTCATACCATTACTTTCTGGCAAAGCAAGGAGTACATATGTACATACGGATAATGATGATGTCTTAATTATGCTTATAAGAGTCATTCTCCATAAATAGGATATTAACCATTTAAGGGAGGCTATGATTCCGCTCCCTTGATATGAAGCCAAATGAGTTATCTACACGGTTGTACGGGAAGTGATTTAACCCAAAGGGTAAAACTGTGGACAAATTTGGTGAAATCGTAACCGTGGAGCAAAACTACAGAATGCTTTCTCCTGAGCTATAGGTCTGGATTAAAAAGCGTATATCAGGTTCTGCTGCTGAGGCCTGATGAACTGGCTGTTGTGAATGTGTCAGTTCGGAGGAAAGACTGAAACTAAAGTTAAAAAAAACCTGCATAGATTCAGGCAGTGACCAGACCCTTGTACACAGACATTTTGTACCACCAAATATCATTTGCTCTTTTCACGGGGATGAAAAGCCCTACCCAACAGCAGGTGCAAAGGCAAACCTATCTCCTAAACATTGGCGTTACTTAATCTACCATGTACTGCTGTGCATGGTCGAGACCTGCCTTTGTTAGAATTATTGAATTACAGCACATGTTGTGTTGCAATGTTGCATTGACCAGAAGTCAAGCCAAAGAGGTGGAGGAGCCCTTACAGATGACTGAGTACCCTGCCTTTCTCTGAAGCAGATTTGGAGACCGCACCCGGAAAAACTCGTAAATCAAGGCCAACAGAGACGTTTTGCAATACTGTGGTAATAGACGGACCTGGTCTTACTGCTTCGGTGGCAGATCCAACACCATTTTCCGGCTCTTTCAGAAGTTGAAATGTCCAGACCTCACCGGTGCCTTAGCTTTTGCCAGATGAACCTGAACCACAGGATCCTGGACTTCCGGATGTTGCCATCCATCTTAGAGTTGCTCCGGAAAATAAAATGAACCAGGCTTATGCCTCAGCATTTCAGTCTCAGCTTCACGGGCTGAACATTGACTAAGATGTTGTAAGGCAAACCTATCTCCTAAACATTGGCGTTACTTAATCTACCATGTACTGCTGTGCATGGTCGAGACCTGCCTTTGTTAGAATTATTGAATTCCAGCCGCAAATGTAACAGCACATGTTGTGTTGCAATGTTGCATTGACCAGAAGTCAAGCCAAAGAGGTGGAGGAGCCCTTACAGATACTGAGTACCCTGCCTTTCTCTGAAGCAGTTTTGGAGACCGCACCCGGAAAAACTCGTAAATCAAGGCCAACAGAGAAGTTTTGCAATACTGTGGTAATCCCACCCTCTGAAAAACCAGCATGCAAAACTGTCTCCCAAGGTCCCTACCAATCTATATATATATATGGAATGGAAGGACACATAAAACCAATGTGCCCCCAAAACTCAAAAGTAAATGTGTTGTGTGCCAAAAAGTGTTGAAACTGAAGTTAAAATAGACCTGTATGGATTGCATGGATTCAGGCAGTGACCAAACCCTCATACACATTTTGTATCACCAGATATCATTAGCATAAATTAGACTAAACTACCATGTACTGCTGTGCTTGGTTGAGACCTGCCTTTGTGTTTTGAGTTGTTGACTTCCACCCACAAACGTAACATTGCAGTGACCAGAACTCAAGCTAAAGAGGTGGAGAAGCCCTTTCAGAAACTTACTGCCGTAAGTTTGCAAACAGGCGGAAAGGGAAGTTTTGCCATACTGTGGTAATTCCACCCTTTAGCAGTTAACTTAAACTACCTTTGGTTTTAAAAAATACCCAACAACGTAATTTAAATGCAACATAATGACTCAACGTTAACATGTCTCTCACAGAGAGCTATAGGGGAAGGTAAGGGAACAGACCAAGACTACTGCAGGGGTGAGGGTGCCCAGAAAAACTAGTGGGTAAGCCTTTTATGAGGGGAAACCAGCATGCTAAACTGTCTCCCAAGCTACCAATCTACTATATGTGGAATGGAAGGACTTATAAAACCAATGTGCCCCCAAAACTCGAAAGTAACTCTAATGTGTTGTGTGCCAAAAAAGTGTTGAAACTAAAGTTAAAATAGACCTGCATGGATTCAGGCAGTGACCAGACCCTCATCCACGTTTTGTATCACCAGATATCATTAGCATAAAAGTATTTAGTGGCAGTATAAATGAGACTAATTGACCAAGCACTGATGTCCTTTTAGAAACTTACTGCCACACCCGGAAAATGTTGTAAGTCTTGCAAACAGAGACAAAAAGGGAAGTTTCGCTATACTGTGGTAATCCCACCCTCTGACGTTTTTTTCCAAAGCGACTTACATTGCATTTTTAACCCATTGTTGGGATTTCCTATCCCCCCGAGTTGGTTGATGAGAAGAATCCAATACGGCACTCAATTAAAGTTAAAAAAGTTAACATTTTATTTAGAAGAGATAAAGTGCTACATGAGCAATCCTCCGCAGGTATACCTGGAGACCTGAAACACGCTTCGCAAGCTGTCCCTCTCAGAGTCCGTCCGCTGTCTGACTCTGCTCTTTTTTATAACCTCTCTTGTCCTTGAACGTTGGTTCAACCCAGTTCATCCTTCTGTAACATTCTGCCTTCCCCGAACAATGAGTGCCTGGTACTCCTTCACGCAGCCTTCGGCCTTGCCCTGAAAATGGGTTCAAACTGGCTCTCCCTTCGGCCACACGTGCGCTATCTCAGATAATATTTTATCTTCATTTTTTCCTGTGCTCTCCCTTCCACAATTCACATTGTCTGCCTTACATGGTCTCATCCGGTCACACCATCTTTTCTACAAGTCAAAAGATTATAAAAAAACACACAAACAGAAACCCACATCTCACACCATGACGATCTGAAATTAGTGTTTTTGTAATTGTATTAGATAACGCTGTTTAACATCCATATTTGCAAATGAACTAAGTCTGCATAACCATTCTAAATAATTGTGTGCCTTGAATCTGTTCTGCAGGGTTTGAGACAAAATTTGGAAGTGATCCCCTGCAACAGATTCTGCACATTGGTCTTCAGGTAGCAGTGAAAGTTCCTGCAGAGATAAGCAGAAGTTAGTTGTGTGTCTTTGTGTAAAGTATTTAGTGGCATCTAGTGTTGGGGTTGCATATTCAAACCAACTGCACCCTTCAGCTCCCCCTACCCTTCCAAGTATATACCCTGCACACTAGTTCTAAAACTTTGTGTAAAGAAAACATTAGGCAAATATGCATCATCGCTCATCAAGTCTGACTTTGGCAGCTTCAATTCAATCAAAGTTTTAATTTTTTTTAGGGGGCTGAAACATTGCGTTTCCGCTGGAATGAATGGTTTAATGTGCTTTACGTCCATCATGAAGGACTAAACAGGTAAACTACTGATGAAAACGTAATGGCTCCAAAAACAGACATCTTACTGCCCCTTATTTGACAGACCAATACCTTAAAATATGTTAGAAGGGAAACTACACCGACTAAAATGACTTTGAAATGAACACACACAAGTTGAAATCCAATGTTTATTTTGTTAAGAGCACAAACAAAGCCAGGCAATCTATTCTCTGCAATATAATAACCAAAGCAAATCCCTATAAAGAGTGCAGTCAGCTAGAGTAGAGTAGTGCAATGCAACGAGGGAGTACAGGTGGTATTGTGTCAGACAAAGCAGGTACGACTCTCAGATGTCTTTCAGCTTGCCCGTTTCCTCGGGGGTCTCCAGCCAGGTAGGAGGCCAGCTGACTTTGATGCTGGGTCGTTCCTTCAGGGAGTTGTAGTAGGCTGCCAGTTTAGGGTAACGTTCTTCACATAACCTAAAAAGGAGGGAAATCGATTCATGAACTTGCATTTACTTATAAATTCTGTTTTAGTAAATCGTTGCATTGATTTAATTCAATCCTCTTAATCCACTTACTGAAAACGGAAGAGATAAGCGATGCTCGGGTAAACAGCCACATCAGCCAGTGAAAAGGTCTTTCCTGCAAGGAAAGGGCCTGGTCCCTAGAGGACAGATAAATTAGATCACATTTTCAGGAAGAAAACTCAAACTGGTGGAACAGACAGACAAACATCCAAAGCAATGCAGAAAACCCTTCAGTTCTGGTTTACCTTGCTCAGGTATCCCTCCCACAGCTTGACCTCAGCAGTCAGGGCCTCTCGGTTTCTCTTCACAGCACTGTCATGACGCTCTCCCTCAGGGACCTTCCAGTCGTAGTAGATAACATCCGCTGTGCAAAAAAAAAAAAAAGTCAGTCGTGACGAACGAAAACTACCCTCACAATAGGCTCTTAAAACTATGCCCACATTTGGGGTTGGACCAATTGCTTTTTTTTCCCGCCTGCCATTTGAGCAACACATCCATTTGAACTGAAGAAATGAGCTCAAATAAAGTTTGAAGCCGCCCATTAAAAAGAAAATAGCATATTAACCATTTACTTTTAAGCTGATCGGGATGATTTGGGAATGTAGCTTCTCTGAATATGTGATCCTTTGAGAGATTACAATGACCTTTGATTACCTCTTTTAAAGGGGCTGAACTTTGTGCACTTAATGGATGGCTGCAAGGCTCAGTTAAGTAGATATGCAGCTCATTAATGCACGCAGTGCATCTCAGGTCCCTCTGGGGACGTCGACTCAGGACACAAAGTCTCAGAGGATTCGTTAAACGAGGCGTCTGGCTGTGTGGTGCGTTGCCAAGAGCATTGGAGTTCAAAGTCCCACAAGGCCTCGGAGAGACAACATTTTCTGCCGAGTCATTGAGTTCAACTAGGATCCACAAAAACATGAGTAAAATACTTTGCACGTCAGAAGTAACATACCCATTTTCTGGTTCAGCGTGAGACCCTCAAACATGCGCTGGTACATCATCGCTTGTTCAGCTGGGCATTTGGGGACGAGTTTGTCTCCCTGGCCCCCAAACTGGTTCTGTTTGGAGACAAGAAAGGAAGAACAATGAACAGCTGCCGGTTGCTCCGGTTTCTCTTCCCTTGCTAGTGCAGGGTGTCTGATGTCTACGAGGCTTTGTTCACAACAGGCCATGGTCATTACTTCCATGGTGTTACACGACTGCATGCAAGATTTTAAAGGGAAGGAGTTCTTACCTCCAGGTAAAGGCACGCAGCGTAAGACTCATTCAGGACATAGTCTTTATGTTTAAAGGCAGGGAGCTGTGAGGAAGAGAGTGGAAGTGGAGTGTCAGGTATCAAATTTATGTCTTTACAGAAAGAAAAAGGCAGTTTGAGACAAGAACATTTGCATTATATCTGATCAATGCTTAAAAGGAATTTACCTGTCCCCTGGGATTCATGTCCATGACCTCTTTGGACTTATGCTCTCCCTTCATGAAGGAAAGCAGTTTCTGGTTGTAGCCCTGCAGCTTCTTCTCCTCCAGTGCAATCTGGATCCTCCAGCAGGGAGGAGAGCCGGAGCCCCACAGCAGAGTCATGTCCTTGGCCATGGTTGCAGAGTGAAGTGCTACACCTGAGGAGGAAGAGCTAAGAAGTGAAGCTACAACGTGTGAAAAGTCTGATTATATAAGAAACTTCTGTCGCTTCGCATCCTGATTGGTGGAACTAGGCCCCATCCCATTTCTTTTGTTTTGCCAAAGATATGTAACTCAAGACAGTCATGGTAGTTCCCACCCTATCCAAGCACGTAAGACGCTTTGTTCTTTAATGTATCTTTAAATCAATGCAAAATGACGTGATATTGACAGCCAGCCTATTTCTGTTAAATCAGTAAACCAATTCAATATGAGTCATGCATCTAGCTGCAAGGATCCACAGGCTTGAGCAACGTCACACTTGGGAAGGAGATACTTCTCTTGCATTGCATTTACTCTTTGATATCAGCTGACAACCGAATGAGAGATCATGCAGGGGCACAAAAACAAACGAACCTGACGGTAAAATATATAGAGTTTAAAACGTTATGAATGAGATTTACACAACTTTATGCCTACAACCTCCATTTATCATCAACAATCAGTGGATTTATTGAAGTTGGTAATTGATAATCAAACATGTTTTAACAATGAAATTCCATTAACATAACGAAGATACCACACACCTGTGTAAGGCTAGGTAAATACTATCGTGGTTCATTGCTTGTGATTATACCTATCGTTGATAGAAGGGGTTTTACTTCACTTATTCTTGTTGCGTGCTTGCAGACTCACAGTGACTCAGCAGTTTTCACACATACACACACACGCCAAGAAAACCAGCTCTGGCAGTTGAAAGTAAACAATCAAGTTGCTACTGAATGCAATAGACTTCACGGGTTGATCATTATATAAGCGTGACATTAATACGATGAAACCCAGCTATTTACATTGCTTCTAATTATATGCTGTTTCTTTCATTCAGTTGGTCTTTCTATTATAGGTCTAATCTATCACTATTCTTTCTTATCTATTTTTATAGTGTCATAGTAGTCAAGCATTTCTTGATTACGGTGCAACTGAATTCTTTAAAAAAAATAGTAGCTGAAGTTCTCCAAAATTCCCCGGTAAATAAGGTGAAGATCTTATTTCAACAGGCTACTTTTTATTTTAGTAGTGAGCTGGTTTTCTTCCACATAGGAAGGTTTGCCTTGCGTTTGTTACTTCGTGCAGGTCTCTGGTGTTGACACTGATTAAAGGGCAAGTGAGTTGGTTTTGCACCAGAAATCTCCAAAATGGAAGCATTTCGCGTAAAAGAGGAGTACTGCGGTGAAAAACGGTGGCGACTGGTCCACTGAGGGAGACGGGGCGTCACCTTGAGCCACGGTGAACAAAACAAATGTTTGTATTTATTACATATTTTTGTTTAAATTAAAAATACATATTACAAATAGTCAATATTTGTGTATGTGGGTTAGGGTTAGGGTTGGGGGGGGTATTATATACCCGGTACAATTTGTAAATTAAGATATATGCACAAAATGCTTCTCCTGCGCGTCCTTCTCTCAGCTTGTCTCCTTGTATCAGCCGTTTCAGCTCCTAAACATCGGTGTTACTGATATAATCTACCATGTACTGCTGTGCATGGTTAAGACCTGCCTGTGTGTTTTGAGTTGTTGAATTCCAGCCACAAATGTAACATTACATTCAACACAACTCAAGCGAAGGAGGTCAAAGGGCCCTTTCAGACACCCAGTGCCCTACCTTTCTTTGCTGCAGACCGCACCCAGAAAATCTCCGAAGTCACGCCGACAGAGAAGGCAAGATACGTTTTGTATAATACCTGGTGGCTACGTGTGTCCTGGTATATCTGGCAAAAAAAATGTTGTTTTCAGGGTTTGAGAGAAACACCCTTCTGTACATTGGGCTCTCCAGAAGAACTGGTCTGTGTTTGTGTGTATTTTGTCTTTCACCGCAAAGTACATTGTGGCTTCTAGTAGTGAGGTTGCATATTCAAACCAATTGTACACGTGTTCTGTACCTGCTGTCTTGGATCCAGTCAGCAGGAAGAACGGTGAAGAGACAGGATGGGTGTTGCGTGCAAAAGTTGCTGACTGTGATTAACAATGGTAGAGAAGACAAATTGGATGTCTGATCCAAAGAAATCTACATTTTAAATAAATGGAAAACAGAAAAATAGACAGCAGAACCCCTTAAATCCATCTTGAGTTTTGAGTTTAGCGACGATTCCTGAAAAATATTCATCCATCAATTTGAGAGGAGTTCACACAGACGTTGACCTCCGGTGGATTGACTTGTTCAACCTCTATAGTTAAATCCAGACCTTAATGTTGAGGACGACGTGGCGAGCGTTTGCATTTGATAGTGTAAATTCTGACTTCCAAATGAATAACGCAAATTAGAAGCAAACCAATGTAATGTATATTATTGCTCTTGTTTACACACAAAAAGAATCATGTACAGCTTGATATGCAGTCAACTGATGTTAGAAAAAACAACAGATCAAGTTTTAAAGACCAAAACAAAAGCATTATTTTGCGTGTCTGTAGCACTTTACACGCAGTTCCTCAGTTGGAAGCCTGATACAACATTGGCCAGTTTGGTGACTCTAGGAGGGGCGGGCATGGTGATGGCACGCTTGAGGTAGCAGCGCCGCCTACAACACAAGAACAACAACAGCATCTTAAAAAATCTCCTGAATGGTTGGAACAATTTTATTTTAAAAATAGAAATGATGAATTATTGAATGCAGGTTTTTATGCATGCGTGAAGGTTAATGTACCGGAAAACACTGTTGGGAAAGTCGGCTTTGACATAAGTGTAGAATTGGCAGTATATTTCCTCATTACAGGTCCTCTGACAAGTGGCTGCATCATCCATCAGTTCAAAGCGAATGTCGCTGCCTGGGAAATCGACTCCTTCATGAGCAACGTTAACCCAGCCTGGTAGGAGTGAGGAACATGGTTAGACTGCTGGC
Source organism: Apeltes quadracus (assembly GCA_021346845.1). Taxonomy (NCBI): domain Eukaryota; kingdom Metazoa; phylum Chordata; class Actinopteri; order Perciformes; family Gasterosteidae; genus Apeltes; species Apeltes quadracus. Next base: position 11,894,058 of record CM037926.1, read on the forward strand.
TGAACTACAGAAATACTTCACCATCAATAAACTGAAAGGATAGATGGATGAAGTTGCTGAATGATCCAAGTTGTAAAATATTACTTAACAAGCAAATCTAAACTAGTTAATAGATAAATAGATTGTACTTTTATAGCACTTTTCTAGTCTTCTGAACACTCAAAGCGCTTCATAATCATTCACCCACTGATGACCGGAGCTACGGTACAGTGTCACCTGCCCAACAGTAACCATCAATCACACATGCTAGTCACATCTACAGGAGAAATGTTAGGGTTAAGGGGCTCGCCAAAGGACGCATCGACATGCGGGTCAGTCGGGTCTGGGATCAAAACGCCAATCTTCTTATTGGAGGACAACTGTGCTCCACAGTCGCTTATCCATACTTACAGTTTGAGTAAAATGGGCAGAGATTGTGGAGAATAAATCATGTTACAATGCAAACAAAGCAACAGCTGCAAACAGTCCTGAGGAAAGTGTTAACGTGTTTGGTCAAATCCATGACGGTCCATTCATCATTTGACCCTAACCCTAACCCAAAACTCAAAAGACTGGTTCAGAATAATTAGGATAGAACATCTGGGTCTCTTTTTCAGAACGGCACAAGCCAATCTCAGTTGGGTATTTAGTGACACGGACCCACCTCCACCTCATGCAAATTCAATTTAACGTTAAGAGTATCTCCATGTGGTCTTTGACCGTCTAATGAAGGTGTCCTCGCAGAAATTTTGAATGTTGATTGATAAAACATACTGTTGTCTGGCAAACAGAAGCGTGCCGGGAGTCCAGATGTGACTCCTTGTTTTGCTCTGAGAATCATTACATCGCCGTTGAGCTTTTTTAGGTAACACTTCAAGTCGTTACTGCAACAAACAAAAGTTGGAATTAAGACCTTGGAGGAAAATGTACATTCTGAGATTTGTGAAAAGACTCAACTAAAGTAGATGATCGTCCAATGAGAAAAGAAATTCAAGAAAACCTGACAAAAGAGAAGAAGGTGCAGTCTGAGTGAGCAGAGCACAGATTCTGACAGTGTCCAGCGGAGGCAGCAGCAAGAACCAAAATGTCATTTCCTGTGATGTCGGTGTTTGGAAAAAGCTTTCCCTGACAAGCTGAACAAAACATTGGTAACACATTAGAGGAACATCCACTGCATCTGCAGACTGTATTCCAAATGCTTTCGCTATGATTGTTTTTGTACCTGGTTTACCCTCTTGAAATGTTCCTACTTTGTTGGAGAATCCAGACACTAAACCAGCTCCTCTTCTAACAATTGGAAGTGTTACCACTTCCAACTTCATTTACAAAAGTGAAAAACTGACAGGCAGGGTCCTGTGTGCAGGCTCTCCGACACTCCTCAGCGTCTTCTGTGAACAAGGCCTTGTAGTCAGCACCTGGGAAGTCCACGCCATCGTACAGCTGAGGCAGACAAGGCTCTGGAAGACGGAGAGATTGATGGACAGTGTTGGATGTCATGGATCAATAGTTAACAATTCATGCAAAGTGACTTTGGAATTCAATAGGTACTACGGGTGGCACGGTACATGAGAAATCATCCGAACCGTTCGGTTCGCGTGTCTCGGTTCGGTTCGTGTGTGCGTCGTACGGTTCGGCGCATGCGCAATGTAGCCGCGTGGTCGTTTGTCACTTCAGACAGTTTTCCCTTTTCGCGCGAAATAAGAGTTGTGTGGACGCGCAAATAGACATTAAAAGTGGAGCACGGAGTGCTGCAGGTCACGTCACGTGTAGAAATGGCAAGTGGGAGAGATAAGGAAGGCTGCCCGGAGTTGGAGAATGCGCTAGCGGTCGGCGCCTGTATGCTAGCTCGCATAATCAGCTAGTTAGCATCAGCGGTGTGGACCGAACCACTGTGAGGGAAGGAAGGAGGCACTCAAAATGTTTCTAAACTTAAAAAGCCTTTTTGGGGGTTTGAATTGTTTTACTTCTTACACAGATATTCTAAGTATACTGTACATCATTATGTTATTTACAATACACACAATTGTTTTAAATGATATTTCTATGGGGGAGACAACCCTTAGAGAGGGGGGGTCCTGACCCCCTTTTCCCCCCGGGATTTACGCCTTGCAGCCCACGTAGCTCTTATTTAAAAGACAGAGCTTTAAGAGTTCCTCTCTTCTTCTTTTAAAAGATACCATTTTTGTAAGAGCTACACTGAAGTTGGCAGTTTGATTAAGTTAATTTTAATCTTTGTGTGCTAAAAGGCACATAAGTTCCTGTTGAGATGGCAATACATATTCTCCTTTTTTGCCAAATAAATGAAAAGTATGTCATCAATGTCTTCTCTCTTGCCGTATCAATATCTCAGTTTCCCTCAGAGATGGTCCAAATAACGTGCTGAAAGTCAAGTGAAATTCAGTTTGTTACAATATGTAACTCTTTCTTAAATACTGTAATCTACATTGTGGATAATTCAGCTATATATCATATGCTGAAGTACATTTCTGGAGCATAAAATATAATATGAAAATAAAAACACTGACAAGCTGACAAACCTGAGGTCAACGTCTTTGTGTGACGTCCTCTCAAATTGAAGCATGGATAACGGAAGAATCCGTGACACTAAAACCGTGATACGAACCGAACCGTGGGTTTTGTGAACCGTGCCACCCCTAATAGGTACTATACTAGTCAACCTATGAACTTCATTAGGGTTCTAACGCACTATAACACGTAAGTCAAGTTAAGAATCGATGAGAGCAACAATATTTACAGGTTTTTTGTGTGATATTTTTATACATGAAATTAGTGTTTTTATAATTGTATTACATAACCCTGTTTATTTAACATCCATATTTGCAAATGAACTAAGTCTGCATAACTGTTCTAAATAATTGTGAGCCTACTTGGATCTGGGCTGCAGGGTTTGAGAGAAAATCCAGAGGTGACCCCCTGCAACGGCTTCTGCACATTGGGTTCTCCAGAGGAACTGGTCTTCAGGTAGCAGTAGACGGTCTTGCAGAGATAAGCAGAAGTTTGTTGTTTGTGTGGCTTTGACTTGATCAGTGTAAAATATTTACACTGTTCACCCTTCAGCTCCCCTTACCCTTCCAAGTATGTACTACACACTAGTACTCTAAAACTTTGTGTAAAGAAAACTTTATCTCGGTTTGAGTTATCAACAAAGATTAATGCTATATATATAAGTATAAAGAAAATAATAATCCATCTAATCTATGCCTGCAAAAACTTTTCAGACCTCTTTTTCCTCTTTACTACTAGTGTATAGTTCTTAATTAACATAACGTTTTAATAAATGTCTTGTGCCATTAGGTTAGAGTTTGTTATTGTCACTGTCCTGATTAATGAACGATTGCTTTGGTACGCTGCTCGTTCTGTACCTGTCGTCTCGGGTCCAGTCAGCACGAAGGAAGGTAAAGAAGAGACAGGCCGGGTGCTGGGTGCAAAGTTGCTGACAGTGATCAGCATCGGGAGAGAAGACAAATTTGATGTCTGATCCAGAGAAATCTACATCCTCCAGAAGCTGCTGTCTACATTCTAAAAAAAATGGAAAACATAACAATTTTACTACAGTACATAAGACATACAAGTGGTGGAATTACAATAGTAAATATATTACCTTGACTAAAGGAGAGGCTGCAGATAGACAGCAGAATCCCTAAGATCTGATGTGTTTCCATCTTCGGTTCTGAATTCAGTGAGGATTCTTCAGCTATTTATACTTCAATTTGAGAGGACGTCGCACAAAGGCTTTTTCAAAGTCCAGATGTAAAATCAATATCTGAAAAACAATGTTGCAACTATTTGCTTTCGGTCTGTGATCTTAATCAGAACGTTTCATGATGCAGCTTTTCCTGGCATTGTGAATCCTGTCACTGCTTTTTAGTGTCGCTTTCTGACTTTAGCAGCTTCAATTTAATCAAAGATTGTATTTTAATATTGGGTTTTTTTTTTAAGTCGGGCCAAAACGTTGCTTGTTCGCTAGAATGATAATGGTTTAATGTGCTTTACTAAACAGGACTAAACGATTTTTTGAGGGAAAGCAATACGTTAAAATATGTTAGAAGGGAAACCTACAGTGACTTAAATGACTTTGAAATGAAATCAAACGCATGGAAAGTTGAAATCCAAAGTTTATTTTTGTTTAGAGCACAAAATGGATCAAGCGTTAAAGCCACGCAATTTATTCTCTGCATTATAATAACCACAGCAAATGCATATAAAAAGTGCAGTCAGCTAGAGTCGAGCAGTGGAATGCAGCGAGGGAGTACAGGTGGTATTAGCAGATTGCTGTGTGTCAGACGAAGCAGGTTCGACTCAGATGTCTTTCAGCTTGCCCGTTTCCTCGGGGGTTTCCAGCCAGGTAGGAGGCCAGCTGGCTTTGATGCTGGGTCGTTCCTTCAGGGAGTTGTAGTAGGCTGCCATCTTAGGGTAACGTTCTTCACATAACCTAAAAAGGAGGGTTATAGGAAATAGGAAATCGTTGCATTGATTTAATTCAATCCTCCTAATCCACTTACTGAAAACGGAAGAGATAAGCGATGCTCGGGTAAACAACCACATCAGCCAGTGAAAAGGTCTTTCCTGCAAGGAAAGGGCCTGGTCCCTAGAGGACAGATAAAGAATTACATCACATAACATTTTCGGAAGAAAACTCAAACTGGTAGAACAGACATCCAAAGCAATGCAGAAAAACCTTCATTTCTGGTTGAGGTTTACCTTGCTCAGGTATCCCTCCCACAGCTTGACCTCATCAGTGAGAGCCTCTTGAATTCTCTTCACAGCACTGTCATGTCGCTCTCCCTCGGGGACCTTCCAGTCGTAGTAGATAACATCCACTGTGCAAAGAAAGGGCAGTCAGTTGTCACGGCTACTATCGAAAACGATCTATCCTCACGATAGCTTCTAAAAACACTTTGCACGTCAGAAGTAACATACCCATTTTCTGGTGGAGCGTGAGACCCTCAAACATGCGCTGGTACATCATCGCTTGTTCAGCTGGGCATTCAGGGACGAGTTTGTCTCCCTGGCCCCCAAACTGGTTCTGTTTGGAGACAAGAAGGGAAGAACAATGAACAGCTGCCGGTTGCTCAAGTTTCTCTTCTTTTGCTAGTGCAGGGTGTCTGATGTCTACGAGGCTTTGTTCACAACAGGCCATGGTCATTACTTCCATGGTGTTACACGGCTGCATGCAAGATTTTAAAGGGAAGCAGTTCTTACCTCCAGGTAAAGGCACGCAGCGCAAGACTCATTCAGGACATAGTCTTTATGTTTAAAGGCAGGGAACTGTGAGGAAGAGAGTGGAAGTGGAGTCTCAGGTATCACAATTATGTCTTTACAGAAGAAGTCAGTTTGAGACAAGAACATTCGCATTATATCTGATCAATGCTTAAAAAGAATTTACCTGTCCCCTGGGATTCATGTCCATGACCTCTTTGGACTTATGCTCTCCCTCCCAAATGGAAAGCAGTTTCTGGTTGTAGCCCTGCAGCTTCTTCTCCTCCAGTGCAATCTGGATCCTCCAGCAGGGAGGAGAGCCGGAGCACCAGAGCAGAGTCATGTCCTTGGCCATGGTTGCAGAGTGAAGTGCTACACCTGAGGAGGAAGACGTAAGAAGTGAAGCTACAACGTGTGAAAAGTCTGAATATATAAGAAACCCTGCCGGCGCTTCGCATCCTGATTGGTGGAACTAGGCCCCATCCCAGTTTTTTCATTTTTGGCAAAGATACGTGTAGCAGGTTTGGAACTTCCCTTTGTGGGTTTGACGTGGAGGACAGGGCCATTTTATCCAAAATAATTAAATGTGTGTTTTGTGAGGGTTTTGAGTTGGTCTTTCCTCAAGACACTGATCGGTGTTTCCTCAACGAACCGGGTTCATAGGTGCGTCTCAATACATACATATACATGTTCTCATAGATTCCATATAAATATATTTATATTGGATATTTATAATAGTTATAGTAGTCAACATATTTTGAATATTGTTATATATATATATTCAATAATATACTGAACCGTTTGAATATGATGTTCTTATTATGTTAAATTATTGGAATACATGTTAAATATTTGATTGCAAAGTAATCATGCATTGAATCATACTGGGATGTTTACTGAAACTGATTGGCTGGCCCAACCCCCCCAAAAAAATCTGCTGCCGAATAAAAAGAGAGGTGTTTAATTAACAAAAATTTAAATAGAAAAGGGCAAAAATGAAAGTAAACACTTGAAGTAAAAACTAAATTAAACGGAAGTGAAACAACACCAAACTGAGGCTTGCTGCGGAGTCACAGCAACCTGCTCGACTGGATCCTACCAACGGCTCACAACCGTTCACAAGCATCCGGTTTTAAACAGAATGTAATCAACGTACCAATCGACACAATGTTGCTACGGCGCCAATCACCACCTATCTGAGCCATAACGACGCCATCTCTGCTGAGAGGACGTAGTTATGCAAACCTGTTTACGCTCCCTTTTTACAACTGCCATTTGGACATTGCAGCGTGAACACGGGTGTGACTGATTCAATTCATTATGATCCTATTACATTCACTGTGGCGCAGTCATTCCAATTCACAATAGGGTCCTGAAGCAATTAACGTTATTTATTCCACCCGTGTTCACCCTGCAAAAACTTGTCAACGTGGAGTCTTTTGAAAACGGGCCCAGTGAGCTGCTGAGTAGCCGTCCTAAGTTGCTCCAGGCACAACAAATCAAAAACTCTAAACCCATGAGGAACTGGATCAAACAAAGTGTAGATGTGAAATAAACAAACCCTTCATACCGTTTCACTTCTGATCATATTTCTCCCTGTTTTATGGCCCGTACTTAGTCTTAATATCAGTGGCGTCTGACTACGAGTCTGGTGACATTCCACATCTGCGTATCGTTTCATCTTGGGTCTACAATTCTTGCCACTCAGACAAACACAAATATTTGGCCTCATCAGTGTGGACGTGGTGTCGGGGGGAGAACTTGTTGAGCTACATATTGTCCCTTTATGACATCGGATTCTTGTCTTGAACATTCCTTTTTTGAAATGACTAAATCCCAATTATTTAAACGTTTAACTCTAGTCCAAAACCCCTCCTTTATGTGTATGGATGAAAACTTCTGTCCATTCTGGTGCGCTCAACCCGCAGACTGTTCGACAGAACCAGTCCATTTCACTCAGCTAGATTGGCAGCATGCGAGCAAAGTAAGCCTAGAGTTAAAAAAAACCTCCAACCCATACACCACCATACGAGCATGACAATATTGCATTGACTATTATGAATGAATTTGCCAACAAAAGGAATGTCTCCAAATGTTGGTGTCACGGTTCGGTCCTGTTCTTGTTTTATTGTGAAGTTTTATGTTTCTGGTTTCCCTGGGTAACTTCACTTCCTGCCTAGGCCTGTCTCCCCTCGTGATTGTCTGAGTGATTGCACCTGTTTCCAATCACCTGCACCTCCCTTGTGTATTTAAGTCCTGTGAATCTGTCGTCCAGTGTTGAGTCATTGTCTTGGACGTCGTGGTGCGTGGCTGGTCCTGGGTCCTGGAGTTTGACTATTAAAGTGTTTTTGGAGCCCTGCGACCGCGTCTCCCTCCTTCCTGTCCACACCGACACCTGAACGAGACAGTTGGATATGTCTGCATATGCCTACTTCATCTAGAACACCTATGCTGGATCCTGTTCCATTCACGGAAGCGTATGGCACCTACAGGAGCCACGAGGAAATAAAGGAACTCTCTACGGTACTGGAAAGACACGTGAATAAAGCTTCAATAGTCTTTCTGAAATGCAAAAGGAAGTAAATGACATCAAACACGATTACTTAATTGTCAAAAATGCCATAAAGACAGGGATGTCAGGGGAGACGTTGTTGGGCTACATATTGTGAGTCTCTCAGTAACTGGGTGTGTGACCTTTCTTGGGAGACTTGTGACCTGACCTAGTTCACGATGGCGTCCTGTCTTTGTAGATGAAACCCCTAGGAGCCTTGACCGATCCTTATTCTGGTATTCTGTCTGTCACATGATTGACTGGGGGGCATTTAAGGGAGGGTCAGGGGCGTCCTTTTGAATGTGAATCCTTTTTTGACATTGGATTGTCTTCTGCCTCTATTCTCTATCATTTTTTCTAGTAGTAAATACTAGATACTTCTAGCAAGGGCTCAATCCACTAATTTCCACCACACATGGTCTTTGTTAAATGTGGGCGTGACCTGGGCATGTGTCAGCTGATCAGATCCATCTTGCTTGACAACCATGACATCAGCATTTTCTGTTGGTATAACACACTTGAAAGGACTGCGATATTTACAATGCACTCTACACAGGCTTTGCATGTCATTGGTGACTTGCGTTAAAAAGCTAACATTTGCCTGTTATGAAAACAAGCTTCTCATTAATTCAAAGTCATGCCAACAAAGGATATTTCACTGACCTTTGTGCAGACAACCAGTTTAGCAGTTCAGGCCGGGCTATTGGAACCATAAAACCACCTGGTCATTGCGACTTTGCCTTCCTGATAAGGGTTCATAGTGTAATACCCAAATTTAGGGATAACATTTTCTCAGTCGAGTTGTATATTAAATAAAAAGGTTTGGAAAATGAGTTCATATGCAAAGCCTACAAGATATCCTTACTGCATGGGAGGTTATTTAGTAAAAAATAAAAAAACCTATGATACCAAATCAAAGGAAGACTCGAAATGCATTTAAACTGTTAGTGGCTTTTCTTTATATCAGTCAACAGACATTGATGTGAAGTATACGGGGAGTGCACCTCTGCAACAAAAGCATCCATGTCAACCACACATTTACAAAAGTTACCCTGCAGCGCACGCCCACTACTCTGCAAACATCACATGCTGCAGTTTAACCAGAGCCTGTAGTCATCAACTGATTCATTGGCAGCGCTTTCACCAAAACAAATATTGCAAAAACTAAACCCACACTTTCTTATCCAATAAAGAGAAATTACTTAAAGTGCTGCATCCTATTTGAACAAACTGAGCTGCAACTTCAGCGTATTGAACAAACGGCGGTGAAAGCACGTGTGGCGGCTCTCAGACGTCCTGGAGTCCGCCGTCGCCGTTGGGGTTCTCCAGCCAGTGGGGAGGCCAGCTGGCTTTGACGCTGGGCCGCTCCTTCAACAGAGCGTGATACTCTCCCAGTTTGGGGTATTTCTCTGCGGACAACCTAAGAGAGAAAAAAAAAAAAAGTGGGAGATAGTCGAGCTGCCAGGTTTTTTTTGCCTTATTTCAGAAAAATCGACAAAGCGACCCCCCTCCCACTTACCCGTATCTGAAGAGAGAAGCGACAGTCGGAAAGATGGTGACGTCAGCCAGAGAGAAGGACGGTCCGGCCATGTGAGGACCCGGCTGGCATAGAAAGATGGTGGAAAAGTCAAGCTACAGTTGAACATGGCGATGCATGTTTAAGCGTGTGTGTGTGCAGTGTAAACAGTTACCTTCTGCAGGTGACCCTCCCAGAGCTTGAGCTCAGTGGCCAGAGCTTCCTTGTTTCTCTTTAGAGCCGAGTCATGCCGCTCTCCTTCAGGCACAAACCAGTCGTAGTAGATAACTGCAGCTACAAAAAACAAAAAACATATTGCTTCAAACATGGCATTTCAAACACTCAAGCCTTCGTTTAAATGTGCTGTTAGATTAGACTGCATTTCATACTATCACTATATCATTTAGTATGAAAAGTCAGGCCTTTTACCCTCCAGTCAGGATAAATTTTGTTGGGGGTAGGAGGGTATTTATTCCTTACTGAGTTTTTCGTAGAACGTGACACCCTCGAACAGGCGTTGGTACATCCGAGCTTGTTCAGCAGGGCTGTCTGGGATCAGCTGGGTTCCCTGAGACTTAAACTGACTCTGCCGCCCGGAGAGAAAGAGACACACACAGTCTTGGTCGTCACGTCGTCGTAGTGTTGAATCTGGGTTGCTTGCTTACGGTGGAGTCCCTGGACAGACTCACTCACCTCCAGGTAGAAACAGGCCGCGTAGGATTCGTTCACGACGGTGTCTCCGTGTTTGAAGGAGGGAAGCTTCGAAAGGAGACTACCATGTGAGAGGGCGTCAAACCACATTAAAAATGCAGTGCATCAAACCACTTCTATGACGTCAACACATGATGGAGGAGCATGAATTACGACTTAAATAGGCGTGCGCCTGCTTTAAAACTAAAACGTTACATTTTTCCCCGCCTTTGCATAGTCGTTAGTGTATAATTATGTGCATTTTGTAGAAAAGTCACCTAAGCAGGCCGCAAATCTTGAACCAGTAAAATGAATCAACCACGTGACGTGTCACGTTTCAGCGGCTCTTATGCTAGTTTTTGTGTGACGTCAGTTAACACAGGTCGTCAAGCCTCCATCTACCACTCCACGGGTTACGGTGGACTTATGGCTGCTCCATTACCTGTCCCCTGGGATTCATGTCCAACACCTGTTGTGACTTGTGCTCCATCTTGTCGAAGGAGAGCAGTTTTTGGTTGTAGCCCTGCAGCTTCTTCTCCTCCAGGGCGATCATGACCCTCCAGCAGGGAGCGGAGCCGGAGCCCCACAGCAGAGTCATGCTCTTCGCCATGTTTGGAGGGTGAAAGCGCTCACTTTTGGGTGGTTCACACGAGATTAGACGCGCGCACAGGCAGCGGACTCGTCGAAGGCTGAAAATGCTTCTGCGTTTGCGTCTTGTGTCGACGGACTCCGACGCAGATAACGGGCACTTCTTCTTCTTTTTTTTTGTCGGACGGCATTCCAACGTAATGTGCATTACCGCCACCTACTGTGCCGGAGTGTGGACAGGAGTTCCCCATCCATAACGTACAAAAGAAATTCATGTAGGTTTAACCGTTCACGTTCTTTCAGACATTGTAATGCCTTGCTCACACAGTCCTGTTGGGTGTTTATTTATTTACACCTTGTACGTCCAATCCTCAATCTGGTTAATTAAGTAAATATGCAAAACCGGTTTTACCTGTATTAGGATCTGTGTTTGCTGGGGTAAATAATGTATATGTTGTCTCTATAGTCTATCCTCCACCATTCCTGCAATATTACTAACACATTTAACTGTTCAGGTTTTGCTTAAAAAAAAGATCAACTCACACTGGGACGTCGTGTTGCTGTTGGCGGTACTGTAAAAGTTAATGTAGCGTCTATCGCCCCCTAGTGGTCAGGAGGGGGTAGTACAATACTAATATTCAATTATGCCCCTTCAACATAGCTTTAATCTGTTTTTTTCATCAATAGATTGAATGTAACATTTATTAAATTAAATTAAATTGTATCTTAAGGTGTGGAGGTGTGTCCTTCTTCAGTGCAGTTTATGCCTCTGCATCTTCACATGCAAGAATGAAGTTAGATAAATTATGCAGTTTATGTCCCCTCATTAATGCAAATGTTGTTCAACAGCCACGTGTTGTAGTGTGTGTTCAGGAAGCAGGGAAGAACGACGTGCACATGCATTTTCTTCACTCAATGTTTTTTTTTTTTTTTTATAATTTATTGCAGTGTGAATACACAGCATTTCAAGTGAAAGTGAGTGCAACCGTCTTTTCATATTTAGCTCACCACATTACATTTATGCAGTAATATTTCCCTGTCTTTTGTTTTACTGTGAAAAGAGCAAAATGTATCAGCTGAGACTTTGACTCAGCTCATCCAGTTCATACAAAGTCCACCATGACCACAGAGTTCAAAGTAAATGAGCAAATACCGCTTCTCCCTGTAAGCACACAGCAATGCTTTTAAACAGATTTCTGCTAGGAGCATTTCTTTTATTTATTGCAATTCACAGAATAGCCTCTTTTTGCCCTCTTCCCTCAGACTATAATACAAGTTTCTACAGAAATTACAAAAATAATACATCACATGAAACGCACTAAATATGCACACTGTAGTACTAGAGAACTACCTGGCAGCTGATAAGGGCGTTTACACATTTTATGCAGAATTCTCTGCATCTCTTCTTCGAAATAGATTATTACAATTTTTAAAAATCGTCCTTTTCCTTTTTTTAAATCTTTTTACACTTTACAAACATTTCCTCTGAGATAAATACGTCCTTGTGTCTGTGTTATTTTTTAATCATTTGTTCACTTCAGCATTTTAAACGTCTTCATGTCAGGCGCAAGATGCCCAAGCCTTAAAAATAAATATTTTGCAATTTAAAAAAAAAAAAAGAGCCTTATTGGATATAACGACACCTGGGAGGTGACTGAAACAAGGTGGAGAAGAAGAAAAGGTACAATAGCATCTCTTTCTGACCAAAGGCACATCAGATCACATTGACAACCTTTCACGTTCCTGCCACATGTAGCTACATTTGTCCCTCATCAAACGTACAGAAGCAAATATTTTTTTGCCTTTTTAAAAATGGCAATCCTTAGTGCGCCTCTTTGTTTGAGAGATATCCCTTGTGCTCATTTGAAACTGGATAAGAGAAGAAAAAAATCAAAACTTGTTCTTCAGCCCGTTAATCTTTACAACCAAAATTCACAGCTTTAAATAAATGGAGAGAAAGAAACATGAAGTCACAGCTGCAGAAACTCAAAAGCCAAAATTATCCCTTTGGACAAGCATTTCATCTTTAGGTTTGGATTTAAAAACATAATCCACTCCTTTCTTTGCCGCTGCAGCTTCATCCCGTCAGGCAAAATCAGCAGCTGGTAAAAACCTAAAAAAGGTTTGCAACTGGTGAAATCCAACCCTGTGAAGGAGGCGTCGCAGAGCTGTGTTTCCACCTCAACCGGACCGGATTACATTTGTGGTTCCGGGGAATCGGAAAGTCCTAAAGCGAGAGCTTCCTCTGGGGTCAGGCCGTTCTTCAGAGTCCGCCTCACTGTGAGGAGAGAAGGCGTTATATCCTGTGATGCTGGTTTGCACAGTGAATTAATCTTTAGTACAGTATCACTATTGGAGTTAGTGAACTGAGCAATGAATTCGCAGAGCCCTACTTTAAACTATAGGTATTTTGGATAATGCTCTCACGTGACTTGCGGTTGGCCCTGGACCTCCTCCTCTCTCTGGGCTGGGCCCTGGTTCCTGGACCCTGGGTGGCCGACCGCACTATCCGCTCCATGATCTCGTCTGCAGAGTCGTCCCCACAGGTCTGAGTGTCCTCCACGGGCGGAGTCCGCGCCGGCATGACGCGACCTGAACGAGTCAACGCGATTAATCACACGGAGAGAAAAGGCTCCCCGCTGTTCCGGTTTTCTTCCCGTCACACCCACCTCCCCGTCCGGGCCGGGATCGCGTCCGTGTCCGGAGCCCCGGCACCACGCCGGCCTCCTTGTCACCGCCGCCGCCGCCGCCGCCGCCCCCGAGGCTCGTCCTCAGCACGGCTTTCATGTGCTCGTGCTCGGCGACGTCCTCGGTGTGGCCCAGGCCCCGGGGAGGCTCCGCCTCCTGGCTGCCACTCGGCCCGCTGACGCTCCCGCTGGAGACGTTCCGACCGCACTTATGAGGAGCGAAAGAGTACAAGGCGATGAGGATACAGCGGCTTGTATTAAAAAAAAAAAAAAAACAAGGGCTTCAATTCAAACACGCCAAAGCAGAAGCATGGAGAAAGAGCTATTTAAAATCATTAAAAGTTTAAACTTTGAGGTTAATTGGTGCAGTCAGGGTCAATGGTTTCATGCACACACACACGCGCATGCAGACATTCTGCACTCATGTTGATACCTCACTCTCCTCTTCATCATCAGACTACAGGGGAAAGAAAGAGTGAAAATGAAGAACACAATCCGCCGGTAGGTTAGGGAAGAGAAGACGACAGGGTTGAAAGTCTGAGTGCAGGGGGCTTGTGTGAGGCCTTCAGTGTGGGAGAGTGTGTGTGTGTGTGTGTGTGTGTGTGTGTGTGTGTGTGTGTGTGTGTGGGTGATGCTCACAGGGGCGTTGACGTCCATGATCATCTTCCCCCGGGTCTTGTTGCGCTCGCGGTGGTCGGCCCGTTTCTGTTTCAGCTGGAGCACGCGGTCCCGCGTGGTGCGGTACTCCAGCGCGAACTCGCTGAGGATTTTGCTGAACCGGTGGACGCTGACGTCCCTCACGCTGTAGGCCGGGTGGCCGAGGAACAGCAGGAACGAATGGAACCTGCGAGGGGGACGAATCAGAAACAACAAATTCACTTGTCAGAGAGTAATTGCATTTATATTTTAGTCTAGTTCAGACAGGTGAAATTTGTCACCTAAAATTTGTCACCCTAACCCTAACCCTTGAATTACTTTTCCACTTCCAGGTTAAGGACAATTTGTTAAATACATAGTTTTAGGTAATACATTTTCTGTACTATAAATAAATACACAAAAATGTCTTTACTATATGTAGTGGCTAAAAATAATTACTAGAAGGGTGTGATGGTCCAGTCTATTTCTTTTTTGTAAAAATTTTAAAAATACTTTTGGTGAAAAACACCTCGAATAAGAAACGCTTGTACAAAACATGTTACATCTTTTGCAAAAAGTGAACCAATCATTCAAAACTAATCTCTTTTGCAACTTCAATAAATAAAAAGTGTTTCTCCGCCTTGCAGCTGCACACTAATGGGCCAAACATCGACTCTATTTTCTTCTGTTGTGTTTGAATTTGTGCCACTATTGTATGTACAGACACGTGCATCGTGTTTATTATCAGTAGTCATAACATATCAGACACAATTACCTTAATTATATATATGTAGTTTATTGTATCACAAAAATTCCCCCTTAATTGTTGCGCCCACTAAAGAGAAAAGCAAAATTGTATTCATATTATTCCAGCTCCTATTGAAGTGTTTTCACAGGTGCACTGTGGGGGCGGGTGATTGTTGTTTGGACACAGTGAGGTGTGATTACTTATGAATGACGTCCAAGGTCGATGCCTGTGTTTTGTTGTTTCTTTCATTTGTGCGATAAAGCATCACACCAGGAACGGCGCCACCCTTTGTGGGAAGGGGAACTACCTGTTGATGATCCTGCGATGGACAATCTTGAGGATGATGATCCTCTCGGCGCAGTCTTTGAGGAAGTCGGACATCTTCTGCTTCAGCTGGGGCTTCATCTCGTGCTTGGCGATCACCTTCAGGTGGTCCCATGATGCCTTGCAGCGGCGCTCCATTTGACACAGGTTCTCCTGCAGCTGGTCGAAGTCCACCTGACAGGGGAGACGCAAATGAGGGTCTCATAGAGGCAGGGAGCTTTACCTTCACCTCGAGAAGGTTTTTATTTGTTTTCCCTGCAGTCACACCACACAGCTTGTCTTCAAGCTGGAGTGCAGTGAGAGGCGGAACGTACCTTTGCGGATCGCGTGATGGCTCCGATCTCGGAGTAGAGGTCGGTGCTCTGCGGGAAGTTCTCCACCACCACGGAGCAGGCGTGATGCAGCAGGGACTGCTTGTGCACCGTGTCCTTCACCTCTGCAACCTTCTCCAAATATGTCATCTCGAAGCCTTTAGCCTGAAGGCGTGGACGTGCAAACATCACGAGCAAATAAAAAAACAGGCACAGGCAGAAAAAAAAACAATTGCCCCCAAAAAGAAACTACAGTGAGAAAAGCAGCTGGTCACTGAACCGCTAATGGTCACGGCTCACGTTTGTGCCATTGAGAAAGTTCCCCATGGAGAGCAGCGTGGAGAGGATGTAGCGCAGGGTCTTGTTCTTCTCCAGCTGTTCCATTCCCTCTTTCAGGTCCTGCAGCGGCTCGGCAACCTCCTGAGCGGAGGAAAACACACGCACACACACACACACACACACGCACATCGTTAGTGGAGTCGATTAAGACTCCTCGAAACACATGTTGGTCTCTGGTCCGCGGTTGAACAGGTGCAGCTCGTCCCGCTTCTTTGAGGTCAAAGGTCGTTGCCTCGGTCAGCTTTCGCTATCAAACGTGTTTCTGATGGCGCAGACTTCTTATTTTTCATGACTTTCCTGCCTTTCATGAAAATTAAAGAGAACTGCATCCTGCGGAAAGCAGTAAAAATTTACATCACAACAACGGACGGGTTGCGTGTTTCTCATTCGCGCTTTGAACTCCGGCTCTCGGGTGCGTTCTTCACCCCAGTTAAAAAACTTTGTGTGCCAGATGAAGACGAGGTGCCGCTAATAAGCGTGCATATTTTGTGATGATGTCACTGTGTTGATGCTTTGCGGATGTTCTACTTAGAGGGATGTTGATACTGACACACACACACACACAAACACATGCTGTCAACACATTTTCTCAAACCTCTACCGTTGGCTCTGTAACATGTGTGTGTCTGTTTCTGCTTCAGCAAAACAACCCGCTCGCTCATTACGAGCCTACATGCGCGTCTTCCCTCGTCTGCAGTCTCGTGAAAAACCATCGACCTCACTTTCGGTTGCTTAGCAGCTGAATTCAACGCGTCTCCACCGACCTTCTGCGTTGCCTCGTAGTCCATCTTGAAGGCCCAGAGTTGCAGTCGAGCAGAGAGCTCGCTGATGGAGGACAGCGTCAGGAGGAACTGCTCTGCCGAGCCCAGCGGCACCTCGGGGTTGGCCAGCTGGGCCTCCTGGATCTTCTGCTTCTCCTCCTCCGTGGGGATCATCGTCAGGATTTTCTGAGGGACGAACACAGAGCGGCATGAAGTTGAGGACGACTTTCCCCTCCTTCCTTCCTTCCTTCCTTCCCTTTTGCCTCCGGCCTCGGCGCGGCTCACCTCTATGCCCTCCTTGTTAAGCGCGTACTCGTCAAAGTTAAGGATGGCCGTCTTGATCGTGCGAGGAGGAGGCAGCACCGTCAGGCCGATGTTGATGGCGTTGCTCCTCTTGGAGTCCAAAACGATGACCTCCTGACGCTTGCCGTCTGCCGCTGTTTTCTAGTGCACAGAAATACAGAGAGCTTCTCAGCCGGGTCTCCCTTCGCCTCTCTCTCTCTCTCTCTCTCCCCGTTTCTGTTCCGTGTGTGGTCTGATTTCACATTGACTGTAGCCGCCGGGGAACTATACGGCGGGTAGGAACAGGAAACAGCCCAACAGTTCAGTGCATACAGTGTGTGTTCACGCAGGCGTTTGTATTGTCACTGCGTGTGAACAAAGCACCTCAAAAGCACTTGAGGTTATTAAAAGCATTAAAAGGAAGGAAGTCGTAACATTTCAGCACATAAAGGTGTGATAAAGGCTGATTACTGCGCCTGGGGAGTTATTTACTCGCCATGTGGAGACTGGAAGCCTACAGCACGACGAAAAAAGAACTGGCGCAAACTTCAAAAACTAAGATCATGGGTTTTAAACTACGTGAAATTGACGTGAGCCTTGAAATCTCTAATCTTTTGAAATCTAAAGCACATACTTAAGATTCTGACGTAACGTAAGAAAATCCGTAAAACCCTCAAATTGAGAATCCGCTAAAACAATATCAGTAAAGTTGGCTCCGGCCTTTGAGGGCTTCGATATTCTGGGGGTCCTTTAAATCCTGGATTCTCTCAACAGCTGATGGCTTTCCTTGAACTGTTTGGTTACTTCGGACCACCATCACACTGTCACACTGTGCGAGGACCAGACGCCGGGCCCAAGTGAGTTACTAACCGGTTCCGCTCTAACAGAGGCAGTGAATCAGGAGTTCAAAGTGTGAGAGGCCTGGATTCAGCTCCCCTCACCCCACCCCTTTAACGGGCCATACTTTTTTTATTTAGAGGCTTTGTGAGAATTAGGAAGGATGCAAAACTCTCCTGTTTGATCAGGATCAGAACAAACGGGACCCCGATAAACCCTGAATTCCTTCAACAACTTTTGAACATTTGAAGCCGCCAGAGGCAAATGGTTTGTAAGAAAACAGGTATCAGTCGCAAAACATCAAATGTTCTCATCTAACGCTTTTGGCCGCCAATAATTCAAGCGTATAATGTCTACGGACCGTGACATTTTATTTAGAAAATACCGCATCCCACAGTGAGACTATAAACCATTGTTACAAACCTCTTTGATGCCCATTCAGGCACTGTCTCCTTACCTTTGTAACTGGTATTTCCTTTGATTTAGACTCAAACAGGTGTTCCAGTTTGGCCGTGTCAATTTTCACTGGTTCCAGTCTGGACCAGAATGTGTCTCCCCTCCGTCTGTAGTCCCGGTACTGGGAATCTTGCTGACGCACCTGTTAAAAAAAAAGAAAAAGGATTTACTGAATTAGGTGGACGCGTTGGCTTGATTGCAATGAACAAGGTGACAAAGTGATCATAACAAAGTCAAAGGAATAATTCAAAGTGGTAACGCACCTCGCTCCAGAACAGCCTGATTGTCTTCTTCTTCTTATTAAAGAGCGGCTGCTCCGGGGGGGGAGGCGCCGGAATCTGGGCGCCAAAGGACGGGGCCTGAGGAGGCGGTGGCATCATCCCAATTGGGGGAGGGGGCGGAGGGCCGCCGCCGCCTGGCGCAGGCGGGGGCGGAGGGAGGCGGGCGAGGCAAGGCGGGGGAGGCGGCGGGGGCGGGTGGTCGCCGCATCCTCCCATCAGAACGGCGTCCAGGACGTCCTTGTCGTCGTCCTCCGTCAGGTCGGTGAAGTTGATGTCCCCGATGCGCAGCTCCCGCGGGCTGGCCAGGAGCTGGTCCCAGATGGTGTCCGACTCCTTCTTGGGCGGGGCCGGAGGGGGGGGAGGAGGAGGAGGAGGCGGAGGAGGGGCCTCGGGGGCCGCCGCGACCTCCGGGTGCGGCGTGGCCGAGCCGAGGTCCTTGATCAGCGCGCCGAAGCGCTCGGCGAACGGCCGGATGGTCCGGTGGGGCTCCGGCTTGTCCTCCCTGCGGTCGCTCTCCAGGTCGCCGCCCGGTTCTGCGTCGGCGGCGGCCCGCTGAGCTTCTTTGTCCTCTTCCTCCTCCTCCACCTCCTCCTCGTCGCTGGGCTTCTTGTTGTGGGAGTACAGCATGTCCAGCATGAAGAGCTTGCTGTTGAGCAGTTTGCTGCACTGGTCGTTCACCTCCGGCTCCTTGAAGCCTGAGAAGGGAGGATGACACCTGACTGTGATGGAGTTTGAACGTAAAACTATGAAGAACAACCTTAAAAAAACGTGGCCTGCAACCACCTACCGTTGTCATGGCCGCCCCTCTCCTCCCTCTCCAGGGTGCTGCTGGCCGAGGAGATGCTGGAGGCCGAGCAGTTGTCCTTCTCGTTCACTTCCTCATTCTGCCGCTCCTTGTCGCTCAGGATGCCGCTGTCCTCCTCCTCCGCCTCCTCTTTCTCCGGTTCCTGCTCAGACTGTTCCCCTTCCTCCTCCTTCTCCTCCTTTGCTGCCTCGTCCTGTGCTTCCTCCTCTTTCTGTCCTTCCTCCTCTTCTTCAGCGGCCTCTTCTTCCTCTGGTTCCACACTGGACTCGACAGCCTCCGCTGTGAAACATATAAAACAGTCCTTCTTCACTCCCTAAATTGCCCATTCACTGCCCATGCAGTGACATACTATGTGAAACATGTGACCTGGCCCCATCCAGTCACGCACATCCGCACACCCTAATAAGAAAAACACACACACCCACACACCAACGTAAACAATGTGCCAGGTACACAAGGCCCGGTTTGTTGTTGGCCCAGGAAACGGACAGGAAATGAAGAATGAAGTTCCTGTTTGTGTCAAAACGCTCACACAAACACGTGGCTCCGTGGCGCACAGCGCGGGCAGTGATGCGCGCGGGATTAAAATAACACGCCGCCGCGAGGCCACGTCGGCACGCCTGCGGGGGGGCCACAGAGCCTCGGCTCAGGCTCATTTTCAGGCTCATTTTCTCACGGCGCGGCGTTTTGGAATTCCTCTTTCAAAAAAGGCCTTTTCAAAACCCATTTGGCCCATTTACCCGTATCCTCTCTCTCTGTGTGTGTGTGTGTGTGTGTGTGTGTGTGTGTGTGTGTTATTCCCCCACATCCACCTGCCCTTCCCCCGACCCTCGATGGCGTCCCCTCCTCTCCCTTCGGCATTTTTCACGCCTGCATGCTAACTGCGTGCTAAACGGCGGGCCGCAAAATGAAACAATTTAAGGTTAAGAACGATCGCTTCGGGACTTTGCAGTGGCGGCCTTCTGGTTTTAATTATACGTATTGACCGGCGGAATCAAAGTCACACAGTTGCGCTCACACCTTTGACACACACACACACACAACACACACACAGACCTAAGTTTGAGTCTTAACTCCCTTTTCGATGCTGTCATTGATTCACTGTCACCTCATTGGTTTTAGTGCAGAGAGGAATCGCTCACCCATCCAAGAAAAATGTACTTGGTCATTTTAAGCATTGTGAATCAGTTTTTTAACATAACACAGTAAACAGCACCACTTAGGAGAGGAAACCAACGCTCTTTACTTTGTCCTGCTGGTGTCACTAATTCGTGAAACTACCAACGTTGTTGTTGGCAAAGTAACATCCCATTTCAAAGGGCCGCAGGCTGCAGAATTACAAGTAAGTCCTGTAAACAAACAGGGATCTTTACTTGTTAATCCCCCCCCCCCCTCCCCACAGAGACAGCGTGCACTTTTTACGCCGACGCGTGACGGCGTTCTCGGTGATCCTACCTGTCTCGGGGGCGGCGGCGGCGGTATCGGCTTCGAGGTCAGCCTCGGCGTCCTCCTGGGAGGCGAAGGAGGACGGGGTGCTGCTGCGCGACGACGAGGGCCAGGCCTCCGCGGGTTCAAAGGTCAGGGCGAGGTCGGGTCGGGTCCTCGACACCCGCGCGTGCTCCCGCTCGTACTCCTCCGCCGCCAGGCGCTCGACGTTCTTGTACCTGAGGGGGGGGGGGGGGGGGGGGGGAGGAGCGAGAGGGAGGATCGGAGGAGGCAGGACGCAGGGATGGAGGGAGAGGCTCCCTCAGCAGTTGGCCTTTGCCGTGCAAATTGCCGGACAAGAATCCCCTTGGCGTGTTTCACCCGAAAATTACTCCCAAACTCGCAGAGGGGAGAAGAATCGGGGAGACGGCTGCTGAAAGGCTGAACATCAGAAGGGAATCAGAGTGTAACCTGTTCAAGATGTGCCTCCAGCGGCTCTCCTCCCTTGTCTCTTCACTCTCCCGTCCGTTCCTCTCTCTGCCCTCCCCCCCTCCTCCCCCCTCTACCAAACTTCACCAGACACCCTGCCAGCCAGAACAAAGATTTAGGCAATTTCTCTCTCTCTCTCTCTCTCTCTCTTTTTCTAACCGCTCCTCTTTCCCACCATACCATGAATGTGTAGTGCTTCTGTTCGGGCTTCATTTGCATCAGGTCACTTCAGAAGGTCTGAGGAAACTGGATACCCGCGTGTGCGTCTGTGTGTGTGCGTGTGTGTGTTTGTCTGTTTGTCTGCGCCCAAGGGAGTCAACAATGAGTTGAACCTGCGCTACGTTTTTAAATCCTTAATCCTGAAAAGAGTCGAGCTCCGCTAAGCTGAACCGAGCGGAGCGATCATTAACCTCATTGATCGATCGAACCTCTCCAGTGGATACATATTCATTGGCCCGAGGGATAATCTCGGTGTGTCTTTAAGCGTTCGTGCTCTTGAGTAAACTGCGTGTCCTTCAGTGCGAATTGAATTTTCTCACAGCGCGGAGCCAAAACAATCCGGCACTTGGCAACTTAACATGCAGCTCCTTTCATACAGAAAACGGGCAGGGGAGAGCAAAGGAAATCGGTTCCGTGCAGCCCCAAACCTCTTTAACCTGAAAACAATTACACCATTACCAAGCTTCCCCGAGCAGCAGCAGCTGAAACAGACCCCGCGGGGTCAGCCGCTCGGTGAGCGCTCGTTGTTTTTTTTTGGTTTAGCGCACACACTCACCTCTCCTCCCGCGCATGCCGGGCCTCTTCCATCTTATCCACGTGGCCGCGGCTGTGAGACACACAAACAGGACATTTTTTTTTAGAAAACATAACAATCATACCCTGTGTGGTCCTCCAGTGTGATTGTGTTGTGACACGTGCGCACCACACCATGCGCACAACACCCATAATGCCTTATTTCTCCTAATGTATTTTATGGTAAAATCCTTGTCAGATAGTTTCATTTATTCCGGTGGCCAGGGGGCCCTTAGCAGCCGCTTAGTTCGCTTATGCCTCGGGCCGGCCCTGGTTGTTACTGTTTAATCAACATTTCATATTTTACTTTACGTAGTCATAGCTACTTATATTGCTCTTTCTTTGATATGTATTAAATGCACAAGACAAACAGCAGCTCCAAAGTACGTCCTACTTGTTGGATTACAAACGACGAGTTTGGTTTTTTGCTAAGTTACTTAGCAAAAAACGGTCACTGTTTTGAGTCTCCGCTGTTTTGCCCTGCAACTTAAATGAAACCTCAAATGTTAACTTCTAACTTAATGATACCCTTATTTGTCATGAAATACTCTTTTGAGTTGATATCTCCGCTGTGATCTATCTATCTCCGTAATCTATCACTCGCTCTCTGATCTGATGAACTGTGCAGGGATCTTTGCCGCCTCTCACCTGTGCTTGTTCCTCTCCTCTCTCTCTATCCGCTGCAGCCGCTCCTCTCTCTCCACGCGGCGGCGCTCTCGCTCGGCCGCCAGAGACTCCTGGTGCTGTCGGTACGAGGAGGAGAGCAGGCCTCCCAGAGCAGGCCTCGAGAGAAGGAGCCGGAGAAGAATACACAGTTTGGATTACACAGCTGCACAGACGCTGTGATTCTCAAGCGACGCCTGTCTTTGATGATACGCAGTTGTGCAAAAGGCCCGGGGTGTTCATTCAGTGATGACTACATTAATGAAATGATGTTTGCATTTACCTTATTCTCACAAAATGTCAAATATCAAATGGGCCATTGGGCCACGAACAGGAACCAGGATTCAGCAATTTCTGCTTGTTTTAATTTTAACACATAACATTTGATTTGGCCAAACTGTAAAAGATTTTAGATTATTTCATGAATTTAAATTACTATGTAAAATATTCATTCACTGTCGTTTGGCCGGATGACCTAAAATGTGCCGGTGCTCTCCGTTTACCTGGAGCTGGTCGGGGTACTCGGGGAGCTGATGGAAGAGCAGGACATGTGACCTCCACTCCTGAGGAGAAGGGGGGGAGAAAACGGGTGAGGTGAGCAACAACTTCAGTCCCCCCAAGTCACACGGCAGCACGTTGACTGAAGCTGGCGGATCGGAAAACAAATTCGACACCTTTTTTTTTACGAAACAGGAAAGCTGTCGGAGTGGCGTTGATTATTCACGGCTGTGTTTTTAGTTCCCTTACGCAACTGGAAGATTCCACCATTGGTCCAATGTGAATGTGAAGATACTTTTTTTGCCAAAGTACATTCATACTAACAAGTTATTTAGTCAGGCAAACATGCAAACTGTACAGAGCGTTGACACGAAAACACAAAGGTGAATGAGTGTAAATGATTGCAATAATTAGCAGACAGGACAGTGAGTGAACATCTGAATACAGGATCATCATAACGTCACATTTAAATACAGTCCAAATGCACCAGGAAACTAATCCTACACAGTGATGGAAATGGGATCCCACCAGGTGGTGAAAAGAAGGGAGCGGCTGTGGAAACAAAGCCAGGCTCGCAAACCAGCGTGAACTGCCGACGCGTCGACGGAGCTGAGAAAAAGTGACGTGAAGGAAACAATAGGTGATAATAAGAGGGTTGACAGGCTGAAGGTGCGAAGCCGCGCAGTCGAAAAAGAAGTGAGAGGAACTAATGAAGAGTGAAGGTGACGGAAAAAAAACCAAGGAGGTGCAAAGAAATCCAAGGAGGTGAAAGGGGGGAAAAGCCAGAAAGAGGAGAGGTGGAAGGAAAGCTTCCTGTGCTCCTGGAGATCCGGTTCTCCTGCTCCGACCTAACCTGGGAGAGGGTGTTTTGGGCGACTCTTTGCCGGGGGGCGACGGCTCCTCCTCGAGGTCGTAGGAGAAGAGGTGGAAGGGCGACTGGGGCGTGTAAGGCAGGCGCTCAGGGGCGGCGTGGGAGCTGCCCCGTGACGGCGGGCTGACCTCCTTGGTGGCCGGGACGGTGACGGCGGAGCGCTTCCGGGCCAGCAGGCTGGCCAGGAAGGAGGGCTGTGCTGGGGCGCTGAGAGGGGAGGAGACTGGGGGAGAGAAGGTGGGAGCAGATGGGGGGGAAACGGCGGGCGCTGGAGGTGGTTCGGTCCGATTCCTGTGTGCCTCCTCTTTGGTCTTCTCCTTTCTGGAAGTGATGGTGATGGACTGGACGGTCGCCCGGTGAACTACGGTCGGAAGGTGCCTGACCGGGCTGGGAACAAAGGGATTGGATTGAGAGGAATGAAATGGATGAAACTAGGACAATGAAGTAGAAGTCGCACCATGTACGACCCACTGAAACGCTAAATCAGATGAATAAACCACAATGAGACGCGACCAAAAACAGGAACCACTCACATAAATCGCTGTGTGGCTTTAAATGCAGACCGCCGATGTTCCATAAGACCAGAGGTCATAACTTAGTTTACATGTTGCCACTGTGTCCTAAAGTACCTGAGGGTGGTCAGTTTAGATACTGTATCAGCCCCCTCCTGCTCATCCGAATCAGACTCAGTCTCAGGAGTCTCCTCCTCCTCCTCCTCCTCTATCCCATCATCACATTCTTCCTCTCTGTGGAGGCGGGGTGGGGAAGGATGAACGGATGGGTGGGTGGAAAGTTTCGAGGGGAGGATTGAGGGAGAGATGATGCGATACAAAAGACAAAGCGTGCAAAATGGAAATCCCCACACTTTTAAAGAAATGATGAGACAAGAAGAGAGCAAAAAAATGTTCATCAGCAAGGGAGAGACGGAGGGTTAGATGAGAACACGGTGTTTGAAATAATATTAACGGCTGTACAATCAAATCACAAAAGCCAGTCATGGCGTTTAAAGACAAGAGAGTAGCACATGGACACGGGATTAAGTGACAGAAAAGGTGTAAATGGAGAAGAAACACAGAAATGAAACACGGTTCATGTCCCCACGGAGGCAGTTTCACACGCAGAAGAAGATGTTGAGAGAAGAATCAGCCATTGCTGAAGATCCGACTTGTGATTAGAGTCACCCAACAGCTTCGCCCGTCCAAACCAGGTGAACCTTCTTGCAGTCAAGTAGAATTGTTCCACAAGACCAGAGTCGAAGTGTGTAGGACAAACGGGACGGCCCATACAACTATGAAGCAGTCTCACACTTCCACTCGTTATACTTTATTCAATATACCGGACGCAAGTGGCTCACTCACAATTCAATTTGAAGATACAAATGTGTGCTGGAGTGCACACCCTCACACACCACCACCCTTTTAAAGCCAGCGGGAGCATGGGACGTTACACACGGACGGGATAAAGCGACAAGTGATGAGGACGCAAAGAGGAAAGGTTTACCTGATCTCAGCATCTACCGGGCGGCTCTACATTGCCCTTTTTGTGCGCTCACACAGGACTGAAATAAGCATTCGCTTGTTTAATAATGTGTGAGCTTGTATTAGAACAACAAGCCATTTTTATTGCTTCGTTTGGAGCAAAACTCTGCACCGGTACTTCCATGCAGAATAAAAAGCCCACTCAGATTGCTCCAAGCGACACGAGACACACGAGTGTGTTACAGCGTGTAGGTGAGGAGCAGGTGGGGGAAGCCTTTGGACTTACATGGATGGAAGGCAACCTGACAGTGCTCTGGAGCAGAAAGACAGTCAGTACTTCCCTTGAAGGGAACTTAAAATGTGGCACCGATACATTCTTTTTCACCTGTTAGAAACCCGACACCTTCCTGACACTTTTAAAAAAAATCCTCGATCTTCTCCGGTGTCTCACCTCTCGCTCACGTCCTCGGCTCGCTGTCCGTTGAACGGCTGCACGCCGGCCCTCTGCGGCGACGCCGGGCCGCGGGGCGAGGCCTGACCCGGTCGCCCGAGAGAGGCCCTGCGGCTCCGCCTCCTCTCCAGGCCGCACCCTCTGTCGCCGGCCCCGAGGCTGACTCGTCGGCGGTCCCGGCGTCCAAGCGGGGGAGGCTGGCTGCCATCGTCGCCGTCTTCGTGCTGTAGGGTCATCTGGAGCAAAAGTTGATCGGGGGGTGTATTAAGGTAACGTAGCACTTTAACGACTGCTATTCATTGGGTGCGAGGGGCCCTCAATTTGGGGGTGTGGGGGGGCAAATATCAGCTGGCAATATCTCCCCTGGTGTCCCGAACCTCATAGATGTTGAGCTGCTCAACCAAGTCCAGATCCGTGCCTTTCCGCCCCAGATGTCTTTGGGTCACTGCCTCCATGCCTTGTTCCTCCAGACCGTCGACCATGTCGTAAAAGGAGTCCTGATCGGGCAGCGCTGCGAGCGTCTGCAGAAAGAAAAGGACGCTGATAAGTCATCAAGGAGCTACTGGGGTTACAAATGCATTGGTTTTAAACATTCAAGATATTCAGATATTCATGATCAGGTACGATATCCTCATGAACTACAGCTGATCATTCTGCCGTCACGATAAATGAACCAACAACTAGCCAGCCGTCTGTTCTGATAGGACAGTGAAAGTGAAAGTAAAATGAAATCAATGCAAAAGGATATAAACATTCAGTAAATAGACACTACGGACGAGGGGGGGGCACCTTATTGATGAGGGTCATGGCGTAGACCAGCAGCTCCGTGTCCACTCCGTCCTTCTCCTGCAGAATCTCCATCGTATTGGACCACGGCTTGCACCCTGGAAATAAATCCATTACAAAAATCTCTCGCTGCAACCACCGGTCCTTATAAATGTCGACCAGGGCCACGGACTAAACAGTTACAGGAACTAAGACATGCTCATGAATGACAACGAGCGCCTGGGCAGCTGGCGGCAGGTTGACAGATGTAATACCTCTCTTGGTCTCTACAGCGGTGATGGCGTCTATCAGCAGCGGCGCGTTGGACTCTGAGTATTCAACGAACACCAACAGCAGCTTCAGAGTGGTTTTCACCACCAGACGGAACTAGAGAGGGAGAATAAAGAGTTAAGACACTCACACAGACACAGAAACAATTCAAACAACGGGCAGTTTATTGGGACCAACTTGCTGAAAACATCTTTTTCTTCTATTGGCATTGTAATTTATCTTGAAATCCTTGTTCATTAGGGACTTCTGGACCATACATGTATATGATATAGACTTATGGCTAGAAACAAAATTAATGACCTTTTTCATGTGTGGTGAAAAGTTTCTAGAAAAACGTTGTCTCAGTCATAATAAGGTGGCTCAATTATTTTACTCCATATAGTAAAATATAAAGTGTAAATGTACTACTATAAATCCATTCTGAATAGCAATCAAATGAAAAACAAAGAAGAAACAAAGCAAAACAAAGTGTTTTACTTCGGCCAATGAAATCAAAACTTATATGTGCTACATGAAGATACCACAAGGCCAATAAAAGAATACAATGGCAGCCTGCTACAGTGTGTGTGTTACTGTGTGTGTGTGTTTTTATGGATGCTTTACCTTTGAGCCAACCAGAGTGTACAGCCATTGGATTGTCTCCGCGTGCCCGATGACGCCGTTCATCCCATCGACGTACAGCATGATCTGCCCCAGAGCTGAGAACGAGTAGGAAGGATGGAGAGGAGAGTTAAATAAACACTAATGGAATGCAAGCACTATGCACAATGTAGCCTTTTTTCATAATATATGGTTACATTTTTGTATTTTATTAACCTTAGTAGTAGTAAAATTATTAAGCATGAATCATATTATCAAAAATGTTAATGCCAACCTGCTTTATAACCATGTTTTATAGTTGTTATAAGTAATAATATATTTATTTTTAATTAGCACATAGGTTTTCTACGGTTATTTTCTTTTTCCACAAAAAAGTTTCTTGAATAGATTTCACGTTAAGGTTCGTACATACCATTGTATCTGAATAGGGTTGTTAACAGGGGACAGAAACTCTACCTCTTAATATGTAGTTCTGGTAGTTCTGGTCAGCTTCCGCTCCCACCTTGATGAGACACGTCAGACCTTCAGCCATCACAAACTCATGGACCAGATCTTTGTCATCCTGAAGTTAAACAGAGGAAGAAGACATTGAATAGTGCAATACGATAAACACTGTGTACATACAGAACAAAAATGTTTGCACTCTCTTTTGTTATCACATGGTGTCAGTAATGTGCGGTATTTGGACTTAAATTGGCAGTAAATAAACGTTCAATCCCCCACATGTTCAGGCCAGCTGACACATGAGAACAGCCACGTGGGTCGCAATTTACTGCTTATGTGAAATCATGTCTGACAACTAAAAGGACGGCGAGACCGATGCAAAGAAGCTCAAAGAACGCCGCCTGCAGGTGACTTTCAGCATCGCGACGGATCGTTTCGTTCAACGGCTTCAGGTGGCGACAACACCCAGGAGGACCGTCATGGCGTGTCATTGGTTGAGGTTGTGTGTGCGTCTTTTAACCACGTCGCACAAAGCTTTATGCAGCAGCGACGAGATGTAAAGGATGTTTTCATTTATTACTCAATGGCAGTTTTTTTGAAGTGCCCTTAAGGTGTGTGTATCCTCATTGGCGTTTTATGTTGAATAACCCTTTCAACGACACGGTGGATAGTGTCTTTTCAAAATCAAAAAGTGTGTGTGTGTGTGTGTGTGTGTGTGCTCTAGGAAAAGCACTGGGTGTTTTAGGTGGCTGACTCGTCTCATCTTAAAATAAAGATTGACTCAAAAACAAATGCAGACACACACACACACACACAGGGAGAGAAACGCCACGTTGATGGAGAACCCTGTCATCGTGGAGGCGCATCGTGGCCACAATAACCAATTGTACTGTGCAACAACAAGCTGACAGTAATTGCATGGGAAATATGCGAGTGTTACCTGGAAGATCTGCTTCAGAGAGAA
Organism: Apeltes quadracus; assembly: GCA_021346845.1. Taxonomy (NCBI): domain Eukaryota; kingdom Metazoa; phylum Chordata; class Actinopteri; order Perciformes; family Gasterosteidae; genus Apeltes; species Apeltes quadracus. Next base: position 11,922,800 of record CM037926.1, read on the forward strand.
CAGAGCCCGTCTCAGGTCACGTCCGTTGGAATTATACAGCTTTTCTGGAATAGGATACAAAAGCAGGGGTTATTGTTCTCGTTTTCAAAAAACAAGTAACAAGGCTGAGCCATTTAAAAAAAAAAAAAAGCTCACACAAAAACAATTTAACAAAAACGTTTCAACCTGCGAGCTTCCTTCAGCCACAACCTGTTTGCATTGCTGATTCACCGGCGCAGCTTTCATCTCTCACCAACCCCTGTGTGTGTTTCAGGATTCAGGATTTAATAAAACCAGGAAGTGAAATGAGTATCAGCTGTTCGAGAAGGTTGCACAATGGGTTTGAATATGCAGGGTGATCGCTGCGACCACCTGAGGCAGGAAACTCCATCACTCAACTTTCCTCACTCTCTCTTTCTCACACACAGACACACACATACACACACACCCGCACACACACACACACACACACACACACACACGCTGCAGTGGCGATTAGAGCTCTATTGGAATGTTAATGAGCTGCTGGCCGCGCTCCAACGGTGAGGTATTCAGGTCACAACATGGAAAGCACTCAGAACAAACGAGAATACGAGCGCTCATTCCAACGCAATGATATTAAGATTTATTACTAATATCCGTAAACGCAAATAGATCCCTTTTATCGTGTTACAGATACTTGAAGTGTTGTTGTGACCCTACGAACTCTACTTTGAGTATTTTTGTCACGCGATGGCACAGAATTATTTAGAAATGACGGGACGGTTCGGTACCCTGTCTCTGATTGGTTGGTACCCGTGTTGCGGTTGAAGTTCGGTAGAATTAACGGTTCCGACTCCGACGTGTATGTTTCCGTGAGGATGGCACCTTCCTCTAACAGTGCTCTCATGACTAATTACATTCCTTTAACTGCACGTTGCCTGTGCGGCTGGAATCCTCATATTAATCGTATTTTTAACATACTCATGTTTGTATTTTGATGTTGAGATTTGATCTCACTTTTTTTCAATTCCCTCCCAGCTTACACTGGTGATCTTATCTGCATATTTGAATGTGCGTGCTTAAATACCAGCAGTAATTTACAATCACGTGTGCTCTTCAGTGCTCATGCTGCCCATTTGAGCTTCTGCGCATTCTGCTGTGAGTCAGCGGGGGGGTTCGTCAGTCTGCTTCTGTAAATCCACAGTTTGCCTGTTGACGACAAAATCCTTCACTCCATCAGGACGGGAGAGGAGAGGGGGGGGGGTGGATAAGGGCTCGCGGGCTGGAGCTCAGTGGAAACTGTGGCTAAGCTAGAGAATATAACCCAAGGCCGGCGTCAAAATCATTACCATGCCACAAACGGGACGAAGGATCACAGCGCCCGTCTGTCCTTCCGTGGAGCGGGACCCTTTCTGCGAGGTCAGTGTCAGTGATCCGATCCAAAGCAATTAGTGCCGAGAGGCCGCTGGCAGTGAATGATGCTGCATGCGTGGGAGCTAAGAAGGGGACCCGACGAAAAAAACAAAGAGTGTGGCCATGATGGAACGAGAGAGAAGGACATTTACAAATCAACATGAAGGAGGTGAGTTAAGAAGAAAGGAATGGAAGGACAGGACAGGACGGGGACAGGAAAGGGAAAAGAAAAGGGAGGAGAGGAAAAGTGGCGACCACTGAGTACAGGCCAGGGTCTGATGAGAGGAAAGAAAGCAAGTGGCTTCTGGGTAAATCAAGGCTGTGGAAATCCCCTCCCAGAAATACGCAAACGCGTACGTCACATGTTGATTCTGAACCGTCTTTGAGTTGACTGAAAAGATGAACCAATTTAGTAACGAGTTCTTGGTGTAGAATGTGTTATTGTAAATATCAATATTTATTTGTTACATTATGTTTTACAAAGTGAGATCCAGGCTGCTCCATAATGATGCATTATTCAACTCATTAAATAAACACTGTATTGGATCAGTTCTTGTTCTCGGTCTTCATGGCAGCATAATCAGTACCTGCTTCACACGGACGAGCCGGTTCAAATCACGCTCTTAAACCCTCTCAAAACAAACGCCACCTCTGTAAATCAGCTCAGTCGAGGAAGCAGCCACGGTCGACCTTTCGCCTGCTTTGATGCCATCATCATCGACGGCGGAGGAACACAGATACGCGGCAGGTTTATCGTGGCCTCACTCGACTTCCACTTCGTCGTGTTTTTTTTTTTGTCGGTTTCCATGGAAATCAAGTGGCCACTTCGCCCGGCCGCCGTTCACGCTCCGTCGGAGTGACCTTCACTGGAAGGGGGGGGGGGGGGGGGGGGGGTCTGCTGCCCGTCAGCGCCAGCGATAAACCTCGAAACTTGGCGCGATTCGATCCGGTGATGCAGCCGGTGCCAAGAAGGAGGCCATTGTAATGAGCTGGGAGTTTTAAAGGGATCAGCAGCCATCGGTGTAATTAAACACACACTGAATTAAATGCTCAACATTTGTGTGGGTTTTCATGCACTGTACAACATTTTTTTTAAATCAAATGGATGAAGGAAAAGGCTTGTAGCTGATATGTGATTGTTGAATAGTTGAATAGCTGCACAGCCTCGCGTCTGTTTACTTTGAATCCAAATGACAGCATCACTGCTTTGTGGACCAGTTTAGGGAGCAGCTACGTGCAGGCTGATGCTGAGGTCATCATACATGGAGGGTACATCACTCAGCTGGATACAGACGGTGCACAGCAGGCTATGAGCATACATATTTATTACCATCTTCACAGTCATTTACATAAACACTAAACCATGGTTGACGGTTGGTTTAATTCATTTCCAAATAAAAACCCCTTCTCGCGCAGTATTTATTGAATCAAATGTCTTCGTTTTGTGAGTCCTTCACATTTTCATGGGATATGATCCTCCAAAAGTACATTTGTTGAACTCATTGTGTATTTTTTTTTTTTTTGTTGCAGTGCGGACGTCCAATAACCATCGATGTCGTCATGGCGATACCCTGCAAATACCTGGCAGTGATAATGACCCTCCTGCTCCAGAGTAAACACAACTCGGCATGCTAAATAATCAAGCAGCCGCAGTTTGGAGATCCAGCTGTCTTAACACTGCGTGTCGGGAGCAAAGATTGCGTTCAATCTGAAAATAACTCAAACAAAATGAGTTATTCACCTTTGACCTCCGGGGGCCGAACAGTTCTGCACCGACGGCGCTGCCTTAGTATTCTCTAAAGGGAGTCTGTAACAACAGCGCAACACAAACCGGGACTTAATTAGATGCCCTCTGCTGGTCTGAGAAAAGGAGCGAGGAGAGGAAAAACCTGCCCGCGTGTCCTTCTGGTCATTCTGCTTTTTTTTTTTCTTCTTCTTTTCCTGGCCGTGGGCTTTGTTATTGTCACAGGAAAAGCTGAAACACTCGCTGCGATGTGGCCTTGTGGGGTTTTTTTTATTTCTGCGTGTGCGAAACGTGCGCGCCTGCGGGTCCGTGCGCACGTGACCGTGCCGGTGCCCGTGTTGGCTGAGAGGGCAGACCGACAGATGAAGGAAAAGCCATAAAGGCACATTTTCATTTATAGGTTCGCTTGGAGTTTTACGGTTTTGTTTTGGAGGGACTCGTGCGCACGGTTTTTCGAGATGACCTCACGCGCACCGCAACGCGTCTGCTCCGAAATTCCACCTTAAACATTTCGATTGGTGAGGGGAATAGCCAGCCAGCCAGCAGAATGCAGTGTTTCCGCTTTGTTTCTAATGTTTTTCACTTTTAATCTATCATCATTAAAACTACATTCTTGTTTCACTTGCATTCAATGACACAAAGGGCTAGTTTTGCAAATCATTTACAATTTAAACATCATTGAAAACTTTTTAGACACAATCAATCAATTATTAGCTGCCCCCCCCAATGCAATGTCATTAATTAGATCACTTGGACACCATGGGTAGGATTCAGGGTGTGTTGCAGTTGGTTGCAATATTGTGCCTTTTGTTAAGATTCCTACGTTAATGTCATCATCGGTTAAAGTAATTGTGTCAGTGTCTTTTAACTGCATTAAAGTTTTGAGAGGTAAACTTATTTGTTTGTTTCCTCGATGCATTTGTGTTCATAGTCAAATAACCAAAGGGTCCTAATTTTAGAAATTGTGATTTAGCAATTGCTGAGCCCCTCCCAGTAAACCAGACTAAATTACAGCTTAAGCAAAGGATAGACATGAGACTGGAGTTTTGTTTAAGCTCGCTTCACGTTTCTATTGTTCCATCACATGCTAAACACCAAATGAGGACCCGACAGACACGGAAACATGTTTACCACAATCCAATTCCCCTGTTGGTTTCAAATGATTTTCGCTTCAAATCCAAATCAAACAACTTTATAGAGTGCAAATAAATGCCAGTGAAACGGGGGATTCCCCCCAGGGACGAGGCGGTCTGCTAAGTCGCTCAGGAGCGGTCGGACGCCTCCTTCCTTTCCGGCCATAATGAGATTAGCGCTGTGACCCTTCAGCGTTGAGTAATCCCTCAACATTTACTGCAACATCTACACATCTCCAAACAGGGACGCAACCGGGGGCCAGTTCAGCCTCTGCTGGTCCTAATCCACAGCAATTATAGTCAAAACCGCCGTGTGCCTTTTCTTTTGCAACGCAACGCAACAAATGTAAAAATTGCTAAGTCTAATTCTGCTTAGTTGGCTTTAGCAAAGGGCACAACCGGTCTACTGCTGCTACGCTTCATGTCCAGAGAAAAGGTTTCTGAAAGTCAACTTTGTGACAGAAGCACTTGTGAAGGATGTGACTCGCCTTCACCACCCTTATGGCATCTTTTTGTTGCCATAGAAGCTTTTTTCTTTCTGCAGGGAAAGTCCACCCGTGCTTTTTATTCTCTTATTTGATTTCACATTTAAGAGCAAAACAATCACATTTCCTGAGCATTTTAAGGTACTATGGGTTTGTTGTCATCAATTTAGACAAGGTGTCATTGAAATACCTTGATACACGTATAATATAATCACAATACGATTCCATTGACTGTTTCATATTTGATTTTCAACAACCCCTATACAAAAGCAAAATAGTATTGTAAAAACTCCATGTCAATGCTAATGTTTCTCCAGATCTGCTGAGCGTGCAACAAGGCCACTGCAAACATGTTCTCCATCTCAACAAGGCAGTTAATCTACCCTCTTTTGATGTAACTGATCCAAAACTGCTCATCATTTTCCTCTTCTAATAACCCTCCGGCCATCGCCCTAAATATTGCTCACGATTACCACAGGAACGTTAGACAATAATGGAAAAAACAATCCACAGCAATCAACACAATAACAGATCGAAAGATGCAACACCCCTACAGTCTACATGTAACCCTCAGCAGGGGAATTGTTTCAGTGTAACACAGGATATCTACAGACGAGCAGGCACCGATGTGAACCGAAGGTAACAGCACAAGCGTCTACGGGTCAGGCCGGAGGGGGAAGGAGTGGGGGGGCTCCTCACAGCTGGTGGTCTTGCATTCGAGCCCAGTTATGACTGCTGAGTCGTGTTCCTGAAGGATTTCATTGCACCCTTCTAAAAAAAAAAAAACGCCTCCACGCGGCTGTCTGCGCCGATCAGGCCAGGTCTAAAATAAAGAAGTGAGAGAAGCGTGACGTGTAACGGCACGCTGGAGAGCTTGATTTAATCCCAGGAAGTCTTTACCTCGCTGTGCTGGTCATGCTAAATATATAACATACATACCGGGTTCAATCTGTGTGTGTGTGTGTGTGTGTGTGTGTGTGTGTGTGTGTGTGTGTGTGTGTGTGTGTGTGTATGTGCTGCCCCTGTAGCTCCACGTTCAGCCGGGCTAAAAAGTCAACAATTAGGATTCTTGCCGATAGAGTTTCCCCCTCTGTCATGTTTTTTTGAGGTGGTATTTCCTTCCTATGTGCACATACTGTATGTGTTGAGTTGCATGCCCATTAATCTGTCATTAAAAGAACAAATATTCCATTCATATGTCACAATTGAACACTGTTTAGACATTAATGCATGATTACAGTCTCATGTCAAGTGAAGTGAAAGGGAAAAGTTGGCCGGCAGCAAAGGCCAGACTGCTGACGATGACTCGGTTATTTTGTGACTGTCTATTTTCTGTCTGTTGGTCTTGGCCCACGGTGCGGGTGCTGGAGGCCGCTCGTGGTACAGATGACGATAGAGGCCCCTTGAGCTCAGTGTGTGTGTGTGTGTGTGTGTGTGTGTGTGTGTGAGAGAGAGAGAGAGAGAGGAAAAGAGAGGGAGAGTGAGACTTCCAAGGTTTCTGAGTAGGATGCATAAGATTCAAAGAGTTGCGACAGACGTATATTACACACTCATACCCGCACTAGCATGTACCCAAGTCCCCAGTAACATAGTACAACAACACTTGGGAGTACATGAAAACGTTCATATAAATCCCATCCATCCAACCCTGTGAAAACAAATAGGTGCCATATTTCATTGTGAACACACTGACATACAGAACATACGACGATTTGTGGAGGGGGGATGGGGGGGATTTCCCCCCTCTGCTAAATTATTTTTATCTCTGGGGTGGACAAGGATTTCCCCCCCTTGATAGCGATGAATGCAACTTAACTGCCAGCCTACTTAAACTCTTGAAATCTAACGATCTTCAGTGTCAATTTCTGAACGTCATCCAACACAAAACACATTGTAACATTTTAGTGTTCGCAGGGGTGCGCGTGCGCTCGTGACGCGGATCGGTTTCCCCTCTTATTGTGCTTTAGATCCCATGGGGGGAATTGCGCTGAGGGTGGGTCTCCGTAGCAGATAATAGGAACTAGCTCTTGATTAATAAGAGCAGCATTACTGTGAGTGATGGCCTATTACTTTTGTATTGGTTTCGCATATTAACATGCTTTAGACATATTTTATTTGTTATTTATACTAGTAGCCTACTGTGATGCTTTTCCACGTCCCAGATTTTTTGGTGCCCCCCCAAGGCATTTGGTTCTCTACGCGCAGTGCGTGATGTGCGTGTGCGGAGCGCCGGCACTGAGCATATCGTCTTACTTTACAGGACCCAATAATAAAACAACTAAATTAACATTAAAAGTTTTGCCATGTTGTGATGGGGACTAATCCACGACCTGAAAAAAGGGCCGGTCTACCCTTTGCGTTCTTCTCCATTATGCAAACTAAAAGTCGCATGTCCAAAAAAAAAAAACCACCCCCCCCCCTCTGCTTTTTTGTCAAATCGCATCCTGGACATACCTACATGCATGCTTTCATATGTTGACACACACACGATGAAGTTAAAGACATCCGGACTGCGACCTTGAACCCCCGATGAAGGATCTCAGAAGCAGATGTCTTCAGGAAGGAAACGCACCGCCCCCATAAACACACGCAAACACATAAAAATACGCACACGCTCGACAATAACTCCAGGACCCGAACGTGCCCTCTGCCCTTCACATGCCCCCTCGCCACTCTGAATTGGTCCAAAAACACACGCGCACACACGCACACATGAATAGGTACCCACAACACAAACACAAATAAACCTGAACCTAAGCTCTCCTTACTGGCATCACATGACGCCGCGGAGCTGGCGGGGGCCGAGGCCGACGCGCGGCTTCCCTGCTCGTCAACGTACACACAGGAAGTGGCTACTCATTATACACTCGAACCGACCTTTTAAGATTCATCTACGGTGAATAAACTGTGAAAAATGCGATCGGGGCCAATTACAGGGCGCGCCGTAGCCTCGCTCAATGCCCCGCCCACAGCACCATCTGATTGGTTCCACGGACAGCAGAGACGGGCGTGGTCACATGTGCGATATTAACGAATCGCCCCAAAAAATGTGCCCCAATAAATGTGCTCTAGAAAGCAGCAGATGTTAGTGAATTGCATTTACATTCAGTGCAACCGTTTGCATGTAAGTGTGAAGGGGTCGGCTGTGTCTTTTGTCCACCACAATGCATCGTGTGATCGAGTCACGATGCGTTGTCGCAGACCTGACCTGATTCTTTGCAGCGTGCAGTCAGACACAAAGGCCGATTGTGGGGAAATAGTGTGGTGTTCAATTTCCACTGGCAGAAATAAGACTAAAAATTGAATGTCTGACGGGAGGATTCGCAAGACACTCGTGCACGATGCGCGTGAGGCTTCAGTCAACAGTTAGCCTAGCACGGTCCGTTGGCAATCCGCAGAAATTGCGGATTGCCAGATTCCTCGGCCGCGTGCAGCGACAGAAAGACAAGCAGAGAGATGAATCATTCAGCGGGTCTGATGATCATGCATGTGTCTCTAATCATTTTCTAAACTGCTATTTGGCAGTATTTTTGGATGGTGAGTCACTCGAATCAAGTGGCTGGATTGAGTATATAGAAAAATGGGAGGCGGGGGAAGACAGACATGAAAGAGTGAGTGAGAAAGTCAAACACGGCGGAGACAGACGGAGACACACGAGAAGTACGGACAGCAGCCAGATAGAGTAAACAGAGCGGATATGGGGGGATACTGTGCTGCTTGCTGAGGGGATTAGCTCAATGAAATCTTGCTCTGACTCACACCACACTTGCCCGGTGTTATTCTCCTCTCTTGTTTGTGTGTGTGTGTGTGTGTGTGTGTGTGTGTGTGTTTTTTTCTTCTGTATGACAACATCAGACCAAAGCTGAAGTTCTGGCACAGTTAAGGAAATTTGCAAGTATACATACCATACGTACCACTTCACCTTCTTGGGTACTATATTCCTCTGGCTGGGTTTGCACGGGTGAAGACTGGGTTAAAGTTTCAGGGCTGCTGTCAAATGAACTCATTGTCAATCTACCCAAAAGATTCTCTAAACTGCCAAAGTAATATTCCTTTTTTTTCCTCTATAATTTTGAGTCTGGAATCCCAAAAACAGCAAAAATGTACAACTTTAAAATCACCACGGCGAAGCGTTTCTCCAGCTCCTCACCTGTAAGTCAGCTGACCACAAAGCTGTGACGTAACTTGAAGGGAGCTGCTGGCCAGCTGTCTGGCAGGTGCGTTTTCCCCCTTTGCTTTGCTTTTCCCTTGGGTTTTCCACCCTAAGTGTTTTACCGTTTCCCTGGAAATCCTCCTCTCTCTCCCCCCATCTCGTTGCCCACATCCCCTAAACCCATCATCTCGGCCGGAGGAGACACCAGGCCCAGTACCAAGTACCTAGCTTGTGGTACTTGTACAGTTTTTATTGCATTATGTAACAGCTTCCAACGATTATAACAGACCAGCCGGAGGTGTGTGTGTGTGAGTGTGTGTGTGTGCGGGTACACTCGGGTGCATACGTGAACGAGCCGGGACATAATCAACATATTCCTCCTAGGAAACCCCCACAAACAGCAGCCGGCTGCTTCTGTTTTTCGGGGCATAAATAGAGACCCAGAAAAGAAGAAAAAAAAAAGTGCCACATCCACACAGTGAGCAAAATCATTGCGACGAACAGATCGCAACGGACGCACAGCTGCAACACACAAGTAGACGCACGGCAGGAAAACATTAAAAGCTGAAGTATAATCAGGTCGGAGATTTACTGCATCATATAAGCCGGCGTGCCGGGTGTAAGCGGAGCGATGTGCACGCTTTGTTATGTCTGTCTGCTCGTGGCTTTGATGCAACAGAGGACATTTCACCGTTTTTGAATCGGGGTCCTCGTCTCCAGCCTCGGAGTAGGAAAACAAGACGGCCAGCGATTCCCCCGTTGGCGATCTAACCAGTGCTGCTGCGCTGCAGGAATTAAGAAACAGCTGCAGGATAGATGTGTCTTGTCTGGGATTTGGGGGCAGCAGCTACTGCTGTAAAGTTATCCCACTGCTTCCACTGCTCTGCACCTTCATCCCCGATGCCTCATCAGCCCCCGAGCAGTAAATAAGGTATGAGTCATGTGGCCGCAAAGCTGTCAGTCGCTCCTCGGAGTCTCGGCTGCTGACCAGGGGGAAAATATTTGAGCCTTTTTTTTTTTCCCCTCCTTTCAATCTTTCTCTCCGTGAAGACGTGTCCTTTACTACTGATTTCAGGTGATGATGAGTTAGCGAAAAAACAAAGCACGGATAACGTAAACACACATTTGCAGAAGTCTATTAGGGCTATGCGTGGGTAAAATACCGATTGTGTGACCAGTCAATCAGGCAATCACGCGAACGACACAGAGAGATCATGAGGCACAAAGGTCTTGGGCCAAAGCCACAAGTGTTTAAAGAGAACAAAGAGTCCCAAATCATATATATATGTATATATTGCGGTGAGGTGAGGAAAAGAAAGAGGTTGCAGAGGTTGAACAACAGAAGTGGTGGCTGTTTGAATGAAAGCAGCCACGACATGGGGAGGAGAAACGGAGACAAACAATGTCGCACAAAGAAGGATGAAAAGGAAAATGGTGCCGGGTTGAAAAGTTGCTGTTTGGATTGTTAGCGTGTCAGCAAAACCATATAAATGTCTAGTGTTTTACAACTGCACAACCACAGCCCCCTCCCCCCCCCCCCCCCCCCCCCCCCCAGCATTATCTCCCCATCGCACCATGCCATTACCAGGCCTTATCTCCCACAGCGGGGGGTGGGAACACCGACACACTAAATCACAGCTGCGGTCTTCTCTTTCCGCGGCATCTCAAAGCCAGATTGCTGTCACTATCACTGCCCCCCCCCCCCTCCCATCAGCGCTGCACAGTGACGACCGCCTCCTCGCCAGAGACCACCATGTCAGTAAGCTCCTATTTACAGAGATTTTGCCTGATTCCACCCAAATCCTCACAGCAACATCTCTTCAAACTGTGTAACTACATGCACTATAAACCTCTGATTTCGTACGGCGGCCTGTTATTACTTTTTCTATCCAACAACTGGAACTTCTGCAGGGGAGAGATGACAACTCTGTTTCCTGACAAGCTGCTACTTGGTTACGTGACGGGCCGTGAAAAAAAATCAAAGCAAGTCGCTTCACCTCAACCTTTGGGAGGTGGGTGAGGGGGGCGGGGGGGGGGCTCTCTTTTGCATCACTGTGAGGGGTGATTAGAGGACGGATAATTGGGGCACAGAAATCCAGCAAGTACGGTAATCACATTTTTTGGGGGGAAAAGGGACTAAATTCCAGAGGTAACTGCCAGCGGATTGAACAGGCTCATAAACACACGTTCTGCACTGCGGCCTTTTGTTTCACCTGTTGTACAACTCGTTAGCGGGAGCTTTACCTGCCAGATAGACGAGCCTTTGTACACCGGATCACGCTGAACTGTATTTAATTGTTGCGTATATTATACTTTCGGGGGGAGCCTGGGAACTGAGGCCGAGATTGGAAACATGAGCTTCAGGATTCTGAAAACCCCGCTGCTAATATGCAGGTGTACAAAAGTGAAAAAAAAAGTGCAGCTTTATTAGTGGTATCTGTGTTTGTTTTTGTTTGTTGATATTATTTTCCCAAAGGAAAAAATCACAAAAAAGCAAACCAACTAAAGAAGCTGATCTAAAAGTAGCTATAAATATGTTTATAATAACAATGCCTTGGTTGTCACATGCCCGACAGCAGCCAAACGAGGTTAGCAACTATCATGGAGAGGCACGGTTGAGCTGTCAGAGATATTTACCACGGGGGGGAGGAGGGCAAACCTGTTTTTTTTTTTTTTACCAGAATACCAGAAAAATTCCCACAGTTTTCGGAGTCATCTAGAGTCAATTCAGATGAGGCGGTGTTACCCCGGCATGCGGACTGCTAAAAGAGCACCCAAAACTCTCTCTCTGGCCCTCTGCCCTCCCCTGAACCATTCCTCTCTCATTTTCAGAGTAAGGTAGTAAGAAAGATATTACATTAACAACAGATAACAGTTAATAGTAATAGTTTTGATCACCATGTGGGACCTGGCACATCGAAGAGCGATGCTCAACTAGACGGGCAAAAAAAAACGGAAGGCTGCTTCGTTCAACCTGAAGGACAACCAGGACAAACAGATCACACCCGTTGTCAAAAAGAATGATTCCTGTTACATTAAAGCCAATCTCTCCCAATGGGGAAAACACAGCGAGCACTGAGAAGAGCGGGATCACGAAAGGGTCTCGTTGCCTGCGGAGAAGTGCTTACAGCAGCAGACAAGAGTCCCTGTTCATCTTCTGACACACAACAGAGAAAAATCATTAACACACACACACACACACACACACACAAACACAAGCATCCTTAATCCCAATTTGGCAAGCCCGAAATGCAATTCGATCTTTCCGCCAGCAGAGATGCCATTTCATCAACGAGTCACACGCGCTCGTTGATGGATTTTCTCTCACTTAACGGGACAGTTTCATGCCCACTCCTGCAGGCGATTGGAAGGTCGCGACCCCGGAGGATTAGCGAGTTACGCTCTCTGGCAGATGGGTGGACGGCTGAAATGTTTCGAGGGGGGGGGGGGGGGGGGGGGGGGGGGGGGGCGGGGGGGGTCGAGAGCGGTCAGTGGATCACTGGAGTCGAAGCGGGTCGCTGTGCCTCTGAGCCGCTCTCTCGTTACACCGCAATTGTCCGTCCAATGATGTGAAACTGCAAAAGGGCCCGACTCCAGTCAGGGTTTTGGGCGGTTGCTCTGCACGCCGAATGGAATCGGGACTTCGGACAATATAGTGTAAAAATATTAATTTTCAAATTTGAGTTTAGCTTCACAATCAATTGTGTGCGTGTTGTTTCCCCTGCATCCATTCTGCAGCCGCTACAAAATCGCCACAGCTAAAGTTTCACACGGTCATTAATATCCTCGACTCTCGCGTTTCGGCCAGCGCATTGCTTAGCCCCTCCACACACACACACACACACACACACACACACACACACACACGCACGCACACACGGAGCAGTCAGCACACAAGCCATAATTACGTTCATATAAAAACTCCACTCGCAGATTTTGTTTCTAATGTTTCTTCAGAAATGTTTTTGCAAGGAGGACATAATGGGAGTAACAGGCGGACCAGGTCTTTTAAAAGCGACGTATCGTCCTAATGTGCCGATTTGAAGTGCGGTTCAGAAGTTAATTTGGTGAACATTTGCACAAGCAACAGATACAGTAAGTATTCAAAGAAAATCACTTAGTGAGGCAGAGTGAGTGTTTAACCAAGACGGATTCCTTCACTGGAGGAGAGAAGCAAGTTCATGGTGTTTGAGTCCCCTACATTGGTTTAATGCAAACCACAGTACGTTCAAATAATATACTTTTCTTCTTAAATACTTTTATTTTTGCACGTTACATTTTCTCTGCTTAACACTATTATTGCCACTCGTGTTTCACCTCATCACGTTTTCAACCAATCGGGGGCCCCAATTCTGGGGATCCAAAATTAGCGCCGCTATCACTGGCATGAAGAATGTGGACCATGCAGACGAGTCATGGAGGAAAGGAGCGAGCGGGACATAAAGAGAGTGAGCTGCACACAGGAAAATGAGTTCATGGCTTGTTATAATTCTGGGGCTGTTGTGTTAAAGTGAACTAATCCGTGTGTTTAGAAGGGATTATTATTTTGTAGATTATGGAATCAGCTGAAACGCTAAACTATGAATAATAATAAAGGATAACTCCAGTTGCTGGTGAAATGTACAATTTACAAAATGGTATATACATATATTTAGCACGTATTTAATCAAAATACAAGTGACTTACTGTAATTTTAACACAACAGCGGTGGAAAATGAAAACTTTTACTACGTGATACTACGTATTTGTAGTATCAAGATTAAAAATGAGTGTTTGTGTGTTGATGTCTCCCTCCCCCAACCCCCATCCCTGATTAAAGTCCTTTCTAACCACTCATTATAACATCTCCTCTTCCGTACTACGATCTATTTCTTTAAGCACCGTCTAACTTTCAATGATACACACACACACACACAAACACACACACACACCTCCTCTTCACAAACTGGGAAGAGCCAAGGGAAACAAAATGGAATCGCACACTTCATAGCCACACAAAAAGCTTCCCTTAACTCTTCTCTCTTTTGAACTGTGTGAAAGCTCCCGTGTTTACTGCAAAAACACCGACACAACGAGCCGGAAGGGTCGCGTCCGACCGCTGGGCCGCGTGTGTGTGCGACGGGGACACGCGTGTGCATCCTGGGCAACGGTGCGCGGCACTCACCTATGCAGGCGTGCACTCGGACGGTCAGCTGGGTCCGTAGGATGACGCTGTGCTTCTTCCCTCGGGACCTGGCAACGGGAGAAGCAGACATACCTTTTACGAAAGCAACAATATTTTTCAAGTTTCAGTACATCGGATTCGCAACAACAAACTCCGCTTCGGTGGAGGGATCCGTCTCGTTTCTCAATTTATTGACTTATTGATTTTAAAAGAAACTGTGAGACAAGGACTTGTTATGATGGACCTCTTTTTTAAAATAACGGCGACAGTGTCGGGAACTGTAGAGACAAACAGCGGCCTGCATCGGATCTGAACCCCCCACCCCCCCACCCTCTTATACTGATAAGTATCTGAGTAGGCGCAGACACAACACACATACACACAACCCTGCATACCATCGTCGGGACACATTCATACAAGGAGGAGCGCGAACAGACATGGGAGCAAAGGACGACGGTGTTCGGAGAGCGACTCCAACGCTCGGTATGATGTTGACACGACTCGCAGAGATGCCAACTGATGATGATGACACGGTGCTGTGTGAGATTGACAGGCGAGAATGAGTCCAGATGCTGGTCAGGAAGGTGGAATCAGAAAATTAGACCCGAGACGCAACCATCGGGTGGGAAAGGAAGGTTTTGAATTCTGGGGAAAAAAAACTCTGGGAAGCCAGGAAGATGCATTATACTTACTGGTTTGTTTATTCAAATCACTATTTCAATATAGTTTGAATAATAATGAAAGCGCTCTGGCGGCTTGGATGAACTCTGCTCTACATGGTAATCTACAGGAAGTGTAATCCTGCCATTTGCTCCCCGTTAGTGGAGGGTTGGTTTACAGCTGTGGTGAGCGCTGTCGATCCACAGCTGGAATCACCATTGATCCTCTGTGATAGTCTCTTTACAACTATCTAGTCGTTAGGATGCATAATGCTTAGTAGTACAGGACAACCAGCGTAAAGAACCTCCCACCGACGAGCAGATTTCAACGTCCGCTCGGACAATATTGTAACAATAATACAATTTTTATTTTTTTAAAGCGCTTTGTAAGGTTCTCAGAGGCACTGCTAATAAATATCATTATGACAAAAGAAGATAATTACGATTTTAGTGATTAGTGAAGCTGGAAAAGAGTGAGTGCATCCTGAAATCTACCAGCACTGTAGCTTTTAAAAAAATGATATTGCTGGAGGTTGACATATTAAAAATGATCTGTTTTTTAAGCATATTACCATATTAGGTATGAGTATTTTATTAGTTTTTGACACTGTGTTAAACCCGGAAAGGGTCAAACTTCACCCGATCCCACTGTCACAGCACAGCGGGACCCTTTGTAGGACTCGTCCAATCAAACCAGTTCTCCAACATCTCAACCACTTCAGAAACACACACACACACACACACAGGCCTTTGTACACCATGTACGTCATCTGTCACATGACCCGCCGGGAGGAGCGTAAGACAGACACACAAACATCGACGCGAGCGCTCGGTAGACACGGACACAACAACGACAAGACGAGGTGTGTCGGGGGGTCAAAGCGACTTGTGGCACCCGACCGTGAAACAGCTGGTTGGAGACCACGAGCTCTTATTGAGCTAAAAGGAGACCCTGGCAATGCTGCTGGGAAAAAAATGAAGGGAACTGAAAATACTCGACGTTGCTGTTACAAATAGCGATGATGCTGTTTCTTCCTGACAGGTTTGAGAACCGTGAAGTTTCGTCACAAAGACCTGAGTGTCAATTATTGTAAAGACACAGTGAGAAGAGCTGTAAGCGGTGGAAAGGGAGGGCACATCTGCCTCACTTTCCAGAGCGCTTCATACTTTCCATGAACTTGTGCTTCCACTAAATCCATATCCAGCGGCCTGTCATTCTTCCCATTTAATAGGAATGGAGAAACCCAGAAAAGGATACACGTGTGTGTGTGTGTGAGCGAGGAAGGGTCCGAGATGTTTTCGACAGCGTGTACGAGAGAGTAAAGTTCGCAGGGGTCTAAACGAGAATTTCGTCTCACCCTGAGTCGTCCTGCTGGAAGCCCTCCAGCTCGTCCTTTTGCTCGGCCAGAGAGGACTCCAGGTCCAGATAGGTGCCATTGTGGGAGAGCTGCAGCGTGCAGTCGTCGAGCTGCGGGGGAAAAGAAGGACAACAAATTGGGAATTAAATAGACTTGAGAATTGAGCATTTAGATCTAAATCAGGGGATGGAAAGTCACTTGGACGTACGCAGGGTGGCATGTGAGAATTCCCTGGCCGGCCTGCGGTGCGTATTCGTGCCACCCACAGGAATGGCATTGGTCTCTGGTCTCCGCAGGTTTTTTTTTCCTTTTCTCTTTTTTTTATTCGTGCTCAATCACAATGTCTCATGCATGCGTTTCACACCCTTTTCTTGGATCGAGCTGAGGCCATAAAATAAAAAAACATTTGTGTACAGTTAGGCCTAACGAGAGGGAGCCACGTGAAGCGAGCCTCTGCTTTCAGCATTACCGAGCTGTGAGGGGAATTAACTAGCGGAGACAAAGCAATAAAGCCTTGAGAACATCAAACCACAACCAAAGGGAGAATTAAACCCTTTTTGCATGCATTTCAAAACCAGCCAGTCAGAGGGAGGGAAAAAAGGGGGGGGGGGGTACAATGTCTACATGTTTGTGAAGCAGTTGCATGTGGACATTTATGCCCTGATTATGTTTTTCCCTTTTCAAGAAGAGACCGTTCCGTGGGAGGTTTGAGTCCCGATGCACCAGCTCTGTTTTGAGTAACGCGAAACCCTGCAGGGTCCGAGACCAGGTGCACAGTAATGTATCCGTGCACCACTGGCAGTGATGTTTACGGTCACGGAGCGGACACCTACGACTCATAAAAAGCACCGTACATCACAGCCTTGTTGTTAGGATAAGCTATGAGCTTTACAGCCCATTGTTAACGCTGCCCAATGATACGAATAGGGGAATGAGATCAGCGTCGTGCAGTTGAGTTAGCATTTAGCACCTACATATCGGGTACCCTGACCTCTCCGGTGTGCCGCCAAACATGACATCACACCATGTGACCAGCAGGGACCGGGGATCACAAGACCTGCTGCTGCCCTCCGCCTGTCCCTCCTTCCAACCGGGAAACAGAGAGAGACGGACTCAGAGCATAAATATAACCTTACTATATTTAGGCAGCGAGCTCCAGAGTGGGTGTGTCTGCAGCTTTTTGGTCTGAGGGCCACCTGAAGGGTAGAGAGCGATATGGACAGTTCCTTTTTTTTAAATATTACCTCCTAGATATACCCCTTTAAGTAAGAAACCATGTAATTGGCGACTGTTTGTGTGCACTTGTTACCTCTAGTGACCGTTTGGCTCAAGAATTGGGAGCTCAAGTTCAAGTAGAGAGCCACTTGGTGGTATTTGTTCCCGCCCCCGTCCTCCGCTGCGATTGGACAGCTGGGCGACAAGTTACAGTGACAGGCATGAAACATATTCTAGCTCTCGGTGGTCGAATACGCTGCCGGTGTTGGTGCAGTACAGCGTCGATACAATTCACCGCCACTGCAAATAATCCCAAACATATGCTTGCCTAAAAAAAAGCTTTGACCGAACAACTCTACGGGTGACGTGTGCTATTTTCGGAAGCGCGATTTGGGATGGAATCATGTGCCTTAAGCTCCTCTCAGCTTTGTTTTGCTTCTGCTTCTGCTTTTTTCGCCACAAACTCTGCGGTCGTTTCGCGCACCGCCGTTTTTCTCGGATCTTCTCATCCTGGCACCTGGTCTTTCTCCGCCCGTCCCCTCGCCTGCGGCTCATTCTGTCCATTTGTATCGGTCCACCGTAAAGCTCTCCGGGCCCGCGTCCTCACGTGGTCCGATCCGTCTTTTATGACCCTACTCTCGTGTTTTTGACCCTTGCCCCAACTCCTTCCCATTGTCGTCTCCCTGTGGATGTCACAATGAGCCTTCATCCTGAATGTTTGGGCCGAATATCTGCCAAACCGATGGGTATAGTCCAAGAGATATTTCCATGCTTTGTGTTTGTAGGCGGGGTTAGAGAGGGCGGAGTGAGGGGGCGGGGGTGGGTGGGGTTGTAATCATGCCCTGTCCCACTTTCCTGCATTTATGTAGGACAGAAGCATTTCATGTGCCCAATCCGCTGGCATTATTCAGCGTTTTCCCTTTAAATATTCCACTTTGGAGGCTTTGTTTATGCGTCCAACACGCCCCACAAGGACAGAGCCGCATCCCTCCCCCTCGCCCCCCCCCCCCCCCCCCCCCCCCCACCGAGCCCCCCTCTGCCTCCAGCTCCCTGCTTTCTTTTGGTTTTATCCACAGACATTACTCAACCATACATCCACTGCCCTCCGACGGGTGTCTCCTTCCTAAAACACTTTGCTTGGGTAATAGAACAGTAATAACATAATAAAACACAGCACGCTGGACGGAGAGGTGGCTCCAGCAGGAACCGCAGGCTCTTCACACCGAAGGCATCAGGACCGGGCCAGGGAAACACTTAGTGGCTTAGTGAGAAACGTTTCACTCATTTAATCCAAACGACCGAAAAAAAAAAGAAGGAAAAAAAAAAAAAAAAAAGACCAAAGCAGGGAGGGAGCGGAGTAATTACTTCCATGTTAAAACAACACCCGGCCTGCCGGCGATACAGCGACGGGTCGACGCTTAACAGCAACCTCACGCAACTCAAACGATGAGTTTTTAAGAACGTCTTTGTGTCAAACTCAGCAGCCGCAAAGAGGATCGTTTTTCTTTGAAGAGCGGCGGAGGAGGGTGTGTTCCACACGGCTATTAAATCTCCCAGTGTCGCTTTAATGGGAACCCTTTTGGTAATGAAACAAACGTTTGGCTGTGCAGTCTTGGTGCTTTGTTGTTTTGGAAGGGAACGGGGAAGTTGCACAACTCTTTATGTCGGACTGATGGGGAGGCTTCTGCATTGAGGTTCATTCAAGTCCGATCGTTTTTTTTAAAAAGGGTATATCATCCTCAGTCAGTTTGCATTTTGGATAAAATGGCCTCGTGCACCAAATGAGCCCTGCTGAGTTAGCCTGACCCCGTGTGTGTTTGTGTGTGTGTATGGTCAGAGTGTTGGGAGACGAGGTGGAGGAAGAGGTCAGGAAAACCACGGCACCCGGAGTGAGGAGAACAAAGTGTCGCAGGGATCCAAGGCCCTCCGGCCGCAGGAATTCTGGGACAAGTGACCTATACTTTACGTGCGGGCCGGGCCAGCCGTCCACAGGGCTCTACCGCCGGGACCTAATGACACGGTTAGGCTTTTCTCAGGGAAGAGCACGGAACGCTAAAAACAAAAAGGAGAGAAAGGCTGCTTCAACAAAAAAAATAATAATAATAACTGAGGAAGTCCTGCTGGATTTGGCTTTTTCCAATGACCTGATGACATTCAACTGTCCGTTGAGTACATTTTGAACTACTCAGTTTCATCCCTGTAATCTCAGCTCAGCATCCCTTCGCCGTCTTCCTCCTGACGCGAACGCAGTGGCAAACACGGACGCGGGCTGTGCCGTCTGTCTGCGTATAGGTTGTAATCATAAGCTTTGCTGTGCCGTGGGCCATTTTTCATTTGTTTTGTGGCTTTTAAAGACGGGGCAGCAAAAAAAAAAAAAAAAACATTTGGTCAGAAAAACAGCTCTGCTGTTGAACGCCGGTTTTGCCGTCAGGATTTTGTGCCAGCAGTAGAACTCTCTCTCTCTCTCTCTCTCACACATTTATTTCCAATTCTGTCCATTTCCAACTTGAATTATACAGCTTCTACATACAAATAAAGCATAAATACAAGGTCACAGAGCTGCTGCAGTGTGGCTGTGTGTGTGCGTTGTGGATTCCTTGTCAATGAGGAATGTGTTGCTTTTTCTTTTTTTCTTTCTTGCGTTACTGAAATTCACCGAGGACGGCACACGGACACTTTTTATCGGACACGCCGTCGTAATATAGACCTGACCACGTGTCACGAACATCTGTCCGCACCGATGCTTTAGTCCACCTGTCACTCTGACTGACAAACACACACACATTCAGCGGTAACTTTGACATTGTTGACCCCATTCTTCTTTCGTAACCTCGCCAACAGAGAGGTCAGAGGTGAGAGTTCGGCTGAAGGGTTTCTGGGAGCTGTGTGGCGATGCCGGCATCTTTCTCAATGGGACGCCAGTGGAGCAAATGAACGCCAACAGCGGCACAATATTGGTGTGCGCTTCAAGGGGGGAAACATTTTGCAGCTCTGTTTCAGTCCTCAGGCTGGACAGCCTATCAGTGGGGCCTGCAATGCCTTCCCAAAATAACCTCCGGATGGTGGGCATGGAAGGGTATTTGCAGCAGGCTTGAGGTAAAGAGTGAACAGCAGTGGAAGAAACAGCCGCCGGATATTTCTGATTAAAGTCTATTTACTCACGAGAATGTGTGTGTTCTCAACACAAAGTTAATCCTTTACACAAGCATTTGTTGTTGTAACCTCCTACGTTGCGTTGTACGTTGTAATACAAACACGTTGTCACGTGAGGTCCTTTTACCTTGTGCGGGGTCTTCAGGAGCCGGTGGATGCCCGCTAGCTGGTTGACGAGGGGGATGTCCTCCCTGAAGGTGTACAGCGGAGGTCTGGTCGGCTCCGGGAAGTTGGTGCTGTTAAACGGATCGGTGTCGTCCAAAAACTGAACCCTG
Source organism: Apeltes quadracus (assembly GCA_021346845.1). Classification (NCBI taxonomy): domain Eukaryota; kingdom Metazoa; phylum Chordata; class Actinopteri; order Perciformes; family Gasterosteidae; genus Apeltes; species Apeltes quadracus. The sequence goes on from CM037926.1 coordinate 11,943,513, forward strand.
CACACAAACGTGGCCATGGCGCATCCATGCAAAGTTATCTCACTCCGAGGGCGCAGCGGCGCGTCAGCGGGAGCACGCGGGGCTCCGAGCGCTCGTCTCCCGGCAACGTCAACAAAACCCCGCCGGTCGCCGAGCAGCGCGTCCTCACCGCAAGACAGGGGGGCGTGAGGGGGCGGGAGGGGGGGAGGAGGAAGGCTTGGGGTGTGTGGAGGGTTAGGGGCGGATGGACGGGGGAGGGCGGGAGCCGAAAGGGTGGCGCGAGGGGGACCGGTCCCTCGCTGCGGTTCTTCGTGGCGGGTTATTCCCGGAGAGGCAGGTGGCGGGTGATGCCGGAGAGCGAAGGATCAGCGCAGCTCGGGACAGCCGGTCTGCTGTCTGTCTGAGTCCCAGTAAATCCCCCCCCCCCCCCTAACCCTCCTCCTCTCCTCTGCCTCATCCCCCCCCCCCCCCCCCGGGCTTACTTTAGCTTCCTAAATGAAAATGAGCCGCACTAATCCTGTCAAAAATATGCAGAGGCTATAAGCGTAGCCCGGGGCTGAAATAATACCACAATGATAACAATAGTATAATTCGTTGCATTATTTGTGATACAAAAGTATACGCTTGACATGACCATGAAGTAATACATGGAGTATATTAATTATACTCCTACAATCTAAATAAGCACTGGAACCGTATTAATGATTGATTATTCCTTATTATGACGTTTGAAAGCATTGTTGTCATTACTCAGACGTGTATCGCCTGCGAAGTGTTCTTTGAGTCGATGGTGACCTCTTGTGGTGGAATATATTAATGCAGGTTGTACACTAATTCCGTCGCAAACTCGTACCAGCTCATTTCTGTTTATATGATGTATTCTTTTAACAGCGAATTAAACGAACTGTCGAATACTAACATTTAGCCAACATAGACTACTTCATTTATTATTATTTGAGTCCACACAGACCAACGTTGTTGCGTGGTAATGTAATTCAATGAGTGGGGCTATTTGGTGACCTGAAGGCGCAATAGGGACATAAGAAGATACAGGTACAGTCCCTTGGATGCAATTGACGTGTGAGTAAATTGGCCCTTTGTCTGTGTATTTGTCATATGTGTATATGATATTCATCTATCACATAACATTTCTACCCAAGAGAAGAATTACTGGAGATCTCCTGAAAGTTACTATCGGAGGGGTGAGGCTGCTATTAAGATTTACAGCCACACTAAATATATATATATATAGAAAAAGAAACATCATAATCTTCATATTATACCAGTGAGGTGAATGACTGGTTTATCAGGTGAAGATCAAAGTACAAAGGTTCCTCCACAATCACTCACTGTATTTTCTCTTATGTAGCTCTGCCACATTCTTCAGCGTGACCAAGATCTAGTATTTGTAAATGTGTAATGTTCTATACGTAATTCTAACTATAGCTAGGTAATCTCTAACCACAAATAATCCGCTAGAATGAGTTAATGGTCTTTCAATTGGCTATTAACAAATATGCAACATCATGAAGTATTGCTAATGACCAGACAATCAGCGTTGAACACTCACCTGCTCACTGCTTTGTTATCCCAGCTCGGAAGTGTATCAGCAGAAAACAAATGAGACAACCCAAAATACTTCACATGACAATTTGGCCAACTGCAAAGGACCAATTTTAAAAAAGTCCTTCAGCACATTGTTGAAGTTTTGTGGTCTCACATTTACCTGAAGATGTCTTTATGATCGGCTGTTTCTACCGTTGCTGTCGTCTTTGTAGAATGTTGTTGTGTTTTACACATGTGCAATAAATACTTATAAATACATACTGCCGTTTGTCCTGACCTTTAAAGTCAAACGCAACATCAATATACCATATATTTTCTGGCGGTCCCGGGTTCCTTATCTCCACTGCCATCTTTCCACCTTTGTGATGACACATTTACAGGTTGCTTCTTCAAGCTTTTCAATGGGTTTATTATTAACAGCTCGCTTCCCTCACATTTCCCTCTCAGGTTGGAGGAAAATCCGCAGAATGCCATGAATGGTTAAAATCTTGGCTTAAGTGAAAAAATAATCTTCATCCATATTGTAGATTTGAAACGTTGTAAAAAATATGTTATGAGTTCTTTCTTTACACCCATATGAAATCCAGCTGGCACCTTGTTAATGAATAATAATAGTACCAACTCATTAAAGGGATGAGAGTCCGTTTGGTGTGTTTCCAGCCAGCCCTTAACTGCAGAAACCTGTTTCTTTTGTCATTTTGGCCCCTGCTCCGTGTGAATTGGAACACATTGCCTGCACGTGTGCGCCTGTTAATTTTTTGCCAACACACACAGAAACAGCCTGTTCTGATTGGTGGGGAAAACGTAACGATTCTTTGTCTTCGAAATGGCGCGTGCTGGGGACACACACACACACACACACACAAACACACACACACGCAAACGCAAGATAAGGAGCTGTACTTTAAGATGTTCTGCTTCGCCTGTCCGTCAAGTGCCATCTGAAGACTGGACAGACAGACACACACACACACACACACACACACAGCATGAGACTGGTCCTTCCGAACCCCGGGCTGGAGGAGAGGATCCCCTCTCACGAGGACCTGGAGAGGATGGAGACGGAGGAGGCGGGCGACCGGCCCAAGTGGGACAACAAAACCCAGTACCTGCTCACCTGCGTGGGCTTCTGTGTGGGTCTCGGCAACGTGTGGCGGTTCCCTTACCTGTGTCAGAGCCACGGAGGAGGTAGGCTCTTCTTCTCTCTAGCTGAAAGGTTCGACGAAACCAAAAGTTATTCATTTAGTCAAAAATTATAATTTTAAGAATGAAAATAACCAGTTTAAGTCAAAAAGATGTCCGTGTTAGACCAGTTGATTGAGTTAAACAGGCCTTAAAACATGAATGAAATGCAAGATGTGTTTGCAACCCTTGTGTTACGCTGTTAATAATTCGTGGCCATTGTGTATGTTCATTTTTTTATTAGAGACACATGATTCTGCGGTGAGTTGAAGGTATAAAAGCTCCCTCTCCATTATTACATTATAAGTGGCACTATAATACCATGATGCATCATTATGATACAAAAGTCTGCACTTAAAGTGATTTAGGTTAAATATTAACTCGCAGAGGTGAACAAAAGCCGTGTACAGCAATAAACTCCATTTTACAGCAAAGAACCACCGACGCGTTAACGCATGGCACATGTGGTGTGTGGTTTTTTTCAAAACAACAATGTGAAGGGGTCGGCTTCGAGGGTCTCGTCCTTTGGCCTATTCTATTCAGATCGTGCTGAGTGCTGCCTTGGAGTCGATCAGACAAACAAGCATTTCTCAAGTTAGAAAAAACAATAACTAATTAAAATAAGAGGGGTCTAAAATACCAGCAACGTACTCACAACGAAAATGCTAAACTGCTATAATGTTTACAAAGTTGAATCCCTGAGTAAGTTATCTCTTGGTTGAATACAATTTCAATTTTAAACTAATGATGACACTAGATACCCAGTTATGGTATAATAACTCCATTGTCTGTTGTTCTGTTGTAATGCACAAAACGCCATGTCAAATTCTTAGTATGTCCAACCATACCCTGGCAATAAATGTCTTCTGATTCTGAATAAGTTTGTAATAATTTCATTTATTGCCGAATTTAAAACTCGAAGAATCTAAAATGGTTATTTCCAGTCATCGTGATCTGTGATGTGCGGTTAAACGTGGTTCGCATCAGCTGTTTTTTATCTAAATCCTGATAGCAGAGAGAACACTCCGCCTTAAGCCCCCTCCACCCAACTGCCCCGTGCATCGTCACGCATGTGTAACAATCAGAGTGGACCCAAATGCACGACACCAGATTTCAGACCTCTTTGACCCTTTATTATAAGTCTCGGACAGCAAGCAGAATAGCAACGGGACAGACGAGCAGGTCGATTCACAGGGGTTCGGGCTAGCGGGGTAAACAGAGGCAGGCAGGGTCGGTAGCAGGTAATCCGTCAGGGAAGAAACCGCTGGAGAGTCTGACATCGAACGAAAGAACAATCTGGCAGTGACAGAACGAGCGAGTGCGGCTTAAATACAAAGGGCCGTGAGTAGGCTGACAGGTGCGTTTGGTTGGGCCGACGAGGTGAATGTGCCAAGCAGGTGAACCGAATAAAACTGATAAGGTGGTGTGAGGAGGGTGTGGACCAGAACTGTGACAGCATGATGACGAAGCACATTAAGGCTCAATAACATCCATTTCCTATTGCTGGCCGGTGTATTGAGCGTGTAGCTGTTTCTACAAAATAGTTTTTGAAGGATCAATAACTGCTGCACGTGCTTACAATGAGCACAGCTGATAAGTGCAAATGAAATCATCCAAGCTGGTGTCGTTGTGTCCACAGGTGCTTTCATGATCCCGTTTCTTATCCTGCTGGTCTTCGAGGGCATTCCACTGCTACACCTGGAGTTCGCCATCGGCCAACGCCTCCGAAAGGGCAGCGTGGGGGTTTGGTCTGCCATCCACCCCAACTTGACTGGAGTTGGTACGAAAGACTTGCTCTAAATCTTTTTCTCGGGGATTGGACACAGTACTTTAGTACGTGACGTCCATTAGTACCAAGACTGTTACCCAGAAGCTAGAATTATGAGAATATTGGTATTTTTGTTATTTCCCCTGTATTACAGGTATTGCGTCCATGGCAGTGTCGTTCTTAGTGGGCATGTACTACAACACCATCATGGCCTGGGTGATGTGGTACTTCTTCAACTCTTTCCAGAGCCCGTTGCCATGGAGCCAGTGTCCTCTCAATGATAATCTCACAGGCACGTCACCACTTTTGCCAAAGAGAACCAAAATTGAGCCATGATATTTTACAACCCATTCAAACAATTTTTGATCTCTCTCCCCCCCTCCCCCCTTTACGTAGCCCTGGTGTCAGAATGCAAACGCAGCTCTCCAGTGGACTACTTCTGGTACCGAGAGACGTTGAACACGTCGGAGGCCATAGAAGAGGCCGGAGGTCTGCAGTGGTGGGTGGTGCTGTGTTTGGCCGCTGCCTGGAGTGTACTCTACTTTTGCTGCATCAGAGGGATTGAGACCACAGGCAAGGTAGCGCACACATGTCTATTACCGTTGCACAACGTGGCAGCAGAGACCCGTCAGTTGTCCTACCCAACGTAACAATATCGAATGTCAATGTGGCAATGTGATGCATTCTATATGCGGGCATGATTATGGTTTTATGTGTACGTTATATAATAATAAACCCTTTTTCTAACCATAAATAATAAATACATTTGTACCGATTAAAACATATAATCACAATTAATCGCATTTAATGTCATAGTTAACTCAAAATGAATCACAATTAATCGCAAAAAACAAAGGAAAGAAATCGAAATCTCATCTTTCAAACTATCAATGCAGCTGGTTGAATAGGGCGTCACTTTCTTTCATAGGTTACAAAGCGATATCTTCCGCTGGCTAGATGTGGGCGTGTCAGCAGCAGAGATAACCACCATGTCACACTCTAAAGTTTGAATGTTTATTTGAGTCATGTCAAAAGGTCAAGTACCTGTTTTTTTCGACTGTCATCGGCTGCCGCTGACTTGTTTTCAAGCAGCTGAGAAAAATAATCCACATCCGCAATAAGAACGTCTCAATACACGATATATACATATTCCTATTCCTGATTTTAAATGAAATCCAACAAAAATCTGAAAGGAAGGGAAGTCTCTCAGCGATGAGTCTTTCCTCTCATTTCCTCCTTCCTTATCAGTAATGGACAGTACTGCACTTGACATACAGTACATAAATGGTTGCTGTCGACTCTTTATTGAGTTTTGGATAATCCAATTTTCATATTGGGCACCAGCAACATGGAATAACACCCAGAACAATGTGCTTAGGCCAATTTAGATTTAATCTCATGCTTCTCATCCCATTTGATCCCTGTTGTTCTTCTTGCAGTTGATTGATTTCTATAAAAATGATCATGAATTTATTCATTGTTTTGAGTGTCTTTGTTTTTGCTTCATGGTGCTTGTAATTTTTTATCAACCGGCGTATAAGGTCTCTCTGGCTCAACGAAGCAGAGTTTTCGCCCCGCTTCGTGGTCTCTAACCTGGTCTGTGGGCATTTTGCGAATGTGGCCTACAAACCAAACCATTGGTAGAAAAAGAAAAGCCTAAGCTTACGGAAGCCACAGTTATCCAAGTATAAAATAAGGGTGTTTCAAAAAGATTAAACTGCATCTTTGAATTTGTCTCTTACATTCGTCTCAGGCTGTGTACGTCACCTCCACTCTGCCGTACGTGGTCCTCACCATCTTCCTCATCAGAGGACTGACTCTGAAAGGATCTGTGGATGGAATCAAGTTCCTCTTCACACCAGATGTTAGTCATGTAGCTACTGTTCTTCCGGCCGTCAGCAAGGAGGCTGTTTCGCTCTTCTTGACGCTGTCGTTGATCTCCAGCTGGACGAGTTGGTGAACCCATCGACGTGGTTGGATGCAGGAGCTCAAGTGTTCTACTCCTTCTCCCTGGCCTTCGGAGGTCTTATCTCATTCTCCAGCTACAACCCTATTCAGTGAGTTTGTGTTAAGTAGACGCAGCGTCTAATCTTTTCAGCTGCCACCAGCAAAATGAAAGGGCCCATGAGAAGATGCTTATTTCATGCTCAAAAAATGAAATACATAGTTTAGTAAAACTATGAATGTTATACTTTTCTTGCAGCAACAATTGTGAGCAAGACGCTGTCATCATCTCCATTATTAACGGCTGTACTTCTATCTACGCTGCCACCGTCGTCTACTCGATCATTGGCTTCCGGGCGACGGAGCAGTTCGACGCCTGCCTTAATGGGTACGTACATGCAACGATTTTTTTTCAGTTTGACAGAGGAAAAAGTAAAGACCCATTTCTCAGGCAATAAAGTTTGATTTCCAAAACTTTATTTCTTTCAGAAACATCTGGATGCTGCTGAATGCGTTCGATCTGGCTGAAGGAGACATCACAGAGCTCAACTATGACGCAATGCTGCAACAGCTCAACAGCACAGTCGCAGGGCTAGAGATCATTCAGGGGCTGGACCTCAGCACCTGCAAACTCAGGGAGTTTCTCAGTGATGTAGGAGTTTTTGGCAGCCGTCACCATTTTGTTCCACTTGCAGGAAGCAAATCCATTGAGGGTTACGACTGATTGCACTTTTATTTTTCTTCAGGGAGTGGAGGGAACCGGTCTGGCGTTTATCGTGTTCACTGAGGCCATCACAAAGATGCCTTTTTCTCCTCTCTGGTCCGTCCTTTTTTTCATCATGCTCTTCTGTCTCGGGCTTTCCACCATGTTTGGGAGTATAGAGGGAGTTGTGGTTCCCTTGCAGGATCTCAAAATCTTTCCTAAGAAGTGTCCAAAAGAGGTGCTCACAGGTAAAACGATACAATAAATACATGTGTTTTACTTTGCATGTTACCAATCGCAAGAATGCTCAGAGGATGTGGCTTCAGAAAAATTCAAAATTCAGATTCCGTAAGAGTTTGAATGACAGGTGGTTCATCCAATGACCTGCTAGGAACCACCAAACAGTTTTCAATGAGTGCTTCCAAGTGGCCCTCTAAGTGGTTGTTAAACCTGCCAGATGGGTTGTTAAACCATGCCGGGTTGTCATGTGTGATGATAGGGCAAATAAGGGTTGAGAAAACTGCCACTAACGAGTCATTTTGTTTGGGGTTTTAGGCATCGTGTGCCTCTCATCCTTCTCGATCGCGCTCATCTTCGCTCTGCGCTCTGGTAATTACTGGTTAGCACTCTTCGACGCCTACGCAGGCTCCATCCCTCTGCTGATCATCGCTTTCTGCGAGATGGTTGCTGTGGCCTACCTGTATGGAATAGATAAGTGGGTTTTAAAGACTGCTTAACCGGGAGATTTCAGAGCACATTTTTTCATAAATATTCCTTAAATTGTAGTCACAGTGTTTAAGTCAGATCGACTTGTTTTTCCAGGTTTAACAAAGATATCGAGTTCATGATTGGACACAAACCCAACATCTTCTGGCAGGCCACATGGAGAGTGATCAGCCCTTTGATTGTCTTGGTCATCTTTGTGTTTTACTTTGTTACCAAAGTCAGTGCCACGCTGACTTACATCACATGGAACCCAAGCTCGGTATGTTTTTCACATGTTGTTGGCAACCCCCCCCCAAAAAAAATATGCATAATTTTAAAAATCTTTTGTTTTTGTGTCTCAGGAAAACTTCCCAGTTTTGGAGTCATTGGAATATCCCAGCTGGGTCAACGCCGTCATCTTCCTCTTGGCGGGACTCCCTTGTCTTTTCATCCCAGGATACGCTTTGTGCAGGTTACTCAAGAGATGCTGCTGCAAGAAAAAAATTGATAGACGTGAGCTCAACACGGTATCTGCCAATGTCAACATGCGTGAAACTCAATAGAAATATGAGTATGTTACACTGTACAATACAAATTGGATGTTTAATACTTCAAGACAAGAAGTGAGTGCAGTAAAGATGATTTATTCCACTGCAGGGTACGTCTGGTTCGTCAATGTGATTTTAAGTCATTATCTGACTTGTTTATTATGAGAAAAATCTGAATAAACGTATTGAAATATTCAACAATGACTTTATTTTATCATATTAATCAAAGGATTAGGCACAGATCTTTTTTTCAATTGAATTCACATATTTCTTTATTACCTAATGTTGTTTTTGTGTTGTGATGAAATGACACGTGGCAGTGGTGGAAACCCACGATATAATAGAAACAAACAGCACTGATTGACGATTATATCATTGAAACAAAATGCACATCAGTTTGTTACACTGATATCAAAATAACTTTCATGGTGCCTGATTGAGCTCGAAACACTGCAACTTTAGAACTGAACAAAAATAAATGAAAAGACCTTTAAGTGTTTACATGAACCTGCAGTTTTTTTTCTCTTAGGACTCCAGTTTCCAAATAATTCATGACAGCTCAATTTCTACCTTTAATTTCCCCGTAAATGCAAATGTAGGCGTGAGTGTGGAAGTCCGCCTGGTGACTGGAAAGCCGTCCAGGAGCCTCACTGTGTTTATGAATATCCTTAACACTTCTACACTACCATAAACCACCTTGTAAATTCCCAACAGCAGTCTTTCTTTAGTTAATTATTGCATTAGAACAGAACATTGGAACACTGATAAGCTTCGAGCACGTTGAATTGCACATAAACCTCAGGCAGGAAAATGATACAATATAAACACATCGTAACAACTAAAAATCCTTTCTTCTACTCCATAACATTTCTACAACTACTGAAATGTTTAAGCATTTTGAATTGAAATATGAGGAAACGCATCCTAGATGTGCCTGGACATACCTTTATATATTTATATTTTTATTTGTTTCCGATTGCAACTAAGTAATCACATTTCTCAAGGACTCGAAAAAAGGCACAGCATGATCGTCGGACTCTCGTGTGACGTATTAACCATTATCATGGAGGTTGCACCCTTTACCGCTAAACCTTGCTGACATTTCATAACCCGACGGAGACAGTAATGAACGACTGATAACCCTGTGTTGAGGCATCATAGGTCGCAGTAAATACCTCAGTGCCATTTCCCAGGACATGCAATAAGGGTAAAGCGCTCGCAGAGAGATAGTCCACGGAGGAGACTGCATGAGAGAGGACGCTTCCCCTCCTTACCCCCTCCCCCATGCTCACCGGACAGTAACCAAACAAACACCTGTGAACCGAAGGGAGATTCGACCGCTGCATTTTACACTTACTTAGTCCAGCAAAGTCCGCAGCCACCATGAAGCTGAAGCTGAAGCTGCCGAACCCAGGGCTGGATGACCGGATCCCCTCTCACGCGGAGCTGGAGAGGATGGAGGTGGAGGAGGCGGGAGACAGGCCCAAATGGGACAACAAAGCCCAGTACCTGCTCACCTGCGTGGGCTTCTGTGTGGGTCTCGGCAACGTGTGGCGGTTCCCTTACCTGTGTCAGAGCCACGGAGGAGGTAGGCTGTTCGTTCTTCGGACTCCCCGGATAAATGAGAATTATTAAAACGAGCTACGTGTGTTTTTATCAGGTTGAGGTAACTGAGGGAAGCTTTTCCCAAACTTAATCTGTATGCTTTAAGATAAAAATTTAACCAAACAAAAAACATAACATGTTTGTATCTATAAAATGAGAATATATTATCAAACCGTGTGGGTAATATTCTTTTTTTATAGGTGCTATAATACATTAACAGAGACAGACAGTTTAACTAACACTCAGAAAGTGTGGAAAATGCTTATTTTCTTTGACTGAAATCCAAAGAAAATGAATCAACGAAGGAAATAATCTTCTAATTTATATTTGCTCATTATTATCAACCAACAACGAGGGGAAAATATTGAAACTACTGGTATTGTATACTTTCTCTTAACTGTACTAATATGTTGAAGTGCATGTGTGAGCGTCATTCCGGACATATACAGTAACTTGTCCGCCTTTTACAATTCCTCTGTATCTTTATGGGAACAGTTTTGTGAATGGATTCAACAGTTGAAAATTAACTTGCCCTCATTTGAAGGTAGCTTAGTACGACAATCTGTTGTACTTTCAGGTGCGTTTATGATCCCATTCCTCCTCCTGCTCGTCCTGGAGGGAATCCCACTCTTGCACCTGGAGTTCGCCATCGGTCAGCGCCTGAGAAAGGGCAGCGTGGGAGTCTGGAGCTCCCTCAGTCCATACTTGGCTGGAGTTGGTGTGTAAAAAAAAAAAAAAAGACGCATTAGCAAATTTTGTTGAGTCCAAGGTCCAAATTCCTCTCTGGAAGTCAGTCACATGATCCCAAGTGAAATATACATATGGTCAAAAGAATGTATGGTCCCCGTATGATGAATTGAACTGACCTCACTTCTTGTTGCGTTATTGGATGCATCAAATTTCGCACATCACTTAATATAAGCATGTAAGTCTTGCAAGTGTGAGCTTGTTAGCGTGTCGCCGTTAGCGTTTAGCTCGGCGCACCGCTGCAAGCTCAGCGAAACAGAACCGCTGGGAAAAAAAAAGAAGAGACTAATTGTTCATTTGGTTGCAGGTATTGCGTCCATGCTCTGTGTCATTTCTGGTGGGTATGTACTACAACACCATCATGGCCTGGATCATGTGGTATCTCTTCAACTCTTTCCAAGATCCCCTGCCTTGGAGCCAATGCCCCCTGAATGCGAACGGGACAGGTGCGCCCTCGTACACCAAGACAACAGTCAAAAGTTTTAAAGCAAATTCTGCTGAGAGATTACTCAAGTTGCCTCCTCCTGCTCCTCCTCCTGTTCCTCCTCCTCCTCCTCCTCCTTTTTCCAGGCCTGGTGGAGGAATGTGCTCGGAGCACCACCGTCGACTACTTCTGGTACCGACAGACGCTGAACACGTCTGCAGCTATCAACGATGCTGGGAGTCCGCAGTGGTGGATGGTGTTGTCCTTGGTGGCCGCCTGGACTCTGCTCTACGTCTGCTGCATCCGCGGCATCGAGACCACTGGAAAGGTGGAAATGTTGCCTTTACATCGGAATTGTCGAATGCGAGAGCGACGCCCGCCTGCGTTCGGTCAAATGAACAGACGTGTGTTTTGGTTGTGTGTTTCTCTCAGGCCGTGTATGTGACCTCTACTCTCCCGTACCTCGTCCTCACCATCTTCCTCATCCGAGGACTGACCCTGAAGGGATCCTTCGACGGAATCAAGTTCCTGTTCACACCGGATGTAAGAGCTATTTTACCTGACATTTATTATTAATTATCAATCATCATGTAATCATGTAATTTAGTAATTGATTTCATGTGACAGTGAGTAATTTTTAAACTCCTTGTTAATGATCCTGGTTTACAATAAGATGCATATAAATTATTAACCGTAGGTCAACACTTCTGAAAAGCAGAACTGTTTCAGCAAGTTCCTTTTTCTTCCCTTTTAGGTAAATGAGTTAATGAATCCGACAACCTGGTTGGATGCGGGCGCTCAAGTCTTTTACTCCTTCTCTTTGGCCTTCGGGGGTCTCATCTCTTTCTCCAGTTACAACTCTGTTCAGTGAGTTGTTGCCTAAAATGCACATGCAACAAGCCCGTCTTTAAACATTTCGCCACACATTGATTGTGATTGTTTTTCAGCAACAACTGCGAGCAGGATGCTGTTCTCATCTCCATCATCAATGGCTGCACGTCGGTGTACTCGGCGACGGTGATCTACTCCATCATCGGCTTCAGGGCCACGGAGAAATTTGACGACTGCACAGGAGAGTGAGTGTCGAATCTCACAAAAGAAGCCGTCTAGAGCAAAAACTTGGATTAACTCAACACATCTCGCTGTGCTTTTCTGGTTTTTTTTTAAAGCAATATCCTCAAGCTGATGAATGCCTTCAACTACGCCGAGAACAACATCACAGAAAGCAACTACAACGACGTTCTGTCGCATCTCAACCAGACAAATCCAGTCATCATTCAAGAATTGCAATTACAGACGTGTGACTTGCAGGCCTTCCTCAGTCAGGTGAGCAGGTTGCATTAGAATATTTAGACATTAGAACTCATTGAAACTACACAAAGTAGTGAGCGGTTGACGTATTTGTATTTCTTCAGGGCGTGGAAGGAACGGGTCTTGCCTTCATCGTGTTCACAGAGGCCATCATCAAAATGCCGATTTCTCCCATGTGGGCCGTTCTCTTCTTCGTCATGCTCTTCTGCCTCGGCCTCTCGACCATGTTCGGGAACATAGAGGGAGTCGTGGTTCCTTTGCAGGACCTCCATTTGCTGCCTCGAACTTGGCCCAAGGAAGTTCTCACTGGTAAAGTGTAGATTTTAGTGTTTTTTTCGTTTCGGATGAGTATATTGACGTAGAACAGTGGTTCTCAAACTTTTTACACTAAGTAACACCACAGAAAATACTTGGCTCTCCAAGTACCACTATAATGACCAACACTATGCAGTAGCGTAGTAGGCCTAAGTATTCATCAAAAACAAGGCAGAGGTTTTATTCCTAAAGAAGTATATTTAATATTGTCAGCCATTGTAACATTTTACGAAGTTTCAACAGTAAGACTGCGCTTAAATATAAGTGATTTTTTTTTTATTAATTAATTTATTTTTATATTTATTTCAGTGATTCTTTGGCGTACCACTAGAGGGAGCCCCGCGTACACTGATCTAGATATATGAGTTCAACCACTTTGTTTGCACTGGTTTTTTTCAGGTCTCACTTGCGTGGTGTCTCTTGGTCTCGGGATCATCTTCACCCTGCGTTCCGGAAACTACTGGCTGGGTCTTTTCGATAACTTCGCCGGCTCCATCCCTCTTCTGGTCATCGGCTTTTGCGAAATGTTCGGCGTCATGTACATCTATGGCGTAGACAGGTGAGTCCAGGGTCACGCTAAATGTCAGTATGCTTGCAACGCAATTGTGCTCATGTTAGCACGGCTGCATGCTCTCAGTCTATTGTGATACAAAGTCGGTCCAATGACGGCCAAATGAGAGCGTCTGAATATCAGTGAGGAATGCAGTCGAAAGAAAGTTGTCATTTAGCAACTACGGTGGGGAAGCTAAATGCTGTTTTACCCTAATAGATGTTATTTCATTATGGAGGAGATGTTGTTCCTGGAAAAACCTTAAAGACTTTATTCACTGTATCTTATAAAATTGCAAGGTTGCCTTTTATGGATGCTTTTATACACACTGTAAAAGAAAATGACATTACATCCCCTTTTTTATTGCTCCCAAACAGGTTTAACGAGGACATCGAGTTCATGATTGGTCACAAGCCCAATATTTTCTGGCAGGTGACGTGGAGGTTTGTCAGTCCACTCATTATGATCGTCATCTTGGTTTTCTACTTTGTCACGCAAGTCACCAGCACGCCCACCTACTTGGTTTGGGACATGGAGGCGGTAAGTGTGCTCATCACGATAGCTTAAGTGAAAAAAAGAAAACTGCTTTAGGTCGTTCGTTGGTGTAAATCTCTGCACATCCCTTGACTACAGGAGAACTTTCCCACCCTGGACGAACGTCCCTACCCTTCTTGGATCAACGTCATCATCTTTATCCTGGCTGGAGTTCCCAGTTTGGCCATCCCAGCGGTCGCCATCTACAAATTCATCCGGAAGAGGTGCTGCAAGCCGGACGGCTTCAGTGGCGACACAGTGGACACGATCTCTGCCAAATTACAAATGAGTGACAAAATGAAATTTTAGATTCTTCTTTAGAGCTTTATTCTCATATTTAAAAAAACAAAATGTTTGACAGCAAAATGGAAGTTGTCTGGTCTTATCATGTTCTTATGGCTTAAACTATAGACTGTTATCTGAGAAAAGTATCGGTAACTTTGAAAATATTTTCTGAAAAAAACATTCGACAGAATTCAATTGTGATGATATTTTCTTGTTGTGTCATAGTTCACATGTTGTATTAAAAACTTTTAATATTAAATTAAAAGTTGGACTTTTTGGTAAATGATCCATCACATGTGCACTTGATGTAAAAACGTCCACCAGCACCTCTGCAGCTACAGCGACATCGCATTCATCCGTAACACAACAATCACCGGGGTTAAATGACAAATCTAAAAATGGTTGACTGCATGCTGTATATATTGATATTTATCACCCGTGAGACAGCTATCGATGTCACGTAGCTCTCTTTTTCCAAAAATGTGCAGCTAATATTATTTTATGATCATTAGTTTATTAAATGCATGTGTTTAGGTTACAGACACAATGTTGCATGAACATTCGTGCTATAAGTTTCGACGTGCTTTACGCATTTTATAGATTTCTTTTCAACAAAATGTGAAACATGCACAAGTTCCCAGGACTCTGTATCCCAAAAGTGATAAAATATAATATGTTTTATTTTTGTTAATGAAAACATTCCTTCACTGAATCACTAAGCTTTGAAGCTCCGCCTCCAAGTCTGGATCCAATCCAGCACATCCAGCGTCTAAACACCGACAATCATTTTAAATAAACACCTTAGAAACATAGCACTTGTGATTCAATTCAATTCATTTTGTATAGCCCAAAATCGCAAATTACAAATTTGCCTCAGAGGGCTTTACAGTCTGTACACATGCGATATCCTCCGTCCCAAGACCCTCACATCGGTACAGGAAAAACTCCCCAAAAATGAAAAAACCCTTCCAGGGAAAAAAGGGAAGAAACCTTAGGGAGAACGTCAGAGGAGGGATCCCTCTCCCGGGATGGACAGACTGCAATGGATGTCATGTGTACAGAATGACTCATACAGATGTGGAATACATTCAATTTTATATAACAGAAATTATTCAAAGAATTCCAAGTAGCAGGCCAGGTGTACGGCAGGACCACTGCAGGGGCCACCACCATCAGATCGAACCACCATCCACAGAAGACTGTGGGGAGGGAAATCAAAACTTTTAGCAAAGGGTAATAGTAATATGAATCTATTTAAAATGATGATGATGATGATGGCGGCAGCAGCAGGTGCCAGCAGGGCCACGCCTGAGTCAGGACCAGGGTCCTGACGGAACTACGATCTGCAGAGACCTGCTCGGCGAGAAAGCACAAAGAACTCCCGGGAAGGAGCTGAATTAGTCATGTGCATTAATGCAACGTGGATTTTAGTAGAAGGAGAGAGAGAGAGAGAGAGAGAGAGAGACAGGAGTTTGGTGTGTCCTAAGAAGTCCCCCGGCAGTTTAAGCCTATAGCAGCGTAACTAAGATCTGGTCCAGGCAATCCTAAGCCAGCCCTAAATATAAGCGGTATCAAAGAGGAAAATTTTAAGCTTTATCTTAAAGGAACTGACTGAATCTGCCCCCCGGACTGAAAGTGGAAAGTGGTTCCACAGAAGAGGAGCTTGATAACTGAAGGCTCTTGGTCCTGTCATGTTCCTATTGTGTAGTTTCCTGTTGTCTGGCCTCCCTGGGTTACCGTCACTTCCTGGCCTGTCCTGTCTCCCCTCGTCAGTGTCTAATTGTCCCCACCTGTTTCCAATCACCTGCACCGCCCGTCTGTATTTAAGCCCCTGTGTTTGTTAGTCCTTTGTCGGTCCTTGTCGAATGTCACCTGTGGCGGCCTGTGTTTCCCTGTCTTCCTGTTTGGAATAAAGCCTGTCTGCGCAGTATCCTGCACATGCATCTTCAGCCGCTCACGTTCGTGAAATTATGGTCTCTTTTATTAGTTCTTGTTAATACACGTGCTGCAGCATTCTGAATCAACTGAAGAGGCTTAAGAGATTTACAACACCCTGCAAACAAAAGTAGTCCAGTCTGGAGGAAACAAATGCATGAACTAATTTCTAACGAGCTGTTCGGTCTCCTCTGGCTTGATCGACAGATACAATTGAGTATCGTCTGCATAACAATGCAAGTTGATGCAGTGTTTTCTGATAACGTCGCCCAAAAGAAGCATATAACGGGTAAATAAAATGGGTCCAAGCACAGAACCTTGTGGGACTCCGTGACCAATATTGGTGGTCTTCGAGGATTCTCCGTTTACAAGCACAAACTGGGATTGATCCGATAAATAGGATTTAAACCAGCAGTGCAGTTCCTTTAATACCAATCAATGTTCTAGCCTCTGCAGCAAGATACTGGTGTCAAATGCGGCACTGAGGTCCAGCAAGACAAGAAAAGAGACAAGTCCTTGGTCCGATGCAAGTAGGAGATCATTCGTAATTTTCACCAAGTGAATGAAACTTAAAAATTACAGATTTGAGTGACATTTAGTACTTTTGAAATGTACATATTCAATTTAGCTGGTAAAACGCTGCGCGTGTGCTCTTTAACTAATATATGGCCTGCATCAGATAAAGTCAAAGACCATAAACTCCTCTGAGGACCTCTTAGTGCTACTCGAGGACGTCACACACAATGCGTCGACCCGGCGCAGACACGTCTCCCCTCTGCACGAGCGCAGGTGGTCAGCATGAGGCTGGTGCTTCCCAACCCGGGACTCGACCTCCGGATCCCCAACTATGAGGATCTGGACCGGATGGACAAAGAGGAGGCCGATGGCCGGCCCAAGTGGGACAACAAAGCCCAGTACATTCTCACCTGTGTGGGCTTCTGCATTGGACTCGGCAACGTGTGGCGGTTCCCTTACTTGTGTCAAACACATGGGGGAGGTAAGTCAAACTGTTTGATTGTGATGATTGTGGTAGAGGTACCTGCATATTTAGTGATGTTTCTTTAAAATATGTGGCATGATGAAGGGTATTTGTACGTGAATACAACAAATATCTAAACTGAGAGCTTTACCATTTCATTTTAAATCAAATTCCCGTCAGCTACGAGGCTAAAGGTAAGAATAATAAAAGTAAAGAATACATCACTCATTCAAGGCTGCCAGTGATTGTCATGAAATCCTCTTTGAGTTAAATTAATGATTCTCAAGAGTAAGACGTGAGAATAGCTAACCTGACAGCCAGCACACAAGCTACGGACAGAAGTGTACATTTGTATAGGTTAAAAAAGAATGGAAAGAATTCATTCATGCTGCATATTTGTGTGTGTGTGTGTTTGTGTGTTTGTGTGATGTTGTGGTTCTTTCAAAAGTGTGTGTTTAGTGGGTCGTTTTGATGGAGCCACAGAAAGTGTTGCAGGTTTCGAAGGCAGGCAAAGTGCAAAAGCAGAACTCGCTGGTAACAGATCCCATTGGTGGTCATAGTCCACGTCGGTGGTGACAATATGATAATGCATACAAAACAACTAAAACGTTACATTTGAATGCTTTTTTCATTTTTATTATTTTGATGGATAAACAAATCATTAAATTGTATTAGAATTCAGCAACAAGTCATTAACCTTATCTGTATTTTATAACAAGCTGCTATTAAACATTATACACTGCCAATGTCCCCGTAATCACTTAATCATACAAACTTCTCCTTCACGCCACTATAAAACATTTGATAGTGATATGAGTGGTACTTTTAATTGGCCTATCGCCTTTAATGTTTTGCCAAGTTCAACATCTCAGTTTGGTTAACAAAACCCTAAATACCCGTGACCCTTCTGGGAATTCCATTAACTTTGTTGATTCACTACAGCTGATGTTTTCACAATATGATGATGCTTTACAAAGAGTAAAGGGTGGCAGAATAAGTCAGCACGATTTGTCATCTGGGACCCTTGAATGTCTGCAAAAACCACATTCAGCAATCCAGTTATTAAGATAATTCGGTCTGAAACGACATGTGGACCGACAAACACGGGGCTTTCCTCCAGGTGATCACGGTTTATGTCCCGTGCAGAAAAAAGGAAATTAATTGTGCCGCTTTTAGATTTTCATAAGGTTGCGAATGCCGTGTTTACAGGAATCCCACTATTTATAACGCTCCCAACTCTCTAACCCTGAGTAACATGCATTCTGCAGGGGCCTTCATGATTCCCTACCTGATTCTGCTGGTGCTGGAGGGAACGCCTCTCCTGCTGTTGGAGTTTGCCATCGGCCAGCGTCTCAGGAAAGGCAGCGTGGGAGTGTGGAGAGCCATCAACCCGTATCTGACTGGTATCGGTGAGTAAACTAGGCTCTGAAACAAATTGTCCAAAGCAGAAGAAAAACATTAACATCACATAATGTTTATGTCTTACTCAGGTGTAGCCTCCATGCTGGTTTCCTTATTGGTTGGCCTTTACTACAACACTTTAATAGCCTGGATCCTGTGGTATCTCTTTAATTCCTTCCAAGACCCACTGCCTTGGACCCAGTGTCCTCTCAATGACAATGGGACAGGTAAATAAATGCATATTTTCAGCTCATACATGCACACCGAAGCACCCAAATTGAATCCATATTTATTATTTTCCCCACACAGGTTTTGTTTCAGAGTGCCAACAGAGCTCCACTGTGGATTACTTTTTTTACAGAGTGACTTTAAACAGTTCGGCCTCCATAGGCGACTCCGGCGGCATCCATTGGCCCGTAGTGCTCTGCCTGCTGACGGCCTGGACTGTCGTTGCGATCTGCTGCATGAGGGGCATTGGCACTTCAGGAAAGGTGCGTTGAACTTTGACTAAGTTGACCATTAGCTAAGCCTTTCCTGGTGTAATTACTGCTGCTAAACCATTTTGGGCTCACAAAGCGCCTTCATAGTTAGAGATTCAGGCACGTCATTTTCAAAACAAAGTGTCCTATTGTATTTTCGTAATGCAAAAAATCAACACACAACTATTTGGGGTTTCTGTCTCTGTCTATCATGCACAATGGAATCATCTGATGGCTCCTGAAAATTGTCCCTCGCCCCACACGGAGATAGTATCCATGACAAGCATCTAGTACAGTGATTCTGTACTCGAGTGTGGTACGCGGGGCTCCCTCTAGTGTTACGCCAAAGAATCACTGAAATAAATATTAATTCATTAAAAATTTAAAAAGAAAATAATAAAAATTCTTCCTATATTTAAGCGCAGTCTTATTGTTGAAACTGTGTAAAATGTTAATGCAATATTAAATATACTTCTTCATACTGGTACTTGGAGATCCAAGTATTTTCTGAGGTGGTACTTGGTGTATGAAGTTTGAGAACCACTGTTCTAGTAGGTCAATACCACAAAAGACATGGGACACTTGGAAGTTATGCTAAGCTACGGCTCCAGGCATTAAGGCAGTTAGCTAGATGCGTGAATGTTTGAGGCAGATGAACAGTTGTCATTGTCTCTGATTCCACGTTTTCCCCTCATGGCCTCAGGCGGTGTACGTCACGGCCATTCTGCCCTACATCGTGCTGGGCATCTTCCTGATCCGAGGGCTGACTCTTAAAGGCTCTTTGAGCGGAATAAAGTTCCTCTTCACACCAGACGTACGTTTCAAATATTTACAGGAAAGGTCATTTCTCAAAGACACATACCACATGCCACATACCGCATGCCTCGATCCTGCAGGTGGCCGAGTTGATTAAACCGACAACCTGGCTGGATGCCGGCGCCCAGGTCTTCTATGCGTTTGGTTTGGGGTGGGGAGGCCTCATCTCCTTCTCAAGCTACAACCCCGTTCAGTAAGAGACGTTCAAGGCCCTGTCACATTGCTCCCTTCCATTGTAAAGATATAACAGCCATTCTCAGACGCAAACTCAACATCAGCGCCTTTGGGTTTTTTTGTTCTTCTTTTCTCCAGCAACAACTGCGTGCAAGATGCTGTGATCTTGTCAGTCATAACTGGCCTCACCTCAATCTACGCTGCTTCAGTCACCTACTCCATCATCGGCTTCAGGGCCACAGAGAAATATGACAACTGCATCAATGAGTGAGTGTTCACAGCATTTGATTCCAGAGTACTGCAAGTCCTCCTTTGCATAATCAGGTTTTGACAAAGGTTTTGAGTGGACCTCACGCTTTTTCAGTTACATAGATTGCCAAGGACAACATTTTTTTGTTGCCCAAGTGAAATGTCCTCGTGGTGGAGGGATGTAAAAAATGTTTTCCTTCACAAATTCAGCCGTGAAGTGCAGCGTCGGCATTACCTGCACGTGGGATCTCTCACCTCACCAGCAAGGAAGGAGGTCGGCGGCCGCGGCCCGAATTCACTAACAGAGTTAATCGGGAATCTGGAACCAGAGGGGTTTAACCAGCCATATCAGGATAAATTCGGGATGTATAAAGTTTGAGGAGCGTCCCTAGTTGTTGCTCAGTCAAGAAAAACTTGAATGAAACCAAAAACCAAAAAATTGTAACTCCACCACTTTCACGTTGTGTAAAACATGCTTAATTGTGATTATGGACTGGAGGAATAATTAAAGTAACTAAATTATTTCTTCATGTACATTTTAGTAAAGAAATGTTTATTAACTAATCTGTGACATATTTTGTACCCAGTAACATCATCACACTGTTGAATACATTTGACCTTCCTGAAGACAACATCACCGCGAGCAACTACGAGGCGGCCTTCAATCGTCTCAACGGCTCCTCTCCGGAGACGGTTCTTGGATTGGACATCAAAACCTGTGACATGCAGACGCTCCTCAGTGAGGTGACTACGTTGATGCATATCTATCACATCAAGGAGTTGCTCACTTTTTTACTCTCACTTGCTTTTGTTTCTAACCTTGTGTTTGTGCAGGGAGTGGAGGGAACGGGCCTGGCCTTCATCGTGTTCACGGAGGCAATAACCAAGATGCCCGGATCTCCGGTCTGGTCTGTCCTCTTCTTCGTCATGCTGCTCTGCTTGGGACTCTCGACTCTGTTCGGCAACATAGAAGGAGTGGTGGTCCCACTAAAAGATCTGAATGTATTCCCTAAGAAGTGGCCTCATGAAATACTCACTGGTAATTTGGTTTCAATAACCAACGCAATACGTTTTCTTTCCCTGAAAAACGTGTGTTTTACAGTTAAATACATCTACATTTTGATTAATAGATTGTCAGATTCCTTCTTTAAGACAGGTTGCTTTGTTTTTGTTCTTGTGTTTTTCAGGAGTGACATGTGCTGTTGCCTTCATCATCTGTCTCCTGTTTGCGCTGAATTCAGGGTTTTATTGGGTAACGCTCTTTGACAATTTTGCTGGATCAGTTCCCCTCCTGACCATCGGACTGTTTGAGATGATAGCTGTTGTTTACATCTATGGCATCGACAGGTTAGTTCTATGTTTTAGCAGCACGCTGTCCGTCTGCGATTCTGGTACAATTCTTCTCGATATTTGCTGCAAATAATCATCCAGGGTTTAACAGCATAAAGATACATAAAGAGAACAACCTTTAAGTCCAGTATGAAACTTCAAAGCTGGTTAAAAAAACCTTTGTGTTGTAGGTTCAACGAGGATGTGGAGTTCATGGTGGGACACAAACCCTCCATCTTCTGGCAGATAACGTGGAGGTTCATCAGTCCTCTCATTGTTCTGGTCATTTTAGTTTTCTATCTAGTGACACAAGTCCAAGAAGAGCTCACCTACTTGGTCTGGGATCCAAAATCTGTAAGCACACAAACTTTGTGATTAATACAAACATCATCCCCAGCATCCCCGGCTATGCGTTGCCATGTTCTCTTACCGTGAAACACAAATCGAATGGCCCTTTAAACGCTTACAGGGAGGTGTTTTTTCATCAATAAGCCGGCCAGTCCCCAACCCTCCTTCCACCATGTTTGGACAACGTTTTCATACCAAATGTAGTAATCACGCTGTCTTCTGGTCCGCAGGATGAATTCCCGTCTCTGGCATCAGTGCCGTACCCCGCGTGGATCAACGGGGTCATTTTTCTCTTGGCAGGTGTCCCAAGTCTTGCAGTGCCTGTTTATGCATTATGTAGGCTGTTTTTCATTTGCTGCAAGAAAAATAGACAGTAAATACATTTCTTAACTAGTCCTTAAAATGATACATTTCGGAATAGAAGAAAATACAAGAATCTTGGAGTACAACGCTGATGTTTCATTGATGCACAGGATGAATTCCAGTCTTTTAGGGCCTGATGATGCAGGTTTTTTTGTCACTTGCTACAAAACTATGTTAAAAAAAAGTCTTAAACTCTGAATCATATGTTTCAAAATACAACAAAAAAGCCAGAATATCGAAGGACTTTGTCACGATTTAATTGATGCAGTTATTTTTTTTTATGTTTTTGAAAATGTAAATACTAAACTTATTCATCACAATGTTTGGAGTGCTAATTTTTTTTTTGTTGGTTTACACTGATTCAAATGTAAAGAAAAGGCCTCTTACTGTTCCATCCGGGTCGTAAACTCAGTAAAGAGCGTACTATAATGTTTTGCTTGCTATCAGTTGTTTGTTCAAATATTAACAATAATTGCAGGCGTTTTATTGTTGTCTTTTCCAGTCAAAGTGAACTTTGCCTATTTGAGTATTATCCTTTAATGTTTAGAGTGAACGGTCATTGTTAAACCTGCTTGGTTCTGCATGGCTGTACATTTACAAAGAGGTGGTCTGTTTCTTACACTTTTAAATGGTTCAGTCAAAACATCTGTTGTTTTTTTTTAACAATTGTACTTTGGGAAATAACCCTTATTTAGAAGCACTGGGTATGTGTGTGATGATTATTGGATACGGCTAAAATAACTTCTGGCTATTGACACAAAAAATATGCCATGTTTTTTTTTCACTTTTGAAAACCATATTTTAAGAAGTTCATAAATATTGAGGACTTAACTGGATCGATGACTGTTAAAAACATTTAAAGTTTTTTCTAAAAACATTGCACAAGCACAAAACATTGAGCTCGTTTTTGTAGAGAAAAATAGTGAGTCATTTGGATTCAAAAGTATTTCAAGCCGTCGCAGGAGGAGAAACACTAGGGCGATACAGCGTTGATACAGATCAGATGGACAATCGTGCACAAAGTAACTGGAGCAGGACACACAGGAGTGAAGGAATGCACACTCGGAGCTTGTCTCAGTGATGAGTAAAGGAAACATCACAGAGTTCACGAGAGGTCAGTTGCCCTGTCAGTTTCATACATCCAGTCACGTGGTTAGAGGCAGCGGCACGCGCCTAACTTTCCCCTTACGGTGTCCCGCCACTTTCTCCCGGCGCAAATCTATGGAGGCCAGCTGTGCAGTTAGAACCCGTTTCCGGAAACTCTCAGGTTACCGTTTATCACTTAACCTTTGTGATGTTGTTAAAGCACCAACCGTGAGAAGGGCTCCATTGTCGGCGTCCTCAACGACGCCTGTAACGCGATATATTTTGTGGTTATCTGCTTCGTTATCTCTCGCTGCCACTTCACAATACGACCATGGGAGAGTTTCAAACCGGGCAAAGGGTGGAGTGCTTCCCCGATCCGTGGATTCAAACCCTGCGCTTTCGTGTGTGCACGAGGGGGCAGGTTTAACTACCGTGCCACGAAACAGTGGCAGTATTTTTTTGTAATGTACTATTACATGGATTAACTAAACAGTAGGGTAAAGACAGAAAAGCGATGTGCGCGTTGGCTTATCTTAGAATTGCACCAGATAAAGTACAAGATCGTAAACTTCACACAGAGATCACTTTGACTTCCACGAACGACCGTGTATCTTCTCAGCTGCAGCACGGTCACCATGAGACTTGTGTTTCCCAACCCGGGACTGGATGACAGGGATCCCTTCGCATGAGGACTTGGACAGGATGGAGGAGGACGGGGACAGGCCCAAGTGGGACAACAAAGCCCAGTACATTCTAACTTGTGTGGGCTTCTGCATTGGGATCGGCAACGTCTGGCGATTTCCTTACCTGTGTCAAACGCACGGAGGAGGTAAGCACGGATCAAAACGAGAAAGGGAAATCTTCCGTCGATTCTGGAAAGATTGTTTGGTGAGAAAAGTGTAGACCCTGTAGCTTTTGGGTATTTTTCTACCTTTCAAATACAAGTTTCCATGAAGGACTTATTGGATTTTTGCTAAATGTCTAATTATCAATCTGTTTGCACAAATTTCGTGAATGCGACACTGTCCACAGATCTGGGATTGTGCTTCTGATCGTACTTTTTCAGGGGCCTTTTTGATTCCCTACCTGATTCTGCTGGTGCTGGAGGGAACGCCTCTCCTGCTGTTGGAGTTTGCCATCGGCCAGCGTCTCAGGAAAGGCAGCGTGGGAGTGTGGAGAGCCATCAACCCGTATCTGACTGGTATTGGTGAGTAAACTAGGCTCTGAATCAAATTGTTCTGGGCAGATTTAAATGATAACATCATATAATGTGTATGTCTTACTCAGGTGTAGCCTCCATGCTGGTTTCCTTATTGGTTGGACTTTACTACAACACTTTAATAGCCTGGATCCTGTGGTATCTCTATAATTCCTTCCAAGACCCACTGCCTTGGACCCAGTGTCCTCTCAATGACAATGGACAGGTCACTTGATTTACAAGCAGATACACTCACTGACCCTCGTACTGGTGTGCAGATGTGGACTTGCATTGCACTTTGCTGAGGACTGTTTCTCGCCCCTTCAGGATTTGTACCAGAGTGTCAACGGAGCTCCACTGTGGATTATTACTTCTACCGAGTGACTCTGAACAGTTCGGCCTCCATAGCCGACTCCGGGGGGATCCACTGGCCCATAGTGCTCTGTCTGCTGACGGCCTGGACCGTCATGTGTGTCTGTTACATACGGGGCATCGGCACTTCAGGAAAGGTTTGTCGAACCCCCACAAGAACAATCGGCTTTCTTGATTTGCCAAATTTTCAAGTATTGAATGTTTTTCTTTTCCCCTCATGGCCTCAGGCGGTGTACGTCACGGCCATTCTGCCCTACATCGTGCTGGCCATCTTCCTGATCCGAGGGCTGACTCTTAAAGGCTCTTTGAGCGGAATAAAGTTCCTCTTCACGCCAGACGTACGTTTCAAATATTTACACGAAAGTCATGTGTCATTGCTCAAAGACGCATGCCACATGTATGCCTCGATCCTGCAGGTGGACGAGTTGATCAAACCGACAACCTGGCTGGATGCCGGCGCCCAGGTCTTTTATGCCTTTAGCCTAGCTTGGGGGGGGCTCATCTCCTTCTCAAGCTACAACCCTGTTCAGTAAGAGACATTTAAAGACGTCCTGTCACTAGATAGCTCCCATTCTCCAACGTATTTGTCCTGACTTGTTTTCTTCTTTCCTTTTTTTATGTTACTGAAGCAACAATTGTGTACAAGATGCTGTGATCCTGACAGCGATAACTGGCTTCACCTCAATCTACGCTGCCATAGTCACCTACTCCATCATCGGCTTCAGAGCCACAGAGAAATATGACAACTGCATCAATGAGTGAGTAGTCAGCATGAGCTACTTTAAATGCATTTTGTAGCATTGCAATAAGGTAACACTAAGGGTAACCTTTGAAGCTACTTCAATTTACCTACAACAGTATTGAATCCAAATGAAGATGGACACATTTCAATTTCAGTAATCCAGAGTTCCTAATCAATTAAATTTGTTCTCCCCAGTAACATCATCACACTGTTGAATACATTTGACCTTCCTGAAGACAACATCACCGCGAGCAACTACGAGGCGGCCTTCAATCGTCTCAACGGCTCCTCTCCGGAGACGGTTCTTGGATTGGACATCAAAACCTGTGACATGCAGACGCTCCTCAGTGAGGTGACTACGTTGATGCATATCTATCACATCAAGGAGTTGCTCACTTTTTTACTCTCACTTGCTTTTGTTTCTAACCTTGTGTTTGTGCAGGGAGTGGAGGGAACGGGCCTGGCCTTCATCGTGTTCACGGAGGCAATAACCAAGATGCCCGGATCTCCGGTCTGGTCTGTCCTCTTCTTCGTCATGCTGCTCTGCTTGGGAATCTCGACCCTGTTCGGCAACATAGAAGGAGTGGTGGTCCCACTAAAAGATCTGAAATTGCTACCGCAAAAATGGCCTCAAGAAGCACTGACCGGTATTACGTTTTACAGTTAAATACATCTACACTCTGATTGATTGATTTTCCGATTCCTTCCTTAAGACAGGTTGCCTTGTTTTTGTTCTTGTGTTTTTCAGGAGTGACATGTGCTGTTGCCTTCATCATCTGTCTCCTGTTTGCACAGAATTCTGGGATTTATTGGGTAACGCTCTTTGACAATTTTGCTGGATCAGTTCCACTTCTCACTATCGGATTGTTTGAGATGATAGCTGTTGTTTACATCTACGGCATTGACAGGTTAGTGATTACTAATATATTATTATAGCAGTGCAATTTTCATTCCCTCCAGCATTCGCGGCATCATTCTGTGCTTGTTACTAAGCAAAACTTTATGCAAATGTGATTAAAACTTACTTGTTTTTGCAGGTTCAATGAGGACTTGGTGTTCATGGTTGGCTATAAGCCCGGCATCTTCTGGCAGGTCACATGGAGGTTCATCAGTCCTCTGATCGTTTTGGTGATTCTTATATTCTACATGGTGACACAAACCCAAAAACAACTCACCTACTCGGTCTGGGATCCCGAATCTGTAAGCACACAAACTCACAGGATCTTGATTTATCCATGTCGTTGCCTCTTTATTTAATAATGTCTCAATGTAAACATTCTCACGGTAAACGTTTTTGATAATAAAGCCTCTGACGTTTTACCGTTTTGTGGTTTACAGGAGGAGTTCCCAGCTCTGGCGTCAGTGCCGTACCCTTCATGGATCAATGCTGTGGTCTTTCTTTTAGCGGGAGTCCCAAGTCTGGCAGTTCCTGTGTATGCATTAGGTCGGTTGGTCTTTGATTACTGCAAGAAAAAATAAAATACATCGGAAAAGTATTCCCAGTCTCTTGGAGGGATTATACTGTCATCCTCTTTATTGTTCCATAAAAACATATTTCTGCTCAGTTTTTCGTCCGTAGCTTAAAGGGACCACTACTCGTAAGTCAATGTGAGGCCCCTTGTGCTATGATGACAATGTGCTCAAATTAAAGTCAAATATTGGGAATGCAGAATGCTCATCCTACTCCAGATGCACCAAACATGTGTGACCATTCAAACTTGCATCGACACGCATCGACATGAGATGTAAAGCACCAAATTAGCCAAAAGAGGGCGACCTCACACTGACACAACACACAGAGTTAGAGGTCAGGAGAACCAGATCGACTACAAATGGAAAACTACTGTGCTGCTCCAGAGCAGCGTCATCATGACAACATCAGCCCTGAAAGTGAGACCACTACCACCCAGAAACCCTGAGGGGGAGAGCTCTGTCTGCCAAGGGAGAACAGAGGATCTCTGAGACAAAAACTGAGACAGACCAGTCCGAGAAAACGGATAGAAGCCAGTACAGAGTAAACTTAACACCACTAGGTGGCAGACCTGCTCTTACATTAAGTTACAGAAGGGAATTATGCCATAGAATTCTTTCAGAATCACTGGTATATTTGGGAGTACATTTGTTTGCAGGCATTCTTTACGACGCAGCCACTTTGCACATCTTTTTAACATGCTGATTGTTTCAAATTATCATGGAACTATTAATATCATTTCAATTCAATCATTTCGATATGTTTTTCTATAAATAAAAAACAGGAGACAATTCAACCCACTTTGAATCTCTCCTGAGTCTCTCCATTTGAATGTACAAATATCACTTTTCAAGAAACTCTAATAAAGGCTTTATCTTATAATACAGCCGTCATGGTTTCCTTATTACTGGCTGCCTTAGCCTACTGTAACATTGAAACATAGTTATCCATTATTGGAGGCTCGGCACGGTCCAGTTTACACAACAAAAAAAGGGAGGTGTAGCCATTAAATGAACTCTCTTCCTGGTGGCTTGATTTGCTCATTAAAAAAAAAAATGTGTCTGTTATCCTGACTTTGGGCTGCAACTGATAAGGACAAGGACAGCCCACTAAAGAGAGCAGGACACAGGACGAGAGGGAAGCTGTGCACATCACTTTGACACGCACCAAGCCGAGAAACATTAGAGAATCAAGGAGTGAATTAAAAAAATAAATACCTGACTTCAGTGAACCATTAAGGGTGTTGCATCTTTGCAATATAACTGGATTGTGATTGGCCTTTTTTTAACCAGGTGAAAATGGGCGAAACAAAGGAGCCTGCAGTGGAGAGACCCAAATGGGACAACAAGGTCCAGTACTTATTAACATGCATCGGCTTCGCAGTGGGTCTCGGAAACGTCTGGCGGTTTCCCTACCTGTGCCAGATCTATGGAGGAGGTGAGACGTTTTCATATGATTCGCACTCATAGTTTATCATTTGTTTTGCCGTTAACGATGGGTGCGTTTGATATTTGAGAATTATTTGTTTAATCAGTCAGTTTTCACGGTATTTCATCATATCGTGAGACACTGGACTACATTTCAACTGCAGTGCAGATTATTTTTCTGCCTTTATTTAATCAGTCATTAACAAATGGAATGGTGAAACGACAGAAATAAATTCAGCAATTACTGTATTTCCTTCCTCATAATCCTCAAAGCGAGCTCCTGTTCCCAGAACCCAGAGAGTCCCAAAGGACCTGGTTCAGGCTCAGGTCAAGTAAACAGCAGGTCTGTTAAATGTACATAAGTCTATCAACCTCACATATTGATTCTTGGATTCCTGATTGCCACGGGAAGTAAAGCAGTCAGCTGACACTTTATTTGACCTTACTCACACCTTTTGTTTAGTACTTTTAGCCTCCTAGATGTGTAGAGCACTAGACTCACATTTGGAAAACCATCACTACCTATTTTCTAAATGAGTTTAAATATATAATATTAAGTATTTATCATTTGCTTCACTAACACGGTTTAAACGTCTAACTGGGTTGACGGCTAACTGTTGCCTTCAGGCGCATTCCTCATCCCGTACTTGATAGCGCTGGTGTTCGAGGGCATCCCCCTGCTCTACCTGGAGATGGCCATGGGACAGAGGCTCCGCATGGGCAGCATCGGGGTCTGGAACTCCATCTCACCCCTCCTGGGAGGAGTCGGTGTGTGCAACAAAAAACGATTAGGAAAGATGCATCAGCGTTTGTGTCTGTCAGATCTTCATTATTTCTTGAGCTGATTTCTTTTTGTCGGGAAAATGTGTGCAGGAATTGCCTCCATGTTGGTGTCGTTCCTGATTGCCCTTTTCTACAACACCATTCTCGCCTGGGTCTTCTGGTACTTGTTCCACTCTTTCGAAAACCCGCTGCCGTGGAGCCAGTGTCCACTGAACAGTAACCTCACAGGTAACGAGAGGGCCTGCTTGCCAATCCGGCCGCTCACGCCTCAAATGTCGCACAGCCTTTAATTGCTACTACCATAGTGACACTGTTTTACATTTGATGGGACATATAAGAGTCTTTCCGATTTGATTCGAGAATTGACTTAAATTGCGATAAAGTTAGATAGTCAGGTCGCATTGAATAGGAGAGTGCGTTTGCTTGGTGACAGACAGTGGATAGCGGTGTTGTGCCTGAACGCCTTCAATGAACGATAGTTCAACTCGTTCATATTTTGGGCGACCGTGAACTGAACGTACTGTATTAATGCCCTGACGGACGTTGCCGTGAACTCGTACATTCTGGTGTCTGTGAACGGCTCGTTCTGTCACGTTCTTTTTAATAGGGTGCCAGATTTCTACAGAGCTTACAGGCGAAAACGCACCGTAAACACATCTCAATATGTAGCGGAAAAAACGCCCAATCTGGCAACACCAGCCACCAGTGTGGCACCGCGCGTGCGTCATAAAAAAAAATCAAAAAACATTTCAACTAGTTCATGTAAAAAGTGAACTTGGTGGACAGTAAACTTTGCATAAACACATCCCTCGTGTAAAACTAAAATACATTTTAAATTCTGAACACAATTACAAAAGTGAAGGCACGTTTAAACCAAATCAAAAGCTTCAAGCCCTTTTAGAATATCACAGGTTTTTTTTTCTTCCTCTGGTGTACATCCAAATAGGCTATAACGTGGAATGTGAGAAGAGCACTCCATCTAACTACTTTTGGTACCGCGAGACACTGAACATCACACCCGACATCGAGACCAGCGGCCCCCTGAACTGGTGGCTAGTCGTCTGTCTGGCCAGCGCCTGGTGTGTGGTCTACATCTGCTTCATCAAGGGCATCTCCTCCATCGGAAAGGTCTGTTCGTCTCGTGAAAAAGCCAGATTCGGCATTAACAATGAGAAGTACAGCGAGTCGAACAAAGGCTGCGTTCTATGCCGCAGGCCGTGTACGTGACATCCACCTTCCCTTACCTGGTGCTGACTATTTTCATGATCCGTGGCCTCACTCTTCCCGGGGCCACTGACGGGCTGCTGTACCTCTTCACCCCAGATGTGAGTTTCGACCAATGGCCGCACAACGTGAGATTGTGTGCTGGACACGATTGCCTGACGATGATGATGATGATGATGTTTGTGTGTGTGTGTGTGTGTGTGTGTGTATACACACACTTGCAGTGGAAGATCCTGATGAACCCTCAGGTGTGGTTGGACGCTGCCACCCAGATCTTCTTCTCTCTCTCCTTGGCCGTCGGAGGTATCATAGCTTTCTCCAGCTATAACGCAGAGAAGTACGGACCGAAGCTCCTCAACTCCCTCGCTTGAAAAAAATTGGATGAATTTGTGTGACTGTTTCTATTCTGCTCCGTGTTAATTAGGAACAACTGTGAGCGGGACGCTGTTCTAGTAGGAGTCATAAATAGTGCCACATCCATCTACGCCTGCATTCCCATCTTCTCCATTCTGGGCTTCAAAGCTAACACCGCTTTCAACTCGTGCCAAAAGGGGTATGTGCACACACCTGTTGTTATTATGTAACAAATTGTTTCTGCCCGCCAATGAGGCAACACTTTTTTGGGTCCTCCGTCTACAGAAACATCTTGGCTCTGACCAACAAGTTTGAGATTTCAGACCAGAACATAACAGCGGACAACTACGATCACTGGGTGGAGTATCTGAATCGCACGTCTCCAAGTGAGGTGGCCAGTTTGGACCTGAGACCATGTGACCTGCAGACATTCCTCGACGAGGTGTTGTGATTTTGAAAAACCGCAACCGATCTCGAGTTTGCCTCCCCCTTTTCTGTCCCTGGAATGCGGCACATCATGTACCGGTCAAACATACACTCATTACTTTTGTGCCGGCCTTTCATGTTCCTCCCCCAGAGCGCATCGGGCACCGGCCTGGTATTTATCGTGTTCGCTGAGGCGGTGGTCAGTATGCCGGGCTCACAGGTGTGGGCCATCCTGTTCTTCGTCATGCTCTTCAGCCTGGGCCTGTCCTCCATGTTTGGCCTGATAGAGGGAGTCCTCACACCCATTCACGACCTCAAACTGCTTCCCGTGTGGATCCCTAAAGAACTCATAACAGGTACACGCACATGAGCTCAAGACGTTCTAAAGTCAAAGGCATGCCTGCTTTCCGCTTTAACTTCTCACAAAAACAAAAAAAAAAAACTTCTCCTTACTTTGTTTAGCGGCCGTGTGCTTGGTGTCCTTCTTAACGGCGCTGATCTTCACCCTTGGTTCGGGGAACTACTGGGTGGAGATCTTTGACAGCTACGTGGGCTCCGTACCGCTGCTCGTCATTGCCTTCTTTGAGATCACTGCAGTCATTTACGGCCGTGGAATAAAAGAGTAAACTTCGACACCTCGTAGCGTTAAGTCTGCAGGGTTCGTGTTGATTGGCATCCGGCTGCGTTAAACCATTTCCTTCTGACAGGTTCAGTGAAGACATCTTTTTCATGACTGGGAAGAGACCCAACATTTACTGGAAGGCCTGCTGGATGGTGATCAGTCCCTTGATGCTTCTGGTGGTGTTGGTTGCCTACGTGGCCATCCAGGCACAGACGCGGCCCTCGTATTCCTCGTGGAACCCGGCCTCGGTAAGCAAGTTGACCGTATTCACACAGAGATTTACTCCGTCTGCGATCTGTCCTAAAGTTAGTTGAGGGATATTAAGCTACGCTATGCTCATTGCTCGCTGAGAGGAGCTTTGTGTACATTGGAAAATTCCAAACAATAACAATTTTCTCTGTGTTACACCTCACGTTTTTTTGCTTTTTTGACTCTCCCAGGATAAATTTCCCCCGGGCGAAGAAAAGCAATACCCCGACTGGGTGTTTTCCATCATCATCCTCCTCAGTGTACTACCGGTGATCCCCATCCCGCTGGTGGCACTCTACAGACTCATCTGCTCCAGGATCAGGAAATCCTCCGCACCCGCTGACCTAAACCCTTATTGCAATGAAGGCTTTGAGGTTGAAACGCAGGAGCAGAAGAACCAGAGCGCTTAAAAAATGTAACAATGATGCTGAACAAATGAGATCTTAAGCTTCCTCTCAGGTCCAGAGAGACCTTTGATTTCTGAGGATATAATTGATAATAATTATAATTGAGGTCTAATCTAGTTTTTAAATCCTGAGTATGTTTGTGGTTTTTCCAAATGGCCACAAAGGGACTGATGCTTTTTTCACTCATTGATGGCGCCCCGTAAAAGGCACCCACTTGAACTATTGGTAGCGCCTGTAAAACCAAATTTACAAGTGCAATAAACTGACTTTTCATCATGTGAGACGGCGGTGTATCTCGAGTTGTTGTGTCGGGCGTGTCTCGCATAAAGTCCACATTCAACGGGATGGACCTTCCCAGCATGATGTTTTCATATTATTCATTTATGGAGTTTTTTTTTCCACAAGATGGCCGGCTTGACTGTCCTCTCTGCCGAGTTAATTCTTGCTTTTAAACGAACACACTGGGCAGTTGATAAAATACCCGCAGTCGTTTCACAGCAGCAACAATGCGTGTTGAGTTATTAATGTCCTGACAGAGCTCCATGAACGGTCCACAATTCATCTTCATTCATTCCGCTGTAGTTACACGACACAAGTCGGACCACTTTGCATGGAGAAAGGGAAGGATGGGAATAAATACGTCTGTAAAATCATTTGTTATTGCTTACATTTTCTTATTATGGATTGATGTATGAATGAGAAATGTTGCCTTTGTTGATCACCTTAGTGAAATGACAGCTTTGGCTGTTGCGGTGCAGGAAGTAGACAGGTTCTTAGCCACCGTCTGAACAAAGGGCAAGCAGACGTGACCTGAAGAGGAAACAAAACGAGGCGGGTCCATTCAGACATTCACATTGACAGACAAAAGGTGGTACAGTCAGTTCTCAGATCAATGCAATTATTGATTGATGAGTCTTCATGTTTCATTTTAAAAAGTCACAGTTTAGACAGCGATATCGAAGCATACCATGTAACAACATTAAATCTGTGCGTATTTACTCAAGTTTTTTGGTCAATCTGCTGGATAATTTGGCCATCGCGTGCTCAGCCAGAAATTCCTAATGAGTCAGCTATCTTGGAACTTAAGTTCAAAATTGTCATTCAACACTTGGTCTCCAGCTGACAGCAGCTTCGGGCTTCTCACCACAATAACAGCAGAACCGCATAATTCGTAAGAGGAAGGAGAAGGTAAAGTTTCTACCTTGGACACACCTGTGTCCGTGCGGCTGTGTGCTGTGCGAGAGGACGCCCCTTCTTTGGGACACTGCTAGTCTTGGACATGTAATGGGTTTGGTTGATCACCCAGTGGTTGCTCAGTGTAATGTTTTGATTGAGATTTCATTTATTCCAGCTGTTTCTCCGATCGGAAGATGGCATGGCACCCGCGTCAACTTGTCTCCCTCATTTTCAAACCAGCTGTGCGAAACAAGCTTGAATAAAAGGTCGTGGAGCAAAGAGAAAGGATTTGTAATGAAAGGCGTTGCGAATGGGTTTGTGGCCTGTGTTCTCTGCAAGATTGTAAATCATCAACGCTAGACTGGGCGTTGATGCCAATATTTTAGGAGGAAGTAGAAAGTACGGGAGAGGCAGGATCCACTGGGTTTATGAGAAATCATGTACAACCCAAAGCCAAGTAACTTAAGAGACAGGCCCGCGGTCAAGTGATATGGTTCCGGTAGCCATGGTTACAGAAATAGGCTTAAACAACTTGGCTTTATCAAGATTATATCCAGATGTGGAAAACAGAGTTCTGAACGATAAACATATAATAGTGTTTTATTCTGCTTCTTGAAGACACGTGGGCTCCTATTGGCTCAGAGAAGTGTCAATCAAAGGCCGGACTTCAGAAAGTCAAAACATTGAAAATGGAAAAAGAGAGTCAAAGGCTGGATTCAAATCGTCAAAACAATTACCACCTAACGTCCATTTCCTAAACACTATTCCTTGACCTCCGTGGAAACAGCCATGATCGTGGTTGATCATATACAACCCAAAGCCAAGTAACTAATTAAGCAAGAGGCCCGCTGTCACTTGATAGGGTTCCGGTAGCGATTCTAGTGAGCGGCTGAATGGTGAAACATTTTCATGGTAAATAACGTTAAAATATGTTAGTTGGAAAAATGCATTGGAAAATAAGTGAAAATATATTACGTCAAAAATGTCATTGAAAAAAAATTTGAATCAAAAAGAAAATCAAAATTTGTACGATGGAAAGAGAAAGCGTTTGTGAATTTATTAGTTGGAAAACTAATGGATAAGATAAGATTGTAAATCATCCACGCTAGACTGGGTGTTGATGCCAATATTTTAGGAGGAGGTAGAAAATACGGGAAATCATATACAACCCAAAGCCAAGTAACTAATTAAGCAAGAGGCCCGCTGTCACTTGATAGGGTTCCGGTAGCGATCAACAACACAGGAAGAGGCGGTGTGGGTCACATGAGCCCATGTTTTAAAAGTTAGTATCTACCTTAGTATCTTCCTTTTGAATTAACAGAAAAATGTAAGTCATGTGATGACATCTGTGTGTGTGTGTGTGTGTGTGTGTATATATATATATACATTTAGGATTTATTAATTTAAACTTACAGTAGTCAAAACTGACCCCTCGAATAAAAGAATTTAATATGTTTTAATGACAAAAGTACGATCAAGAAAAAATCCAAATGGGACTTTTAGTCGTTTAATAGGCTTAAGCTTGTTTAAATAGGCTTAAACAAGTTGGCTTTAATAACATTATATCCTGATCAGTAATGTTGAAACACAGTTCTGAACGTTAAACATATAAGTGTTTTATTCTGCTTCTTGAAACTAAAAGTGATGGATTTTAAAAGATGGATTTATTTATTTTTATTGAAAAGGGTGGGGAAAGAAACTTAAGAGACACGACACAAGATACACAGATGTGTGTATTCAGAACTTCATTGGTGATATGAAGTGTCAGTCATCAGCACATTCGTTTGCAACTGGCCCAGTCATTATACGAAAGAAGAGGGGCAGGCACTTTCTGCACAGTGCAGACTCTCATTGGCTGTTGAATTCTGTGGGAAAGACATAGGGTCTCCTATTGGCTCAGAGCCGTGTCAATCAAAGGCCAGAGTTCAGAAAGTCTTCAAAAGTGAAAATATATTAGTTAAAAAATATCATGGTAAAAAAGCCCAAATATATATGGTGAAGAAATGTAATGGAAAAAAAAAATGAAAATGCAATCGAAAAAATTAGGTACAACATTTTCGTGGGAAAAGAGGTTCAAATATATTAGATGGAAATAGATTTTTTTTTTTTAAGTCAAAATATATTAAGTTAGTAAAAAGTTTAAATATAAAAGGTGGAAAGTTATTCCAAACTGGTAAAATAATTCATAGCATTATGTATATAAAAAAAACATGGCATAAAGCAATATAGCATATTGAAAAAAAAACGGTTAAAAAAAGTCATACTTGAAAAACCCTGTTATATTACATTGAAAAGTAAAACTAATCTGAACGAATATTGGTAATGTATGTTTAAAAAAAAATATGGAAAAAGAGCTTTGATAAATGTCTCCGCCCTGCATCACGCTGTAATGTGATGTACTGACCAGATGAGAGCGCCATGTGTTCACAGCAAAAAAGAGGAACCTCTTCAGAACAAGTTGAAACAGTTTAAATACTATTTATTCATTAAAACAATTAATATTGAATAACAGAGGAAATTACATTCCCTGGGCCCAAGTGCTCAGCTCAGTCAATTACTATAATTATGTCTATTCTATGCGCTGCTCCTGGCTGTATAGATATTGTCATGTGATGCACGACTAATTTCACAACCTAATGAGGTAAATCTCAGTGATCACCGATTGTGGCTTGAGCAGAAATCAATACGGGAACTTACTGATTTTAACATCGTTCGATAGAATGCAAATTGGAAACAACTTGCAGAGGGGTCGCTCAATGAAAGTGAAACTGGGTTATTTTTGTTTTTTTCTACAGCACCTGGACGGAGCAGATGTGGCAGGTAGATTCCACTGATCATTTCCAGATGCAGCTGCACGCCGGCTGAATGCTCGGTCACTAAAGTCCCGATGTCAGAATCCAATTACAAACCGTATCATTTGAGTGCTCGTAGTGGAATAAACCGTCTAACAACCATCTATTTGCTTTGAGAACAAACATGAAATAATTCATAACGGTTGTTGCGATGAAATAACTTTTCCCGCATTTTTTAAATCGAATACGCTCATATGGTTTCTCCACGATAGCCTGTATCACTATGCCTTTAGCCCCCCCTGACCCCCTCAAAAGTATGCAAGGGGGCAGGGAGTGAAAATCACCATGAAGAGGCCTCACGTATGAGCAGAAAGAAAATACTTCATAGACAATATTCAAATGACATTGAAAGCCAGGCTGGAAAAGAGTCCTGGATGCCTGGCTGTTCTCAATTCATAAAAACTATGAAAGGTTTTTGCAATTATGGACACAAGGTTCAAACTGTGTCCTTGATGCAGGATAATTAAAGCTTCCGCTAAAAAGCATTTTACTTTAGTTTGGTCCGGACTGAAATATGTCAACGATCTGATGGATTCACATAAAATGTAGCTCCCTTGTTTATCAATCGCAAAAATCCCTACTTGTGACCAATAAAGATGCAACACTAACAGGTGTATCTAATTGGCTACAAACAAGATTTTATATTTCTAAATGTTTAAGTGAAAAGAGAAAAGTTGAAATGTACATTCTGTATTCTAATGCTTTAGTAAAATTCTTTATTTTTCTGGAACCTTTGTGCCAATAAAGCCACATTGTGAACCTTGTACTTTGTGCCAACTAGGAACTGTTAGCATGCTAACATGCTACACTCCTCGTACCTGCTCAACATCAAGTTGCCATTAGTCTTGATGTATAATGTCAAAATAAAAAAAAGGTACTATCATGAATGAACTGTTATCGCATCAACACAAACAAGGTTTCTTTCAGGAGCCCGACGTGCCTTAATGACCAAGTGTGTATGAACTGTGTAATCAACTTTGGATTTATCGGTTTTCATGTTACATTTACAAAAGAGATCTTGATCTCAGCGAGACTTACGGAATAAACAAAGCTCAACGCAGTGAAGCCACATGAAGGGACCGCCGCCGGCTATTGTGTCTCTTCACTGACGACTACAATGGAAATAAGGGTTTCAAAACGTTCTTCTGCCATCTACTGGGGTGAAAGACGTGTTTTGTGCCCCCCAAAATTAGTTCCTCTCCCACTGCTCGAAATGAATAGAGCTTCCGGGTAGGAAAATCATTTCGGCGGCTTAACAGATGGTTCTGGAGGAAAATAAAATAAAAGAATGCACCAAAAACTACAATTACCTCCATTTGGTTGCACGACTTCGCCAGGCCAGTCCTGGATTGTACTTCCACGCCGGCCCGAAACGTCATCACTTCATTAGCACTGGAACACAGTATTCTATTTACTGCTGCTTTATAAGTGAAAAAATACACGGAAACGTCTTACGAAGATTTAATGTACATTTATTCTTAACACGTGGAACATATAGTATAAAGATTTCATACTGAATAAATGATATTCATTAAGCCAAAAGGAAAAAAGGAATTTACATCAAGTTTTTAGCTACATCATCTGAAATACAAATATGCAGAATCCGCATCACTGAGAAAAAAAAAAACAAAAAAAACAAAATAAAAATGGGTTTCTTCATCAAGGTCTAGTTTGTCATTTATGAAGGAGCTCACCGCAGACATGATCTTTGTTATATTCTCTACACCCGGACTGGAGACAAACTGGAACTTGAAGTTGTGTTTGTTGGTGGTGGGGAGAGGGGGAGGGGGGGGGGTGGCGTTGGACAGCAGCTGAACGAGCAGGGTGAGGCGCCTAGGTAACGGGCGACGGGAAGGCGTCAAGTAATCACATGGCCTACTTGATGCCGAGAGGGGGGCAGGTAGGGGGGACGGGAGGGGGGAGGGGGGGGCGGGGTCTTGTAATCGTCAAAGATTAAAAATAGTGAAGAGCAACAGAAGTTGATAGAGAGAGAGAGAGAGAAAGTGTAATGTACAACATCATATATACACTGCAGCTTGGACTGCATCTAGAGTTGAGGACCAGTCCTAAAGAGGTGACTTTTTAATATAAGGGTCAAGTCATACAATCAAGGGACAAAGAGAAGAGGTCGGGGTGTTGTAGGTTCACCATACTTTGGGGGGAAAGCCGTTTTCTCTCTCGACATGAACTAAAACTGTTTTTAAAAACTACAGTTTGCTGCCAAGCCAGCGTATCTCAGTGTGAAACAGTATTATTACAGTATGTTTACAGTTTAAGGTGTACAGTACAGAAAAAAAGTCCTACAATCTACTGCACAGGCCTCCCTTGACAATGGTCCGTTCACAGCCAATAGTGTGGTTCAATGTGGAGGGGCCGAGTATATAGCATCCAAAGTTACAGCAACTATACCACACCACAGTCCGGGAGTCTATGTAGCCTCCAAACATGAACCACAATATCGTTTAGTCCGTGCCCTCTTCCCCCCCTGCCGACCCCGACACCCCCCCTCCCCCCGGAGGGGGAGAGCGAGCACATGTATCCCCCAAACTCACTGTAAACGAGACAGCAACTTTGGTTACAGTTGTTTCTTCTTTTTCCTTTTTTTTTTTTTTTCCCCCTGGAGATTTTTTTCTTTTCATTAAAAAACAAGTCGTTTTTCCCCCCGCAGGGCAGCGCGCTCTGTCCTATGCCTGGGTCCCGATCTGCTCTTCCGCGTCAGTGTCTTTCCATCCCGGACGTTTAAAAATCCACAGCTACTTCATGATATTCCTTCCTTTAGTGAGAAGCAGGGGTAGAAAGACAGTGGAATCCGAGGTGATTTTGCATAAATAAAACAAAAATAAAACAAAAAAAAAAATTAAAAAAAGGACAAGTCAGTATTTGCTCTTTTCACTCACACGCGACAGACACACGCACGCACACAAAGAAAAGGGCTGAGGGGGGGAGGGAACGGAAAGAGGCGGAGCTGAAACCTCCCCACGGCTGTCATGACTGGCCAATCAGAAACAGAACGTCACAGATCACCTGGGACACCAGGGAGTTCATAAGTGGGGACACCGAGATGTCCAGTAGCCGCGACTCGTACAACGTGAACTCGGAGTGGTTCTCCTCCACCTTGGCCAGGGCGTGCAGGGCGCGGGCCGCCCGCCGCATCATGTCCACGCTGGTGGGCTCGAACTGAGGTCCGCCCTGCATCTGCAGCAGGGAGCTCTGGCTTTGCTGGTACTGCGTGGCCGCTAGGCTGTCCTCCAGGAATCCCAGCAGGTTACCCACGCTGCCCTTCTGCACGGCGATGGCCCGCGCCGCCAGGCCGTCGCCCTGGGCCAAGTTGGCCAGCAGGACCACGGCCATTTCCCGGCAGACGGCCACCTTGCGCTCGCCGACCAGGCGCACCAGCGAGCCGTACAGCTTCTCCAGGCGGCTGAACGGCGGCGTCGCCAGCATGAGGTCCACGTTGTTGTCCTGGATGCTGAGCTTGCTGAGGGTCTCGAGGACCAGTCTCTGGGGGGAAAGCGAGCCGTGGGGCCCCAGCGTGGGGAAGGGGTCCAGCGCCTCCGCCGAGGGGCAGACCGCCCAGTGCAGCAGGCCGTCCAGCAGCGGCAGGCATATGCTCTCCGGGTAGATGGAAAGGTCCAGCTGGCCTGAGATGTTCGCCAGGGTGACGAGGCAGTTTTCCCTCAGCACCTCGAGGCAGTCCCACCACCACTCGTCCCTCTCGCAGCTGACGCCCTCGTCCTCATCCTCCTCCTTCTCGTAGGTGACGGGCGCCTGTTTGCGCTCGGGGTGCCTGTGGTGGAGCAGCACCAGGCGGCCCAGCAGCAGCAGCAGGCCCGGGTGTTTCGACATCTCCAGGTCGTTGCCCGGCACGAACGAGAGGCTGCGCACGATGTTGGAGACGCAGACGCAGCGCCGCGCGAGCGAGTCCTGCCAGTCCGACAGGGTGCTGAGTGGCGTCTCGTCCTTGCTGTGCGGCTCGTCCTCCAGGATCTTGACGTTGCGTCGGCTCTGCAGGTCGGGGTTGATGCTGAACAGGTACTTGCCGTTCTCCTTCTGCTCCTCGGCGCCGCCGCGGACCACTTCCTCCGTGACCGAGCCCGGGCGGGCCGACAGCACGTCGTCGATGGTGGCGGTGACCGGCGCGCCGATGGGCAGGGGAGGAGGCGCGGCTTTCTCCGCTGTGGACCTCCGGGGGTCAGAAGACTCGGACGGCTGCCCGCGAGGATCGTTCGCCCCGGCGGACTTGGACTTCTCTGCGTTTTCCGTCGCGGCCTCGTGCGCCTGGAACTTCTTGCGGCCCTCGGCCGCCGTCGGCTTGCGCTTCCGCTGCTTGAGGAGGTCCTTCCGGCTCTCAAAGTGTGTCTGAATGTGTTCGGTGGTGTCGCCGCCGCCGATGCTCCAGTGTGTCAGGCCGCTGTCGAAGCTCTGCCGCTGCCCCAGCTTGGACGAGAGGTTCACCAGGAAGGGGTTCTTCTTCCGCACCACTTTGATGGGCAGCTTGTCGAACTTGCTGGCCTGCCGGGGCTTCTCCGAGCTGAGGTTGGGGTCCTGGGAGGAGCCGGAGGTAGAGGTGGTGGCTTCCTTGGCAGAAGACTCCTCCTTCTCCCCGTCCTCGTCCTCTGACGCGGTGCGTTTGTGAGAGCTATCCTCCTCCTGTTTCACCTGGACCAGCGAGGGGGTGTCGGGACCGGCCTTGGTTTCCTCCGGCTCCTCGTCCTCCTCGTCCTCTTCGTCCATGTCCATGTCCTCGCCCTCGGGCATCGGAGGTTCGTCGTCGGGGTCCTCGGCCGCGTCGGGGTCTATGAGGGTGCGCTGGCCGGGGTCTCCCACTTCGTACTCCTTTAGGATGCCGAAGATCTCGATGAGGCAGCGCCTGAAGTACTCCACCACCAGCTCCAGGAAACCAGGCAGCTGAGAAACCAACGGAGGAAGTCAATCGAAAAACAATCCAGGAAACAACGTGACAGCAAATCTTACACTTGACGCTTGTACGTTGGCGCTTACCTGGCACAGGTTAAAAGTAGTAATGCTATTGTCATCATACAGCAAGATGTTGATGGTGTCCAAGGCCCAGGTGCTCTCGGCGAGCAGGCCCGACTTTAGCGACATCATCACTCTCCAGGCCTCGGGAGTGCCTGTAAAAGAAAACAAAATCCCGAATGAATACAAGCCGTGTTGATCATGATCAGGTATTTCAGCTGCGGGCGATCTGTGCCATCAGGATTAGCATTTATCTCTCCTAACTTGCCCAATTTGAAATAAGCAGCTTTCATCTGCTCTAACGATCCAAAATAAGCTTTCCCACTGCTTCACATGGATATTAAATCAAGGTCAGGCTCGCAGGCGGTCATTCGGATATCCGGGACCGATCACTACAATTACTTTAAAGAAATGGTCAAACGTGATCAGACGCCGTCTTCTCAATAAGCGCTTTTCGTTTTTTTTCCACTTGTATTTCGACAACCGTGGTCAGTTCAGAGTAACGGTTCCGTACCGATGTCTTTCATGGTGAGCCGTCTGCGAGGCTTCAGGTGGGGTGGGGACGCCTCCACCGAGCCGGGAGGGAAGGCCACATCTCGCCTGATCATGGGCTGCTGCACCGGGGCCTGGCCGATGTGGGAGGCGGGCACCGGGGGCCCGGCTTTCTGCACCTTGATGCCCGGGTGCATGTAGGGGGACTTGCTGGGCGACGTCCTGCTCTCCATGGGCCGGGGCATCGGCGTCGGGCTCGACACCTGAGGAATGTGGTTCTGCGAAGTCTGGTAGGTGGACGGCAGGGGTCTGGTCATGGGGGGCCCGGAACCGCCGGGGCCAAACGGGGGCTGGCGCTGGTTGACGTGGCCGGGCCACTGACCCTCGT
The DNA here is from genome assembly GCA_021346845.1 of Apeltes quadracus. Taxonomy (NCBI): domain Eukaryota; kingdom Metazoa; phylum Chordata; class Actinopteri; order Perciformes; family Gasterosteidae; genus Apeltes; species Apeltes quadracus. The sequence goes on from CM037926.1 coordinate 11,985,998, forward strand.
GATTCATGCGTTGGTCCGACGGCATCATCTCCTCCGAGCGGGTCATGCCGTGGTAGCCGGGCCCCTGACCCGGTACGGGAGGTCCCGGTCTGTTCGGATAGTTAGGGTAGCCCATGTCATTGCGACCCTGCCACATGGGGCCGTGGGGGCCGTCGGGACCCGAAGGCATGGGGCTCGACATCATTTGGGGAGGCATCGGAGACTGGGAGTTAGGCCCTGCCGACGGCGGTACCCTGTCCCGGCCAAAGGGGAAGGGGAACTGGTTCTGTGGGCCCGGTGGTCTGCGGTCCCCTCCAGGATATGCGTTATACTGGTTGTACATGTCCTGTTGGCCCTGGGGTCCCGAGGGCTGGGGCCCAGACTGTTGCTGACCACTGTAGGGGACATTGTACATTTCTCCCTCGTGGCGCTTGGCAGGAGGACCATACCCTCCGTCCACGGGACGCTTGTAGTTCTGTCAGAAGACAAGATTCACATCGTACTTAAATTCAGCATCCAATTACAACACAGTAAAAAGAGGGGCACAGAATGAAGCTCCACTGAGAGCACTGCAAACGCTGAACAAAATGTTCTTACCGGTTGCTGCTGTGGATACATTCCTGGCTGCGGATTAGGGTATGGGCCACCAGGGGGAGCTCCTTGGCCAGGGTACTGATTGCTGAAAGATTCATGCCTGAAAACAATAACAAAAGTTCACACCATTACGAATCCACGTTGCTTTTCCGCGGTAAATCCCACGCTCGCAATTTCAAAGTCATTCAACGACGGCGACGATTCAATGACGGCGGCAGCACGTCTCTCCTTCCGGGACGGCCACTGACCGTTGCTGCGGCGGCGGGCGGCTGGGCGAGTACATCCCCGTCTCGGCCCCGGAAGGCATCATGTTGGGCTGAGGAGCTCCTGGTCCCATGCTGCCGTCAGGACCCATGCCGGGCTCCGGTCTGTGAGACACAGCGAACAATTGGACATTGAAATATACATACATTTGCTGTCCTTGCTCTGAAGTGGTGGAACGAGCTCTCTGATGACATCAGGACCGCAGGGAGCCTTTACGTCTTCCGCCGCAAGCTAAAACTTATGATGGCTCTTATCTATAGCAAGCTGTAGCAACCGGCGTATTTGATGAAAACGCACTCTGTTGTTTCTCGTCCGTCTGAGTTTGTATCCTTATGGTTGACGTGTATTGCCTGGTCCCAATGCGGTTGAGCTCTTTGTAACGCGTTTACATGTTTTACACACACATACACACTGGGAGCAGGATGCACTTTGTTTACCTCCGGTCGTATCCGTACGGGTACTGTTGCCTCTGGCCCATCTGCATGTTGCCCATAGGGCCCGGTGGCCCTCGGTTATACTGTTCTCCCATCCCGCTGTTGGGACCCGGCTGCATGAACTGCTCTCCAGCTTAAGAAGAAAGAGGCTCATTAGTTTTAGCAGCCGACGGGACTCGCGCGGGCATCTGGTTCTCTGGTGGGTGCCGTCGCTCACCCTTCCTCATGCCGCCGAAGGGGTCCTTGTTGGACTCGTAGGGGCCCATTCGAGCGATCATCTCCGGGCCCCCCATGCCGGGCTGGTAGCCCTGCGAGTTGGGAGTCATGGCGTTCCTTCTGGAAAACGCCGGGTCTACGCCATCCGCGAACGGGTCCTGCAGGTTGACGCTACTCCTACTGGGGGGAAAGAGGCGCATTTTTCAGATATGGATTTCTCTTTTGGGCTTAATGCACCCGTTTCAAAATAAAAATACAAGTTTAAGAAACGTTACCATGAGTCTATAAACATCCAAATCCTTTCTTTTTGCTGCAGTTTTCCAAACCCCCAAATGCATCAAATCGTACATTGTTCCCACTACAGGCAAGTTGGTTACCCAACATTACATAACTTTCTCCCGACTGTTGTACTCCGTTTCCTGCTGCAATGATCCAACACCACGCCAGGGATCACCTCCACTCTGTGAATAATCCCGATAGAAGTCATGGCTTCTGACTCGTACCTGGCGCCGGGCATTGGGGGCATTTGCGTGTGTGGGGTGGAGGCTGGGGTCGGGGGCTTCAGGTCTCCACTTTCTGCCATGGAACTACTGGTGGACTGGGGCGTCTGCGGCCCTTGCAGGGATCCAGAACCAGCTGCAAGACAACGATACACACACAGAAGCGCTTGTAAATGACAAAAGTCCTCTGGGTAGAATGGAATAAAATCGGGAGGTGATAGCGGATAGATGGTGCGGATATCCATTGTGGATATGGGCACAAGGAACACAGCTGCTTTCGGCAAACCTAAAATCCCATGAAGAAATTTCAAACTGCTGCACAGAGGAAAACCGACTGGCTTTTGGGGGCACGCGCAGGAAATACAATTTATTTTTGTCCAGCTCACGGCAGCACACTCGCGCCCTTGCGCATCGCCGCTTCCGTCACCCTCCTCCTCCCCCTCAACCCACCAGGCTCTCAGAGTCTCCTGGAAACAATAATGTGAACCTTGCCTCTGACAGATTACTCCCTGACCCACGGCGACAGCAGACGGCAAGTAGTGTAAGCGTGCACGAGAGCGAGCGATTGTTGGTCCGTGCCAGGTGGAGGTAGCTGGAGTTATGGATGAACACTGGACTTCTCACTATTAGCCCGCGTCTGATGACTCACACGGTCCCATTCATTAAAGTGACACACACACAAACACACACATCAGGGTCACTGACAGGTCACATTTATTCACATTTTCTTACATCACCCTCTTTAGTTCCCTCTCTCCCTCCCTCTCTCACACCAACAGGCTCCCCTTCCCCCTCCTCCCTTTGGGCAGGGATTTCCCTTTACAAAAGATGAAGAGAGGAAAGGGGAGGGGAGGATCTGATGAGGAAGGAAAAATAGCATGGTAGAAACAGAGTCAGCGAGAGAGAGAGAGAGAGAGAGAGAGAGAGAGATGCATGACTTTTACACTCACACACACACACACACCCCCCATTCATCTTTTCAGGCTCAGTACTAATCTCCAGGGAGCGCTGCCTCGCCTCCGATGCCCTGAGCCGGGCAGCAGGCTGCAGTGAGGATGCGCCGATGACGATGAGGACCATCGCCAACGGCCCCCGGCGTGGCGCTAACTGCAGGTCGGACGCCGGCTTGAGAGGCGCCCTGGCGTCTCCTGTAGCGACACCCCGGCACACGCCCGGGGGGCACGGCGTCCCATAGCGCCGCCGTGTCTCGGGCCACACTGGAGCGCCGCGTGGTTCGCTGTGGTGGTTGGACTGCCTCCAAATCCAACAGCTTCCAGGCGACACATTGTCACGTTAACCACCACCTTCCCCCCCCCCCGCCGCGCCCCCCCGCTCACCCTCTCAACCTCTGACGCCGGCCCATTCAGAGTTCATTGAAAGATTTGGCATTCTGGTGGAAACACTGTACGCCCCCCAAAAAACAAAGACGACTGCTTGAGACTGAAAGGACAAGTCCTTCGCCGTGTCCTGTGCAAATGCCATGGAAATGCAAATCTCCCCCAGGAGGGTGCGTTTGTGTAACTGTCCAGAGGACGCGGACGCACTTCTGTGACTTGTAGCTAAAGCGCGTACGCCAGAATGCCATCGATTTGTGGAGGACGGTGCAGAATATGACAGACGGGGGCCTGAAGTCGCCTCTTAACCCGGTTAATAGGACACAATAAAACACACCGGCCTACGGGGCAGATGACGCGGGGGCAAACAGAGCAATGAGGAGGTGATGAATTGCAGGGAATCCACACTGCACCCACGGGAGAAGGGGGAACCCAGATGGGGGGGGGGGGGTGGGGGCGGCGGCGGGCTCACCTGGGCTGGGAGGCTGGATCTTCGGCTGGTTCTTTTTGGTGTCCGTGTTGAAGAAGTCGGCGGGCGGGTCCTCGCCGCGCTCGATCTTGCACTCGAAGGCGTACAGACACTGGATGTACTGCTTCTTCAGCGAACTGGCCGCGCTGCTCGACGTGCCCACGTTCAGGTTGGTGGCCAGCTCCCTCCACTTCTTGTTCTTGTTCACCTGGTGGGCGAGACGAGGAAGACGGGGCTCAGAAAACACCACGCAACCACCACCACGTTGAAAACGCAGACGAAGACCCCCACCCGGCGTACCTGGGTCAGGCCGCCGATCTCCTTGACGGACACGTAGAGCCGGAAGAGATCGAGGGGCTTGCGTCCGACGGCCGGCAGGTTGTTCATGCCCATGGCCTTCTCCTCGGCGAAGGCCAGGAACCGATCCACCCACATCTTCCGCTCCGGCTCCGGGCCGAGCTCGTACAGGCGGGTGATCTTCTCGTTAGTGATGGTGGAGGAGCTCGACTTCTACGGGGCGGATGACGCGGAGGATGTCGTGAGATTGCGACGAGAAGAGAAAAAAAAGGGTCACCGCGTCGCCTCGGAACACTTACCTTTTTTGAATCGGGCTTGGGAGTCCCCTCCATTTTGTTGTTTATCTTCTGGGTCGGGTTCATTTTTTCCACGCCAAACTCCGAACTGGGAGCCATTCCTAATGAGACGAGGGGCAGAAAAGATGTCATCGCGTGCCGTGGGCACAGTGCACCACTTATCGGGGGGGCTCAGCGTGGCCTCTACTCACCGGGAGTGTTGTTGGCTATGTTCGCTCCCATTGGGTAAGGCCCAGGCGCTCCCTGGTTCATCATACCATGCATGCTGTTCATGCCAGGGCCGTATGGAGAGCCCGTTCCCATCATCCCCTGAGCCATGTTGGGGTAGCCGGGAGGCCTGGAGGGGAGAACGCGCGTTTAGAAAGGAATACTTGGGGGACGGCGGAGGGAAGAGACACAACTCTCTGTGATGCTGCAACACTTCTAATACACCTTCCCCATCTCGTGTTTGGCTTATTCCGTCGGAAACATTTCCGACGTCACATGACACCAGCGACTGCCGAGCCCACGGGTGTCTCTCTCTGAAGGGCTGAGCTGGCGTCTTTCGCAGGGGGGAAAGATATGATTCACCGGTCCCAGAGAACGCGTTCTCGCTCCATCCACTTTCTCAGATTCTCTCAGAGATCGGCGCTTGGACGACCGCCACCGACTCTGCGGCGCGCGGCAGACCGGCTTGCACGTGGGAAGAGGACAATCGTTTTTTTTCTTTCTTTTCTTCGTCACACAAAATCGGCATATACAAGAAGGGTTGGAAGAGTCTTTGTGCGACGCGTCATTCCATCCTTTGAACATGGAGCTGCTGCTCCCTCCCCCCCCTCCCCCCGACGCCGAAACACCCACCTGTTGTGTACGGAGTTGGTGGGCCCGTGGTGCATGGAGGGGCCGCCGCCCTCCTTCCTGTTCATGGCCGGAGGGGGACACATGCCGGACGCCACCTGGGGAGGCATGCCGGCCATGTTTGCGGGCATGGCGGGGCCGAAGGGACGAGGGCCCATTTGCGCCGGGCCTATTCTGCCGGGCGGGATCCCCCCGTACGGAGCCCCGCTGGCCTGACCTGCGATGGGGTTCATGGAGCCGGCCGGACCGGTGGGGTAGTTGGCGTTGGGCATCCCGGTGTAAGGGGGCTGCCTGGGGTAACCTGCGAGGAGCACAAACAGACAGGAGTGTGGATCTTTAGCCTGGTTCTCAGAACTGCGTGAGGACGTGCTCGTCACGCTGTGACGGGATTAAGAGTTTCAGCGGGCCGGCTCCAAATCGAGCTCTGCGCTGCCTGTTCTGACAGGCTGCAGCTCGATGAAGGGGTTTTTTTCTGGGGCTCGCCGATCGCTGCTCTGACTCACAGGAAGAAATAAAACCGTCTGAGACTTCAAAGTGGAGTGATAAGAGTTTCAAAAACTATATGAAGTGACAGGAGTCTCTTTTTCTGTCTGGGCTAATGACAAAACTGTGAGAGCTGTAAACGCATTCAGAATATTTTTTAGAGAAAAAAAAAATGTGGATATTAATTGAAGGCCTGTTAAGGCTACACCCCGAGGCCTCACCTTGCGGACCGTACTGCCCGCCCTGAGGCCCGTAGTTCCCCATGGAGTTGTTCAGGGGATATGGTCCCATCCCAGCATGCATCTGGCCTCCCGAAGACTGGCGTGGAGATAAGGCGGAGCCAGGTTGACCAGGGGACCCGTAGGGAGCCATCTGAGGGTTACGCATGTACACTGGGGACGAGAGCGAGAGAGCGTCGTCAAATACACGAATCAGCACTTTTCGTGTGGACTTTCAAAAGAGCCACCGGAAGACGTAAATGATTTGTCGCGCGGTTCTTTCGGCCCCCGTCACTTGACATGACAGCGATGAAAGAGGAGGCGAGGAAAAACTACAAAATCTCAAAATCTTTTAAGTGTAGCATAATGTCACATCAATGCGCTCAACAGCTGGAGCACCATCATTGACCGGGGGGCGGGGGCGATTGATTAGTTTCACTGAGGCTTCCCCAGTTAGCCCGGGGTAGAAAGATACGAGGCAAAAAGGGCCGTGTCATCAAATCAATCTGCAGGTCGTCGGTAAACATACTTGCTATGAGGAGGCAAAGAGACTCCGCAAATTACGAGTAAACGTCTAAACTGTTGCCAAAGAGCTCCTCAACACCAACAGCGGTTTCCTGTGTCCCGTTTCCCCGGCGGCACACAATGCATTCTGGTACATCCAGAGAATTTGCTGGTCAATATATATTTACCACGAGCGGATCGTGCCCTTTTAAGAAAACACAAAAAAAGCTTCTAAATGTTCACTTAAAAGCCACATAGAAATGTGTGTCAAACACTCACCCCTCTCCTGGCCCATGGCGGACTGGTTCATAGAAGAGTGCATGATGGCGTCGGACTGGACGCTGGGCGGCCGCGGAGGCATCTGATTGCCTGGAGGACACAAGCGACACGGGGGGCTTGAGAAACCGTCACACAATCGGCCTTTGCCTTAGACTCCGCCACTTTGGCCGTCAAAAAGGCCGGTTAAACCATAAAAATACAATAAAAACAACACTCTTGACAGCGGCCTATTGGCTGCCTGTTAAATGGCTCTCCACCACCAGTTGTTGGTGGCATCGCAACTTGTGTTTCGGTGCCGTCTGGATGGTTTACTAGCATCATGTTGGGAGAAAATGTTCCCATCTGGCGATTCCCTTCATGAATAACAAATGTCATTCGATGTATTTGTGAGTGAGCATGTGTGGAATTAGATCCCTAAATCTGTTGACTGTTGCCTCACCAGATGTTTCACAGCATCCAACTCTTGATGTGAAAATGTTTTTAATGTTTTCCTGGTTAGCAGAGTTTATGCTTTTGCTTTTAGTAACATTTAGTCATTTTATACAAGAACTCAAAAAGGTTCAGTTTTAGTGGGAATCCAGCTTACTTTTGGTCAAAAAACTTTCACTCATGACTTTAGTCACGTGTCTTTTTTTCAGTCATCAGTATGTATTGAACAAAACCAACACTTTACTTCTGTGGTTTTAGTCCAACTGATTCCACATAAGGCCTCATCTCGTCATTATCCGATGCAGCCTTATTCTCCGGGTATGCTCCCGATGTGCTTGCAATGTTTTCTTCTGTATTTAGTCCGTACCTGGCACAGCAGCGGGGGACAGGGGCCCGGTGCGGGAGGGGGTGACGCTGGCGGGGGAGCCCACGGGCGACGGCGAGGGCCCACGGATGCCCGGCAAGTGGGGCGAAGTGTGCGGCGAGAAGGGCGACTGGGCCGGGTTGCTCTGCTCCCCCTGACTGCTGGAGACGCCCGAGGTGCTGACGCCGGGGCTCAGGGCGCCCTCCGTCCCGGTGGGCAGGTCGTCGATGGAGCCGGACAGATCCTGGGGGCAAGGAGGAGCCGCAGAGGGGTCAGTGAAAAGCTTTCGACACCGTTTCATTTCGTCGTCACCCCGTCGGCAACACTCTCAAACATCTCCCGCTTTGAGAAAACTGGGAACACGATGGAGAAAATAAATAAAAAACAACAACACGATGCAGCGTATCAGGGGGAGTGTGTGTCAGTAGGGATGCAACGGGAGCTCAGCTTGGCTCGCACTCAAAAATCTAAAAGAAGAAAATTGACACGTTGGGCGGAATGTAAATCATAATCAGTTGTTTTCATGCACCACTTGAACGTCACGAGCGAAGTGAGTTGAAATCCAAATGAGGTGTTACAGCCATCTTCTCCTTCACCTGGCTGCATCTTTTTTATCTCTTACACAAGAGTGCCGGCACCAACGTGGCACAAACACACAGCAACCCCCCCCCCCCACCTCACCCCTACTTAAAAAAAAAAAAATACTCTACATCACTGCCATAATGCTGTTAATGATCCATCTTGGCAAGCGAAACAGTGTTTGAAAAGGGGGGAAAGAAAGTGACCGAGCTGAATAGAAATAAATAAAAAAAATGACTTTGAAGCAAGTCGTCTCGGGAGGCAGTTGAAATAATTGGTGCCGGGCACCGACTCCGCTGCCATGTGGTGTTGTTATTGAGCCGCGCTGGCTGTGACACAAAGACAGGCAGGCGGGGAGAGGAGGCAGGGAGGCAGCCGGCGGCCATCGGGTTTGTGGGAAAGGTTAATGTTTACACAGCGGCCGCTCACGTGGAGCCCATGTGCTCCCTCAGAAATGCAAGCTCATCTGCCAGTCACACCGGAGGAGGGAGCAGAGAAGAGAAAAAAAAATGGGAGGGTGGAGGAGAAAAAAAAAAAAAAACACACTCGCTCATTGGACGGTGGCCAACTATTCCCATAGAAATCTCACACTCGCAGGCTGGCTGCAGCCCCGAAGCCGGCGGTTTTGCACTTGAAACGGCGCCCGTTGCTATTTTTGGGAATGACCTGATGGAGGAACCCCGGAGGGAGTGACACGAGGAGAACGCCGATTCAGAATCCCCCGGCCGCCGGCCGCCCCCCGCCCCTTCTCCTCCTCATCTCTCCCGCTCTTTCTCGGTGACAAACTAAGGCCCTTCTGACCTGCGTGGGGAAACTCAGCACGAGGGAGCGAGTCCCACCGCTCTGGGGCAGAGAGGAGCGATCAAACAGCGCGACATTCCTTGCTTAAACAACCGTGGCGGGATCCCCCCCCCCCCCCCCCCCCCCACTCCCATTACCCAGCATCGTCACATGACCCTACACCAACCCCTCCCCCCAAACCCTCCATATCCCAACCAGCACCACCCCACATGTTCAGACATCACGAGACTGGTCATCAGACGCGGGGATCAGCGTGAAGGACCAGGACAAGCGGCTACAACGACCACATCGTTGCTTCAGCGTCCCACAGCAACGCCCCCGTCGCCCGCCGCCACGGGCACGCCTCACTCGCAACGCAATGAGGCACGAGGACAAGTATCAGCGAGGCCTTTAGAGCGAGCCAGAAGTTAATAAACGCAGTGACCGGCAGTCCGGTGTGAGCCTAAAACCACTGGTCCGAGGTGCTTTCGTACCGCGTCCAGGAGGTCAACACGCGGGGCGTCCCGTGTTTGATTGACATCAGGGTCGGAGCGAGCACGCGGAGTACAGCGACTCAAAACGAACCCAAGGTGAAGGGACCCGTGCGCACAGCAGCACAGCGCCGAGTCACCGGGCAGGTGAATTCGCCAGCAATCTGTCAGCGCTCGAGACAAAGAAAAGGATGGGATTTTGCCCCGCCGTCAAGTATCCCAAAAAGTGCCACAAGCTGGCATTTACACTTTCCTCAAATGTCATTCTCTGCATTCGCTCTGGGACGACGTCCTTTTTATCGCGTTTTACTCACCTAAAGTACTTAAAAGTATTCAATGAGGGATTTGAAAGCCTCATGAATTCAGAATCAAATCGACAGAACCTTTATGTGTCTGCTCATATACAGAAAACTGGTATTACGTTGTTAGTTTCAGATAAAGATAATTTACCACAAGTATTACAAAATATAAATACATGTTTTTTTTCCCAGGCATTATAAGTGTAGCTAGTTGTCCAATTCCAAGTTAAACCAACAATAACAAAAAAATATTCCTGAAAGGTGTTCCTTGAGACTAAATCTCATACAAAAGTTGAATGTATAAACTACAAAACACAAACAAATCCAATGCAAATCTACAGAAACATTCACACACAGACATCGGCCACGCGGCTCACAGAGTGAGCTCTTCACCATTCTGTTAATATCTGACAGCTCCAGTCACTCAGGCTGCACAGGCAGAAAGCGCGCGCACACACACACACACACACACACACACACACACACACACAAACACACAAAGCTTCCACCTACTCCCACTCTGCAGTCATTGATTTTTCTCTGCTCAATACTGCACAGCACCAGCCTGTTCTGCTGACTGCACAAGCCGGGCGGCGAGGGGAGGAGAGCGGGAGAGGGAGGGAGGGAGGGAGGGAGGCGGTTGGTGATACTGATGCTGTGTGGCTCGGCTATTCAACACGCTCATTATCAGGAGGCAGGTGATGAAGGGGACACGGATCAGGCGCGAGGAGGAGCTGAGCGACGGCGGGTTGGCCCCCCGGAGTTGGAGCGCGATGCTTCGGGAGCTCGCGGTGAAGACGGCCGCGGCATCACCCAAAGCCAATTACAGTGGATAGCCTGGGCGTACGGGGGAGGGTGGGGAGGTACACCATTTCTCTACGCGCAGGAAAAGGGGTTGCGATGCGCAGGCTGGGTTGTGGGGAGAAGGAGAGGGACGCAGCTCTTTCTGTGGAGCTTCAAGCTCCTCTCTGTGGCAGCCATTTTGTGCTTTTCCCAGCACTGCCTAACATGGAACTTCAGAGCCGAGGACCACACGGCCGTGTTCACGATGTTGGAGGGTGGAAGGGAGGCAAAAAACAAATAGAAAAATCGCAGTGTGGGAAATTCAATAGTAAAAAAAAATTAAAATAAAAAAAAACGCACATCTTCCATTGCAATGCAAAGAAGTCTTCCCCATTTCCATTCTCCCCACTTCTCCTCGCAGTGTGCCCTGGCTGTCTCAGAGTCATCTCCTAATGTATTCCATTTGCAGATTACTTCACTGAATCAATCAAGCCCAACCAGGGGCCATTAGTCTGCCAAGCCGGCCGATTTCTCCTTTTTTTTGTAGGTTATGAGAAACAGAAAGTGGAAGAAGAGAGGTTGCTTAGCAGCCCTGAGATAATGAAACGGATCTGGAATGTGTGACTCTGGACACAGTCGTGTAACTAGATCTGGTGCTGCTGGTGGTGGTAAGGAGGGAGAGGATGTGTGTGTGTGTGTGTGTGTGTGTGTGTGGAGTTCATCCCCAGTCACACACTCTCCCTGACCCACTCTCCTGTCATTCTCAGGCCTGCAGATGCTAAACACAATAAACAGGAGAAAAAAAGAAAAAGCCCACTCAGTGCTGACTGGCTTGCTCACATATCCTCTGTGGCGAGGTGGGTAGGAAAAGGAGGGGGGAGGGAGGCGGAGGGCGGGGGGGACTCTGAAGGGAAAGAAATGGCTGCATCTCGAGTGCTGCCATGGTTACCGTGATCCACGTGGTTGACACATTAGAGCAGACACAGTCCCTCCCCCCTGTTGCTGCCATGCCTCCGTCCATCTTTCCGTCTCCCTCCCTCCCTCCCTCCCTTCCTCTCTTGCTCTCGCTTTCTCGGCGGCCTCCCTGCGTGCCTGGCAGGGTCACGGTGCAGTCAGCTACTACAAAAGAAGCAGCCCGTCATTGTTACAGGAAACGCAGACACACCAAAGCCCTCAGCGCCCCCCCCCCCCTCCCTCCCTCCCGCGTGCTTCTGCTCCACCACCACTTTAATTACACACTCAGCCTGCAGGCCTTATGCACTGAGGAGAACGGACACACACACACACACACACACACACTCCGGCTAACAGAGTGGACGAACAGAAACCAGAAGCGTCTTTTGACTTCCTCGCCGTCTTGTCCCAGATGGATATGTTTATACACACCTTGACACCAAAAACACTCCTGCACTGCACGTTCGCCGATCACTCGGGGCGAACGCTGGCTCCCGATATCCAAACGAGGTCACGGGGAAACGCCATCGCTTGGCCTTTGAAGCCCAAGAGGTCATCCATTCTAAAGACAGTAGCCACTCGGACACAATGAAACGAAGGCTTATGCGCCGCCTCCCTGCTGCAGCGCCACGGGATGACGGGCGGACGCATCACAACGAGGAGACAGACAGGAGCGTGGCGCCTCGCACGAAGTCGCCCCACCTGCACTCAGGAGCACGAGGAGATTGCGGGCAGGCCGCTGACGGCTTGGAGGGAGGCAGCTCCGGGCCCGGCTGCGGGTTTGCAGGGCTGAGCTCAACCATAAGGGGGCACTCCCATCCCACTATGAGGGAAGAACTGGAGAAAAGGAGGAGAAGCCAGGCATGCCCCTACCTCACACAGCAGCAGCAGCAGCAGCCATTACAGGGCTTCACGTACAGCACAGGCTGAGGAGAAACTCTACGCAGAGCAACGCAATCCAGGCGATGACGAGGAGACGGCTTCAAAGACTCCTTCGGTGGATGCAATTAGCATCTCCAGTTCTGTTACCTCATTTCTCCTAAATGTGGGAGGGGGGGGGGGGACTCCTGCCTGGAGTATTAGTGCCACATGCACGACATCTACTAGCCCCCCCCCCCCCCTCTTAAGAGATCAGCATTACACTGCTACTTCATCACAAGCAGCCACGTGGGAAGGATAATAACAGACACACAAAAAAGCTGAATTAGGAAAAAAAAAAAAAAGTCTTCCGATTGGTTTGACACGGATCAATAGCGTTCTGCTTGAACGCTCCTGTGTGATACAAGCTGGCAGGCAAAAAAACAAAGAAATAATAAAGGCCAACTATGAATCTTAATCAACACGTAGGGAGTTCTTCTTTAAACGCTACACATTTGCCTAATTGAGCTTCTCTGTGGGGGGGAACAGAAAAAAAAGTGGGTGGTGTGTGTGTGCGTGTGTGTAGGGGAGGGAGTGGGGGGCTTTTGTAGAGATCACAATAGTAGCAGGGAGTCCCAGGGCAGCGCACAGATGCCCAAGTGAGGCAGGCAGGTGGCCGGCCCCGAGGTGAGGGGTGCGGGGATACGGAGGACCAGGGGGCTGCAGGAGAGCGGTGCGGGGGTGGGAGGGTGGGGGAGAGGGGGGGTTAGCGGGTGGGGAGTCTACAGGCCCCTACAGCCGGTCTACCCTGCTTTCCAGAGGCGACCCCCCCCCCTCCTCCTCCTCCTCCTCCTCCTCCTCCTCTCCCCTCACACTGTCACACTAATGACGCGTCTAGGGGGCGCTACTAAAGCAACCGACACCAGCAGCGGATTAACTGAGATTTGTGCGTTTGTGAGGCGGGGGTGAGTGTAGGGGGGGGGGGGGACTAATATAGAGGTTATTTCATAGAGTCAGAGTTAATTTCATTGTGGCTGCCGGTTTCATCCATCCGGGCTCAGCAGCTCGCTCCAGCGAGAGCGGCAGGAAGCAGAGGACAAACTGTGCTGCAGTCAGCCACAGTCTTTGTGCTGCAAAACTAGCTCAGCCCAGCAGAAATGGAGGCAGAGGGGAGGGGCATGGGAGAGTGAGCAAGCCAGTGTGTGTGTGTGCGTGTGAGAGTGGAGTGCGTTTGAGCAGAGCGAGCCAAAGGGAGAGGGGGAGAGTGTGTGTGTGTGTGTGTGTGTGTGTGTGTGCGCGCGCGTGCTTGCTTGTGCAGGCTCACGCGAGCTAAACAGGGCTCTGGGTTTTTTAGAACGCCGAGAAACAATTCACTGAAGCAAATGCAAAAGAACACACTCTGTCAGCAGATTGAATTTTCTCGAGTACATTAATTAAAAATCACACGGAGGACAGAAAACGGGTGAGACGGAGAGGGAGCAGGGGAGAGAAACAGACGAGCTCGGGGGAGGGAGGGGTGAGAGCGAGCGAGCGGCGCCCCGGCACCTGAATGAGACATGCGCACACAGGAAGCAAGGGCCCCAGAATAGCAACAGGAAACTGGCCCCGGACTCTGAATGGCGTCAGCGGCTCGCAAAACAAGGCTGCGCTGCACAGCGTTATGAAAGCTGATTTACTGAGAGGAGAGCGAACGACGAAGGGAAGAGGAGGAGGAGGAGGGTGCAGGCGATGGAAAGAGAAAAGGAGAATACAGGCGGAAAGAGGGACGAGGGGAAAGCCTGAGTGTGGAACATATATACATATATATTAAAAAAAACAGAACAAAAAAGAGAGGAATGCAGCAAAAGAAACACAGAGTGTAATACTGAGAACGGCAGGGAGGGGGGGGTTGGGCCGGGGAGGAAAGAAAGTGGGCCGGCCTTGTCAGGCTGATTGCTCCAGAGCTATGTCGCAAAAACAAGCTTAGCTGCAGCAGGAGAGCAGAGCTGGGCAGGGCTGAGCGGGGAAGGGGGATTGCAGGAGGGAACGGGGAGGGGAGGAGCGGGACTCAGAGTTGATCGGCACCGAGACTGGAAGATCCCCTGGTTCCAGATCAGGAGGCTTGGTACATAACATTAAAGGTCATTAAAGGGGGAACAGGGGGGGTGTCTGTTATTGTGATGTGGGTGGTCCCTTAGCTTTGCCAAAACTCTGGATAAGACTGGATTCATGCGAGGGCGGGGCCCTGATAAGCAGAGATATAGTGAAGCATTTAAAAAAAAAAAAAAGTGGATTGAAAAAGGTCCTGACTGGACACTCCGTTTTAAGGCGGATCGCCATCAGTGGGAATAAAGGAGACAAACTTATTCGGCCCCTCCTTAAAAGATAAAAACCACTCCACATGGAAGTCTTTCATTTACACGGCTCAGAGGAACACGACAGAGAAACAAACTTGGGCGTGAGTGTGTGTGTGTGTGTGTGTGAGAGAGAGAGAGAACAGCACGTGACCCTTTTCTCTGTCTGGAGCCCATTCAGAGACGTCAGAAACCCGCAGCATCACAACCAGTGGGCGGTTCGGAGTGGGATTAGCCTCGCCGCGGAGAAAAGGGGGTACAAAAGACCCGGGTTAAAGGATACTTTAACTCTTAAGAGACGAGGAGAGGCGGTAGGGAGGTCGGTGGCGGTGGTCCCGTGGATCTTTTTTCTCCCCCACATCCCCGCTGACATGGAGAGGAAGTGGCACTTCCACGTCGCGTGAAAGCCGGACAGGGACGGCGAAGACCCCGGGCCCACGATGGAGGAGGTGGTACGCGCCGCTAAGAGCCGTCATGCCGACGCGGGATACGATTCTCTTTTCAAAATAAAAGCACAATGGGCTGGAGGATATCAATTGAGCAGTGACACGCCGTTGTTTCCTCAAAACATGACTCACATGGCCTGAGCAGCGCTTAATGGATTAGCGAGCCTGGTCGTCAAAGGGGTACTCACTATGTGATATAATATCACTTAAACTCTTAAAACCAAACTACAGTGGCAACGTCATCGGGGTTATTTTTTAACATCCAACAAAGCCGTAGTTCAAGTCCTTTGTTCCCTTTGCTATCAGGCTACTAAACAGACGTTAGTTATTATAAGAGTTCAGCCTTTGGAGCCCGCCATGAATGCACGTGCGGACTCATAAATCACGACACACACAGAATTACAAATGCCTTGCCCTTCTTTAGATGAACAAAGTTGTCCGAATCTGAACTCGTCCCCCAGAGTAAATTCGTTCATGTGTGAAATTGGCGGAGGGCTTCTTTAATCAGCAACTATGGTTATTCATTAAACACTCAATGTCACATATCTGAGAGCCAAGCTGTACACAGAGAAACGCCCTGCAGGCTCTCCATTCATTTCCCCTCCTCAAATGACATTACTGTGGGCTAGTTATGAGTTTTAAGACTTGTACTTTCTGTTCCCGCCTGCTGATCGTTCCGTAGCCCCAGTGAGCTTCTTCTTAAGAGTTCAACTGCTAAATACTCAGCAGTTGAACTGCATTGGTGTCTCTCAAGCGCCGGGAACTGGCTCAACCTGCTCAGCCAGTTCCCGCCGTGGCCGCCTGCACCCCACCTCCACCCATTATCCACGCTCCTCTCCTCGAGCTGACTGTTGGCCTTTTTCTACCTGTGAGCCTTCCAGCGCGTCGCCGGGCCTCCCGTGCTCCTAATTCCCACCCCGGCGGCGGCCTAGCAGACGCTGGCTTTTAAGCACCTGGCTCAACGAGACCCATCTGTGCTCCGGATGAGGTCGCTGCTGCCTGCTGCTGGCTGGCTGGCTGGCTGGCTGGCTGGCTGGCGCGAGACGCTACTAGAAAAAGTAGCTGAATTCAAATCGTGTTCCTGAGGCAGATCAAAACGAAACTCGTCTCTGCAGAATCGCCGCAGGTGCTTGCGAATGGAAAACGCCGCCTCTCCGGTGCGTTAAACCTGTAGATCGGTCCAACTCGTCCGGTCGTGTTGTTTGGGAAAACGGGCTCCTTTGCAAGTTACTGAATTAAAAAGGCGGGACTGCTCAACGTAGAGGTTCCTGTGCTCACAAACAATCACTGCCACAACTGCACCCATTGTACTCATCAATCCACCAATTATTGGTCGTGACTATGTACTGTAATGTAATTTAAGGTTTAAAGCTGATACCAAAACGATTTAAAGTGCATTTTCCCCAACAAAATGGAAAAACAATAAATCCAATTGCTTTGCCTCATCAAAGCTATCTAGGATTATCATAATTTGGATTTATGTGCAATTATGAATGTATATTAACTAGACTTCAGAAATAGATTACTGAAGTGCATAGACAACCAACAATGAAAAAAAGCAGACACTTAAAGTGCTTTGAGGCCCGACGAAAGTTATCTAGTGGACCAAAATGAATAAATTAGGCAGGATTACTAGTTGAGCACCAGTACAACCTCTCTCGTTTATTCACGTCAACACAAAGCAAAACCAGAGACGAGTGTGCATTAATGGGAAGACGCCTCAGTAGCACCTTAACACAGCTCAAGTCTAAAAGTCTTTACAGGAGAAACGGGGATTCGAGTTCTTTGCGAATTCTGGGTCAGCCAAGTGGCCACACACGCGATAGCTACTTATGATTAGCGACAGTCTTAGACGCGACCATGAGCTCGACTGCTACTACCAGCGGATTAGGCTCAACGAAAGCTTTCCCGGCCACGGATCCTCATCCTAACGCGCAAAGAGCGTCGCCCGATTCCCCCGCAGACATTTTAACATTTTGTGCCGCGCAACGTCTGCTCTTCAACAACAGCCTACTAGCAGGCGCGGCCGACGCTACCGATGCACATCGCCTCGTGGCACCTGTACGAGTCCCGCTCAGCCGCTTTGACACAGGCGGTCGCCGGGGCGATTGCTTCATCTCCACCATGTCCAGATTAATCTCCCAGCCAATCACAAAGCTGCGGTAAGGGAATCCCCGACAAGTCGGAGGGAAATAAATAAAAATAGCCCGGGCCTGGCCCGCTCGGCCAATGGCTGAGCCCACAGAGAGACGTATAAATAAATAAGATAAATAAATGAGATGGGAAACACATCCTGAGGGCATCCCCCGCTGGCCTCTCATCCCTCCCTCCCTCCCAGCGCCTCCCACTCCGACCGATCGCTCACACTATTTGAAGCAGTTTGCTTGCACTCCCTCAATCCTGCACTGCCCCCCCCCCCCCTCCCCAAACCTGAATCTGCTCTCTCACTTTCATTCTCCCTCATTAATGATCTCATTTCTCACTCTCTTTCCCCGAGGCCCAGAATGAGGTTAGCTGCGAAGTCTGACCCATAAACACTGCCATGGAAACTGCAACGTGTTGTAGCGAGACACCTCTTTAACAGGGAGGATTGCGGGGGGGGGGGGCACTTCTCTCTCACCTCTATCTTAGCCAGAGGGCAATCAGACAGCAGATTTACTTCACTTCCAACAATCCATTTCCTGGCAGAAATATATATATATATATATATATATATATATATTAAGAAAAACCTGCCCTGCTTGAACACGCTTTACTCACTACACCATCGGCTTGTTGTGTGTGTGTGTGTGTGTGTGTGTGTGTGTGTGTGTGTGTGTGTGTGTGTGTGTGTGCGCGCGCGCGCGAGGGGGATGCTGAGGCAGCAGAGGGGGATGATGGCGGGGGGCCGGGCGCAAATGTAAGGCATTGCTTCGACTAATATCCGGATATTGAGTCAAAAACATGTTGATTTAGCAAAAGTGCACAGTTAAAAAAGCTGAAGAACAGACGCTGGCTCCCCGAGAAATCGGCCACGACGTTGAAGAGCAGCAAGCAGCCACAGATGCTTCTGTGCTTAAAGAAAACTGAGAGGTTTACAGCCTAGTGTGTGCTTTATGAAACACAAGGACATGAAATGTACAGGAGGCGAAAGAAGCCCCTAGTGTATAGTTTCATAGATTATCGTTATTTAAATGTTTGTTGGGTAAATAGTATAGAACGAGGTCTGAAATGGTTTAATAGTATCGTGTTGTTTTGTAAATTTGTATGAATTCATGTGTGCTTATTTTAAGACAGTGGAATGGCTGGTTTGAATCAGTAAGTTTTGTTCTCTTTTCACAAAAGGGGAAATAAATAGCAAAAACAACAGAAAGCAACAGTCAAATTGTTATTTCAAAGATTGCGTCGTACATCACGTGTGTGTGTGTGTGTGTGTGTGGAGGGTCCTTCAACATAGGCTTACACCGTAGAGTGGAATGCTGCAGGACGTTTTAGGAAGAAACAAAGCCCCCCCCCTCAAGCTTTAAGCCCACCCACTTTCAATTATAGAAAAAAAAGCCACTTGCAGATAGTACTCGATTATTAATTATCGCCTCTTCTGGCCAAATGACAACTCCATTAGCATCAGGTCAATATTAAAAACACATTAAACAAACATTAACAGGAAGGTGGTCGGTGCACCGTGAAACCCAGCGACAAAGAGCACAAGTCAGAGGTTAGCTGGAGAGACATGAGGGATGGGGGGGGCTCACCGGCAGACTGGAGGGCCGGCCCTGCATGCTGTCTTCTTGACTGCTCTTGTTGGAAGCCATTGGCTGGTTGGAAGGAGGAGCGCTGGACTGGGAGCTAAAGGAATCCTGGGAGAGTTCCTGATTACGGGGACAAGAAGTAGATAAGAAAACGTTTTTTTTTAAAGTATTAAAAACATATGGCCACAAAGCAGAAATACCACAGATCACTGAGCTGGTTGAACGCAGTGTGCCAGGGCCATAAGCGACTGCCACCATAGAACCGAAAATGCCTATGGGGGGGTGGGGTGGGGGAATAAATAAAAAATAGCTACAGCTATCCGCCTGAGCACGTCATCATTGAAAAACTAAGCGCAAAGCTTCTCTCCTGTGATCCCTCCTGCTCTCACTCACTCCACGTATTCAAAACAATTTCTGGACCGGTTATGTTACAAACAACTGCCTGCATAATCCGCTCTACTGTCTGTTACACGACAAAGGCAAATATAAACAAAAAAGCACACCGCCACGCGTTCCCGCCAGGAAGCCGCCACGGACAGTTAGTGATTTGCATCGCCGTTGTAACGGAGGCCTGTGGGGCTTCATCATTACCTGCGGAGGGGGCGGGAACCTCTGATATGGTGACTGCTGCTGCTGCTGCTGCGGTGGTGGTTGTTGCTGTTGCTGTTGTTGTTGTTGCTGTTGTTGTTGTTGTTGTGGTGGCTGCTGCTGCAGTGGGGGTGTCTGGGAGTACGGTGATGGTTGGCCCTGCTGCCCGTGACCTGGAGGTTGCTGGGCTTGAGGAGGTGGACCTCCTGGTTGTTGTTGTTGTTGTTGTTGTTGTTGTTGTGGGGGTCCTTGCTGCTGCGGGGTTTGCTGCTGCGGTGGCTGCCCCGGTCCAGGGGGTTGTTGGTAGCCAGTCTGGCCCTGAGGGCCCTGCTGACTTTGGGGACCCGGCCCCTGCTGCTGTTGAGGCTGCTGCTGCTGCTGCTGCTGCTGCTGCTGGGGAGGGACGTAGGGCGGCTGCCCTGGCTGAGACTGTGGGGGCTGGCTGTAGGGGGGCTGCTGACCCGCAGGAGGACCGTGTGGACCTTGGGACTGTTGGTAGGGGGGTCCAGGCTGCCCGTGTTGGCCAGACGGCTGCGAGGGGTGGCCCTGCTGGGGGTAGGGGGCTCCGGAGCTGCCCTGGGGTTGCCCGGAGTACGGGGGCTGTTGCTGGCCAGGGTGGGGGGGGGCTCCGTGCTGGCCATAGTAGCCCTGGCCTTGCTGGCTGTAGCCACCAGGCCCCTGTTGGCCATAAGCTGACATCTAGGGGGGGAAAACAGAACGTTTGGGTTAGGCACCTTAAGAAAAAAAAGTAAATACAACACAGACCTCAGAACGTCACACGTTGTTTAGCTGGCGCTTTTATCCGAAGCGACTTTCTCACTACTGAACAAACACGTTCCCTGAGGAACAGTTGTTTTTATATAATTACGGTATATAAAAATGACCCAATACCCTCGGTAACTTCTTTGATTCCCTTTTTACCGTTAGTGATGGCAGCATCTCTTCATCCTACACACAGATCAACAGCGAGAGACAAGTGCTCGGTCAGCGAGACGCGAGCGCGCTCCTCGCAATAACCCGATCAGTCAAAAGCGTTTGGAAGTCGGCCGCGAATCGCTTCAAATTACCGCCGTGAAGAGAGATTTGGCTTCATCTCCTTGAACTTCAATGCGAGGCTTTTCATATTCTGCCCAATTCTGCGCGCGGCGAGGCGATTTTGTTTCATTACCCTCAAGGAGCGCGGCAGGAGAAAGGGAGCTGACCTTGTGGGGCAACAGAATTATGAGCGAGGAAAAAAAAAAAAAAAAAGAAGAAGAAGAGCGGGAAAAAAAATCCACGTGTTACTTTATTTTTCTGGAGTGTGGAGGACACAATTCAAAAGAAACTCCGAGGCGTCAAAGAATTGGCACACATTGGAAACAACGTGGGGGTGGCTGTGTTGCAGAAGTCTGACAAAAAAAAAAAAAGGAAGGGAAGCCGTTTGTCTTCTCCGCAGGGCACTTATCGAGTCCACGGTCAGGACGCCGGGCGGGCCGCCATGAGATAATCACGCCACACAATGGGCACGAGGCCGCAGGAGAAAGGGCTTCACCCGATGGGGATTCCCAGCATGCGTTTGTCTCGTTAGGAACGGACTCCCCGACAGAGGGGGAGTAGGGGGGCGTCAAGGGTCGTGTTCACGAGCGCAGGTTGAGCTGCAGCGTGTGCGCCGCTTTCGTATTTCGTATTTTGCGGGTGAAAAAAAAAAGACACTTTGAAACAACGGGTGGTGGGAATCTACTTTTTAACAACAACAATTCGGTTCAGGTTGGAGGATCGATTAAAAGCATCCAAAAATAAGTCCGGACTCGTTCTTCAATGAAACTCAAGCCGCGCTACCAGAATGCATTTTTTAAGACATGCTCCGGCATGCGCGCTCAGCACCGCGTTATGAAAAGAAGTGCTGCAGCTTTAAATCTCAGGAGGAAATCTGAACAATCAAGGAGCAATTAACACATAACCGCAGACACTTGATGTTGCGAAATCGCTTTGTCGACGCGTTACGTGTCCTTTCAATTTGTGAGAAAATCACTCAAACGAGATAAACGATCCTTTTTTTTCCCCTTTTAGCTGAAGTTTTGAAGAGTTAGTACAAGTTCCTTTGAGTCACTTCATCTATTGAATGTGACCACTTCGGGCCATTCCTGTAGCAGCAAGTCACTGACCAAACAAACGCTCAGTGGGCCGGGATTTTGTTCAGTTCATTCATTCCATCGAACTCGTCACGGATTATAGGAAAACTCTACACCTGTAAAAACAGGGAGGATGTAAATGTACGACGACTGACCTGCTGCCCGTACTGCATGCCGCCCATGGCGCCAGGTGTTCGGTTCTGCATGGCCATGGGATACCTCTGAGGGCCCGGCGGTCCGTAGCCCTGCCCTGGGTAAGGGCCTGCCTGCTGGGGTCCGGGCCCTGTGGGGGTCCCTTGCTGTTGCTGCTGCTGCTGCTGCTGCGAGTAGGGGTTGGGTCCCCCGTACGACTGCCCACGCATCTTCCCCACCTGGTCCATTGGGCTAGGAGGCTGCAGGACACACCAAAAGGGTTTCAATGAGGGGGGGGGACTTTAAGTTATGAAAAAAAAACTGTAAATGATGCCGTTTTTTAAATCATTACTCAGCAAGGAACACAAACAAAGAATCGCCTCGCCAGCCAATCACAGTAAAATGACGGAAATATGGAACAAAAATAAGTAGTGGATTTAATTTCCGCCCTAGAAAGGGGAAGCAATTGGCCATGAATGAATGAATGAATGAATGAAGCCACTTTATCCGCCAGGAGTGGTTCCCTGCCCAGGAGATCATTGTGCCAGTGGGTGGATATGGTTACGGCAGAGACGTTTCTATGAAAATAAGCTCAAAGAATGGAAGTGTCTGAGGTGGCTAGAGCAGGCCCACCCCTCAGGATGGAAGTCGGGGCCCCCCGCGGGGAGGGACAATGAGGGAGCCCCGCCGGTCACTAAGTGTCCCACAACCCAAAAACATCCCTCCACTATAACAAGAAACGTATACAATTATATTCCGCCGGGTCGGCACGAGTGTTCCCATCAAACCCGGTGGCGTGGCGTCTGAAAGTAGCAACCTTTGAAGTAGCAACACCTCCTGGCCTGCTGACCTCGGGCGGCAGGCACAAAGCTTTCATTGCTTCCCACGGTTATTAATCCGTGTGTGTGTGTGTGTGTGTGTGTGGTTCCTCCCCCTCCTCCCTCCCGCCCCTCTAAAAAAAAAAAAAAAAAAAAAAAAATTCTTCCTTGGTGAAGGGAGACAACCACCAGGGCTATTTATAGCCAGCGAGACGGAGAGGGCAGTCTGCCGAATATGTAACAGGTCCCAGCTGCACTGCTGTTTGAACCTGGGCCAGGCCTTGCGCTTCCTGGGCTTTAATAAAGCAGCAGGCTTTTGGCACTCTATGAATGACAGTGCTGCAATGAGAGCGGAGGAGGTCATGTGGGGGCGGCTCAGCAGGAGAGTGGGGTGTGTGTCTGTGTGCGTGTGTGGGACAAATATATATATATATATATAAAAATGTGTGTGTGTGTGTGTGTGTGTATGGGTAGACCGGTGTTGACGGTGGGTGGGTGCCAGTTAGGGAGAGGCGGTGTGTATGTGTGTGTGTGGGGGGGGGTGTGGGGGGAGGAAATCAACAGGCTGTCAAGGCAGTCAACCAACATTATCCAAGCTATCATATTCCATTCCAGGTTTTCCCTGTAGCCTCCCCCAGGCCACACTCCCCTGAGCTCCTCCAGGTTCAGGAAAGTATGTGTGTAATGTTCTGTGTGTGTAATGGGAAATAGAGAG
The DNA here is from genome assembly GCA_021346845.1 of Apeltes quadracus. Classification (NCBI taxonomy): domain Eukaryota; kingdom Metazoa; phylum Chordata; class Actinopteri; order Perciformes; family Gasterosteidae; genus Apeltes; species Apeltes quadracus. Next base: position 12,009,110 of record CM037926.1, read on the forward strand.
GGAGGGGGGGAGGGGGTGTTACTACGCTCCCTAGGGTCATTACCAACCTCAGCATGGTTGGAAGGGGGGGGGGGGAAGAGTTGTTGTGTGACCTCTAATGCACTTTTAACCCCAGTCTGCAAGGAAGGACATCAACCTCCACCAACACCCACCAACACCGTCCAGTCAACGGCAGTGCTTTCCCTAAAGATGGTGACCGGTGAAGCAGACACCGTCGGGCTTCTGGTTATTTTAACAACAATGATAATAAAAACTCGCCACAAGCGACGGCAAAGTGATGGGTAAAGGTCTGAATCTCCCGCTTACGTCCTCCGGTCCACGTGAACAAAACTATCGAGGCATTTTTCCAGCGGATATTTTCCGGCAGCCGGTCGGATGCGTCTTCACCGCCCTTCGTACCTTCAACAGGTAGAGAACACAAAAAAGCTACAACCGGTATATAAAATCAGGGTTTCCAGCTCCCTGAGGTCACCTGGAGAATCCCTCAAAAACAAAACCCACTCGACGGCCTCCCTCAGGTCTCGCTCAGCGGCACCTCTGAAGCATATTGCCCCCCGATTATACAACCATTTCCATTGTGCTCAATGTCAATAATAACAAGCCAGAGAGATCCAGGGCGTTAAACCTGCACCAGAGGTCTTGTTTGATCCCCCTCGGCCTCATTGGATCATGTTCTGTGCGCTGCGGGCCGGGACGTAGCCGTGGCAGGTCGACCGGCCAGGCCTCCATTGATCTGTTTACCGGCGTTTTCCGTCATCGCTAAAGGTGTTCACATCTGACACGCCGCCACGCGGCCTTCAAATTCCCACAGAGCTGTGTGTGTGTTTGTATGTGTATACATAGAGGTCGGAGGGTGAAGTTGTTCCTCCTTCTTCTTCCATGTCTGAACACCACCAGTAGAACTCGTATAAAAAGCTTCTCCAATATTGAGCAATAATGACATTGGCGTTTTTTTCAAAGCGGGAGCTCCAACCAACGCGGGAAACGATGCATTCGCGTCCACACAAACCGCCGAGCAAATCGCCCGTCTGCGGGTTTTAATTTTAAGATCCGTGCGGTTGTTCATAGATCGTTAGCATTACAGGTAAGAGTTAGCAGCCTGGCTAACGTTAGCTTCTGCGGCGAGAAACCGGCGAGTAAAACATTCATGAATATGCAGGTGTTGTTACTAACGGATCCGTTTCTCGTCTTGGTAGAACATATTGATGTGGTTATTTGTCCTAAAAAATATTGTGCCGTACATCATGAAAGAAATATTTGCAGAATATCAATTTTGCTCCCGAATACAATTCTAAAATCCATGTGATTAATGAAAAAAAAAAAACGCTAAAAAACACACCAAAGGAAAGAAGAAAACATGAGCAACAACCCACTTTTTTTCTGAAAGCGTCTCAGCTGAAAGGCTGACGTTCAATCCAAAAGGTTAGGGGTATATTTTGATAGATATTAAAGACATTAAAGATTTTAGTCTTCACTTAATGTCGACGCAGGTGAAATCTACCGCGTCGCACTCTTGTCATTTAATCAATTTATAAAGGAAACTCGTCCTCTCCTTCCTTTCTCTTCCCCTCCAGAAAAGATAAATAAATAACCACAATTAGCACATGGCTAATCTGCATAGAGGAAAGCCCTCTTGGCCCGAAGAGGTTCAACCGAGTGCATCGCGTCATGATTGGTCACAGTGTGTGTGTGTGTGTGTGTTTGTGTGACATGGGGATAGGGATTTGTAGTGAGTCGGGGAGGGTGAGATGTGGTCTAGAGAAGCGCCCGAGAGCAGTGCTGAAGTGCACGGGGCAGGGCAGGGCAGATGGACTGTGGGGCAGCGGAGGGGAGGTAAACAACTAATTTAATCCGCAATTGCGCGCCATTGTTCAGCGCTAAAGCCCTTTGACACGCAACACGGCGCCGAGGCCCCCCCCCCCCCCACCCATGTCAAAGAAGGGACAGGATGTCCCGCGTTGATTTGAATATCAAAATAGTGATTTTCTGTTCGCCAACTCTTCTGGTCCTTTTTCTTATTTCAACATCTGAAATCTGCTTTTGAAGAATGCTCAAGGTATCCAACTTCCCGGGCGAGGGTGAACAAGAAACCATGACGCTTCGAGGGGGGGGGGGGGGGGGGGGGAACAGCCAGCTCATCTGAATCCCTGAATCACTGTGAGGACCACCTGCATCACTCTGGATGAAAGCAGATGGGGCACCGTTCGCCTGGTGGTGCCATTATCCACACCGAGCAGGAGAAACGGCAACCCCGCTCACCCAGATGTTCACCCAGCTGTTCAGAGGAATTCTAAAAAGATGTTCAGGGAGGAGCGGAAGGAGGGAACTCGCTCACTTGGATGCCAACATCGCCGCTGACATTCTGAAAGAAAGCCGAGGTCAGCGAGAACTACGGGAACGCCGTCAAGAAGACGAGCACGTTGGGAACACGACTCGCTGCCTGATGAAAAGGGCCCTTGCAATTTCAGGCACCTTAGTCCTATCAACAAGCAAACAAAAGGTGGCTGTCAGACACACACACACACACACACACACTACAGATGTTCACACATCCGGCTGGATTAAGTTGACGGCAGAGGAACATCAGACACCATTTAAGGACAAGTCGACTGGTTTTTCACACAACAACGGCGACTAAAGCTGGTGGTTCAGTGGAAAAGGGGGAGATGGTGAAAGAACCACAGGGAAGGACCAACTTCCATGCTCACGCCACGTGCACATTTGACCCACAACGACAAATGTCAGACTATCTTGACATCAGTAGTTTTGATTTGCTAGAGAGAGAGAGAGAGAGAGAGAGAGAGAGAGAGACGCCTTTAGACCAGTACATGTATTTTAGTTGTAGATGTGAATGAATACTAATTCCTTTCTTGAATTGATTGGTACCAAACGGTCGGCGTGGATCAGCACACGAGATGAACAACACCGCTGCGACGCGTTAACTGGATCGCAGGACTGCACTGACAGGCCCAGTCTGTCGAGAGAGAGAAAATAAAATATCCCCTGTCGAGGGAAAATCAGAGCAGCTTGCCTCAGACCGTCCAGTTATTGCCTGATATAGAAAATAAAATAAAAAAACCTCCTCCCCTCCTGCTGCTGCCTGACCTGTCAGTGTGATGTTCAGGTTGGCGGGACAAGAGAGGGAACATCCGCCATGGCTGCCGGCCGTCAACCTGTCAGGCCCTACTTCCATTTCCAGGTGACAGTGGCTGATTCCCAGGAGGGAGTCAAAGTGTGGGGAGAGAGGGGTGGGGTGGGAGGGCTCAGATTGGAAGGGCCAAGCGGGTACGGCAAGCATGGTGGCGAGGAGAAAAAGAAAAAAAAACGGGCTGGGTATTGGTCCTTTCCTTCTTGGTGCCGATACGTTTTTTTTTTTTTTATTGCATTTAACGCCATGTGAGATTAAAACTCGGGTTAACTTATATGGTGGATGACATCGTACCGTTTCCTGTTTAAGTGCTTCACTTAGCAAAGAAAACGGGGGAAAAAAAGAAAAGTGTTTAAATTTTAGCAACAAATCTCAGTTATTGTATTGAAGCATGGACGGATGACACCTTGTGGTGTTTCTCCTCCTCCTCCTCTTCCTCCTCTTCCTCCTCGTTCGTCCGTATCCGGATTTTTCAACTGCGCTGTAGAACGATTCCCCCGGAAAGCCTCGGCCAACCGTTGAAGCGCAAGTGTTTGCAGTTACGGCCGGCTACTCGTAGCAATAACACGGCACCGGGGCTTTATTAAAGCACAGTGGCGGGAGGCCGGCGTGCCGCTCGGGTTACACCGGCGCTTCGGCTCGTGGAGGGAAAAACGCCGCCACGGCAACGCACCACGTTGCGGAGGCTCCGAGGGGGGAAGGGGGGGAGAGGCTATGCTTATTCGGGCTGACCACTGGCACCCTGGACGAAACCATTACGATAAGTGTGTCACCCACTGCTACGCCAAAAATACCCTGGCTGCTGAATGAGGCGGAGCCACTTAAGGACCTGGCTGGGTCACTGGCGGCCTCATGGTCGCAGTCAGAACTCCGACACTGACGTCAGAGACACACACACACAACACACACACACACACTGGGAGAGAGGAAAACATGCTTGGTCATAATATGAATCACAGACTGCAGCTATTGAAATGGAGTATTGAATGCATTACAGGAGCAGAGTCTACTTTGGGTTTTAACACGTTTCGGGGCTTTGCTGAAAATGTGGCGCGTGGGATTGTTCATTTGTTCACCCGTTCCGTTTTGGAAGAGGACCAGGCTCGAGAACAGTTGGTCCTTTTTCTACAGCCATACCACCAAGTACGGCAACAAGAGTCCAAATACGCATCAGATGGGCAGAAAATACTTGCGATGAGTCTTTAGTGCGACCAGAGCCAGAAGCGGTGCCACTAAATGGCCAGTTTAAAGTCAGCACGTATGCATTTAGCTAAAAAGCTCATTTTGGAACGTTTAATTTTTCACATTGGACTCCAGTTGTGAAAATGATATTCCTTTTTCTTCACTAAGTACGATGTTCGGTGTCATCAGAGAAGAGTAAACAATTGCCCCTAAACAGGTTTATCTCACTTAACGCAAAATCAGTTTGGGTCACAATTAAGGATTCAATTCCTTATTGATGGTTTCTTTTACTTCCTTGATTGATTGTCAGTTAACAGTGTTAAAATAGTAAAAGGTTCCAATGGCTTTTGACATTTTTTGCTTATTAAGCTAATGTCTTATATTGCATATGGGTTTTCTGTCGATTGAACAGATTATTTTCATCATCGACTGCTTCTTCCATTTCTTCGGTCAACAATGAATCAAGTGATCAACAGTTTGGTTGTTTGTGAACTGAATTACAGCCGGTCATCAAACATTTGTACGCTTTTGTTCGCGTTTGATCGATGAATCCCGTTATTACCAACTATTCTGCTGGTGGAGAGATCTTCAGACTAAAATTAGTTGCATGATCTCACTATTAATTCAAGATTTTATTATCCATAGCAAAAAAATAATAATTGAAAGCAAGGCTGTGACTAGAGGGCACGATCCACAACAACAGACCTCATAATTGAGTTACATAAAAGACACAACCCAAAGCACTGCTCCTTGTGTGCTTATGTTACCAAATCCCACTTTATATATATAAAAAAAAATACAAATGCAGAGAGCCACGGTGAGAGCTGTATGGGATGGAGATGCATCATTCTCTGCACTGAAGTATCAACAGCACCAATTTAAAAGGTTAACCACTTTATTCCATAAAACGCACACACACACACACGTCATGTAAATGAAGCATGTGGTCCCAGACAGGCTCAGAGAAAGATATTACTATGCTAATCTGGAACATTTTAGAAGGTAAATGTCACAAGAAATGAATTACCTTTACATACCAGAGGGCCCTGATGCAAGAGGCCTACTTTGACATTTGACGGCGGACGGTCGCAGTTTTTTTCTCTCCCCGCATCTTCTTGCCGGATCCACTTATTCTGATGAATAACTTCCACCAGGGATGTGGATCAACTTTCTCAGTTCCAAGAGCAAATATTACCCCCGACCAAATAATGAGTGAATACAGAGAACTTTCTAAGGTTTGTGGAAGTCAATTAAAAACCCTAAACGCTCATCAGCATCATACTCGCACTTCTGATGTTCCTACTTCTGATGTCTTGTGAATGATGCCGCAGAGGGATGAACAACTGTTACCTCTAGATACCGGTAAAGAATGCACAATATTAGGTTTTGTTTTTTTTACTCCCCGTGTTGCTGTTTCTACTGAGCTGCTCACGTTACTAATGAAAAAGGAATAGTGCCCCGTTATTCCCGTCCACATGCAGAAGTGCACCATCAGACTCGCGATGACGTACGGCCGCAACTTAAGATTTCTAACGGCAGAGGTCATCGGGGGTCGTGCCCAGTTTGGGCAAAACTTTCCAAATGCACGGCACCGTTAACGTGACTCACATTACTTAATAATAGTGGAATAGCAGCCGGCGCGTAAACGTCCGCGGGCCAACAGAAACGCCGTTACTAGAGAGAGACACGTCGTCGGTGACACGTGGAGTAAGAGCAGGTCAGTGTTGATCCTGAGGCGGCAGCGCGCACACACACACACACACACACACACACACACACACACACACAACGGCCACCAAGTAACTGCTGCGCTTTATACACAAAGACACACACACACAGCTGTCAGAGGCAGACGAAGATCATTCACAAAAACACCCAACACCCCCCCTCCCCCAGGGTATCACTGACACCGTTTCACCCTCGTACGTACATAAACACACACACACACACACACACACACACACACGCGCGCTGTTGCCGGGAGGCAGCATGCTGTCCATGTGGCCTGTGGAGAATCATTACTCAGCAGTGCAGACTAAAGAGCCGAGCGCAAACTTCCTGGCTTTCTTCTCCTCCTCTGGTACACCCCGCCACCCCACCACCGTAGGCTTTCTTGGAAACTTTGGCTTTGGGGGGGGGGGTGGGTTTGCTACAACAGTCAGAAAAATGCAGTTAATCATTTAGCAGAAAGGCAGCGAGTGCTTGGAGTAAGTTAAATAATAAGTAGAGTTGCGATTGATGATTACTCATTATCGATTCTCCCACGATTATTTGTTGAATCCAGGAAATGACATGTTGGGGAGGTAGGGAAGGGGGGGGGGGGAGCTTGTCGCCACAATTTGATTTATTACTGGATGAACTGGAAACAAGGAAATATTACCCGTGAATGCTTTGACAACAACACAACAATTAAATAATTTATGACCAAAATATCAACAGTTGCAGAAACATTTCCTGCAGTTTTACTTGGAAAAGCATCTTATCTCCATTGATTGAGAAGCTACAACCAGAGGATTTGCAAAGGACGGAAATGACACTGTTAAATGGCTGTTGAAACAGAATCACTATTACAGTAGAATAATGTTATTTTTTCGAAAATGTCTTTGAATGTGATAATGTTCTGGTAGTGAAAGTGGAGTGAGTAAATATATATATATATATTTTCTAATGGTCATTAGAAATTTCTAACTCAACTAATTGTGAAAAAAAGTGTGCGGATGAACTTCACCTCCAATGTACAATTTGCCAAAGCGATAGCAAAGAAAACAACCTTTCTTTTCTCAGATGTAGCAACACTTTCATTTTGTTGAATAGAAGAACTGCGGTCTGTTTACCGCTTTCACCAGTTTCACTTTTGAAAAACAACGCCGTTTTTATTTTTTTGACACGCCGTTGTCAAATCTGTTTATTTGTTCTCTCCTTTTCAATTCGCGGCGGAGCTGCGCGGCTATTAGCGGCAGTCACTTCAACACCGACTGTGGCAAAGAAACAATCCTCAAAGTCTCTCTCGTTATGATTCAATTCAAACTCAAAAAAAAATTATAACCCCCCCCCGTAAAATTAGCCCTCACCCACCACTCAATTAGCGCATGAATTTGTCTTCAGCAGGTGGCCCCGGGCGGGTGAACGGCGGCATAAAACCGTTCCAACGAATCATTCCCACCGACGCAGCCGCCAATTAAACAAACCAATCGTGCGGCTTCTGATGTGTGGGGAGTCGGAGGATTAAATAAACTCTAAACTCTGCTAAAAATCCCAGCGCAGGCCGGTCGGTGGAAACCTCGAACACATCAGACATTTCACTTCCTGCTTCCACGCGGCAAGTCATTTACGCGTTACTCTACAACATTGAGACGCGAGGTTTGATTAATTTGACACCTGGCGTACGAGCGGCATGTGTCCGTTATCGTTTTCTCCACAACCACAAATAAAGAATAAAACCGCACAAATGCACTCTCTCAAAAAGGCATGAGCGTCGGTCCACATCCCAAGCGGACAAACATTAAACTTTATTATAAGTGCACCTTACAAACACCGGCTCTGACAAGCAACAACAAATGACTCCCATTTCCTCCCTATGGACTAATAATTCCATTAGAAATATACATCAGTAATGTTAGCATTTACATCATATCACATTATCATCCATAGTCCAAGAATATTATCTAGTCACGTATCCCAATACTAATATAAAGCAGGTATATTGCTAGAACCCTACCTGGGGTCCTCTCAGCAGTGAAGTGAGTAACACCTCATATTGAGTCAAGCGAACCCCTTGCAAAGCCTCAAAATACCTTTTGACTCCCAACCGCAACAAAATATGTCACTGTGTTGACGGCCAACGTGGAGCTTCACCTGAGCGGAAAGCTTCGTCCGAACCAAACAAACTTGCTGTCACCTTATCCAGTTTTTCTAAAATAAAGCGGAGGGGGGGGGGGGGGGGGGGGGGGACACTTCTCTGCAGACAGGAAGTGACAAAAATAAAAAAAAAGAAAGCCAATGTTCCTCATACCATGAGCAGCACTACAAAACACAACATTTCTTGTCCCTTTTGGTTGTTATTAAAAAGAAAAACAATCAGTCATCATGCCGTATGGTGAATACGGTCATAGTGTCTACAGTCTGACAATATTTGAACATTTTGGACCTGATCCTGCAGCTGACATTTGGAGAGCATTGTCAATGCACTCGTCAGCTCCGAGTGTCCACAGTTTACTTTGTGGTGACGCAGCAAATCGTCACGTGTGAACAGCCTGCGCCGTAGCGAGTTTAAAGAGACATGCGGCGATGTCACTTCTCCGGACGAACAGCCCGTCCGCGATGGACTGTCCTTTAGTAGTATCAGAGCGGAGCATCTCTGCCGTAACGCCGAAACAAAACCACATGTTTGGCTGACTAACATGGTGGAAAAATGTGAAACTAGTGTCATGTGAAAAAAGAACAGCACGTTTCCTAACTTTACACAAAGGGACATGATCACTTATGGACTAAAGACTTCTTGAAATGTAAGATTATGTCAGTATGTCATGGGGACATTTTAAGAGGATTTATCGTGATCCCATCCTGAATAGCAATTATTTTGGCCCGTGCTGCGGGCATAACCTTTGTTCGTGCAGATGCCTCAAGCAACATTTAAAAAAAAAAATTGCGACAACTTGCACCTCACAAGTATTTAGAGGGAATGCATTATAAAAAGACAGTGAAAATGTATTTTCCCAAAAGAAGCCACATAGCCAATTTTAGCCACAGAGGCGTCTTAACCTTTAGCTGTCTGGATGACCAAAAAAAAAGTATAAATAGTCCTTCCCTGTAAAAGGTAGCACTACATACCAAACATATGTGGCCCACGACACATACAACATAGTTAATGACCTTATTATGGTAAGAAAACACCACACATGTGGCTGTTACCACCAGAGAGAGATGGAGGTGTGCACTGTTGACATGGTAACGCGCTCAGCATGTGGAAGCAAATTAAGCCACTGTAACCTGCCGAAAATAATGCTGTGACATGCTGCTGACACCTCGCTTGACTGTAAACACAACTGTAGCATGTCCTGCCCTCTCACATGGCCACAAGAAACTGGAGTACAAGTCTCCTCAACTCCTGATCTGGAAACAGTGGAGAACACAGTGGCTCCATGGCCACACCTACTCTATCTGCTGTACCAGAGTCAGCCAACTCAAACGAGCATCGTGCACAATGCACAACAGCTAAAAAGAAGAAGGAAAAACTTGGGAAGGCATGTCTGGGGTCAGCAGCTAAAAAACAACAGTAAAGATGTGATTCAGTGTGCGAGTGAGCTCACGGTTTCCTCAAATAAACAACAAAAAAAACAATGGTGGAGCTTCATAAGGACAGTCGTCATGCAAATTACTGCAGTGGGTGGAACTGAAGAAAAAAAATGTGTTCTCAAAATGCTTTAAATAGACACAAACTGGGAGTTTATGTTTTGAAATAATTACTATGGTTACTGGTGTCTATTTCTGTTGATACGAGATATCATCCACACGCATTCATGTAGAGAAAAAAAATAAGATGGTGTTATAACATAACAAATACAATAGATATTTTTTTAAAGGAAAAACGAAGAAAATACACGGGACTATGTTGCCTCGACACGGTGGAGGAACACATCACTGGGCAGGGGGGGCGGCTGTTTTTCTGCAGCCTTCCATTAGATGCAATTATAAATGGCCGAGAGCGGAGGAACGGGGAGCCAATCAGATCTCTGCTCGCATGTCAACCTAAGACCAACTGTCTCCTGGCTCTGACAGCAGGATTTTTACCTCCATAATTCAAATCCCGAAGCAAAAGGCAATCTGCACTTTGCCAACTCTAAACCGAGCGGCGCCGTGTTTACAAGCAGGCACATGGCGCACAGCCGCGGAGGGAGACGAAAGAAAAAAAGGGCAGAACGCAGTCGAACCGAACCACAATGAATGAACAGAAGAAGAAGAAAAAAGAAGAAGGAAAAAAAACAACGTCAGGATGAATCAAAGTCCCAAACACACTTTGATCCGAGTGAAGACACTTACAGCGGGGGTGCAATAGTTGCCATTCACCCGACCCAAAGACCCCGTCTCCACTTTTTTTCCCCTCAACCGACAAATAAGGGGGGGTCGTCTTTTTCGTAATCATTAAGCTAATGCTATTTAACGGCTATCGCGGCCATTCGCATCTTGTTTATTGCTCTGACACCCATTGACACAACTTTGATAGCAAGAGGAGGGGAGGGGGGGGCAACTACACAACAACAACAACACCACCACCACCGCCGCCGTCGTCGTCACCACCACCACTGCGAGAGAGGGGGGGAGGGAAGCTATTTCCCCGCGGATTCACACGGAAATAACGGTGGTTACACGCGACGCAAATCTACAACGAGTGAAGAAGCACTGCGAAGATACGTCTCCCTCAGCACACACACACACACACACACACGCACACTTTCTCCTGACAAACTCCTTCTATACTTAAGTCAAACTCCCGCCCCCGTACCCAGCGGACACACGCACACCAAGACAGACAACTCGGCAAAGTTGCTTCTCGCAGAATACGTGGCTTCTTTGTCGCTCTAAAAAACCCTGTTTGCAGGGGGGGTGGTGGTATTGGGAGAAAAAGAGAGAGGCAGCCATTTTAGAGCCCTTGCTACATAGACAATGGCTGGTCCAATGCAATATGCAACTCTGCTGTGCTTTCTCTGAGCTTACTTGGTGACTTTAACCGAGTCGAACTGTGACCGTGCAGGGAGTGGAGTTTACCTGATTTCTGTTGGGAGGTTGTCCAGTGTTTCCCGGGCTCATGGGTGGCTGATGGAGGGTCCTTTGTGGCCAACCCGGATGGACCCCACCATACTGACTGCTGCCCACGTCTCCTGGCCCCTTGCTGGCCCCTTCCTGATTGTTATAGTCTCCTTGCGGGTAATTCGGGTAGCTCCTAGCCGAGCTGGGCGATGTCAAAAGCTGATTTAAAGTTGGCGTGGACGTAGGTTGTTGGTTTCCCATGTTATACCTCTGATTATTGTAAGAGGCAGCCATAGCGGTGGTTCCTCCTGCTGGCTGTTGCTTGCCTGGCTGCCCCCCAGCCGCCGGAGGCTGGTTGTTTCGCGGGGAATTCATGGCCCCGTATCCTTGGCCCTGATAAGAAGTCCTGTTCTGGAAAGGGCTGTAGTTGTTATAGTGGTTGGGGTAGCCGTGTTCGTGTGAATTAGGGGGATATGGGTCCATCATGCCCGGCCCCGACGCAGCTGCCATGCCAGGGCTTTGTTGTCCGCCATGTTGATGAAAAGGGGCCCGGCTGTAGTGCTGGTTGTAACCGTAAGGAGGTGGAGGAAAGGGGCCCGGGTGGTGGTGTCCCATTCCGGGATGGTTATTCCCCTCGGGCCCGCCGGAATCATTCTGGTTACTGTTATTATTATTTACCCTAGGCAAATTCCCGTTGCCGTTCTTCATGTCAGGATCCCCTCCTCCCCCAGCATTTCCAGCATCGGCCCCGTCCTGCAGCTCCTTCTGGCCGGGAGATCCGCCGTCAGGTCCCGGTTCCTTATTTTCATGCTGTTTCTCTCCCGCTGCCGACTCCTCCTGTGGGTCCCGATCCGGCTTTTTGAGTTCGGATGGCGGGCTAGTGTTGAGAGTGGCGACGCTAGCGACCTGAGCGGCCATGATATCGCTCTCTCTCTCGCTCTCCCTCTCCCTCTCTCTCCCCCCACTCTTTCTCCACCTCGCTCTCAGCACGGCGACTCACTCACAATCAAACTCCGAAAAACCATTGAATATAAATACAATTATACTTGTAACAACGTACCCGCTGTCCCGGTTCATTCCCCCCTTTGCCCTCCGCCCGGACCGGTATCCGGTAATCCACCGCGACTCCGTTTGAACTCAAAACAGAGAGGGGAAAGTTTGCGAAAGAAAAAATATATAAATACAGAGCCGGGGAGATGAATTTCGCCGACACAAGTGTGTGCGTGTTTGTGTATGTGTGTATGTGTGCGTGTTGGAGAGGGGGGGGCTTCTGTTACAGAACGAGAGCGCCAGCGAGAAATCAACCAAACCAGCACGAGGCTCCGCGAGACACAGCCATCTTACCGACCTGTCGGGAGGAAACAAAAACCCGGAGTGGAGCAAGCGGTGAAAACTGGACCCGGACTGTGCGCGCGCCCCCCCACATCTTCGTCCAATAACAACATTGTTTATTCCCAAGAAGAGCCGTTATTGTCGGTTTAATGCGCTTTAAAACAAAGATGTCGACGTGATACCAAAGCCATGTGGTCCATATACATTCCTAGTCATTCTGAGGGGAATTAAGCGTGGCATAAAGGGACCCCCCCCCTCTCCAAATGGATATTTTAAAACGGATGCCTAGTGTCTATAATTTAGTGCTATTTGCTATGGTCTACGTATAAAGCTGCTACGCTGCTAAATGTCATATACTTTGTATCCATGCTTTTCTACCAATGAAACATTCAAACATGTCCCTCCCTTCACCGTACCATCCTGCATTAAAGTATGCCACGACTGCTACTGATTAAAAGGCCATGCTTAATGCACGGGCTGTGCGTTTCCTCTGTGTTGCATTCATTTGTGCACTTTATCTGATTAGCCTGTAAAACGAGGGGAGGGAAAAAATAGGCTACAATGTCATCTTCTGTTGGAGAGGGCTAATGGGTGGAAAGTGACTGCCTCTGTACTGCTGCCATGTGTCGGGGTAACGGCAAATGAGAGGAGTCTGCACAGCGGAGAAAAGTAGAGGGGAGCATGAAATCACAACCTGTGCAAGTCTGTGCAGTGTGTGTGTGTGTGTGTGTGCGTGCGTGTGTGTAGTAAGGGTGGGAGAGGGGGTAGAGAGGGAAGAAGGATGGGGGATGGACTGGGCCAGTCACAGACCAGGAAGTGGAGATACAAAAAGAGAAACAGTGGCGGTGGTGGAAAAGTGACAGCGCGCGCAGGCCGCTGAAACGCACGCCCCGCGTCGTCTGCTGGCGTCGAAATATCACGCAAACGCACGAGTGCAGATTTCTGGAGGAAGCACACAAGTCGCTGCACAGTTTATAGGAACGTCTCCACCACCCCCCCCCCCCCTTCCTTCGTGCTCGCTGCCCGCTCCGCTCTCTCCTAGCAGCAGACTTTGTGCTGCGTTCGTGCGCCGTCGGAACTTCTGGAATCCCGCCCCGAGTCGGAAGAGACGAACGACAAACAGGATTATAGTAGAAACAGTCCAAAAGGAAATGTTGACCTTATGACAGTCACGGCCCTCTCTGTGTGCCGGTGTGGTTTGGTAACGTGGGCTGCAGCGTGTGTGTGTGTGTGTGTGTGTGTGTGTGAAGGCTCGGTGCTACATACGTCAGAATGATATTACACATTTGGCTTTAGGTACAGTCATGGGGTGGAGAAAAGAATAGCCACAATGTGTATAAGGAAGTATTCTAATTCCGCATTAAAATAGTGTAATAATTACTGTACAAACATACGTAGACTATTGCCAAATTTAGTAAGACAGTGCCACCGTAACTATGTATTAACACGAAATTATGTGAAAATATATTCCAATGAAAATATTCAAAAGCATTAAGGGAGTTGTGTGGTAATACATCGTCAGCAAAACCACAACTCTTAAAAAAATCAGAGGGAATTAATTATCATTCTCTGTTTGTTTCTTTTCAATGAAACACATACGACGTATGCTATTTCCGGCTTTGGGTTTAGCCAAGTAGCTCCAAGGCGAACAAAAAACATTAGGAAAAACAAGCTGAGAAAAAACGATTTTCATTTCAGCATGGACTGTATCTCAGCACTGAAACGCTGCGACACGGTGCGTTTACGAGCCTCGGGTGGAGCACGTGAAGGCAGCACCGCCGCTCGCTAAAGCAGCAGAACTTTGCTATGTGAACGTGGGGGATGGGAGGCAGCAGCTCTCTGCTCTGCACAGCCCTTTTTTCTCTCTCTCTCTCTCTCTCTGTAATGCGGGGCTTTCTGCTCACACTGCTAGCTCGCTCTGTGGAAAAAAAGAGATCTCATCTTACTTTAAGTTTCACTTAGAAACCAACAAAAAAATTACCCACATGTATTTTAAAGATTCTGCGTGTTTAATAAGGGAGAGTGTGCAGGGCGGAGGGGGTCAGCTCAGCTGCTGTCTGCTTATATAGGCTAAATGGGAGGAGTGTGTGTCCGTGTGTGTGTGTGCGTGTGTGTGCGTGTAGCAGAAAGCGCAGAGACAAGGCTGTGAGGGAGGAGGGGGTAGGGAGCTTTTTTCTTTTTTAGCATAAACTTGCTGTTTATTATCAAGGGGGTGCAGTCTCTCTCCCTCCTCCTTTCCTATATTATAAACACAGCCCTACAGTCTGCTCTCTACACTCACATTTTTCTGGGTCTTCTTTTTTCTTTCTTTCATGGTTTAAAAAATGTTATTGATCAGCTGTCTTCGGGGCTCTATGCAGCTGAAAAGTGACTTAAAAGCACTAAAATCATATTCCACCTCCCTGTGAGAGAGCAGCAACGTGATGCAAAAGACCTCCCGCGCAGCTAAGCGTTTGCATGCATTTATTTATGCGATGCTTGTTCTACAAGGATATGGCGTGCTTTAAAATGTGATCCTGCGTGTCCAGACAAGCTCGAAAGCAAGTGGACCTCATCAACACAAAATTAGTACAAGGAACCTTTCGGTTGTTGTGCTCGATATGAGTCTTTTTCATTTATATATATTTATATATACATATGAATTGGGGGGAAAAGGCATTCATCAGTAGCTTACAGTCATGATTGTTTTTCCCGTGTCGTCATTGTACTATAACTGTTACCACCCACCAGTCACCCATTGACTTGATAAAAAAAAAAAAAAGTGTTACCATTAAAAAACCCTCTTTCTGTAATTCTCTGTCATAGTCTTGTCTGGCTCATGTAGCATGAGAATCTCACTTCCCACATGGTCTCATAGTACGGTGCCCTCAGTCTGTCTTTTGTGTTATTGGGAATCATTCAAACAAAGAAGTAAATCTATTACATTTATTTGCCAGGTTGTTGCACAAAATCTCCCTGGACTCTGTCACATTTTGGCTTTTTGTTCTGACAGTTCTTAGTGTGGCTCTAGGGAAAAGCAGAGAGAGAGAGGGAGGGGGGGGGTTCATGTGACCCCCCCCTACCCCCCTCCCCCATCTGTCCCAGAATGATGATTTAAGAGTGTTTACTTGTGCCCAGGCCCTGCGAGGATGACCATGATGCATCACCTTCGGCCGCGATGCCACGCCTTCCCCCCCCCGTCCGTCCGTCCGTCACCACGGGGGCCGCTTGGACTTTGTCCATCGGACCTTGTTTTTTTTTGCTCGTAATTGTAATCAAATTGATATTTGAGAGAAGCGAAAATAGGATCCGTGTTGAAAAGAGTTCATTAGTCACGTCACAGTTATAAATGCAACACACAAATTCCAGTGGACAGGCTGGGGCTATAAATATTTCACTTACTAAACTAAGTCAAAAATATTCCATCTCGGTTAATTTATGTCAGCCTTTGATATTCTTAAATATGCGTTTTTAATGCGGTAACTTTTTTTAAATTAATCTCAGCTTTGAGCGGTAAAAGCGTCACTCTTGTTGAGCATGTTAACTGATGACTGATCATTCAGGAGTTTTTTTCTTTTATTTGAATCCCTTGGGATCCAGTCTGGGAAAGGAGCCATGCAATCACCAAGACAACCCAATAATGTGGCGTGGAATTTTCTAACAAGAGTGGAGTTGAATTTCAGACACACACAGACACACACACACACACACACACACACACGTGGTTGCACACCCACATGTGCGACAGCCAAACACAGCTCATACCTGACACAGCGACGCACACGCGCTGACAATTTATGGCCGTCGAGAGTCCGTCGTTACGGCATACTTGGGCTGCACATCAGTGGCAATCCCCACAGTGACGTTGTCCCGGTGCACACGCACACACACACACACGCACGCACACAACACAATCACCACGGTTGGGTCCTGTCCAGATGGTTGCCAGGCAGCAGTTTAACGCATAGTCTGGAGTGTGTAGAGGAAGGAAGTGCCACTTTGCGAAGTGCAATGGGCATCCGGCTCGCTCTCAGACGCTGTGTGTGTGCGTGTGTGTGCGTGTGTGTGTGTGTGTGTGTGTGTGTGGAACATGTTGTATTAAACTTACACCTGACAAACACCCTCCCCAAACCCCTCTGCTCTGTAAACAGTGCAGGAATAAGGAATGTGCAATACAAGTTAATAAAAAACAAGAAGCGGCACGTGGTTTCCTCCTGGGTTCCTGAATAAATGTGGGCAGTCGGTTCCATGTCGGCCCTTAAAAGCCCCCCCCCCCCCCCCCCCCCCCGTCACAATCACGTTTAATCCAAACACACAGCTCCCATAGAGGAAAGGATATTAAAAAGCACTTGTGGAATTACTTTGCCGCCTTATAAGGTCATATTCCGGATTAATCTCTCAGCCGTTGTTCTTACCTGATTTGATCAAATGGGATCAAACTTTTCAAGAGCCCCGGCTCACCCATGAACTGCTTAGTCGACTGTTCAACCAGTTGCTCTTCTGTGCTGCACTGAATTCTGAAAAATCTCCCCTTTTTACTCGCAGTGTATTCAAGTGAAGCGAAGGAAGCGGGCCCTGATCTTAACAAAGCCAGGCGAGGTGAAGAGCAGCGGAGAGACTCCGGCGTACAAAAACCCTGCAAGGACACAGAAGCGCTCGCTCCGTCTGGCACGAGCACAAATTGCTGCTGGGAATCGTTTTTTTTGTAGTGACTGAACCCAGCACCGCGAGCGTACTGGGAATCGCTCTATCGTGGGTCACGGAGCCCAGTGTGTGAGCTCCTCTTTAGCCTGGCTAAACAGTCCCATCCCTGCAAATCACACGGAGCATCTTGTCCTCGTCTCAGCGGCGAGATGTAGGGCCGGAATAAAGAGGAGAGAAAAAGGGTTGGGTGGGAAAACATCAGCTCCTCTTAATGTATTCTTCCAACGCATTTTGGTTTTATTGAAATAGGTCTGCGTAATTTATATAATTCATATTTTGGGCTCACGGAAATTGTCATAAATTTGTTGATTTGAGACTTTCCGTAGGCTAATATAAATGTTACAAGTATT
Organism: Apeltes quadracus; assembly: GCA_021346845.1. Lineage (NCBI taxonomy): Eukaryota > Metazoa > Chordata > Actinopteri > Perciformes > Gasterosteidae > Apeltes > Apeltes quadracus. The sequence goes on from CM037926.1 coordinate 12,026,552, forward strand.
TCTGTAGGTGATAAATAAGAAACAATTTTAAAAACTGTTATTTATAAGTACTTTTTTTCTGAATTTTTATTTCTCAATGCCACTTGTCAATATGTTGTCTTTCAATCAAGTTAAATAGCCAAATCACTTAACATAAAAAAATTGCCATCGTGAAAGGAAATCACTGGACGTTAACAGACAGTTCGTAACGGTGATCCTCGATGTGATTTATGACGGTCGACCTTCAGCGAGAGCCAGGCATCGAACCGCCAACCTTCAGCGGCAACAGTGCCGGCCCGAGCCTCTTGGGGGCCCTAAGCAAAATTTTATTTGGCGGCCCCCCTCCCACCACGCACAGTCACCTGTGCTAGAAGATTATTGGCACAAATGTCACGCTATACTGTTATAGCGAAAATTATAAACGAATACAGTGAGGTTATACAAAGAAAAACTAGGGCTGCTTGCAGCATAAGCAAACTAAGCGGCTGCTTGGGGCCCCCTATTCAGGGGGCCCCAAGCAGCCGCTTAGTTCGCTTATGCCTTGGGCCGGCCCTGCGCGGCAAGAACGGGTCTCCCTTCCCTCCCTGAGCCTCAGCTTCAAAAAAAAGCTTTCAACTTTAACTTTTGTGGCCACGCATCGCTAGTCGTCAGACGATGCACTCATATCGCTCCGAATGATAAGGTGACAAAAGACAATTGTGCATTACTTTCGCGGTGCGAGAGTCGATAGATTGGCCCCCCTTTTGATTCCGCTCATGCGGCACGTGCAAGATAGAGAGATAGAAGCAGGCTGTGCATATTTTAAAACTGTAAATTGGACCTAAACTGCGTGTTTGAATTAGTGACTCAGAAGCCATATAGGTTTTGCAATCAACGGCGGCAGTTGCGGGACCTGGGTTTGGGTTTGTTCTGAGGTGAACCAGCTGACTGTAATGCAGACATGATGAACAGCGGAGAGAGGGGGGGGGGCGGCCGGCAGAGAGACGGACGAAAAACACGTTGAAGACGCAGTGATTAAGTTACCTGTTACCGAACAGCCCTTGAGCAAATATCCATATGAACCGTGGCAGGCGGAGAAGACAAATTGGATGGGAATGAATGGATGTGAAGGAGAAGAACAGCAGGCAGCTGTATTTATCCAGCAAGGAAAACAGACTCGATGCAGAGACCTAAAGTAGCATTTTATGGCAAAAGCATTTTCTGTACCGTAATATAAGTATGTTGATGCAAAGCATCATAATGAAAAACAACGTCAAAAAAATGGCCCCGGACCCCCCTGGGATGCTCCGGGGAGCAATCTTATCACATATTGAGATTGGATGCATTTGCCTGCACCACCCTTTTCCGCCTGTTGTTTACAGATGCACCTTTTTTGTTGCAAACCCGTGAGAACGCGCGGCCGCGCCGGGCGATCGGAGCGCCGAGTCGGTGCTGAAGCAGCGAGAGAGTCGTGTCAGGAGGATGATCACATCCTCTCTGCCCCACGTCAGAATAGAATTGGTTTTGGGGGCCGCGAGCTGTGTTGGTGGGGGGGGAGGGGGGCACCTATACGGCCGTGACGACGACCCAGGGGGCCCCTCTGTTGTGATTGGGATCGTCCCCATGGGGGGGGGGGGGGGGGCGGCACACTTCAGGAATTACCTTTTGCCTCTATGCTGGGACCGTGGTGTTGGAGGGGGGGGTGGGGGGCACAAGTCAACTGTGAAAACAAAACTCTATCTTTGCTCTGCCAGGGGTCGGTTCCGGCCTGGGGGGGTCGGATCTCGAACCCTTTGCATTGAAACGCCGATGAAAGAGAGGAAGTTCAGCCGTAATTGCTCCTTCGCTGCGACTCTCGGCGACGCACCTCCCGAGCTGAATACCGAGACAACAAGCCGCGAGCGCTGACGTGCGGCAGCTGGCACTTTTTTTTTCTTTTTTTTTTCTTCTTCTTCCACGCATGGAGAGGCAGTAGGATGCTGAGATTAAGGAACGAAATCCACTATGATGTGCGACAATAAAAGTAAAACGCGAGGCCGCGCATATGACTTTCCAGCTTTTCTCCATCTGCTGCCAGTCGAGTTGATAAAACATAATCCACGGTTTTCTCTGAATGTGATATAAGAGCTTACAATTTGGAGCGCATCGTTTGGATCGTTTAGGATTTGGATCAGGTTCACATTTTGAAGAGGGGTATTTGAACCAGAACCTTAAGAGACACTGCTGGGCACGGCTCTTGCCAAATAGGGCATTTATAAAAGGTTGGCACGGGCCCTGCAGAGTGAGGGCTGGCGAAGGCATAATGCCCACGTCACAGTGCCAACCAAGGGTTTTGTTTGGCATGTGTCTGCGTGTGTGTAGTGTGGCTCGTCTCCTCCAGACAACTGGCCCGAACACAACTTAGCGTTAGGTTACAGAAGCATTACACACTGAGCGTGATTCATTAGGACGCTTTAAGTCTCCGCGTGAGACCAGACGCGAATGAATGGAAGATTCATTGAAAACATACAGGAATGGTGGATCTTCTTCTTCGTCGGTTATCCTGCAATGTAGGCTTGGACTAGGAAAACCAACGAAGAAGACCAGCCTTTATTATGTGCATTAAAACTAATAAACAAATAAGTGTTAGTTATCCTAGTTATGCTCACGCCGATACACAAGATCTCCTCAATCATTGCCACAGTGTGACGGTATCGTAGGTGTGAACCTACGCCTGTCCAGGAGATTTTGATGTCCCTCGTTTCCCCACTGAGGTTGTTCCAATAAAAAAAGGGGTCCGGGAACACAGTCAGAGACAATAGGCAAAATGGGGAGACATTTACTGAAGAATATAGCTTACGTAATTTATTCTGCCTCATTTTAACCTGCCAGAGAGCCTATTTTAAGAGAATATAAAAAATGGCGGGGGGGGGGGGGGGGGGGGGGGGGTTGCTGAAAACAATGCATTTTAAAAGAGGCTCTTCCCCCCAGTGTGCCTTTATCTGTCGGTCAAACCCGGCAACGTAAACACATATTAAAGGGGGGCGGTGGGGGGGGGCAGAGGGGTTTCCATAGCCACAGCTTTAAATGGCACTGCCGTGGCAGCACACAGCACACCCCCCCCCCCCCCCCCATCCTCCCCCACCCTCTTTGCAACAGTGTTTATTTGCTGTTGTGTTGGAAGAATTCAGGCTGTGCAGAAGGCGCCGATAGTGAGGCACCGGGAGGCTCGGCTTCAGCTGCAAAGGGGGAATGGAGGAGGAGAGAGACAGAGGAGAGGAGGGCCGAGCAGGCAGACCGAGGGAGGAAGAAAAAAAAAAAAAAAACATACAAGGCCGGTTATGCAGAAACACAGAAGTAATGTAAGGCTCGGGCTCTCGGTTCTAAGCAGCGGAGAGAGGAAAAAGCTGGCGCGGACCGGCAGAGAGAGGGAGACCGAGAGCAGAGCGAGAGGAAGCCGTCTCGTCCAGCGGCCCCCCCGGAGAGGGAGCACCTCAGATTAGCTTCTGGACTCAGTTGTGTAGAACCCACCGGACCCTCTCTCCCTCCACGGGGAGCACCCCCCCCCCCCCCCAAGATGAAGCGGCCAACCGGCCCCCTCTTTGGATAAACACACTGAATTAGCAGCACGAACCCCGGGGAAATCAGGTCTCCCTACAATAACCCCCCCCCCCTAATGCCACCGCCACCCCCATACCTCCACCCACCACTATCCCAGATTTTTTTCAAGCTCAATAACACATTCATTATGCCCCCCCTCGCCCTCCACACCCTTTTTGGATGAATTCATTACATTGCATGATATTTCATAATAAGTTATTGATTGTAGCCGTGGGCCACGGAATTTCAGCACAGCCTTTGATTTTGTAACCCGTGCAGAGGAATTATGTTACGGCTCCGAATTCATGCCACAAAAAGCCTCCGGCGGATGCCATTTGTCCAGATATTTCACTTCCGGGTCATGCAAGCGCGAGCCTCTCCCACGGAGGTCTTCAATGTGCCCCCCGGGAGGAGGAGTAGCCGTTTTTGCCGAGCCACAATAAAGCTTTCTCGAACCCCCCCCCCCCCACCTCCCTGATTCTGTTTGGTCTGTCGTCTGTGCCGGAGACCAGGTAGGAACCCTCTTAACTGCGGCTTCTCACCCGCCGCTTAATCTCACCCACAATCACATTCAGCGACAGGCGCACAAAAGCAGTCCGGCGGTGCCCGACAAGGCCCTGCTATTATGTAACCACTGACAGCTGGGCTTTCAAGGGATGGGTGAACTCCCCCCCATACCACCCCCCCCGCCCCCATCCGCGTGGCAGCACTTTGTGTCAACCAGACGTTGTAGTCAAGAAAGGGCCCCGCGTAGAGAAAAGGCTATTATCAGGCCGGGCAGAAGCACACGGCCCCGACGATAAACACGCCGAGTGACGGAGCCCAAAATCTAGAAACTGCGGGGCAGCGACGACCCGAACATTTCCTCCGGATACCTTATTGAATGTCACGTCGTATTTGGTGGCTGCTTGACATTTGATGACAAGCGCGTCGGCGGCCTGTGGTATCTTTGCGATTTAAGAGAATGGTGTAGCCCCCCCCCCCCCACCCCCAAAAAGGCATTTCTTGGTAACAGATGAGAGGATTTTAAATGGCTTTTATGTGCAACCCAAAAAATGTTTTTGCTTGCATTTCAGATTTTTCCTGTGTCTTAAAAAAAAACTGAAAAAGTGTAAACAGGCACACTCGCATGTGTTTGAAGTTTCCTCGCTCCAAAGGGGGCGACTTTCCCCCCGTGGTTTTTCTCAGTGTGTCATTTCTTTTGAAAACGGTGGCACACGACACTGAACACAGAGCCCCCCCCCCACCCAAATGTTTGATTAAACTGTTGATTTTGATTCCCCTGTTGTTTTTAGGGAAGAATTGCTGTCAGTGGCGACATTCCAGGGCGGCCCGGTCTGGAGAGATTGCGCAGGATGAGGGCCGCCGTCTAGATACGGTGGATCTAAACGTGTCTGTGGTTAGCAGACCCGGCCTTCGACGTGCTCTTTAGCCAAACTGGCTCTGGTTTTGGTCACATGGCTGCCTGAGCGTGCGTTTAAACTCGATGACACCCCGCACAGTTAGTGACAAACACTCGTGTTTGTCTATACAACCCTGAAGGGACATGTGGTGGTGGAACGAATAATTCAAATCAAGGTAAATATTGAAACATTACACATTAGAGTGAATGTGAATTACAGCGAATTACAGTGAAAACGAAAAGTAAATTTACTGTCAAGAATTTTAAAAGATAAATTCTGGCTTTTTCCAAAGCAGCTCGGTATTGGAAATGCATGTGTCTTCATGACGATTATCTAACATGTGAAATATCAGTTTTTTAAGAATATTCCCTACATTATGTGTGATATAGCGCGCGATAACTTCACGGTAACCTTTCCACAACATCTCAACATGTCTGCCCGGCTGGTGCAGTTTTCAAAGGGTGGATGTGCCGGTTGATTCAGACCTGACAAACCCTCCCGTTTGCATTTCTGTGGGGGACTTTGGTGACTCTGGAAGCAACAGTTTAACCGGCCCCATCCTCCTCCTCGTTGCTGATGTCTGATGACTCTCACAGTTGCGGCAGAGATTGTCATGTCTAGATAGAGGTCATAGTACAGCAACCGCTCACTCTGTCTCCAACGCACTTCACAAGCAACACGGTGGCTGAAAACAGGACAAAAGGTTTTAAAATATGAATGATTTCACAGGTAATATTTTCGTTGAGCACATTTTTGGGGGTGTGGAGTAAGACATAACCACACTTCTCTTTTATTTTCCCCACTTTTAAAACGTGTTTTGTTTTATTTTGCTTCAGATTAAAACTCCAGTCCGGTTCTTCCGCGCAGCCCGAGCCTCAATTTACTGTGTGTGCTTTCAGCGCCGCACTACTCACTGGCAACCTTAAGGGTCCTTCCGCGGCTCACTTGCTTCTGCTTGTATGTGACTCTAGTTTTACAGGCACGAAACGACACGTCGAGCGACGCGTAGCATCGCGTGAATCAAACGGTAATAGTTATTTCTGACGGTCTTTTCGGGGGCTGTTCTCTATGTTGCGCTCCAACGCCGGAAGGCCAGGTTTAGGGAACTTGGCGCACTATTTCGCGCCAGCTGTCCTGTCTTTCTAACGCATACAATACATTCCTGTGTCGTTCCGCGGTGTGATAAGGCCCTGCCTGCCTGCTGTTCCTGTAAACTCCCGCCTTGACTCAATGAGCGAGCGAGGCCGAGAGACACAGAGAGAGAACTAAGAGAGAGAGAGAGCGAGAGAGAGGAATAGCCCTACGAAGCGAGCAGGCCCACAGCACCCACACTGGAGTTCATATTCCATTTTAGAGCACACGTCAAGTTTGCCGGGTATAATGAACGCGGTTATCGCATCACAAAATAATGACTCACACATTTCAGAGCGGAGAAAATATCAATTCACTCCGCAAAACCGCCGCCGTAACAAATGATTCCAAACTCAACGTCCACTCGGTTACGCAGGCGCTGACGATAATCGAGTGCCTGCTGCTTATACGCACGGCCCCACAAAATGGCTCTTTATTAACCGGGAAATGTCATTTTTCGCAGCTGTATGAGACTTAATGTAATATAGAAGTCATTGAGAAGAATATTATCTAAATCCCCATTTTTTACAAAGTCAACATGCCCTTCAACTAACATTTATCGCTGAGCTGGAGCTATTTGGAGCTGAAGTCATCTCATTTCTGACTCGTTCCATTAATTTTTAGGTGAGCTGTCAAAAATAATATGTATATCTCACACTCCATGATATTCCTATCATATTCATGTAGTGCATGTGATTGTGTGTAGTTCCCTTTTTTTAAATATTGTATCACCTTTGTCTCTAAAATATTCACATAACATCGTTCTGCTGCACTGAATTAGTTGCGGCCTCCCTTTTCGTGTTCCTCCTTGCGAGCGACCCGAAAGAATCACCTCCTCGTCGGCTTTGCATCTTAACCATCAATTCATTGATCAGCGGGACGCGAGCGGCAGCTCGACGTGGTCGCGTGACGAGGGCCGATGCTTTCACAGTCAGGTGGCGTGCAAAACCAAATTCCCCTGCCCCTAAGTGACAGTTTATGGTCTTTGATTTGGTTTGGCTGGAGATTGCCAGGCAACAAAACTACCCCGAGTCCTGAATAAAACAGCCATCTGTTCCGTAGCCCCGGTAAAACTGAATTAATTTGACACACAGGGCTAATCCTGGAATTCAGCTTTAGATTGTGTGTTTTTTTTTAAGACCAAAATTCCAAAGTAGTCCACGAGATATGAGATAGAAGATGAATGAAACTTTGACATGACAAGGGGAAAAATAAATAAAGAGGAAGCCATTGTTTGTGCTTTAAGCGGGTCATGGCGTGTAATCCCCTTGTCTGGGCTAAACGCCGTCCGTTCCTCTGCGTGCAGACGGCGGCCATTCGGGACCACATTCGGGATTACAACGCACCCCGAGGAATACAACTAATGACAGCCGAGGCCTGAAAGCCGCACGAGCGGATCGCGGCTCCAGGTAGATGCAGGTGAGCGGGCGTCGGCGAGTGACCCCCGTGCCCCCCGTCCCTCCAGCCCCCCCGCGCCTCCCACATTGCCCTTGACCCCTTTGACCCCTTTGGCTTTCGGACGACAGCCCCTTTATCCGGCCTACTTCGTGCCCGTTAACTCGATGTGGATTGTTTCACCCTCAGATCCCCGGGAGGGGGGGGGGGGGGGCGACACAATGCCCACTGAGGGGGAGAGGTCAGAGGCTCGCCGCCGCGACCCGAGCGCGAAGGGGAGGCCGAGGCGTTGTGGGGGGGTTTGTTGAACCCCGGCTCAAGTCATGTAGAGGCACACTTCTGGGCTCACACTAAATCAAGGCCTGATGAAAGGCCGGCGCATCACAATGGAAACAGAGCTGACCACCGGCTCTCGCCTTCACACATTGCCCCCCCCTGCCGAAGGGTGACACCGGCGACAACCCACGTGCTATCCCCGTAGCCTCGGGCGGCGTCTGGCGCTGCCGCGGGGGGGGGGTCAATGTGTGCAGCCCTGGCCGTGGACGCAGCCCTGGCCGTGGACGCCGCCCCGGCGGTCGTGACACCTCTCTGGTGCATCTGCAAAATGCAGAAGAAGGACTCGGCGAGCTGCTTGACGCTTGACGTCCTCGGTTTTCTTCTTTCATTCTCCATAACGAGGACACTTTGAAGGGAAAGATAATTGGCAAAGAAGGTCAAGAGGGGAAAAGCTGCTATTTTCAGTGGCGGTTTTTCGATGCAAAAAAAGCTGCCCCTCTTCAAACGATTTAGCCGGGCTTCTTCTTCTTTATTTGGAAACGGCTTTGACAGCAAAACAAGAATGTCTGTCTCAATCAGGGGAATGATGATGGGCCTCGACGAGAGAACAGAACAAACAGCTCCCTCTTCCAAGCCAGTGATTAAAGCAGAAGTAGAGGGAGGGGGGGGAGTGTGGGAAAGCAGGGGGTTAGGAGGGCTGGTTCAAGACCGCCACCTGGTGGTGCGAAAAGCATAGTGCAGGGGGAGGCAGGAGAAGAGCTTTGGCCTTATCTTTTTTTAAAAAAAATTCTTCTTCTCTATATGCCCAGTGTTGGGCACCAGGAGGAAGCGTGCAGGGATTTTGTGCAGGTTCGAGGCAGAACCCCGGTTCAACTCTCCCCCGAAGCCGAAAGCACCGGCCGGCAGGATCTCCGGCATCTATCGTAACACCTACAGCACGAATAGGAAAGGATGGGAGGGAAGGAAAAAGATGGAACTACACTTGGCAGCTGCAGTGGTGGATGGATTCTGATCCCTGTAAGAAAAAAAAAAAAAAAAGCAGGAAGCCCCGGCAGGAGAACCACCGGGTCGGACTGAGGTTGAGGAGTTTAATTATGAACAAGGAAATGAAGTTCTCCAAATCTCTGGCTCGGGGGATAATTTTATCTGAAGAGACGGCAGCGGGTGTCTAGGGTTCGTCTTCTCGGTGTCTCCTATAAGCATCTCCTGCCACTTCACAATCAGAAGGCTTCTGAGGGATGGGGGGTGGGAGGGCGTTGGGGGTGTGTGTGCAGAAGAAGGAGACAGGGATGAAGTGCCACTTAGGATATTGCTTCAAGGACTGCTCTCCTTGTTAAACTCATTGCTGTGGGCATAAATATAGCCGGGGCGTCCGATGATTTATTGACACGCGCTCCCTCTCCTCCTCCTTCCCGCCTAACAAGCCCGTGGACAAATGAATTGTCCAACTGGGGGGAATTCTGTCTTGATTTACACTCCGACCCCCTGTGGGGGCCTGTGGGAAATGGCGAGGGAAGAAGTCTGAGTGTGTGACTGTGTGCGCGGGAGAGACAGAAGCAAAGTGATGGAAGTTGGACTGGATGGGTGTTTCGTTCACCAGAAGCAAGAAATACAGAACTTTACGAGTCACGTTGTCACTGTGGCGACGTGGGCTTAAAGATGTCGATAACAAAAAGAGGTGTCCAACTTTCCAGCTGTGTGAAGTCTAAAATAATCCCAAACTAAACAGATGATTCATATTCACGGTAGCAGCTACCACACTGCTATCGACCGCCAAATGCTGTAGTTTCAAGTGGCCAACCGATCAATAAATGCAGCTTTAAAGGAGACATTTTAGAGAATGCACGGGCGCATGTTACCGTAGAATGGTTTTAGGCTTTTTCTTTTTGGCACCTTATCTGAAACAAACACCGATCAGGCCGTTAAACTACCAGCCACGCAGAAAGCAACAGCCACTCATTTAAAGTCCCCGGAGAGGCCTCTTCATAACTTCCTCCCACGTCTTCCCGCCCAGTGTCGCGGCCGTGAAAACTCAGACGGGCTTCGTCATAATCACGGCACGTCCCGTAAGCCGTCGGCATCGCGTGCCAACATGTCATCCCTTTGTCCCTCTTCCTCCCTCCCTCTTCTTCGCCATCCTCCCATCCTCTCAGTGTCAGTCTCCCCAGCGCTGGGGGGTTGCAGGGCGACCACGTCAGGACTGATTCCCTCTGACAATGAGCGACTCGCACTAATTTACTCATTTTATGCTAATATGATTGACATTTCATTTTCGGCACTACTCGCCTCCCCTGCCACTGATAGGGGCCGGTCGAGGCGGCCCGTAATCACTGACAGGTCCATTAAAGGGGGAGATTGCATGCAATTATCTGGCTAATTCAGAGGGGTTCTTTTAATTTGGCGGCATAAAATTGTCAATCTTTGGAAGTGTAATCGGCCTCATTCCCGTTGCAGGGCCAGGACTAAAAATAAACAAAGAGCCGGGGTTCTGTGTCTCTTTCACTCTGGGCAAGAGACAAAAGAGAACGGGGGGAACCGCGGAGCTTCATCTGTCGTCCCGCCACGTTGTTTTCACGTGGGGATTGTTTCATTGAGCAATCATGGCCTGGAGTCCGAACGCATTAACTGACCCCCCCCCCCCCCTTTGTAACAATCAAAATGAATACATGAAACATCTGGAGCGCGTTGGCAGGATGCTGCCGCTGTAACAGCCTTGGCTGCAAGATCAGGCTTCACAGTCTGTGTTTCACTTAAATCCCCAAAAGGAACGTGAATCCATATGTCTGAAACCGCCAGAAATAGAATTTTGGACGTATTCGGTGGCAGCAGAAGGTTTTTGGCCTCATTGGACGGAATTGCAGCCAGCAAAGCGGAGGAATAAAGTGTTTTGTCGGCATCTCTCTAATAGTTTGGCCTTCTGCGTGAGAAAAGGAGCGGCAGCATTTTCTGTCCATCCCTGAAACGCTTCACGATGTTACTTACACCGTTTGGATGATGTTTAAATAAAGAATGAGTAGTATGTGATTAGTAAGGAAAAACAGGTCCAACATGAATGCAAACTCACTTATGTAATTCCCATAGAGCCGGATGAGATGTGTTCACAAATGAAGTGCAAATCTTCAATACTTTTCCCGCTGCTGCTGGCATCAGAATTCAAATTCAGCCATTTTGTTGTGCAATAACCTGAACAATGAACGATGCCACAACTATATAATGCGTTTGCTAGTCTCACGAATGTATTGTTACCTCTGGTGTTCATGTTTCAGCTCAGTTTCTATAGTTTATTTAACACCCCCCCTCCCCGCCCCCCACCATGAATAAAGCATGCCCTGTAGTCATTTTTACTGCATGTTGTTGCGTTATATCAATCATTCAGGAAGGCCTCTGCCTGAAATTTGATTCGCAGTGTAATATTCATGGCAACAAAAGGCAGTCTCTCGATGTGATTTGTGACTTATTCATCAGCCGCCCTTGTCGGAGTTCACGTTCGGAGAAGCGATTGAATTATTTCAACACCGGAGTCTCTCACTGCACCCCGAGCGGTGCGGTTCCTGTTGTGGCCACCAGAGGGCGGCCACGCGTCATTTAACAAGACGGGGCCCAGCTGTTTGCGATGGCAAAAGAGTCGACAGGCGGACCAACTACGAATTAGAAATGACCTTTTCATTCAAAACCTCCCTTTAGGTTGTTGTTTAGTGCGCAGGTCGCTGTATCTGAGTCCAGCAACTCTCACCTATCCAACCCCCCCCTCCGCCTGCACCATGGGGGCCATTTAGCTGCCTCCGTTTGGTGTCATGGTGATGTCATAAAGAAAGCATGAATCATCTAGTATGTTTTATTCAGTGTAAGAGGTGCAGATAAAAGGGTCATTTTACACCTGCTAACTTTGAAGGTACTTAAGGATGAGACCAACGAACTATTCAATGTCATAACAATTATTTTTAAATAGTTGAGCCATTGAGTATGACACCACATTCTTGACCTTGAATTGTCATTTTTGTTGTTGTATTTGTATTGTTAATCCTTCAGAAATGCTGCACATTGAGACAGCACCTGGATAGAGTTCTCAAAATAACTGCCCTAAAAACAAAATAGTTATCAATAAATCAATTAAGTCGGCCAAAGAAACAAACAGACACATGCATGGAAACGTGATGAGGAATTGTTATGCAGCCTTAATTTTAAAGCAGTAAACACGTCCACTGGAGCTGTCAGTCAGGTCTTCACCTAACAGTCGAAAAAGTTGAGAGATGATATTATAGAAATGACGAGAAAACAGAATTCTCAGTTAATTAAAAGAAAAAACATTTGACCTTGATAGATTTATATAAATATGAAAAATGTTCTGTTGCTCAACAAATCAAACACCACCAATCGTTTTAACTCTAAATCTCCATTTAGATCATATTTACATATTTGCATTATATTTCCGTAATACAAATGAGCGCCACACACGTGTCTCCCCGGTGGGGGTGGGGGGGGCGTAGGCGTGTGCCATCTCCTCATGCCGCCTCGCTCGCTGCCTTCACTGTCTGCTGGGATGAAACCAGCTCCCGGAGCAAATAAACAGGAGGCCTGCTGTGGCTCCCAGCCCCGCTGGCTCCCCCCGCAACAAAAGAGCAGACGGTGATTCCGACCCGGCTCTTTTGTCAGGGGCCCACATGGGGCCGCGATTAAAACAGTTCCTCCACCGGGGGGGAGGAGGGGGGGGGGTCCGCTGGCCCTCCCCTCGACAGCAGCACTACCTGTGTGGAAGGAAGGCCCTCAGGAAACCCGGGGAGACGCAGAAGTTTTTTTTTTTCTCGAACCCTGAACTCTGACCTTGTCGCGAGCGTTTGAATCTCACACGCAGCCGGGCTGTGCGGGGCGGGAGGGGGGGCGGCTAAACGTGAACCACTCCGACCAAGCCCCCCCCCTTCCCGGCCCGTTGCTGTGGAGGTATCAGAGGGATCCAGGTGCCCCACCAGGCGTGGGTGTGAAACAACATGTTTGCCTCCTGATGGGATCACTGGCACACGGAGGCCGCGGATCGTTCCCTCCGCATAGATCCATCCTGTTTGTCAATGCACCCGCCCAAACCCCCCTCCCCCCCCCCCCCCCCCCTTTTTAGTCACCTCGGGGGTTCAAAGTGAGGCAAAGGAGGCCTGTGACGGGGCGCAGTGTGAAAGTGAGAGAGAGTGTGTATCCCCGCTTGTCCCAGGTGTTGATTCCAGGCGTTTCTTTGATTCCATTGATTCCGTTGTCCATTTCTTCAGGGGGGGGCGAAGGAAGAGTCGCCGCGGAAACCTCCCGTTTCCACAGCCACGAAATCAGCCCCATTGGCCAACGCATACATGCAATTTGACTTTTTTAACAGAATAAAACAGGTGTTGGATCATATACAGACAAATGACGATGACTCAGCACACATCTGTATGAATCTGAAATCATCTGCGGGAAATTTGCATTTCAGACACAACTTCGAGCTTCTCCGTTTGTAGTGCTTTAGGTTGTTTTTAGAGGATTAAGTGTTTTGGCGTGTGGAAGACGAGGCTTAAAGCCCAGCTGATCAGAAGGTTACGTTTTTTCAAATCGTTCAATAACGCATGAGTGGCTTTAGAGGAATGAAGTACAGAAGTGTCTGAATGGAAACAGTGTGCTAAAAAAACAACGGGTATAAAAATGAACAAGTCATGTCGCTTTTCTTTTCTTTTGGGGTACTTACAAGTAACCCAGGATGATAGTAATTCTCTTCATTGATCAGTCAGTTGCCCACGCGAACATCTAAAGTGAGGTCAAAGGTCACGGGACTCTCAGGACCTCCGCTACAAACACCGATCTGCTGCAAAGGACCTTTCCGGTACTTTTGGAAGGTCGTAGGCCGCAAACAAATTCACCTATTGGAAAGATTCACTTACACCATTTTCATGTTGTTAAACGTGTATCTTAAAACGCGGAGAGAGAAAGCAAAGAGTTTGATGTAACATAACCTGCATAAAGTGCCTTCTTGTAACTTATAAAGTTTACCTAATGTATTTTCCAGTTTGAGCGAGAAAAAAAGCAAGGGGGGGGTGAAAAAAAGAAAGAAAGAAGAAACACTCCAAGATGAAGGGGCAGCGGAATAAAAGGGGCAATTACTGTTCCTTTCTTATGGAAATGGTAATGAAGTGGGACATGGGGCTCGGGACAATAGAGGGCCACAGTCGGGTTGAGCGTCACCGTGTAAACTGCTTCCTGTTAGGGAGCCATTTAGCCCTCACTTTTACTGACTTACAAGCCATCACCAGGCCAACTACAAAGAGGCCTCCCCATCAAAGCTGGAGGCCGCCGCTGTCTGCGGAGTCCAGATAGGCTTTTCCCAGGCAGCGCCGGCCTTTAGGGGGCTGCTCTTTAAACCTGCGTCTGTGTGGCTTGTTTTTGCCCTTTTTCAGCCGGGGACGAGTGAGGACGCCCGTGTGCGTCTCAAGACTATTGGCCGGTGCACAAGTAGTGAGAGAGACGCTGATTCGCCGACAGTGGGTTTTTTCCAATGACGACTTTGTCGCAAAAGTGTGTCATGACAATAAACTGCACATCTGTCAGACCTCTGCACTGGCATCTGGATCCCGTGCTGTGATAGTAGCATGTGTCCCGATAGAGCTTACTAGTTTATTGTACATATGACTGGGAGGAAGGTTTGTATTTCACCGACTTGAGAGGGAGAAAAGAAAAGAATATTTTACATCTGAAAAAATCAGAAAAATGCATTGTTTTAAAAAAAACATGATATATTGTTGCCTTAAAATAAAGGTTGAATATATAACTAATTCCTCAGTCATGTTTGAAGGACCATCAGAGTGTTATCCCTAAAGGTACGTAGCGGTTGAAATTAGGCCTTTTTCACCATTGTAACTGATAATTGATGAGAAGAACTTGATAATAATCTCCGGTAAAACCATCCAAACCTTTAACAACAACCAAAAAAAACTTGCCCCTAACAAAAAAATAATTTTCTTTCACACACCGAACACTTCTGTTCTTCCCATAAAGGGGCCGCAGCCTGAATGAAGCTGTAACTATCACTGGCCAGTAGGGGGCGGTGTATATGTGTGTGTGTGTGGAGGGGGGAGGCGGGAGCGGGCTTCGGTGGGTGGGAGGCAGGGGAGATGAGGAGGAGGGCCGCATCTATTGTCTTTTAATGAGAGCCTTTGATGTGGCCCCACTGTTTGCTGTTTGTACACCTGGGCCGCTGGGCCTGCATTCACATCGGCTGTCGGAGGAGGGAAGGGAGCGGGGCGGAGAGGGGGGGGGGGAGTGGGGGGGGGGGGGGGGGGGGGGGGGGCTGGGCATATCCCACCAGGTAACACTTTCCAGTAAGCTGCTGCTGCTGCTGCTTGGCGTGGGAAGGCCGTAAAGGCTGCCCGGCCCTCTTTGTTTACCGCCCCCCCCCCCCCCCCCCCCCCCCCCGCCTAGACTCTGCGGGCAGACGCTTGGGACCCCTTGACGCCCGTAGAGGTGAAGCTGCTTGCTGACTGACACTGATACTTCCTCCCAGGCGAGCCGGAGATGAGCGTCACCCTACAGCTGCTGGGGGGGGGGGGGGGGGGCAGCGAGGCCTCTTGGTTGCGGGGGGGAGCATTCTTTGGGTCAAATCGTCATTTAGAGAGCTGCCGCCCGAAAAAAAAAAGGATGTTGAACACCTGGATCGGTGCGTCCCAAGCTTCTGCAAATGTCATGTTGTTATATCATATGAACCTCTGGCGCCGTCAGGTGATCCGCAGCTCCTTTTTAAGAGTCACATGTGAAAAAGGCCGAACGCAGCGGCACAATACAACACACAATGGTTGCACATTAGAGTCCCCAAATAATGGTTTCGCTAACCGCAGCTTTGCTAATGTGCCGTTTGACTTCCAACAGCAGCGTTCGGTGAAATCACAACTTTCTCCGGGAGCCAATCGCGGTCCGGTACGCAAAATTATAAAAGCAGAGAGTTATGTCTTGTTGAACAGGCGACGACGCCACACGGAGCTTTATTACATTATATCATCTTTCAAAACTGTATTCTATGTTGCGTTCAAAAGTTATGATGACAAACGTAAAGTGCATCTAACACCCAACAGCGGCACCTGTATTATTTTTCGAGGCTGACATTTCCAGGTGGATTAGTGGCACGTGTTACCGAGTGTGGGAGGCGGGCGGCGGGTCGTCGGCCATGAATTCCGAGGTGACGCGGCGCTGCGTGAAGATCTCATTTTAATTGTGCATTTATAGAGAGAGGAAGTGGCGCCAGAGGAAGCAGGGTGATGAGCTCCGAAGTCACACGTCCTCCGACTCTGGGTAAATAATGTTCCTGGCTGCACCTATCATTAATCCTCTGTCTTTAACACTTACTGTTTGTCAGTGGAAACAGGCCTCGCTCCTTTTGATCTCAGACCCCCCCGCCCCCCTCCCACTAAAACCCTCAGCCATCCGGGTCAGAGCAGTAGGGAGAGCGTCCCACGGCAGACGGAGGTGGTCATAAGAAGTCTCCCCGAGCAGACAGCGGGACCGGCGGTGTGATGAGCCCCCCCCCCCGAAGAAAAAAAATTTGGAGTGCTATCTGCTAATATTTGCTAATGTCCTTCGAGCCCAAGTGCCCCCCCCTTCACCACACGTCAGAAGGAGAGACGATCTGACTCGGCAGGGTCTACTGTTAATGTGTGCGTGTGTGTGTGTGTGTGTGTGTGTGTGTGTGTGTGTGTGTGTGTGTGTGTGTGTGTGTGTGCATGTACACAGCTGGGGGGGCCCCAGCGCAGAGATTTAACTGTGTTTTCTCACACGCTGGTGTCTGCTGACCTCAGCTGCTCATATTTACATCAGGCAGCGACACCGATGCCTGCGGAGGAAACAAGTGAAAACAAACCTGACTCCTGAAGCCTGAAATCCAACGTCACTTTCTACTGGGGGTGGAGCGGCTCAGGGGGGGTTTTCCGCTTTTTTTGATTTGGTTTAATTGGATTAAAATACACAAAAAGCACAAATGCAAACAGCATCACACAAAACAGCATTTACTTAAACCTTTACCCCTTTATATGAGTTTCACATTTACAGGCGCGGCCCTGCGAGGCGGCGGTGCTTTAGATCGACATCGTCCTGACAGGCAGTCGTCCCCGCGGCGTCCTGACAGGCAGTCGTCCCCGCGGCGTCCTGACAGGCAGTCGTCCCCGCGGCGTCCTGACAGGCAGTCGTCCCCGCGGCGTCCTGACAGGCAGTCGTCCCCGCGGCGTCCTTCGGCGTCCTCCGGCCTTTCTGCTGCTCCACAGCTGAGTCGGTCCCTGTAGCGTCAAAGCTCAGCCTCCTGCCATTAGCATGCCAAAGGTCCCAAGGTCTACTGTGGGGCACCGAGATGAGGGGCCTGCGGGGGCTGAGGGGAGGGGGGGGGGCGGGTGTGAGGAGGGGGGGAGGGGGGGCAATTACTGTCGACACTAATTCTTTTTATCCCTTTCAAAGGGACGGGTGATTAGAAGAGGAAAGTTTAGATTTCCTGAACTTGAAGTGGAAAACGCAAAAGTGACAGACGAAGCTCAGAGCTCAATCCACATCAGGGAGGGCGGCGGGGGGGCTCTGTGTGTGTGTGTGTGTGTGTGTGTATGTGTGTGTGTGTGTGTTTATTGGTGGGCTTACGATGGGATTTGAGGGCTGCGGGTGGTTTCCCCCCGCTCTGTCTTTCTGTCTTCACCCGAACACAATGCGACAGTTATAGTTTAGGATTTACATAAAAGCCACACAGTAAGTTTCTCTTTAATAAATGTGTCAGAGGTCAAAGGTCAGAGTTACATCATGACACACTATATATATATATATTTATATTCAGACGGGTTTATTATCATTTGAATGTGACAATTTTAGTTCTTTACATGTGAAGAATTCAAAATGTAGATTACAATGCAATGCTATTAAACTTCCTAATAAGCTGCATTATACAAAATATAACAAGCTATACTACTTTAATGTCAATGCAAAAATCTTGTGCTGGCATGTTTTTACACTCTGGTATTAATACTTTTACTAAAAGCAAGTTTTCTTTCATGCAATTTGTTTGTCAAGCCCAAAATCCCAGATTAGTCTCATAGGCCTTTTTCAATCTCAACAGAAATAAACTCCCTGTGGCCCGGTACCCTCGCGTCAGTACTGGAAGAGCCCCCCCCTCCCAAAAAGAGAAAACAGAGGAGGGATCCGTCCCCCAGGAAGGACAGAAGTACGACGGGTGTCATGTGAACAGAACGGACAGCAATCACACAAAGTCTCCCGAATGAAAAGCTTAATTCAACGCAATCAAATGCAAAACGAGTTCTGCCGCTAAACAGCCCCGAGGTGCTCTGCGGTGCTTTTAACTTTTTAACGTTCCAATCAATCTTTTACCAGGCCTCGTATCGACTCGCCACCACAAAGCGGAGCGGCTGATATATTTACTCTGACACGTTCAGCACTCAGGTGATTGCGAGCTGACAGTCGATCCGCTCTGAAGTTTGTCCCGTCAGTTACGGCCGAGGCGAGACACACGAGAGACCCTCCACGAGAAGGAACCGCAAGGAACCCACGTCAGCATCAAAATCGCGTTATAACACCTGCAAAAAAGCCTGTGACACATATATACTGCATATATATGTATATTATGGTCCGGAAGCAATAACGTGCAATACATGTATAACTAAGAGCAGGGCCGGCCCAAGGCATAAGCAAACTAAGTGGCTGCTTGGGGCCCCCTGAACAGTTTGCTTATGCTGCAAGCAGCCCTAGTTTTGTATTATAACCTCACTGTATTTCTTTATAATTATTTTTTTATAACAAAAATTAGAGAAATAAAAAAGAAAAAGAGCTATACATGAGTCACCCAAAGAGACAAACAAAAATGGAGAAAAAACGTTGGTTTTATCAACCGCCTTCAATAAATGATTTTAAATCCACATCCAGAGTTAAGCTTCTTAACATAGAAACATAGAAAGCATCTTTTCCCACACGTTTAATCCCATTTCATCTGTGGTCACGTTTCGGCCACATCGACGTCACCTGACTCCGTTGAGAGTTGTTTCTCCACGTCTTGTTCAGCTTTATTGTGGCGGTTTCATGACACCACGTGACACACGGTGTGTCTTTCTCTGGATTCTTCCCCAGGTTAGATGTGTTCAACCCGAACGCTGTTTGTTTTACTTTATTATCAGACCCGTTATTAGACGCGTCATGTCACAAGAGGCCGCTTGCTGCACCTCTGAGACCTTCCTCCGTTTGGGTCCCTGGAGCTTCAGTTATCAAGTTTGTTTTGTGCAGCAACCCGCTTATGTCATATTTCATTAAAAAAAAGACAGAGTGTGTGTGTGTGTGTGTGTATGTTTTTCTTCCCAGGGCTGACTCATCCGCCCCCTCGTGTTTACCTATTTAGGCCGGCGAACTCCTCTGGAAAATATGCATGGTTATAACTGTCCCTTTGTGAAGCACCAGGCCTCTGTAATATTTCCCACCTAGGTGAGTGTGTGCCGATGCCAGAGCGAGGCCTGCGCCGCTTAACCCTCGGCTCGCCGGGCGCCAGCGGCGGTGCGCCCGCGGAGAGAGAAGAGGAGGGGGGGGGGGGGGGGGGAAACCTTCATTTTTTCCCCCTGCAGACATTCGCTCGCCGTCCCGGGATGCAGGGTCGCTCCCTCTCGCCCCCCCTTCGCCCCCCCCTCGGCCCGGCCTCCCCGGGGTCAAACTGCTGCGAGGTGTTTTGCGTGTGTTTTTTTTTCTTCTTCGTGCTTTCTTAATAATTCTCACCAGGCAACACCTGACCAACACAACACGAGTGTTTCATCGCAGCCGCAGCAATGGGAATTAAACCTCCGAGCGGAGTTATGAGAGCCTGGCTGTCTGTCGGGGGGGGGGGGAGGGTCAGCGGGGTTCTGTCCTGTATGCGGCCGCTTTTTTTTTCTTTTAACACTCTGTGTCCTTCTCTCGGGCCTCCAAAACTGAGAAACAAACACACACACACACACACACACACACACACACACACACACAGAGACACACACACACACTCAGGGGGAGAAGGAAGAGGCCGCTGAATGATACGGGATGGAAAGGTGTGAGAGAACCCCTTTACATTTACGGCCTCTGTAGAAGTGGAGGAAGTGGCGCAGTAAAGAGGAGTCGCGCTCCAAAGCTCCCACTCAATTCCAAGTACATCACAGACGGCGGCGTCGGAGGCGAGAACAGCGAGAAGGTTTCGGATGGGAAACGTCGGAGCCTTCCTTCCGGATCCACGGGCGGCGTTAAAACGACAGACAGGAAGTGCCGTGTCACCACAATGAATTCATCACAATTGGACGGGAGTTTATTTTTTCATTTGAAAACTAAACGATCCGCAAACACGCAAGAGCATTAAATGTATAAGCAACTAATATATTACGATGTTCAGTATCTTTTTTTAAATTAATTATTTATAAGCAATATTTTAATCATACAGCAGGCCGAGGTGGAGTTCATTTATTATGTGCATTTCCTCAAATCCTTTTTGTGTTTCTATATGAACTGTTCATTTAAAGAGTATTTAGTAACAATTGTTTTCAATTAAATAAATGGGGAAAAAAACGGGAAATTGCTTTGTAAAGTTTCCGATTCAGTACAAAGACAATTGACTTTTTTAAAAATAATAAGCTATTGAAGTAAAAAAAATATTTTATTACGCATTTCACTTACGTATAGAATACAAATGTGTTTAAAAGCAAAATAAGTTCATGACATCAGTTACAGTGTTTCTACAGTTTCAGTGTTATTGATGCAGGTCGAGGTGAAGCTAATTCTAATCTAAACTCTTTTGTTTATAAAATCTTAATCTACGTGGTTACTCAGACTATTTTATTTTGTGCTTAGCGAAAAAAGAAACATGTTGTTATTTACTGGAATTAATCAATAAACTTTAAAATAAACATTTTGTCATCTTTTACAGTGCGAGTTCAGTTCAAAGGAAATTTAGAAGGAAATTAATGATGAGAGCAGGATGATAACTGTTCTCTTCTTTCAATAACTATTTACTTGTTAAACGGGAATCCTCCGACATGTGGTGGAGCAGAACAAGCACAACGGGCTTCAGGTAAGGGAACATTTATTTGTACTTTAAACAGAACAGGATGGAAATCTGTGGGGGGAAAAAAAGCCATGTGTTATTGCACGATGTGCTGTCAATAATCCAGCAAACCTCCACTCCACTTTCTGCCCTGAATGCGTCCGGTAGAGCCGAGAAGGGTTTGCCGGTGAACGACGTCACACGGAGAGACTTCCTCACAGCTTCGGCTCTGCAGAAACGAGTCGAAAAGCGCTTCTGCCGAGCACTCGGCCCCCCAACCGGCTGAAACGTTTAATATCACAGGGAGTCGTGCAGGCCCATTATGCAAATGCAGGCCTTCGCCGGTGTGCCGTCCACACTTTGGCACAACGGGAAACACAGAGTCGACCCTTAATGGCCCACGCTCCGTAAACACGTGTGGATTTGAGACAACAAAAGATTAGCACTATTTGCAAATATACCACTGAGTTCAAAGGCACGGCCCCCGAGGGCCTCGCTTCCCTTCTTTTGTTCGAACGCGGAGCTTTGACTGAGCCGAGGGTCAACCGCAAAAAGGCTGTGAGAGATTTGTATTTATCACAGTATCAATCCCAAAGTTCCATCCAAACGCTACAGCACGCGCAATAATATTTCATTCCTATAAAAGGTGTGAAATGTCTTTTTATAGTAGAGTTGGTTCAGGGAAAAAGTTTTCTTCTTTTTTATTTTATAAAAAAAAAAAGGAAAAAAAAGAAAAGTTGTGTTGTGGTGACCTGGTGTGGGGGCGTCGCTTAGAGACGCTGAACCCGGTCAAAGAGGCGAGGTGTGCGCGCAGAGGCCACGCCCCGTATCCCCATGTGGTCCCTGGGGGCCCTTAAATGATGAGGCCTCGGGGTTTGGAAAGCAGTATCACTCGGGCCTTCTCTCTCTCTCGCTCTCGCTCTCTCAGCAGAGTCTCTGTGAGCCCCTGCGCGACACACCTTGGATTTAGATCGATCAGCTCTGCTTGGAAATAATGACTTCTTCCAACACTGACCAGCGCCTGGAGCATCTTCTCAGCGCCGTGGAGAGCGAGTTCCAGAAGGGCAGCGAGAAGGGGGACGCGTCCGAGAGGGATATTAAACTGACGCTGGATGATGCAGAATTG
The DNA here is from genome assembly GCA_021346845.1 of Apeltes quadracus. Classification (NCBI taxonomy): domain Eukaryota; kingdom Metazoa; phylum Chordata; class Actinopteri; order Perciformes; family Gasterosteidae; genus Apeltes; species Apeltes quadracus. The sequence goes on from CM037926.1 coordinate 12,048,453, forward strand.
TGGAACAAGTTCAAAGAGTTAACGAACGAGATGATTGTCACCAAAACCGGAAGGTAGGTCCAATGAAGCAGCAGCGGTGGAGATGCCAAAGTGGCGCCGTTTGGGCGCAGACCAAGCCTATTTACGCGCGTTTTACGCACGGGGATTTGTGAAGTATTCTTTTTTAATGTTATTCATTTCCAAAGCTTCAAAGATCATTTTATGGCTCGTGCTTAAGTGCTCGTACAAAATCTGCTGTTCTTACGGCCCCACGGGCCTTTGGTGGTTTATATAATTTAAAAAAAAGAAAAACGACAAATGAAACTTGGATCTGTCAACGAGTTGTATTAAATGATGTGCTGTAATTCTGGGTGAAAGGCACACAAACGCCTCGCATTGCATGCGTACAAATTGCACCCTTGTTGTTTTCCAGGAGGATGTTTCCGGTGCTCAGGGCCAGCGTCAGCGGCCTGGACCCCAACGCCATGTACTCGGTGCTGCTGGATTTCGTGGCCGCGGACAACAACCGGTGGAAATACGTGAACGGGGAGTGGGTCCCCGGCGGCAAACCGGAGCCCCAGAGCCCCAGCTGCGTCTACATCCACCCGGACTCCCCGAACTTCGGAGCGCACTGGATGAAAGCGCCCGTCTCCTTCAGCAAAGTGAAACTCTCCAACAAACTCAACGGAGGCGGACAGGTGAGGAGGCTGTTAGACACGCAGGACGTAAGAAGAGGGTTTCTAATATCTTTGACAATAATTCAAAGAGTCCTTACTTCAATTTCATTGGAGCTTAGAAATAATGTCAATCAGAGGTAGCAGGTGAAAGTCAATTGGGCAATTGGTTTCCCTCTCTCGACCTATCAAAATGGAGCATTATCATGTTTTAATGATAAATAGTGACATTGATTGTTGTTGTTTTTGCAGATCATGCTGAACTCTCTGCACAAATACGAGCCGAGGATACACATCGTGAAGGTCGGAGGCGTCCAGAAGATGATCAGCAGCCAGTCCTTCCCCGAAACCCAGTTCATCGCGGTCACTGCTTACCAGAACGAAGAGGTGAGCTGCTGCGCCGAATGAAACCACGTCGTCGACGCAGACCCGTCTTGCATATTGATCGAAATTCTCACAGCTGTCGTGTGTCCCCCTCTCGCAGATTACCGCTCTGAAGATAAAGCACAATCCCTTTGCCAAAGCCTTCCTGGATGCCAAAGAAAGGTAAAAGGCTTAAAATCAGGCATCCCGGTCAGTGCGCTGACCGCTTGGTATCTAATGTTGCTGCTGTTGATTACAGGAGCGACCACAAAGACATCCCCGATCACAGCGCCGACAGCCAGCAGTCTGGCTACTCTCAGCGTGAGTTTCCAATTCTTTTTTTTTACTTTGACTAAATACGTAAACTAAATAACGGTGAACTATAACGCATCAGGTGTTACGGCCCAGAGATCCCGCGCGGTATTATTTGACTCGAGTCTGTTCAATGTCTGTTCAGTTGGAGGTTGGTTCCTCCCGGGCCAGAGTCCCATCTGCCCCAGCAGCAGCCCCCCTCAGTTCAGCGGCACAGCGGGCCACTCCTCCGGCTCCTACTGCGAGCGCTACTCCAGCCTGAGGAGCCACAGAGCGGCCCCCTACCCCAGCCACTACCCGCACCGCACCTCCGGCACAAGTAAGGACCAGGAACGCAGGCCACCTGGCCGCCTCCGTCATCCTAAATTGGCTCATTCACATTTTTTTTTTTTGACAATTTCAGACAACTACATGGACAACACTTCAGGGACTCTGCCCTCTCACGACAGCTGGTCTTCTCTTCAGATCCCCAACTCCACGGGCATGGGCACTCTGTCCCACACCACCAACTCCACATCTAATTCCAGGTAACCCCCCCCCTTCCCGCCCCAGAAGGGCGAAGAATAGGCTCCAGGATCTCTTGCTGTGTTTTTAATGAGAAATGTGCGTCGTCGGCAGGAACATTTCATAGGTTTGGATGGCCGAGTGATCACCCGCTGCGGGTGGTCGTCTTGTTTTTAAAGTAAACAACAGCAAGTGCCGTCTCGATAACAGAACGCTCCCGTCCGTCTCTCCCACAGTCAGTACCCCAGCCTGTGGTCGGTAGCCGGCACCACCCTCACCCCTTCCGGCTCGGCCTCCGGCTCCATATCCGGAGGTTTGACCTCCCAGTTCCTGAGGGGCTCCTCATACACGGGCCTGACCTCCTCGTTGCCCGTCTCCTCGCCTTCCTCCATGTACGACCCCGGCCTGGGCGAGGTCGGGGTCGGCGAGGCCCAGTTCGAGAGCTCCATCGCCAGGCTGACCGCGTCCTGGGCGCCGGTGGCTCAGAGCTACTGAGCCGAGGAGCCTGGCGCCTCGAGGGGGCTTTGCCAGCGGGACTAAAGACACGAGTGAAAAGCCCCCTGGAGAAGATGGACACGTGACACCGGCGTGGATCTCGCCTGGCTTCTTTTGATTAGTCATTCCGTAGCCTCTCATTTAAAAAAAAAAAACTAAAAAAGTTATAGGCTGGAGTCATACTGAGCGGCTGATGTGCAAAGACAGAACTTGAAAGACAATCTCTGTCCATGATGAACAGTATCGTAGTATGCAGACCGCAGAATAGCTGCACGATCAGAACTCCCGATCTGCTGTTAGCGATCCCCAACATGCTTATTACACATTTATAACATGTATATTATACAACCAAACTCAACTAAGTAATCCTTTATATTATTGTTTTTATTCCTAAATATCTAAGATGAAAAATGGTTCCGCTAACATAAATGTGTATATGTGTGTAAATAGAACAAATTAACGTCCAGTGTTTTCCATATAAATGTGCCTTTTCTGATTGCAATAAATGTTCCACGTTCGGGCTGAGAGACACAAGTGCCTTCTGCATACCGGCGGGGTTTTGTCAAGAACCCCCCCCCCCCCCCTCCCCCACCCTGCACAGACATGTGTACATAACTATCTATTTGTATTTGAACTCACTGTGAGTTTTATTTATGTCATTTAATAATAAATTAAAAATGTGCGTTTTCTCAAATTCTGTCTGTTTGTTGGATACCTTGTAAAAAAAGTGATGTGATGTTTAGTTCTCAGGCACTATTTCAAGTGGGTTTTTTCTTGACGCAAGGCCATTGGTGAAGCATAAAAACGCTGTGTGCACTTACACAGATACAACCTATTAGTTACAGGTGGAGAACAATGGCCACCGTGGTGTTAAGTCAAGAAGAAAAACATCAACAGCCTTTCTTTAATTCTCATTTGAGTCTAGATTTTGAGTTGCAACTCTCACGTGACGCTCACTCATCAAACTTTTGGCCCTGCAGCACAAGCTCGCTTTAAATAACAGCCTCCGCGCGGCTACGCTAAGTGAACGGGGCCTTCTTCGCTGAATGTGTGCTTGCAATGACGAGCTTTAAGAAATCTGTCGGGGTGCGTTTCCATCGCCGGCACCCCGCCGTGACAAGCTGCGTCATGGTGCGACATGCGGCTAACACGTTCAGATCTGCGCGTGAGGAAAATCCAAAGGTATTGAATACAAATCCAAAATGCCAACACCTGGGGTTGAATGCAATAAGCTATAAGGTGTGTACGTTAACATCGCTATCACACTGCGGTCAGGTTCGCTATGTTGGCTGCAGTAGAGTGGATTGAAATAAAACCACTTCTAACACTGTTATAATGTCATACTTGTCCGTTTTTTTACTAATCATTTACTGTAAACAAAACGGTTCCCAACTGGGAATTTTACAAGGGTGCAAAAAGACACACCGTAATGTCTTATACGGTGTCACTTTATTTTTTACGGTAAACCACAGCTGCCAGTAATTTACCGTATATTTCACAGATTTTTTTTTACAGTGTACATTATTAGTATGAACGGAGTCAAACAATGTGTAAAGGTTCGATAAAGAAAAATCAAGAAAGAAATCAAATGCCTTTGGTCTTTACATGATGCATGAAGAGAAAACATTTTATTTTACAGTAGCAGGTTGTAAGCAGGTTGTGTTAAATTGTACATGGGAAATTCTCTCCAGGATTTTTCCAAATGTACCAAAACAAACATGCGGTGGTGCATTTTTTTTATTTATTTTTTTTAAATACATGAATATTGAATGAATATTATAGATCAGCTCATACAGCAATGAGCCCAATTGAGAAGAGAACCCCCCCAAAAAAGAAACATCCCGAATGAACAGTTTCAGCACTCCGTGGCTCACGATGTCAGCGCTGCGATGTGTGTGTCGGGCCCCACGGAGGCTCGGCCCTCCGAACCAGTGATGGAGTGGTCCACACCGAGGTGCAAATGAATGCTGGGGCGAGGAGCGGGGGGGTCATGGGGCCACGGGCAAACAGTAATGAAGCAGCAATGTGACCTGCAGCTGGCCGGTGGCAGCGGAGCAAAGGTCTCCTCTCGAAACGCCGCTCTGGAAAACCTCCACTTACTTACTGACAATATGTGCAATAGAACTTTTTATTACTTTTCAATAGCGTAGCCAACATGCTTTTCAGTTTCCATTAGACTGGTGATAGTGTTACTTCATATGTTTTATATTTAGCTTTTTCTTCTGAAATAAATGGGTCGTTCAAATATTCGAGCATCAAAACTAAAACTTACCTTTTATACACATTTTATGAATTACTTTTATGCTCACTCAATGTTTTTTTGTCATTCTTCTTGTCAAATCTATGGGTCATGTCTTGCACATCACTACCTTTGTAATTAATAAAGTGCAACATTATATTTTTTGCAGATTGTTGTTAATCGATTGGTTAAAGCAGCTCCTAAATGTTGTAATTGGTTACGGGCAGGGTGGGTTAGTTTGATGTAATATTACCACATGTTTTGTATGACAAATCCTAAAAGTTTTTTTTTTATTTATGATATTAATTTAAGCAAAAATAACCCTTTTTTTTTAAAGAACTTTCTGTATCAGCTTGACTTTCTCAGGATAGGAGGTTGTCCTCTGTTGTCGGTAGTGCAGGCCTCCAGGTTTTCAATGACAATGCACGATCGAAAAAAAGTGATTTTGTATAGTTGCAAATATGTATTTTTGTGGCATGTGTAGAGAACTGCATCAAATGTATTACGTTTCTGCACCGTAACCCAACCTAAAGTACAGTGAGTAAGCTATTGAGGAATTCTTCATTTGAGCTATCGCTCATAGAATTTGAGTTTAAAAGTGGAACAACTTTATCACATTTAGAGTACAATAGAATAAAAGAGAGAGTGTTTGTGTGTGTGTGTGTGTGTGTGTTGATTGCGAACCTGTTTATGAGCAGTGTTCCAGACTTAACGGGGAGGATGTTTGCTGATGGTCTTTGCTCAGTCTGCAGCGATAAACAGGTCCTGCTGGGCCCAGAGCCATCTTTCCCCTCTAACTTACACAGCGTGTGTGTGTGTGCGTGTCTGTGTGTGTTGATCTGAGGAGCCTGACCTCACTGAAGCCTTTGTTCTCCAAGATGGCTGATCCGCTCCGCACACCCGAGCCTGCAGCCTGTGTTGGCCTTCGCTAATTGACAATTCGGAGTTTGACTTTGCACACTGGCCTCCTCTCCACCTCCCGGAAGTGTGTGTTCCAAATACGCTTTACCCGAGTGTGCCCGGCACCCAGGTGCGGAGGACAGATGCAGATGTTGGGTCGGGTCGCTGTCGCCCTATTGGAGTAGTGGTGCGAAGGAAAAACACACCCAAAAACCTACATTTTCCATCAGTTTTAATGACAGAAATCAAGTTTATTAAAAGACATAAAGGACAACTGGAGACTTGTGAGTCACATCAGGAAGGCGCTTCCAGGAACCGAGCAGCCTTGGCGGAGGAAGACTGAAAAAGGGGCGAAGCAGGCCTCCGCAAACATCGCCATTATGACGCTGCGTCACATTGTGCGGGGCCCTTGCGGATGATTTACGAGGGGGCCGCTGCCAAAAGAACAGGTTGTCATGTCTGGAGCGGCGAGTCGGAGCAGCGGCCGGGGAGGTGTGTTTGCAGACCGCCCCCTCGTCCGGCCCCGAAAGCCTAACCCCGTCCCTCTGATGTCTGTGTGCCTTCGTTAATGAAGAAATTCTGCTACCTTGGTGAGACATTGCTGTCAGCTGAGCAGACTCGGCCTCCTCCTCCTCCTCCTCCTCCTCCGTGCCCTCAGACCCTTCACCGCCCTGCGGCCGCCCCGCCCACCCGGCAGTCCCGTCGGCCCTCCGGTCTCACCTCCCCTGCAGCGGATGGAGGTTCGGTGGTTGAAATGATCCCCCAATTTGTTGTTAATTCCGCTATTACGACGTTCAAATCGGAGGAATATTTCCAAGCGCATCTCATACTAGAATCCTGCATGGGCCTTCGAAGGAGACGGAGACAAATTTGAACCCCTGATTTGATCACAAGGCACCGGTGTTCGTTAGCTTGCTGGGCTAACAGGCAACATGGCGTCCTTTTTTGCCTCCTAGAAGGCAGTCAAGTTGCATTGTGGGTAGTGTAATGGATGCAACCGCTTGGGATAGTCGGAGAGGCGGATTTTTTTTTTTACAACAACAACCGAAGCCAGAATCTTTGAACAAGAAAATGTCATTTAATTATCGGTAAAATGTTGCAGTCTGGGGGTTAAGAACCCTCCAAGTGCACTGAGCAATAAATGTCAGCGGTCACAAGATGGCTAAAGGAATGAGGAAGGAAAGATTTTTTCACATTTAAAAAAAAATTCTGACTTCATTTTAAAATGAAATCTGAAAATACAATTTAAAAATTGTAAAAATCACAATTAGGTTAAAATAATGAAGTAAATTTTACACACTCCTCAAACATATTGCTATTAAAGGTAAAACCTTCTGCATTTGCTTCTGCAGTATCTATCCCGTAATATGCCCTGTGTATTACTACAAAAAGATTCCCTGCACCCTCCAGCAGCAAACACAACCTTTGCAAGAAAGAAACACTGTCCCGATGGCACAGGTGTCAGAGAAGTGTTTTTGAACTACATGAGCCATTTCACACATTGGAAAGACCTGCTGGCCGGTAAAAGCTAATGTATGTTTCCTCCGGTCAGCACAGCGCTGGCGACGGACATTCTCACCGGCCTGACAGGCCCCCGGTCCACTCGGAGGTGGACGGTCACACGAGCACAGAGGACCTGTAAGCAAGCCGGTCCTCAGTGAGGCAACACGTGGCAGAGCGGCCCGGGCGAGAGGCCGGATCACCCAAAAAAAAAGGGTTCAGACGGAGATGTAAAAAACAGGCGATGATGGACTCGGGACCGACGGGATGCTGGAATGACGGCATCAAACTGCATCTGTGTTCTGGTTCGACGTAACGGTAAAATTTAATCTCACACTTTTTTTTCACATTGAAGTGTGTTTACAGATGCTGGGGATCCTGCACTATGTGTGAAGAGGCGTTTAAAGCTTTAGTTAACGTCCTCAGTAAACTCAGCTCTAGTTTGAACCCAAACACACACCTGAAGGACAATGCTGCTCCCTTGTGGCTCAAAAGCAGAACTCTTTTCATGAGGACGTGGTGTATTTGACCTAATCTAGACAGGAAGCTTAACAAAAATGGGACAGAAACTATTCATTTCATTAGTTATTTTCAGTATATAAATGGGTGCCCTCCACATCAGGACTTCAAAGCACGACGCAATGAATTTGAGGGAGAACCTGCTGTTAGTGGGCCAGCAGCCTTCGGATGGGATCAGAACACGAGGAAGAGTTCGTTGCCTCAGAGGGAAGGTACTCATCGGCCTTTGCCTTAAACTCAAGGTTGTGAACTAACAAATTCAAAGCCAGTAAAAATACCCGAGTCTGGAAAAGACAAATGATTAAAATGTCCCTTTTTGTGGTCTTGTTCTACTCTACTCTGGTAAAAAGATTCCAAAACTCATCTTTACTGTTATCCTTCATTAGTAGCACCGAATTAATGAGTTTCTGATCCTACTTTCAAGTGTCTCCTCGTTGGAACACAGTACAAACATATCTGCTTACAATGTGGATTATAAATGTCCATTACAGTAGTAATTTCATTAGTAAAACAAAATATATCAACACTCAAGCTTCACATCACATCATTCCTTTATTTAAAAAAAAACAAAAACAGAAAGACATATCTTTAAATATTGAGACGACATGCAGATTCATTCATCGACCTCATCGAGGTGACAACAAACTTCAGACGAGTCGTGGAGAGAACAGGAGAGCAGACGGTTCCTGAGGTCGGCCCCAATACGACGACCGCGAGTCTCAGCTGAATTTTGCTTTAGAGAAATCCATCTCTGGGTGTTGGGACATGAACCTGCAGAGACAGAAGATTGAACACAACATGATGTTGTTCCCTGTGATGGATTTTTTTTTTATCTCTCAGTATTGAAAATATACCAATGCAGACACTAAAATAAACTGAAAAGAATAAAAATGTCACAATTAAATCATTGATTGGAATCAATCAAACCATTTACTCGAGGCAACGCTGCAAACTCACTTTTTAAGAATGTCTTGCTTCTTCTGCTCCTCGGACGTGGGCAGGCCCATCGATTTCTGCCTCTGGTCGTACATCATCTTCTCCACCATACCGCGCGTCTCTCCGTCCAGGTCTGACAGCTGCTCAGCGGGAGAAACACACGGTCAGCATGAGGCAAGAAGTCATTACTGCAGATGTAAAGGAGGGAGCTAAAAACAAACAAAAACCTGTTACCTTTGAGTTTTCTGGACAGACTTTCTTGGTGTTGATTTCTGGATCTGTGGTAACAATCTTGCTCCACCACTCCATTTTATTTATCTAAAATTAAAAAAAATAATACTGGGCTCAACGTTTAAACTCTGCAAAAATGCAGATGAAGGCAAAGCTACATCAATGAGGGCTTCCCCCATTAATAATGCAGCCGAGCGTCGCCATCTTTAATATCCTCTGCTCTCATGTTTCATCGGGTACGAGACACAGGAGGGAGCCTTTCCAACTCAGGTGACGCAAATCATGAAAATGTATCATGAAGAATAAAAATAAATAGATGCAACCAGTGAACACGCACTCTCTGTTCTTACCTTTTCCAAGTGGACTGTAACCACCTTGCCATCGTCAATGAGCCAGGAGCTTTCTTCCACCTTCACCTCATTGTAGAGCTCGCCTTCGATAACAGGGGGGTGTCCCTTCAGGCCGACTTTGATGGAGCGCCGCTGGATGTCCACCACGACGTCTCTCCCCTTGATGCGGAACTTCACGTCGAAAGGCACGGCCAGCTGAGGGAGGACGTCGGTGCCGTTAGAATGTCGCCAGCTTCCGTTTTGAATCACGAGAAACCGAATCTACGACAACGAGCCAAACACACACTGGACGCGACGTTCACCCAAGAGGGACTTTCATGGGTTCCTTGGTAAGAACTCAGGTTGCTTGAGAAGCAATAGGGCTAAAATAGTGACTCGGCGAGGAGCTTGTGGCGTCACTCACATCAACTTCAGACAGCGACTGAGTCCACCTGTAGTTTGGCAGGTCAGCTCCGTTTTCTGCGTTGGGCTTCAGTTTATCTTTGTCCTTTTCATCTTCTTCTCCTTCTGAGTCAGTCTGAGGAAAAAAGAAATGGAAGATGAGGATCTCAGCAGAAACAGACTTGACTAACGGGCCACAAATCTTTAACCAGCATTCCGCTCACCCCCTTCTCTTTTTCTACTTTGTCAGATGGCTTTTCTGCATTTGAGGTGTCATTCTTCTTTTTCTCCTCTTCTTTCTTTTTCTACGATGAAATACAACACCAAATCAGTAACTCATTATTAGTTAACGATCAACGACAGCGATTCACAAGTGACCGAGCGCGAAGGCTCCCAGATTTCACCGTGTCAAGTTCAGACTGAAGCTTCTCCGCCTCTTCGTCGGTCAGTTCCTGAATCTTGGGGCCGTCTTCGGGTTTCTTTTTCTTATTTTCTTCCGCCAGCTTGGCAGCTCTCTCGACCTTCGCTTTCTTTTCCTTCTCCCGTTTGCTCTGCTTCTCTTTGTGGGATTTCAGCGCGAGTTGACTATGGTGGGCGAGAGAGTCTTTGACCAGCTGCGAGGGGGAAAAAAAAAAGAGATGATCGGACATGAGGCACCGAGTCCTGACCGTGGAGACACAGCGTGTAGCATCACATGTCACGTGGGCCGCCGGTGCGCTCGCAGTGCTCACCTTCTCCGCAGCACCGGCTTCTCCACCGGTGAAGAAATCCGTTTTGCGGCGCAGGAAGCTGAAAAACGTATTTACCAACTGTTGAGAGGAAAAACAGGCCGTCACAAATCAATGGAAAACGAAATACATCAACTATAATGCTTGGGAGTTCTTGGCGTGACTGGCTTACATGACAGTGCGCATATATGGATCAGCTCTAATGTTTCATCAAGATAAAATGATTCTTCACGTCCTCCGAAGCCAGTTCACCGCTACATTTATAACCGTTTACAGGAAAAGAAGTCCTCTCGGAAACATCTAAACCGAACTGGTATTTTGTGCTACCTTGTAAGCCACGTGCATGCCATATTCAACACTGTCAAGTTACATTGATTGATGGAAGAAGTGCAGTGATGTGTGTGTACAGCAGGATAGTCTATCAATAGGGATGAACACATTAACCTCAACCTGTATATGGTTGAAAACGTCGTTTTTACTGAATGAGACTTCTTAAGGGTAACGTTACATGCGAAGTGCATCTCCTAGCTTACTGGCTAACCAACGTTAGCTTCGATTATTAAGACGCGGGCTCACACGTTGGCGACACATCAAGTTACCTCTTGTATCCCTCCTTCGTGCTGTTGCGCCATAACAAGCAACATGCCGTCATACTTCTCTTCATCGTCAGCCATGTATGCGGATTAGAAAACGGTTGAATACAATGTTAGCTGCACCGAATGACGAGCAAAAAGTTGAGTTAGGCCCGTAGTCACTGGTGACACAATTCACTTCCTGGAAACAAACTCCGCCTACGGAAGCTCTGTCCAATGGGAAGGATAGATTTGAAATGACAACAAAAACATCCAATTATGTAAGAGTATTGGTCCAGGAGCGATTGGGGCGTGCGCAGAGAATATTCTAGAGAATCAGTAATGTAGTTTTATTTTTTATTTTCGACTAGTCATTCTGTATAATATATTATTGTTGTATTAATGAACTTATGCTCTCGTGAGGTCAAAGACACAATGTAATGAAACATATTGTTAAGGTAGCATAGAAAAAAATATTGATCGATATTGTATGAATACTAGGCTTCATCAGACCGCTTATTACTTATTGACACCATCAATAAAGGCAACGCTATGGTTTCTACCAGTTTAATAGGTATGTGAAGGAATAAGCTACTTACCCTTTAAGATGTTTAAGCATTATTAAGCTACAATGCCATAAATCATAAAAAGTGTCTTCTCTTGACGATTAGTAAAGAGTGCACACAGCAAGTGGAGGCGATAAAGTTCACGGCTGTGTCTGTGGCCCAGATTTCAGTATCTATAAAGAGTTAATTAACCAGAACCTGTTCAACCCTTTCGTGCAACGCAGGGTGTGACTGGGACACCAACCAGGCGGCATCCGGTGCGTCGACCCCATTAGTCTTTGATAGACTGGCACAGGAAGAGTTAATGGCTGAAGTAAACATGATAAATGTCATTCATCCCCCCAGCAGCTTTTTTATCCCTTCCCTTCACTGGGCAGTTGCAGAGCTTTAACTGGCCTTATTGACGCCACGTGGAAAAAACATATCCGTCTGCACGGAAAGTTCAGGGTCACCGTTTTTCTAGTCGGTTAGGGTTAAGGAGGCTCATTGAATAGACATTTTATTACTTTCTCCAGTTTGACATCTGTGAAAGCATGTATCAAATTATATGAATACATGAGCATTTGTCCCCTTCCGAAGGCGGAACTTAAAAGGTATATGACATGAACTCATAAAAGAACTTTTACTTCCTTGTGTGGCCGCGTGTGACAGAAGACCAGCAAACCATTTCTTCTTTTTGTTTCACTTTATTACATTTAAAAGGAACAAATCAGTTAAAGGATGATTTTTTTTTTTTACTTTTCTGCTTCTTCGTCACAACCTGAACCACCATTTTATTACGACCACGCTGATGATTTACCAAGTTCCTGACCGTAATTATCTCTGTGACAAACTCATTGTTTTCCCCCAAATTACAATTAAAATGGGGGACAGGAGAATGGATCCTGGGAGGCAGTAGTGTAATCTGGGCAGTTAAAACAGACACTTACCTGTGTATGTTCACTGGAGGTATTACAAAGCTAAGATAAGCCAATAATTACACAGAGCTGAATAAATTCTAGCCAGCTGGCAGAATTCCCATCAGAGCCCTGTAGGAACAGACCTTCACCCCTTGAGTCACATTTATGGCATTAAAGTTCTAGTACACAATATAAGACTAAAGCTGCAGCAAACACCATCTTAATAACAACTTACAATGACACGCTTTATATTTGCTAAATTAATGTCATAAACCTCACATTAGAAAACATTTTCACAATATATTTTCTTTCTTCGGTGGACAACAACAAATATTTACTTGGCAAAGGGAGACAACTTTCATATCTGTACAGCCAATACGACACAACCGCCAAAGGCCAGGTAGCCTAGCTTAGCATTATGTCTGAAACTGTGGTAAATAGCTAGCCTGGTTAAATCCAAAGAAAACCAAACACTCTAATCGCAGTCTCTGGAACTCACTTATTAACAGGTTTTGTATTTTCTGATAAATACGGACAAAAATACCTGCAAGAATGTCACATTGTATCCAAGGAATAATCTGATCTTCTGGAGAAGAAACACTGCATCTTCCGATCGAACCAGGCTAGTTACCTGCAGTTTAAATGCTAAGCTGTGGCTTGTAACATCCGACAGCAAATAACCCAATTTCCTTCCCAATTTTCCACCCAACCATCAGATAAACACAAATACCTCAATATTCAAAATAAAAACATTAAAGCCACAATGTCAAACTTTTTCTTCCTGCCAGATAGTATTACTTCATCCATTCACGCCGTTGCCACACTAACTATGCATGTTCCACCAATGCAAATGATAAATACTCCCTGTAGACCATTCGGTCCAGCTGGGATCATTAATGGTGAATGTGGGACACGCAACCACTGGATGGAAAACATTGAATAGATTTTAAAATTACAAAATTATTTTAAAATATTTAAGACAAGGAAATTTGTAATTTAAATTATATACATTTATATATATTCATACAACTTACAGAACTAAATTAAAATATCCTTTGCTTAACAACAGCCAAAATGAGTCGGCTTTAATGGACGAACTGTCCCTGAGGGACGAGGGGACGCTTTGACTCCGACGAGCCATCCTTCAAAACACGCATGCAAGAGAAACATCCACAAACAGAGAAAGGCCCGAGTTCACTGACAACGTGGACGTATTCACATTTTCCCTTCGCTCAGCGCGTGAGCAGTTGTCGCCCTTCAACGTCGTGAACGCGACCTCGTGGAGACAGACGGGCCAATCACATCATTTGTCCTCATCTTCTCACAGAGGTGCGAATTAGCGGGACGCCCGATGAAGTCGTCTCGGCGCGAGAGGGCGAGTAGGCACTTGAAGAACTGGAAGTATGACCTAGGAAAAGGATAAACAAATCATTTTTTGTTAAAAAAAGACTCATGTTTCAGCTTCAATTCTGCCTTCCCTGTTTACACGCGTCACAGTTAGAAATCATTTCACAGTCAGGGGTAAGATTTTAGGCCGTAGAGAAGAAAAAGAAAAACCACAATGGACACAGAGGCCATGCCGATGGGTGGGGATTTGATTCTGCCATTTACTGCTTTTTAAGATTTTAAGTTTTTCAAATCCAACCACTTTCAGGCCAGACAAAATGAATCCATAAAAAAAACAACTGTCCACTAGATCTTTATCCGCAATCGAGTGGAAATTATAAAAAAATAAAAAATAATGTTGACCCATCTCACGCTCAAAGAGTGAAAAGAGCCAATCATGCCTTCCAGCTGAAGGAAGACTTGTGTTGCTTCACCATTGTCTTGGCTTTTTTTTTGTTACCGTGGCAACAAGAACATTAGGGTCACAGATCTTACGGGAACTGAAATTAATCTATTAAATATGACCAATCTAAATACAATGCTGGGTGCTAAAAGTCGGAACAAAATGTATCAGGAGGTCGAACCATTATTTAATTTCGGATGCATACCAACTCTGGCGTCGGCTGCCGGATAATTGCTGTGTCACTGCCACTGTTGGTACGCACAAAAGGACTTCCCTTGCTACAATAGCGAAGTTACGCCAAAGAAAAATATCCACATTGTTAAAAGTCAGCTGCCTAAAAAATAAAATCTATGAAAGACACACTGTTCGAGTTACATCCAGTCTTCATTAAAAACAGTAAGAGGTATATGGATGTAATGGTACACTGTGTTCGTTACACCATAATAAAGATTTCTTACCTCCATTGGCTCGCCACATCTCTCTGGCAAACTTGTCGGAAGAAGTCAGATCGGATATTTGAATGTTTGGATTTGATTTGTAATCATCTTGATCAAACAGATTAAAAAGACAGTTGATGGTTACTTGACGGTACGAAAGCACATTTATGGCGTGGCAGACGCGAGAAACACGGAACTCACTGTTGTTGCTCAACGAAAAAGAATCGCTCTCCCTCATGGTCTCGTTCCCGCTGTCCGACAGCGTCCTCTCGTTCCTGGACACGCGTGGCCTCCTCTTGGCGCTCTTCCTGGTGCTGATGCGAATGATGCCGCGCACCAGTCGACACTCCGCCTCCTGCTCGTCCATTTTGTGCTCCTCCGCCAGCGAGTTGATGAGCTGGTTGATGGCCCTGCTCTTCCTCAGGAACACTGAGTCCGAGGTGCACCTGGCCAACTCTTCGATCTGATATTCGGAGTAGAGCTCCAGCAGCTTCTTGGTGATCAAAGAGTCCACGTTCTCCTCGGCGTCTTCCCACCCGTCCGAACCTCATCGCCTCGTGCAGGGACGGGTGGCTGGGCTGCGTTCGGCTCCCAGACGGCGGCACGTACGACGGAGATTCGGTATCCAGCTCCAAATACTCCCTTGGACTGTCAACTTTGACTCCGTCGATGCGAACGTCCCCCAGCCAGTCCGTGCCGTCGTCCTCTTTGCTGCCTTCCGGGTCTGCCGATCGCAGGCTCGCCGATCGCAGGCTCACTTTCTCCGGTTTGTCCGGGGAGCTCTCGTTCGGCGCCAGGCACGGAGGGAGGACCGAACGCTGGCAGAACCTGTACAGGCCGCAGGTGAGCACGCTGCAAACCAAGGTCCTGCAGCTCCATTGAGGAGAGCAGGGGTTGCAGGTGCGCGTCGTCGCAGAGGACTGGTCGGCCGAGCCGGGAATGAAGCCAATGGTTTCGGCCTCCTTCCCGTTGGCATCTTTCGGGTGGGCTTTGTGTTGCGACTTTGGCTCCGGGGTGGGGAGCCTGTCCTCCACGGGGTCAACGCAGCGCTCCTCGTAGGACGACCCGTGGCTGCCGCTCCGTCTCGTGCCAGGTCCAGAGCTCTGCCTCAAACCGCCGGCAGACATGGCTTAACTCTCCCCACCCCGAGATCTGTGCAAACGCGAGAGAAAAGGAGTTCAATTAAAAAGTGACTTCAAGGTGAGAAATGCATCATTAAACTCATCGTCACTCAAAGCCGCCTCAGGTGATTTCCCTTAAAAACGATTGTGAAACTAATGTCCCCAGGTGGCATCTAAAGTGACCCGACTGGTTCTCTGGATGATGGTGACTGTATGATGAAAGCTTAGTTCAAACCCATCGCTAGTGTTTACACTGGGACGGAGAAGCAACACAATAACAACAAAAACCTTTTAAAAATGGGGAATTTAATGCCACGTTTCCTTATTGGCCGACAGACACTTTAATAGCAAAACCGATGAAATAAACCGTATTTTTTCCCCCATGCACCTGCTTGTGGGTCGCAGTTAAAGAAAAAGTTTCATTGTGTCGGGAATTTCTGCGCCTACGATTTTCCCGGGAAAGTCATTTTTGACAATGTCAAGAGCTTTGACTTCGGAAGGGCGTTCCGCGAAGTGGCCGAATCGGAGCTACTGTTTACAGAAGCTATCGCTTCCAGTCTTTAGCCGAAAGCTAATTGCACACGGTGGCCACCTACTCACAGTTTACACGGCGCGTCCAACGACTGACTTCCCAATAACTGCCGTCTTCGCCGCCTCACATTTCACATGTCCGACTGAAATCCGTTTGCGAGGGTCCTTAAATTCTCAACTGCGCTCGAAATTATAAGTTACAGTCGAGTTGCTCTACCTGCTCCGTACCTGGGCGTCAAGGTAAGGGGGAAAGCCCCAGGTAGCTAAAACGGGAGGCTGGATTTCCGGTTATCACTTCCGAAATAAAACGCAAGTAAAGTTGCTATTCTGATTTCGCAATGATTTATTTTGGGTGTTTTCAAAGATAACAGCGTTTAAAAGTATTTAAAAAATCGTAGCAACGATATATATGATATATAATATCACCGAGAAGGGGGATATTATATAAATATTGAACTTACCCCACACACAAACATCAACGTACACTTACTTTTATTTTGACGGGATCTGCGGCACTACATGCCAGAAGCACCTCCTCCGCACGGCTGAAACGAAAGGTACAGTGACATTGAAAGTTGCCTCCTGAACCTATGACACTTTCTATGACTCGACATTTTCACAACGTTTCAAAACAAACGGTTATTTTTGCTAATGTAATTTCCCCCCCAAAAACTAACTCAACAAAACACAATAAAAAATGGACTGAAATGATTTCATTGAATTTAGTCACATAACCTTGAGCAAACAACCAGGTTTATTTGAAATATTTTCTTATTAAATACAACTATACAGTTGTGTGAGCATATTATAATGCTTTATGTTTAAAGTAAAAAAGTCACATTTAACCATTGCATACATTTAAATAAATAAGTTGAGACCTAATGTTGTTGTTAGTGTTCCTATCATAAGCTCCTGCAAATCTCGAAAAGCCCTGTTATCTTGTTTATTTCTCCGTTCCCCAACTACGTCAAGTCACCCGTAGTGACCATTGATTTCCCGGATATGACTGTATGGGTATGTAAGGATAAACGCATATCATAACGTACGTGCAATTATTAGTATTTTAATTATTAATTATTTCGTATGAACGTCATTGCGATCACCATGACCATCGCTAAGAGTTGGTGCGTAAATATTACACTTATTCTGAAAGATCATCAACCGGAAATAACAACGGCTTTCCTTTGTGTCAAGTTTGACAACATCTGGTTGTGACAGCGTACCGTTTCTTTTCGCGAATCTGTCGGGACTACGAGCGGAGATCGATAACAGAGACGAAAGACATCACGTTTTAGTGCTCGTCCTAATTTTGTATTTTATTTTTGAACAGGACCTTCCATTACGCCACAGTTACCGAAATGGATTTTGCCAAAATGTGCGAGGCGAGCGAGCTAACAAGCTAACAATGGTCACTGTGTTTTGGCTGTGCTGACAGTAACGTAACGTAAAGTGGCTAAGCTAACGAGCTAACGATGACCAGTCGGTCGATGCCGGAATCCAAGCGAGGACGTTCCGGAGACTTTAACGAGGAATACGCGGCACGTCATGGGAAAGTAGCGGCATCGGGCATGTCATTTCGAGCGTGGGCTCTTTTGGGTTAATTACAACTAGATGCCCAGGATAAGCTCGTTTTCTCCTTTGAACATTTGCCCCATTCAGCCGCTTCGTGCACGGGGTGGTGGTGGTGGTGGAGGAGGAGGGGTTGGGTGGTCGGTGATGCCCAAATGCCCCCGGTTCACCGAATTGGGACCGAGCAGCCGATACTTCACCGTGAGCCATGAAAAACTGCGAGTATCAACAAATCGACCCGCAGGCACTTCCGGCCGCCAACCCGACCCCTCCGCCTCCCCTCGGAGGAGCCGACGGGGACCGCGGAGGGGAGCCGACGGCACCGAGGAGAAAGTGGCAAGTTTTCCCCGGAAAGAATCGCTTCTACTGCGACGGACGGATCATCGTGGCCCGCCAGAGTGGGGTCCTGCCCCTCACGCTGGGTCTCATTATCATCACGTGTGGACTATTCTTTGTATTTGAGTGAGTTCGTGTTTGGGGTATCGGTATTGGAGGGATGTGACGGATGGGACGTCGGTGCACGTTGGCCTCCGCAGCATTGCTGTATCTTATTGTTGTGATTCCTACGCCGAACCGTAGAGCAGGTTCTGATGATTCATGACGTGTCGTCATTCACATTTGAGGAGAACAATTTATTTACTAAAAGAGCAAGTCGACCTAGATTGGTCAAATATGATCATGTGTTCTGGCAAGTTTTGGCCTTTCTGCTTGGCCTTACAATGTGTGGAAATTTCTTTCCTATACATAACGATTCTAATTAATATTTGCAGCTGTTAATGGGACCGACGAGTTCTGTGATATAGAAGTACGATTGCGTGTGAAAAAAACATTTTCTTACCATTTCAGCATACAGAATAGTGTCTTACACATCTCCAAGGATTTCAGATGGTGATTAAAGACAATGGATGTTAATTTAAAACAAGATTCCCTCGTGTGGGGGGAGGTTAAGTTATAAAACAGCCCTGGTCTCCAGCCTTTGATTTGGTCTGTATGTATTGTAATTCATCCTCTCTCCACCTGTTTCTGCCACACATCACAGCTGTCCCTTCCTGGTCAAACACCTGACCAGCTGCATACCGGTGATTGGAGGACTCCTCTTTGTGTTTGTGGTCATCACCTTGCTGCAGACCAGCCTCACTGACCCTGGCATCCTGCCCAGGGCCACGCCAGATGAGGCTGCAGACATTGAAAAACAGATTGGTAAGGACCGACTTGGTAATAAGCGGCGTCGACACTCAATGATAAGATGAAAAATACATTTGCTGTTTTAAGCGTTAACTATTAGTATTATATAAAAATGCATATTTCTGAAAGGTGGTAACGAGTTTCGATGCTTTGCACTGAAAATGGGATCCCATTTAACCCTGTTCCCAGTGGAGTAAACGTGCCAAAATTCAAGCACTTACTTTTTTTGCCACCTAAGTAGTTTTAATACTGTTTACTTTGCTTCAGAACGAAATTACATATTTGGACTTTTTTTTACAAAATATCTTTCGACTTAATGTTTGACTTTTCTTTCTGTGACATTTATAGACAACGTAAAATATTTAATTACATAATATAATAACATTTTTTCCCATGTCATTTATCAACATATTTAGACTTTTTTTCCAAAAACTTCGACCCAACATTTTTTCACTTGATATTTTACTTTTCTTTTTAGTCACATTTTAAAATAATATTTTTTGACTTTTTTCCCCCAAAACATTAAAATCATATGACATTCATTGAACAAAAAAAAGTCAAAATATGTTTTGACCTTTTTCAAAAAGAATTTGACAGACTATTGTTTTACTTACAAAAAACTTTTTTTTCACTTTTTCTATGACGTTTTTGACATAACATATTTTACTTTTTTAAAACTTTTTTTTTCTGATTGGGCAGCATAATGAGACCGTAGTTGTTTAGCATCTGGCTTTCAAGTTGGTCATTCAAGGAATGGAAGAAAACTAAAAGTCCTCTATTGTTGAACATGTCAAATGACATTCGTCCACAGCTGATTTTTATCTCGTCCGTCATCTCCTCCCCAGACAACACTGGAAACGCCAGCTATCGGCCTCCGCCACGCACCAAGGAAGTCCTCATCAACCAGCAGGTGGTGAAGCTCAAGTACTGCTTCACCTGCAAGATGTTCCGGCCTCCGCGCACCTCCCACTGTAGCCTGTGTGACAACTGTGTGGGTGAGCTGTGGACGCACACCAGCACTCTGACATGTACACCTGATGAATAATGAACCCAGGCCTCATGGGATCGCTGCCGACCTGATTCCATTGGGTTGGAATATTTCCATATATAGTTCTCAGGACCTTGTCGCCGTACTCTTGAAGTGAATTCATTTTTGGTGCGTTTCTCTCCCAGAGCGATTCGACCATCACTGCCCATGGGTGGGGAACTGTGTGGGAAAACGCAACTACCGCTTCTTCTACACCTTCATCGTGTCGCTCTCCTTCCTGACGGCGTTCATCTTCGGCTGCGTGACCACACATCTCGCGTTGAGTATGTGTTTTTGCAACTTTTTTTTTTTTCTTTTTTTAAATGGCTGTGGAAACCCGCTTTGTTTTATTTATTTATTTTTGTTCCCGCAGGGGCTCAAGGTGGAAAAGGCCTTGTGTTCGCTCTGCAAGAGAGTCCAGGCAGATATCCTTTGACCACAACTGTGTTTTAAGGTTTCGGACAGGGAGTTTTATTTATTGCTCCCCCTCCAAAGTACCGATTCTCTCCTTGACTCAACCTTTCACTGCAGTGGAGCTGGTGGTATGCTTCTTCTCAGTCTGGTCCATCTTGGGCCTCTCGGGCTTCCATACATACCTGGTTTCTTCCAACCTGACCACTAACGAAGATGTGAGTGATGCCTTCAGTTGAAGGTGTCCTCTGGTGCACTATGAACACAATTCAGAGCATTTTGTGAATGACATGTTGGTAAAATTAAAATCATATTACACTCAATAGTGTTTCAAGAAAGGTTTATGGAAAAAAATGTACAATTTAAACATTTGGATACCTGTAGAGGAAAGCATCTTTATACAAGATTTTTTTTCACCTGGCATTTGTTGCCGATCAAAAATGTTGTAAAAGCTGTAAAATGTTGCATCTTGTCGGTTTCCAGATCAAAGGCTCCTGGTCAGGGAAGAGTGGAGAAGACGTCTCCAACCCATACAGTCATAAAAACATCTTCGTTAACTGTTGTTCTGTGCTCTGTGGACCCATGCCACCCAGGTTAGTCCTAATCGGGATGGTTTCTTTTTCCCTTCACTTACCATTTTTTGGAGATGTATGGCCCCTTGTTTACCATTCAACATATACCAGGTCATTATTTAAATTGACAAGCTAAAGAAGTATTAAAAAAAGCTTTTAATAAATTATATTTACAAAAGTTGTGGTCGTCAATATAAATTCTGTAACTAAATTTAGCTGACTTGTTTTGTAAATAAACTACTGGAGTTTTTTTTTTTAATTGCATTGATATTACAGTCTGTATCATACATAAACAGGCAAATATTTGATTGGAAATATATGTAAATATCCTTTTTTTTTCTACCATAAAAAGAGAACTTTCACGCCTACGTGATTTGCATGAATGTAAAATTTCCAGTTTCTCACGCCGCTGCGGTCCTTTAGCAGGACGTTCAGCAAAGCATCGTCCAATAACGGCGCATTAGATACGGAGACTTAAAAAAAAAAAAAAAAAAGGAACGTTCCTGGTTTCCCGTCTTTTTCTTTCAGCTTGATTGACAGACGGGGTTTCCTGCCCGCGGACGAATCCGTGCAGACGGCCGGCGTGGACACTAAAAGCGTGGTAGGACAATGTTCCAAGTTGGCTTTTGGCTTGCAGGAGTCCATCTCTCACGCGCCTCCTCCCACCAGAACTGCCCCTCCGCCTGACAGAAGCCCCGTTGCCTGATGTAGCTCCAACATCTGTGCGGGGCAGTTGTTGACCGTTGTGTTTGGCTTAATCCCCACGTGCAATCTGCTTACACTAGTGCTTTGGTATTTATTGTTTAAAAAAAAAAACAATTTCGCAGGGAAACCCCTAAGTGGGTTGAAGTGAGCAGGCGTGCATTATGGTGTCTGTTAGAGCCAGAGTAACAAACCTCCTGCATCCTTTCTCTGTGCTAAGCTAAGCGGCTGCTGGCAGCAGCTTTATATCTAGTTTACAGACGCAACAGTGGAATCTATCCTTTGGTCTCTCACGGTGGGAATCTGCAAATAAGCTTAAAAAGTAGAGCTGTTCTTGTGCGTTTTGTAATATGTGCTTAGCTTTTGGCATTTTGAATTAATGCTTCTGAGAAGCTACGTATTGTTTACGTCACGGACATTTTCTTTTTTCGTGGATCAGCTGCTGTTTGACTTTTTCTTTCTTGTTTTCACCAGAGTAAGTTATTTTCGTTCAGCCTTTTGAATATAGTTGACATGTTGGGGGAGCTGTGCAGAAAGTTCCTTGTTTGTATTCTGTGTTCTCGTTCAACTGTCTCATGTTAACAGTCAAAGTGCCAAATTATTTGTGACGCATCAATCAACATTGTTTCCCTTCCCGCGGTTTTATTTGTCCATCTTGTTTTTATACTGTCAGTATCCGATATGTAAAATAATAAAACGTGCATTTTTGTCCATGCATTTCATCATCTGTGAGTGCTTATTTTTCATTGTACCCTTTGTACCCTTTGTACCCTCCGCGTGGCCTCGTCCATCCCCTGCCATGTTGGATACGTTTCATCGAGTGCATCATTTAACGATTCACAATAAATACAGATGTTTAGATTTGGCAGTTCCATTGTTTTAACCTTGAAATTCGTGTTTTAGCCGTGATTGTAAAGGAAAACTCTAAAACCACTATTAGTGAAATTCTTAAAAAGGTGCATTACATGGATTTTTATTTTTAGTTGGAGATGAAAAGGACATCATGGCTTGCATAGCGGACTGGTAGTTTTTAGTTTTGAATAAAAAATGACCCCCAAGGCCATTTGCTCTGGAAGGTTATCTATTATTCACACTTTGAGTGACTCAAAGGCTCAGAACATTTTAAACTGAAATCAGGCCAAAAGCTGCACTATTCAATACAACTCTTGAGTGAAGCGTGAAAGACGTCGCTCCAACTAGAACTTTGCAGCTCTACGTTGCATTATAGCTTCTTTCAGCCTAACGTTTTGGTCGGACGCTCCATAACTTTAAACTCCTAAACCAGCTTCATCCGCAGCTTTTTTCTGTGAAAAAGCTCAGATGAATCCATGGTACACTCGCTCCAACAGTTTGTTGTTGGACCTTACAGTATTAACCTGTACACCTTTAAACAATGTTGCTCTTTGGGCTAAACTATCGAAATATAGACTCCACAGGTGCAACGTGCTTGCACCCCCCCGACCTGCCTGTGATTCATCGTTACATATCACTTCACCGGCTCCTTTTTATCACTTCTTCTCTTTTTTTTTCTTCTCTCCCTCCTCCTCCAGTGCACACAGGGAACTAAAGGTCTGCTGGAGTCGGCCACTATCCCTCCGCTGCTGTCCACCTCCTGCCCTCAGGGGAAGCCTCACCCGGCCCGTAGCTGCCCGGACGGGGGCCCGGCGGGGGACCCCGACCCGTCCCCGGAGCTCTCCACGAGCTGCGGGCCCCGCCACGCCGCCGCCGGCTCCCGAGGAGAGACCCCTGCAGCGCGTCACGCCAAGGCCCGGTCAAAGAAAAGCAAGCGGGCCGCTCTGCGCGTTCCCAAGGCGTCCTTCGACGGGCCCGTTCCCCCCGCCGCTCCGGACGCTGGCCCCGCCCCCGGAGCCGCAGCCGAGGCCCGCGAGGGCCTGCAGTGAAAGCGCACAATGTTTGTCGCTCGCATGCCGTGACAGTCGGTTACAAATGGTGTGAGTTTAAAAATATGTGCTATTTGTTGGTTTATCTGAAAGAGTCTTGTCTTGTTGAGGAACGTGACATCGCTGAGATGTGTGTTTTGTGAGTTCAGTTCGTAGTGGACGCAGGGACGCTAAAGCCGACTGGATGTATTCGGGTTGGAAAGTAGCATCTTAGCCTTTTGGTGTAGAATGAAAAGCACATGAAAAGATGGTGTACTGATAGTGCCAAATGCCTTTCTGATGATTCACACGTGAAACATGAACTTTACCAGCATGTCAGATCCATCAAATATAGTGAAATAGTAGCTTTGAAAAAAAAGAAAAGAAAAAAAAACCTTGTACGGTCTTAAAGGGAAAATCCATTCCAAATGTTGAATTGACTGATTTTTATTGGATTCACAGCACAGTTTATAGTGTGAATACATTTGTTCTTGGGTCGAACACCAGAGACATGGTTGCTGCTGGCGATGTCATCTTGAGACACACAGGCAGTCCATAACTGGACCGGTCATGAGACTACAACAGCAACCCTGCAGCAAATTTAGTGCTCAGAAAGCTCATTTTTGACCCCGGGCCCCTTCCGCAGGACGACCCAGCCCTGAGTGGAGAGCGCTGCCTGACGAGCAGTTGAGATCCAACGAGTGTGAAGCCGTCACATTCAATTCGACCTGAAGTCTATGCATCCCTTTCTCCAAACATTTCTCCCATTTTTCTCCGTTGCATATTATTTTTTAATTGTGAATTTTAACTCACGTGTGGGTTTTCCCTTTAACTTAGCACATGAGGAAACAGTGTGTTTCAGTTGTATCAGTTTGTACTGTATTTTTGTGCTGTATAAATGGCAGTGAATGCAACTGCATGATATTGACTAAAAATGTATTTTCGATTTAGTTTATTTAAACCCTTTCAAAACATTCCTTTATACGCCTGAGAGATCTGCGATCTGGACGTGAATCAATATGCAAGTTTCATATGTGGCATTTCACATTGATCCTCATTGCAACCTGACAGCAATGGTTGCACAAAAAAATGCAATGATCTGAGCGTTCCTACCAATGCATCAAGCGTAAGCACACATGAACACACATATATACACACACACACATATACACACACACACACACACACATCTAACCAATGTTAACGCTGAGCTGCATCACATGTGGAGTATTCTATGTATCAAAAGTCAACAAACACGTCCACGATGTCACACATACAAGTGAGAGCCAACAGAGATTTGGGCCAAAATAATGGAATCATCACAAAGAAGAGAAAGAAATATATTGACATAAACACGCCAAGCACTCAAGTGATTAGAATCTGCTTTATTTTGTCAATCTGCTCTCAAGTTGCCCAATCAGAGAAGAGCTCATGCCTACGCATGAGGGACAGGGCATTGGACCAATCAGAGACAGATCACCCCTTAGATCAAGATCACTCAAATTGCACTTTCTTATTCGAGTTTGTATCCTCATGGTTGTAAGTGGCTTTGGATAAAAGCGTCAGCCAAATGGCGTGGAATGCAATGCGATGTAAAATGGGGATTTGATCGTATCGTATATGATGTTAGATCAAAGCATTGCTCGATTAAAACGTCAGCGCAATACAGTGTGCAGATCTGTTGTTTGGGTTTTTATGGCGCTGAAGTTCTGCAGTCCACCACTGGATGACAGCGATGACCTAAAAACATGCAGCTGATGTCAGACGATCCATTCACATCAACCGGTGTCCTAGATACATTTCCCCTGTAACCCCTTTGCCTCGCTTCCACCGGGTGTACCTGATGATTCCTCCGTGTTCTCCAATCACAAGTCCTCCGCCGAGTGTTTATAAGTCTGCCTCCCTGCTTGTGGACACATTTTGTTCACATGTTGGTGTCAAAGGGCGAGATCATAGACGGGTGACCAGATAAAAGGGAGCTCAAGAGGGTAGCAAGTACGCCACCCGCCTGGTGTGGAGCCATTCTTGGTGTGGTCCAATCACCTGACGGTCTTTAGCTTATAAATGTGGATCCTCTGCTGGTCGAGTTTGCCCTCATCGGATGAAAGGCCCTTCATTTCTAACATGAGTCGTCCTTTGGTTTCTGTTTTGACCTGTCTTGTTGTACTCATGGATGTAGACTTATTGGTTATCAAATGAATAACACAACATTTTCCAGCTTCCAGTGGCCTTTCTTTGTTGTGCATGCGGCCCGCCAAACATGCACATTAGTGTTGCCTCCCCACTGGCACTTTAAATTGGGATCTCAGTATGGACTTAACAATCCCCCCTCTGGGCTCGAAGTTTTTCCAGAATAAAACCTTTAGGGATTAAAAATGTACAATATAAAACAATATATTATGTAATCGTTCACCTGGTCGTAGAACTTTATTATTTAATCCCGAGTCGCCACTCTGTGAGGCTCTGTTGTTGGTTTGGCAAAGAACAGTAACAAGCTCTGCTGAGTGGATAATCATCACCTAAAAGTCCCTAATGCACATTAATGTGTGGAATAACTTTAGACGACTAAGATGAAAAGTATGCTGTGATGGGACATTTCTACTCCGCACACTTTAGATATTCAGCGCACAGACGTATCTTAGTTTTCGTTTGAGGGAAAATGAAACAGGTACTTAACGCAAGTAATGATTAATTAACAGAAAGAATGAGATAGAGCAGGATTTAACGCACCCAGAGGCCGACGCGCATACATTCTGGGCTACGACTGCTACTCGGCACTTAAGAAGAACTAGTTTCAGGTTCATTAGAGAGATCACAATGTCCCCATTGTGATCATCACAAAGGTCAAGAGGCGTTGCCAGAAATATTGCTTCGTGTCATTAGCAAAGAATGAATCAAGATCAAAAAAATGCTGTTGGTTAGCTTTTACTACTATTGTGTTTCCTCATAATACCCTTTTTCTTACATGCCCTAAAATTACCCTATTTATTATGAGCAAAGAGTTATCACCAGTGCTTTCCATTTTCTGTGGTGAAAACTACAAACAAAACCTCTTCCGCAAGGCTTTAAAGCTGAATTCATCAATATCTTTACACAAAGATACTTCTGAGGTCTGTTAGTAACGTGAACAGTGAGCTCTCGCCATGGAGAATCACCACCGTGTTTTACCTGGTTTACCTGAGCTCTTTGGGAGACTATTTCGACGTTGAGCTCCTTGTTTGGTTCATCCAAACCGCCATCATCACTTTAGTTTACAGCTGCAGTAAATCGCAGAATAAACGGCTCAGATGAATCCGCTGTGCGCTACTTTCCCAGAAACAAGTGAAGCGAGGGAATATTTTTCTCAGTAGTCCGTGGAGACTAACAAGGGCTTCCAAATCAATGCTAATGTTGTATTTGCCAGATATCCAAAGGCAACTGTTTGCTTGCTTCTTTAGTAATAACAGATGTGAATGTAAAGCTTGTTATGTTGCTCCCATGTTGCCTAAAAAAAGATCAATGTACTTTTAAATGGGGATCAAATGGTTCATTTGACATCTGGTCAAGTGACGATAGATATTTCGCCATTTTGCTAATACTGGGACCCACACGATGTCTATCAATGGGAAAAGTAAGGAATGACCTCTAAAAGACCTCTAAAGAATCAGTCAGTGTGTCTAAATGATTACCTTGGCTCTGCAGTAAACCACACTGCTCATAATCCAAATCTAGTTTAGGCTGACGATGTTTGCCGCTCCAGAAACATTAACCTCATTTGACTTTTGTTTTGTCCAATCGGCCGACTAAAACGTGAGCTGAGCTAACAGTCCGTAAATTGGGTTGCCCAAACTGCACATCCGTTGCATGCCAACATCTTTACAAGCGAGGATCCCCCGTTGCACCATGCGCTCACAGGAATGTTCAAACAAATCGAATCGCTCCAGGCCAAAGGGGTCTGCCGTGTCTAATGAGTTCCTCAGAAGAACAAGTAAACATTTACTGGGAAACGCTGCTTAAATCCGCTTGGCTCTCCATCCCCGTCTGCTGTGTGTGTCATGAAAACAGACCTCTGTTGCCAAGGAGCTTCGTTTAATTACCCGGCTGTTCAGCCCATGACCGCATGCCTTAGCCTCAATCAGACAAACAAATATCATTGCCGTCACAATGGCACCCTCTCGGCAAACGGCTTGTGAATGGCGCGGCGAGGTGCTGGTTATTGAACGAGAGCGGGACGAAGCACTGTGGGCTCAAGCGCTCAAGATGCTCGCTGTGGTCAAAAGACTCGCGAGAGACTCTCAGCTCCACTCCTGCAACAGAGATGATTGTACTATATGGTTATTGTCCAAAAAGCTACTCTTATGCAGCGAAAATTCAAACCCTGCCAGGAATCCGTGTAAAAGCATGAAATGCACAATGGAGAACACATCATAAGTGTGATACCGGCATAAACAACAAAAAACGATCAATTGAATGACGTTAGACGGCCAGAATAGAGAAATACCTTCATGCCAGTGAGGATGATGTGAAGCTAAGTAGCAACGCCCCCAACAACGATTGTCCACAACTTGTTTCAATCAAATATCTTTCATTGTGAGTGAGTGGACACACGAAAGTCTGGTGGATTTGTGGTCGAGTTTTTCACCACAAGCTTCTGAAGGACCAATGAGACTGTGAATGAGACTCACTCGGTGCTATTCCGGGGGATAGGCGGAGAGCCGAGGGAACTTGAAGGGTTTGTGTGGAAAATGTAAAAACTTGATTATCAGGATGCCAACTGGAAGGCGTCTCTCAGGCTGAGCCAGAACACGCTCCAGGGGTTCCAGATCCCATCTGGCCTCAGGAAACAGCTGGATCGGGTAGATCAGGTAGCAGGTGGTCTGAGCTACTTAGCCTACTGCTACCAGGACGCCAGCAGGAAGAAGGAAACCGTTCAATTACACAGATTCATGCTCAGGAATCTGTTAATGGGATAAATGCCAGATTTCCTATCGATTATATCTTTAGTTTTCATCAGAAGCAATTAGTTGAAAAAAAAACAAAACAATTGTTTTCTTTCCTGAGGAACCAATGTCCTGAGTTCAACCCATCCACCACTCCGACTTTCTATCTCTGAACACTTTGATTTCAATGTGTTTCTGTTGGGAATCCACGTTTATCCTATAACATTTGAATCTAATTACATAATTTCCCTGTTAACTTGAACGCGGTCGGCACAACGAGTCACAGTTCCTATCGTTGGATATTTCTATATCACATGGTTCTTAGTCTAGTTTTCACATTATCACCATTGTGAAAACAGCAAAAGCACAACGCGAGTTTCAACGATCAAAGAGTCGAGTGGCCAACCTTTTTTCTTTTTTTCTTGGCTCAATGCAAGGCCTTTGACGTACATGAAGAAAAAACATCGACATACAACGCAGCACAGGGAAGAAGAGGCGTCTTTGATGCGAGTGGGCTAAAGTCCAGCAACTGTCACAAGCGCAGCAGCAAAAACATCAAAAAAGTAATTCGTGGCAGCCGTGTGTTGAGCCCCAGCGGAGCCAGTTGCACCTTCTGTCAGGTTCGGTCATTCAATAATTCTGCGTTCTTCGAAAAGAGACGATGGAGTGCAATACTTTCCCCCCTTTAGAAAAGAGTCATGCCTGTTTGAGATGTTGGATTTGTCGACGCCGTTTCGTCCCGTCCACCCGCAAATCCAAAAACAATGGTGTCAGGTCCGGGCCGTTACATCTCTCTGTGATGAGCAGCTGCAGGCCACGTGTTGATGAGAGCTGGAAAGAATCAGGCTGTTCTTAAACGCCGAACGCGCCAACCCAAGAGAAGCTTGGGTTGGCGCGTTCGGTATCATAAGACACTAAATTCATTTGTTTATTTTCCGTGAGGATGGAAGTTAATTTAAGAAAAGATTGTAAGCGTTCAACGTAACTCAACAAATGTTTCCAAATTCTTCATAACAATGCGAGTAAAGGAACAACTATCCATAAGACATCATAAGAAACCTCTGCGTGTGGATACCTTGAAGGAAAAACTGTGATGCTAATGAATAGATAAGAGAAAAAAGGCTGCTGACTAACCTTACTTTCCCTTTTCCTCCACTTCAGATGGCTGATCTCCTCCCGTTCACTACATGACCGAATGACCACGTCAGCTTTTTTTTCGGCGGTACAATTAGTGTAAACTGTGGGTTCTTGGCAGCACTGGGCTGCCGTTGCCTCGTGTGTTGAGCCTCTGTAACGCTGTGTGGGGTCGCCGCCAAAGCGAAACCCTGCTGGGTCAACTGGGGGTGAGAAATCAAATGCAGCTGCTCGACGTGTTCAGCAAAATTTATTGATTTTGAGTTTCCGGGAAGTACAAAAAAAATAATCGTTGAATCTGGAAATGATTAACATCAATCATTTCCAGATTCCAGAATTTTTTGGCATGTTGAAGAGTCTAACACACGACCAAAAGTTGAATTGTTACGTCTTTTTGACTATGCGACAAACCTTTATTCGGCCGTACATCCTAAGCAAAGTCTACCAATTCTCTGTGCCAAACCGTGATCTTTCTCCTGACCCTAAAACTCATCTGTTTCACAATACGTACGATTGGAAAATGCAATATGCTCAGGTTAGTGTTCAAACGTTGAAGCTGTGTAAAATGGCAATGTCATGTCAACCGCTGATGAATTAAAGCGGTGTGATCAGACGGACAACATAATGCTGAGCTGGTTTCTGACCTTGGGAGGTAGTTGGCAAGGTTGCTGACCAAAAAATTCCATTTCATACTCACACAAAATGACAAAAGTCCGGTTCGTCTTCATCGAGCGGATGGTTTAGCTTAGAAGTTGGTCA
This sequence comes from Apeltes quadracus, assembly GCA_021346845.1. Lineage (NCBI taxonomy): Eukaryota > Metazoa > Chordata > Actinopteri > Perciformes > Gasterosteidae > Apeltes > Apeltes quadracus. The sequence continues at coordinate 12,078,637 of CM037926.1, forward strand.
AACACAGAAAGCAGTCCAACACGAAAGTAGCAGGAAAGAAAGTTGTGTGTTCTGGTTGAGGGAGACACATTCTACCATAAATACAGTTTAGTTTACCTTAGTCAGAGTTATTTTGTCTGGTCTCTTACTTCAAGAGGTTTAGTATTGAAAACATTCTTATGAATACGGTTTATATCAGGCTTGTGTTCCTGCAAGCGTGACACAAAACTTATTTAACCCGTAAATATGTTGTAGAATGATTAGTCAACCAAACTGTTTGGTTATGGTTAGAAAAAAAACATCATAGTTTGTGTTAAAATGCTTCCGTTACAAGCCTTAATTCTGACAATTACCCTTAGTAGGCTTTTAATATTTTTTATATATATATTAATATAATTGATTTCACACGGGACACAAACAGATTGTCGTACGCTTTATTTTACCACAGAAATTGCATGTATTTCAATAATGTAACCGCCGGAAAGACCCAGCTATGCAATTATGCCCCTTTCCATATGTTAAATTAGCGACAAGACACTGTATAATTACTATCAACTATCAATACTTCCACTCCTCTCAGATTCTGCTGTCACATTTATCCATTTAACAGTGGAACTGCAAATGTTCCACAGTTGATTACATTTATTGCACATGGGTGCATTTTAGTTGCATTGAAGTGCTAGTTGCAACATCTCCTAATTAGGAGAACTGAAGAGTTTGTTGAGAAGAAGTGACCATTGCTGTCTCCGCAAGCTTGTTGAAGATGTTATCTGGATGTGGTGCCAATGATTTTATCCAATACGCTCTCAAAATACCTGGATTATCGCTGCGAAACTTCAAAGACCTCTAGTTTGTCGTTCGTGTGACGTATGCTGCTCTGTACCAACATCAAACGAATGGACTGGGATGAATTTATGTGGCTGTAAAATAGGATTTTTGGCTGACCGTGAACGGCCTCACATCTGTCCTCAATCTCTTCTCTTTGTTCTCTCCTAGCGGAGAGAAGGAGCCGGGGAGGGGGTCTAAAAGCTCAGGTACACCAGTGAACGCGCCAGAGCTGCAAGTTATAGCTAATGAAAAACATGAATGGACGGCCATGGAGCTCCGCTGCTGAACTGGGGGTTTACTGGCGGCCTTCATGTCGTCAGAACTCGGCTCTGACCGAAGGTTCGGGATGTCCCACAGAGTAAAGCAACGATTGCAGCTGAGTCTGACGTACTTTCATGTCTGCAACCGCACATTTTTCACAAAGAGATGAGTCAACAACCAGAGCTAAAGAAACATTTTACACCAGGTAAACGTAGGCAATCTTCAGATAGATCGGGCAGATCCACATTTGCATAAAAACCCACAGAAAACAAATGAAAATGCCTTTTCTTTCCTTTTTCATTGCCGTTTATACCACAAGTGTTATGTGAGAAAGGTCTTGATTACAAAGTTATGTATTTATTTAGTATTAAAGACAAACACCACTAAACAATTTCCTTTGATTTGAATGATTCCATTCATTTGTATCATTGCCAAAAACCAGACTAAACTCTCCTCATGGAGCACCAACAACTTCTGTCTAGTGAATGACGGTAAAAATCCCAAAGTTTTTTGAAGACACAAAAATTCCAGCTCAACTGGTAATGATTACTTCGTCCCACATAACGCTATAAAACTAATCCTTTCTAAATGTGGTTTTAATCTGATAAACGTGCACAGAGTTAGAGACAGGCCAGTTGCAATAATCCGAGCTCCGCGGGTGGATTCGATATTCGACCCCAGGAGGGGTGGAATATCCCAACACAAGCCACATCTCATTCCCTGGAGATGGACCAGAAGCGGCGCGTCTGCTGCTTCAAAGGGCCGAGCGAGGTGAGCGGGGTGGAAATGGAGCCGCGATAACGCCAACTAGCCTAGTGGAGAATTTGTTAGTTTTTACTGACATTACACCTCATAAAGCATGTTTTGATCCCTCCTAATCATGTGTTTTGTGTATTCCAAGTGAAGGGTGCCTTGTGTAAGTGTACCTCCCTCGAATTAATCAGAATTTAGATATGGAGAAATAATACAAGATAAAACTGGATTTGCTCTGGCTGGAAACGAGGCTCATCCATTATAAAGGCACATTTATTTAGGGACAATAATTAAAAGTGAAATTGTCATTAACACATAACAAAGAACAACTTTTACAAATAGCTTCTAATTTGAGGAAACTAGTAAGCGACGCAATGACGTCACGTCCAAATTCTCAATTAAAAAGTGTTTGCTGTGATTATTAAATTGCCAAACGAACAGAAAAGAAGTTAGTTTGAACAATGTCGGCAAACTTCGGTATCATATAAGTAATTTGAACAAACATCTGAATGTGAAACGGAGTATAGGGCTACGTTTTTTTTGTTTTATTGAAGATACAACTTTTTGTAAGATATGTTGTGTCAGTTGCCTGCCTTTTAAGTTGAATAGCACAGGCAACATTTTTTTAACCTTCCCAAATGCTGCAACTTGACCACTGTCTTCACTTAGTTGTGTGGCTGTAGCCTTTGAGAAATGAAAAGATTAAATAGAAGTAACTAAAGCTTAAAAAAGGTTGAAGAATGCCAAGATAATCAGTTTACTGATGTTTCTCCACTGGAATTCTTGGTGCATAAAAGTCAACCCTATTTACAAGGTTATTTATGAGGTTCCGGCCTGAACGGTGACGGACAGAAACACGAAACACAGTGCATAATGAGGTAGATGACGACTAATTTAAGGTTAATGGTACATGTGGTCTGCTTCAACACTGCTTGACGTCAATATATCGATGACATGATTGACAAACCACATTTTGGACCTATTTTGCTGATTGCACATGAGGCTTTTTCAGTTTCGCCATGTGGTTTTTGACAAACCCAGTCTCCTTGTATTAAACACTTCCATGTGGACACATGAAAGGGTCACATTTATTAGCTATTGAGAAGGACCATGGATAACTCCCCCCCCCCTCCTCCCCTACCCTGACTCGCATGACATTTTAACAAACTGCTCCAAGACTTCCTTAAACAGTTACAGACAAAGCGGGGTACAACAAAGGAAGTGAAGAAAAGCAAGAATGAAACAAAACATTCTGCCAAAGGTCAGAAGTTAACTTATCTCTAAATCTCTTTTAAATCAGGGTTAGGGTTCTCTGGAGGTCATCACCTTATCTTGATGAAGAGGTTTGTGTGTCCCTATGACCCTGGGGGCCTTGTGCTCCTGGTAGGGTTACCCTTGGCAAAGTGGTCTCAGGCGAGGGGCCAGACTAAGAATGGTCCAAAACACCCTATGAAAAAGCGGAAGAGGAAAGGAGCTACCCGGCCCGGAGGAAGCCCGGGCCCCCCATTTGGAGCCAGGTCCACATGGAGGGCCCGACAGCGAGCATCTGGTGCCCGGGCTTGCCGCGGAACCCGGCCGGGCGTAGGAAACCGAAGGGGTCAGGTGCGCTGCTACAAGCATGTGGCAGCGCAAGGGTCTAGACGGAAAGGAGCTTGGCGGCAGATGCTGGCTCTGGGAGGAGTTTGGGGTAACTATGGAGAAGGACCTCCGGTCGGCACCAAAGTGTTTCTGGAAGACCAACCGGCACCTCAGAAGGAGGAAACGGTGAACCATCCAAGCAGTGTACAGTGAGGATGGGGCCCTGAGGAGGTTATCGGGCAGTGGAAGGAACACTTTGAGGAACTCCTGAATCCAACTGCTATGCCCTCTTTGTTAGAGGTGGAGCTGGAAGCGACGGAGGGATCATCGTCGATTTGCCTGGTGGAGGTCACCGAGGTGGTCAAACAACTCCGTCGTGGCAAAGCCAGAGATGCTAAAGGTAATGGGTGTTGAGAGGCTGTCTTGGATGACACGCCTCTTCAACATTGCGTGGAAGTCTGGGACAGTGCCAAAGGAATGGCAGACCAGGGTGGTGGTACCTCTCTTCAAAAAGCGGGACCAGAGATTGTGTGCCAATTACAGGGGTATCACACTACTCAGCCTCCCTGGTAAAGTCTACTCCAAGGTGCTGGAAAGAAGGGTTCGCCTGAAAGTCGAACCGAAGATTGAGGAGAAACAATGCGGTAATCGTCCTGGTTGTGGAACGACGGACTGGCTCTTTACTCTTTCAAGAATCTTGGAGGGGGCCTGGGAGTATGCTCATCCAGTCTGCATGTGCTTTGTGGACCTGGAGAAGGCGTATGACCGGATCATTCTCAGCAGGAAATCGACACACCCTACGGGTGTTTCCTACCCTCACCTAATGTCATGAAGGATGGGTCATGACGGCAAGAACTAGATCACGGGTACAAACGACCGAAATGAGTTTCCTCAGGAGAGTGGCTGGCGTCTCCCTTAGAGATGGTGTCAGAAGCTCAGCCATTCGTGAGGAGCTCAGAGTAGAGTCGCCGCTTCTTTGCGTTGAAAGAAGCCAGTTGAGGTGGTTTGGGAATCTGGTTACGATGCCCCCTGGGTTCCATTACATTACATGTCATTTAGCTGACGCTTTTGTCCAAAGCAACTTACATTGCATATTTAAGCCATGGCTTATCCCTGCACCACCATCGTCCCAGGGCACGTCCAGCTGGGAAGGCCCATATTATGACTGTGTTTCCGTCCGTTGGACAGCCCTCCCGACACGCAAGGAGAGGCGAAGGCCCGTTCAACGCTGCTTGGAGCTTTAAGTTATTATGAGATTGCCACAAACAGCAAAAAGAAAACAAATATATATATATATACCACATTTGCGCCGGAATGTAACAACTCTGTAGAACTGGCACTGAGCCACAGAGGCTTCTATCGTTCAAAGCCGACACCTAATGTTCTTTCCCAGCTATGACGCAGGTGCAATCCAACAACACCAGGTTAAATATGTAGGCACACCTTAGCCTGCTTTGACGAGACTCGCTTTGAAGTTCTCTCTGTTACCATAAACGGTAAGCGACAGCAGACAGCGGCCTAATGCTAACTTATGCTACATAATGGCTTTGGTCTTGTGGGACTGTGTGAGAGTGAGGGCAAACCTGGGGCACATGCTGGATCCTCAGAACACACAGTGGCATTTATAAACAGAAAGCTTGTGTGGCACAATGCGTTACCTCCAAAAAGATAAACGCGTTGTAAGGACGAAGACGCTTGTGTGATCATTTTATTTGATCTCTGTAGATGCGCGTGGCAGTCTACTTTCTTGTAAGAGTTAGGAGATATTTTTCCCATTTGGCGAAGAGAACAGCTTGGTATATGTAGGATTCAACATGGTAATGGAGCACGATAGCCAATTCGGAGTGGGCTTTTGGTTCATATTATTTGTGTGTTTTACACCAACAAATTACACTACATCTTTTATTATTACATTAGCAGCTTATTTTACCTGCTATTTGCTAACTTTCTGTGTACTGGATGCGATACTGACTCATCGTCAGCGATAAAACTTTGGATCCCAGTAATGCCTCCTGACAATGTTTTTTTTAGGTCAATGTTTCTAAATTATGATAAGCGGTCATTGGATAAAACTGTTACGAGAAAATTTCCACTGAATGTCAAGCTGCTAATAGCTATAGAATCAGTCTGACAAGATAAGTCAATGTTGCAGTGAGTGTTGATTCTACGTGACAAAAACCAGCTTTAAAATGTCACTGTTTAACCTGTATACACCAGTTTGCTGCTGCAGCCCAGCCGTGTGTGTGTGTGAGATCTTTGTTTCGGAGACTTTAACACATTCTCTTCCTTCCAGGTTAAGGTTGCTGGACACACAAGTGACGTGCTTTCCCCTTTTAAGGCACGCGGCGCCTTTGTTGCCAAGCTTCCGATTATGAACAACAGCATGCAAAGTGACATCATTCAGCATTGCCTGGCCTACGGTTTCAAATTACTAAGAAAATGCATTCATCGTATTATATAACAATTACAAAGGTGATGTCGGTGCAAACCAGACTTCAAAAGGACCCAGCATTGGTCTAAAACGCATCCCTACTTAGGCGGCGATAATTACTGCAACAATTATTAAAACTAGTCTAACCACTTAGGGCCTGAGTCGGTTGGCGAAGCAGAACCTTTAATCAAAAGGAAACAGGCAGGAGGCAGGGTACAGGGTACAGGCAGGTAACACCGACAACAGATAATGACGCGACAAGGGAACAACCGACACACAGGGCTTAAATACACAAGGGAGGTGCAGGTGATTGGACACAGGTGGAAAAAGACAATTACAGGGGAAGACAGGACAAGGCAGGAAGTGAAGTTACCACAAGAACACCAGAAACGTGAAACTACAAAACAAGACAGGAAGTGGAGCCAAAACTGTGACATGATGCAAATGACACAACAGGCAGCAGGAAAGTTAATTCCTGTGTGTGTGTGTGCGTCAAGGAGGCGTGTTGACATGTATCCATTTGACGGAAGGAAGGAAGGAATTCTCTCTTCACCTTGTCAAACACCCATAATAGCTTCAACCTTTTTTTTGTGTTCTCAGTTTAAAAAAAAGAATGATTTGTCCCAAATGAACCCGGAGCTTTCCCATGGGGCCCGTCCATCTTTTGGAATTACTTGTAGGAGAGTGTAACAATTTTTTTAAACAAGCTCGTCACATTGCTGTTGACAGGTAAGTGATGACTGTTTAGGTCATTGTCTGGTTCCAGGAGCATTAAAGCACGGTGGAGTTAGTGAGAAAGCTTTTTTCCCCACCGCATGGTCCCCACAGAAAAAAGTTTGTGATTACAAATTTAGAAGAATTGCGACACTTTCATCGTTGGGCAATTCCCTCAGTGAATCTTTTTTAGAGATTGCACTTGCACATAGTGTTTCTGAAGGGTTTTGATCAAGATTTAACTTAATATTTATAAAAGTTAGTCCTCTACATACTGCAATTCTAAGTGAAGACAGATTAATAAATGTACAACCTCAAACAGGCTCACAGAGGAAGGACACACAACGTTCTGTACATAATATGCAAATCTACAAATGTACACTACTACAGTTGTAAAATGGACGCCCCTAAAAACTAATCACACTTTCAAAGACTTCCTTTGGTGATTTTTGAGTCAAATGTAACTTCAGCAGATGAAAGTGATTGTGGACAAACGTTGGATTGCCTCTTTCAAATCACATGCAGAACTTCGAAGTTGGACATTGTTCCAAGGCGGATGTCAGTTCCATTGCAATCATTGTCCGGACATTTATGGTCCGAAGCTAATTAATGAGTCTAATGAGCATCCGGCAAATTAGGCTGACGTTTTTCTGTTTGTTGGATGGCTTTCCCTGACCGGTTGTATAGGTCCCTTCTGCCAGATTATTTGGGGAAATTGTTCTCCCCCTGATTAACTCTGAACTATGTCACTGTCTTTTAGGGCCTTAATAAGAAGGCCTGATGCTGCCGTTCCTTTTAAACCAGCTACAACAATGAGATTTGGTCATATCTTTAGAGATTTACCTATTTGACTTCTTTGTGCACTTTTATGACGTGCTGTTTGAACACTTCCGTCACAGGAAAAGAAAACGTATTCTTTAATTTTCAACATTCATTTCACATGTGAAAACGTCATTGCTTAGTAAGTAGGAACGGGTTAGCCTAGACGTAATGTACTGTACTTCCAAACATCCTCAACCAACTAGTAATCACCATATTTTCTTACACTCCTTGAACCTCTCATGCGAAGCGCGTACGTGCGCGCGCGCGCTGATTGTAGTGTTTTGCGCGCAGGGCTGCAGTCAATCCCAGCTCAGTAAAAGGCCGGCGCGTCAGTGAGCGCGCCTCTGTGGAGGGAGTCACTGAAGAGGGAGACAGGGGGGAGAGACACACACACAGGGAGCGAGACACACAGGGAGAGAGACCGGAGGCTTCTGTTTTGGAGATGACCGACACTCCACAAAACTTTCCCGTCACTTCATTGCACTTGGAACGCTGAAGAGGAGACCCGGCGAGCCGCTGTCTGCGTCTTCCGCACCTGTCCGAACGCCGTCGGCTCCACTGGGGGATTGCGCCGCGCTGCACGTCACCTCACGCACGCACACACGTACACGCAGACACACGCACACACTCCGTGGACGTCCCGTCCCGTTCCGTTCCGGTCGTCATGTCCTCCGGTGATACCTCGGAGCAGAGTCGGCGGGTCAGCGTGCTGTCTTGGGATCAGGTGCAGCGGTTGGACTCCATCCTGGGGGAGAGCGTCCCGATCCACGGCCGTGGAAACTTCCCCACGCTGTCCGTGCAGCCCCGGCAGATCGTCCAGGTGAGACCAAGCTCTTATATAAGTATAATATATGATAGGAAATATATAATATGGAATGACAGTTCAGTTCAAAGTCCTCGTGGTTTAAGTGGTGAAATAGGGGAATAAAAAAACTTAGATCAGTTATTTTACCGTGATTTGTGTGATAAATCTTCCCCGAAAGAGATCCATTATAGAATTTCAGGTTTCCATGGATACAGTACGCGTCATACCAGCAAATCACCATCATCCGTGTCATTTCAAATCTAAACGTTGTTCAATAACGTAAACAGAAGGATAAAAGATCTTTTTTTTAAAAAAGTGTCATGGGAGCGAGTCAGGTTCTCCCCAACACACAAACACACAGAAAGACAAATATACACATATTTCCATCAGGAAACGTTGAATAAAACAGCATTGAGTGTGTTTCACACCGCAATCGACCCGTTCAAGTCACCTGATATCGATTATATGCGCTGGGATTCCGACACAAGTTGCTCCTTAGACATTTTCTAAAATGAACTTCAGGAAGTCCACAAAGCCCCCCTCGTTTGACTCTCGCCTGTGTTGTCTCGCACATGTTTGTGCAGCGGTACGGCTCTGTGGCTGAGCTGATTGCTCATCAAAAGACATTTGATCACTTGCACGTTTAACACAGTCATAAAAGCCGAGCTGATCTAACGACGTGACTGCAGTGTTCCACTAGCTCATTGTGGCTTCGGCTCTCGTGTATAAACAGATAATGACTGAGTTGCAGTTTATCCGCTGAGAATGAACCGTACCGGATGGTCGAACGCCTGGATTGCATGTTTGCGTGGACGTCCAGGTTCATGTTTCACTTCTTGAGTGATTCATATCTTCCGTGGTGACCCTTTGGCGAAGAAAGAGACCCTCACAAATAACCATTTCAAGAGCCTATAATCAAAGGGGCCCCTATAATTTACACTGAACATCACCAGCATTTCATATCCTTCATCACACAATCCTGTAGCCTGTTGACATTTTTGCATGCTGGCCTTCCGCTTTGGCCTTACACGCTGAGTCACAGCTCAATGGAACGAGTTTCTGTTTGAAATGAAAACATAATGGAGCACAATGGAGCATTCTGCCAGAGTTCAAACTCCTCTCCCTGCTCACACTATTACAAACAGTGCAAGAATTTTGCTAAGCGCTGTGTATGCGTTAAGTGGTTTAAAAAAAATTCCATTACTTTTGACAAACTTAATAGCGGACGCCATGTTCGCTTCCATGGGATGTGTCAAGCTGGTTTCTGGGGGTTGATGTTGTTACCACATGGCCACCAGGGGAAACCAATGGCTGCCTGGAAGGAAGGAAAAACGCACTCCGTGATCCTAACCACTATGATATGTTTTGGAAAATGTTTGACAGTAATGTGAGACACGCGTGATTCATGGCAAATTGGCTAAAAAACATCTCAAAACTGCCAGTCAGCTCCTTATTTTTAGCCCACGCGCCGAGCGGCTCCCGTTGGGGGAAGGTGGCCAAGCCATCGCCCTCCCAGAGCGTCACAGAAGCCCCCCCCCCCCCCTCTCGATGGCGGGTTCGTCACCGGGCCACATTCGGCGGTCTGGTTGTGAACGAGCCACGGGGAGCAGGAGAGACTTTTACCGTCACTAACACCTCTGCACTCTCCAAATAAATGTCGACAGTCATTAAAACCTGCAGTCGGAGCGTTGTGCTCAACCTTCCCCGGGCCGTGTTTACAAACCCGGTAGCTTCCAACTACATGATGAGAAACGCAGATACCTGAGGCCGTGTGTCATACGTTGCGTAATCTGTTGAGTTGTGGGGAGGGGGGGAGGGAGGGTGGCGGGTTGTCATATTTAAACCGAATGGTTCAAACTACTGGGAGTTGTGCTTGATATTCCCTGGATGGTAAAGAGCGGCCTAGATTAAAGGGGTGGATTAGTGCCTGTAATAACACTGGACTTGTGGGTCCGGCTCACTGTGGTAAGTGAAGAACGGTCGCCTGACTCCACAGCGCCCCTCGCCACACTGTAAACCAACCCCTCACTGGGCTTTTGTTGAGAATGAGCAACATGCAGTCGCCACATGCTTCCAGAGGAAGGAGTATCCGGTTTAAATGTGTGTGTTTATTTTTTTTTTGCAGTTTGCTTTCAATTAATGATTTTGCATTCGATAGCATCTTTTTGATTTGTCAGCCCATTTGCGTTTTAGTTATTTAGGGCTCTGTTTTTTTACCTTTTTTTCCCCACCTGTTGCTGTGATTCTGACCTCTAAATAACAACAACAACACAACCATTTGACAAATAGGTGTATACACGATTTCAACGCTGAACTATGTGGGTTACCTAAATTAAGAAGCCCTTGAGCTGGTTTCAGGTTCACCCGTATGAATTGAGAATAACCGGATTAGCAGGGCTATTCTGACCACAGCTGTCACTCCCACATGGTTTCATCTTTCATGGCTCGCTGAAAAAAACTCTACTAAAGCCAACTCAAAGACACTGCAATGAGATTGAAGCAGATCCGGGCAAAAATCCCCCCTCCTCCCCCAATGAGAAGCACCAGCACCGCACTCCAGTCAACCTGATCCTGGCACACAGGACATTCAAGGAGCCTTTTTTAAGTCAGCGGACCGTTCGTCAGTCCCGGCTGCTGATTGACTGGGTCACGTTTAGGAGTGAAGACGAAGGCCAGGGACTCGTTACTCCTCGTCTGCCGTCGGCTCATCTGACTTCGGCATCTGGTGGCCAACCGACGATGAGCTGGTAAACGACTGGTTTATTTAAACCTGACAAAAAAAAAAACAAACCACACGCACACATTCAGACCACAGCTGAAATGAAAAACCGAAGGAAACTATTGAAGGTTGTCTGGGGAAGGAGAGCGCAGACGCTCGCCAAGGCGTCGTCAACTCCAGACAGTCTGGTGTGTTTTTAGCGGCTCTTTTTTATTTATTTATTTTTTAACAAGGCCTCTTTGCCCCAACGTAGGCGGAAGTATCTCCCCCCTCGCTTGACTCACCAGGTGCTGGCGCGGGACGGGGATGACAGGGGCGGGGCGGGGTGAGGCGGGGGGGGGCGGATGGGGGCGGATGGGGGTGGCAGACCTGTGCTTCCTTGTGCACCCTTTTGGGGGACCCACAGACAGGGGAGTGAGGTCAGATTTAACACTGCTGTGGGTTTCCCCTCGCTGAGAACAATACACAAAGTAACCCAACCTTTTCTCATTGGATTGATTGTGGAGTCACGTTGCGTCTTGCAGCTAGCAGCCTTGTGGACAGAAATTGCATTGTAATATGTTCCTTTTCAATTATAACCTTTTTAGTTTCAAGTTGCCTCACTAGCTTTGTCTGGTGTAGCAGGCCAGTATTAAAAAGGGAGTTATTGGATTATATCTGGTCTAAAATAGATTCTAATAGTCTTACCCGGCTGGGTAGGTGTCCGCCTGCTTTGATTGATAGCTCGTAGGACAGCAGATGCTTATTGCTCAGCAAGAATTTCCCAACAGACGGCTGTGCTTTTCATTTCTTCAAATTTCGCCTGGTTTGGATGCTTTTAACCTTCTAGTATTGTTTGAGTGATGGTACAAACAGCAAGCAGAAACATCTCAGCTGTCCATAGCTCAGACATCCTCTAATGCATTGCAACAGTGCATCTGTCCCAATAACCAGATAAACATTTGCTAGAGTGTTTATATGAAAGCAAAAAAGGACCGCGTTCTCTCAATGTGGTCACATGACCCAACAGTTAGAAGCCCACAGCTTTATTCTATGCTCTTTGCAGGGTTCAGTCGCTGTCGCCTCACAGGATCGTCTTTGCTTAATGACACTTATCTTTGAGCGAAGGACGACAGCCTCTAATTTGCCACTTTAACAAAATACGGATCTGCCGCAGACTTTCTCTGACTCTTCATGTATCTTCTGCATTATTATAAAATCAACTCACTTGAGATAATTTTTGTTTTAAGAAGGAAGGAGCAATCCTCTCCCTTTTTTCATGTTCATACTCGTATTTAGGTGTCCTCTTTTCTTTTTGGTTACCCATTGTTAAGTTTTTCCTCCCCGTCTGTGTACCTTCTCAGGTGGTCAGGGCCCGACTGGAGGAGCGGGGCGTCGTGGTGTGCGACGTCAAGCTGAACGGCTCGGCGGCGAGCCACGTGCTTCACGAGGACAATGGCCTTGGCTACAAAGACCTGGACCTGATCTTCGGCCTGACCCTCACCGACGACAACACCTTCCGGGTGGTGATGGACGTGGTTCTGGACTGCCTGGTGGACTTCTTGCCCGAAGGGGTGTGCAGGGATCGAATCACCCCGCTGGCCCTGAAGGACGCGTACGTGCAGAAACTGGTGAAGGTTTGCAAGGAGACGGACCGCTGGAGCCTCATCTCGCTGTCCAACAACACCGGCAAGAACGTGGAACTGAAGTTCGTGGACTCCCTCAGAAGGCAGTTCGAGTTCAGCGTCGACTCCTTCCAGATCACTCTGGACTCCCTGCTGCTCTTCGACCGCTGCTCAGAGACGGCCATGTCCGAGACCTTCCACCCCACGGTGCAGGGCGAGAGCATGTACGGAGACTTCGAAGAAGCTCTGGGCCACCTTCGCTCCAGAACTATCGCCACGCGCAACCCGGAGGAGATCCGCGGCGGCGGCTTGCTCAAGTACTGCCACCTGCTGGCGCGCGGCTTCCGGCCGTCCTCCGAGACTCAGATGAAGCAGATGCAGCGCTACATGTGCTCGCGCTTCTTCATCGACTTCCCCGACATCAACGTGCAGCGGAGGAAGCTGGAGGCGTACCTGCAGAACCACTTCGCGGGCATGGAGCACAAGCGCTACGAGTGCCTGGTCACGCTGAGGCGGGTGGTGGACGAGAGCACCGTGTGCCTGATGGGCCACGAGCGCCGGCAGACGCTGGCGCTGATCTCCGCCCTGGCCCTGCGCGTGATGGCCGAGCAGAACGCTATCCCCGCCCTGTCCAACATCACCTGCTACTACCAGCCGGCTCCCTACGTCAGAGACGTCAACTTCAGCAACTATTACGTGGCGCAGGTTCAGGCCCACCTGACCACGTGGAACTCCTATCAGACGTGGCTGCCTTGCAGCTGAGCGGTTGACTTTCGGGATGGGATGAGAACTTTCTGAATTAGCATGCATTGGAGCGCACCGTGCCTCTGTAGGAATGTGGCTTTTTCTTGGTTTGGGCCCCTTCATAAAAAAAAAAAAAGAAGAAATTATTTAGTCTTTTTATTTTTCTTTGACAAATCGTATTTTAAAACCATTCCACTAAGTTATATTGATTAATACTGCTGTAAACATACATCTACTTTGAGCCATTATAACTTTTTACTCTTATGTTTGGTGTTAACTAATGTGGACATGTATGGAAAAATATGAAGGGTTGATATGTGACAGAGGTCTGCTTCTTACCCGATGGAGGCTTGCATTGGGTCTTTAATGAATTCTGAATATTTTGTAAGAAACCAATTTTTTGCTCCGTCTGTGGTTTTAACTGACGTTTTTCAGAGTGCAAAAGTGCCGAAGAAAAACTTTCTTGTGTAGCATGACAAACAAAGACTGTATATGGTTCCAAGTGCCTGAAACTGACCAACTGTCTTCATAGCATTTGCTCTGTAATCATTATTTTGGAAACCTGTTAATTTGCATTTTTATATCCAGGGTTGGGGCATTTGTTTTTAAATCATTAAAAAAATTTGAATGATATCTTGCATTGGTCTTTCTTTACATATCCAAAGAAAATCATGTGGACAAAACCAAGAGAAACTGTATCCTCCGGTTGACTCTAATTAGTCTGGGGATTCGCGGCATGAACGCATACTCCAAACTCGCTCCATTCTCTGTCTCCATAACTGTGTTCGCATAGATCTCCCCCAGTCTATCTCTCACAATCTCTCTTGATCGTACACAAAATCCTCAGTGTTTTGTCTGCCGACTGGCCCGACACAAACACTTCCTTGTTCAAACTCTACCCGCCCCTCCCCACCCCCCCCAAGAAGCGGATTCCTCTGAGCCTCAGCACATACATTGGCCGTTTCCTTCCACTTGTGCCTCTGAGAAAGGGGTTTCCTTCGCCTCATTCACAAAGGGGAGATGGCTGTTGCTGGTCTCGGATGGGTGGAGCTCAGAGGGCTCAGCTGAGTACCAGGTGGTGAATTGGGGACTGCTTGTTTTTCAGCAAACGCAACGATGCATTCCAGCGCTTCACTTCCTGCACGATCCAAACAGATCAGTATTTCATCCTTACTTTCTGACATGTCGTCCTAATTACTTTTGCATGGGTGGCGGATGCTTTCTTGTGATTTAATACAGCGGGGAATGGTATCGACCCGGGACGCACTAATTGCTGTAGCGCTCACTCGTTTCCCGATAAAAGTTAATTTGGATGTAAAGTGTCTGGCGGTGGGATCAAGGGTAAACATAAATACATCGAGGGAAATTTCCCTCCCTGGGTTAGCTGTCAGACTCGTCTCCAAAATGCTACAGTAACACTTGGGGCAACCCCGAAGTTACATCTTAGGGATGTTTGCGCCTGGGGGGGGGCAGGCCTCAAGAGGCTGGCAGAGAACCGTTAACATCTCTGTATGACTTTAATTAAGAAAGTACAACAACTTCTAAAAAGTGTTGAAGCTTAGGGGATTATCGGTACTTTGGATGGATGGATACTTTGGATGGCAATGTCTTTTTTCTTTCACCGAAGTGGTATTGTTTCAACTATTTGAGGAAGAAAAAAAGACCTCCTATCCACTATTCCTTGACCGCTGTGGAAAACGTCACGGGGTCATGTGGAAAGATGGTTGGGAGAATTCATGACGAGTTATGGAAAGTATGTACTGTATATCTATGCTCCTGAACTTGAATCCTGATGAGTTTGGTGACGCTCCATTTCAACCTCCACATTGTGAGCAGGCTAGCGTTGGCATTGAGTTACGTTCCATGCTTGCTGAGAGATAAATGTGGCTTATAGTCTGACATGACATGAACTAAAACGCCTTGATATGCCTTTTATCCCCCTAATGTTCATTTTTTAAACACTCTCATAGCTCCTCCAGAATTAGCAGTTAGTAACCGTGGGTCTAAAGCAAGAGATCGCCAGTTTTTATTTTTTTGGGACAAACCTCTCAGCAGCTGGGCCTTCTCCCCCTCCCCTCGGGCTGCAGTCTACTTGGGTGGGCCCTTCTCGGTTCAACTCCCACCACAGTCGTTGTAGCTCAAAAGGTCTCGTTATCATTTTTTTTTTCTCCCTCCTGGCTGTTGCAGCCTTCTGCGAAGAGTAATCTGTGTGTGACGATCGCACAGCGCACGTCATTCGGTTTGCACGTCAGCTGATTAGATCGGTAAAAATGGCTTCTTTCGCGGTGACGGTTACCACCTGGGGGGGTGATGGGAATCGTCAGGTGGCGCTTTGAGCAGAGAGAAGTGCCCGGTCCTTTGTCGGCTCTCGGGTACCATCAGGACATATTGGCTTCCTGGAAAAGTAAAGATATTGTCCTGAGATCCCCTTAAACAAAAGGTGGAGCGCATTGAACTTTAAAGAGCAAGCTCAAAGGGGGATGTTAACGGAACGTTTCTCATTATATCAAAGAAGCTGTGGGGACATTGTATTCCCAGTTTAACTGCCTCCATCCAAATCAAGTTCCATAAAAGTACCACATTTTCACAAAATTCTGCAAGTGAGATATAATAAAAACAAATAAAATTCTTTCATTCAAGAATAGTTGACTCAGATTGATACTTATTTCTGTCTTTACGGCTGAAGGATGAAGGAAGTGGTGCTAAAGTTTTTCTCATAAAGCTGTTTTTACTGGACTGGGTGGCGTTGCTCCATCCATCATCATGTCATTAGCAGGCGATTCCCAGGAACTCGCAGGACTATTTGTAGGATTGTGAGGATACTCAGAGCGGCTTCACCATGGTGATGTTATTTGTTGTCCTGAAAAGCGGCTGTCGGTGCCATACAGTGGGCATGAAAACTACGCATCCACTTTGGACTTTTGTCTGTCACACAATGAGTAAAAAAAAGCACATTTATTTCTGAATTTCTGCTTCATGTCTCCTAATGAGGCTTCAGTTCCTTGATGTGAGGAACATCAGAACAGTTCCTTCAACCTCATGTGAAAAGTCTGTGGTCCTCTAAGAAGTTTGATTCCAGTTGTTGCAGCCTCGAATACAAATTACATGTCACGGCTATTTGAACACAATAAAACTGCAAAGAAAGCAAAACCACTGTGCGGTCAATTGGACAGAAAAACCGACATGAAGACCAGTTCTGGTGATGAATCAATCGACAAAGTCAAACAAATCTTTCCAGGACTGACACAGGCTTCATTTATTTTTCCAAGACAAGCGGAACACGAATGTTCTGCATCTTCTGCCCTCACCGTTTTATTTGGTCAAATCAAAAAGTAACCTATAATTTACAAACAACATCGCAGACGCCGAAGAGAGGCCTCGGCTTGTGTTTTCATGACAAAAACATGGGCAGGAACACTGACATTGGGTTGAGTCACTCCCATACAGAAAATAATGAACCGTATTTTTAAGAGAACGTCCCAGACCAACTGTGGGCGCAGACTATAAACAAAGCGAGACACCGTGTCAGCGCACGAGACACTTTTGGGAAAAAATTTTGCTGAATGGAAATGTCGCGTCTTGGAAGGACCCAGGGGGGTGATTTCGGCTCGCAGTCTTCCAACACAGCTGCTGGATCCATAGTCAGAGATTCATCCGAAGGCAAAAAAAACCAAAAAAAAACCACAAGCTTCTTGACAGCCACAGTAAACATGGGCCGGAAAAGGTCACCCTTCGACCCCTGCAGGAGTCTCCCTTTACATGAATATTAACACTGACTGTTAACTAGGGATCGGTATCGTTTGGCTTTTTTCCGATACCGGTGCTAACCCGGTACTTTTAAAACGATACCGGTGCCTAAATGGTGCCTGAACCGGTCCTTTTTTTGAAAAAAAAAGTAGGGCTGTCAAATGATTACAATTTTTAAATTAATTAATCAGAGTTTTCAGTGGATTAATCATGATTAATCACGTCGCATATGTGGATTAATCATGGTTAATCCACATACGCGACGTTTCCCGGGAGCGTTGGCAGGTAAAACTCCAAAAAAGTGCGCTAAGCAGGCTGCCTCTCTCTCTCCATGGGCGTAAATCGAATCTCACAGTAGGGAGGGACAATAAACATAACATTTCTGAAGAGCAATTTTTGAAGGGGACACAAATAGAAAATACAGCCACACCTTTGACCGTTTACCGTTTAGGGGTGTCATGGAAGAGGCCGGGGGGGCCGTTTCTTTTACCACTGCGAGAGGCTCCACTGTGGTGCCTCGCGAAAACAGAGGCTTCTGCTGGCCCCTGCTCCATGTGGATCTTCTTAGTGACCGGAGCTCCGATCCCGCGCGGCTGTGCGTTCGCTTTGGCTCCGAGAGTGAAATCAGCGACAGCAGACACAGATTCACTGCGAGCCACATCAGCTGCACACGTGGATACCGGACGGCTGTAAATCCTCCCCAGATGGTTGACCGTCCTCCAGCCACTCCGAACCTTCTAATGCACCCAGCTGGCGTGCTCTACGTTGGGTCCTGTTTATCAGTTAGCCTCAGACAGTTTATGTGACTGTGTTATGTATTAATCAGAGCCAAAACAGACAAGGTATACAACGTTCCACGTCATTCCACGATATTCACTAAACCCCTTAACCCCTCGAGAAAAAAAAAGGATGAAATAGAAATAGCCGCAGCACATCTGGTTGACTGCTGACTTTAATAGCAGCCAAATGATACGCATGCAGCAGCCAGGATGAGGAAAAATAAGTTTTCGTTTTGCTCCAAGACAACCTTGAGTCGGCAAACGGTGGATAAAAGTATGGAAAAATCTGGGGTGGATGCTTGCATAATTCAGAATTAGAAAAATAAAACCTTTCATTAAATGGCATTTCAGCAGAGATATTCTTTCTCAGGTACATATGTACACCATGTCTAAGACTTGTCACGACACGTTTTGCTTGAACTCTCATAAAACTGTCAAGAAAAGGTCTTCTTTTTCTCTGTAAAAACATGCTGCATTTTACTCCTTCCTGCCAACCGCGGGGCACATTTTTCCTCTCATTGGATTTCTCAGTCACACGCTGTATCGCAAAGAGGATCAACATTTCCCCAGCAGGCAACGGCATCACGGGTCCACGCAGAGTGGAGCGGAGGGGGGGGGGGGGGGGGGGGGGGGGGCGGTGGATGAGCCACAAGGCAGGGGCTTCATTTTCAGTTGCTGTAAGCAAGAGGGGACTGACATCTGATCAGCTCAGGTGGGGAAGCACAGGCCTGTCTCTGTTTTCATCCAAACCTCTGTGGGTTCTGTACATGCCTGGGGGAGGCCGGTGAGGGAGGCTTGGGGGAGAGGAGGGGGGGGGATCACTTCTCAACCCGTCTGGTCATGTTTCAGATAAACTCCAGGTCGACTGCGTAGCTGCAGCCGGTTGACAGGTTCATGCGCGTCATGCGCGGGGGGATAACAAGGCCTCACAGCGTTCTCTCGGGGAAGTGAAATGATACCCAAAATGTGTATTGAAAAAAAGGGATCGTGGCTAACAGAATCAGCATAATCAATATACCCTAATACGCTTTTTTAAAGGGAACACCACTCATCAACATTAAAAAAAACATAAGCAGACAAAACGGCTCTCATCTGACCTCCCCTTTGGTTGAGTATGAGTCCTTCTCTTGTTTCAGTTCCTTTCCGACTCCTAGATAATCTGCAACTTCCCTCAATAACCGGCCTGCCCTGGACTTTGCTGTTTGTCTGCCCTGTTAACACACCGCCTCGTTTTTTCGTGCATGTTCCGCTGTTTTTCTTTGTATTTTGTCTACTCCCCGTCTGGATTTGCTTCCTCTGTTTGGACTGACCGCCGGTGTACCAGCGCCTGGTTCCTCGTTAAAAGGTGTATGTACTCACCCCGTGTCATTGCGGTCTGAAATTGAGTCTGTGTTCAACCCAGAGTCCAATAAACTCTCCTTTGCCGTGATGGTTTCTTGGCAAAAAGACGCGACTGCACTGTGTGTTGAATTTGTTGTTGTTGTTGTCACAGTGAGGCTGCCAAGCCCTCAGCAGAGATGTCGCACTGATGGTTCTGGGCAGGTGGAACTGCTGTCCGCTGAGAAATAGTGGAGTTTTTGCCTTTCATTTGAAAATGAACTAAGAAATGTCACACAAATTAACGTCAAAGGCGGAAGTCCTCATTCTCTACTTATTTTAACGCAGCAGCTGTTGTTCCAACCACGTCACATTGGGTTGGGGCCATTTCAGAGTCATCACGTTGGGCTTACGGGTCGGTGAGATAATGGATCATTAATGAGAAGAAGCTGTAAAAAAAAAAAACATTGAACAATCACACAACATGGCATTTGTCTAAAAAGGTTCACATGCAAGCTCTTTGCCGCATCTCGTAGCCTGCGTCGTCGGCTCAGGGGCAACAACCTGACAGACAAAAGACCAAAGACAGCAGAATCTGAGCCATCGCCATGACAACACATGGTAACTTCCTGTCTAAAGCTTCAGGAAATACTTTAAATGTTTTGTGATCGGACCTATTCTTCTGGCAAGCTGCTAATTCCAAGGTTAAAAATAAACTCGGGGCTTTACTTCCGGAGCAGTAAAACTGTAATCACAGGTTGAATTCCTGTCCTCTCACGTCACAGATAGTTCGATGGAAAAAAAGGTTCTTTGGATTCTATTTCCAACTCGGATGCCATGAGGCTTTTTTTTATGGCCTCAATTCTGTGTGTTGATTTCATTTAACAGTAGCAATAAGTTCAAGTTCTTAGTCTTTAATGATCAGCAGCAGCAGTTTTTTTTTTTTTTTTTTTACCTTTCTTCTCCCGCCATCCCTGGCTCTCTCCCTCTCCCTCTCTTCCACCACTTCTTCCTCAACAGTCATCCCCTTTCTGAGCCTTTTTCTCAGATTGATCAAATATTTGCTGTTCTTGGGCCCCGGGCTGTTTTTTTTTTTTTTTCCTGGAGTGTGTTTTCAGCAGTGGCTGGGCTCCGTGCGGTGGCACAACAGTGCCGCCTCAGACATGTGAGTGTTTGGCTTAGCGGCCGGGGGGAAGAGGGGGGGGGGGGGGGGGGGAGGGGGAGGCAGAGGCCGGGCCGAGTCTGGGGCTCGGAGTGTGCTGGCAACGATGGCTGCTCTCCCGTTTTTTTCTGGGCAAACGGGGCCTGTGACTCTCGCACACTGTGGCCATTCACTTCTCCCAGCGCACACAGGATAGAGTACGGATTGTTTGAAGGCCAGTGGCAACGCCAGGAATGCTGAGCCCTAGTTCCTCTCTGGGAAAAAAAAAATGGTATTTGGCTCTCTGTCCGTCTGTCTCTCCCTCCCTGCTGCCTGCCTTTTGAAAGGTTGCAGCAGTCTGATGAGGAGGATCACCAGGGCCATTAGCTGCCCGGCTTCCTCCCGCCTGCAGATTCCAGCCGGGCCAGTCGGAGTGGGGCCTCCCAGCCAGAGGAATCCCAAGGACAGCCGCTGCCTTCCACATCGGTATTTCCTGGCCCGTACCAACATCCCCAGTGGCTCATTCACAGTTCTAGCAATGAAAAGCAGTAAACTAAATGCGGATGTTTGGATTAAATATCCATCTTGAACTCAGCTTTGGCACAGCCTGCCGGCATTCAGAAAATGAATGCGCTCCAATACTTCTATCCATCCCGTTTAGTTCATTTTATGTGAAAAACAAGAAATCATGAACCATGAAGTGGAGATCATGCAAATTGCCAATTTGGAGTCAAGAGACATCTTTTTGTGCCCAGTGTGAAACAAGAAGTCGTGTTGATTTATTTGTTCACATAATTCATATTTATTCGATAATACAGGATGGGAGTGATCTTTTACGAGTTGAAACGTTGGACTTACTATGGTCGGCCTGTTTATCCTTTTAAATTTGTGTGTTAACTTAACAACTTAGCCAGTACAAACTGCAGATGTAATAAGAGCAGACAACATACTGTATATAACACACTCCAAAAATCACCAGAGGAGGGATCGTAAATCTGCAGATGTTGAAAAGCAGAACAAGGTGAGAAAACGCTGAGGAGACTTTTCTTAGGAACCAGTAATATCAGGTGGGAAAAGGATTACAGTGAAGCATTATAGTATTATTTTGTGTCTCAGAAGATTCTGCATGAACTTTCCTTGGCAAACGACGAGAAGAGAAAGTTCCAGGAGTTCAGATTGATCAGAAGATAAAGAACAGGCCTCAGGGGGTCAAGTGGAGAGGTCAGTACAAAAACGTTGCGTGAACCCGAAACTATTTTGTCTATCAGATTAATTTTACTGCCAAAAAAAGGTAATGATGTCCTTGACAAGGGTTCAAATAGACAACCATCTAACAGGCAAACACTTCACCAATTACTCCTGGGTTGTCGTCATCTGCTTGTGAAATTCTCCTGTATGTCTATACATGCCAGAGGAGATCCTCGGGGAGAAATCCAATTCCTTTCCTCCTCAAGATCCTGCTCTGTCCTCACACATGTCTTAATAACCAGCATTCAACTATATATACATATTCCTTTGACTTCACCATAAGTTATCATTTCGACTGAAGACACATTTTTATTTCAACTTTATTTCAACAGAAAAGAAAACCCGTTCAACTAAATTCCCCTCAAACTGCAGTTATTTATACAAAATGTGTTATTTTTAAAATGAAAAACTGGTGAAACCAATTGGCAGTAATTGTTCAACTTAAACTAGTGGGGAAAAAGAAACACTAATTCAGTTTTTTATTGGCATGGTGAAACTCAAACAATGACCAATAACAAAAGATGCAGAAACAAGAGCATGAAAGATCTCTGGAGGTCAGAAAAGACACCTTCGACACGTCAGACGAAAAGCAACTTCTTCTAAGGCCGGTGGCTGGTGTTTCACTGTGAAAGGAAACACCAGCAGAAACCCACACTGCCGGTTTCCCCCGGAGGAATCCAGAAAAGAACACTCACTTCCAGGGGTCACGGCCCCCGAGTCACTGTTCTGGCGTTCAGTAACAGACGATCCAACCGTGCACCATTTCTCTAGCAAACCCAACCTCAGCGGCGTGCTCGGATTCTTTTCTGTTTCAGGCCGTTATCTTTCATTAATCAGAAAAACGGGTGTTAACTACTCTTTTTTTGGGTGATCTAACAATCAGTTCGAAGGGCACGGGGTTGTCGCTTTTGTACCAGAACTGTTTGGAACAGGACATTGCATAAAGTCACCGCACGCAGCTGTTGTTTGACAGATAGTTGATAAATTGTTCCAGCAGGAACTGGAAAAGTGCTTTCTTTTCACTTTCAGAGGAAATGCATACACATTTCCCCAAAATCTGAAACTATACTCCAAAGCCTGTGTTTTTGATCACAGCGAAAACTTTAAAAGTTTTTGTTTTTACAGTTTTAAAATCAAATCGGGTCCCTTCTTTCTTTCACCTTTCTGACAGTTAACTGGAGTTTTGTTTTTGCACAAATCCTTCTATAAATGAACTCCACTCTGAATACACCAATCCACACACTAACCAATAAAGGAGCTAAATGCAGAAACCTGTGTGTACGGTCACAGAGCAAAGACTAGATCTTGTGTTCGAGCTCCAAAATGTTGAATCTCACAGCATGGAGTCTTTCCACAGTGAAGTAAAATGCATACAGTGTGCTCAGAAACGCTGCGATTACACTCAAAAGGGATGCTTTGTAAAGTTGGATGAGGCGTTCACATGTCAGCTGAGGGGGAAGGGGAGGACATTCCTCCACGTGTTGGGCTTTAAGAAGGAACAGACCGTCGCATCTGCCGCGTGAAGTTCCTTGTATTATCTTTTACATCGATCCCTCGTTGATTTGAAGCGCGTTGTTCGTACTGAAGTTCGAAATACATACATACATGAAAAGTCAGTAAAAATGTGAGGTTGCACTTGAGAATCACCCATCTGGGTTCCGAACCGAGCAGAAGCAACTTGGTCATCGCAAGCAAACATATGAAGGCTTCACGCCGTTCGAATCATTAGAGTTTCAGCTACAATATGCACTAATGACTAATCCATTTAAAAACATGACTCCAATAAATGAGGTCATGCAAATTCATCTAGAAGTTGTGCACATGGCGGAGCATATGTAACATTTCCTCAGCGAAAGAAGAAGCTAACAAAGGAAACGGCACACCGAACCGCTAGCCGAGACGAAGCGGAAGAGGCTGGTTTCTCTCAGACAAACACTGCCAAAATAACCATATGACGAGCAGCCGCCATGTTTCATTTAATGTTTCATTTAATGCCAGGCGAATCACAAAACAATATCCAGATAGACAAAGTAGTTATTATACTCTCATCCTGGTGTGCCAAAATACACCCTGGGACAGGTTTAAACACTAACACACAAAAAAAACACTTTTGGATTAAGGTCATTATGTCGAACCATGTATGATTCTTATGTGAATTAACATAAATCTACGCTTTAGTTATGGTCGGCCGACGCTGCGACTGAAATGAAAGGGAGGCAAAACACTTTTGACTCGGCCCTTTGGTTCCACCGCTCCATTACGCGACCTCAGCGTGTTCCGCCTCCACCGCGCCATCCATCTTCCCTCGTGTTCCGAGCTTGACCCTTTCACAGGCCGACCACATCACAGCTCAAATCATCTTACCCCACACTGGCATTCAAGCAAACTTTATTTTTCTCCAAGCAAACTTTAACGAGCTGCTGTGTTACGGCGACGGCCCTTTGTGAATTATTTTGAGTGTTGCGTGCCGGCGCGAGATTGGTCAAAGATGCTGAGGCCCCGCCCATGTACCTTCCTAGCTGCTGCCCCCCGGGGGCCCCGATTGGAGGGGCAAAACGTTGAGCTGTCCAATCAAAAGGATGCAACTCCTTAAGCGCCTTTTCCGTTGCAGTCTGCGTCCTAGTTTTACTACTTGCAACAAAAAAAAAGTTATGCTCGATCCATGCAGTAAAAATCTTTATTACATCGGTCGCTGTCAAACCGTTAAATATATTATGGCCACCTTCCCGGAGGTATTTACCGAGTATCTCATTGTTTTTTCAGTTTTTTATTTCACGCATTTACTTCCAAACTAACTTCCTCTACTGACACAATACTTACTGGGCTATGCTTGCAATATGTTCTGGAGGCTTTTTTAAAATTGTAGAGGTAGAGAACGGTTTCATTAAAGTAGATGAGTTGTACTTTTGGTATTTGTAATTAATATTATACTTATGGTGCTGCATTGTCTAAATAATTAAACGTGATAAATGTGATAATGTGAGAGGAGAGTTGGTGGAGCCCAAAAAAAGAGCTAAAAGAGAATTTTAAAACAAACACTCGCACTTGTTCCCTCACCAATCGAAAACATACATTCACCTTTGTGTCTGATGGAAAGAGAAGGACCGTCCACACGCCAAACTACAAACCCTAAAATTAAAAAGGAACAGACCTCGGACCTTTGTACCCAACGGATCACTTTGACATTGCGTGATGAAAACTACTGCCTGTTTTCTTTTGACAGAAATAAAACGAATTGGTTGTTTGCACAGCTATCTAGAGCTTCGCGACACTCTGTACTCTGTAGCGCTCACACAGTGGCACAAATGGCCCGTCCTTGGCAGGAAGTAGACCGGAGGGTTAAGTTAGGGTGGCTGCTGGCGCTGCTACACATTTCCATGGGTTTGGAGAAAAACTGACTTGCTTTTTATAGCACAGCGGCCAGGCGGGGTCACAGGGTGTGTGTGGATCACAGCGTTCTCTGTGTGGGAGTGTGGCAATCGTTCTCGACGGAGCCGAAGGGGAGACAGTGAGAGAGAAAAAGAGGTAGCGAGTCGACAAAGAGGCATGCTAATGCGTGAGGCGTTTGAACTAATCTGCCCAGAAATCTCTTCGCTGAAACGCTGTAAAAGTGTCATGAGCAATTAAAGGAAGGAAAAGGGGCTGCCGGCAGTTTAACAAATGAACGGAGAAAATACAACCGAGAGCTGCCAAGCAGCGACACGCCAGGCCACGCCTCCTCAGGAAATACCCCAGTCTCAGCCCCAGATCGTCCTCGCCCGGCACGTGCATCTATTTTTTCATGCATGTGTATTTCTGTTCGTGCAGGCTCGTTATCTTAAGACTAGTCAAACAGAGTGACTTATATTGGACACAAGTCCGCAAGGTGTTTTTCTCTCGTGCCTGTAATAATATGACCCAATGTCACAGATGACGGGATGCCAGCGCTAGCTTCTCTGTGTCATACCAGGGATTCCTCCCTGCTCGGCAGCTGGAGGGAGGGAGGACCAGAACCCCACGCGGCCCTTGTCATCCAGACAAGTTTTCAATTCATATCGTTGCAAATTTCAAAGTAAAGATGCCAGAAAGTGTGATAACTTTTGCTTAAAGCTACTATGGGACATTTGAATTATGTGTTGATTTTGGCTGCGCGGAACAAAAACCACAGGGTGCATCGGAAATAACTTCATTTCTATGCGGCAGGGTTCGTCTCCGGTGTCTCCTTTTTCTCCAGGCGGCCCAGCGGAGACGCCCGAGGGGCCTTTCAGCCCGGAAGGTGTCGACTTCGAGGTCGTGCAGCTCCTCTTCTTGGGTACATCGCTGCGAGTGCAAATCAAAAAGGGGGGGCAGCGAAGCCAGAAGCTGGGCGTGTTTGCGATTGGGCCCGGCCCGAGTTTGAGTTGAAAGAGTTTCTGTGGAACCTGCACGAGGGCGTACATGTGTGGATACGGGCAAACAGACCAAAAGAATTTAAATTTAAAGCATAGTTATGCTTTAAATGTACAAAGCTTTATTGTTCTGTAAAACCATCAGTTGTTTAGGGTTGATTCCCTTGAGCTGTTTTCTATGAGGAGAGACCAGTAAAATTGTGGAAACGGACATGGTCGAGTTAAAGCGCCTTTTATCTGACAATTTCGAAAATACGGCCGGTGAACTCTGCCAAAGTAAAACCATGTTTCACCCCCATTTTGGCAAAAGATGAAACACTTTTTTTCATATGCATGAACTACACATGCTCCTCCAGAAAGCTGCATATTGTCAGTCGGTTCGTCGATCATACAGTCACTCGTGTCCGAGGGGAAACCGCGTCCTGCCTCTAGCCTTCACACGCACAGCTACATCATACACTACTTAGTGGGTAGGCTCATCTACATTATAGGGTACCACGATGGCAAAAACAAGGCGGCGACCTGGGAGCAGCTCTAGTGTTTCCACGAGTGGCCGCCCACGCTCGGTCTCAGTTTCCCAGGCTTCCACTTCGTCCTCGCCACCGGGCAACAAAGTCCCAGAGCACATCGAGGCCCAAGATAACGTTACCAATGAGGCAAAAAGCGCTTCCGAGTCGTCAGGCGTAATGGTAACTCAGCACGCTGCTGCATCACCTCCAATGCCAGGGGGGGGGGAGACTCACATCGGACCAGGAAGGATTCGTTTGTGAACGGCGCCGTTTAGCTGGATTCTTTTCTCTTCTTTCAGGAGATCAGGTCGCATTTAATTAGAAATGTGAACGGCCTTTGCAAAGTGAGCATTAAGCCCTGCAGTGTGAACGTAGCCTAAGCCATAGCAGGGGGGTTGGATACCCCAAAAGTGTAAAAAAGCACATTTCCATTTACTTCTGAATAGAAAACTTGAATTTATACCAAGCTAACAACTGTGGAAGCTCAACTGATGGAGGATTTTTCTCTCGCCGTGTCCTCCTCCCACCCAACGGCGCTGCCGCAGGACGCGGTCTCCCGGGAACGATCACAAGAGCAAGGCTGAAATGGAAAGAACAGGTGCGGCATCTGCGTCTGAGATTCACCATGGCAACACTCGAAAAAGACAATTAGGCCGCTCAAACAAAGGAGGCCTTTGTAACGCTGCCTCCTATTTTTTTTTTTTTTTTCCAAGCACACTTCGGGCGGCATGTGAAATAACAGCAGACGTCAGAGCGAAGGAGGTGTTTCCGTGCGGCCTTTGGTCAGTCTGGATTTAGTGAGAGAGGACAGAAGGCTAAGTGTGACACATATTGAAATAATGACCACATTGAGGGACTGCTAGTGACATGGCCTGCTGCTACCCCGCGTCCCAAAATCACACATTCGAGAAACTTAACCAATGAAAAAAAGTTTTGTATTGTTTTACTTGATTTATCTGATCTGTAGATCCGCCAGTGGAGGCACCAGGTCCAACACTTACTGGGCAACTTCTTCCCTTTGTCTCTGCGTAAAGCAGACTAGATTATGAGAACCTCACAAGGGGAGAACAGCCAGCTGACATTAGTACGTTTGGGAAAATGTCCGGTGCAATCGCGTACAGACCCTCTGCCGGTAATGCAGATGTGTTACAGAGATTTGCAGGCCTCGACCGTGGAAAATGTCAATGGATCTTTGGGGGAATGTAAGCTTTTGCATGGAGGAAGTGTCCTCCTATCTTCATACAAAGCAGCAGCTGCATGGCAGTCGGCCTACTAAATACAGTACAGTAAAGCTCTTTGTTAAATCCCAACCCCCCCCCCCCATGTAGTTCATATAAGCCCGGTGCAATAGCTTCCAGTCGTAGCAAACATTCGCTGCTATTGTGGTGGAGAGAATTTTGTCAACATGCACTTTTTGGGCCTCCCTGCCAGGCCGACAGCTCCCTTGAGTTTCCAGCACCCGCCGGGGGAGATATGTTATAATGGCCATGTGGGACAATTTATATGAAACAGCTCCTTGCCTTCCAGGTCTGCGGCTGTTAAATCCCCCTCATGACCAATCCTACCAGCGGTGCTCTGGGCTCCCCACTGGGGTCAGGGAACGAGGGTCGGAAGGCTTTGGGGGAAACCAAGGACTGTTACAGCAAAACGACCGGGGTGTGTGTGTGTGTGTGTGTGTGTGTGGGGGGGGGGAATACAGCTGTGGATCCAGCTGTATGGCATCTTTTTTTTTTTCTCTTCAAAGTGTTTGCATAGCAAGGGGCCACAAGTGGGACAAGTTGTCGGAGGCCTGGGAGGGGAAGTGAGAGCGTAATTTTCCAGTGCCTTTAGGTAATGGTGCTTAATAGTGGCTTTATGTAAAGCCTGGTTTTTAAAAAAGTGTTGAGCGCGCGCGCCCTGCATGCTGTGATGGGCTCTTTAAAAGCGCATACGTCACGTCTTTCCCCTCACTTTGCACAAGCCGCAACTTGCTAAATATGACAAAATAACCGTTGTTTCAACTTTTATTAACGCCATAGAGTTTAATAATATGTCTTTAGTGATAATGACTGATTAACAGCCTAATCTATGTTTTATGACTTGACTTGCCAAAAGGTTTACAGCAGTGGGTTTTTGTCATTAACAGTGAGAATTTTGTAAATTCCAGGCTGTAACCTGCCTGCTTGTATGTTGAGAGGTATTATTTACACTTAAGCCTCATGTGTTTGTCGCCAAGGTTGATGCTGACAAGCATCCTTCGCCGTTTAAGGTAAGCTGGTTTGTGCTGTCAGCAATAATGGCTCGAAAGTGAAACGGTAGCGTAGGAAAGTAGTGTGGTTTCTAAATGCCAACATCTTTTTTGTGACTTCGACAAGTTCACGACAACGCAATACTGTAAATTGACAAATTCTTGTGATGCTGTGTTTTTTATTATTAGGTCCGAAATGTGGTAAAAAAAAAAGATTCCCTGAGGCATAACGCCCATCGTCACTACTTTCCCTTGATTGACGACCATCATAAAATCAATCCCATCGCTCACATTCCTCACATTCGCCGCTAAGCTTGAAAAGCCGTAAAGAAAGCAAAAGGGAGGACATAATAAAACCTCGGCGGGGACGAACAAGATAAAAGTTATTCCCTGTCAGGGACTCAGTGGCTCTCTGAGAGATAAAGCGAATGCACCGGCAGCGAGGCGGCCACAATGTCGTTTGACAACGTCCAAGAGCATGGAAGGGAAATCTGAGAGTCAACTCCATAGCGTGGAGGATGTCTGGGGTACGGTGGTGGTGGTGGTGGAACACTTTTCCTGTCAAGAAAACCAGAGTGCAATAGCTCACACATGTTAGTCATTACAGCAGAGCGATGAGTCACAGATGATCTCCCGTGTCGCCCCTCTCTGCCTCTTTTTGTTGTCATATCATCATAAATCCATAATATTTGCTTCTGCGCCGCTGTAAAATGTGATGAACCGTCAGTTCTTGTCCGGTTTCCAACAATTACGTTAGCAACCCTTTAGGCTGCATGGTGAAGGCCACAGGTTCCTTGTGGAAGGACAGAGAGAGAGAGAGAGAGAGAGAGAGAGAGAGAGAGAGAGAGAGAGAGAGAGAGAGAGAGAGAGAGAGAGAAGACTCGTTTTGACTCTTTTAGTTTATTCTTTTTCCTAAAAGAAGAGGGATCACCTCAGTGCTAAATTCCTTCTGCAGCAGTCATGATCAATTGGGGGCCGAGGGGGATAAGTGGAACAACATCACTCCTGTTACCATCCCAAAGATTTGCCACTGTTTATCTTTCCAATCCATTTACTCACACAGCAGCTTCAATGGTTTGACATGTGACCAAACGCTCACCTCAGCGTGCAGGCACTCTGTGCAGGACTGTACACACTAATGACACGAAATAACGATCACAATCAAAGCATCTCAAAAGTATGGGCACGTCATGGCCTTCAAGTTAGAAACTGTCCGTTGGTGGTTTTATCACGATCTAAGACCACACATTGGGGATTAAATTGCGTCTACAAATTGATTGGTGTGCAGTTCAACATCCCAGATGTTAAAAAAAAGTGTCCAATTGAGAGTTTTATCGACTTATCTTTGCGGAATAAGGACTAAAACAGAGTGAAAATGGAAATAATAGTGCCTTCAAATGGTACACAATTATTTTGACATAATCGTGATTACCATCCGCTTATTATTACACCACAGTGGGAGTCCTACCGTTTTCCATGAAATCCATTATAACTTATAAATAAAACCATGTGCATGACCAAAAACGATTTATAATAAATCTACATCTTTACATTCACATAAACTGAAGCCATAGCGAGTCCTGTGACTTATGTCTGTGAATACAAAAGGTGGTTTAAAGAACAAATCCTTCCATTTCTGAATAATGCAACATTTTCTGCATAATTTAAAAAAAGTGTTGTGCTACACAACTCATCAGCAGGACACAACCTCACACTCCAATGTCCCGCGTGAATCTTTGTTACTCTAGTGTGTGCCGATTCCCGATTCGTCCTGCAGGTCCCCACTGTTTCCTCGGCAACAGCTTGTTTGGCGTCCTGAGCTGCAGGACGGCGATTTCTAATAACGAGACGGTCGAGCGTCGCGTCGGCGGCCGGCCGAGTTAATCGTCTCCATTCGGGGCAACAGGAGCGGCTTCACACAGGCGACGGCTGATAAAACTCTCCCCCTTGGAGGCCTCCTTCTTACTTTATCAATGTCCTTTTGAAGCCCGCCTCCACTGAGAGGGAGGGTTAACACACATTATTAAACGCCCCCCCTCCCCCCCCCCACCCCCCCTGACCGCTTTGGGGTGGGGACAAAGAAATCCAAAGTGACGGGGATGTCCTTCTGGCACAGCGCCCATATGAGATCATCGGCTAAATACACCCCCCCCCCCCTCTCCTTCCTCGCCCCCCTATATTGACCTGGCAGAAAAGCGCAGATCCTTTTCCCTTTGCCTGCGGTGCACCGGGCCGCCCTTCAGAGATGTGGACAGGCCTAAACCCCCCCAAAAGATTTTTCCCTATCGTACCCCTAATTAGGAAGGAACTTTCCATGCTCATGAACGCCAGTGCGACCGTCTCAAAAGGAGGAATGCTCGGAAACAGAGACGGAAAGCTCCAGGAATCACAATCTTTCGGGGGGCCGGCGGAAGCCGTGGCGGATTACTATTTACAGTGTCACAGGCCTGGGAAGCCGGGGAGGAGTGGAAAAATGAAATGAGTATTTCAGACTGTCTGGCCAGACCACTGGTGGGTGGTGCCGTGTATCAGTTAAGCATCGCATGCTAGAACGGCAACCACACATTTTCGTAATGGAGGTCTCTGCACATCACAATAAAGCATTTGGACACAGACAGAGGGACACGGAGTATGTAGGGGGGGGTTGTGTATACATGACAGACAATGAGGGAAGCCACGTGTTCACAAATTGACGTCTATCATCAAAGGAAAAACAATGATGGTCATGGAAATATTGTAATCACTAAAATTCCGTTTTTTGGAGGAAAAAAAAGTCTATTTGCACTACTTAAAGGCAGCAAATCCAATTCCACCCCTCCCCCGACTAGCAACGCAGGTGTATGAAAGCTACATTTGGGATGGATTGCTTTGGACAGATTGACCTTTTGATGGTGCTGGAGGGGGACGGGGGACGGGGGGGGTTCAGGGATCACCAGAGTGCAGCTACATGCGGCGCATTTCACGGGAGGCCGCACGGTAGCTGTAGCGGCGGAGACATTTCACTGAAAAAACCACAAACGTTGACCTCATGGAGCAGCGGCTGCTGGCGCTGCGCTGGAGGAACCGAAATGTCTGCACAGAGCTCAGTGCCAAGTCCGTGCCGTAGTTGATGTTCCAATCACGGCAAAAGTGCCGGGACAACCGACCGACACCGCCCGCATCGCCCTGTCAAGCGCCACGTCAACAACAGAGCTGGCTTGGCAAAAACCGATTGAGACGTTTCACAATAAAGAGACGGCCGTGTGGTGGAGCACACGTTCAACGTTATTGGTTTCTACTGAAGGCAATTATTTCAAAGGATAAGCAACTTGCTTGACTTCCAGTTTCAGCATTCATCCATCGGCCTCTGAACAACTTCACTTTGTGCACGGCGAAGCAGAAAGTTCAACGTTTAACACTTTGGCTTTTAAAAATGCATGATAAATATCCCTTTTGGGGGAAAAGGAGAAACACAGAGTCCATTGTGAGATTGAAATGGTTCTTGCAGCCAGAAAACAAACAGTGCCGGCGTTTGATTGAACGGTTTTTCTAGTGACAAATGGAAGCAGCAGAAAACTTCCACTTCCACTTCAAATCAAGAACATTCCTGTGAGCAAGAAAAATCCTGTGGAATTATTAAAGTACACCACATGTGACTTTGTCTGCCTATCATCAAGGGGAGGATGAAAAGAGACGTTTTTAGATTTCAGCTAAAGAACAGTAATAACTGTTGAAATATGTGAAAGGCTTACGTAGCATCACAGCAGATCAAAGCCTGCGCAGCCTTCATATGAAGGTGAGGAATCATCTGTTAGTGATTGCTGTCCATCAGGAAAAAATACATCCTACAGAGGTTGACTAAAAAAAAGAAAAAAAAAAAGAAATGAAGGCAGATTTGAGTGCGACCTTTGAAATATGCACTTGACCCCACCTGACTTTAACGTCTCACCGCATCCGTCATTTTTGCATTTCCCCATTACTCAGCAGCCCTTTCATTAACATTCCACGGATTTGTGGGACGTGAGCCGAAGTAAGACGCGCTCTTCCAGGCCGACACTCATTTCCCCCGAGGTGAACGTGGCCCTCTTCTTCTTCCCCCCCCCCCTCTCCCAAGATCCCTCGGTCATTCCCAATTACATAACTCTCGACTTGAGGTACTACAGGTGGGAAAGGACGGCTAAGACGGGTTTGATCTCATCTGAGTGGGGGGGTTGGGGGGGGACGCTGGGCCACGGCGGTGGAAACACAGGCACCGCGGGGAATCCTTTAGGTGTCTTTAGAGCCGATCCGGTGGCAGGCGGGGGCGGAGGGGTTGTGGGGGGGGGGGCATGTGAGTGGAATGTCCTCCGCGGTGCACGGTGCTTCGGAAACATCGAAAAATATGTCGTTTAAATCCACAGACCTCACGCTCCAGTTTCCTTTTTTGATGCCGAAAGAAGATAGTCGGGAAGATGTTATACACAGAGGGCAAAAATCACAAATTGGCCTCGATTGGATTTCCTGTCTTGATAAAATGTGACATCCCCTCCCCTTGGACTCTCCATTTGGACGAAGGAAGTTCAAATCAAAACCTTCAGTGGATCTGTATTTTATTTCCAACTAAAATTCCATTCACCTCCAACGTTGCTGTGCTGTATGTTCTCTTATCTTAAGTCTAAAAGGGAAAAGTGAACTGAACCTGAAGTTGAGAGTCACTTGACAGGACGTTACTTCTTAATGCTTTCTGAGAAAACATTTCTGAAAAGAAGGTCTACGTATCTAAATGACTTACAATTGAGAATGAGACGAAAACATTGTGCATGTGAGGACAGTGAAGATGCTCTGATAGTTAAATCTGATTAACAGTGAACATATTGACTGAAAAAAAGCAAGGATGGAACTCACAAGATGTTTAACAACCATTAAGCAAACGAAATCCGATATTAGCAGCAGCGATAACGGAGACAGAACTCAACAGCTCCATCTGTGGGCTTCAAGCAAACAGGCCACCCGGTCGCCGCCGGTTCAAAGTATTTCC
Organism: Apeltes quadracus; assembly: GCA_021346845.1. Taxonomy (NCBI): domain Eukaryota; kingdom Metazoa; phylum Chordata; class Actinopteri; order Perciformes; family Gasterosteidae; genus Apeltes; species Apeltes quadracus. The sequence continues at coordinate 12,112,206 of CM037926.1, forward strand.
ATCCGAGGGATTGCCAAGCCTGCAAACACTACCAGGACTTCAAAGTCAAAGAAAATACCTAAAGTGCACGAATGCATCAGGATGTGTGTTCAAATTGAAAAAAAGCACCTTGTGGGATATCTGGCTTGAATTACATGTTATTTTTTTCATCATTATTTATTTACCCGTTTGTACCTTTCGCAGGGAGTCCGGGTACATTGTGACCTCCGACCTGTGACCTAATCTGTATCCGTTTTTACTGCCGTGTCAGGTTGTTGACTACAATCTTGTCTTTGGATTCTGCTTGATTTCATTTTCATTAGTGGACGAACGAGGGTCTCAGGGTCTGTAACCCCCCCCCCCCCCCCCACCCGGTACCATTAGTCATCCTGGGAAATGAGCACAAGTCAATTTTAGTGCAGAGCTCCATCTCCTGCCTTAAAAAAAACAACAACCACTGTCTGGATGGATAACATCAACTTCCTGTCATACGTTTGAAATGCTGTTTGAACGTACAGGTGAACCAAATAATAGAATCCTCCTCATTACAATAAAAATATCTAATTTAACTGTATTCTTTCTGTCAGCCATCTGCCACCTAAATAGCCGTTTCTCACTTTGAATATCATCTTTTAATAACTCATGCATTGCATATCAATGCAGTCAACATTCAACAGGTGCAAATACACCTTAGTGAAGTAAATTGGCGCTTCTCCTGTTGATGGCGCGTCCGTGTTAAGGCAGCGCACACCGTCTCCGTGTGTTCGTGTCCCCGAAATGAATCGTGCGAACATTTTTGGAGCCCAATAATTCCGCGTAAACTTTAAAACAATCTCATCAAGCCGATCAGTGGAGCTCAAGTGAGGGACGGCCGACAGCTGTGCAAACAGATGGTGTCGGACGGAAAATGCTTCGGGTGGTTTCAGCCTTTCAATTTTTCAGGAGAAAATGAAACAGATGAGTAGAGTTTATTCTTTTTGCTAAATGTCTGGCTGGTCACCAATACTTGTGGAATCCTGTGTTGACATAGGTGTTAAAAGAGGAGCACAGCTTCGCCTGTGTACACTTGCGTTCATCTAAACACGTGTTTTTGAAATAACACCTCCCGGCACATATGTACATGTTAGCAATGCAACTGGAACACCTGTCACACAAATTACAAACACCGTGACAGATTTCCAGCTGCAGGAACTAGAGTTTGAGAGCCATCAGCTGTGAGATGCAGTTCCAAGAGCAACGGAGAAGACCACTTACTTCAGGCCAGTGATACCACTAGTGGTACGCGGGGCTCCCTCTAGTGGTACGCCAAAGAATCACTGAAGTAAATATAAATAATAATAAAAAAATCTTCCTATATTTAACGCAGTATTACTGTTGAAACTGTGTAAAATGTTACAATGGCTGACAATATTAAATATACTTCTTTAGGAATAAAACCTCTGCCTTGTTTTTGATGAATACTTAGGCCTACTACGCTGCCGTATAGTGTTGGCTCTTCAAGTACCACCATAATGACCAAGTATTTTCTGAGGTGGAACTTGGTGTGAAAAGTTTGAGAACCACTGCTTTAGGCCATCACACGAGTGTTTGTTTGAGGAACCTCGGGTTTGTTTTTCCGTCAGAGGTAAGGCCAAAGTCAAGGTGTTTTATTCGAGTCCCGTTGCATCCAACGTGCTGCTCACTTGGATGTCTTATTCGGTTGTTTCAGGGTGACAAAAAAAAAAAAAAAAAAAGATTGTGTTCACGTTGTTGTACTCCACAGTGCTCCTCTCGCACGTTAGACAGCAAACACACACGGATGCTACTCGCACCTCTCCGTTTTGACCCCCCCTCCACTACACACCCACACAGTATTTTTAAGTTTGGCACCGGCTCGCGCAATACGGCCGCAAGGAAGGTGCATGAGCGAAGAAGAGTGGCGCTCTTCACCAGCCTTTGACAGTAAATGCTTGAGGGGGGGGGGGGGGGTTGTTCGGAGCGGGCTGTTGTAAATATCATCAAGGAGTCTTTTGTTGCCTTGAACTGGAGGGTCCTTGTCCCCTCGTGCCTGTGAATATCCGACCGCTCGCAGCACAGTGTCAATGCAGCGCTACCGGTGCCAGGGCAAATGCACAGAGGAGGTCAAATAGGCAGCTTGCAAAGAACCGCAGGAGTCGGCTCACAGACGGCCTACAGAAAAGATTCCACATCAGCGACCGTATGTAATTAACTGTTTTAGGTAGGTAGCAATATAACTGTATTTGTCCGTTTTCTTGAATTCCTGCCTGCAGCCACTGAGACTGTCTCTTCCATGCGGGCCCGACCCTAGAGGTTGCCAATTTGTGTTTGTGTCTTTGGGTCTGCCGCTCCAGTACAGACGTGTGGTTTTGGCGAAGAGAAAGAGAGGACGACGGAGCGGTGGAGACGCAGGGGGACGAGGGAGCGGAGACAGGACAAAAGAAGAAGAGGAGGAGAGGATGATGTATTTCAGCCTTAACAAGCCATAAACAGAACTGAGGTGAAGGGTGCATGCCAGGGGAAGGAAGTGTATGTAATTTTAAGTTCAGAAGAATAAAAATATGCTACAATACAGCTGTGGCCTCACGACTTTCCTCTACAGTCATAAAAACCAGTGGATTATTGAACTGTCAAAACTGTTGAAATAGAGTTTCAGAGACTCAACTTGACTAATCGAACCCTTTTGATTTAATGCACTCTTGCTCGTTTCAAATGACATCCACAACCAGAGCGTCTCCGAGCCCGCTTCATGGTACCGCGGCCAATTCACAGCCTGTCATTGGTCCCTTTCTCACTGGCATCCCCCGCAAGACCGAAGAAAGTCGGCCAATTTCTTGTGGCTGATGTCATCTTCTCCCCCCCCCCCCTCCTTGTAAGTGATTGCCCTGTAATCAGCCCCCTTCTGCTCTGTGATTGGAGCAGCCGGTCTCGCCGATTCTGTGCGACCTATGGGACGCCATATGTTCCCTCGCCTTTCCTTCCAATCTCACGCGGTCGACTTTATTGACCATTTGGGATTTTTTTGAATAGTGAGCTCACTATGAAAACCGTAAAGTAAATTATCACATTTACTGTTGTTTTTTTCCCCCCCATTAGCTCAGAAAAGGGCCCTTTGTTTTCTACACAGGGAGGCGCTTCTCCTCAAGGAGTCCTCCATGCTACTGTAGAAGCCTACAAGCAGCTTTTCTTTGGGGCAGCATCCCTTAATTGGCCCTGTGGGGAGACACAGTGCATCAATTTAAGGTGAGGTTGAGATCACATTTTAGATGTAGTGTGGGGATAGTAACTCCGCAATGAGTTGAGCCCTCATTGTGTGAGCAGAAGACACCAATTAAATCACTTTTGGAAACATTGTCTATTTTCCGATCTCCTCCAGAGTGGCTGAGGTGGCTGAATTTTGAGCCTCATTTGAATGGAACATTGTGTTTTTAAAATTGGACCCTCTTCAGAAAGTAGTAAAGTGATTGCCTCTGATTGCTCTTTTTCAAATATATCCACGGGGGTGCTCAAATAAAACACACAATATGGCTTACCACAACAATCTACAACTCTGGTAAACATCCCGCAGCTGTCGGGAAAAAAGTGGGTCTCTGATGTACATGGAACCTATTAGAGTTTTATGCGGCGTGCATGCCGCGTCGCAGAGCCACATGACGGGCCTGCTGCTGACCTCGGATCAGGCCCGTCACTCCTTTTGTATGCGAGGAACCGTCATTTGTCAACTGAAATGAAGAGCACGTGTTTAATAGTCTTTACATATATCGATTTATTTTCAACCCCAAATCAAAAGACATCTGCCATAGAGGAGTTACTTTCCTCCTGAAGAACTTCTTGTTCTTTTCCAGCTGCAGTTTTAAAAAAAAAAAAAACATCTGTCACTGAGACTCGTTAAATAAGAAAAGCCCAAGAGGGGATGAGACCTTTTTCGGGCCTGGATTTAGCCCGAGGGCATAATAAGTGCGATCCCACCTTCACATTCCACGAGTTACTTCTTCTCTCTAAAGGGCAGTAAAAGAAAAAGGAGATCTACCTGAGAGGCGACTAACGCAGGGCGGGAAGTTTTCCGCTCCTCGCCCTCCTGTCAGCTTCTCCAGCTGTACAGCACATTCTCTGATGTGACATCACTGTCCCCTGCTGGTGCTGCCTTCAAAATGTTAAAAAAGGGGAACGAAAGATGTGGAGGAACCTATAGGTGGCAGTAGTGCGGTATTGCACAGAATGGGTTTCTCAGTTAACATGGAATCATCACTGGAAGGAATCAGCAAGGTTGACAAGTGGGCTCCATCAACGGGTCTAATGTTGATGTGATGGTGAACATCTGGTTCTTGTTTCTGTGCACAAGAGAGTTAAATCCCTGAACCATGAAGAAGGGCAGTCGGCTCATTGTATCGCCGCATCTAAAATGTGCAAATTTTTATTTTTGATGTTTGATACAACTGGTCTCAAGCCTCGTGCCTGTCCCTCTGGTCTCTGTTCAGTATGTATCAAGGATCAAACACATGGCCACACTTACCAATAGTGAAACAATGTTCACAGCATCTGTAAATATGGCATCATCCCATCTCACGTGGCGAAGGTCTCACATTTAGGGTATGATTAAAAAAAAAAAACACACAATTTTCTCTAATGAAAAATGATAGATAACGTTACAGGCAGTGATATTTCAATCACTGGAGTGACGGGATCGATAAGTGGGCCTGGTGTACCTCCGGTTCCTACGGTCATTAAACCTCGTGTGAGAGCGGCTGAGGGGTGGGTCGGAGGGAAATGATGACTCAATTTCTCAAAAGCAGTGGCACGATGAGTTCTCCTCACAAACCTTTGTGAATCATACAAAAAACAGATACTCTCGCTGTCGGCTTCAGGAGTGCACGGCAGAGGGACACAAATTATTTAAAGCCCCGTGGTGTCCGGAATATTTGATCACCGCATTATCACAAAAACAACGGTGAGATAAAAGGAAAGGCTGATAAGCTCCGGGAGGGATGCAGGGCTCCGTTTTGTCTCCGACTCCAGGAACCAGGAGGCTTCAGCAAGCAACTTGAGTATCCTCATCGGACGGAGGCTTTGCTGCAGCCGCCAGAGACGCCTGCCTTGTCATATTTTAGGATCCTGCGTAGAGAGAACCTGCAATGCTACAAGCAACTTTTGGCAGATGCAGCGTGTTTGGGAGCCTCTGTCTGTTTGGACACGACAGGTGCACCTTGCCGGGCCCGGAAGGTCGATGCCAGGAATGCCGAGGTGGCCTTGGTTCATTCTACGAATAAATATTGCGTTTCTAAAAGTTATGTCCTTCTTCAATAATCATTGAATATTGAAAATAATTTAATAGTCTTATAATTCCAAAAGAATACAATAGGAAAAACATGTTAATGCCTTTGGTATGATCGTGACTCAGAAACGTCTCCTAACTTGCCCGTTTCTCGTATTCGTCAGTAAACCCAGACCCCACGATGCACAGGGTGTTGACATGATGTGTCCCACAGTGTTTTAAAGTATATCGAAATGAAATGAGCTCTTGCAAAGCTGCCTGGTAACAATCATGGGATTGATCGCAATCGACGAGTAAAAATGGTTACCTACAAATTGGATCATTGTTGCCTCAAGCAGCCTTGTAAAAAAGGATTGAATCATCTGTGTTGATTATAAAGTGGAAATGATCCAAGACAAGAAACAGGTGGGCAATGTTGGATCAGATGGCAATATCATTGGTGTACAATGTATAAGGAACACCCTTTTAATTTAATTTACAAAAATCGCATTTGTATTTTTATTCTTTTCATCATTTGCAGCACATTCACATTCCCCACAGCCTGCAACTGAGATTTTTTTTGCTTGTCATGACACCCACTTGCTAGAAAAAGGGGTTTTGTTGGCTGACTTAAGGAGCCAAAGGGGTCGTTGATATCATGTCAGAGCGCAGGTTCCCTCCCCCCACCCCCGTCATGGGAAGGGACATCGCAGTGGAAGGAAGAAGCACCGCTCTCCAGCCACGGATGTTAAATTCCCTTTAGGTGGGGATAGTGTGGCGAATGCGATCACGTTTGAGGAGAGAGAACTCCAGCACTGTGTGGCCCGTTTTTAATTTGGCCTCATTTTAGGGACCCGAGAGACACGAACAGCAACGACCGGCGACGGCGCATTGTCGTAGGTTCAAATCATTACAAACCGCAGGAGCGTCACGGAAACGAGCACAGCGATGGCAAGCCATGCGTTACGTCGATCTACTAATGAAATCTCCGCTGACACGCCGGCGTTAACGGGGTCAGATCAATCGGCGTGTCAGACAACGGTTCCACACTTTGCACGAGGCGGCTTGCACGCGCGATTTTGATAAGTTAGGCGCTGAAGCAGTGTTTTTTTAAGTGATCCGACCTCTTTCCTCGATTTGAAGTTTGCGACACACACAAGTGCAGAGGCTCGGAGCCATTTAAAGATGGTGAGACCTGAGGTCTCATCATTCATTCATCGATTGAAGCACTTGTATTTTCTGACGCTCCCTTTCTGACAGTGGAAGCAGTTTTTCCTTCATCCCTCACACGCCTCCTCGGAAGGCAGAAGCCCGAGAGACTGAGAGTTATTGTTTTTGTTTTTCGGTCTCGGTCGTGAGTCATTAAAGAGACACGCCGCGCACGAGGGGCAGAACACTGACGATGTGAGGACCCCGAGCGGGGAACACATGGATGAGGGCGGGTGATGAGGCAATTGGAGGCAGCTGGGTTTCACCGTGCAGGTGAGGAGGATGAGTGCAATCAGGGGAAACACACACACATTGAAAGAGACATCATGAGACGCCAGAATAAAATCATCAAACAATAATAAATAAAACTTGTGCATTAATGGGGAGGATTTCAGTTTGCCCAAAGTTGACTATACACTGTATAAGCATTGAATCCCTGGTGATCAGTGCATCCGGGTAACGGCCTCCAAGAACGACTACAAGAACATTCATAGCGATTTATGACCCTTTGGACCAACCTGCTAGGCATTCTGAGAGTGATCCAGGGTCCTTGTGATATAGCTAGGAGGGCGTTGGGTATACTAGGCTTTTGAGTGAGCCCTTGAATGATAGATCTGACACCACCATGTTCCTTTTTCCTTACTTTTTGTTACAGCAAATCAATTTGTCTCCTTGTCGACAAATCCCGCGAGCTCGGAACCCCGTCAGTCGGCCCGACGAGGGATGAGCCTCAACACGCGGGTTTCCTTTTAGCTGCAAACAGATCCCATTAAAGATGTGTCTTTCTGTGTACTGCGTTGAGAGACAAACGTTTACAATTTTATTTTAGACGAGTTAAAAGCCCTTCATCCAGTCATTGTACCTTGCTATGGTACTCAGCCCGAAAGCCATTTCATTTTGAATCAGGAGAAGCTGGAGGTATCACACGGAAAGCCTCACAACAAGCAGTTTTGGTTCAGAACTGGGCCGGGCACTTGTGTTGCGTGACATATCCTTTTCTCTCCGCTTGTATTCCTCCCTGCCTCTGCACTCCGCTGCATTTCAATATCAATAAAAAAAAGACTTTCTGCTCGTGACGTGTGGTTCACGGTTTCAAAAAAAATAATTAGAAGCGCACGACTGAATATGCTACAATAAAAAAAATTCACTTTGTGGTTTACACTTTAGTCTTTTCCTTCAGCGCTTGATTGAAATTGTGATTTTATTGCTTTTATGATAATAAACCAGTGGAGGGAAAAGAATTAAGAGGGCGCTGAGATGCACTTTAGTAAAAGGAGACTGTAAAATAATTTGGTTCCTTGGTGACAGAACCTTATACATACGAGCTCCTGTACCAAACCCGTGGGAGTAGAATGGATAGTGGACGGCAATGAGGGATAACGGCGGGCCGTCGGAGGCTTGGCGAGGTGACTAACGTTCTCCGGGGGAAACAAAAAGGCAACAATGAAGAGCTCTGAGGGATGTGGAAGGCATTTTCTGCCGCTCTGCCAAAGTTTCACCACAATTCACTGATTTCTGATGCCTAGCTTGTCTTTTCTTCTTGGGCGACGTTGGGCCAGCCAGAGATTTAATGAACCCACGTTTATGAGCTGAATGCCAACCACAAGACACATGGCGGCGCCTTCTGTGACATGCCGTGCTTTTGTTTAATATCAATTCATCTTGGTAAATGAAGCACGCGGCTCTTGGATCCAGACTGACACCTGTGGATTTCCTCTTAATTACCCTGCAGCAGGTGTAAATTGTAAATGTCTTGGACTTGGAATGCGGTTGAAGGCAGCCAGCCCCCAGAGTCCAACGTGATAATTTAACTGGCAGGTCTCTGCTTGGCTCAGAGTCACTCAGGGTTTAAGGGGCGACGCCGTTTGATCCCTGCTGATGAATGATGGAGAACCTCCCAGGGCCGTCGCTCACTGTAGCTCGCTGGGTTCAGCCTCTTGGCTTCAAAAGAGTTTTTATTAAAGGCCGAGGACTACTGAGGCAGGTGTGCAACGTCTGATCCCCAAGAAGAAGAAGAGGAAGAAGGGACATTTCAGTGACATTTGGAGCTGACATTTAGTAGTTGTTCATCTTGTTTTTTTTCGCTTCATTATACTTGAGGTTTTTTTTGTTTCGGTGCAGGGTAACTTTTCGGACTGCATCCTCAGGGCCATTCGCCGTCTCTTCAGCATTAAACCAAGCTCCGGCTGTTGCCATGGCCACTTGCAGGGACCAGCATGGGGGCGGGGTACACATACAACACATGTATGTAAGCAAACGGCACGGATCATGCACATGTGGGCAATGGGCACTACTGTGATCATGGCTCCGGTTATAGCCTAGAACTGCAGATGTTATGACTGGCATTACATGCCGGGGCCGTGCAGATGCAGCGGATTGAAGGGGTTGGCTGAACATCGTTGGTGACCACACAACACAGAGTAGTGCCCAGAAGTTCTTGTAAAGTTCAGAGCTTTACGGAAGATTTGTTTAGCACCAAAAAGCACAGGCGCAAGCGGACTGGACACGCTGAGAAACTTGGAAAACCCAAACACAAGCCTGGCAACAAAAACAGGATGAAAAACAAAAACCTTTTGAACGAAAACCTTTGCCTCAATTTTCCACATGAAGCTTGTTGTCACAAGACCAAATAAAAAGATGAGAGAGAAGAAACTTCTTCTGCTTCTAGCTGAAGTTTTATTGAAAAGGAAGAACCATCAGTTTGCCCAGTCGACATGACATTTCTAATTAAGCTCCACAAATTGGCATAAAATAAAGTACAGGCTTCAGCTGCTCCACATGTTCTATTAAAATAAAACGCATCATGGAGCACCTGCTGCAGGAAAGGGAAAGAAAAATATATTTGATGCAATAAAAAAGTAACACTGTCACACTAGATTTTGATTATATGATACAGGCACAGTATCATTGTATCAGAATGGTCATATTGTGTTGAGGGCATTGATGGACTTTACGACAGGCCGCTTGGCACAAAGAACACACTGGTTAACCATCATTGGGATGCACCTCAGATCTTTTTTTGTGCTTAAGATTGTGATTGCAGCTTGCGAGAACAGACATTCGCAGCTCATTCCACGCTGGCGGCAGCAAGCAGCCAATGTTTATTTCTCTTTCTGTGAGTCATTTTGTCGGCTCAATACAAAGCCACGTGGCCGCCAGCCAATAACATTCTTAATCGTAAACTACTACATCGCCTTTTGCTGTTTCAGATGCCCCACATCTCCAGCTTGTCAGTCAGATGAAGGCCCACAGACTCACATTGCTCTCTGCATTTTGTCTTTTTGCAACTGGGATTCGGGCCGTGCTGTGTGCGACTCGACTGTCAGCTCCAGGCAATCAGCGGAGGCCCACAGAACGGACTGCAGCTGTGCCCTAGATTGTTTTTTTTTTCAGCAAAAACCGACGGCTGCAATTAAACACCCTTGCGAGCGTTGAGAACACCTCAACGCCCGGACCTCTCGGCTCAACACAGTCGCACTGCAGGGTGTTCAAATGACCTGCCTTCGGCCCTGGTTTTAGTGCGCAGTGAAGCAATAACATAGAGAATGTCGGGTTTTGACGCCGGCAAATGACGAGGTTTTCGATTTCCCTACTGTTTTTATTTTTCAACCAAATGAGACGGCACTGAACCATGCCTGCGTGAGTGGACCCGCAGACCTCCTCCTGTCCCACACATTTGAATGGACTGGCATCACATACTCAACCGTCAATACGAGCCTGATGCCGGGGCCAACCTGTGTATTTAACCTTTCGCATTAACAGTGAACCATTGTGTACTGGATTGACCTCACTGTGGGCTCTAGAGGAAGTGATTATTACAGGGATACAGAGCTGATACGGAGCGTCGGCGAGATCTCCGTGTTAAATACGTCCTCAGCCGACACCTCATTAAAATAATAACACCTGGCTTTCTGAAGGAAGCAGAGCCTCATTCAATTATGCAATCCTTTTCACCGGCGACTGCGGGGTGCTGTCATTATATACGACTTCAAAGCCTGCAGATACGTGGAAGAGTTCAATGACTAGGGACGCGCAACATGTCCATGTTAGTGGATTTGTGAGTATTTTAATTAAAGTATTTTTTCCTGAAACGGCGCAAGATGAAAAGTCATGTGACGATTGCGTCCTTTGGGAGACGTGGCTGTGCAGGTGTTTCAGTCTGAAATGAAACAGGCCGGTAGTAAAAATATATCACATCCCCGCAACGTATCCCGTCTCCAAAAGAGAAATATGAACACATATTTTGTAACTGATGTGTATTCATAGTCGGCAGCAAGGTTTATTTACAAACAGGGGGAAATTTGTGTGTAGCAGCCGCATGTAAGTTCACATAGTAAACATAAAAGTACTCTGGATGAATTTAAAAATGTTCACTATATACAATACAATAAAATAACACAGTGGAACAAAATGAATGAAATTTAAGATATTAAATAGAAAATGAAGAAGTGCACAAAAAACAAGGTATATCCAGTGTGTGTAAGTGTATATAGTGTATTTAGTTGAGGGAGGGTTATAGAAGTATGCAGAGGGGAGTGAAATAGGTATATAATTAAATTAAAACAGCAGTGCAGCGGTGCAATGATTACTGATAAAGGTTCAAACAAACAAGGATGATAGGATTGACAGACGTGATTTGTCGTGCAGAAAAAAAAAAGAAAAAGAAAGAGAACCAGGAACGACGACATTGTCAGTCTGTGCAGCTCATTCCGTCCCGTTTGAATGAACCGGCCGGCCTTCCAGGAAATCCTAAATCACGATCGAGAAAAATGTTCATGCATTTTATCTGTCAGCATGACACACCTTCTTTGCACCTTTAAAGAAAACCGCCCACACAGCACGTTTTGTAGTTGGATAGTGAATTTGAGAGGCTGACATGAGCCAGGTATTTGTTGGTATGGAGAACGACGTCGTGGCCAGAGCCTCCGTGATGTTTTGCCCCTGAAATCCGTGCACACAAACGGAATAACGCTGCATAAATAGACAGGAAGGAAGTTGTTTGGTAATTCAGCAGGGGCACGAGGTTATTACGAACACATGGACTATAAAAAAAACCCCCTCAAATCTTGACAAACAGAATATCCAGCCAGGAAAGTCCACACAATTCGGATTAGCAAACTGGCTTGTGTTGATTTTCAAAGCCTTGTTTATTATGGAGCAGTAAAACACATCGGATACCCTGAATTCATTTTAAGCCGAGGGAGTAAATCCCCGTCCCAGCTAGAGGAACAGAGCGCCTGGATGATCTGCCTCTGCCTCCCTCTAAGGTAACGTTGGTTTGTCGTCACAGTTAAACCTGTATAACTTTAACAGGTATTTTCTGCTCGACTCCTGCAAGCAGTGAGAGTGTAAAAAGAAACTGGGGATTCCCCCTATGTTTTCTTGATGACAGGTGTGTTGTTGTACAGATCCTCACTGGGCATTTTGTTACCTTGGCATTTTGTCACGGGTGTTGCTCTGTCAGCTTTTAACGGCCGTGCATAAGACAGGTGAAATGTGGAAATGCCGTACTGGTTTAATCTAACAAGCCCAGCAGTGTCTGCACAGATGGAGAGGAAGAAAAACAGCCGCCGCCATCGTCCCCTGTGTGCTGGCGAAAGGTGTGAACTGTTGTCCGGTAATGAGGAAAGGTCAGCTTGACACACAGGGGGCTGTGAAGAAAAATAAAGAAACCTGAAGGGAAAATAATAAGTACATGTGAACATTTTAGAATTATAGCACTGCAGCATTAGTAGTCTTGCACATACTCAGAGTTACCTGTTTCTCAAACCTGAGCTGTGTTCAGGGCTGTTTCTATTTCCTTGGTAAAAAAATAAATAATATATATATATTTTTGACACTTAATTTATGGACCTGTTCTTACGGCATCTTTGCACAAATCTGACTTGGCAGGTGTCAAACTATTTTGGACAGCGCCTCAAGAAGAAACGTTTTTTAATGGAATGGTGACCTTTGGGGAAATGTGATTATTTATTTTCTTTCAGAGAGTATGTAGAATGAAAGATGCGTGACTCGGGCCCAGGGTTACCAAAACATGTGAGATTAACCTGGTGGTACTCCACAAGTATTATTTAATAGGGGCTTTAAAAAGGTGACATCGTGCCAGTCGCGCGCCCTCAGAAATTCCGTCTAAAGATTTGTTCTGCGTTGGAATATTCACTTTGATTAGTCCGGGCAGGAGAGCAGAGGGAATAATGTGGCCTAAAAGAGTGAAAGAATTGTCAGCACTGCCTCTAGCTGAATATATTAAAAACCAAAAGGCTCTAACATGCCCAAAATGCAGCACTGCCATGACAGCCTCGTGTAAGATGTGAAGTGCAATTCGCATTTTAAATTCATGACCCACAAACAGTGGAGACATAATGATGATTCTCTGCAGACCCGGTGTGCCCTGCATGATTACCTCTGAAGCCAACTAATCAAATCTGCTTGTCATGCAAAGCCGCAAGAACGTTCATCACAACAAGACCTGCTCCTGCTGGACGGCTCGGGAAGTCTGCGTCGTCCATCTGCATCTTCCCAAAGACGTCCCATTTTCTCCAGATGCAGAAAGAGTAAATTTACTTTGTCAGAGCAATTTCTAAAAGGTACATGTGGATTTTCACTCCATGTATCATGCTTTTACCGAGTAGTAAAAAAAAAATTGTGACATTAAGTCAGCAACTTTTTTTCCCTTTTGTAAGGTACACAACAACTCATTACATGGCAGTTTATATATTTGATTAAAGTTTTTCACCCGAAACTCCATTTGGGAACAGAATAATTTGAAATTGATCTATTTTCCAGAATGAGCATCTGTAAAAGGGGGACAGGTCGGCTTAATAACGGTCGTCTTTTGAACACTGCATGTTACATGATTATTTTCATGCAAAAAAAACCCACAATAGGCTCTTTTTCAATTAGCTTACAAAACGTAATGCTGTATATTGCAGTGTGACTCATTCTACTGTCTGAAACACTTTTTCACCTTTAATTTAGTTAATATTCGATAAGTCATAAACAGTAGACAGACCTGGTGACCATAGTGGGGCTTTTAGCGGCTAAAATGCTGGATATTTCCCCGGTAGAGGGCAAAACCACGCTTCAAGGCGAGTGGATATTACACATGGTTGGCAAAACAAACACACAAATGCTGATAATGCTTTAAACTTTAAATGTAAAAATAATTGTGGCTTTGCTAACTGTAACACTGTCATGTGGTTATTGTGATTATCGTCAACCAGGAAACATTTGCAAACACCTGTTGTTATCTATTGGAATACAATGCTCTAATGCATAAAAAATGCTCCAGAATAACCGGTTTAAATAAAAACTATCCATTTTCCAAACTTCCTGCTAATAACAGTAACAATCTCAGCGACAAAAAAAAAATCCATTGCTTAAATTAACTGTCTGTTTTGGTGATTGCAGTCTGATTGCACCGGCTGGGCAAAGTTAGCATCTCCTGTTATTTTAAGCACTAAGCTTAATATTTTTCCCACTAAATGCGGCGTTTGAAAAGGTCACCGCTTCGCTTTTCATCGTGTTCAAGAATTCCTGCCTTTTCGTTTTGACAATCATCGTGCAATTTTCCCCTCGGGCCGCTCGGCAGGGCTCAAGGAAAGATACTTCGAGCTGCAGGCGGATAAAAGATAAAACAAGAATAAAAACTATTAAATGGAAGAATATTAAATATTCTTCCTTTCAACGCTGAAAAATCGGCCAGCAGCTCCATATTTTGGTTGTTTTCGGCCAGCTGGTGAGTAGTTATTGACAACGCTCAACCTCGGGCCTCTTAGCTACAAGTGCTGATTGTAATTCTGACAAAGTCGCACACAGCTGCACACGTCTCAGGCGCCCACTGGAGGCGTGATGGAGTGAGGAACTCGGCAATCATCGAGGACCTCCGGATCAAGATCAAGTGGTTCAGGCTTAAAGGGGTTACAATTCCCAGATGACTTGGATGTCTCTTGCTGCAACATTAGTGTATTTTCGCAATGGACTTGCAAATGTAAAGTACTTTGTTGTCTGTATGTAAAATGTTAAAGAACAAATCTGGTCCTAGTGTCCCCCCCATTAACCTGTTAATAATAACCGATGAGAAATTAAAATGGTTTTGCGAGCACCTCATTGATCCATAAGGGGCTGCATCCTTTACTTGTGTCCTTGCTGCTGGTCGTGTACTAAAGCAACAAACGTTACTCTGCTTTGGGCCTCTTTCAGGTCGATGCCGTGGTCGATTTTATTCATGCAACCACAAATCAAATCCCACTGGGAAACCTATTGACATGCTTTTTCTATTGACATGCAATTAATATTTCCGTAATTACTCATCTCTAATCACATTGTAGCCCACTTTGTTAATACATAACTATACAAATACAAAGCAAATATAGTTAAAGATACGCTGAGCTCATACACCTCTTTGTTTTGGCCTTGCGAGTTGAACCGTGAGATTTTTTTTTAGATTGTCTCTAGTCTGCTGTAAAATGTTCAATGCAAAGTGGCAACATAGGCGGGTTGCATCTACGCAATTTGCACACACATTTAGCTGGAATAATTGCTGCCTGAATCATTGCAACGTCTCTGACTCACAAAGGAACAGCTCAAACATACAAACAACCAGGTGAGTTGTCTGAGCCATTTTGATATGTTGACAGATATGTATTAAATAGCTACCTGTCTAAGATAACAGTGTCTGCTAATAAAAGAAAAAGCCATTTAGAACTCAAATCCAAAACATCACACGTGTCCACGAGCAGTCTTACCTGCAGTGGTGCAATAAAACGATACAGGTTAAATGGAGACAAGAAATAACGACCCATGAAGCTCTCTAGTTCCCCCAAATGTGGTTTCATTTTACAATCCATCTTCGTAATTGTAACCCTTTAGGTATGTCTGTCATTTCAATGTGGCACGAATTGATAAAAAAAAAAAAAAAAGGCCTCGCCTTCTCCAGTGAATTGTTTACAGGCCATAAAAACTCATATTAAGGCTTTTGCGTAGTTGCGTTTCCAAAGGACACACATTTCATCCGTGGTGTTAAATGTCCATTTCGGGTGAGTATTTTGTTCACTTTATTTTTGTCAAGTTAATGCAGTGAAGTAAAAAGACACATCTACACTCCTGCTGCGGTTAGAGAGTTTACATAAGGCACAAGCCGCCCATCTTACATGAACTCATTTGTCGAAAGTTTCTGTTCATTAATTCTTTGGAAGTTTCCCCCCCTCCCCCCCTCTGAGCACTCATTTTACACGACCTTTAGAACAATTTCAACAGCGCTAACAGGGGCGTTGGATTGTCTTTCCAGTTTCGCTTTGGACATGAATCACTGGGAGCTTAATTCCTGGCCCCACTTATCGACGACGGCAGAGTCCTAAGAAGAGTCCGGATATGCGACATGTGATGTGTGAGGTGTGACGCGTCTGCTCGTCAATCTGTGGCCAATAAGGTGAGGGCGGTCTTTTTTTGAATGGTTATTAACATACATTAGCTCGTAGCTGGAGCGCCGCGTGGCATTGCAACTTCTACACCTGAACTTACTACACATGTGCGACTCCTTGGTACGTTTCGATCAAGGCCTTTCCAGACGAGCTCCCTTCAAGTCCAAAAAACGGTTGGTTCTCTTAGGATTTTCTACTCAGCAATAAGCTCATGTTCCTCGAGTCTGCTCAAAAAATGTTGTAGTCAAGTCTAATTAGCTGAATGTAACTTTCCCATAAATCAGTTTAGTTGCCGTCATTCAACTTCTCGTGTCAGAATATTCTTTATGTAGGTCAGCGGTGGTGTAGGAAATATTGCACCCTTCATCTCTGTGGCAGGGAGTCAATGTTTTAAGAAACACCGAGAGGAAGCTGGAGGACGGAGTTTCCACAAAAAAACGATCCTCCAAAAGCAGTGGACCTCGTGGCTTTACAGACGTCAATAAAAGGGTATTGCGGGTTTCGCTGTGCCGAGCAGGAGGCCCAGTGGAGATCAAACGTCGGGTGCAGAGAGAACGTCTGCGTTGTCAAGGAGATGATGATGATGGTGCTGCTGTGGGAAACGCAGCGTGGAGGGTTCTGGAAATGAAAACGTGCCGATAGAAAGAAAGATGGCGAGTGGCCAACCGATCCTTACGCGAGCTGACGATTTGATGATTTCACCACGTAAAAGAAACGAACAAGTCCTCACTGCAAGATGACGAACGGAGAAGACGCTGGTGGGAATAAACTGTCACACGGTGTCTCCCTCCCGACTCTCAAGCGACGGTGATTTATATGCCGGGAAGCGAGTGTTTATCTGCCACCGTAACTCTCAATATTCTTTTTTAAGTCACTTTTCTTTCCGTAACGCTCTGGCAATTTTCCCCTCTGCGTTGTCGACACTCTTCTTCTTTGATTTTGTTTGTTGTTGTTGTTAAGCAGTCATTCTGTCTTTGTTCTGCTTCCACTTTGTACTGTATACGATTTTCCCCAAAGCTGATTTTCACCTAAAGCTTAGCGTAGTCACACAGTGACATGCATATGTTGACAACACATAAAGCCACGTGCCAGGGAAGTGTATGATTTGCTGTTACAGTTGGCGTCGACACCTGCTGTGGGAACGCACTCGCCTTGCATGCTGCTGTTGCGGTGTGAAGTGTTGTGCAGGATGAGCCGCAGCAGGTTGTGTCCCTGGCGTGAAACCATCCACTGTCTGCTTTCCTGCCCCTTTCGCCAAGCGGAGGGGCAAGTCGCCACCGGTGATTTTCTCTCCAGTGCTGCCCCGAAAGACCCGAGAGTGTCCGGCGACGTCCGTGAACCCGAGCTCAGGGAGCCGACCGAGATGAACCCGGGGGGGACGAGTGCAGAGCGGCTGGCCGTGGGAGACGGAGACGAAGAAAAAACGCCACAGATGGAATACTAAATGGTTCACTGCGTCCGCGCTTTCCGGATCCATCCCGGGCACGAGCGGACGCGATATCACGCCGCTCTCTGATGCCACCATTAAAAAGCCCATAATGTCAAGACTGTTGCTATCCATTTAGATAAAAGGGCAAACGTGTCCCGAGAAGTTCAAATTGCCACAACTTAAATGAGAAAGGACACCGAGCAATGTTGAAAAAAAATAAACTAACCTTTGTCTAACTGGTAGTGTCTGTGAATGGGAGGACGTGTTGACAGTTGGGTTGGTTGTGCGTCTGAAAGCAAATGAAAGAGACACGTGGAGACCTTGAGAAATCCACTGTAATGAAGCGGGTGTGGAAGTTTGTTGCGAACAAACCGTGGGTCTTGGTGACGTCATAGCGACATTGATCAATCTTTGCAGTGTTTTAAAAGCCTCGTAGTAGACGCGACACTTTCGGGAGGCCAGCTTCTCAGTATCGATATCATCATTTTTCATTAATTTCAGTAATTATTATAACCAGGTTTATTGTTAATATCAACATTCTTATTAGTTGTTAACGTATTGTTGGGTAAGAAGCCGTCAGCTCTTTAAATCACTTGTTATAGATCCATACTCACAGGATTAATTACAGGGAGGAGCGCTGTCCGTCAAAATAAACCTCTTTAACTCCATGTGATATATTGCTTCCTTTTGATTAATTATGGAATTGTTGTGTAAATTTAGAGGTAAAAA
Source organism: Apeltes quadracus (assembly GCA_021346845.1). NCBI lineage: Eukaryota > Metazoa > Chordata > Actinopteri > Perciformes > Gasterosteidae > Apeltes > Apeltes quadracus. Next base: position 12,130,222 of record CM037926.1, read on the forward strand.
GATCCAGTGTTGGTTTGATTGATGCTTATTACTAATCAATAGCGCCTTTTCATTTGTCACGTCACTGATTCATTATCCTTGGTCAGATAAAGGAGTAAGGTGAGATAAAACCCCACAGCCACAGTAGAGGGGATAGAAACACTCTCAGTTGATCGATCAGTATTCAGCACGAGTTTTTTACGAAACCAATCCAGAACCACTTCTAGTCTACATGACGCTCATTCGTTCCAGCCGGGGACTAAAAGCTGCGTGATGGATGAGTCCGAGTTGGAGAACCTCAATCAGAGGGCACAGACTAACCGGATCGGCTGATGCCGGAGGAGATGGAAACAGAAGATGTATGTTTGTTGTTCTCATGACCGATGCCTGAACACAAAGGAAGGCAATGACTCGGCCGTTCAGGTCATTTAGCTCTTCTTTGCGTACCATTCCATTCCAGCAGGTTCTGCAGACTAAAACTACGTGAAATGTTCAAATAGGCCAAGTGATTGTAATTCCTGCTTCTAACTTGAACTCTGCAGACCGTTTTACTTATTTATTGGAGTAATTACAAGCACACTCAGTATTTACTAGAGTGCATATCATAACACATTACTCTTTTCAAAGTTTTAATTTGGCTGAGAAATACAGCCGCGCTCACACTATCCATCATGGCTGTCAGACGCCTTGGAGGCAACCTTTTGTTCTTCAGATATCTATTAGTTCATAAGTGGTATGCAGACCGATATATAGCTTACAAAAGATGCAAGTACAACCGTTCACAGGCAGCGATGCTGATGGACATCTGGTCATGGAGTTAATTACCTGAATGGAAGCGGCAGAGAAACTTTGTGAGAAGATCTTGACCGACATTCACACCACTGATTGTTCGTGCGGTTAACCAGGCGTATCGATTCTGGCCAAATTACATCGTGTCCTTGATTAATTACACGTTGTGCGGGTGGAAACAGACTTTTATTTAAGATTCAGTGAGGGGGACTTAATAAGTAGAGGAATATAAAATCCAATAAAGCAGAACAATTAGAGAAAACATCATGTCTTTGATTCGTTTGTGTTGTTTAGTGCCTGGGGAGGAATCAGGAGAACAATTAACTTGCCTTCGTCAGAACCAGACAGTTTCACTAGAATCTCATGAAAGTAGTTGTTGTCTTTACACACACACACACCCACACCCGTGCTCGTATTGTAGATAAATTACCCAAATAATCTATTAGACGTTCCATTGCTTTACAGGTTTTTATCAGCCCATCCGGCACTTCATCAGTAAAAGTGAGACCAACCTGCAGCATAAGTTTCATTCGCTTTGGTGAATAACATATGTCGGCGCTGCTTTTGCCTTCCAACCCCCGTTCGGCTCATTTCACCCTCCAGGGAGGCTGCGGGTCGGCGGGCGGCCAAAGAGGGCCAGCAGTGGGTTCCAGACGGATGCCAGGCAGCCCGGCTCGATGAATCCCGGGTTATCCCGGCCACCTGCAGCACTCAAAGTCTGCTCAAAGGAGGTCCGCGTGTCTTCTGAGGTCCCGCAGGCCGAAAACAGACTGCATCCGGGCGAGCCAAGAAGGCAGCGGCCGAGCGGCTGCACCCACCGCTGAGGGCTTAGAAAACCCAGCATTGAACACATGACAGTGCCAGTAAGGTGGGCCAGAGATTTGCATGTTGGGATAAAACTGAAATCAAGAAAGGAGAGAACGGGAAGGGGAGGTGAGGGGGGGGGGGGAGACCTTCCCAAGTGGCATTTAGCATATTTTACCATCTAGCCTCATAATCTTGTCAACATTTTACTTTAGTTTATGACCAAACACCCGAAATCCCCATCAGGAGTTGCTTTCCCTGTTTTGGTTTTACTTCATTTAGCGATACGTCGGAATGATCTCTGCTCTCTAAACTCGTGCACAGTGTTCCGTATCATAAATCCTGGTTACTGCGGAGACTGTAAAAGCCCGTTGCGGACTGACCACGTTCAAAACGCGAGTCGAGTGATGCGGGTTTGTGACCAGTGAAAGAAATCTGACAGCAAACTATAAATCAAAAGCTGCGTCGCAGGTACCTGCAGGCCGCCGGCCGTTTGCTGCTCAGCCTTTGAACACGAAGAAAATCCAACCGTCTCGTTACTTAGAGGCGAAGGGAGCAGCTGCTTTCCAGACAGCTGGAAGGTGACGCTTTTGAAATGGATGATAATCTAATGAGATACTTTAACACTGTGCATTCCTCCAGCTAGCGTCTGTGTTTGAAATCAGATTTCCCTTTTTAGGGTGAAAACGACTTGTTGACCACAGTGAACTTCTTTTTCTTCCTCCCTCCCACATATTCAAAGGACTTAATGGCTCTTGAGCACTGAGAAGGACTCTTAGTAGTAAAAGCTATTAGGGTTGATTGTGTTCGATCCCACAGACCAAACCTGGCGAGGAGTCTGAATAATTGGCTGTGTTAGTGATTAAAGAGCAACCTGCTTATCTGGACAAGTCCATCTCCGCCACGCACAGCCTTTTCTCTCTGGGATTTTTGTATTTCTCTCTCTACCACCAACCAGGTATAATGTGGTATAAGTATAAGTATAAGTATAATGTCACATGTCAATCCAAGCTTCACGTTGTGCCGACCAGAGGCATGCAATCTTTTGTCCTTCTCTTGTACTTGAAATCCAAGCGCCACCTTTTAATTGCATCGCTTTCAAGGCTGCTATACGGATGATGATGAGTTTAAGCCAAGACAACACAACAAGCAACATAACAGAATCGAATCCCTTTCGACAGAGCTCTACAATCAGCCGGGGCCGGTTGTTCAGAATCAAATAACACGCTCTCTTAAAAACGAGGAGGTATGAAGCTTTGAAGTGCAGCGCAGCTTTTCTCTACTTCGCGGCACAATCGAGAAGAGAAGTGTACAAAGCCATAAACCGTCTACTGGAACGGAAAAACAAAAAAGAACGTGTGAACACGGTGCACTCTGCACTGTTTATATTCCCGACGGTTCCCTCCACACGGCCTCACACTTATTTCTTTCATGTATAATAGAAAACTCCTGGAGTGGATTTGCTGTGTGAGATGAAACAGTTTAATGAAAAAGAACAACAGTGTTTCCCCCCCCCCCCCCCCCCCCCCCCCCTCCCCCTCCTCCTCCAAAGTCAAATGATTTCTCTTTGCAACCTGCTGCATCGTCTCACTTTTTCTGCTTATGAGCTTTTCCACCCAAGCTGCTGTCCCGTTTGTCTCTACGTCTCAGAACAGATGTGTCGCGAAGCTACAAAGCGCCATCGGGCTGAGGGGAACTGAAGAGTTTAGCGATCATTTTCCGTCTGTTCATAACCATGAGCCGCTCCCATCCCATTCAAGCACTCATCATGGGAGTCGGTGCATGTGTAACAAACATCAAAATACGATAATAAACAATTTGGGCCATTTTTACACCGTGCAGGTTAAAAACCAAATTAAAATTGATGTGTAAAATTGTGTGACCAATATTTAAAGCAAAGGCCCATGTGGAGCACCATCTGAAAAATCAGCCCCCCCGTGTGTTTGTTCGGTGTGTGTTTTTGAATGCCAAACAGCGAGCAGATGCACGCTTGGCACGTCGATCATGCACAAAGTGGTAAACACTGTGTGCCCGTCTCCCTCAGAGGGGAAAAGCAATCCTTTGACATTCGAAGTGGGATCAGCGGGGCGGGCATCGTGTCATCTGTAAACGCTACTTAATAATACTTCCAGAGGGATGATTAGGACTTCCTCTGCCTCTCATAGAGCCCTCTGTGGTTAGCCAATCAACACCAATTCCATCATCAGCCATTTACATTAGGTAAGATGTGAGAGAGATAGAGTGTACACTAAAATGTTATAGAGCAAAACAATGGAGGGAAATGTTTGTTTCGCCAAAGACGACGCTGTTCTCCAGAGACCAGAGCGAGGCGAAGCAATAACAATACAGTTCAGCCTTATTGAAGCCTGCAGCACAACGAGTCAGACGCCGTAGCGGCTTCTCCGCCCAGTTTCCTCAGCTTGACGGGCTCCATGCCAGAAAATAATTTACACTGGCGAGAAAAAAACGCAGATAAAATCGTTTCAAAAAGCAAAACTTCTTCAGGAACGTCGCATTCTCCTTTTGAAAGGCCCGGGAGGAACTACATCCAAAGTTTGTTTGCATATCCTACACATATGAAATAGTGCAACTCTACCCTGAGAGGACATGATCAGAAACATGCACAAAATGATTTAATGCAGAGGCTGCAGAAAGTGAACTGTCCGCGGTCCAAATCCCCTGTTGTGCAGTCGGCGGAGCTGCCGGCTCTCCTTTCCCTCACTACATCAACATGATGTAAAGGCACATCGGTAGTTACTGAAAACACTCCAGCCCTGTTGCAGCAAAACTGAAATATGGCCAGTAACTTATCTTAAATTCGGTGCTCGTCACCCAGCAGCAGAACACCAAGCGTAAGCACCATCAGCGAGGTTCTGTCAGGAAGACAAGCAGAACAATCCTGTTCGTTAGCGCTCTGTGGTTACTCCACCAGCTAATTCGACGCGCAGGGCCCCCAATCTTTGGTTCGGCCCAGTTCTCCACCGGGGTCACCTCCATCAGCGGCAACGTCACGCTGCATCTTCACACCTGACATCTTGAGTGGAGGCTCAATATGGACTTAGATGCATTCATTTCCTTACATGGTTAAGAAGTTGCGTGCCTTATTTGTGCGCCTCGTGTTTGCAGGCACATGTTTGCAGGCACAAGGCCTCGCATTCTTGGACACGTGCTGTGCAACGTTTGACTAAACGGAGAAATCATGCAGGAAAAAGATTAAGCTGTGCTTCAGCTTGTGAAGAAATCCTAATGTTCGTAAATGCGCCGTCGGAACGGAAGGATGATCCAAAGGGGGGCGAACGCCGGAATGGTCGGAGCGTGAGCGATGTATCCGAGGTTACCTAACGACCTCATGCCAGCTCAGGTGTGGTATCTGCTGAGCATCTCATTTCCCAGGAGGCAGATCACAGGGTCACTGTCAGCTGATGAGCGAGTGAAGAGCGACGGGCATCAATACGGCTTTAACTCCCCGCCTTGACCGCTCGACTGGAACTTCTGAGTCAGCTGGATCGAGACAGGATGAGTTAAGACGCTCTGGTGTCATGGAGGTCGCCGGTTTTGAAGCTGGCGGGAAGCATGGGTTCTTTTCATTGGCGGAGAGAAGAGAAGAGGGAGATGAGTTGAATTTGAAAAGAGTCTTGCCTGTACGTAACTGTTTATAACTGTGATGTTTAAAAACAAAATATTGACACCATGTTAGTAGACATGTGCAGATCATAGTAGAAAGCTACATTGGATTATTTTCTAATCATTTTATTCAAGATAGGACTAAAAGACATCGTGAAAGTGACATATTTTTCAGATTTTGACTTTTCTCCCATGGCAGTTAGGACATTTTAGTTTTCCTACATGTCAGTTAGGTTGTTAAATCACCACAATGGAAACGTGATTTACAAAATAAAAGCAGTATATTGAAGCAGTATACATTTTTTCCACGGTACTTTTTATTGCTTTTATTTACTTTTTTTTTTTTTATTTCCTTAGCGCACAGTCTAAGAGCTTCAAGCCACAATATCGAATCCCATTTTCCGCCCCGTGGACGCGGCAGTGCGAGAGAGCTCCCCGGCTGTGAGGTGGAGATCTCGGAGAGTATAAAAAGGAGCGCACGAAGCCGCGCAGCGCACAGACACATCTGGCCGCTGCTCGGGGGCCACCTCGTCCTCTTCTTTATTGGAACAACCTCAGCCATTTCACGCACATCTGGAGCGTAGCGCGCGGGGAGGATACTCTCTCTCTCTCTCTCTCTCTCTCTCTCTCTCTCTCTCTCTCTCTCTCTCTCTCTCTCTCTCTCTCTCTCTCTCTCTCTCTCTCTCTCTCTCCACTTCTTGCTTTCCCTGTGAGCGAGTTGTCAGCACCGCGGGTGGAGCGGACAGCGCCCGCCGCCGCCGCCTCAGCAGCATGGAGCCGGACACCGTCTCGGGAGCTCAGCTCCAGCTGTCGGACCTCTACTCCGTCATCCCTTACAACACCACCTTCGCGTACGAGGAGACGGGCGAGAACCACACCGAGCCGCGGGGTCCGGCCAGGAGCACCGGGGGCATGATCACAGCGATCTGCATCACGGGCCTCTACTCCGTCATTTGCGTGGTGGGACTCCTGGGCAACGTGCTCGTAATGTACGGGGTGGTCAGGTAAATCATCTGCTTTTCGTGACATTTCATGGCTTGCTTTAAAGTCCTTGTTGAGAGCAGTCCAGCCCACATTGTGTACGTGGATTTCCCAACTTGTGTTCTGCTGTTCTCATGGGAACCTTTAATGCCCCAAGAGCAATATTTGAAATTGAGGGAGTTTTAGTTATAAGGTCACAAGTCCAACACAATTTCCAACACAAACTATATCCACTCTCAAAACATAACATGATGAGCTGATGCTCTTATCCAAAGTCACCAAAGAAAGGATTTCCAAAAAAAAACATTTGTTCCTTATTGCAGTTGTGTTTGTGTTCCCTGCATAAAGCATGAGCTTGCACTTCCATTATATCTCTAACTGATTGTTAAAGTTTAATGCCAAAGAGGGTTGAGTTTCTCATCTCATTCTCTCGATTCAGCTGCATCTCAGAGGCTTGATCAAATTAAGTCTCAATTGGTTCACGCATCTTTGCACCGTCATCAGCGTGGGTGGTTGGAGAGGGAAAATCCTGCCACGAGAGAGACAGTCTTATATGGAGTCTGAGTGAAAATGCGTGTACTGAGTTTGTCTCTTGAAAATAACCAGCAGCGCTAAACCCATCATTTATTGAATATTTTAAAGCATCGCAAAGAGATTTTAAGGCTTAGCGATTTTGTAAAGAATAACAAGATTACAAGTTACGCAATAGTAAATGTTTGCAGTGCAGTCAGATTTCCCAGTTCCTCCCCTCAGCTTTTAAGTCAGTATAATAAAGCCTATGCTGCTTCAGATACAAGCACCCTGTAATTTCCTGTGAACTCCCTCAGCCCTATAACCTGTATATATGTCTCTCAGAAATAAACAGCTTTTGCAGCAGCTCTGATTGTCCTCACTGTTCCCCCGATGCCACTTGAAGCATTAATTAATGCAGCTAGGATGGTGAATCCGGTAAATAATCGGCGAGAAGAATACCACTGCAGAGTGGAGGTAAAGCTGTCGAGGCCAGTGGTTGTTTTTCAGCCCACAAGCATGAAATGACATGCGTGCTGAAATATATTTAAATACGAACATGGTCCAGTGGTTTTCGTGTTGACGGAAGCAGAGACTGAAAAAAAAAGTCACAAGCTAGGCATTTTCTGCAAGTGGCAATCTTTGGATATTGAAAAATCTCCATAGAAAAAATAGATAAAAAAATCATAAATATTTACAATTCTGCCTTCGTATTTCTATTCAGGGGTTGGAGGGACAATAATGGAGGGGAAAAGGGCAAAAAACAAGAAGAAAGAGTGATAAAGGGAGAAGAAAGGAGACGCATGGGACCTCAGAAAGGCAGGAATTGGTCTGGCATCCATCACCAGAGCTGAGCGCATTATCCATCCCAGCAGAACGGTCTCATCTTTAGCTCTCCTCGGTTGATTATCTGTTATTACAAATCAAGTAATGAGAGAATTCACTGCATCACATTATTACTAAAGAGACAACAGTGTCTGAACTTAGAATCCACTGCTCTCCGATAAAATAAAATAAAAACTCATGACTACAACTAAATAAAGGCAATAGAGGTATGTTTATAATAACTCAAATGTCCCTATAAAGAGTATAAAGAAAGTAGAAGATCTTTGTGTTTAATAATTAGTCGGTTGGCAGCATTTCGTTTAATTATCTGTATTTCAATAAATCTTTTCAACAAAAAAGCTCAACCGAAAGCCTCCAACTGCCATTTGTCACGTTGATAAAGAAAGGCTTGAAAAAGACAGAGGCTCTTTAATGCACACACCCAGTCTAGTGTTGCATGCATGCGCATATCTGTGTAAATTTGGCTCCGGCCGATCTGATTGCTGACGGAGAGGCCTGCACCTCTGAAACTGGGCCACTCGGGGCAAGAAAGCAGCCTTTGGCTTCTCATATCTTCCAGCTATCGTCGCTTCTATCACGGCCCCCATCCTGCCGCCACACCTGTTAGATAAGACCTGGCTCGGTGAGTGCTTGAGCAATTTGTTCTCAAGTGGACTCGATTGGCAATCGGTTCTGTGTGCAGCTACTGGCTGGCTGGGTTGGTTTGTGTGTAAGTGGAATTGAGCTACTTCATGATGAGTATCGCTCCATTTCTGACAACTAATATCCAGCTACTAACGGACAGCATGCTCACAGTCGAGGCTTGATTGGGTTTCTGGTGTAGGGTTATATTGGTAGAGATAAAATAACTGCAGTATGAGTGGACATTGTTAAAGACAGTTTTGTTTTTTCTTTAGCTGTCGGCTAAAAATAGGAAAAAAAAATCGTAGCATCTGCCAGGAGAAGCATAGTGTGTGCGTTTGTGTGGTTTATAAATGGGCTTTCGGCTAAGTGTCGTCCAAGCAAGAGCACCAGATGTAGGGAGCATTACCATACCGTAAGATTGTGACACAATGAAAACATTGTTCACTTCTGAGTAGTCTATTCAGCCCTTTGAGCCCTTTGGTTTACCAGTGTTATCATTTTCAAACAAATCACTGGGTATTATGCTGGGTAAGCATTGTATGCTTCAACGACCATGGCTGGTTAGATTTACATTCATGGTGGCGTTGTTTCAGTGTACCGATCAAGACATTTTTTATTCACGCATGTGTGAGTAGGAAGACGGCTGCGTAAGACCGAGTCAGACCTGTCAAAAAACAAAACAAATAAGGAAGTGATTAAACCGTCATAGAGTGACAAACATGCTCCACTGTAACAGGTAAAAAGGGCGTCCAACGAGATTCCATATCATCTGCTCCTATTTCTGCTGCCGCTCAGTGCAAACTCATCTCCTCTGCTTTGTGGTCACGATCAGATACACCAAGATGAAGACGGCCACGAACATCTACATCTTCAACTTGGCTCTTGCCGACGCGCTCGCCACCAGCACGCTGCCCTTTCAGAGCGCCAAATACCTCATGAAGACCTGGCCGTTCGGGGAATTCCTGTGCAAGCTCATTATCGCCATTGACTACTACAACATGTTCACCAGCATCTTCACCCTGACCATGATGAGCGTGGACCGCTACATCGCCGTGTGCCACCCTGTCCGGGCGCTGGGGTTTCGGACGCCGGTCAAGGCGAAAGTGATCAACGTGCTCATCTGGGTCGTGTCCTCTGTGATCGGGGTGCCCATTATGGTCATGGCCGTGACCAAGGTGAAGGATGATGGTAAGATGGTGTTCTCTTCCACTGGTTCCTCCTTCGTCATCAAGTAACGTCTTCAAGCAAGTATATCAAATGAGATCACATGTCACACACAGGAAAAAGCCCCTGACACATTCAGACAACTGGATCCAAACTCCATTTAGGGGGTCTCTGGTGCCAGATGCGTTACAGAACGCAAGTATTCCACTCAGGCGAACCGAAAAAAGTAGAGGCACATTCCTAATATCCCGGGGTTAGCCACTGGGAATCAAGACATCGAGTCAAATCACATACGTTGCTATGGCAACGGGTGAAAACAGGGGTCCGGAGTAAAGGCTTGTGAGACATAGGCAAACCCCTGCGATAGGTACCAGCGTAAGGACATGTGTGTGGAATACTCAGCATGTAGCCTCAGCCGGCATCTGTCTCAACCTAGATGCCGCCATAACTGTACATTAACACATTCTTTTTGAATTCTACCTTGGCTTTTTCCAGGCAAAACCATGTGCATACTGAAGTTCCCTGAGCCCGAATGGTACTGGGACGCCGTGACAAAGATCTCTGTCTTCATCTTTGCTTTCCTGGTTCCGCTGATGGTCATCAGCATATGTTACAGCCTAATGATCCTGCGTCTGAAGAGCGTCCGTCTGCTCTCGGGCTCCAAGGAGAAAGACCGCAACATGCGCCGCATCACCCGCATGGTCCTGGTGGTGGTGGCTGCCTTCGTCGTCTGCTGGACCCCCATCCACATCTTCATCATCGTGAAGACCATGGTGCAGATTGACACAAGGAACACCTTCGTGATAGCCAGCTGGCACCTGTGCATCGCCCTGGGCTACACCAACAGTAGCCTCAACCCCCTCCTCTACGCATTTTTGGATGAAAATTTTAAGCGGTGCTTTAGGGATTTTTGCCTTCCCTGTCGGACCCACGTGCAGCAGCACAGGCTGACAGGAGGGCGCGACAACACCACCAGGGAGCCAGTATCCGTCCAATATCTGTCCCCAACAGAGACTGAGAAGAAGCCCGCATGACTAGGCATGGAAAGGGTCCCTCAAAGCTCTCGCTCGAGGAGGATCCAGCAAGATCTGCAATCAGAGGTCACCCAGATCTCCACAACGGAGTTTTAAAGATCACAAAGAGAAAAGGCCGGCCTCAACCAACGGAGTCGTGGTCGATGAACATTCAAAGTGAAAAAAGCTGAAGGCAACAGAAAATAAGTGTCTCTGATCTTACTTTTCTGTAAAAAATGTTCACGTGTGAGCAAGAACAATGAAGCAGAACATCCACAGCTTGCGATTAGTCGGCCCAAATGGACCAGGAAACAAGGGTTCAGACATCGTTGATGGCACAAGAAGGACAAAACAGTTCTGCAGTTCTACTGTATATCTTGTCGAGCCAAAAAAAGGTATTGATGGGTATCATCCATCAGAGTGTTGTGATAATACTCACCGACTGGCTGGGGAAAGAATTACAACAAAAGATGAGATTCTAAATCCATGAGATTTTCAATGTGATCTTAACACACACATTTGCCTGGAAAAAAGACATTGTCTCCAAAAAGAAATACATTCTGACTATAACATTTGTATATCTACCATCAATTCGACAGATCACGACTGATACCCACCGACAACTGGATGAATTAAAGTAGCTAAGTCAACCAATCTCTACATCGAGAAGTTTTGTGCAACAAAAATGGACACTTTAGACACCCATTACCTGTTTGGCTCAATGTTTCATGGTTTCTAAAAGGTCTTTCATACAGGAGACAAAATTACAATCGAGCCCACTTGCTGAGGTTTTTGCGCTGCGATGGAAGATTCCAGAATGGCATTGAACCGCTGAAGGTTGCATTTCTACCGAGGTCTTTTCTGCACATCTACTTGACTTTCATGAGTGCCGTCGAGTCTGCAGACGTTTGAGGAGAACCACTAAAGAATGACCAACCGGCCACGGAAGAATAAGGTCGGCGGCCACAACGCTTCTCTTACTTTGTTTGTTTATTGTTCGAAAGAGATCTTATGTCAATGAATAACCCAAAACTCCCACTGAGCGTCTTCTTGTGAGACATGCCGGTCCTCCCAGTCAACAAGCAGGCTGCTTCCATCGGCACTTAAATGAGCTCAGTGATGCCATTTATTCTGGTTCATTTATTTCGTGTAAATGATGAGATCAATCAAATTGGAGACATTGATTAATAGATGCTGTGCATTTAAAGATCATTTTAACTTTGCATAATGTGTCAGAGGTGTATATGCAGAGTCCCAATTGAATCACCTCTGTCAGAACGCGCCATAGTTTTGAGTAATGGTGAAATGTTAACATAATGTGTTAAATGTTAAACTGAGAAGCATTTTTAATGACCTCTATTTTAAATTGATTTGACAAATTTCAGAACTAAACCCTAACTCTAATTTTCATTTCCGAGCTGTTGACGGGAGAGCCGTGGACTACAGTACTCACAGCAGTATACACGGATATGAAAAACAATAGGATTTATTGACTATTTCACTTCTTTTTCTCATTAATTTGTTGCTTATAAGTAGTAAGTAGTAGCAGTAGCTAAGAGGGTGATAAAGCTAATGTTGGTTGCTAAACATCAGTGTGTACAGGAGGTTTGTGGTGTGTTATGTAAATGATCTGTAGTTAATTTGGTTAAATGTGTGAAAGTTTATTAATCTGAGATTTTAGGAGGTGAGGCAGCAGAGTTTAGTCGGATGGCACTCATGCTGAACAGAGTTCTTATTGTCGGCTTGATTGTTTGTAGATATTTCATCAATTGATTGCTTATTTAATCTTTTGCCTCCATTCAGTTTTATGCATTTGTAATTTTACATCCATTGTTTTCATTATATATTTTATTTCATTTTTATTTTTGATGTAAAACGGAATAAAGCTTGTATGAATTCAAATAACTGTAGATTTATGTAAAATGCCACGATGTTGTTTAATCTCTGACTGCAGTACAGTGTGTAAGGCAAATGTGCTAATCATACTTTTTAAGCTTCTTCTTTGTAATCTGCTATATAAAACTGTCTAATGCCGCAGCTGTGCTTTAAGCCGAACTTTAATAATAATAAAAAAATAAACAAACTAGTCCAGCTTGAGCTTCTTTTTTGAAGATTGGTCTGTTTTGGTTGCCTGGAAACAAGAGAAAATTGGATAGTATAATATTTACTTGAAAATGATTGGGTTCCTAATAGAATAATTAATCTTGCATGACCCTTATTCAATTTAAATGGCGGAGAGTGCTTGAAAATGGTCGTCATGACATCGGACTGCAAAGTGCATTTTTACTGGCGCTCAGATAAACACACAAGAGATCGCCAAGGGCTGCTCAGAGTCCCGGAGAGTGCCTTTCCCTGCTATCAGAAAATTAAAACATCCGACTCTAGATCTCCTCTTCATATTCAGACGTTGCGGTCACCATGGAAACCAGTGGCACCAATGCACAGTGCACCGATGAAAGAGCTTAACGGGTTTCAATTTAATCATGGAGGTTTCCTTGACTAGCAGCCGAAGATCAATTACTGTCTACTGTCTACGCACAGCAGCAGATACGCCTCCCTGCCGATCGAACGGGGACCGGCCACTTTACGAGCGATGGGAAAGGCTCATAAAAGACGTTCAATGGATGGACTCTAATACGCTCACGCCGTGAGGGCCCATCTTAATCAGTTGCAACAGCAAATATTGTATCACAACAACTATATTTTAGTGTATATAATATACGCCATACCCATTCATGACAGAAAAAAATGCCCCGTTATTGTTTTGTCAAATAGGTAACGTTTCAGAGTTATTAAACAGATTTTTGGCTAAACAAATAAGACGTTTTAATTCTATAGGAGAGACTATTGGAGACTCATTTCTTTTCACCCAAAAAAAACCCCAATTTTTAAAGCCATGATTAGAACTTGAGTTGGTTTTTCTGTGGTGAAAGCAGCTCGAGCTGAACCTAACAACAGACAGCACAAATAAACGAGCAGGCTAATGGAAGGAGAGATGCTTTCAGAGACTTTTATTAGCTACAGAATACAGCTGTGATCTTCAGAAGAAATACTGGAAACCCGAACTTGAAAACAAGCAGTAGATAACATTCAACATGGACGACATCGTGCTCTTTTCACCGCGTAGAGGTTGCGAATGGCGACACAGAGAAGAAAGACAGCGCTAATGGAACCCAAATGAATAGTGTCAGAGGATCGGAAAAATGGCAAAAGGAAATGAATAATGCCATTTCAATGTGTAATCTTGCACATGCAAATGTTAACACGACTCAACTAGATGTCGATAGCAGCAAATACAGCCCCTAGTACTGATATCAGAGAAATCTGTGGATAGAAATAGGGTATATATAAATATACAGTGTACTATATAGTGTACACATGTTGATATCTGGATTAAAAACCTAAATACCTGGACTCGCTGCAACAGGACTCCAAATAAGTCCTATTGTTGTATAGTGATGTGTGACTCCTTTAGCTTTTCCTGCACACTTGTTCAAAGCGCAGCCGGCAGGTTAATTGCAGCCCTTGAAAACATGCTGTGCAGCCAAAGAACGCGACGTGACGCCCATACTTTAGATTTCAATATCTGTGTTCCATCTCCATACTTATCCACCAAATGTCAAGTTAGGAATAAACGAGTTGTATAAAATCCATTGGGCGTTGTTTGCTAACGTTTTTTTATTTGGGTGGACAACTCTGCAATTTAATGTTGAAGAGAGATGACAGCCGTTTTTCCTGTGTGGTCCTCAATCACCCGCTGAATCCGTAATTTGGCACGCTGTTATCCAAAACTTAGGAAATATCATTCATTTGAATTATATTACATTCAATTTGGTACCAAAATCCAATTTGGATTGCGCAAAATCGCTGTACGTACTTCTGAGGTTTACTGGATTCCTTTAATGCAATTAGAGAAAAATGCTTTCAAGTGCTGCTTTCGTAACTTCTCAGAAATTGAACAGTACTTTACAATGTTATCCCGATGTCCTCGTCCAGGGGTGAACTGAAGTTGCCATGACTACAGACAGCCCTGCCAGTGTTTACCACTGCGGACCGATTCCAACTGGCTGAGTGAAGACTAACATCCGTGTGACTTCAATCCGAGAGCAGGTAGGCCTCGTCGGGTTCGACTCCAGCCCGTGTGTGTGTGTGTATATCAACGGCAACATCATTTCCAGTTTTCAAAGGTTATCATTATCATATTATGGTTTATTAGAAAATGAATTTTGCAATCAAAACATAACTAACTAATAATGAATCAATTAATAACAGGAATCATTCTGCCAGTGCGCAAAGTTCTAGCATTTTTATTATTAGTAGCATTAGTAGTAATTCTGGACAAAGGAGGGGCCATATACTATAACTGTAACTGTAATTACTATGTACTGTAATTCAAGGGTTAAAGGGTCACCCAAAAGACATGTCCCGCAGAGGCACCCTCGCCATTTCTGTTGAGTCACAGTTCATAAAGACGTACACAATGTGGGACAGATTGTCTTTGGGTGATACTCTCTCTGTTATCGTGCAGAGATAAAAGTGAGTGAAATATAACACCTTTTGTAGATAAAAGAAAAAGATAAATGCTCAACATTATAGTCCACACACCCTTGGGTGCCTTATATCTGTGGCCAGCCATCCGCAGTGAACATACAATCTTTACAGTCAGAATCAAAAACCATTAAAGGGGTTTGAAATCAATCAATTTAGCGCGAGGAAACCTCTCTGAACCCGGTGGGCCGTGACTCCCCCCACAGCCTAATGATCAGGGCAATCTTGCTAATAAGAAGCTGGCGCCGACTAAACATTCACATCGTAAGTGTAATGATTAGAAAAGCGAAAGTCACGAAGCAACGAGTTGCATTTGAGCGGGTCAAATCTGCGAGCCTCAATCACGGTAAAAAAAGCAGCTTATCTGAAGCTAAAGGGAGACTTGGGAACATTAAATGTGAACGCAAATGGGTTTCATGCCCGAATCTCTTGATTAAGTGTGTGTTGATTTACAAAATTGCTGATATTTTCGCAACGCTGCCGTCATTCATTTCTACGTTCGAAGATTACCCGTCATTAGTACGCCTCCTCGGTTAGAGGGAGCGTTTCTGTTGGGGGCCGGATCGTTGATTTCCTGACAGACTGGAAGAAGTGCTGAAGCGATCGCTGCGAGTCTATTCGTAATTACCTGCTCCTGCCAATTATCTGTGAAGAAGCGCCGGTTGACTGCTTCTACATTTCACAGACCTCCAACGGGGGCGAATGTGGGAAAGACGACTGCCGGGATGAAAGTGGACCACAAATACAAATGTACAAATTAGGAAAAGCATTGAAGTTTAGTTGGCGTTCCCATTTTAAAGTTGAAATGGAAATGTTTTTTAAAAATGCATAAATATAAGAGATAATGAAAACACTAAACTAAAGACTATTTTTCCATGTTGCTTTTGCTAAGATTCCCTTTCTAAAAAAAATCACCATTTCACGATTAGGTCTAATCACTACAGGCTCTTTATATCTGCTCAGCAATATATTAATTCTATAAATAACTCTATTAAATTAGTCTCTTCTGATTTGAAATGTGAATATAATCAATACTCTGATTGCAACTACTTTGTATACGTGTATCAAACTGTGCTTATAAGTAAAATATTCATAGCTGGCCAGAAGGATTTCAGAAAAGAGCTTCCTTGCCTGACAGGAACATTCAAATGAATCATAGTGAAAGAGAAAATGTGAAAAACTTTGCACAACGTTCGCACTGCACACTGTCTCACGACCAAAAGACGCTTTTTAAACGTTGCAGGAGTTTTCTTTCGCCTCTGGGACTTATTTCCACGGAATGTTAATCCAGCTGCAAGAGAATCCTCACATGGTTGGTGAATCCAACAACCTCATAAGTGTCAATGAGACGACACCGTGTGCCAATAGCTTCAGAAGCGTAGCGTTTGGCTCATCTCAGAGAGACACGTTCATAGATCTCCCGCCACGGCGATCAGCAGCTGCTCCGGTTCTCGCTTCAAGCGGCTAACGCGGGTCATTTATGTTCCTCGGATTCAATGGGCCAGCTCTCGTGTAAAAGTCGTGTGAAAGCGGAGGAGGGAATCGCAGTGATTGATCCTCTCACCGCCGAGAGGAGACTACAAGTAACACCGAGCCGGTCTCCTTCTAGTCTCCATCGCTGCAAACGCCACCTGCCGCTTCGTTACAGTCCACCTCTGCGTCTGGAGGCAGCGGCCTTCACGTACACGCAGACGACGACGAATGAAACCTTCGACCTTCCTTGTTCGACTCTCGGGGCTGCGTTGGGAACGGAGCGTGTTCCTAAAGAGCAAACAAGAGAAGATGACGTCGAACAGTTCTACAGTGGACCGTTTTGAAACGATGCTGCACGCCAATCATGTGTGCAACCTCAACTTTCTTCAACCTCAATTAGTATTGTAGGCATTGTGCAAAGGGTCAAAGGAATTCAATTAAATAGAAAAGTCCTCTGAGTGTCGGCTGGCGATGCTGATGACCCCCCATTTCAACATTCGTGTAATGTGTCAAATTGTTGTGAAGAACAGCCCCAGATCACAAAGGCCAGCTTAACAAACCCCGTTACTGTGAGTTACTGCGACCTTTTTACTCCAATTCTGTACAGATTTATAAATGAAACTGCGAGCAAAAGTCTTAACGGCCCTTAACTGAAGGCCACTTTCCACTTTCCAGATGTAGATTACAGCGCAGTAGACTGTGCAGTGAGACCCGCCCCTTCAATCTACCGAACACAACAGCGCTCACTCACCTGAGCGCGTTCAAAACGTAACACTCAATTGATCTCAATCCCCCGGTGAGTAAAACGAAGAGGTAGATTTTAAATAAAGGCACTAAAAGAAGCAGCTTCTAGTCATTTGCACAGAGTTGCGCAGAATGCCATAAATGTGGTGCTTAGGGGGCTTTTAAATTTGGGGGTTGAGTAGATTTACATTAATCAATGCGTGGCAATCTGCAAGCCTCTTTCTCCCGACGCCTGAGTGCTCCTTCATGGGGATTTTCTTTCTTACTTGACATCATTTTACAGAATGAACTCTTTGTGCTCACTTTTCAGCTGGGTCGGACAAAAAGCAGAGCAGAATCCCGTATCAAATATTACAGCTTCATACCTTTTAATACTATATTTTCTATAAAGCAAATGTTAAAATGAGATCAGCTACCTAACATAGTCATAGTCATGCACGATGTCAGTGGATTATTATCAGATAACCGGTTCGTTGTTTGGTCCTCAGACTCAATCCAGCAATGCTCATGAGAGATTCAGGAGTTTGGTCAACTTAAAGCGAAATAATAATAGCAGAATGTAAATGAAAAAAATGTATTATCTATCCATTAGGGAACCAGACAAAAAAAAAGACACTTTTCCAATACTTTAATTCTCATTTGAAATATCGCACTTGTAGAATTACGGATAGCAAAAAACAAAATTCCACTTTCTTTTCGGTTCTGTCATCAGTAGCGATAATGATTCCAGGTAATCCCGTGAGTCGTTAGTGTCGTTTGTCACTCTCCGTGTCGTCCCGCGAGTCACCGGCGGCTCACCGGTCACGTGACACCGGGGGCACTACCTCACCGCCACGGCTTTGCCGCTTCACTTGTGTCGGGTCACGCGCCGTAATCTCGCAGCGTGTGTTTTGCGGATCCCAAGAAGAACCCCCCCCTCGTTTTGGTGCACGATGCGTTATTTCAACTTTCACCCTCCAGAGGAAAAGCCGAGTCTCAGTCACAAAGCGAACCGACAATATTTACCCGTCTGTTTACCCCTCGGTGACTTCGGCCTGTTTTTCTTTCGCTTCATGCTGGATCCTCGCGGATTGAAAACTCAGCAAAGCTTTTCTAATTAGTCTAGTTGGCCAAGCATGCGGAGGCATTCCTCTAATTACGGCGCAGCTCGCATCACGCCTGTTGGAGCGCAGCCCGCCTCCCCGGGCGCGTTAAAGTGGGGACAGGAAGGCCGATCAACAGCAATCAGAACACACACACACACACATACACACGGGGAGGGGGGGGGGGGGGGGGGGGGGGGGGCGCTGGGTAAAGTTCCTTTGTAAAGAAGGGTAAACATACTAAATATGAGCGAACAATTGGAGGCCGTGACCTTTAACACGCGACCTTTTGGTTCTCATTAGCCACATTGTACCTCTCATTCCTTCCATAACTGCTTCATACACTGTACATAAGCTGAGGCCCGAACGGTGGAGGTGCGATGGAAGACTTATTATGAATAAAAAGAGACAAGGTAGTTAGCGACGGGTTATTTATCACATTACCCTCCGGTGCTGATCCGTCCCCACTTTTTGTCTCCTTAATTTTGGGGTCAAAACTGCACCTCCGGCCCCACAAACAACGTCGGGTCACAACTCACTGCGGAGTTCCATCGCTGGAGGGGGGGGGGGGGTTGTTCTGGGGCCACGAGGCCGCAGCTGTGGGAGATGTGGAGAGAATAACAGACACATTTTGAAATTGGTGTGGGGTTTTTTTTTGTTTTTTTTTTCGCTCTCGGTGCCACGTTTCTCCATCTTCCTCCAAACGCCGCGCAAAACATTCCACTAAGCTGAGGCAACGTCAAACCGTGAGCGCCCCGACGCCGCGGCGACGGAGGAGCTTTTGTTGTACTCATAAAATGAAATGACGGAACCCATCACGCATCGTTGCATCGTGCGCGATGTGCTTTTATGTTGTAAACTGCCCCTAATGGGGTTTCGTTATCTCAACGCAGCTGTCTGTCGGGCCACCGGGGCTCGATGCATCAATTATTCCGAGGACGGCAATGGTCATAAAGCACGCCTTTTCCATGCTCATATCAGTGTCCTGCACGAGATCAGCTCAGCTGGAAGAACAAAATAATTAACCGCTAACAAAGCCACTGGAAGACCTTCCAATGTATGAATCATTTTATATTCACTTCGTTCTCATTTCACAACCAGGCTTTTTCTCAATCTGTTTTTCTTACTGAGGTTCACTGACGCAAATAGAAAGTGAGTTATTCCGTTTTCATTTTGTGTCTCGATACTTTGTGGAAGTAGTGAGATTGACTCGCCCTCCAGATGTGGAATCAAGCATAGCCTTAATAAGAATGTCTGTGTACTTACCCAAAAATAGAAAAAGGAACGTAATATAGATCTGTAGACCCGCTAGCAGGTTAATGGGCCCAGACGTTGGTACTTTGCTTTGAGCTTAGATGCATAATATCAATTCCATGGCAAACCATCCGATGGAAAAACAGCAAACGTCAATCTGATGGCGGAAGAAAGATGACGTTATTAGGAGACACTAATCTAGGAACCCTGTATGTCTGCACAACAGTCTCCGCCAATCCATCTAAAACATATTGAGCGACGCGTCAAGGACCCGGTGACGTATTGAAACACCTGATTGCGCTCGATGAAAGGTCACGGGGGGTCACCGAAGTCCCTCGGGCCGCCTCAGCGCAATTAACGCAGTTTAAAGGCAATCCGTTTAACAGTCTTCAGTACGTGTCAGCAAAAAGAAAAAAAAACGCTCAACCTGCTGAAAAATCAGAGCCACGAGGATGCGTCCTCTGGGGACCAAGAATGTCTGCGCCAAACCGCTGCCGGGCGTTAATGTGATTGTGGGATTCGTTTTAGGACCGGCTGTAAAGGACCACACACACACACACACACGAGAGCACCAAACACTTTAAAGCGTTGAAGCTGTGGCCTTCTGAATGAAAGAGCGATTTTTTTCCAACTAAAATTAAACTTCCAGCCAGAGAGATCTTTCAAATTCAAACAATTCATTATGTTTACAAGCAACTACAGCCTTTTGGAGCATTTGTGACATTAATACGAAAACAGAACATCTCGATTAACAAACTAGTTTAATTTATGTAACCGGTTAATAATTGTAATAATATGTGACAACGTATGCATTGCTTTAATGCTGCAGGGGATACAAGACGTTTTAATGGTTTTACGTTTATATAATGCATTATTTCACACGCTGTTGGAGACCTGGTTCACCGTGTCGCATGGATGTTTAAAGTCTTGTTCTAAAACGGAGGGCACTCAAACAATTAAATCAGATTAAAGGCGATTGCCTCCAATTGTTCCGATAATCATTTGACATTCAGTTAGTGTCGAGACACCAAGTGGAGGACAGCTTGGTTCCTGTTGACTCACTCCGTGTCCATTTGCTGCTAATTGGCATCACAGGGGAGCTAAAAAAGGGACAAATAACTCAGCGCGCACACGCACACGCACACACACACACACACACACACACCAGCTTTCCTTACAAAGGATTTGTTGGTCAAGGCACGTACTATTAGTCGATGGAGAATCGACGAGTGACTCAATCTGCACATTTCATAAAAGACTGCCATCATCTGGTCATTTTAAGAAGACGTGTACTTATTCATTTAGGCTCAATCCCAATTTAACACAATAGGGTGAACACACATGTACCGTCATCGGGCCTTTTTTCTTTCGTGTGCATTCTCTTGAAACTGCGTGTTTAACGTCATTTTGCAATGAATTTTGAGTAATTCCCTTGAACAAAGTCGGCAGACTTGTACTGTTCACAAACTGGATAATTTAAATGGGATCCGGCTTTCGAATCAATTCCCCAGCAGATTTGAAACGGTGGCAGACTGGCTAAAGAATCACACAATGATGAAATGAAAATCACAGCATATTTTAATTTCCAAAGTGGATTGTTCATTTATCCAGTGTGCTTTGCAAAAAAAAGTTTTTAAAGATCTCTGTATCAAAAAGAGGGGAAACATTTTGTACCATTACTACTTTGAAACACATTTGAGAAATACTTTACAATTAAAACATGTCAGCATTAATGTGGATGTACAATATAAAGTCTATCACATCATTGATTTATACAGTTGCAGCCAAATCGGGTCTTGCACATTATATAAAGTACCATAAAACAGCCAGGAAAATAAAAATATGTACATTTTCCTGCTTGAATATTTCATTTATGAACAGAATTACAGGCTCGGAACTATTGAATTCTCTACACTCCCTATTAAGGAACATGAAGTGCCTTATTAGAAAGAAATTCTAGTGGCACGTGCTCCATGACAATCATTTAAATGAACAAAATACAGTAAAATGCACATTTTTCAAATATTAGGTACCAATCAGTGTTACGGAGGTCCAAACACTTCAAACGTTTCAAAAGGAGCTACAACTGGGCCTTACATAGAAAGCACTGCTGTACAGGTGTGGACCTGAAATAAGTAAAGGTAGGTAGACATTTGTAGTACCCAACACGCAAATATAACGAGCAGCTCACAGCGGTTTGCTGGTACCATCGGAACTACAGTGATCTCTTTTATGTGCACAGTCAACAACGAGAGGAAGTAGAAGATAAAGGCGGGTGAAGGCATGTGCAGAATGCTTTCGACCCTCCGACGGTTCTCCTTTCGGTCCTTGTCTGTTGGAGCCCCCCCCACCTCCTCCCTGGCAGATGGCGCAAGGTCCTCCCTCTTTCAGTGTTGGCACACGGTACCAACGAACTCCTCCTGTCCCTGAGAGCTGGAGCCTCTCCGAGAACCACCCGGAGGTTGAACTGTGGCTTCTTTTCACCTTGGTTCAAGAAAAAAAAAAAAAAAAAAAAGAAAAGAAAAACGGGCCACGTGCTCGGCTCATAGTGAGGAGAGACTCCTCGCCAGTCCCAGTGTAAGTGCTCTACTGGTCAGCATGGGTGAGCTAAGGCCGATGGAACCTGGTGGAGAAAAAGAGCAAAGCGGTACAGAGGTTATTCTAGGGAGCCCGCACACGTCTCCTAAACACACGACTGTTAATGACGGGCGCCGTATACAAGCCCGACCTGGTGTAGATCCTGCTCTCTTCGTGAACCTCCATCTCCGAGCTCTTGAACTCGTTGAGCTCCTTGCGGATGGCAGCCTGAGAGGAGAACATGAAAGAAACGGCACTTGAGCTCGGGAAGCTTCTATCCGTTTACAGCGAGGACACAAAGCTGCCTGGATTCACGTCATTTCTGTCTGTTAATGTTCCAGGCAAACTTTCTGAGCTTCCCCAATCCCCAACACCCAGGAGCCCCGTTATAGCATGACGAAAGGCCTTCCGAGTTTCACCTTGTCAGCAGGCGTGAGCTTGGTCCACGGTTTGTCTGCTCGCCGGTCGTAGTCGTGCGCGTGGGTGCTCTCGACATCCTCGTGGAAACGCAGGATCTTCCGCTCCTCGAGTTCAGCCACCGTGGGTCTCTGGGACAGCTGGAGGCCGAGGGGACAGGAGCACGTATAGTGAGACGATTAAAATGATGAGTACATGTATGACATCGTTACTTGGTTGCACCCTGACCTTTCTCGTTAGCCTCCGTTTGATCTCGGATCGCTCCATTCGCCGATCGTCTTCATTCTTGGCTGCAGGAAAAACAAAAAAAAGGCATTCCTTGAGAGGGGAAGACACTGAAGACAGTCAGGTTGATTCCACCCGAGCCGCTGTAACAGAATTTCTAGTGGCCGCCATGCCGGCACAAGGCGCGGCTTTGTTTCAGCGCGGGTAATGAGCGGCGTCCTGGCCGCATGAGGACAGGCGAGCGCAGTGTGCCGCCGATCAAAACTTGTTGACAGATTCTGATAAAGTATTTTGTTAATAACGACAGTTACCTCAAACTGCCTCTCTGGACCAGTAGAAACCTATAAAGGCAAACCTATAAAGTCCGACCTAATGCTACTTTATGTCAATCGTAATTACAGTAATTGTTTGGTTATAGCAATATTATTAAAACGGATATTACCAAGTGCTTAGAATAGTCAAACATATTTGAATGCATATCAAGTGAAAAGAACAGAACATTCGGGCATACAAAGTTCATAATGTGCAGAAATTAATAAATGATTCATCTTGCCGAGCGAATATGTGATATGTGGCTTTTTGAGCACTATTATTAAATGAGATCTATTATCTTTATAAAAGAAAATCACCGCCAATATTGTGCGTTTACCGCCTGATCAGAAAAATGAACATTTAGCTTTTGGACGAATAATTGGTGCATTTCAGCAGAGAATGAAAGACGAGTGAAGGCGGCGCTTTTCGACCTCGTGGTGCAGAGAATACAGGTTCAGGGATGCAGGAGAGTTTCACCTTGAAGGATGTTCCTCTGCTCCAACTCGTCTGCCGTTGGTCTCTGACTCAGTCGCCTGGAGACACAAAACAGTGTTGACTCATTTTCTAATGAACTGCGAAGAGAGTTCCATGACAAACTAATGGCATGAGACGGGCTAGATCGCACTATAAATAACACATGAAACCTGTCAGACCGCGTCAGCCAATCATATCAGATGGTTACTTGCCCCGTTCCATTTTACAGGGGGGATATGAATCATCCGTGTGTGTACTAGCTAGCGGACTCGATGGCGGTGTTTTACCTCGTCAGTGCCGTGCCGATCTTGCTCCTCACTGCCATCCACTGCTCCCGGTTCTGCCAACTCATGCTGTCCTGGTTTTCCTGAGATTCCCTTTCCTCCCGTTCTCGCTTTTCCAGCTTCAAGGCCAACGTGTCCTTCCTCTTCACACGACCTGCCAGCCCACCTGCTTCACGAAGGACACTTTTTAATCATCTATACATAGATATTCGTTGTGTTAGAAGTGTTAGAAAGAAGTGACCTAATGTGGAACAAAAACAATACAAACTCAAAAGCAACTAAAACTATCACAGCTCTAGTTAATATACCCTCATTTAGGTGAGTGTTTTGGGTTTTTGTTCAAAAAAAAAAAAAAAAAAAAAAAAAGGGATGGCAGGATAGATTTGAATATCCATTACTCTTAAAGAAAATGGTGCCCGGAAGAATATGATAAGTCTTCTAAAGAGTTCAATCTTCAAATAGCTTTGTTTGACCAGCGGCCCAAAACCTAAAGATGAATCATTTGCTGTCAAAACGCCTTTTACATTTAACGGGTAAGCGCCAATCAAAAGCCTCTGATAGAAAAGTCATTTAAAGTATAGTATGAGAAGAAAGACTAACTGACTACTAGTGAAATCGTCTCTTTATCCGGGGCACATGCAGTCCTTTACATGCAGCAGCGTAAGAAAGACCAACTCACTAGGAGGCTCGTCCTCGTCCTCCTCGTCCTCGCGGTACAGGACGGGGCCGTCCGAGTCGGAACCCTCGCCGTCCTCGGGGCCTCCCGCTTCGTGGATGACACTCACTCGGGGGTCTCCCACTAAACCCCTCCTGCTGCGGGGCGCCATATCGGGCTGGCGAGGAAGCCTCTTGGGTTGAAGCTTCCGCAGCTCCTCCTCCAGGTCAAAGTCGTCGTCTTCTTGCCTGTGAACAAGTGCAGCTGTGAGAGACACTCCAATCCAGTTATTCTTCCTGTGAGAATAAATCAGCAATAGCGTTGGGCCTCGTGTGACCAGAATGTTCGGTTGGTAGCAGACTAAAGAGTGTTGTTGCTCGCCTGCCGGTACCTTCAGGTCAGGAGACCTGAGAACGTTGTCTTTTTGTTTTTGTTTTTAAAAATTAGAAAGATGAACTTGTGGCAGAGCAAATCCAAGTAGAAAAAAGAATGACTCCAATTGGGAAAGGAATAGCCAAGATGTGTGCTGTGTCACCAGAACACCTGCTTTGAGCAAAGATTATGGTGTCATTAACTGGGTCATTTGGTTTCTTGATTATTCAATTTCTATAAAATCTGGAAATGGTGGTAAATGTATACAATAGTGCAGTTTATAGAACAAAAGATTAAACTAAGGACGAAGATAACCTTTTAGTACTGAATTTGGTAACTGAGGGAATGCACCAAAAACATTTTTTTATCTCACTTGCTGAGTAAAGGTAACTTAGTCAGGCTACTAAAATGTGCAATTGGCATTGGCTACCCATCTTGTAGTCACGGTGACAGATGAATTTAAGTCTATGAGAAAGCTCCCGCTCAGGTTTCAAAGCAAAGCTCTGTTCTCGCACAAGAATGTGATGCGGAGGACGTCGGGCACTTACAGCCTCAGAGGCTCAATGGTGACGGGGAGAGAGTGCCGCGGGTTGCCCCCCGCCTCGGTGAGGAACTCGGGAGGCGGCTCAAACAGCATTGAGTGGGCCCTCTGGGAGCCGTCGGGGTTGGGCTGCGCCGGGTTGGGGCTTTTCAGGGCTCTCTGGATCAGGATGTGCAGGGGCACGGATGGGAGCTGGCTGGGAGGCCCGGTGGTCGGGCTGGGGGGATCGATTTTCACAGGTGGCACGGGACCGGTGGAAACTTTGCCGTGCGGCTGCAGGGACTGAACCCTGGGAGGAGACGGGGGTATGTGGGACGGCAGCGTCGGCGGAGAACCAGCTCGGCACGTTGCTGCGTTCGCCTGGTCCTCGCCGCCATCTCCTTTAAGGCCAGCAGAGGGCACCGGCACAGGGGCCGCAGCCGGGGCCGCGGTCGGAGGCATCGGGTCCGGGTTAGGAAGCGACGGGTCATCAGAATGGCGCCTGGTGACGGGGGTCATTCTCTTCGGGGGCGTTGGTGGCGAGCGCTTGGCGTGTGCCGGCACTGTGATGACGCCACTGCCAGGCTGCGAGAACTCAGCTGTTAAAAGGGAAGGAAAAAAAAAATCAGCACATGTTGCACAGAATCCAGACCTGCCGTCAGAACACCAAGATGCACGTTCAGTCTGTTGTGCAGAAAATGGGTTGCTGCTGTGCCGGTTCTGTGACACCACCCCCTCCCCCCTCCCCCCGCATTAACACGCAACTGATCAGCAGTCTGGAAGTGAAAGCCATCAATTAACACATTCAAAGCACTCCAGCACAATACATGCCAATGCAATTTCCATGCAGCATTAGAGTCAATTAACAACCGTTACACACATGCTTGCACTGTTAATGTTAGAACTGAGGTGAGGGCAGTCAACGCGCTTCGTGGTGGGGGTGAATTGATGCAACCAGTAGGCAGGCTCTGTTAAGACGGATGGAGAGCCGGTGCCCCGCCGGGTACCTGAGCGGGCCTGGAAGGCTCTGTGAGGCAGGTACACAGGGAGAGAAAGGTAGAGGCCCTGCCCGCTCTGCCGTCTCCAGCTGCTCCAATGACGGGGCGGCGCGACCTTAGAGCCCCTGTTCAGTGAGGAAGCTGGCAAAAAATGAGTGGAGATGTCAGGGACTGGGCCGGGTTTACATTCCAAGTGGAGCGAGATATTGACGAGGGTGGGGGGGGGGGGGGGGGTTGAGTTGACGCCGGTCTTGGTCGGACACTGTCCAGAAGAAGAGCACACGCACACACCCTCCTGACCCTCTACGACCGCCTTTGTGGAGAAATTATTCATCCGCTGATATCGGCGGTGTGCAAAAAGTGGTCTGGAAAATCTGAGAATTTTAAGAAATTCAGCGTGCCACAGTTGAATAATAAGCTAAACAGATTTGGAACACATATCGATGATCATAATCATCCACATCCATGCAGTCAAGCTCACAATAAAACCAGCCACGGATTGGAAGCTACTCAGAGGAGACTGCAAATCAAAGGAGGTACCAAATGTTTAGAAACCTTCCCCCAACCGATTGTTGTTGTAGAACGCGTCGCTTTTAAAGAGACAGTGCTGAGATGGGCTCCAGGCGACGTTGTGGGACAGAGAATCTGACAGTGTGCTGGAATCGTAAAGCAATAAATTAAGTACAAGCCGGTGCACGTCGTCCTCTCTCCAGAAACCGGTGGGTGTACACACAGAAACTGGAAAACGCCATCAAAGCGTCGAGGCGCAGCCTCGGCTAGGGATGAATTTACGCTCAGAGACGATTTACTGGCTGGACGACTTCCCAAACGTCCCAAACGAAGTTTGTTGGAAAGCCGCTATGACTCAAACATGAATCACTATTCTCTGTGTCTGCTGTTGGCAAGCTGTACCTTGAGGGAATCACTCTGCATCTTTGCAATAGATGTGTGCACAAAAATCCTTACGTTAGTTTCACACCCCACCACTGCTTGAATGAAAAATATTGCTTAAAAAAATGACTTCCCTAATCAGAACCAAGGTCGTGAATGCACTGCCGTTATGCAACGTTGACTGAAATAACATTAATGTTCAGTTGCATCACCTCAAAGCATTTGAAATAATGTTATTGAAAAGGAAGAACATTCTAAGTTTATAAAGCATATGGAATACCTTTATGTATGAAAGGAGCGCATAAACGCCAGACATTCGTAATTACTGACGTGCGCGCGGGCGCAACCGTTTTTTTGGCCAACCGTCAATCCGAGCTCAGCTGCTCCTCTACGTTCAAACTACTGCGGCATGTTTGAGTCACACACGCCTCTGGTTCAACAGGCCGTTACCTCGGCGTCGGCGAGCCTCACGGGGACTTTAACATCTCCACCAATACATTTTTAGACCAGTGGAAAACACTGCAGCAGTGGCGCTGGCCGTGTACAAATCCAGCATTCGACATCCAGTTTGACACCACGGTTACACCCAGCACAATGTCCTTTCATTGAAATGCTAGAAAAATTTAAAAAATAAATACCACACCAACAAACTCACCAAACAGTGCAGGGCTGCTGTAGCGGTTGCTGGGTTTAGGAGGCGGGACGGGCGGCTGCTTGGCGTGCGGGGGGACTGGTGGCGGCGGCGGGTCGGAGTCCGCCGAA
This sequence comes from Apeltes quadracus, assembly GCA_021346845.1. NCBI lineage: Eukaryota > Metazoa > Chordata > Actinopteri > Perciformes > Gasterosteidae > Apeltes > Apeltes quadracus. The sequence goes on from CM037926.1 coordinate 12,158,144, forward strand.
GGAGCTGGTCGAGATAGGTCCTCCAGTATGAGGGAGACAGTCCTCGGGGGCTTCGCCACGGCAACAGAGGACGAGGAGGAAGAGGACGAGGAGGACGAAGACGAAAAGGAGGGGGCTGGAATCTTGCCAGAATTAGTGGGAGCAGCAGTGAGGAATTTCGGGGGTTGCAGCGCCTGTTTGCCTGATGGGGGTTCATGCTGAGTGTCTTTTGGTGGACGAGCTTCTGGGGCGAAGCGGACACCGACGGACTCTACGGAGAGGACGCACGCCACACACGCACCATTAGAGGGGACGTCACGACAAGAAGGTTCTCTCTACGTTAAACTCCAACGGTCAAATGTGAATCAGACAAATGTCGAAAAAAAAAATGACTGAAATGCTTCGTCTACTATCGCATGAACAATTTCGTGTACGATAAAGACAAACTTAGAACTCTAGGCTGAAGCATTATACTTCCAACAAGCATTTACGACAAAACGTCTTCATAAACTGTCGAAGTTTAAAAAATGTTGGTCTATTTTACTTTATTAAGAGGCAAACAAAAAAAACAAGAGACAGCCGTTACCTGAGCGGTCTCTGACCTCTGTAGCCTGGCTGTATCTGGGCAGAGTGGTCCTCTTGTCCGCCTCGGAGGCAGGGCGAGCCCTATTGCTTTCCTCCGAGGAGGACTTCTGTAGAGGGGGCCGCAAGTCCGCCTCGGGGACGGGCCGGCCGTTTGGCCGCGGCTCATCCGCAGGCCGCTGAGGCTCCGGCTTTTCCCTCCTCTCCTTCTCCTCCCGCTTGTCCCGCTCATTTCGCCGCTCTCTTTCGTTCCTCTTGGCCCAGTCGTTGTGTCTGTCCTTTTCGTCTTGTCTCTCTCGGTCGTCTCGTCTGTCTCTGTCGTCTGGTTCTCTGTTCTCTCTCCTTTCCCTCTCGACCCGCCGATCCTTATCTTTGTCTCTGTCGTCCCTCCTTTCTCTTTCGTCCCGCTCCTTGCGCTCCCTCTCGTCCCGATCCCTGCGCTCCTTTTCGTCACGGTCCCGGCGCTCCTTTTCGTCCCGGTCCCGGCGCTCCTTTTCGTCCCGGCGTTCCCTCTCGTCCCGCTCCCGGCGCTCCTTTTCGTCTCGGTCCTTCCTTTCCCTCTCCTCGCGGTCTCGCCTTTCCCTATTGTCCCTCTCCGCTCTGTCATCTTTCCACTCTCGCCTGTCCCTGCGCTCGACTCCCCCGTCTCGTTCCTTTTCCTCTCGCAAGTCCCTTCTGTCTACGTCCTCCCTGTTCTTTCTTCCTCGGTCCTCCCGGTCGTCCCGCTTCTCTTCTCTGCGGTAGCGGTCGTCCTGTGGCAGTCCTCGGGGCAACGATCCCGCCCTCTTATCGACGTCCGACGGCAGCCGGCTCCGCTTGTCCAGGTCCTCGGAGAGCCGCGCGTGGGAGTCCACGTCCAGCGGCGCCCGGTTGCTGCGGGAGGCGTCAGACGGCGCTCGGCCTCGGCGTTCGTCTACTTGGGGCAGCCTGAGGGTGTTCCCCTTGAGGTCGGATTCCCCTCGGGACACCCGCACCGGCTCAGACGTCCTGTCCGCGTCCACGGGGTTCCCGTTCTTCAGCACTTTGGAGTGGTTCACGTCGTTGCTGCTCTCTGTCCCGTGAAGACGCAAGCGGGGAAACACCGTTAGTTTTAGTCGCAGTGGAGTCAAATGGTCTGTTGAATATTCAACAGATAAATAAGAAGGACTTAAGTTGGACCTACCATTTTCTGGGACATCCTTTAAAACGCCTCTGGCAATTAACTCTTGGCGACTTTTTCGAACAGAAATTCTTCTTTCCAAGACTGAAAAAAAAACATAAATATTCAGACAAATTAGATTAAAGTAGCGCACATAACAAACGACAATAAGAAGCCCTTGAGGCCACCGTACCTATCGACGTTTCGGCAAACTTCTCGCTTGGCTTTTTCTTCCTCCATTTCCAGGGCTTGAAGATCTTCCCCATCTTGGAGAACTTTCCTTTACGTTTGGTCGGAGGTGTTCCCCCACCAGAGCTTCCTTCTTCGCCCCCTGTGGTGCTGTGCTGCAGGTCGACCTCATCGTCTGCATGAAGGAAGACAACGCAGAGATTTTATTTTTCAGATATTTTTACAAACGTTAAGCTCAATGTTTGTAATCGTTTTTTATACGGTCTGGATCATTTAATGCAGTTTAACACACAGAGATCAATACGCACTTCCCCAGCAGTCGAACGCCAGTTAAACGTTTAAAAAGGCCACGACTGAACAACATTGCAACAACGATGAAACACTTTAAACATTTATTCTGGTCATGTGTTCTATAACAACAGTTCATTGTGCTGCTGTGAAGGAACTGGTAAGCAAGATATTATTTAGGCTTACCACCGTATTCTTGGCAAGCCTCTAATCACTAATTTGGCAGAGTGGAATTTAATCTTCAACCTCGCTAAATGCCCAAATGCAACAAAGAAGGAGCATCCTAAACTGTGAAAATGCACAAAGTGGAAAGACTGCCTGCAGCAGACATTGAGAATGCTGATCAAGTACGAGTGTCCCGCCTTGTGCCAGAGCCCCGCTCCGATTCTGCCATTACTAAAATTATAAATATAGGTGTGTGAAATTTGCTACAAAGGGGATTGGCTCCAAAAGGACCGCGGAAAAGCCTCTGCGTGCGTCGAGTTCACCGTCTCTTTAAAAACAGCTACAAAACAGACGAGTACACCGCTGTGACGTGAACCGTGTATCCATACGTTTGTTCTCATGCAATAGAAAAGACAGGAGGAGCTTGATGAAAAGCCGCCATTAAAAGAGGTTTAAGTGATGAGTCAAACCGCAAACATCTGCCCGCAGAAAGCAGGCGGTTTATGTGCAGGCAGGAGGGAACCTGCATGAAGCAGCTAATGTGCCGTAAGCTGAGATCATCTCTCCCAGTAGAGTCTTATATGATGACACATACTACAGGAACACATTTGTTGCGGTAATTACATTTCAAAATTAAAAAAACGGAATAAAGAAAAGGTGAGACAGTTCTTTTACTTCCTCCTCTAAAATAACACAGAATCAAGAAAAATCACTGATGACGCTGTGGTGGAAAAGCAAATCATTTAATTACAAGTAGTAATCCAAGGTGTAACTACATTTTGGAATAAAAACTATACAATTGAACTATTATATAGAGAAATTAAAAATAAGGTGCAGGTTTTTAGCCATCAAACGCATCACTGACAGATTCAAGCTGAACAAACATCCGACAGGGCAACACGACTGGTTGTCACACACGTTCCATCGACAAACTTAAAATACAGATATAGATACAAATTTGTATCGTTTAAAAATCTTTTTTTCAAGGTCAGGGACAAAATGTAGCAGGTATCAGGGTCCAGCCTCGGCACAAGCATGCACGTGGAAAAGATGGGTAATGATTAAAGCATTGTTTATCAATCACTGACTAGATAAACCAGCAAAAAAAGAAGCGGCAGTGCTGATGTCCAGGTTTGTCGTTTCCTTTCATTAATTTATTCACGGCCAAGATAAAAGTGCCAAAAGGATCGACGGACGACGACGACGACAACAACAGCGACGGCGCATTTACTCTCCCACACGCGCGATCGAATCGGAGCTTGCCCTCATTTCGATCACAGTAAGCTGCTTTCCCGGAGCTCTCTAACCATCTAACCAGCTAAGCGTCTTTTGACAACAATCCTTTTATTACGGAAACATAAGATTGAATTTTCAAATTCTTCTGAACAATAGTAACACATGTTTAAGGCAATATTTTTTATTTTCAACCTGAACTCTGGGCTACAACCCTTTAATCAATAAACGGCTGGTAAAGCTCTGTTAAGTTATTGTCCATCATGTTACGCCGCATCTCATCCACGTCTTGTCATTGGGCCATATGAACGCATCGTGTCATTTCTTGCATGCAATTCTCAAAACTCAGCTGCATTGCAAGGTAGCGCGATTTGATGAAGTGATTAAATGTTTCCACATTTTAACGGAGGGGGAAAAAAAAAAATTGATTTGCGCCTTTCTGATTCGGGCCGAGCCCCAACCAGTTTTATGAAGAACAGGCAGGTTCCAGATAGGAGGCATGTTTTCTGTCAGACAGCTGTACTTTATCACAGTCAAAGTAAACAGTTTGACTCCAGTGCTACCACCGCAATGGCTGTTTGGCTGGAGCAGAACACCAGTCAACAACATGCTGTGAGGCATTTCCAAACTATTGCAACACTTTATCTTGTATCTCATGCCATGGCAGATAAATGCGTACTCTTCAGCCTTGACTGCCTCTACAATAGTCCCTTTGTCTACACACAATCAATAAAAATGTCAAAGCTTCTGAACAGCAGGTCAGATGATGTTGTAGGTTTCTTTCTCTACGAAGGTGCCTGTTAACTCCAACGTGTGAGCAGTTTTATCGTATACACTGGGATATCCAATATAGTTTAATTGCCTATCGAAGGGCATGCAACCATGAATAACCAACTGTTGCAGCAGTGTTGTTTGACAAAGCGCTGCTCCATAAAGTTTGTATCCAAACACCGTATGAAGCAAAGCAGGCCTTTGCATGCATGTGCGTACAGAGGTCAGTGGACGCGGCAGTGTGCCGGCCCCCACAGCTATTTCTGACCCGGACACCGGGAGGGTTGGTGTGGAAGTGAACTGGGGGAGAAAACCACTTGGCTGCGAGCAAAGCAGAGTGCGACGCGGTGACCCTGCGCGACAATCTCAGACCGCTGCGTTACACAGAACAACGGGAGAACAGAAAAAGGTGACAAACCCCGACAGAGGCGGTGAAGGTCAAGAGGAGACCGTCTTAAAATGCGTAGACCCAAAAACTAAACACCCACGGGTCAGGCATGCAATCTATAAAGCGACTAAAACGGGGAAGCTTGCTTCTTCAAAACCGTGACAGCAGAAACATAGAGGCTTCTGTAAATGTTCAACCATTCAAACCTAGAGGTCTGCTCCCCAAAGGCATCGCACTCAGCACTGAAATGCCTCCAAGTCCCCGGGTCAAGCTGTCCGTATGACTCATGCCAGTCACATGACACCGACTAAACAGAATAGTGCGCCAGAGGCTAAAATGCATTCCGCGCGGAGAGCAAATAAGCAGCATGGACCCCTCCCCTCCCATTTTTGGGGGGGAGGGGTCCAGACTGTTCCAAGCACTGCCAGAGAGACTGGCTTCATGGTTCTCTTTACACCTGTGGACTACAAAAAGGACCCGAGAAGCCAAATATTTGAAACTCAAAACACAACCACATGTCCGAGGAGCTGGTGTCAGGTGGTGCCTTGTATGCACAAATCTTGTTTTCTCTGGAAAAATAAATAAAACAGCTTCCGCTGTGAGAAGGAGCGCAGACAGAGAGGTGTTTGTGTGGTTGGTACATCACCACATTCCATCTGCATGCATTCTTCCATACCAGTCTGTGCCTGTCGTTTACCTCTGCTTTCATCAACAAAAAAAACACCTCTGCAGAGAATCCCTCTCGGCAGATCTTAAAGCAAACACACCAGGTGTCCTAATGTTCGACAGCGACCGCTGCCCTTTGACTCACCCGTGTCGTGTTGGCCCGGTTGCTGGGCCACAGTCTCCGTGCTAGCACTGTTTCCCATGCTGCGCCTCCCGTCCCAGCCGGCCGGCCGGCCTCCCTCTCTCCCTCCCTCCCTGCCTGCCTGCCTGGCGGGCCCGGCCTCTCCCGGGGCCAGAGGCGGGCGAGGAAAGCCCAACGCCGCCTCGCTTTTCCTCAACCAGGCATGGAGCTCCTGTAACTCAACACCGTCCTGACGGCTCAGCCGTGTCGTTTGGTTTCTCTTGTCTCTTACGGTCTCGCTGTCCTCCAACCCCCCCACCCTCCTCCAGCCTGTCTGATTTGGTCTCGCCCCCTGCTTCCTCCCTCCTTCTTTCTCTTTCTTTCTTTCTTTCTTTAACAACGCAAACACACTCGCTCAGTTCCTTGGTCCCTCCCATCATAAAAAAGGTACGCCAACATGGTAATCCGGCAGATGCCTTTCATTCCAGAGAACAGATTTTTTCAGGGGCAAAGATCACGGCAGGCAAGCTTTGAGGTTTGGCCAGATGAGCCATTGAGCTTCGAGAGATTTTCAATGCAGTGGGTGGGTGCCTGCCCCCCACCGTAGCAACATTTCCAAAACCGACGAAACGATACTCCCCAAAGGACGGCGGGGGCGGACCGCGCAGGGTGAGGTAACTCGAGAGGCGGAAGGTGAGTCGATCTGAGGGAGAGCTCAGGAGCCGGAGGAGAGCTGATGTACTTTCAAGCTATTAAATTCCAACTGATGACACTTCTGGTAGATATTAGCAACGCTGTTTTACAACGCCGTCTTATTGCAACCCCCAACCTCCCATTCGCTCAAGTGAATTTGAAGAATTTTGAGCTGCATCTTTAGAAAAAAAGTACTGTACTGAAAAAAGCACCTGCCCCTTACTTTAACATGATATGGCTCCCTCAATCTTTTGGAAACACATCCGAGAGCATCTCAAAGCGTTCTAAAGACATACTAACAACCTGAGCAGACTCAAGGCCAGAAGCACAGAGCTACGGCAGGCCGCCTGTGTCTGCACGTTGTCTAATCAGTGTGTGGGAGTAAGAGGAGGTCCTCCATGTATGCTAGTTACAAACGCAAAGACAAAACAGGATGTTAAACCTCCATTTTACTGCTAATATAGACAGAACTTGAAAACTAGAAAAATGATCAAAGTTTAATCAAAAGGCAAACCAGTGTAGTGACCTGAGGTAGTGAGCTGAGGTTTAGATTTCTTACATGTTAAAATAAAATGTTTAAAAAGTGCTACAGCTGCTAATTTAGGACATGAGATTTAAAGTTAAAAAATGGAAAGAGTGAAATAAAATCCGTCACGAGAAGGTGATATCACGATATGACATCACTGTTGCGCCATCTAGTGCCTGAGGGAAGCTACGGCATCTTGACCCCGGAATGTGAGGAATGCAGGTAAAAGCTTTCGGTAAAGGACGGAAATGATGAGTAAACAGAGAGGGATCACAATAGTATGGCTGATTGGGAAATCCTTCTCGTTGTTTCCAGGGACAAAGCTGAAGCAGATGGGCACAGACAAGTTTCTTTTTTTTCCCCCAGACTTGTAAACAATCCACTCTTAACATGTGAACACAAAGTCCAGCTGCACAAAGCCATGACTCACAAATATAAATCAGACCGCGTCATTGTGACCACGCCAAAACACTCATATAATGTAACGCAAGGAAACTCGCTAAACTACCCTGCCCATTAGATCAAGTTTCAGGGACATGTGATGCGTTGTTGTTGCTAAAGAGCCATGTCGTCTTGTGTGAAGCACAAGGCTTTAAGAAAAAGTGGACGTACAATTAATTTGTTATGCTTGGACAAAAAGGCTGGGAGGAGTAGATCGGGCGTTCTTAATCTGTTCCCAATCCCAATTGCCAATAAAAAAAAAGGGATCATGGCGCGTTGTCCTCTCAAGTTGAGACTTAAAATCGACCAACTGGATCGTATTTAAATACTGTCACAATAGTATGATGAATATTATTTCAGAAAAGACCATTTCTTCAAAAAAAAGAGATAATTACATTTTAAATGGGGGTGAGAAAGACATCTCAGCATTAACACAGCATAAAAGCAGATGAAAAGCGGGTTTACTCACGAATACATTCAGACTGAACAGCCATCCTTGGTATATTCCCACTACTACAATAAATACACTGCCTCTGCTCAGCCCACGCAAGACAAGATGCTGTGCGCCGAGGTTCTTCACCGGTTGAGAACAAAAAAAAGGTGAAAAGTACACGAGTGACAGCGAGAGGAAAAAGTCACCTCTGCTAACCTACAGGTGTGTCCTCTGCGGGAGAGCCAATCGGAGAGCTGCAGCGTCAACAGAAAAACGCCGTCACACGGGACCAACCCCTCATGCTCATATTCATAACCAAACACTGCGTTTGTTGACTCACCACTTTCTGTCGTCGCGATACTATCGATGAGATAACGCCAGTCTCACTACAGCACAAATATGCACTGAACCAAAACCTCCTCAAAATAAAGCTTACAATCTACTGACATTTGCATGCTATCAGCACAATTCAATTAAATAAATGACACCCGTATGATTAAGACTGAATTGTGTGTGTATATATACTTTTTTTTTTTAAATAATTTAAAAGCTTACCGGGATTTTCCATCACAGTGTTCCACACTCAGCAGTCAGAAGCTTCTGAAACAAACAAATAATATAGATATAAGATGTTCAAAAGAATAATAATGTGACACTTAATTTGAAAATATGGTTATTGACACAGTATCAATAGTTCAATAGATCTGAAAACAATCAAGCCAAGTCTTTGAGACTTGCAGTGCATGGCCTTCAAACAAACCCAAAATCCTCCCACATTGCTGAATATTTAGAAACGACCCACTGCTTTCATATTATAGCAGTCCATACACCAGGTTGCTTGTTGGAACAAAGTGATGCAATGATCTCTAGTTTCTTCCTGTCACCCACGCAGAAACTCAATGACGGCTCGGCCTGCAATTGGTCCGAGTCGTCAGGTGCGGCCACATCCAGCACGAGGACGGTCACAACAGCAGCCTCGAGCTGAACTTTGGAACACCTTGAAAGTGACTGAACAGGCTGCACACTGTACACTGCAGCATAAGAGAGAGCATAGGCAAGTATTTTGCCTTCTCAGCTGGATTTCTTTAGGAAGGGAAAAGCACCGTTTCTGATTTCAGCTGTGGTTGTGATTAAATAAAAGTGCAATGACATACCTGCAGCTTATTTATCTGGCTATAAAACTTCTACTGAGGATCATTGATTGTCGATAAAATCTTTCCCGTTAACGCTGTACGTGAAATTTAGCTTTTAGCCAGCAGGGGACCCGCAAGGTGATACGGCACACCCATAGAATGTGCAAGCAGGAACGAACACATGGACAAATAGTCAACTTCCTTTTTTTTTTTTTTTTACTTTAACTTGAAAACAGGTTTTTTTAAACAAGTTTTTTTTTAAAAGTTGACAAAATCAAGATGGATTTTTTTTTTTTTTTAAGTAGATTAAATGCAAGAATCACCTTTCTCAAGAGCAGAAAAAACCCTCTGCCTGGTCAGCATTTGGTTCAGGCCGACCGGTTTGACAAGTCTCCGCATAAAGTGCACATACACAACACAACGCACGCTCAACAGCTGCAGGCCAGACTACTTGTCTGTGCAGTACACCACTTGAGCAATTTCAAATGACAGCTTCTACTACACCTCGGGTGCACGTCACTCACTGCCAACTATTACACTGAGGTTTTCCCTGAAATCTCCAACAGAATAATCTTCTACAGTGCAGCTGATTAAGACAAGAAAGACAAACATGTCAAACTAAAAAAAAATGTAATGGTGTATTGGTCTGGATTTGAAATAGCATGATTTACTCAAATACACAATATCTGAACTATTGGTAGCCTCTGTGGATTTTGTTCATTACCATTTAAAATAAAACGCTATCTATTCATTATTGATTGCTGGCAACCTGCCTGCAAAGAGCGAGAAGTCCCTACGAACCTAAACTCACAAATAATTCACTAGATGAAGTTCAGCACCACTGCAAACCAATTCTGTTCTCAGATGTCCTCCTGTCCTCGCCCGCCAGGCGACATGCAGCCGGAGCAGGCCGGCAGCCACGCAAACACTGCGTTGTAATGCGGAAGCCCCCAGAAAACCGTGTGAACATAGACAAGAGCCACCACACAGGGGGCACAACTAGTCTCGTCAATATTTAACACGGCATCCAAAGGTCGAGGAGGAGAGATGCCTTGTTAGCTTACGTCTCGTCTCAGGCCACTGCCTCTTTGCGCGTGGTAAAAATCGCACCCACATGAAATGACTGATCTCATGATTAGACAACACCATGCAAAATTTGAACAACAATATTGCTGGATTCCAGATTTTCCGGTTTGGTAACAAGATCAGCTATTGCCGTATTTTCACTTGAGTTCAACTGTATGGCCTCTTTCATGGTTGAATATGGGGAACCGGAGGCATTTCGGAAGTTGTTCAGTGGCACATGAAGCTAAAAGAATGTGACATTCAGTAGAAATGATCAGGATCTTCGACACTAGTTTATTTTATTATGGCAAATGCAGACACTGCCAATCTCAACCGGTCTTAGAAATCAGGGTATTCAGAGGAGGATGCACAATTCCACAAAATGGAGAAGTTTCACAAATATTCCTTCTGATGACGTGCCAGATTCTTCTTTATGACAGTAGTAACAAATTATAATCCTATCCTACAGTATTAATAAATAATTCCTTGATATTGGCAAAAAGGCGGCTCTTTTAAGACTCGTCCGCACTAACAGACAAACTGAACAGAAGCATTTACCGTACCTTCTATGGCCAGGTAAAAACGCCCAACAGGTTAGTGAGCTGCCATAGACGTGTTATTGCAAGGAAGACAGCTAGGTGTCCATTTCCCACAAGTTGATTCCTCTGAAAACAAATGCCAACACTCCGGCTGCATCATGCCTGCCACATCACATCCATCTATCAACGAACTCCCGAAAAAAAGAAAAATGTTATCCACTTTTTTGCAACCAATTAAGATTAGGGACGAAATGTACAAGCGCCTCTTCTGCTCGATTTAGCGAGAAGAAGTTATCCCGCTCAGATGCAACAATCCACTGCCTGCATACAAAGCACACTAACGCGGCTGACCCCATTAAAATGCTGCCTATCTAGAACAAATAGGAGCTGCTCCCTTTGTCTTCCCTCTTTGGTGTCCTGTAGGGCGTATTCAGCTGCTTTCAGGTCAGGTCTAAAAGCACTTATGTAGCGTGTTCGGACAAGTAGCCTGGACTGGGAGAGGAATGTAAAGGAATGCGTCACGTGGAGGCAAGTTGCATCCTTTGCAGCCGAATCATTCACACCTGAAGCCGCGGTTATGTAACGCAGCAGACGCCATTCAAAAAGGTCCGGGGACTCGGTTTACTGTTAAGCCTCATGTCACCTCACTACATTGGGAGGATATAGTATTTAAAATTAACAGATTTAAATACATTCACGCGGATCTTAAGGGCACCGAACTGACGTCCACTAATCCTAGCTGTACGTTACGCATAATTTAACATCAACAAGCTAATGACGGACAGGTAACTTTTCTAACGTTACAGGTAGCGGGTGACATTATTGGGGAAAGTTAAGATACAACGTCTGAATGTCCGCGTCCCGGTGCGTCGAACAGACCGAGCCAAACTAGATGTGTGAGCTGAAGATAGGAGGCATAACAAAACGGCACAGCCATAATGCTAATCCTTGCCTGCTGCTAGCTAAAAGTAAACTCGAGCCAGCAACAGGTAACTCCCGTCCCGGTGCCCTGGCGTTAGCATAGTTAGCTAACGCTAGTTAGCTCGAGCTTGTCGTTCTAGCGCACAGAGACGGGTGTACTGTGGCTGGTAGAGGCTGCTCACCTTTACCGTGAATCCGGACACCTTGCGTGGAAGTGTATCCCAACGGCAGGAGACGCGTTTTCCTACCTGTATCTCGTTGTTTCTCGTCCCGGATTACTTTTGACACTTGTCGCCGCTGGCCATTAGAGAGGGGAGGGGGGCGGGAGGAGGGGGAGCAACGCGGAACTAGCTTCACTAACTAACGTTACCTTTTGACCAAAATAAAGTAGTAAAAGTAACTTTCTGTTGCGGATGAAAAGACAAAGCAAGCCAGCATCGCATAAACCGAACAGCAAAATTCCGAGACAGCCGCCTAGTTGTATTTGAATGTTTGTTAACACTTGGCTGTCAAAAGGTGTTGCACGTTAACTCTGTAAAGGGATTAAGCAATGCTGCGCATGCGCACTTCGTAAGAAGGTAGCGGCTGCTCCCCCACCTGGAGTTACGTAATCTCCGCCCACTCCATTCGACCCTCTTTTTTTATAGCAATGGCAGCTAAATAATCCATTTCTTCTCTTTGTAATACAAAAATTGGAGATTGCATATTATCAACACACACAAAAAGAACATGTGCGTTAGGGCCTATTAGTAGATGTTGCATCACTAAATTGGTAGATTAAGAGACTGAAATTCATCTAATAAATCATATAAAGCTAAGAACAGCAAAAACAGCATATCAATATTAATAAATATTTAGCTAAATATGAGCTGAGGGTGTGTGAATATGGATTTTCTTTTGGGGTGGAAGCCATTATAATAAAGTTTACAGTAAACAATAAAAACGTGTTTTTGATATTGCTACTGGTATTGCATTGAATTTTGAGATTTGACATTGTACTTTGAATTATTTCAGACTCAGTTGACCGTTACTGAGTCTTTATTCTATTGCAGTTGGAGTGATTTGAAATTGACAAATAAGAGTAATGTGATAATATTTCCCAAAAATATTTTTGTGATTCCTCCAAAATGCCTGCTTGTGTTCAATGTCAGTGCATTTGAAAGTTGCAAATCCTCAGAGAATTATCTAAAAAAAAATGGTCAGATGTTTTAGAAGTGTGCTTTGTAAGAAGTAATGGAAAATAAGACATGGAGAACAGTTTTGTCTTCCTTTAAAACTGTTGAAAGCAACATAAAATGTAGATTTAAAGTGAACCCCATCAAACAGAACTCTCTCTCCATTTTACTCTTCAGAAAATACCGGAATCAAAAGTATGAAATACTGTGACGTCTTCCTGTCAATTGTTGAAAGTGGCGTGAGCAGTGAATGTATTTGAAAACCAATTATCAGAGGCAATGATTAGTCTGCCCTCTGCTGGACTGGCAAAGAATTTGCCACTGAGTGCCGGCGTGCGGTTCATGAACGAGTGTGGAAACAAATAACTCACAGATCTCCATAACACGGCATTTCATCTAATCCCAAGACTAATTCCAGCCAGATAGTTGTCTTTCAATATTAGCTGCAGGTTTAAAATCCTTATAGCAAAGTCAAACAAAGAAGAAAATGAGGATATTTTCACACCCTTTTCTAAAAACGTATGTTTGCAGTATTCCAAGAACAATGCACTGATGGGGGAGCCGATACTGAAGCAGTCAATTTGATATTATCCCACCAAAATATATGCACCCTTTGTTATTAAGTAAACACGCAACACAGTGCTGCCTCCTGTCAGAATCGCTGCTGTAGACATTACGAGTCTGGAGTTGTTTTTTCCCCCGGTGAATACTGCAGTCTTCATGAGAGGAACTTTTGAGAAAAGTCACACAAAAGCCAACCAGTGACCTTAAATTGGAGTCAGTCCAGCCTTACTGTCACTGACATGGCTCCCCACCCTCTTACTGGTTTTGGTGACAGATCTTTTATTGATAACTTATTACACCCCAGCAATGCATTTTCTATCAAATATCGCATAGGCGCTACCTCGTTTCCAGAAGATTAAAATAAACTACTTTTAAGATGCAGCCATCACTAAATAGCATTCATTACATTACATGCTGAAATTTGAACTCTTCCACAAGAAAGGAGTCTGCGTGTTCACATAGTATTCTAATAGCTTCATGATAGCATTGTTACTGTTCTCAGGTGTTGACACGCTATAAAAAAGGTCCTCCTTAGGTTCCTTAAGTTATATTGTAATAAAATAAAGGGTAAAAGGAAACTCATGCAGTGAACTTTCCCTTCCCTCTGAGTATTTCATCAATCCTCAATCCTTTTTTTTAGGTTCACTAAATTGATTCAAATGAAAAATAATGAATCCAAGGATGTTTAAAAAAATACTGTAGATTTATGTGGACACAGGCTGCGGAACACAATCTGAGCCACTAGCTGACCTGGCAGGTTATTTCCCCATAGATGTAGCAAGATAAACTAGAGGAAACAAATCCTTTATTGGTCTCCAGGACATTACTCTCTCTCTCTCTCTCTCTCTCTCGCTCTCTCTCTCTCTTAACTTTTACAAGAATTATCTGCCAGTCAGGCTGAGATCTTTTATGAAACAATTGTATATTAAACTTAGAAACAGTGAACAAACAGAGGAAACCTGCATCTCTACCCCTTAAAAAGCCAAACTATAAATACATTGGATAGTCTGGCCATTCCACGGTGAGTAGAGGCTGCACAATAGATGTGCTTTCTAATGAGCTACGCCCCCGTCTTCAAATCTATAATTAGTCAGCACAATTATATTACAGCTTTCGTCGAGTCTCTTTTTCGTCTGACCGAATGACCTGTGGATGAATCAGGCCGAAACCGATTCATATCTAATCAATTCACTCAACTGCTTGATACTGATTAACAGATAGCTTATACAAGTTTCATGCCATGAATCAGATGCAGCGTTCCTAAGTTAAACGTTTATGTTAATAGTCAAGTGTGCATCGTCTTCCCAAGTTACAGACACGACTCGAAAAAAAAAACAGCACTAAACAGGCCTCATGCTGTTTTACCGTCTTTCTTTGTATGACTAAAATAAAGTCAACCCAACTTGGCCGTTTTTCATGGTAGTCTAAAGGTGAACGATGTACTCACATCCTACATAAGAGATAAAGTATCAGAACTGCAATGGAAACATCTTTTGCACCCTTATCACCCTCAACTCTGCGGATCAATTCAGGGCAAAAGTTTACGGGTGTTGAAATGAAAAAAAAAAAAGTAAATAATCCTTTATCAGTCCTGCACCGGAGGGAGGAAGAGCGGCACATAAACTTAACAATTATCTATCATGTAACAGACACATATTAGCCATTGATTAGTAAAGTGCTAGGAGACATTTCAGGGGGGTTAATTACAGCCCAAATGATGCTTATGGGTCATTTCAATTATTGTACACAATAGTAGACGAGGCTGTACATCTTTATGTCAGACACTCAAGAAAAACAAGTGACAACTCATGAGCCTGATATAAAAAGGTGGAAAGAGGGATGTACGATAACGTGGGTTATTTGTGGTATTGCGGGTGGAACCGCTGTCCCCGATAATAGAGCCGCCTACACTTTCCTTGTGTCGCCCTACAGGAAACGGACAGGAAAACCATACGCGCATCACTGTGGACACAGAGGCCGATTACACACTGCTGTATCATGGTTACACTCAAACATTAGATAAGCCAATGCCAAGCAAATCCTGCTCAGCTGATTGTGAGTGACTCATGATTATAATCCTAATGGAGAAATCAGCTGCCAAAGACCCAGAAGAGAACTGGCCAATCAATCACTTACCACTAACAGGCCATTTACAAGTGGCAGCGAATCAACTGAATGCTACGATCAAATAAAGTAAATGACGCGCCAGTCCCCGGCAAATTAGGCCCCAATATTCTCCAACTGTCAGTGCCCTGAACGTTTGGGGAAAGCCAGAACATGAGCAGGCTTCATGGTAAGTGAGGTGGAAACTAATAGCTAAAATAGACAAAGCTTGAATAAGAAGTGTGGCAACTCCAACAGAAGTTTCATTGAGAACATTACCTTTGTGGAAGTGTGGGAAAAGGGTTTGGGAAAAGCACAAGCCGTGTCTGAACAAACTCAAACAAAAAAAAGGTCCCGTCTGGAAGGCAAAGTTCTCTCACAGGACTCAACTCAAGTCCGTGCCTCAGTGTTTACACATTTGTCGGTTCATTGATTCAGACACAGTGTGGCTGCAAGGAATAAAACCGTGTTAGTGGAGGTTTGCGCATTAAAGCATCAGGTAAAAAAGGTCAAATGGCGTTTTTACCGAACTACACGATGCACAAAAATGTGAACAAAGAGCCTGGAAAGAAGTTGAGATAATCAGCGGGAGACACTGTGTCTTGTGCATCACCTGTCACAAAGACACCAACTTTCAGATTCCCTTCGCTGTGACACATTCTGCCGTGAGCTCGCTTTCATAAAGATTGCGTGGTCGCGGTGGCGCCCGGCCCTCTCCCGTCACCGTATACACAGCTGAAGGACGGGGTGCACACCCAGGAGGAGCTGGAGCATCACGGAAATTTGATTAGAAAAACCGTTGTTCAGGGAAAGGGCCCTTTGTTTTGAAGGGAGATTCCGCAGACTATAATTAGTCACCCAAAAGATCTGCGGCGTGTCAGATATATTTAGGCTGGAGACTTAAACAATGGGGTCTGAAGTTATGGGAATTTGTGGGAGCAGAGATGGACGAGATGGAGGCTTGAGCGGGTGTCTGCACTGTTTATGAGAGGATAAACATTCCCTGCAGGGCCTTGGATCAGTTTTCCCCCAACATGTACAATAATGATGTGTTACTGGTGTCTACGACTGAGGTGGAATTTACCCATTGGAATTAACATTCCTTTGTGAACACGGTCACTGTGGCGGTTTTACCGCCCACATTTCTGGACACGTTCGTGTTCAAATTATGGAGAGGAGAAGAAAGGGAAGAACACTGTAAGATTAGATAATGCTGTGTTAATTTCTAAGTGCAGCTGGCTTATTGTATTGAGTCAAAGGTGAGTGCTGCAGGGAGGAAGTGTCCAGGAATAGCTGTCATTTGTTAATGATTACTACAACAGTTAGATATTCATAGAAACTAAAAAGCATCATATCAGACTGGACCACTGAGTGACTGTAAGATAACTTGTTCCGCATCAGACACAGAAGGGAAAGGCGTGACCGATAAAAAGTAAAAAAAGCCAGTAAAAGGTGTTTAATCCCCATTTTCTTAAAATGGGTCTTATTACTGTCAGAAAGACAAAGTTTTGCAATGAGAATAAGCGACACATAAAAAGCCGGTACAGAACCTAATCAACCAATTGCCTAGTATATCATTAGAGTAAAGGCATTTTTCTGTGATCACATATTCTGTTGGGAATGATGCCGCCCCTCCCCCCGACGTCCTGTTTCCTCAACTTTTAAACAGCATTCCTCAAATAGTGGCGATAACTTTGTCAAAAGCACGTATGCCGCACACAGGGAATCACAATCTCGCCGGGTTAAGTCATCAGCGTGAAAAGAATGAGTATGCAAAACAATTCCCATCAAAGCGTCCACAACAGTCGCGTTCTATTTCTGACAGTCGCTTTGAGTTGACCTTCGGAGACGGCTCTGT
Source organism: Apeltes quadracus (assembly GCA_021346845.1). NCBI lineage: Eukaryota > Metazoa > Chordata > Actinopteri > Perciformes > Gasterosteidae > Apeltes > Apeltes quadracus. The sequence goes on from CM037926.1 coordinate 12,175,115, forward strand.
ACTTTAGTGTCAGGTGACAAATAACTTAAGAAGGTTAATCCCGTCCACTGGGCAAACAGGCACTGCTTTGTTGTGTGTGTGTGTGTGTGTGTGTGTGTGTGTGTGTGCGTGTGGGTGTGTGTGTTTATGTTCCACAGAAGTAGCGTGAGCTTCTCCAGAGAAACGAACCAGGACAACTTAGTGGAGACCCCATGTGGAGCGGAGTCGGAGGGGGGGGGGGGGATTCTTTCTGCATGACTTCCGCATGTTTGTCTGCAGGTGGAAAAAGTAAAAATGCTTCCTTTTAGGGAGATTGTGTGTGTGTGTGTGTGTGTGTGTGTGCGTGTGTGTGTGTGTAGATGCCGCTGCCAATTCATGAGTCAACAAATACGCTGTTGTTTTGATGATCGGACACAAACGAATGACGTCGATAATGTGGAGTATCAAATATTAACACACCCTCGACGCTTGTTCCTCTTTTATTCTAAAGTTTGGTCCCTTCTGAGTAGGAAGAGCAGGCTCACCTTTGGTCTGTTTAAAAGTGTGCAAGTGTAAAACTAAACAGGCAGCTGTGGCCTTGCCCGCCTGGCGACAGCGTTCTCCCTGAGGAACAAAAAACAAGATGCTGTTTCACAAATTCACCGCTTTCATCGTAAAGACGGAGGAAGCCGAAAAATGAGTGTGAGCTTTCACCGCTTTGCAAAATGATCACACGTCCGGCAGGGACCAGGTGTTCCACTCAGGCATCTGGTAGTCATAATACTCCCTTTTTCTATCCCAGCATCGGTTGGGCTGAGGACAAACAGGAGGTGAGCAGTAAGTGGGGAACGAGCTCTCCAGACCCTCCGCCGCTCGCTCTTCATCTCCGCTGCGAGTCGGAGGCTCGGCACTAAATCACGTTATCAGGCAAACCCTTTCACATCCAACCGCTGGGTTTAAAGGCTGATTGATGATGTTGTTGTTGTTGAAAATGTTAGTCAGCTCGGAGAGTGTTTGGATTCTTAATCTTAAATTCTTAAATAAAGTGTCTTAATCAACTTTTCTTCTGCTCTGACAAACAATGATAAAGAAACATCCATTTTAGATTTGAATATCAATCAATCTATTCATGTTGCAAATTATGTTTAGTAAATTGCTTTTATGAGTTAACTCTGATAGTTGTAAGAATATAATATCCAACGTTCGTAATGAGTGCGTGCTTGTTTGATCAAGTAACATACAATCCTACTCTAAAGGTAAATGTTTAGAGCCACACATCTGCCCAGCAGTGGCAGATACCTCCATCCCGATCATCCCGAATCTCAGTATGTGGTCCCAGAGGACGTGCACAGAGACACCTTCCTGCTGTCCTCTTTGACTCCGATCTGCCACCATCCATCACGTATTCACCTGCTTACATGTTTACAGCGTCTGGTTGCAGATGAACATCGTCAGGTGCCTGAAAAGGCAACAGTAAGATTTTGATCTGCGGTGTCGCGCAGAGGACAGCGGCTGTTTACGGAGAGGCTACATGTAAGCGTACGTGTGCCCGCACACAGATGAAGATGCCGATCTAGGCCGTAATGACGAGAATGCCGTCCAGTACGGGCCTGCCGGTGAGTGGAACTGAGGAATATGGATGTCTGCTTAAAAAGCAGGAGAAGGAATGTCTGCTGGACTGGAGCCATTTCTGCAAGACGAATGACAGACAGGATGTTTCCCACCACTGCGTACACTGACACCTTTGTCTGGGAATGATCTCAGCGCCGTTCCTTAACGAGGCTCACCTTTGAGCTCGCCGAGGAAGCCTCCAGGAATGCCAGCTATTCAAAACATCTATGACACCGTTTATTCTCTGGAGCGCGGGCGAGTTCCTTTTGAAGCTGTGGCCCTCGGCACCTGAGAGCATCGAAAGTCACCGACTGATGCAGCGGAACGGCGTCTCCTTCTCTTCCCCCCCTCCGTCCCCCCCCCCCCGGGACCGAGCTCGCTTCCTTCCCGCTGGTCCCCGGGCTGTTTGGTCATTGACCAGACTTTGTGTTTTTGGTATCAGCGGGCATGTTGTTTTGGACCGGCGGTGCTGATAGGGGCCAGTCTGTCCCCAGTCTGTCCCCGAGCCCGCTCGGGTCCCAGCAAACAAAACCAGGAAAGGCAGGAATGTACCGACGCCGGAGCTTACTGTAATCACAGGCAGTTCGGACTGGGACTGTACAACTGCAAGGGAAAACACAAAAACCGTTGTTGTGTCACAGTTTCATTGTGTGTTCTAAACTAAATCTCACACACACACACACACACACACTATATGTATATATATATATGTTTCTTATTATCTGCAGTACTGCAACTTCTATCCCCTAAAGATGATGGAATCTGAAAACCAACAATCCTGTCAGTTTCGTGAATTTGCATTTTATTTGCAATAAAATCAAGAAAATCATTTACGTAAACTATTTTCTTCCTTCTCGTCTACATCATATCATTCAAAAGGTATATTTAATACACCGACGTGACTTCCGCGTTTTTGGAGAGTGTCCACACTACCAAGTGATGTGTCAACTGATGTCCTGTTGTTTTGGGCAGCGGTGAATGAAGTCGCTGGTGTGAGGCGTATCAAATATTAATCCACTTCCTGTCCTGCGTTGAGAGAGGAATTTGAAGACAAAAAGAAAGTGTGTCACGCCACACTCACACACTTTCAGATGAACCAAAAGTGAGAACAGACAGCTGTGGCCTTGGGGAGCCTTCTCGGGCGGAATAGCAATGTTCCTAGAAGTCTTTTCAAAGAAAGCAATCGCTGTTTTTGGAAATTGTTCGTTTATCGTAAAGGCTGAAGAAGCTGAGAGCTTCCCGAAGGTTTTTCAATACTCACTTTCATTTTGTCCTTCGTGTTGAGCTGAGGCCATTGATAGTCATTACATTCAATCCTTAAAGTGGGCCGTCAAAGCCCCATGACTGATGTTCACCTCCATGTACACCTTCGACTGACTTGTGTTGAATAAACGGTTCAAAACACTTTTCCTACAGCTCTGGTTGTATCAAGTTCTACAATATTATAGAAACACACTCAAAAATTGTGCATTTCTATTATGCATGTTGGCCTTTCCCCACTGTGAATGTTGCAGACTGAATATCTGCAATACCAATGGCATCCTCATTAGCCTGAGGTCTGCTTAATCAGAGCGAAATTAACCTGATCGATTTAAGCCCGGGCAAATATATTGAAAAATGGCTATGATTACTAAACGCACATCTTAAGTGTGTGCATTCAACAACAAGCTGAAACCCAGTGAAACTGTTATAATCAAACGATCATGAGTCACAGCCAGCATGGCGGGGAGAAAAATAGGGCCCAAAACATGGAATAAAGACTTCCCAAACAAACCATAACAATGCAACTATGACAACAGTGTGATTAAGGTTCCAATCTCAATCCCCTATCCAGCCCATATCAGTTCTTTGCACAAACAGCAGACATGCTCCTGTTTTTCCTTTGTTTCTTTTCCGCTCCCGGTTCTCTCCTGCGCTAAAGGAATCCAGGAGGAATGTAGAAAAAGCATCCTGTTTTTTCATTCCTAGTCATCTTTTTCACACTCCGGAGTGTGCCTGCAGGGTCCTCCTGACGTCAGGGGAAATAACGTGATGCATAAAAGGAGACACAGGTGCGTAAAATCACTGCGGTTTGCATCCTCGACTTACGTAAACCCCACAAAGTCAATTCCACTGCACATAAATGAACCAGGGATTTGACTTTGAGCCGTGCCAATTCCTCCTTTATTGTTATTACCCGTCATTCCTTAAACACATGACCTGTAACCCGGCACATCCTGTAGATAGAAGGAAGTCTCCGACTTCCTCTATAATAAACACCATGCGCTCACGTCCCCGTTGCAGGACAGCCTATCTAAAGTAAACATCAGTGTATGGAGCGACAAGGGGTCAGACTCAACACCGCGAGGAGATAACCAAAGCACGCCACATGATGTGCTAATAAACGCCATGTGTAGGGGCCACATACTTCAGCGTGTCAACTGTCTGCCAGCTCGACGCTGGGCCCGACTTCAAAGAGGAAATACCTGCTTTGTGTTAACCGCGCAGTCCGGCTGAACGCTCGCGACAGCGAAAGGAATGAGGTGGCAGTGACTGTCGTTTTTGAATAAATACATATATACATGTTACGATTGCCACGATTCAAGAACGGGATACGACTCAAGAGCAGAGACTGACACTGGAGACGAGATTAATTTTGATTTTGTAACTGCAAATCAGCAAAAGCAATAAAACAAAAAGAATTGGGAGCGACTCCAACAGGCGGCGAACAAAAATCGGAGTAAAGCCAGAAGTTAAAAAAAAAGCACCGAGAGGGATCAGCACGGGAGACATGACATGCATAAGGGGGATAAAAAAAACGAAGATCTGGCAACTGGAGCGGGGAACACAGGGGAGTATATATGAGGGGGGGTGATGTGGAAATTGGAGGCAGCTGGATGCACCGGGCAGGTGAGTTGGATGAATGCAATCAGGGGAAACACACACAGATTGAAAGAGACACAATTAAGATTAACAAGACCCAATTTTACGGAATGAAATGTTTTTTTATGTTCTATTTTCTGTTCCCTTGAACACGTAGAGTTGCCTATTTTGCACCAGTCTTTTATGAAGAGGCATTTATTTAGAGAAGATAAACCCCAAAAATGTACGGTCATTTTCGGACTATAAGCCGCACCTTTTTTTCCCCATTTTTCGATTCTGCGGCTTATATAACGGTGCGGCTAATCTATGGATCTTTACAGGTAACGGCCACTAGGGGACATATGGTAATTAAACATTAAAACACCTTTTATACGGTTTATAGTCCAGTGCAGTTTATATATGTACACATCATTCAATTTAGCTGCTGCGGCTTATAGTGCGGAAATGAAGTGAAATCTTCACATGTTCCCAACGAGCTGGTCAAAAACGCTTCGACTCGTCCACCTATCAGCTGTTTTCATTTCACCCAGTTCCATTTCATCCAAAACCTTTCCCCCCAACTTTTTCTTGTGAGGGCCACATAACTTTTCCCATTTGACGACACAACTACGTCAACGAAGCAACGCTTTAGGACACGGTGTTGTAACACCTGTCGGCCCAATTGGTCAGTCTGTAAAGATAAATAAAGGATAAATGAGCTTTGACTGCTTTCATCCAGCAATCAGGCCCCACATGGGGGAGAAGTACACATTCGCCTCTGGTCATTTGGGAGAATTTGACAGTACGTTAGCTGTAAGCTAGCTAGCAGGCAGCGAGTCTGTTTGTGTGACAGCTCAGCCTCACAAATTTAAGCTCTTGCTGTTATTTTTCCTCCATTATCTCCCCTTTCCTCTCATATCTGTATGTTCGTGATACCGTTTCAGAAAGTTCCCTGATACGTGCAAACATTTTTCGCATGCCATTGCACATTTGGGTTCCTTTTTATTTCTTTATAAAGAAATAGCTGAACCAGTGGTATTATTAGGCTGCAAGTCAATTATGCTATATGGAAGAGTCAGAGACTCGAGGCATAGGAGAAGTCCAGTTTTTCCTCAAAGAAGAAAATAAATGAATGAATAAATGAATCCGTGGTCGGTCCTCTGTCCGTGGTTTCAGTGGGGTGTTGAATATGTGTTGCTTATTTGTAGCTGGAGAATGAATGAGTGACAGGAATTAATTATCAAAGTAAAATCATAAAATCACCATTCCACTAGAAAAACTCATACACCTATCAGCTGTTTTTTTTTTTTTGCATTTTAATACAAAAGTCAGTGCATTGTTCATACAAATATAAATACATCTCTGAATAAGTTAGAGAATAAATACATGCTACATACATTTCAGGTGTTATACCATAGACATTATAAACCTCCATCATATACAACACTGAAAAATCTGAGCATGGATATGTTTAGGTACAAAGAAGGTTCTGTGACTTGACTACAATCATGGATGCAGTTAATGGGTTTTACGGTACAGAAAAAGTGCAATCCACAGACAAATAGCTTTGAAGTGCAAAGTCGAGAGTCATTGTTTCCCAGTGGCTAATTACAGAAGAATTAAGTAAATACTTGTCAAGGAAGAAAAACAACTGCTGCATTTTTTGGCAAGCTGCAAACCATTGAAACCTTCTGGCTAATCTTTAATCAAAACATTAAACCAAAGCTATGCAATAAACACTGGGTCCAACACAATAGACCTGATGTTGTTGTTCCACTAGCAGAAAGTTGCGTGAATTTTACTGTGTGTGGGAGCTGACAATAGACCTTGTACAAAGCTAATTGTTTTTAAGACAAATCCCAAAGAGACGACCTTCATTCCACTGAGGCCCTTTGTGCAAAGAATGAACGAGCTGCCATCTTCAAGTACTGTCTGATAATCACTTTCCTTATCGGCCCCGCGGACTGGCTAAGGTAGCCGATTCCAGCTCTGATGCAGAGGAATATAAAGCATTGATAGCAAGGATAACGGAGTAAACATTGACTAACGATTGAGAGCTGATATGACTCTGGAATATGTAATGGTCCTGCAATCCTCCTGGTGGGTGAACTGTGGAATTAAACCTGCCCAATCAGACGAACCACCGGAGGGTTCATAAAAACAAAAGAACCCTCCAACGGTGACTTATTCGTCGCGGTGAACGTTCGCAATGGGGTTCCCCCAAAAAGGTCAGACACCGACCTCAATTAATCTTTTCTTGGCATCTGATATGTTCAAAACAGTTCAAAGAGAGTTCAAGAAATAACTTCCCCACCCAGCATTGTTCTTGCTGTGGGGTTTCTGTCTCGCTGAGCTGCCAGTCCTTCGAGGCACTGTTTTGTTGATCAACTGCTCGATCCAGTGCCTCTGTTTCCACCTTCCACGTCGCCCGGGACTCTTGCGGACTTTAGAATTCCCGATGCCGGCATTGAAGGTAGCCGGAGAAGTCCCCGGGCCCATGGAGGTCGAATCCATGGAGGTTGACGCCTCTGGTGTTCGCTCTGTCCTCTGCCTCCTCGTCCTGCTGCTCACTCTGACCCTGCCAGGTTCTTGTTCGATGACAGAACCTCTTTTGCGATAGCAATGTTGGATTTCACCACGGATCTGCACAACGGAACAAGAAAAAAACAAAACGGATAAGCTTCACGATGTCCTGTAGATTCTTAAATAACTTGATTATTGATAGATCCTTCTTCACGTACCTGAAAGATTCCGCCAGTTTGTTGCGGTTTGTGCTCGCAGACTCCACCGATCGGCCCGAGACGTTCGTCCTTGGATTCTTTGAGCTGTGGGGAGATACAACAACAGCATTAAAACACGAAAGAAAACACTTCCTTGAGCAGAAGCAGGAAGCTAAAACTTTCAATAAATGGCAGCATGTCGAAATAAACCTTTTGTGATTTCTATCAAGGCCTCGGAGGACATGCGGGCCATTCTTTGCACTCTGACTACCACCCCTATCCGCAACGTTATCACGAACTGAATCGCTTTGTCTCCACTCTGACTCATACCCTCGGGCATCCAAAGAAGCGTACGCGGGATCGGACAGTCACCTTTCGTGGCAGAAGCCGGAGCAGTTTTTATCTGTCGACCGGAGGCATTCGCAGCGCTCGGCTGAACGGCGGCGGCGGCGACGAGACGGAGGGCTTCCGAGGCCATAAGGAAGGAGCTTACTGTAAAGGAGAAGGGAACATATTAGGACAAAGCGTTTTGGCGTCTGGTTTCAAAATCGTTCACTCCACGTCTACAACAGCTGCGGCACCTCGAGTGCCAGCCTGAATGTCTCACCTTGGCGTGTTGACCCAAATAATGTCCAGGTGGCAGAAGTAGATGCATTCTTTATCGTCCCAGCTGTTGCAAGAGCAGCGCTTGGTCCTGACTCGGTGCTGGTGTGGAGCCTGAGCTGGCAGCACTGCCCCGTCCGATAAGGGCAGTCCACAACCTAGAAGGACACAAAGGATCCCGAGATTAAAAAGCGCCAACTAATCCTGTTCGGGTTGACTGTGCAGTTACTATCAAATACAGACACAAAGAAATCCACTCGGCGAGTTAACACCCACTTGTGAGGTTAAACAAATTAATGATGGATCGATCGAACGCATTTAATCTACCAGGGAAGTTAATCCAAGTTAAACATCCCTGCATGTAAGCAATAATGTTGCGGTGTGATTGAAGATAAGTGTACCGCCTGAAGGATGAACAGTCCTTGCTTTGTGCTTTATCTGAGTTACTGGTGAATAATCAATGGCTGCAATTTGTTTCATAACAGCATCTTTTTCTTTTGCTCAACAACAATTGGAAGCCTTCAAACACTTACCTGACCTACGCAACAAAATAAATGCTGATTCATTCCAAGCATTCAGTTGGGTACATTTAAGAGTATAATATCTAACACTTTTTTCTTTTTAATTCAAAGAAACCAAATACAAGTTACTCACTCTCTTGCAGAGCCATGCCGAGGAAGAACAAAGTCAGCGTCTTGCAGGTGAAAGAAGCCATCGTCCTCTTCAGGTTGGGTTCAAACACTCCAAGAGGTGCAGACGACGCCTCACAGATGACTTGTGTTGAGGCTAAGGAGCTGCAACAGGTGCATTGTGCTCACTTACTCGCCAGGACATCGCTTATATACCCACACCCCCCCCCACACCACCCTCCCCCACTGTGACATCACGATGGCCCTCCTACCTCAGTCACTCAGAGCGGTGTCGTTACACAACTCTTTCTCTCTCTCACACACACACACACACACACTCCACCTGCCCTCCTCGCATTCCAGCAGTGACCTCAACCAACAGCCCCGCCAGTGCCCCCTAAAGGCCAAGAAGGGCAGTGAGGACATGTTGGCAGCATCCATGGGACAACGCAACCGAGCCAGAGGAACTTATTTGATGTTGGTGAGTATTGAGTGTTTTGGTTTTAGAGTAAACCTATTTGCGATGTATTTGAGTGTTCCATCCCTGCCAATTTCAATAATGCATCAACGCGTGAGCATCTCGTTGCATCTGATAAAGGTGGAAGTAATTTCAAGTATTGATTGAAAATATAAACAATATTGGCTTCCAACGTGTAGGAATTAAAAGTATCAAGTAGCATAAAAAAGGATGTATTCATGGAAAAGTACTTGACTAAATGAAAATGTACTTTGCATTCCACCACTGTACATTGAAGATAAGATGAACAAAGCAAACAGAAATCCAATTGAAAGCTGAATTACGTTGCAGTAACAACAACAATGTAAGTAGTACGATGTCAAAGTTGGGTTGAGTAAGAGTTTCAAAATGACACTATATAGATATGTGTGAGGGTGAAAAGAGAAAAACAAAAGATAAAAGAAGAGACAAAACGTGGGGGGGGGAAGAAAAGAAAGGTTCCATGAAAAAGAAAAATGTAAATAGCTGAAGAACACAAGTCTAAATATGATGAGAATCTATTTGCTACCGAGCTGTGATGAGACTGCTGATGTTTTGCTAATACAAGGGCCAAGGTCTAATAACTTTTTAGTGTTTTAGAATATAAATTAAAACGCATTACAACGCTTTAGGCAACTTTTAAAGACTACAACATTAAATGTTACAATCACAGTGTCTGGGACGGGAGGTCACGCGACACCGTGACCTGCCTGGTGTTTCTCTTTCCAGGCATCGGCCCGAGGAAGAGATGAGCGGCGGCAGTCGGAAACAGGCGGCGGGCTTGCGTGCGCCCGCGCTGGGGGGGGACGATACGAGGATAATGAAGTCAAGGAGAGCTGTCGGCAACCCCCCCCCCCTCCTCCCCACCTCCCCCCACAACCCCCCCTCGCAGGAAATGAAGCTGAGGTCATGGTACAATCGTCCCACTCGCCGCTGTGCTGTCACACTAACCACATCTGTGCGTGGAACATATGCTTTGACCTGCGTAAGGAGATACCCAGCCGCCTGCCACATCAGCTTTCTGTGACCCACACGGACACACAAACCACAATGGGTATAGTGCAAAACACACACACACACACACACATCCACACACACACACACTGCCTGTCTCTTGCCAGTGAGAAAAACATTTTGAATATGACCAAAGCCAGAGATTCCTCACTCTATAGAACAGGTGATGCAATTCAGATGCACGGCTATGGACGAGTCTGTGCATGGACAGGACACCACACAGAAGAAGACAAAGAAAAAGATAAGAAAGAAAAAAGAACAGCAAAAAAATGTTCTCAACATACTCTATGCTGCACGTTGAATATTATGTACACTTCTTGTTTGTGGATTTGAGCTGTTACCCATGTTTCTCTTTTAAACATCCTCCTCCTAAGGTGATTCGTAATGTATTATTATTTATTATTAATAAGTAACAATTGCCAAATGTAACTTAGAACTTATAATATAGTTATTTAACACATTTAATGGATGCATGTCCATATTTTATTTTTGCAACGCCAGAGCCTAAATCTTTTACGTGAACTTAAACCCGTAAGATTATTTCCTGTACAAATATACTCTTAACTATACGCATACCTCCCTATTGTGTAGGTACTAATATGTTTCAAACACTCTTTACCATACATGGCTTTAAGTCCAACCGAAAAAGAACCCAGAACCTCCCCCCCTTCCCCACTCCGTCCTCTAAAAGGCAATGACAAACAGGACGTCATTCAGCTCAAAGATGGAAAATCTTGCAAATGCTGAAAGGTTTCACATCACAACTTAAGCAGGAATGCAGTAAACAAATCGAGCCACCTACAGCAACAGGAAAAGACACTTTCCTTAACACAGATATTTGTGTGTAGTCATAGTTTTTAGGGGTTAAGTGGTGGAGGGGAAACGGCAAAGAGGATGTCACGACACACAAGGACTGGCATGTGCCCAAACTATTTGTTACAGTGACGAACAATACTCATCTAGAGCAAATATTTGTCCAGCGGTGCAGACTGGAGCGATGAACTCGTCCCCTTCCCCTGCTGCTCCCCTCAGACAAGGCGGCAAAAGGAAAATATTGCCACTGTAGTCGCGGCGTAAAAAAAATGTGCCCTTATCTATTTCCAACTTCCGACTGCTGCTGGGGAATGTGGGGCGACGCGATGATAAACAAATAGCGGAACTGTGATTGCTGAATCCTTCGGAATTCCTCCAGAGTGAGGTTGAAAGTGTGGCCTGCGACACAACATAACACACAAACATGCCGTCCCATCCGGGACACACTTAAAATGTAATAGATGGATGTGTGATCTGAGGCCAGTGGGCAGGAAACGGCTCTCAGTGCCACTATGGAGCTGTTTATGGGCTCCCTGGTTAGCCGCTTAGCTTGTGTAGCTAACCAGTCTTGTTGTGGGCGAGTTTATCTTCAAAAGGTGCTTAGCTATACAGACGCAACTGATAACATCTGCCAATCGCATACTTCATTCTTTCGAGTACAGTAGCTGGAAGATGAGCTGCAAAGGTGTGCTGTCGAAAAAACAAAAACATGACATAACATGATCATTTAGACAACGAGAAAAAACAAGGCACAAAAGAAAAGGCGTAGTTTTTACGCCACGTAGGACAAACTCAGCAACGTTGCTAGGCAACGCAGAGGTTGTTGACGTCCACACACCTGCAGCTTCTCCTCCGCGGCAGCTGTTGATTGAGTCCCTTTTCTTTTGTTCCCTTCTCACAGTTTATCAGGGCTTTCTAACAGATGCAAGACAAGGAGTACAATATCTGTTTATGAAACATAGTCCACTTTCATAAAGGACCTATTTTTAAACACTAAATTACCAAGAATTATCAGGAATGTGACAACACATAAGGGGAAAAAATGTGTCATCTTTCTTTACAAGAAATGTGTAAAAACAAATGAAGCCGTCCGGCTACTGTTAATGGCATTTGGGTTAGAAGAACAGTGACTGACACACACACACACCCACCCACCCACCCACACAAAGAGACACAACCCTGATATGACTCAGATGAAGAATATGCACCCTTATATGAGTAGATAGAGGCTTGTGAGGAGCATCCCTTATCAAGACCAAACACCAAACGCCTCCCTGTCACATATGACCAGCATCCCACTTTAATATGGAGTTTCAGTGTTGCAATAACGACTGTACAGGTTCCCTCCACTGATCGAAGACCACGACGTACGTGGATGGAATGTGAATCTTGATTTTAGAATAATGTCCAGGGGCGTCGTTAGGCCTATTTTAGGGGGGCTGTAGCTATCCCAAAATGTTCATAAGCCCTAAATGATAATAATAACATCAATAACAATTTGTTTTATCAATAACCGTATCGATATTTAGTCGCAACAAATTATTTTAAAAAAATAGCAGAAAAGTCGGAAGTTGGACAGAAGTACAAAGACTTGAGCTATCAAGATGACGCACCGCACCGTCTCGTTGCATTGGTGTGAAGTGGCAGCTTCCAGAGCGTAACTGGGGGATTCATCTTGTCTCGTCGTAACTCTTTGGACTGAACTCTCGATGCAGCCTCCCCGCACACAAACACACCGATACACGCGCTAATGGTGAAAGGAAGATTGTTTACACTTAGTGTGATAAAAAGTGAAATTGTAAGTTGTTTTTAATTACCTGCTACCTAGGCAAGTTACAAATACCCTGCCTGGGGGCTAAGCCCCCCCTGTCTTTCAATCCTAGTGACGTCCCTGATAATGTCATGCTTTCACTGGCGCCCAGCAGTTTGAATACTTACGGATAAAACCCAACCCATTTAAATAAATATATAAGATATTCTCATATTTTTAAACTACCAGCGCTTTATAAGTTCCCATTACAGACTTGCTGTGAAGCTAAAAAAAAGCTAAAAAAAATAACGTGAAGCATAAAGCAAAAAGCTGAAGGGAATCAAACAAACCAACCAGCTGATGGCAATCCAATCCAAGTAAAAAAAAAACAGAGCAGTGGTCATTAAAACAAGTCCCTGATTCCATATCAGTGTGCCAACGGGCGGGCCCGGGTGAGGGGAATGAGGTTAATGTCCGGATCTGGAATGACACAAGTTGGTAGAAGGGCAAGTAAACAATTTCAGAGGGTAAAATCCAGTTGACATGTTTCCTGTTCTGATTATATTGTTTGGATTACCCTCTCCCAGTGAACCTTATCGCAGCACTTTATATTCTATCAATAATTATCTGTGTGTAGAGCGCTGTAGAATGAAGGAGTGATCGATTTGGATCATAAAACGATGATTCCAACCATGAAAAAGAACGGTTAGAACACACGCCAGAGTTAATGTTTAAACACAAAGGCCGCTTTTGTAATGAAGGTTTTCTGAAAAGTTGTAACGGCACACTAAGCAACATTTTTCAGTTAATAATATGTTCCATATCGTTTTGGATGATTAAATGAGTCATTTCAGGACGAACAAAGGTTTTCTCGGCCGCCCTGGGGGTCTGTAGGGGAAATGCCGCACTTGCAATTGCAGGAGCGTTGGGTCGCCCCCACAGAGTCTCGCTTTACGGCAGGAGACGGGAGGCCGCGGGCTTCAGCCATACACTCCTTGGGCTCGTAGCGCAGTGGCGATATTTGTGCAGTTATCTTGGCGGAACCAGCGACAAAACAGCGAAAGCCCACGTCGGAGCAGGCAAGAAAGTGGAAAAGGCCTCTGGACAGAGAGAGGACTCGTACACGGGTGAACGAGCCTTTTCCGAATGGCGAGAGCTCAAAGAGGAAGAAGGCTGAGCGGACCTCGCGTTTCTGCAGATGCAATTGTAAGTAATAGTGGAATGGTTGGTAGCGGTCCGTACACTCTGCATTCACCCGCAGAGAACAGCTGAGCGTCTTTACGACAGTGCAGTTTTATTTTCGGCCTCTGGGGGGAGCCTGGCTGGAAAATCAACCCCGGTTGCTTAGTACACCTTTAATATCGAAATTGTAGGCACAAGTTTAATTTGTATGCATTTGTGCAAACAACAAAAAATGAACATTGGACAAAGCAAGGTTCAAAATGTCAGTTTAATTTCGTCAACATAAAATATTCTTTTAATGAAGCACTGAATGATGTACAAAAACACCCATCAGGTAAGAACCCTCTGAATACATTGAATGAAACCGTAAAGTTTGTGTTTAAAAGTGCTTCTGAGGTGCAGAATTCTGTCTCAGAGTAAACCTCAAGAGGAGACGCTCTTTTAAGGTATGAGTCGTAAAAATTCCATTCATTTTGCAATGCAGAAAAGGGTAACAATGAAGAGATGAGCATCCCCCACAAAACGACCCTCCGTTCATTACTCACAATGATTTTTGTGTAAATGGTCAAGTAGGCAAGGTACACATTACCTAACGGTGACCTTCCACTTTCTTATTCCTGCTGCACGTCTGTCAGTTCCAACGAGCGACCCCCTTCGACGTGTGACGTCATCACGGACATAAAGCTGCTCTCTGCAGCCACCCGGTGGTCGCACTTGACACCTTCAGCTCTGGGAAACGAAGAGGAGCTGCCCTGCACGGCCGGATCAGCGCAGAGTGGAGAAGAAGGACGCGGTACCTCAACCAGAAACAATCACAACAGATAATTGATTTCATCCGAGCAGCAATTGATTGCTGGATTGAAGATAGATCGATTGGAGAGGAGGAAGCACTCGTTGAATAAAACGAAAGACGCGTGTAAAACAGTTTTAATATAAATCTGTAAAAATGAGAAGTTTAATGGTAAACATGAAAAGGACAGAGAGTGATTGTATCATTTATAAAAGCAACAACACAAAAATACATGTATCTGTTTTATGAAAAAAACTGTACCGTAGCTACCAAACAGGTTTCCTCTGGGTATCAAATTATTTGTCAGTGCACTCCGAATGTCTCTTTTCCTGAAGACATTAGAAAAGGAGGTGATCGTAATCCTGCTTTTTTGAACAAAAACAAACAACAAAAAAACGGACAAATAATCATAATCACTAGCCTTTAAGAATGACATTTCAAACCCACAATCTTGACATAAATTGCACTTCAAAATACTGGTCGGGATAAATAAATATTTGTGGTACCTTTCTCTATCCATTTTGGCAATACAGTACATTAACACAGCAATATTATATTAGAGCTGTCAAATGGGTTAATTGGGAAACTCATTAAAACTTTATCTATTTTCATTCCAGCTGCTTTTGCATATAGTACAGAATTTGCATAATAGCACATAAATAAATTAACACCGATGACATCAAACAAGAGGGTAAAAAAAGATTTACAAAACGTACTGCATATCTAACATAGTGCTTATATATTATTCATACAATTACATAACAGCGTCATTCAGAAGCGGTGCTCTCGCCTTTCGTCCTCCAAACCGGTGCTGTGTGTTTTTAAAACTCTCCCTCCTATCAGAGTTGTGTCTGGGAGGCAGGAGCCTTTTTTTGGCCTTGGGCGGACTGGCGGTAAACCAGCGCCTCCGCGACGACCTCCGGGAGCCCCGTCTCCGTCCCGGGACAGTCGAGGCGTCCTTCCGAGGCCTCGTGCCTCTGCGGCGGAGGGCCCCTCCCCTTCGGAGGGCCCCTCGGCGTCCGGGATCGCCCGGCGAGGCTCGCCGCCGCGGGGCTGCTCACCAGGCTGTACAGAGGGAGGGTGGACCTGGGCTGGATCATGTGGATCCCCCCGATGGGGATGAGGAGGCTCTGCGATCGGCTCGGCGGCTGGGAGTGCAGAGGCAGGTGGCTCAGGAGGGTGTGGGCCCCCCGGGGGCGGGCGGGCTGCGGGGGCGCCTGGGTCGGACCCTCCTCATCCGCAGACTACGGAGACAAGAAAGTTAATATGTTGTCGATGGTATACAGTATGGCAATGACTCGACGACTGCTTGGTTATAAGAATACAACTTTTCATCCCCGCAGGTTGAAAAGATTCATTATTAAGTAAAACAATTGATTGATGCTGGTGTTGAGGACAGAGAAGCGGGGTCACCTACAGAGGACCAGATAATTCATACATTATTCCCAGCTTAGAGCCAGACTACTGCTGCGTTCTCACTACTTTGTGATTTTGCCTCCTGTCATAAATGATGTATGTATATGCAGGGGGCGGGACACTTTATAGTTAATATATACTTCTATACATCTAATAGTGTCACTGCGTCTAAATGACCCCAAACTAACCATTTTGTATTGTAATGCATTGTAACTAAATAAAGCTTTTTATTATTCTGATGTAATATCATCTAGATACTAAAACAGGTAAAATAAATGTGCAGTGAGAAAACCCACGTAAAAGAGGTGATAAAGAAAGTCAGGTGTGTTTTCTTTAGCGTGTATTCAGATATATGTACACGTCAAATATTTAGGTACTTAAAAATGGCTCCTCTTACAAAACACACCCAGTTTACAAGTGGATGTAAACAGAATGTGATTTAGTATCTACTCCCATGAGACCAATAATAGAGTCAAGAGGAAGGGGTGAGGTCACACCATAATGGAACCACAAGTTTGGAGAGGCTTTTATTTTTTGTATTTATCTAATCTGGGTGAACTGGTGATATTCAGCCACGGCGTTTTCCGTCGTCAACATGTGGTTCCGATCTCTGGTACTTAACGATGGGCCTGCCCCCCCTCCCATCGGCGGCCGCCCAGGCAAAACACGCTGCATCTATTTGGGAGCTCTCCTGCATTATTTTAAGTGTTGAACGATACACAACAAGAGAGTTGCCTTTTTTTTGCCTTCTCCCTTCCAATAAATGTGTGACTTTAAAAATAACCTCATATGTACCAGCCTATCTATATTTGTTCTAGACGTTGACTTACTGGGATATAACCGAGCCGCACAAGATTAGCTCTGTGAGCAAAGAGCCGATGTATTTAAAACCGTCGGCTGGGCGAACAGAGGTGGAAGTCACAGGTGAGTCCGGGGCTGCGGTTTTGACCGGCGGTATATATAAGCGCGCGTCCGAAAAAACAAGAGCATCGCGACGCATTCCGGATGAGACCTGAACAACGGTCGCGGTCAGAAGAGACCTGCCCACGAAAAGATGCTGAAAATGCAGCACAGCGTATTATGTCTCCGTTGTTTTCTGAAGCAAAAAAAAAAGCCGAAGGGACTCACCGGTCTCGGGCGAATGCAATCTTCGAAGGAGCCCGCGGGCCCAGAGGACTCCGTCCCGTGGGGCCGGACCGTCGCAGGAGAAAGACCTCTCACCGGGGAGGCGGAGACATGACAACTGGGCGAGGACGGGGAGGAGAGGTGAGGCCCGGGCGACGGGCTCCGGGGGGGGGCAGACGGGTCCCCCAGCGGCATCGGGGCCTGAGAGCGCGGAGGGCGGGGGCCCTCGGAGGCGTCCAAGCGCCTGCGCGCGAACAGGGCCCTCCGGCCGCTGGCCGCGCCCTTGGGGTGGCGGGGAGGCTCCCCGCCATCGGGAGAGGCAGCGCCAAGGCTTTCGGCCACCTTGACCCTGTTGTCTCCATCAGGGCCGCCATCTTTTTCCCCGGCACGCCCGTCCTCGCCATCAGGTCCGCTTCCCCCGCGATCAGAACACTGAGGATCTTTTTGTTCGTCTGGGGGACGTTTTTCACGGACTCCTGGTGACAGAAAAAAAAAAAAAAGTCACATTCTCACGCTAACAACCAACTCCATTCTACACACAAATGTGTAAAGCGACACAGGAAGTAAAGTAGTAGTGTGCTGTGGCAGGTTTGGCACCAGCCAGGCACATTTTCTCTCTGGGCGTAATGTTTTAACAGCCTCTCCCATGTTTCTTCACCCGGCATATCTCACATCTTCGACGCCCACGATTTCGACGTGCGGGCTAACCGATGTTTACATTCGTTGTGTGCGGGTCGACCGGAATGAGAGCGCTGTTACTCATCGACGGACGCTTGCATGTAGCTCAGGTTACAAACGGCGGAGGTGCTTGTGTGTAGCCGCCAATAAAAAGGAGAGCCTGAAGCGACATGAAGCGGTGGCGTCTACGGACAACAATAATGAAGTGAATTTCAGTATTAACCACATCCCTTGTTGCTAAAGCTGAGAAAAAAAAACGTTGTGTGGGCTTGGCTGCTTCCTCAACATACTAAAGTGTAACATATGCTGGTCTATGCCACAATATGAGCTATGTATTAGAGATATGCTAGATATTCAACAGAAAGCTAATGCAGATGCTAATGATAAGCCAATATGGGAAAAGTCCCTCCAGGAAAAAGAGCACAGGACACGAAAGTGAGAAACCAACACACGCGTTTTCACTCTAGTCGGCGGTGGTTTAATGCAGTTTTTTCACATTAAAAGGGCCGTGGCACACGCCGCTGATATTCGACAGCACATCAGAAGCGGCCCACGCGGCATACCTTCCCCTGATCCCCCCTGGGCGAGGGCAGAGTTCTTCTCCACGGGACTCAGATCTCGAGCGTTCGACCAGGCTCCCTGTGAAACACAACAGACGGGCTTGTGCTCACGGGGGGGGGGGGAGGGGGGGGTGGACCCGGGACGTCGCCGGCAGTCTCCCTACCTGTGGCCCGGACAGAAAGAAGGTAGCAGTGTTCGCAGTCGCGCGGTGGGGCTTCCGTGATGCAACGGGGGCACTTTTGCAGCACACTGGCGGTACTCTTAAGGTCGAATGGGCGGTCCACGCATTGGCACCTCTCCCCTCCGCCGCCGCCGCCGCAGTGCACGAGAGCACACGTCTCGTTTGATCTGTGGGTGCGTCAAGAGAGCAAGCGGAGTTTCAGTTTCGGCCCCCTGTTATTTTGTTCGTTAATTCGGCTCCCCTCGGGACGATGATGGGTCACGATCGATATGGGTGGAACTGGAGCTGACAGACGGTTCCGCAGGTCCTTCAGCACCTGCAGGCGGCCGTAGCGTATCCCGTTTGGGCCCTCTCTACAGAGTGAGCTCACACTGTGGGCAGCTGGGCCCCGGGGGGCCCCACCCCTCCGGGTACGCCGAGGGTCCCTCGGCCACTTCAGCTCCAACAGAGCAGCTTTCATAAGCCGAAAAAAACCAGACGCCGTACAAACCCCATCGCAGCTCACACCACCGCCATGTCCAAACAAGGGGGAGTGTACGATGTGGCCAAAAGTTCGAGGGTTTGCTTCGGGGGCCGTGCCAATAAAAACAGGCCGGAGAGGGAGGGAAACCCGGGCCCAGGCCAGCTGCCGCTCCGAGAAAGCATCAAAAAGCACAGAAAGCGAAAACACATTCCTACGAGCAACAATCATCTTGATTGTTATCAGCTGTTTTTTTTCTTAACTCTGGCATCGTAAAACTGTGGCTTTCGCGGTCGTGAAAAAAAAAAAATGAGCGATAGAGGAACACTCTCTAAATCAAGCTGCGAATAGATCTGGAGCCTCTGCGCTTCTGCCTTTCGCCTTTCCTAAAGAGCAAACACCAACGTGTAGCTAGTTGCTGCCTCGGTTCGGGCCTCTCCGACCCTCTGAACAGACAGCGAAGAAGAAGGATGACTCGCGATGTGAGGAGCGTCAACATGAGTCACAACGGGGATTTGTTCACACACACACACACACACACACACACACACACACACACACATTACCCAAAAGGGAGACACAGATATCTCTGATGAGCGTGTCTGGATTAGTGCATGTAGCTTTAATTAAAAATAAATAAATGTACACCTCAATATTTGCTTACTGCTTTCTTTTCTTGCAGGAATTAAATGACTTTTTTTTTTTAATTAAATTGTTCCTCTACACGTCACAACATTTCTGCTTTGTCTGACTTCCTCAGACAGCTGTGTCCTCTGTGTGATGGGGATGAATATCTATGGCAAAACATTTTTTTGAACCTATCCATCAGGAGCATGCGTAAGATATGAACAGAATTTGAGTTTCAAACATTTTAGAAAAATGAACAATTGACTCTTGTTTTGTGTTACAGAGATATCTACTGAATGAGCCTGCTAGCCGCCCCGCTAGGTGACAGCGAGTCGCTGAAGGTCAGTCTGACCTCAGTCCAACATGAGAGGAAGAGGAAACAGAGCCGGGGGCGGGCTTTTTGAGGCACAGGGTCCGTGTGCATTATGATAGTCTGTTTATTGGATTAAATCCAAAGTAGCAGAGACGAGAAAATGAGTAAGAGAGGAGTGGGCGATCGCTCACAGTTTTAGCAGTTTCATCACATTTCTTTGCGCATTCTTGCCCTTCTGTTTTGTGGTTAGCTTTTTGGTGTTTTTTTTTTTACAAGATGATGACATTGAAATTACATTGTGTGGACCCAGCAGGGGATCTGATTCAGTTCACAACAAAAGGACGTTGTGTTGAAATACTCCCTTTTTTTGTTCTCTCATGTCTTAAGAATCCAGTGCTTTTCTTTTTTATTCCCTATAACGTCTGATGCCATGTATGGACATGTGCACTTTCTACCCATTCCATTGCTGCTGCATGTGAATGGTGAATTGTTCCCTGCAGGCGCAAAGGAACTGAAGGAGATTCCTGGCTTCGTCCCCTCAACAGACGGGCTCTGCTGGTGTGGACAGCCGACAATACACGATGCAAGCCGTAAAAAAAAGTGGGGATTTAACGGCGTAGATACAGACGCTACGTCACGGGTAAACCATCAGCTCGCGTTCTTCAACCGTCGTGAGATCGTACTCACCCTCTCGCAGACCCCCGGACTTCAGGAGGCTGTTTGTTTCTGGAGCCCGACTGTGCTTCCTCCTCCGCGTTCCTCCTCTTCTCATCCTCCCCCTCTTCTTCTCTGTCCGAGCCGTCGCCGTCCGCTGACGGCCGTCGCGTCGTCGCTCCCTCGTCGTCGCCGCGGCACGAGGGGCTGTCGTGAACCTGCACACCCGAAAGAGACATGGGGCAAATTCACCAACTCTGCTCCAGCATGCCCAGGGAGACGAAAAGTCTCGATTGAACAATGGGTTTAATGGCATTTTTTTTAATGGCACATATGTTTTGTCCATTGGTTGTCATCATTGTTAAGATTCCTGTACTCTCATGCGTGCACCCTTTTTATAATCGACAACCTACGCTGCACCTGCTGTCACCTGACGAAAAGGTCAGGAGTCTGTCTATGCCGACCTAGCAATGATGCAAAAATGACCCCTGGGTCGGTGGCTTTGGTCCCCTGCCATCACGCCATCTTTTTTCAGACAAATAAATGTGAAATATCCAGATGTTTCCTAGTGGTGGTTCATTTTTTTTTTTACACACAATGCTATCGATACACAGATTCATATTAATATTTAATTGACTACCTCAGCGGAGCACGGCCTCTTGGTGTCCTCTTGCTCCGTTGACGCCCTGCCTGACATGGGGGACACGGTGTAGATGGAGGGACTGAGCCTCTGCTTGCACTGCAGCGAGGAGAGAGCCGCTCGGCTCGAGAGGCCCGGGGGGTTTGGGTCGTAGCCGCCGGTGGACCACGACGAATACACTGAGGGCTTCTGTTCGTCCAGAGCACAAGGGTTCGGTTTAACGTAGTTTAAATAGCACCAGCTGTTACAGGTGCCGGACAGCATACCGGGATACGACGGGCCGACACGTGCAGTGGAAGAGCAAACGCCGGGTAGACGTGTCTGATTTTCCCTTTTTAGTACCTGATTGCGGGTGTCCACGGGCGCCCCGTCGACACGTCCCACCTCACCCTCCTCTTCCTCCTCCTTCACTCGTTTCTGCTGCTGCTGTGACTCGGGGGGGAGCTCCATACTGTTCGAGGGGGAAAGCATGCGCTTGTTGCCGCCCGAGCCCGGTACCTTAAGGCCACCGTCGGACCACGATGGAGGCTCCGTCGTGCCGGTGTTCCTACGTTGGCTCTCGGCTGTCGGGTGGCCCGTGTTTTGTGAAACGGCGTCGACCGCCTCCCGGGGCCTCGGGGAGGTGGACTGAGAAAACGAAGTGTAAATGGCACACGCGAGGTTGAGCGTGTCCATCTGGAGACGCACCGCCACCGCTGGAGCCGGGACCGGCCTCAGGAGCTCCAGGCTGGAAGTGATGTGAGGGGAGGCCGAGGGATGGACGCGGGAGGGATTCACCCGGGCCTCTGAATAGTCACCGCACAGTAAGGGAATCTCCAGCTTCAGCCCCGTCGACATGGGGAGATAGTGAGCCCTGGCCGCCCCCGATGGGCCGTGTGTGGGATAGCGTCGCGGGGCCTGGAGAGGCGACGCCTCTTCTACCGGATCGATACACGCGATACGTTCCCCGCCGCCTATCAACGGAAGGTTTCGACTGAGTGTCCAGTGAGAGAAGATCTCTTCGCCCCGTAACCTCTCCGGCCCGCGCGAGACCGCGTCGCCCGACGGAGGGGAGGTGGGGGACCCGCTGCAGTACACAGAAGTCGGGCTGACTTTAGAAGACGCGGTGGAGCTCACACGTTCGGGGCTTCGGCTCGGCGTGGTGCGCCGCTTCTCCTCTTCCTCCTCCTCCTCGTCCGGATCTCTAATGGCGGTGTGCCTCACGAGGAGACACTTCCTCCTCTCCCTCCAGCCCACTGCCGAGCGCTCGGGGGACAGGCAGCTGTAGTCAAAGGACTTACTCCGGGCCTCGGCCATGAGGACGCCCAGCGGCGGGTCGTGTGGCGCCTGCTCCGACGCCGAGCGCCGCATCTCTCGGTGCGGATGCACCCCGGGCACCGTCAACATGTGGGGAGCCCTCGACCTCCTCAGCGGCGTCGGCCCCGCCGCGACCTCCACGTCCGGTCGGCCCGACTCTTCGAAGGACGTGGAGCGGCTGGACGCGTAGGACGCGCTGCTGTCCTGACTGGGGCTGCGGGGCAGGGACACGGAGTCAAAGCTGGACTCCCCGGAGGATTGGGCCACCTCGGCCAGACGTAGGCGCTTCTTCTTCGGGGGAAGCTTTTCGATGGGGAGCTGGGACAGAGAGGTGCTCCTCTGCGGCCACTGGAACTCCTCCGGCTTCTCCGGCGGAGGTTTCACCGCGGACGTTGGCTCCGTCGAGGTTGACGGGCTCGTGTTGGAATCCTCTGTGACCAGTATTTCGGGGACCCGCACGCCGTGTTGGACGACCGGCTTTCCGGCCGCCGGTTTGTTCGACTGGGGTTGTTTCTGATAATCGTCAAGGAAGGGAGGGTTTTTCGGTGCCTCTGCGCTCAAACCCGAATCGGCGCAAAAAGATTCCTGTTTCTCAAAGGAACGCGTGTGTTGGATTACTGAACAGGTTTGAAGCGCAGGTCTTCTGGGCCCCTCGTGAGCCACGTTGCTTTCGTCTCTACACCGTCCCGACGACGGGGCAGCAAAAGGTAACGAAGGAGAAGAGGGATCGTCCAATTCTAAACTCTCTTCTTTCCTTCTCTTGCGCATTGCCGAAGCTCCCGCCGTGACTGCAGGGTTAGCTGGCAGTGAGCACCCCACCTGACCGATGGCCGCGTCATTTTTGGGACGCTGTGCTAGGCACAGGCTTTTCTTGTGTCTCCTATAACCTTCCCAATCACTGCATAGAGCGCCACAGGCCTCGCACTCGCGTGGCAGCGGCAGCGGCGGCGGCTGGCGCTGCTCGTGGTCAGTCACGGCGGTAACGCTGTCGGGGCAAAGCAAACCGGGACCCTCTTGCTCGTCTTCTCTCGGAAGTTCGGCGCCGAGCGGGATCTCAATGGCCGGCTGGCGTCTGAGCATCCGGTAACGACGGGACGCCAGCGTTTCGGACGGCCGGTGCTCATCGAAGGACTGGGTCAAGCGGAAGTCGGCGAGGCCGCCGGCGGAGCCGTCGCACGAACTGGCCGCGGACGGCATGGAGTGACTTCTTTCCAGGGGGCCGTTGGACGTTTGGCCGGCCGGCTGCGCCGCGCTCGAAGGCGGGTGCTGAAATTTCTCACATGGAACCCCCATGGTGATGGAGCCGCTGCTCTTATAACTCAGCTCCGCGGCTTTAGGGCCGTGAAGTAAAGCGTCTTTCGCGGATGAACTTTTTTGGGACTCTGAACTGTTCTTCCTGGAGAGAGAGAATCTCCTCGGCTTTACGCTGTCGATTTTACTGGTGTCAACCACCGCCTCGTTGATGGTGATGAGTTTGGTGATGTGATCAATGACCTGCTTCTTGGGGACCGTGAAGGCC
The DNA here is from genome assembly GCA_021346845.1 of Apeltes quadracus. Taxonomy (NCBI): domain Eukaryota; kingdom Metazoa; phylum Chordata; class Actinopteri; order Perciformes; family Gasterosteidae; genus Apeltes; species Apeltes quadracus. The sequence continues at coordinate 12,198,992 of CM037926.1, forward strand.
ATGTTTTTGTCCTCCTGACCGGAGGGCTGCTGGTTGTGCGGCCGGGACATCCTCTGCAGGTGTCCGAGACGCCCGTATTTGCCGAGGATGATTTCTGCATAGCTTTTGGCACTTGTGTTCGGCGGGCTGTCCTGCGACTGCTCGGTGCTCTCCGAGCGAGAGAAATAGCCCGACTCTGTGCTGCCTTTACTCCCCAGAACGAGCGACGAGGTCTTCTCGTCGGAACCGTGTTTCCCTCGACTCAGACGCAGGGCCAGTCTCTTTTTCACCGCGCGAGAGTCTTCGTTACCCGCCGGGGAATCTCTGGCCCGGTCGGTTTCGCGACGCTCGGCCGAGGCCACGCCGCTCTGTCTCTCTGCGGGGGACGAGGCCGACGCCGGCTGCTTGGTTTCATCTTCCGACTCGGTGACTTGCTCCTCCAGAGCCCTCGGCTCGCCGGGCGCCAGGCCCGCCTTCACCCGGTGCGTGTGCGACTTGCGGTGTTTGTACAGGTTGCTCTTGGTCTTAAAGGAGAAGCCGCACGGGGCGCAGGGATAGGGCCTTTCCCCGGTGTGCGAGCGAATGTGCTTCTGCAGGACACTCGGCTTGGCGCAGGCGCGGCCGCAGTAAGTGCAGACGTACTTGCCGGGCCTCTGGGGCTTGCGCTCGCGTTTCGTTTTCGGGTCGCCGTCCTGGGCTTCCGGCTTGGACCGGGCGGGGCCTCCCGCTGAGGAAGGCGGTCCCGGCGACGGGCTGGAAGCCGCGCTCGCTCTCGTCCCCCCATGATCGTGTTCCAGCGCTGCGTCCGAGTCAGTGCTCTGCCGCTGGTGCCGGAGGCGCTTCCGCCCAGGCTGCTGCCTTCGGGGCTGCTGCTGCGATGCGCCGCGGGGCTTCGGGGAGCCCGCCGCCGCCGGCTGCTGCTGCTGCTGCTGCTGCTGCCGCCGCGGCCGGGGGGGAGACTTTGGTTGGCAACGCTCTTGACCTCCGGCCTCCACCCCAGTCGTCAAGCGACGATGCGAGGCCTCCATAAAACGGGAGGACAGCCTCAGGCAGACACGTGGGATGCGCCCGCCCGCGTCCGGCTGCGGAGCTCGCGCCGAGTCATTAACTGGAGATTTGGGTTGAACGTGAGGGAATTCTACGAAATGATATCCGATTCAGACGACTTCATAACGTTTTGCTTGTTTTTTTTTGCTACGGCTCGACGGCAGAATGACGCCGTCAAATGTTCAACGGCTGCGTCATAGAGTGCAGCCGCGATTCGTCCGGCGCGGTGGAGGAAGTCCTCTGCCAGGCCAACTTGGAGCGTCCCATCGCGAAGCGCTCGGGCCGGTCAGGCGCTCGGTGAACTCGATTCGGTCTCTGAGTCTTCAGTCTTCTCACCGTGAAGATCTGTGAAGACAAACAACATGTTATGTGAAACAGCATTACAGTCCAACTTCAAAAACACAGACAGCCCTATAACCCTCCCTTTATGCTAAATATAGATATTTAGATTCTATGTGTTGTATAATCACCCCGTGTCATAACATTCAGCTCTCACTTTTTTTTTCCGGCGGCTGAATACAGTTAAATAAGAATGCTTTATGCAATATATTTGTCTGAAAATATATCGGGATGCGGCAGATGAAAATTACGATTCTGCTAACGCTCCGAGAGAGAGAGAGAGAGCGGCTTTACGTCCACTGGCTGCAAACATTACTGGACTCGTCATAATCTTCTCTGATTTTTAAATCAACCATGCGTTACTTATTTCATAACCGTGTTCAGCAATATTTTTCTGCCGGATATACACTCCAAATCCGAAAGAAAAAAACAATAACCAATAAACAATAGTATTATCATTGTTTTTTTTTCTCTGAATCCTTTAAACCAAATAAATTTAATTGAAAAACAAATCCTTCTGCTAGAAGGAGTTACTCATATTAAAATGTCATATTAGTCTCATTGGAATTGTCCGGCGAGAATTTTTTGTTTGCATAATAATTCACACTGGGATGAACTAAGGGGCCGTGGCCCAATGTCTCGGCACGCTTAGTTAATCCTGCGTGTTCGACATCAAACCGCACTCCATTCGAAAGCGATGCTCATCAGACAAGTGCTGCAGTAAAAGTGCTGCCGCGCTGCAGCGAAGGCAGGAAGGTGGCTTTGTGACTTGTGAGAGCGCACACACACACACACACACACACACACACACACGAGGTGGAGTCCGTGGAGATGCTGGAGAGAACTCCCGGTGTGATTTTGTGCCAGCACGCTGAAACAGTAAACAAGCCGTCCCACGCGCTGACCAGCTGGTTCCTACACACCCACGCTTCTGCTAGGAGACGCCGAAGCTGCTGGATTACATCCAAATTACTGATCACATGTGAATGGACCGTCCTTCGGTTTAATTTGTACGAAGAGTACATGTGCCAGGATTGGGTGGATTTTAAACCCACGTCCCTTTTAATCCATCCAACGGTCTCCTGCGGTGATGATATGACACTAATTGTGTATCGGACAGGTGACGGAACTGGACTTCAAAAAGGTTTTTGGAGGAGTCCGACTGAAGAAGTCATAGTGAAAGCAACGCTTAAGCAATATGGAGACAAGTTGCATTGTGGGTGATGTCGGCACGGTTTTGGCATGGAATTAGAGATATGCTGGGTCTCACAATAATATACGAGTGTAATTAGTGTATTTAGTGCAAATAAAAAAAATGTGTACACTTTATACAATGAATGAAACACATTATCTGACATATTTGCGGTGTGGGCTCGCCGCCGCTTACAATCTGCCGAGTTAGCTGCAAGTCTGCAGTTACTTAAAACACTCGATCACCTCATGTGAACTGAAAAAAACTGAAATGTTGCATCCGTTCACACAAAGAGAATATTGTATAAATGGCTTTTTTTTTTTTTAACTCGTCAATTTTCCTCCTCTCGCACTAATGGGCACCCAGCGGTGGTTGCTATGGTAACGGCCCTAAACCATGTGGTAGCAGATGGAGTGAGAGCTGGAGGGCTAAATTTATCTTCCAGCATCCTCACCTCGACTACAGAGAGCGAGAGCAGGCGGAGGTGCCTCTCTCCTCGAAGCTATACGGCTTTTCTGAGAGAGGAATCAATACTTTGGGAGTCTTGAGTCCGTAGTACACCAATACTTCTCCATTCTTTCCATCCATTCCTTCCAGAAGAAACAGAGAGGAAGGCGCACGCATGGGAACGACAAACAACACTCAACCGGTTACAATGAAAAACTGAGCCACATTATTCCAAACATTTCAACCAAATAAACTATTTCAAAAATGTATTTTGCTCCATGTTTCAATTTGAAACCGTGAAGGCAGATACTGATTTACGTGTGGAAAATATATCTAAACTAGATTTGGTACAGACGTTTACTGACACAATGAGGTGACTCAAATCGTTGCATCTAAGGTTTGATTTTCCAACGTCCGGCGAAATCAGCTCACTTAAGCAACAAATGCCCTCATCTGCTCGTGTCTCTCCGCCACAATGTCACCTGAGCACTAGCGTGCACAACCATGCATTCCCCTGTGTGTGTGTGTGTGTGTGTGTGTGTGTTTACGTGCACACCCCCCGGGAGTGCTCCCCAGTCCATTGGGGGGGGATATGACATGCAAGGGAGATTGGATGCACAACACACGGTGCTCGTTCCCCCCCAGTCTGAGTTGTGTGCTCTAACACACAAACAGTCCACAAACCGCGCGCTGCCCTTCATTCACACACACACACACACACACACACACACACACACACACACACACACACACACACACACACACACACTAGCACAAACACCTTCACGGCTGAAGCTACACTGTCTGCGTCTGTTTCAAACATGGCAACAAATCGCTCCGAGTATGATTCCAGAAATGAGTCTTGTTTTTTTTTTTTTTTTTGTGTTCCTACACTCGAAGCCTTTGGCAGAACAACAAAGGCTTGAATGGAGAAAATCCCCCGACACTCACATCACGTCACTAACATCAAAATCATCTGCAGATGACGGAGAGGAAATCGGCTTCGGCTTATTTGGTTTGAATCTTTCTTTCCTTTTTTTTTTTTTTTTTACCTGGTAGCAGGTGGTGTTGTCCTCCGGTTGTGAATGACTGGAAACGGGGAGAGCAGGGAGAGAAAAAGGATGAATGAGAGTGACGGAGGAGAGAGAGAGAGAGAGAGGGGTGATCGAGTCTCCGCCGTACGTGCACTGGGCCGACAAACAGGTAGCAGAGTATATTATGCGTGTCAATGGGGAGGAGGGGACACTCTCTCAACATCTATCTCCACCTCCTTCATACCCCCCCCCCCCCATCAGCTCTCCGTCACCCCTCAGTAGTGTCTTTCAGGTCAAAGTGAAGTAGCAGCTCCTTATTTGGAAGTTGACGTCAGCTTGTGTTCCTTTTGGCAGCGGTCTGGAGCTGCACAGCTGGCAAAGCGGTCGCTGAGAGGTGGAGGAGCCGGGTGAGTGGTTGGGGGTTTAATTTGATCAGGGAAGAGGGCGTAGGGGGGGGGGGGTAACTTCATATTCTTAAAACACAGTTTCCCCAATTCAGCGTCCCATTTTTATCCGGCGTAGGTGGAGAGCTATAGCGCTCCCCTATAGAAAGAAAAAAAAGAAAACCTGGAACATTTTTAAATCATGGAAGGAAAAAAATGGGCACAGCGAAAAAAACAACAACAAAAAAAAAACAACAGCATCCAGGAATCTCTGACATCACTCTCTGTTCTCGCCTCTCCCCCCCCTCTCTGAACCCCCCCGACCCTTCAATTCCCACCACCAACTGTCTAAAGGCCCCAAACACCAGGTCTCCAAATGTCACATGAAGATCCGTGCAAGGGACATTCCTGGATTAAGGCCACTGACAGACAATTTCATTTTTGATATTACAGACCATCACCTGACCCGAAAAGTCACCTCCAAAGCTTTGAATATACTGCCGACATCAGATTGGATTTAAAATTTCACTCTACTGGAAAATGAGAAACAAGGATGAGGAATAGTGGAAAAAAAGAGAGCGTAGCACGGACGGTCAGGTGACTGAACGGAGCGTCGGGTTGACAGGTGGAGGTTTTTTGTACTTCTGCGGAACGGCATGCATGTGGGTTTTTTACCAGAAAGTGCTCCAGTGTCGTGGCAAGTAAAGCTTGCACGCGTTCAAATGTAAGTCTGTGCAATCACCGTGACAACAGGTGAGAACGCGCCTGACGTGGAGACTCGCGTCGGCTCGGCAAATCCCTCTCGCTCGACTTGCGGAGCAGCCGGAGTTCGGGCTCTCTCCCAGCAGAAGGCTCGCCCCTCTGCAGCTGGGTGGCCTTGTCACAGTGTGAACATCACGCTACCAAACACGTTTTTTAGCCACAGGAATATTTGTCTTTGTTCGGAATGTGGCGCGAGGAAGGGAAGGAAACAAAAAAAAGATAAAGGTCTCACGGTGCCGGACAGAACGCGGTGAATTCGCTTTGGACCTCTAGCGATACAATACATTAACATTTAGCAGTGGCCCGGATGGGAATGAGGCTATTTTTAAAAGATGCAGATGTAGAGGATGAACCTTCCCTGATTTATGTTTGGCCACCATTTTACTTGCACAACGTTCCGCCGACACACGACCAAACAAAAGTGTCTTTTAAAAAAGGGAAAAGAGCACTCGGGCTTTGCAGAACTTGAAAGCGCGTCCGCATGCAAGAATCCCCATTTCTGGATGGTCCTAAAGCAGCTCAAGCACTTTATCCCCTCAACAGGAGGCTTTATAGTAAAGCTTTGTTTTTTAATTTCCGTATATTCCATCTCATCAAGTGCATCCTCCATAGCGATGATGCACATGAGGACTCACTAGGAAGTCAAAGCCAGGATTTAGGAAAACTAAATAAAAGAGTCAAGTACGATTCTTCTTGACTTCACGGCTGCTCGGGGGAATCGAGGCCGTCGCGTGTTTGAATGCTTTGTGTGTCTGAGTGAATAACGGGAGGGTCCCGGCTTCCATGAGACAAATGCACAAACTTCAATCAAGGATCGTTTTCACATCATGACAAAGTGTGAAAAGTTATGCCACAATAGCTGCGTGAAGGTTAGGAGCTACAAATAGCATATTTGTTCCATTACTTGTATTTGGATTTAGCACAGCTGCACTGGGTGAAATCACAGACGCAAACTAGAAAAACTAACTTCCTGTTAAATTTGGAAAACATCCGTTTGCTCCTCAAGTCTCACTCGATTCCTTAAAAGCCAAATAATACCCGAACGGTGAATCTGCAATCTCCATGAAACCAACACAACGACCAGGCGTATACGTCGATAAGGACATGCATCGTCATTCCTTCTTGTGACAACTTTCACATTACTCGTAGTCGTTTTATCTACCTGTTGTTTGCAGTTTACATCTACATCCTCCCAAAATGTCATCGCTGCGAATGCGTCCGGGGAGGTTCGAGTGGCCGCTCGCGCTGAATCATCTGCTCGTGAGATCACACGCTTTCGTGACGGCGTGACGGAGGAAGAGCTCACGGCCGCTTTGACCCTCCGACGGGTGGAGGCTCGCTGCCCTCCGAAAACATGACGCCTGCAGCCACAGCCGGAGCCTGATTAGAGTAGATTTAAAGTAGGCCAAAGAAGAATCACTGCAGATTGTTACGATTGAGATGAGTAAAGTCTCTGCTCAGGGAGGAGCACGGGGGAGCACGGGGGGGCTGGAAGCCAGGTTGGTGTCCCGGCCCACCTGCCAAGAGGAGACATGACACAGGCGGTGTCCTCCTGGGCGTCCCGGCTTTCCGGGCGGGGGGGGCTTTAGAATGTAGGTCCAGGAGTATAGAAAGCAAAGAAGAAGAGCGTGTGCCCAGTGCTGTACAAACAGAGTTTGTCTGGAACTAGAAGTACCTTTTGGAGTACGTGTGTGTCTGTGTGTGTGTGTGTGTGTGTGTGTGTGTGTGTGTGTGCTGTTGGCCCATCCCTCCCGACAGATACCCAGAACCACTGGAAGAGGCTCCGCTTGCCTGCCAGCAGAAGACGGTCGGTGTCGACGGATGTTGTGCAGAGAGCTTCGGCTGCGGTGGGCGGCGCCGGTTTCAAACGCTGCCAGCAAAACGTTCCAACAACGCACTTCATCCATGTGTTTACAGATCTACCTTTGTCGACCAAAGGAGGCCTGTGTGTGTGTGTGTGTGTGTGTGTGTGTGCTCAAGGTGTAATCATTTTCCATGGCGCTCCCGATTCTTGCTTTGATGTAATTCTCACGCACCCCTGTACAGTTTGGTTAACGACGTCGCTGTTGTCACGGCGATTGCACAGACTTACATTTGAACGCGTGCAAGCTTTACTTGCTAAAAACGATTTTGTAGTTGGCAATAGTCAGGGTTTGGAAAGTTTGGAAACAAATTGGCAGAGAGAGTTGCATTCTCGGTGCATTCCGGCAGTGAAACAATGAGAAACTGTTACCGGTAAGGAGCCAGAAAACATCAGTCCGTCACCTTCTGTCAGTAATATCTTTTTTTTGACAAACTGTAATACCGATCGTTGCTCTGGTATCCATGTTAAAACGTACAGGCAGCTGATGTGCAGCACGGTACCAACGAACCATGAAGGAATCCCTCTGTCGGACTGATCTGCACGGGTGGTCCACCGCCAAGGCTCCACTTTGAGCCAGAAAAAACCTGCCGACGCGCCGCCGGAAGCCGCTCCAGACACTTGTTGATGTTTCCGCAGTTCCTCGGGGTTGATAAAAGTTGATACTTTATTTTTAAAAGTCATGCGACGTGTGACAGAAAGTGTGACCGACAGGTTTGCAGTAATCATTGTGATCCTTTTAAAAGCCACGGCATCGACTAACTCCCCGTTTCGGCTCTTTGAACTTCACTGAACCCAATGTGTCTAAAAGGTAAACCAAGGGTGATTATTCTATAAATGAATAAAGTTCTATTGATAGACGGAGGCTCGCCGACAAAAGGTTCATTGACTGAAAGGTGTGGGACGCGTGTATTTAGAGCGGCAGAGAGGGAGGCACAAAGAGCCTTAGAGCGGCAGACATTGTGCAAGCTGGAGAAAACAAGTCGAAAATATTTAGATGGAAATGCTAAATATAGGACGCGTGACCAGCCACGTGCTAAATTTGTCCCCGCGTCTAAGTTTGGCTGCCCCCCCCCCCCACCCCCCCCGGGGCCTTTGTGGTTTCAGGGAGTGGGCGTCGGTTTGGGTTCAGGGCGCCGACTGAAACCGTGACACGTTTTTTTTTTTTGTGACAAAAGGCTTTCTGCCAAAGGCTTCGTCACCTGCAGACCAATGAGCAGCCGGCGCCTCTGGATCCCTCAATCAAACGACGGTTCGTCAGCGAAACCAAAAAACATTTTGTTGACGTGAAAGAGGTATTTGTTTCATTTAAACTGGAGAAGAACAATCAAACAGCCGGGATGGAGCTGCAACAATCAGCGGATTAAACAAGGGGTCCATTACAAATAAAAGACCTCTCAAAGAAAACCGTATTAGTTGGAGCTGTTAAAATGCGGCTGCTTTTCTTTGTCACATCTTTCAGTTAAGTGTTTCGGTTTTGCAGCGAGTTGGTTGCATCTCTGAGATCTGGGGGACAATAAAACAACAGCTTTTATTTTTGTAGCAGCGCCAAACTATGATATTAAAACTGTAACCTGAGGGACACTTGGACTGTAAAAGATGTGTAACCAAGTAATCAGTTTAATAGATGTAATATTGTTTTGCAGTTTTGGTACTGATTGGATTCCTTACTTTATGAAATGGAGCAAAGTTGTTTGGTTGTAGCCGTAGAGAAACCAGGAAGCTACTGGAACTCAGGGCCTGAAACATCTGGCTGGGCCGTGCGCTGCGCTGCGTTAAGCGGGAGGCGGAGAGGAGAAACGGTGCATTTCTGTAGACAACGCAGCTCTGCCACAACAACATCCCGAGACGACGAGCACGGCCGAGCTGTTAACGACAACCGATCGGCTTGGATGTCAAAGCGATGTAATGCAGGCAGAGAGAGAGAGAGCAGCCATATGGTCTTATTTCACCAACAGTGCATCAACGGACAGGCGTGCGCCAAAGAGGCTACGTGTCCAAGAAGCCACATCCAAGACACACACACACACACACACACACACACACACTCACAGAGCGAGAGAAGCGACTGTAGATTTTGCACATGTACATTTCTTCACCTGTAGCTGCGTGAGCGGAAGATAACGGACAACAGGCCCGTGGGGCAAATCCAGAAAGATGCACGCAACCGCGGTTACGTAACAAAAGGGGGCCCGCGGTGCAGCGCCACACAGTTAGACCTTGATCAGCAATGACAACAACAACCACAGCAGTGGTAAGCAGAGGACAGGACAGAGGACAGGACAGAGGAGAGGAAGGAAGAGAGGAAGGAGGAGAGGAAGGAGGAGGGTGCGTGCGTCCACTGGGTGATTTGTGAATGAGAACTGCAGCTGACAGGCCTTCTGCTCGCACGGCGGGGGGGCGGGAGGTTGAGGAGGGCGAGGGGGTTATGGCGGGAGGGGGGGGGCGCAGAAGCCAGAGGCCTTTCCACCTGGCAGGGCGACCCGGCCTGGGCCAATACGCTCGCCTCCCTTCCAGCAGAGGGCGGCGGCTCGGGGCCAAGGGGCTCGACGACTCGCAGCTGCACACACGCTCCGATTCCAATGCACCTCCATGCGCACGCACGCACGCACGCACGCACGCACGCACGGCATGTCAACATGACACTCAACACCCACAGCGTACGGTGTCCACAAAGCACACGTGCTCGATTTTCCGGCCAACGCTTGCGCACGTGGGGAAACGCACAAGCGTGCACAAGCAAACAAAACACACACACACTGTGTATCCTTTCAATTTCCGCTCCCGCGGTCCTCGGCCGGATCGCCGGCCGAGAGGAAATCTGTTCTGACGGTAAAGCTTGTGTCTCTGCCGCTGTGAGAGTGTGTGTGTGTGTGTGTGTGTGTGTGTGTGTGTGTGTGTGTGAGAGAGGGTGGGCGGGGGGGGGTCCTAATGATCGATGAGCAGGGCCGCCCTAGGGTCCCCCGCTGCATCACTAGCTGAAAATGTTGTCCCCCCACCGTGGAGGCGTGTGAGGGCGTGCGTGCGCGTGGGAGCGCCGGGTTGACGCGACACGTCTTAAATCACGGACGGGAGGATCCGCGCGAGTACTCGATGATTTATTGCTGTTGTAGCCGCTTACAGTTAAGAAAGAATGTGTTTTGCAGGGGGTTTTTTGGGCGGGGTGGGGGGGGTGGAGAGGGTGGAGTTTGTTGATGTATTGCCCCGAGAGGAGATTTGTTCCAATGAGAGCGTGTACAGTCGCCACTGCAGGTTGTTTTCCTACTTCCTGTGATTACTCTGCGATTTTCATGTTTGTTTGTTTTTGTGTCGCGGTGACAAACTGGTCACCATTTTTTAACTGTCTAACCGGTATTGAGGGAGAATGAAATCCTTCTGGGCAACTTTTTTACCGTTTTTTACCGTATTAAAAACTTAACGAAAGTTGGGGCCATCTAGTTAAATGTCAAATACGTTTTGCAAAGACCGTACTCCGTAAAAATTGTCTACATAGACCGATTCTTTTCTTTGATTCAATAGTTTGATTGTTATTTGAGTCTATTCTATTCAGGTAACACGTCTGAGGCCTGTGAGCGACACAAAGGAGCCCCGGCCAGAATATCACCGTGATAAATAGTAAAGACAAGCCATCTTTTCCTGTCATCCAAGCATTAACTTTATCCTAAAATGGCCCAGACTGTCACGGTTATGAAAGACCACCTCAGCTTGGTAAATATATATTCATACCAAGACGGCTGCCTTTATGTTTCAATAAGGTACAGATTGTCCATCTGCTTGGCGAGTTTCCACTTTCACCGGGCGATACGGACAACAACGACCTCCACGACCGCCCCAGAAGTGCGCTCACAGCGCGGCACCAACGTCCGGCTCCGGCCTGTCAGAGCCGCAAGAAGTTCGATTACCTCGAAGTCACCTCTACGTCTCCGTGAGTAGATCTGGATAAAAAAAAAAAAGAGGGCAAATTTCCCCTCCGGCACTTTTCATCACTTCTCCATATAAGGAAACATATACAGAGTTTGAATCATCCCGAGTTGTGCGGGTGGAGCCTCGTCTAGCGAGGCACTTGAACACATCTCCAGGGAGGGGAATCGCCCCCCCCCCCCCGCCCCTCCCTCCCTCCGTCTGATCCAAAGCCCCCCCAAAAAAAGCACCAGGAAAAACATTGGATTCTACCAGTCTCGCTTTTGCAACTCAAAAATCTGACCCCTTAGATTGGAAGTGAGACGACATAACAGACGAAGAGGAAGAGATATACAGTAATATATATATATATATATTGGGAGAGAATATTACATTTATATAACCATCCGTTTGTGGATGTGATGTAATCTAAATATCTACATTTTTCTTAGGTTAATCAATGATGAAAATAATCATCATTTGCAGACCAACGGTCCCTCCCCTCTCAACGTGAGGTCCCCTGGTGGTTCCGGTTGTACTCGCTGAGTAGAATGCCTTTTTTTGGCCCAAGTTAAACGTGATAAGATGTGATGAGGCTGGTGCTTTTACCCCAAGTTGAACCCAATAAACTGCCTAGTTGACATTTTGAATTTACCCCTTTTTTTATTTTTACCAATTCCTCCCCCCCCCCAGAGGTGGTGGTGGCCCTGGAGAGCGAATTCAGCGACCCCGCCTCCCATCGACAATGGCCAGGCGTATTGGGTCGGCCGTTTTTGTTTCTCGTGGCGTTGAGAAGGGCCAACAACCCCCCCCCCCCTCTCCCCCTCCCCACCCCCAGCGACGTCACGTGGGATGCTGGAGCTTATCCGCTGACATCCGAATCAGCAAACCAATTTAAGCTTTGTTCTGGTTATGTAATATTATCGGCGATTTGATGCTGCGGCCAAAAATAAATAAATAAATAAATAAAGAATAATAATAATATCCGCCCCGAACAGCAGTGCTTCTCACGCATGACGTCATGCTGGACTCCTCGGGAGCGGGTTATGCAGACATTTCCGAGCAGCAGGAAGTCATTATGCAGTCAACGCAAGGGGCTTTCGTTTTCTGTTGCGTGTGGGGAAACGGCGAAGCAAGATTTCGTTGAATAAATCACCAACTTCAGTTTAAATATGCCTTTGAAAAGGATTGGTCGTATTAACAAAAACTATTATACATGTTCTGGTTCAGTTTGTTTATTCGGCGTTCATAAAATCGATGGATGTGATTATTTTTTTTGCATCTCGCTGATAAAGTCCTTATTACAGTAGGGGATGGAGTAAGTGAAATGAGTGAGAAAAGTGTACTAGTTCGCTGAAAACGCCAAACGGGTATGCTAGCCGCCACTCCACGGGCATGCACACTGATAGACGAATTAATAAAATATATTAGTGCAAAAAAGGACAATATTGATCATCTGCTTTTTTTTTACCTACGTAGTAGTCTGCCCCGGGGCGATCCATGCAGTTGTGGCACTACACTCAGCATCAAGCTACGGAGAACCACAACGCCTCCAAATGAAGTGAAACCGCATGGCAAACCAAAAAGGAGGCATTCTACTCATGCTTTCATCAAAAAGGCTCGCCGTACACTGTAACGCGTCTATTTTAAAATCAAGTAATGCCCTTTTAACGTACGAACTGCTTGCTGTACATGTTCTACTAAACGAGGCAAATTCAGGATGATTTATTTTGTAAATGGAATCACTACACTTCCGGTCTTGTTATGTCCCATTCTGGCTGACTTGCTGCAGCTTTCCACCGCCTCCCTCGCAGACAATGAATGAAGCCAGTTTGGGGGAACGGGCAAGCCCAGGACCCGTTCAGGTGTCTCTACACCCAAACACGCTAAAATATATAGATATATATAAGTAAATGTATATGCAAATCAGAAATGCCTCGTTATTAGCTCTGGTTACGCTCTGCGTCTTGACGTTAGCTACCTTTATCTTACCATTCCGGACATTTAGCGACCAGAAAACATGCTAAATAATAACACCCGTCCTGCTCCACCATAGACAAATCTTAAAATTAAACAAAGCGACAAAATATATTGTAATATATACAACACCTCACTGACACCATGTACGAGCTTACATTACCTGCAGGATGCTCAACTTCACTTCTCTGCGGTGCGACCACGGGCTCTGACGAGCTGCGTCAAGTCAGCTGACGTTCGTGAGGGCGACGCAGGAAGTCTTCAGACTTAAACTTCGAAGTAAAAGCGTGGAAAAATACGAGTAGTGGGGCAGCTCAAACTAGTGAACGTGTACGCAACGTCAAATGATCATGTAAGTAATAGCACATATGATCGCTTTCAGTCAGATTGGTTCGGGGCGTCGGGTTTGATAGTTAGAAACCGGAAGTAGCAAAGCATATTTCATTTTAGCTAGCTTGATACTACAATACTAATAGCATTTGTATTGTATAGCATATCATTTTTTTTTTCGTATTTGTATAGCATAACAAAAAAAACAGTCACGAATCTACCACAACAGCTGCAGCTGCGAATACCCAACGCTATGACTGAGTTTTCGTTGTTGTTTTTTGTTGTTGTTACCTTTTGAAATCCCTTCAATCGGATTCAAATACAACATGGTCCAGATGTTGGTAGCCGGACGGAAGGTTTATGCTGTACCTAAATAAAATAGGCAGAGTTTCCGGCCACAACTTTCTTAGATGCAGGGAGGCATTTGGGAGCGGCAATAAAAACAAAGTAACCCAATGAATGCTAATAAAAAAACGCACGCGCGCAATGGGCAATAAAATGAAAAAATAAACAAAAAACTCGAGCTTTACATATCCCAGATGAGTTTCATAACGTGACGAATCAAAATGACGAGGCACGCTAAAAGTGCGTTCAAAACTCCCCCGATGCCGTAATTACGCGCTATTGTTTTGAAAATCAAACCCCGGTTTGTGTGCGTGTCGTATTCCGGCTAGCTTGGCACCGCCAACCTCCCGCCACAGCTGGCGCGAGACACGCTGCTGCCCCGCTGACCCCGCCCACTTACAATACTGTCGAACATAGAAATGAAAGCAAAACGCTTTAAATATTTGCTTGAATTCAAGTCTATCAGGTATTCATTTAATTAATTAATGGATATATTTCACTACCATTAATAAGACTGTCTTTTATACACCCCATTTGATCTGGGAAAGTTCAGCCCCCACATATCTGATTCTATAATACATTCCATTGATTCAAATGACAAAAATGTCTTTCCGTTATGTAATCACACCCAAATCATATTCCAGGAATGTGTGATGGCCGTGCTATTGTTGTCCACGCACCTGTTAACCCGCGACAACATCAGGGAGGCGAACATAACTCGTCTAATGAGGTCCATCGGGGCCCCCCGATGTGTCACGGCTCCGTGTAGCCCGTGTTTTCTAACCCGGGTCGCCAGGCGCCTGGAACCCTCCAAGGAGGAGGGCCGCATTTGCTGTTGACGATGATCGACCCAAAAGAAAAGGCCCCTCGGGTGCCGGGCCCAGAATCCCCCCCCCCCCCCCCCCCCCCCCTCCCAACCACCTCAGGCGGAGCTGCGCGGGGAGCACAGGACCCACCGCTGGCTTACGCAACCGATCCGCTGCCTCGATCGCCGCATTACGTAACGGCTTGAGGTCAGCCGGCTGCTCGCAGCTGCACCGGAGGGGACGCTCGCAATGCCGCAGAGCCGGATCACGCGCACCGCGCACGGGGGTCGGATCGGTCCCACTTTCAATCTGGCCGAGTGTCCGAGGATTCTCGAGCAGACGTTTTTTTAGCCCTTTTTCGTAAATTGGCATACAACGATGACTTTGCCCGAGGTAATTACCCACAAGTCATTGCAAAGGGACGTTAGAAACTGGGTAACCGGTGAAGAATGGAGGGGTAAACAAAGAGGACGGCGCACAGACATATTAAAATGTATGTATTTAAAACATTTAGGATTAAAGATGGTCTATATTTACTAATTTACTCATCAGTTTAATAATAAGTTTAATTTTGATATTCAAGCAATTTTTTTTTACAAAAAAAGTAAAACATTCTTTTAAACAACCTTTTATCTTACGAGCAACAAGCCTAGAAAACGTTCAAACTAGAGAGTAAAAAGTATGAAATAAATCCTCCCAAGTGTAAATAATATTTACTGACGTTGTCACGATGACGTGACATGTGGCAGTAAAGCGCTGTCCCATTTATATTTACACTATTTCAGCCAAGGGGTCAAGGGTCAGGGCTTAGGGGGAGGTCGTGTGTTGCAGCATCTGATGTCAGCTCAACTGGTTATGCTCTTCAAATTTGAAGTTAGAATTCCCAGGTCATGAGTACAGAAAAAAAAAATGCAGTCTGTCATTCCACGCATTTTCGACCATAAAAAATACAGAAAAAAACGTTTCTGTATTTAGGTAAATTAAATAGAAATTCAGACTGATGTGATGTGAACTGCAACAAGAACCCCCGCTGATGTCATTACGGTTTGCGTAAGGCTTAAACATAAACAAACTGCACATTTGGAGCCAGAAAATCATTTGCATTTATAAAAAGGCAAAATGAAAAGCAAGCGGGGGGGGGGGGGGGGGGGGGGGGGTGAGAATATACGGTACGAGGACTGAAAGGGTCGAATTTTACCCTGTAATGTTGCAGCTGCAGCGCCAAAGCGAGACTTCTGAGGGCCCGCCGTTTGTTGTCCTTCCCCAGCACAAGTAGAAGGACGCTTTCAACCCCCCCACAGCTCATGCTGGTCTTGTTATAAAAAGGGAGAAACTCATTCCCTCTACATCACTTGCCAAATGTGTGTGTGTGTGTGTGTGTGTGTGTGTGTCTCTGCGCACACCGGGGAACCCTGCATCGAAGGAACGCAATAAAATCACATTATACCGGGATCATGTGATCAATGGAGAGAGTTCCAAATGCTTCACTGCCCTCCTTCCTGCAGACACGATGACATCGATTCTGCCGTTTTTTTTCTGAATAAAACCCGGCGCGAGTCACAAGGCAGAGTGCGTGAAACCGGTCGAGGTATCTTACAGCTCACGTGTCAAACACATCCTACGCCATCAAATCCAGTTCACGTCGTTTAAAAGTCAAATTTGACCGGCCACAGCGCTCCCTGGAGGACAGAAATGTTTTTACACTGTGAATACAGAAGGTCAACTTTATTGATTAAAGGTAAACACACGGTACATTCAGGATACAACTCATTACATTTCAATTATGATGAAAATGCGTAATTCTGTGCAAAGATAATTAGGTGTTATTGTTATAAAATTTGTCAAAGTGTCATAAAAAAGTAGAACAAATCCTTCAGTAAAATCAAACTGAAGTACAAACAGCCTCCCCAAAAAATATAGTGTGGCAAAGCTCCCCAAAGAGATCATTTAAGCTGCATTTGGTCGTATGATCTATAAATGGGAATGCTGCTCTATATATATGCAACAGTGAAAGTTATCAAACAACCTGAGGTTGCAAACTTCGAACATTTGACTGAAGGTAAACTCAAAACAAAGCCCCAGAAATCAACAGTGAGGAAAAACAGTAGGTAAAAAAAAAAAAAAACAAGGCATACGACCACTTAGTCCTTCAATTGGAAATGTGGAGTTAAAGGCACAAAATCGATTTTAAAGCATAAAGCCGTTTTTCTTACAGAAACTAAAAAGTGCTTTCAGCTGAAGTCTCTGCAGGAGCAAACCAGCGGCGCCACCAGGGTCCACAGGTAGATCCCCAAGGCGAACCAGCTGGAGGCAATCTTCGTCCACACGGCCGGCATGGTGCTCTGCATGACCTGGTAGTCGGTGTCGGGACTGATGAACCACAGAAACCAAAATCAGAGACGAGGTCTCGGTCGCAGGACATTCAGCCTCTGCGACGCAGCGAGGCAAGAAAAAAAAAAAAAACCCTGATACTTACTGGTACCAGTTGGTGAGAGTCATCATGATGTAGAGGGAGGCCAGACAGAGGCTGAAGTGGAAGAAGGAGTAGTTGTAGGTGACTCCGTCCTCTTCGTTGTCCACGGCCCGCCGGACGCCGCCGTCCTCCCCCCCCGCCGCCCCGTATTCGACGACGGGATCCTGGCCCCCCTCGGTCTGCAGCAGCCTGTTCACCTGAGCGTTGTTGGAGTTGCGGATGCTGCGTCGGAGGGGGAAGAGAGCACAAGATGTCACGTGGAAATGCATCGATGGGGCAGCGAACAGGAAGAAACACTTAAAACACAGGAGCTTTTAGGGTAAATTACCTGGCTAGAAGGGTACAGAACAGGAAAATGATCAATCCCACGATGCCCTGCGCGTCCCACCACTGGGTGCCTGTCGGGGCCCGGGTCGGAGCGGGTCCTGGTGCTGGTGTGGCGTTGGCGGGCTGGACCAAACTCAGCAGACTGGGATTACACTGCCGGTCTGCGGTGAGAAACAAGGACAGCGGTTACCGGGGCTGTGATTTTTTGCCCTCCTGCCTACAGGTGCCAAAGGTCAGAATTAAAGACCTGTGACTTACTGGGGTTGTTGCTCATGGCCGACCAGGTGACATACATGGTGTAAAGGGAGATCAGGGAGGCCTGGAGGAGGCCTGAGTAGCGGTTAACTTCCTGTGGCGACGTGGATTCAGAAGAGTTAGCAAATAAATCACCTTTTTTTCTTGTATCATATTAACATATCACTTCTGTTACCTGGACTTTGGGCAGAATGGCCACAATGGACACAATGACGCAGAGTATGAAGTTGACGCTGATGAAGGCCTTGTGCTCGGTACAGTCGTCGGGTTTTGTATAAAACACGTAGAACAGCACGACAAAGGTGAAAGCCAAGGCGTAGAAGAAGATGGTGATGGTCAGCAGAGCTGGGAGAAAAAAACACCAGTGAAGAGCGCCGTCGTTCGACAAACGCACGGCCCCTCGCTCAAAACGTACGTGTGTCCAAAACCCGACATTCAAATTCTAAACTCTCTCCATTCTGTTGAAACCTTACCGCCAAACCAGAACTTGGAGTTCCCATTTTCGGCCTTATCCACCCAGGACTGGTTCCAGGAGTGGGCAAAGTCCACCAGCAGAATGAGCTGGATGCTGATGAAGAAGAAGGACCCCACCATGCCGAAGTAATACCACACTGAGAACATCAGAAAGAGAAGCTGGTATGTTTGGTTAGGAGAAACATGAAATATTTCATGGCTGCAAAGAGATCGCAACTACTAGTAAATTACTACCAACACAACTTGGCTTTATACCTGTATTAAAGACGCCATCTGGAATGAAGAAAGCTCCCACTGTGATGCCAATTAACAACAGCAGCTTGAAGAACCAGAAACTGAAGAGAAAAGAAGTAACGTTATTCTAAATATGCAGTGTTTTCTCGCTCGGTTTAAATAACAATCTTAGAGGTGCGGTCCCCATGTTTGGCCAGCAGGGGGCATCCAGCCTTCATCAAACAGAGCTCTGGTGCTGAGGCTGCAGGGACAACCACCCACCCGTTTTGGACAGCGGCTCGGGGGTCCTTGCTGCTGCGCACTAGGATCATGATGAGGACAAACAGGAAGAAGAAGCAGGTCATGGCGAAGCAAATGCGGTACACCGACTTGTAGCCGACGATGATGTCGCAGTTCACCGCGTTTTCGATGCCGGGTATCGACGTCCCGCCGAGACAGAAACCTGGAATCTGACGGTGTGAAGCACACAAAAGGAAACAACGGGGGGTGGGGGGAAAACAGGCGAGGATATACCAGAGTCATCAAAACTTTGTTTTTTTTTTATATTGAATGATGTCAAGAAAAAAAAATCACTGAAACTACTTAAAGAAAAAGAAACAAATAACCAATAAAATATTCGACAGCATTATGAAACAAATTTAAACCATTTTCCAGTTATTTTTCTAAACAGTAAAAAGAATTACTAAAAAAGCCCCTCGTGCAATAGCCCAGTATGGACCAGTAACCTTGATCCAGTAGCATCTAATGTACCTTTTTTAGATGCTCCTCCATGCCTGGGAGAATCATTATGATGGACACCAGAGTCCCAAGCAGCAGCAGGAAGGAGAAGGCCAGCCGGCTCACCGTGGAGTTGGTGGTTGACGGGCAAGCACGATGACAGGATGCACGAGGCCGACCCACACAAACAGGACGCCTGGAGGAGAGACGAGGCGGAGAATCAGCAGGGCGTTCATCCAGATTCATATTTAATCAAACTCTGGGTTCTGGGATAATCAGGGTAATGCATGCATGGCTCGCAATGAAGGCGGCTCGGACAAAAAAACAACAAAAAAACCCCCCCAACAACAGACAAATGACACCGCGTCCGTGTTCAGCGCGCCGATCCCTCTCCTCCTTCCGCACGATTCCACAGCAGCAAAAGTCAAAGGGAGGATTATAGGAGGCGGCATCATCAGGCCTGTGGTCGGGGCGGCCATCACGACAAACCCCTCCGTCTCTCATCCAGGAGCACTGAGGGTTCCCGCCTGATTCCGCTGCAGAAGCAGTGAGGCGGAAGGCCGGCGACGAGGTCGACCATCCGTCACTAAATACGAGGATGCATCAGAGTACACAGTCCTGCGGTGTGAACATCGCAGCCATGATGTGAAGAACGCCGTTGCAATTGTTTAGAACCGGCCGATTTATTTCTGCATTTTGCCCAAATCAATACGGTGCAATACGTTTAGGCACGGCTGCGTGTGTCTAGACAACGTTAAACATGCGAGAGGTTTAGCTTCTTTAATGATCAGTAACAAAAGCGCCCCACTGCCTCGACGTGTCATCCAATCCCACTCAATGCTGCAGGATCAGCATGTTCAAAATGAAACCGACCTTTACAAATTCATCTAAATGGCGTGCAACACGTTCCTGCATCCGAGATTACAGAACCAAAGTGCATCCTCGCCCCATGGTGTAACTTGGTAATAATCCTTATCCCCACTATGGAGCTTTTGCACTGTCAGTTAACGTAAGCAGTCATCCGATCGTCCAGACTTTGGCCTATTTGACCAAACACCACGAAATGATCAATGATGTGAACACTTTCTCACCACTTTCTCACCACTTCCCAACACATGTGAACCAACTTGTTGAGTCTCGACAGCAGGGCACTGGGAACTTCTTATCGAAATGCGAGACACTGATCTTTTCCCAAGGCCTCGTCATCCCAGCACTATAATTTTGCCATTACACCAGCCGTGGGTTGTTTTCACACATCTTCCACGAGGGGCCAAAACAAACTCAAATGAATGGAATTATGTTGTGTAGAAACATACAAAAAAAATAGGTTTAAAAGTAAATCGAAGCATGGATAGGAACGATGGTGGAGTTGGCCCGAGAATCTGAGGAGAACCCGGAAATGGCGCATTTACATAATCCAGTCTGATTTATAAATAATTAATATTCAGTTGCCACAGGTTTGATTTAAAAGTTATCCGCACGCCAATTAAAAAATAACGTGAGCTTACTGTTAACGTTTCACAACTAACGTGACTCACACGGAATACAAGAAGGGAGCCGGTAGCGAAGTAAACAACGCAGTGATCAATTAACGTTAGTTAGGGAAATGTCATGAAATAATAAGAGTTAAGTAAACAATATAACCCGTGAAAGTTTACTTACACAGCTGGCGAGGGAACCCAGAGCTAAACAAGCGCCCATGTTGGTTTAGTTTAATTCACAAGGCGGCCAAGATGTGTGGACACTTGGGAACTTCAGGAACAAACTCAGACAAAATGGCGATGTCAAGCAATTTAAAACGACAACAAGGGAACTGTTTGTTTCTCTTCAAAATAAAAGTTTTCCGTCGAGCGCACACGCTCGTCACGTAAATCGGACGCACTTGAAGGGGTCATTTTTTGGTTTATGTGTCTATGGATTATGATGGTAAAAATGATCTCCTCATAGAACACAACACATATGTGCAGTATTATCAAATGCGGCTCTGCCGGCCTATAAACTGCCTAAGAATACGTTTTCGTTTTTATTTTGAAGGCATGGCGCACTTGTACTTCCGACATTGTTTGGGGTAAAATAGTAAAAATTAAAACGAGGTTACTTGAAGCGTCCAACTAAGCAAACACGTCATATAGTCAAATAATTCACTACCTCAAATACTAAATAGACTGTATAATAATATATTCAAAATGTGCAATGCCTAATATATTATATTTGATTCCAAAGCCACTTCATTCATAGATAACTGGCCAAAGAATCTACTGTGACTGTCACAAAATGAATGATTTGTATAACCACCATGTTTCATTGTTGTTTAATGCCAGTGAGGTTTATTTGATCTTGTCAAACACAAGATCAAATAAACATTGCTGTTTTAAGGAATATTTCATTTATTTACTGTATTACATTTTCATTATTAATATTATGTATGCACAGTATAATACTTGCTTAAATGTGTAAATCTGTATTTTGTGACAGTAAATGTGTTAAGAAGTCATATATTAATGTCCTAGTTGTGACCTTGCATCTGAAAAATAAAAATGTAATTTTTAGGCAATATAAGCGAGACAATGAGAAATGCTGATTAAATTTCCCCATTAGTAGCAAGCAGTGGGTCAACAATAAGAGCGATAATGAAAGTCAGAGTGAGTTAAAAACAACAGGGAGCGAACCTCCATCTGCTGGTGTCTGACGTTCAGTGAAGGTGTTCACCTGTGAATAACCCCTGCAAGGATAAAGCTTCTCCTCTCCTCCTTCCCCCCTCTCTCTGAAGAGTGGCAGCTTGTAATATAAAAACAACAACTGGATCACGGTTCACATCAATGCACTTGTTAATGAGCAGTCTAATGGATGTGATGTTAATCTGATAATAGCTTCGTTACAGCAACATTCCTCAAGGGGCGGATTTAAGTCACCTCTGCAGTATCATTGATATTCTCATAATAACCCCATGGACCTGATGGTTGTGAGGCGGAGCACTACAATTTTCAATATGTTTCCTTTTGTGTTTTGTAGGTGGCACGAAGCCATTTTTTGACGTAGTTTCACTGGTGTATTAATGATATACTATAATATTGAGGATGGATTAAAAAAACTTGCTGGCTGAAACCATTGCAGCCCTTTGTGAAAACACAGTTGACATCGCTTTAACCGGACCACAGCTTTTCCCCTTTTTTTAATTTAAGGTAGTTGTATTAAAGTGCTTCAGTTGCATTATCCCTGTAATAAGAATGAGATGAGGAGCATCGACCTATGAACTAAGACCGAGGACACAGTAACGCAGAGTAATTGGATTCTACCAAAAAACAAAAGGCGGTTCCATTTATAAATATTAAAATGTTTAGACATGGTGCACCCCTAACTAAAAATACAATGGTACAAACCTTAGAGCAGTAGCGGCAGGTTAAAACCGGAATAACACGGAGAGTGACACAGAAAACTGCACTACTATGACTTCAAAATAAAACAAAATATTTAAAGGCTGATAAGTCAATGGGCTATTCATTTCTATCTTTTGTCTTGGAGTGGATTAACTAGTGAACCCAGAAAACAGGTAAACCTTGTGTTCTTAAAACATTATACTATGTTAATAATCTACCCACCTGGAAAAGCAGATTTTCTGTCTGGGTTTGTTTCAATTCTATTGTGTTATAAACGCAAGATTAAAATTAAAAAAGCAAGATAAAAGCAAGATTATCGGGTCAGCCACTTTAAATTGCCAAAGATTTTAGGCAACCATTAGCTCCCCCGCCCCCCTTCTTCTCGCAACTGTTGAGCTTTTACTCTGAAGGCCAACTCCTCCCGTATCCCGCGTCCCGCGGACTGCGTGCGCGCACCTTGACGCTCCTCCCTGTTGCTGCGCGCACTGAGCGCACCGTGCTCGGACTGTCTGTGCGCGTGTCAGCGCGGTGGTGCAGTCCAGAGTTCCAGCACGCCGCGCGTCCAGCGGCCCCAGCCGCAATGAAGAAGCAGTGGGACGCGCCTCACCGGACGGACCCCGTGACCTTCCGCGCGAACCCTTCCTCGTCCCTGCAGGAGATGCTGTCCGGCGGGTAGCCGCGAACTTCGGACTCCGGTGTTTTTGTTGTTGTTGTTTTTTTGTTTTTGTTTTTGTCGCTCTGCAAAAGGCGCACTGATATCAGCCGGTGAGTGTCCGTCGCTGCGCACATACGCTACAGGCACCTGTCCTGCTCCACAGGTAGGTCATCGGAGAGGCTCCTGCAGCCCGACGTGTCGATGATCGAGGGAATGCACGCTGCCCGTTACCGTAGATCCCAGCCGTAGGGGAGTGTGGTGTGTGTGGGGGGTTGGGCTGGGGCTGAAGCCATTATTTGCTCTGAAACTGACCGCCAACTAAACAAGACAAGAGCTGTAACGGCGCATCCTCGTGTGAGCTATTTATATCACTAGTCAACTCCAGCAGCTCACCTGTCCCCTCCCCGTGGAGCGTCAACTGTAACGGCTCGTTATGTGAAATGTCACTGCTGGATTATCTGCTTAAGTGCGTAAACCGTGACCTTCAGGTCATGATATGAGGTAAACAATGCGGTGAAACCATGTCAGGATTCACCGGTGGAAGTGAACTAGACAAATAATTATCGTGGTCCTTATGGAGAACTTCTGCTACCCGGTAGAGTAGTCACGTGCGTAGGGCTTCAGTTGTCTTGCTGTGGTGAATTTCACAGGAGCAGAAAATGTTTCCAAAGAAAGGCCCAGAATTCAAAACCGAGGCCGGGCTTTTGTGTAGCAATTCTTTTCTCGAACGTTCTCCTGAGTTAATCATTACACAGTGTCGATTAAGTGCGCTCCACGGCACCTCCTTTTAATTTATGATTTCACCCCGTGTTAATTATAGGCCTATGCATGAGGTAATTCTTCTCTTTTTCTGGTCTCGTTTCGTTAGCTGCCTGAGTTATTTTCTTGTTTTTTCCAAAAAAAACAAAAACTGGGTTCATTCCTTCTTCTTATTTTTCAGAGAGAAATGGGACATTTTGTGTCCCGGGAGTGTAAGCAAACTATCTGGGGAATCTCTTCTTTCTGCTGCAGCTGGGAAACAAAGAACAGTGAGGGGAAAACACACAATGAGCTAAAAAGGCTGAAAGCAACAAGGCGGCGTGTAGTTGGGTGGGCTTGTCGCTCGGGGCATGAACCACCTTGATCCATGTCTAACAAATAAAAAAATAAAAAAGAAGGGAAGCGGTATTGTAGACACGAGGGAGTCATATTTAATTTTATTGGGGGAAGTGAAGGTGCTTCGCTGGCATCCTGCTCTTTTCTGCCGTTAAGAGAATCTTCCCACTTCCTCATCGTCATCTGCTCTTTCTTGGAAAATCGTGTCACCGCGTGTTAACGGGCAAAGCGTCGGCAGGCCGGTGACGTCATCACAGCGGGCCACTCTGAGGGTGGAGTTCCATAGGGGCCGGCCTTTATCACTAAAACCTCCCCAAGACCTCATTCTTTTCCAGTCTTTCACAGGGAACAAAGGCTGTCTCCGCAATCAGCCAACAGGTAACTGCCTCACCTATAAAGTCTGCTAATGTCGTCCGACCGAGCAGCTTATCTTCGCTGAATCGCTCTCCTGTCATCAAAGAGCAAAGACGCAGGTTCACACTGTGGTTGACTGCGTTGTATTTATCCAGATGCTTTTTAAACCGAAGCAGTCGGGGGCAGATGGGTGATGCGCTGCTTGGCCTCGTCTTTTTTACCACCGTAACCTCTGGACCTTAAAAAGGTCCGTTGAGACCCACGAAAACTTGGTAATTGGTAAGTTATTTTCGGTTTCTGTGTCAACAGACCTCTTTCCTGTATTTCGCAATCAAACAGCTTTTGGACTGACAGACTTTTTCTTCTCGCTAAAGAAAATGTATATTTACCAATCATAGTCAATTGGATACGTCAAGATTCATTTAATGTTTTTTTTTAGATCTGCTGCGTGCGGTGAAACTACTGTTAATGAAAAGACAAGTGTTGTTCAGGTCTGAAACGTGTCTCTTTGCATCGCAGCAAGATAAACAAGCCCCCCGCACACAATTCCACCACCCGGCGGCAAATTGAATTCCCATTGATTATGGTCCTCGCCGCTCAGATGATGGAAACAACCGCGTTGCCAACGCCAAATTCCAGTCGTTCATTACTGCGACGTATTGACCGGTGACCTGCGAGAGTTTAGCCCGAGCCGGTGCCTCCGTACAGGCCGCTGTCCTTTACTGTGACCGCTGGCCGGCGGCCTTCTTATTTTTCCGCCATCAAAAACGCGTCCTTCTGCGTCCATTTTTCCCAGCAGCCCCGAGAGGCCCCGAGAGGCAACACGCCGGAGGTTTAACCGAATAGGCTCCCCCCTCCCGCCCCACAGGTTCGCCGGTGACCATCTCTCCTACCGTCAGCCTCTCCATACTGATTGCATAGGAAAGGGACAGTAGGTGAGAGAGCGGTGGGGTGGGTGGGGTGGCGGGGGTGTGGTGCCTCTGTGGAGACAAAGGGCTTATTGTAATTCCCGTGGCGTCCATTCATTCCCCAGATCAGTGACCTTTTCAGCGTATCAGACCAGACAACAAAGTGCGCTGCTTTGTTTCCCCTACTGGGTGATTACCGCGTGGAAGGAGGCGCGGGGTGGGAGATGCCTCCCACACAGCCGCACCTGGAAGCTTCTTTGCACATTCGCATCCCCGAAAAGCAGCTTACGGGAAGCTTTAACCTTCCGTTTCTCATCAGCCAGAAAACCCGACGTAAGTCTGATCGACTGTAGCTTTTGTCCGCAGTCCGAGAAGAGCATTTAAATCGCACGCGTTCTTCCCTTTCCGAGCAGTTTTCAGGAATTTCTTCTTTTCTTTCTCCTATGTGATCAGATATCTGAAGTCTCGACTTCTGGAGGGAATAGTCTCACTGTTAAATTCATCTCGCCTGGAGCTACTAATATCATGTTGAGACACAATACACAGGTGGGGCTCTTTGACAACGTGTGATGCTCCCCATGGAGCTGTGCGCCGTGTTTGGTAAATCACTGTTATCTATGGACATAAATGTTGCCTGATGGCAGTAAATGGAAAGAGAAGTGGACATTCCAGGATTTCTACTGTTGGACACTAATCCCTCTAACGCAACACCCAAGAGCTGATGCAGGGTGGCATTGCTTTTTGCGGCTTTTTATTGTGTGTGTGTGGGGGGGGGGGGGGGGGGGGGGGGGGGGGGGCTGGTGTCAGAGGCTGCTAGAGGCCAGCGTGCAGGAGCAGCACGGGCTGCACACGACGCCACGGCGGTCTCGTTCGGACACTCTCTGGTGCAGAAATATTGATGTGACGGC
The DNA here is from genome assembly GCA_021346845.1 of Apeltes quadracus. Taxonomy (NCBI): domain Eukaryota; kingdom Metazoa; phylum Chordata; class Actinopteri; order Perciformes; family Gasterosteidae; genus Apeltes; species Apeltes quadracus. The sequence continues at coordinate 12,225,171 of CM037926.1, forward strand.
AGGCCCCTCCCCCCCCCCCCAGGGGTCAAAGCGCAAAGCGTCCAGCAAACGTACAGGTTCTGAAACCCGATGCAACTTGTTATGAATGGACACTGTTTTGGAAACGATTTGCTGATGCTGATTAGCCTGAGAGACGGTGAGAAATGTTTGCAACCTGGCAGGCAGGGGTGTGCAAACTGCGCCATGCACCGTCACACAAAATACAACTTTTCATCTTTCCACTTTGCAATGATTTGGTTTCAGCAGCTTGCAATGCTCGACCTTGTTTTTTAATTCAATGGCTTTGTGTTTTGGAGTGTTGAATAGTTTTATGCTCTGAAGATGTCTGAAAATGGTCCCTGATGGGCAATTTTCAGTCCGAGGAACCTTCATCAAACCCAAATCCATTGGATTCCTGGTCAGACTTTTTCATTCTCTAATTGGATCCATCCCTATTGTCAGTCTTTTTTTGACACACACTCTTGTAAGTGTGCTTGTTACGGTTAACATTTCAGATCCAAACCGGTGAGAAGTGAAGTCAGAGGGCAAAAATCTGTGATCGTCCACTGAATCAGAACATTCGGGTCGACCCTCTTCCTGCTGGACACATTCTGTCCTTCAGATCGTTCCCGAGGACACAGTCTCCGTAGCTCTCTGTCAAGTGGGTTAATTGCTGTAAATAGCTGGGTACTCTGTTGTTGTGATTGACCCTCGTGAAACCCGCTCAATCTGTCTCATATTTAGCAAACGGTGGATGGCACATTGTCGTCCTCGTTTTTTGAATAATGGCTTGTTGTGATTTTCACATTAAACACAAATAATTACAAAGAGGGCGGATTGCTTTGAGGTGCCATTTGAAGGACCGCCACGGGAGGTCCTCTTTGGACCCGTGTACCCGTAAACAATGGAGCTGAATGGTATCAGTGGCCGCTTTTAACCTCCTTTTATGGCGCCCTGGGTTGCTTGCGTGATTGTTTAAAAACTGTTATCGTAATTGATCTTCCAAACCAGATTGATGCTGAGAGGTGAAACTAAACGCAATAACGTAAAATAATATAGATCGGAAAATATTCCTTTATTGGATTCCTGGGAACAATTATTATTATTTTTTTTTACAAAAACTGCACAGACCTGTAGCACAAGACCGTGGAGATTTTCTTATTCAAAATGAGAACGACCCCTACACACACACAAGCAGTTTATCTACAAAGTAAAAGCCTGCGCTGTGATTCCTGGCTTTCTGAAGCATGAAAGCAGACAGCCATAGAGAGGAAAAGGGCTGCGCCGATCAGAGAGAGAAGACGGAAGGATGTTTGAGAGATCTTCAGAGAGGCTGTGATTACGCTGTCTCATTAGATCAGCCTCTCTCTCTCTCTATTTCTTTTCCCTCAGTTGCTATCACGGTAAATTGAAGGCAGCCTTTTTTTGAAAATCAACCCCTGATACCAGAGCGGCACTTCACCTTCCTCCTTTTTTACACATGCATGACTTTCTGTGAACCTGTGAGTGTGATGAGCACAGAATACGGCCCTCACATATCGCAACGTATGTTGCATGTAACTTGATAGTTTTGCCCCGAATACGTCTATTCTTTGCAACATAAATGTTGCATCTCTTTTTCAATTTCGTCTATGTTTAATAGTCTTTCCAGAACTCTGTTAACATTAAATCTGGTATAGTCTAGTATAGTTTTGAATAGATATTCTACATCTTTCTTGGCACCCCTCCTCCACCTTTTAGCTAGCTTTATAGTAGTGCTGTTTCCATGGTAGCTAGAGCATGTTGAGCTTTTGGAAAACAGTGAAAAAAGTGGGGAAAGGACAGGGAATAATCACAGGGTAAGCGGGACTAAAAATAGCGAGGGACTTAATCCCAGGCATTATTTATTCATCTGAAGCGTCTCGCGTCTGCTGTGTAAAACATCATTTCTTCTGCAGGGCCACATCGTTCGGTCATACCGTTTTCTGACATAAACGTCCAAAGTCTTGATCACTGACCGGTGACCACAGGGCCGCAGTCTATTAATTCCCCTACTCCCATCAGGGCCGCATAGTAGAGAGGGTAAATAAGGATCCGGGTTAAAAAAACATCCACAGCGACAGTTTGTAATTCAACAATGAAAATCCAACGGAATGGCCTGCTCAGTGGTTCTATTCGGTGATTTGTAAGGTGGAGGCTACGGTGAAGCTGCCGCGTGTGCAGGGACTGTCACGCGGTGAGTGTTGGACTGATGAGAAGCAGAATAGAGGTCAGCCTCGGGGCTGCAGGCTGCTCGGCTGCAAGAACGGATATATATCATTGTCTCTTGTTTACGGGAGAGGGAAGCTCTGGCTGATGCCGCTTTTTAAAGAGTGCTGACAATTTTTTGTACCGAATATGTTAGGGATGCCGCCTCCTAACAAATTCAAAGTACTATTTTAATTTAAATAACACATGAAGCACACATCTCACGTCATTAAATCTTACAGATCTGCAATTTTTGGATCAGTTGCTAGTGTTTTGGAATACATTTCCTGGAAAGCACTCTAATATTTTTTTTAACCTTTCTCAGAAATAACACCCATTAACTTTGAGGACTTTTCCTTTTTAAATTAATCAATTCTTGCAGGTTTTACCCAAATAGAAAAGCAAAACAAACCATTGAATTGTAATTATTAGAATAATTGTATTTAACTTAAGTAGGGAAATTCAGTAGTTCTTTTAGTTTAGTTTTTTTCAATTGCCGTCAGTTTTGCAAACTTAAAAATGTAAAAAATTCTGAGTAGCCTGGCTACATTATGGAAATAGATAGGACATTCTGCACATTGCCTTTATACTTTCAGAAACAATCAAGAATGCGGTAAGAGCATTGCTGCTGCAGCAAATTCTGTGTTTGCAAAAGCTCGGTGGAATGACGAAATATTTATAAAACGTCACACTTGTTTTTGTACAATTGTGTACTTTCGATCCTGACTGTTTCAAGATATGGCCTCAACTTTGTCTTTAAAAGCTCCTTTTAAGAGCTTGTTTTTGACATTTTCTGCACGTAGCTGAAGGGGCTCGTCATCGAGCTCTCATTTTGTTGTCGCGGCGCTGTCCGTGGTGCCGAAAGCTTCCCCCCCTCGATGTGAGCAGACGCATGTTGAGACGAGCTTTCGTTTTCGGGGTCCTTCGGGCTTGTAGTTCAATTCAAACAGACAGGCGCGCGCTCTCTCCCTCTCCCTCTCTCTCTCAAAGGCCGACCTCCGTTGAGAGCTACGTGCTGTTATGTTTAAAAGTACCCTTCGGCATTGAAGGTTGCGGGCGGTCCGAGTGCGGTGGCCTTTCTCCTTAAACACAAACATTTCGAAGTGACGACATGTGATAGAACAACTTTAGTTTCATGGTTATTTACACACAGCACACTGCAATGTAGAGAATACTTCAAGTACATAATGTATCATTTGTTGCTAAATAATAGATGCCACTCTTTAGAAATGGCCTGCCTAGCAGTTGGCAGCATTTCTGCAATTTCACATTTAAAAGAGCTGTCTGGTGTTTGCAGTTTGAACACGCTCTGTAAACAGTTCTTCTACTGAAAAGCCTTTCTTAACACAACCTTGCTGCCTAACGTACCTGCGGCTTGTTCCCGCGTCGGGCCGAGGCGGCCCGGACATCTTGGTATCTAGGTCAATGTTCTTGACAAGATAATCCTATCTAAACTGCGGTTGGATTACCAGCTTAAATAAACCTGTTCAGAGGATGGGTCTCCGCCTGGTCAACACTTAATCCGGAGGACTCATGAAAGTTACCAAACAGATGTTCTAATTAGGACAGATGGAGGCTATTAATGACACTCATAGTTCGCTACTGAAAGGCAACGCGTGTTTGAATGTTTGGTGGTTTGCAGTAACCCATAAAAATACCAAAACCTCTCCGCCACTAAAAGTTGTGCAGACTGAACCCATGTGCTACATCAGCTGGTCACGTCAGCCATGGGTGATTGTGGCCAGTATCGACACCCAAGTTCCAGAGCCTAGTTTTAATTATTATTATTTGTGCTTAAGGCCAACAGCTTGACAACCTGTGGCTCTGTATTCTGGAGATCTGGATTGTATATGTTTGCCCCCCCCCCCCCATGGCATTCCTTTGTGGAAAGCGAGGGATGGGATTTGGGATTCTGCTCAACAGAACGGTGTGGTTATTTAAAGCCAGGCAACACAACAAAAGCGGCAGACTGGGAATAGAAAGTGAGATAGCGAGAGAATGAATTTCAGTCGTGTGTTTACCTGCCAGTGGTGCTTTTTCTCTACTGTTGCCATAGCAACAGTGTCTCGCTGTGTGAGTGTGTGTGTGTGTGTGTGTGTGTGTGTGTATGTGTGGGTGTGGGAGACAAGGGATGTAATTCTGCCTGTCACCAGCGTAGCCCAGAGCTGACTCCCCAGCTGCTGGTTGCCATGAGACCAGATAGACACATCCTCTGCTCGCAGTGATAAACCCTTTCTCCTGACGCTCACATCACTAAACAGAGCAGGTTTATCTTCGATAAATGGCCACTGTCGTGCTCTGTACAACTTAAAATGTATTGCAATCACTTATGCAGTCAAAAGTACTAGGAGCAACGACGTGTTTGGAGGTAAATTATAGGTTATTTATACCATTTAAGCGAGTGCCATTATTTAATCCAGTGGTATTTGGACACAAGTCAACGTGATGTTACCGGCACATGTTAACTACTTGGCTACATAGGTTTCCCCAATTAACGGCGTTGTGGGCGATGAGTCAAAGACTAAACTTCAAACGTAAAGTCCCCATGTTTACAGCCCAGATAATAGGATTTATGAGCTCTTATCTGGTTTGAAGAAAGGATAGAGGAAGAATATAGCCTCTTTGTCCTCTTTTTCCCACCCCTCTGTAAACAGACCTTGACCTCTGACGGCTCGGTAATCACAAGGCTTTTATAACTCTTTGTTACGCAACAAAGACAAACTTGCTAGATTACTAGCTTGTAACTGTTTACGAGTGAGCCAAATGTGCCTCCCTCCTTCAACACCATCACAGTGATGTTTAGTGATTTGTCAAGTTCAGCCTGGCATGTTTCTTTTCTCCCTGGGATGGAAAATGCATGAGTTGCCCTACTCTGCCTCTGATTGGCTTTCCCTGATATTCTCAACCCTGACCAGCCTCCCTTCCCGCGCCTGCATCCCACCAAAGAAGGCAATAAGTGGCAGCCAATCAGAGGCGTGGAGTCGGGCCAACATACACGGACAAATCACGGCTAGCCTTAATCTACACTGGAATACAGTCAATGTCGTTTCCAGCGTTGCGAACGCAGAAAGATATTCCGAATGTGTCGAGCAACGACTAAACACTGTCCTGTCGCTCGTCTCGTCACAGAGGGGTCGCCGAGATGACGGAGGTGGAGCCGGTGTTGGACTTTGCCACCTCGGGCCGCTCGGGGAGGAGAAACGCCCTGCCTGACATCCTGGGCTCACCGGCAGGTGTGAACCCCGCCGACCTCCCTCTCAAGCTGGCCGAAATGTCCCTCACAGGTAAAGCGCGCCGTTTTTTTTTGTGTTGTTTTTCATTATCACGGTAGCGAGCACAAGGCAGATTCTAAATGTAACTAACATTGAGTTGAGTTTGACGTCATGCACAGCCCGTCTCTGATACATCTTTATCTATCTTTATGATCTCTGTGTACTCTTAAATGTTTTTTGTTTTTTTGTACGTATATTAGCTCAAAGCAGCATAATTTCACTCGTGATGGCGGAGTTACAGCTTCAATTTAGTTCTGTATGTGTGAGAAAAACATTTTTGAAGTAGCGTGCCAAATAAACTACGGGCGTCTTGGGAGCACGCATTTGTTTTTATCTGTTCTGGCCTACGGTAGAAACATGGCAGCTCATGGTAGTATAGTATAGAAAACACTATTCTTGGTTCCGGATTTATAAACTAACATGGTAATGAATTACTCGTGAAGTCTTTGCATCATTGCCTGCAAGAGTCAACTGCAACATATTTTTCAACGTGTCTTCTTTTTGGTGGGGGGGGGTGTGTGTGTGTGTTTGTGCGCAGATGGTCCTGGAGGGGCCCAGTCCCCAACGGCGGAGGGGCCTCCGGTGCCGCCAGAGACCTCGGAGGGCAAAGAGGGATCGTAGGTGCTTGTTTTTTTTGTTTTTTTAAAACTCGCCTCCACGGAGACACGCGAAGATGGCAAGAGACGGAACGAGATGGAAGGGAGACCTGTGGGGGAGAGAGAGAGAGTGAGAGAGAGCGATTGTCTGCGGAGGGTCGGCCTGCGTGCGGAGCGGCCGAACCACGGAGGGAGAGAGTGACAAAATGGACTCGGTGGCGGACTGCTGCCGGGCGGGGGGGAGTGATCCACTCAACGCATTCACCGTGCTGAGAATCAAAAGGGACCCCGACACATTGGACACTATTTTTGTATGATACAACTGAAGAGAAACATAATAGTCAAACTGTAACGTGTTCCATTTGTTCTGTATTCATGTGTGTTTTTAAACATTTGAGCGCCGCAGGAGGACATTTGATAGCGGCTCAAAGCTTTTTCATTCAGCTCGATGCAAAAACAAATGTCACATAAGTAAACCGTAGATTGAAGAAAATTGAAGACTATCTGTGTCGTCTCCCGCCATGACACTAGCTGTGTTTGGTCTACTGTGTGTTTTCAAACCGGAGGCTGTTGTGCGGTGTGCCTATATTGCAAATGTACAGTTTTTACCCCTCATTGCAGACTGTTTTAATCCTGGTAACAGCGAACGGCCATTTTTTTAAGGTGTCCAAATGGTGATAAGGTGGATGAACCGTCCATATCTTGAGACATTCCTTCAGAGAAAAGTGTCCCACTGCCTGCAATGAACACGTTGCTTCGTTATAACAGAGAAAAGTCAGAGATTTCGCTTTCCCGAACCTCTGAGAATGTGCCTGTGGCGGCAGCTCACAGCCCCAAACGCGCGTTGTGTTCTCTTCTCTGTGATGTACTGTTATCCACCGTTTTGGGCTACGGATATCACAACCAGGAGGTATCACAACCAGCCTCTACTGCTTGCACTGTAAATGAAAGAGAAAACACTTTTGTAACATTCTGAATTACTTTCTGCGGATCCCGACACGTTTTCCCCCTTTATTTTTTTTTTTTTGCGTGAACTTTTCTTTCGTACGCGCTTCTCGTGGCAACGGCGGCATATGCCCCCTCCCCCGGCTCACTGGCGCCACGATTTCGAGCGCCGAAAAATGGCAGCGCGCTCGCCTTCTGCCTCTCCGCAAGGGGGAAAAGTCTGTTCGCCCTCATACAACACACAAACAGAGCTGTGAATAGGAGGCAAGACGGAGCGCGAGAAGAAGCGGCCCGTCACTGTATTTATACTGTATTGTAGAAGACACATGCTGCTCGTATGATTATTGGACTTTACTCATACATGTGCCCGTAGAGGAAATGCTGTCCTGTAACCGTCTATTTGAAGATGTTTCGCCGGTGGCCGTGTCTTTTATGTGGATGTGTATCACAAATGCAACAAAGGAAAGCCTGGCGCGACGCTGCCCAGCCTCTGTTTTTTTGATGCTGTACTTCGTGTTCACTGTCTACACAATACTAGGATCAACACTTTTTGGGGGGGGGGCGATGACTCAGATGTGTATTTTGTAGTGTCCTGATCTCTAAGTGGTGCATATATTTTACTTAGCTGGATTGAATCCCCTGTGTTGGTTCTATCTGGGAGTGGAAATTGCTATATTAAAACCACAAGCTTTACATAAACAACTGTGTCGGATAGTTTCATTTTTTTTCCCGTAGGTTGAGCAGGTATTTAGTAAACCAATGTCATTGCCCTCACCTAATATCGTGCTCAAATCTAAGACGACCGCGGTAAACATTAGCTGCTACATATTATTGTGTATCGACGGTCATAGTATGCATGTATGAACATTTAGCTCAAAATACAGAAGCACTACCACACAAGTTGTATGGAAGTTCGGTTTTTGAATCAACAAACGCCTTATTGCAGCTTTTAAAATGATACAATTTGGAGCCATTAAGCCAAGCACACACAAGGCTCTGTTTTCTGTTTTCAGGGAGTACTTATGCAGATAATACATTTTTTATACTTGTCCAATAAATATATTCATTAAAAAGTTGTAAAGTCTTGCGCGTGGCTCCCTCCCATGTGCTTACAGCCACCCGCTCCGATCCTTTTGTGGGTGCGTTTGTTACATTTTCTGATGTGCTGGGTGCGACTGCATAAGGAGCACTTGAAAGAAAGAGCAAGGCAAAACATGCACTCAATGCACTTCAAAATAGCCGCGTCATAGCAATCCTTTTACGTAATGCAGCAGTTCTCGTAGGTGTGCAGCAGATGGAGACATTCACTAAATTACCATTCGGCTCACATCGTGCTTCCACACCGACGGGGGAATTTCTTTGTTATGTCTGGTGCAAAGAAAATGGCTTCGATGGTTATTTGATGACAACATTTGTCTACCTTTTTAAATGTACATTTACATGGTGAGTAAAATCATGATTTGGAGGTTCTGGATGTACATTAATGGACATTGTGGCGTAAACCCAATGAGACGTTGGACACACCCAGCATTGTCTCGCCGATCGTGCAGCAGTAAATAATGACATGGGGAAAATTGGTACCATTTGCGCCAGTTTGGGTTCAATTCGCTGAGATGTTGCTGTGCAGGTTGACGATCACGCAGCCTCCCAGCAGCCCCGCAGGCGTGACACGAGACCGCGCTCGCCTGCTCTTCGTCTCTCTGCAGACCTGTCTGCAGAAAAACAGCCCAAGTAGAGCACCATGGCATCACAGGCGTTTTGATAGCTGAAGCTGCGGGCTTGGAAATTATGTAACAGTAACATCATTGATGAAAAAAAAAAAAAAAATCCGACAGTGGCTTTGCTTCATGTGGTACATCTATGTATTAATGTTAACCATTGATTCCGGCAAAACAGAAATGTGTAATCCGTTATTGTTATTCCCTTACCTCCATTCTCCGGGCGGCCGGCCCTCCTCTGAGGCAGCTCTTTCGCCCAGACAGCCTCTACGTAACTTGTTGCTAGGGTAACTCGGAGGCGATTAGGCCTTGTTACCCTGCCTGCAATCATGCCTTGAATATTGCACAAGGCAGGGTGAAGAATTGATTTGATGGCTTCAGCTGCAACTATGCAAATAAAGGGGGCGTATGCATAATGAGGCTGGGTATGTTGAGGTGTGGCACCACCGAGTATCATGTAGAAGCCAATGTGACAAAGCAGTATCTAAAAATACATTTGGTTAAATAGCCCTAAACGCTGACAATATCGTATTATACTGCAAATCTGAACGTCCCTTATACCTTTAAAAAGCTAGAATAACAAGACCTCAGAACAGAAAAGCGGCAGAGAGGAAAGCAATAAGCGGTTAGCTGCCGGCCTTCCTGTAGTAATTTGAGCAATGGCCTCACAGAGATGTGTCTCACCCCTCATGCCCAGCCAAGAGAGGGTGATCTGGCTGTTGTGAAAGGAGACAACGAGTGTTACAGTGGCCTAAAGAGAGACACAGAGGGAGGGAGGGGAGGATGCAGACGCGGGTCACGCAGAGGATGCCGGGCAAATGGAACAGCCTTCACGTGGACGTCAACGTGCCTTTTTCCCGACACGCGTCAGCCTCAGGGGGGAAAGATGGAGTGAAGAGGAATATATGCAAGACATTAGGAGGAGCAGGAGATCGCAAAGAAACGCAAGGTATTGCTGCCCCACCTGGGGCAACGTTGCTGCAGTTATTATGAATCACCAGCAAAACATCCACACCTGCTTGGACTGCTCATATTAAACAGTGCATCGTCTATTTCTTAATACAAAAGGATGTTTCTACTGTGTCTGTTGCTGTCAGTCTTTGTTCAAAACTACAGTGCTCGTCTGCTTTAGGAAATCGCCATTTTAAATGAAAGCATTTGGCAGCCTCAAATAGCCTCAAATTCCGAACATCTCGGGCCATTGTTGATTTGGTTCTTTTCATTGGATGCCAATATAGTTCTTCTCAGGAGAACAGGATGTGTAGTGAAGAAAGCAATAAACCCAAAGACCTTTCTTGCTGCCTGTGTAATCGATAAAAAGGCTTCTGAGCAGAACATCACTCATGTTAAGCAAGTGTAGCAGACAAATTATCTCATCATCAGTCCTCCCGAATGGGAGATACCAAAACAAGTTAGGGGATGGGGGACGGGGGCGTAAAAAAGAAAAAAAATAGGTGTGCTTGTTTTTTTTTTTTTACCGCATCACATTTCTTATATTCTTTTTTAATTCCCCCCTCTTCCTTTCACCCTGGCGGTGGCTTCATTGTTTGTAAAGCGACGGATCACAAGGCTGCGAACACACACAGACCACACACAGACATACAGAATGACATCACCCGAGCAGTGACGGGGCGGAGACTGGCAGCGTGAGTCTGGCTACACACACACACACACACATGGTTGGATAGCACAACTGCTCTCCCTCCATAAGCTCTCCGTCAGATGGCTCAGCCTGGCATCACTCGCTCCCAATAAGATGCAACAAGAAGTAGCCTGAACCCGTTCTGACGGAAACCCACTCGCTTTGCACACATATTATGTGGCGCTGTCTCTGGCCTTGCTGACACCCCCCCTGTTCCTCATCTTCTCCTCTCTGAGGTGAACGGGGCAGACTTTCCCTAAAACAACATCTTAAAACTTTCCGTTACTTCTCAGCAGAAATCTCTTTCGGTTGGTTGTCTTCAACAGCAGCCTGCGAGCGAGGACAGGCCCCGTCCCCTGATCTATCTCATCGATATTCACTGTGCACAGTAATCAGTGGACTCGCTGTCAGCTGCTTATCATAGCAAGGGAGGAGCACATTGTAACGCTTACTGTTGTGTTTCAAGTTGTGCGGCTGTGACCCGTTAGAGGAACAATAAGGACTTAAGAAATACGCAGCGTTCACCACAAGCTGTTTTAAGAAGTCAAAGAAGAATCGAGCTTCTCGATGCCCAGACAGCGCTCCTGACCGCATGTGAGCATGTCTGACAGGCGTTCCTGGGTGTTAAGATGACCTCGTCAGGACGAATAGGGCCCCACTGAAAAACATCTATGCCCACAGTTCCACTATTTATCCACCAGCATAACACAGTGTAGAACATCTATATCCAACAGGCAGATTTGGCGGCGTACGCTGGCACATAAAGGTGAAATGATCCAAGGGTTTTTGAACTATTTTAAACAAAACCACCAATGTGAACCTTCCAGCCCGAGGAAAAGTCAGGGAACGTCATCCGGACTCATCCATTACGGTGACAGCCGCATCCCCGGCGATCCAACGCTATCGTTCATCCAAATGCCTGAGACTGAATCGTTCCTGTACAAACGCTGTTGTGAAAAGAGAGAAACTTGGAGACAACATGGCTGAAGAGAGTGTCGCGTCTCACAGCTGAGAGCTACGGGCGACTAAAGCGCCCCGATGGTCCGAGATGATACTGAGCCGCACACGCAGACATCATGGCTTATAATTGGGTACGGTGATGTCAGGAAAACACCAATCGCCCATATTGGGATTATGATTAACACTCATAAAGAGTTCTCTCCATAACTCAGGAATAGTGTTCAGGCCCTTCAGTAAAAATGTATTTAAATGTCACTAAGTCAATCAGGCGGCATTGTTACAGCCCTAATCGCATCAGGGAGGTAGAAAATCTGATTTGCAGCTCTCCAATAAATTTCTATCGACGTCCAGTTGTTTGCCTTCGGCTTTGGTCAGCCATCTGTGGATCATCTCTGCAGGTCTTCTTTGTCCGTCCCCGTGTGGATTCCCTCCCCCTCCGCCCTGCCTCTTCCTTTTGTTTGCCTCCCCTCCTGTCTCTGTCCCGGGGCTGACATCATAGTCCCAGAGGAGCGCGGTGATGCCAACAAGCCCTGATTCAGCACTAAGACGCTCCCACCCGGCATCACTTCTTTTGTTTACGGCAGTGGTCGCTCCCCATATTGAATCCCTCGCCTCGTCTTTCTTTTCATCATCGTCTCATCTGACCCTCCATCCAAACCACACATTCTCCTCTAGCATCACCCAGCCCGGCCTTGAGCAGGCTCCGGGGCTCAGACTTACTGTGCTGAAAAACAAGCGCTCCCAGGTGGACAGCAGCCTTATTTCAACAAATGCTGAAAATGGAAAAATGAATGCAAAACATCAGGGTAACGCTAAAAATAATGTTTATCCAAATCATGAATATGGATGACGGCATTAGAGTATCTACCTTCCACACTTTAAATTTTGTTTTATTTCACTCCTTGTTGACGGATTTGAGTTTAAGTTCTTTTAAATCCTCCTAATTAACCAGAAATGGCTTCAGCATGAGAAACATGAACGGATTAATTTGATGTGAAATCATCCAAAACAAAACAAAGAAAAATCTGAGCAACTGTTCGAAGATTCGATTATGAATTCTTCAAAAATGTGACTTGCACTTATTGGAGATAACTGGAGAACTGAACCAATGTTTCCAATGTCCACCAACTTGGATTAGATTAGACGACCCTTAAAGGACCCCATCGATACATTTCTTAAGGCAAGTCGCCACAGACGTTATCCCCCACGCTTCCCAGCATGCATTATTAATGTAGTCATTTCAAGCGGATCTCAACTAGCGCTCGGGGTGCTCGTTCCTTTTCCGTGGTCTCCCTCACAATGGGGACGCACAAACCACTGTACGGTGCGACCAAAAAACGGTTCACCCCTCCAAGCTGCGTCTCCGTCTTCAGTTCCAGCAGGTGGGGAGTCCCATCTGTTGGGCGTCATTAGGAAGAAAGCTCCCCAAAACAGGACCATTGTGTGCAGACTGAGGCTGCAGGACAGTGGGAGGTTTGAAGGGAGGTGGCGGGCAGAGGGAGGGGGGGGGACTAAAGGATGAGCTAATGGGACAGCTCCAGCTGCAGGCCCCGAGGGGGGGGTGCCTGAAGTGGGGGATTGGGATCTTGACGGCGGCGGAAATTGTTTTGACCTCTGGGGGGTCATAATCATCTTATTGGTCATAAAGTCAAATCTACTCTCATCATATTCATTCAAGTAAATCACACCAGTGTCATATCTTTTTTTCCATGTCCTTATTCTCTTGGCTCTGGTGAAGGGGCTGTATCCTATTTACCACATGACACACATGCTATAAAAACCAATGGGAAGAAGCAGTGCACTTGCAAAGGTGTCTTTCTTTAATAATACAAAATGTGTTTTCTCTTTCAGATGATCTTGCTGAGCTGACGGGTTCCACTTGGTACACGAGGGGTCTGCGGATGAAAATAATGAAATTATGATTAAAACGTACTATGTGAGTAAGCCATGTCGCAAATGTCTATCATACGTGTAAGGATTTTGTCGACCGCTCCTATGCAGATCACAAATGCCGTCCAATTTTCTACACTCATACAGCACTCAAACTACACAGATGCAGAGCAAATGGGGGGCAGGGCCTTGATGCTGAAACCACTTCTAGATGGGGAGGAGAGCAGCCGAGATGGTGATTATGTAACCCGCAGTTACATAAAAGTTTGTCATCGGTACACTTGACTCCCTATAGATTAAGCATCTTGGTAACCGCGGACGCGCCGTGTCGTCTTGCATGTGATGTTTACAAAAAAAAGGGCTTTGGTGTTCCTCGTGAATCTGTATTTGGTTACCGGGAAGCTTTATTTCTCTGCTGTACCTCATCAACTTCATCACAAGGAGATGATCCTTGATCCTTCCGCACCCCCTCCGATCTGGACATTTGCAGCACAAACGGAGTAACATGCAGGGCTCCCAGCCCCCCGATTGCCTGATCTGCTCGCCGTTGGATCCCACTGCCTGCGACGGGGAGGAGGGGTTGACACCATGTTTGTGTGGACTGAAAATGGGTCAGGCTTCCAGCTCCAGCCACGGCGGCACGGCTGAGTGCTTCCGAAAGGGAGGGTCTCGCTGCTCTGCCGTCCGGGGAGGAAAAGCTGCCCCGTGGATCAGCTCCTGATGTGTGTGTCGGCCCTGGTGTGAGACACAGCGGCGGCCCAGTGGCAGAGGCATTGATTTATCCTCAGCCCCCCTCGTGGGCCATCATGCAACCACTTTTCCCCGTCTTTTATCACAAGGCTACGAAACGATCACGCGGTTAAGCCATCTGCACAGCCTCCATCAGTGCCGGCCCGAGCCTCTTGGGGGCCCTAAGCAGAATTTTATTTGGGGGCCCCCCTCCCACCACGCACAGTCACCTGTGCTAGAAGATAATTGGCACAAATGTCACGCTATACTGTTGTAGCGAAAATTATAAACGAATACAGTGAGGTTATAATACAAAACTAGGGCTGCTTGCAGCATAAGCGAACTAAGCGGCTGCTTGGGGCCCCCTGCCCAGGGCCTGCCCACGCCGGCCCTAACCTCCATCTTCGGCATGAAAACGCAATAATACTGTGCTTATTTTTTAATAAGCTGAAGCTTTTTCAGGCATAGAAAATGTTTGTGCTGGTTATTGGAAAAAACTGCTAATGAGTAATCTCAAGACTTTCTCAAGCACGTGAATATATGAACATATAGTTTACAAAGGCGTTACACAAGTAACACAAGTGTTTGTATACAGACTAACACCAGCCGAAGGATGCTACGCAGCATCCGCATTCGATTGTGGAGAGCTGTAATGTCAGACATGTTAGACCAGAGCGAGCTGCGTCTCGCTTATTGCGAAGTCAAGTAACGGGCATAATTCCTGGATCATCTGGATATTTCACCTCCCACTTTGTGCCAAACTACGTCGTTTCCATCTCGTTAAACAGTCAGAGACGATCGTGTTCGGAAGATTGACGGTGCAATGATTGGTGAGGCTTTCGGCAGTCGGCGTGGAAACCAAACTTTTTTTAGGGGAAAATCATGAGCCCGTCACGAAAGTGAAACCTTGTGAAACGAGCCCCTGATTAACCCTTTATCACCAAGACGAAAAGCCGCATAAACCAGGCCTTCCACCGGCTCATTGGTTCAACATAAAACAGTTCACTCCCTGCATGCGGCAGCCACGAACAAACTCTCTGTGTTTTATTGCTTCCTGATGAGGCGATCGGCTCCAGGTGGGTGGGCGTTTCACACCTGCTCCCATTAACCGCTCCGGTTATTGGAGTGGACGGTGCCAACTGTGGAGAATCCCCCAGTCTCCCCCCTCAGCACCTTGCACAATGAAATATCTTCAGCAAGATTGATATTATGTCCGGGTTTCACCCTAAAGTGCGAATTTTCACCCACTTTGAAGAACCATCCCACATTGTCGACCGCTGAGCCGTCCGTCCCCAACGGCATCTTGTCCCTTATCTAGGACAAACCTTCCAACCCGGACCTCCTGTAGGTGCATCCGTGACCTTTTTGAAGTGAAGAATCACGTCTGAGGGGCCGGTGTGAGTAATCGTGCGTCCTCTCAGACTGTGAAACCATGACTCTGCTACTTTTAAAGCCTGAGGCTGAACGAGGCCGTCCGTAAACCGTCCGATCAGTCCGGCCAGAGCGACGAGCCGTGACCCCCTGATGCGGGACCCCCTGATGCGGGAGAGGATGCTGTAACTCCCCCCCGCATGCTCGGCATCGGACGGATTTCTCCTCCTCCTCCTCCTCCTGTCTCTGCACTGAAACATCCCACTGCGGTGCCTTCAAGAAAAATATAGATCATTGGCCCAAATCACAACATGAAATGACATCAGCGGTAAAAATAGATCTAACTCCAGGCCCTGTGGTTGCAAATATTTTCAGCCCGGCATCACCGTAAGGGAACAAACAGCGATCTGCTCCTCCTGTCGTCGGCATGGCGCTGAGCTAAATATAGTGACAAAATCAAATAGTCAGAGTTGGGTCGATTGAAGCTGACTTCAGTCCAAGCATTGACATTTACATAACGCCTGGCAGCTTCGTTGGAGAGCTAAATGAAATCACAGAGCAGGGGCAGCAAAGATTATAGGAGATATCACTTTAAAAACCTGCTTTTTAATGCCAGACTGGATCTCGGCATTTTATAAATTCGGAAGCAAGCAACGCCGCGCGAGGTGCTTTAACTTCCATGAAACATAAATGAACTGATGGATTCAAGGAGTAAAGTCACCGAGGCGCGGGTGAATGTGTTTCCCAGGTTTCGCGGGTCCTTCAAAGGGCAACTGTTGATGCAATCTTTGACTGCCATGTAGTCTTCTATTCCCCCAGACGTCTTGTAAATGTAATGACCTTCTCTCTTTTCGCGAGTGACAGTGACAGGCCTGTGACACGCTGGGCTCATGGGGGTCGTCCCACGACCGTTTGCCATCACGGCCTTCGTGCGCCAGCTGTTATCGCTAATAGCGCTCACCGTAGAGACTTTGTGTGCTGACTTCACGGGCATGAATCAGCAGAATCGGAACAGCCGGCTGCGGTAGACTCGAGGGGTTTTGCTTTCAGACCTCGTGTCTGTCTGCGCTTCTCATGACACGTGCCTCCTCTCTCTCTCTCTCTCTCTCTCTCTCTCTCTCCCCTACGGGTGTCAGAGGTCACGGTACGAATAATAGGACATCAAAAACACAATATCCTGATGTTTGAGGTTATCAGGGCTTGAACCGGAAGATTTGTTTTCAGTGGCCATGGAAGCGACGATTACCGTTTCCTGAGTTCCTTTTAAGAGGTTTCAAATACACAACACTGAGTAGATGCAATGGTGTGGACTTTTTTATTGTGGAATATGTGTCTATATCTGTCATATAGGGACGAGTTATGCTACACTGAATGGATGCAAGATTTTTAGTGCCTCTGTTTTCTCCTAGTTTTACATTCAAACAAAGAGGGAAAAAAACAACCCTTATAATCAACCGTTTTCTCCCTGCTTTCCAAAAATATCCCTTCAAATTGCTGCCTAATGGACTTTGCTCCAGGTGATAATGATTAGCTCATGGTCTAAAAAAACACGAGTCACATGAAAAGAACTACAACTCCCAGGCACCACCTCGGCGTGAAGTGGCTCATCCACAATGATTGGCCGCATTTGGCGTGACGACACCAATTTTGGGCCATTTATTTGCGCGGCTGTGGCACAGAGGAACACAGGGCTTGCGGTGCATTCTGTGAGAGAGGATCGCTTCAGCAGAGCTTATTTGTCAAGGTGGGTGTGACGCACATCTTTACTATAGAAACACTGCACGAGCGAGTTTTGCTTCTGTCTGTCTTTAAGGTGAACGTAAGTGATGTTCTTACCTTTTTATTTAAAAAAAAGATTTAGGAATTGGTTGTGACCGGTGTCGCTTTTGTTTAGTGTAGCACGTGAGATGCCTTCACGCGACACACACGGGGCCTCACGAGCCCTTCTCACGCGCCCGTCGCGGGCTCTCTGCAGGTCGGTTGCGTTAGGCTTTTGTATGGTGGCAGACACTGGCACCGTTGGCACCGACAGACACACAGACGGGGAGGGGATTGTTTTTGGAGGGGGGGGTTCTCGCTCCATGTCTTCAGATCTTTTGTGTAACGCTGAGAAAATCTTGTTCTAATTCATATTTTCTTATTCAGCCGCGCAAAATGTGCGAAGCTTTTTGTGTTTTTATTCGATATTTCCGTGGAAATGCACGTCCAGTCAGCGTGTCTTTGTGTGCAGCTGCTCACAGAAGGCTCCTTTGTCTGCTGCAGCTTGTGATCGCGCAAACTGCACAACAGCGCTCCCCGAGAACTCGATCCAAATTGAGGTGTGACTGGTTATTGTCTAGTGTGTGTCGGGGTCGGGCAGTGCAGGCAGTAACCTAAATTGTGTGATGTCATCTTCCAAAGGCGTTTTATTTAAACTTGATGGCAGCTTTTCTGATCAATCACGGGAGGGAGGGGTTCTTTCATTTAACCCCAATTTCTTTTTGTTTCTGATCCTCAATCATCTGACCAATTAACCTGACAGCTGGTTTAGACACCGCCCCCACGACGTTTCATCACATTTAAATCTCAATATATTAAAGGATGACCCTGATGTTGTCTTTGTGCACGATGAGATCAGCTGTCCGAGCTCTCCCTGCATGTTTACTCGGTTGTTGCAGCGCGCGCGTGTGTTGCGCGCGCCCCAACACATGGTGCAAGGAACAGGTGCTCTTTAGTGGTTAATTCCCCCACCCGTTGCTCTCTAATCTCCAGATTCGTGTTTTTTTTCTCTCAGACTGCAGGCTTGTCAGCAACTGGCACTGCCCGCCGTCCCCACCCTCCTCGCAGCCTTTTGTTTTAGCAAAAGGCCGCTTGTGTCATTGATTATTGGCCTATGCAGCGCCCCCTCTTGGCTCGTGACGCTGTCCGACGTCGTTATTGCCACACGTCGAAAGATAAACAATGGGGTGTAAGGTGCAGGTTTCGCTTTTTGTGTGGCTGGATGGGCGGTGGTTACTTGCAGTGCTGCAGTCGGCCGCTGGGTGGTGCCGCAGCGCTTTGTTTTGACCGTTTTCTTTTTTAGATGGAGGTCTTGGTTATAAAAGGTCGCTGCTGGACACAATCTAAACTTGTATGTCATTTTTTCTCCCTTCAGGTGACATTGCCCAACTGCACTCCAAATGGCTTCTTCCGAAGGTGACTTGTAACCAATACTGCACATTCAAATTTGATAACGGTGGCTCATTGTGCCTCATTGTATTCTACATTCAATGTGGTTTTTTAGAAATCCTGGTCAAGGAGCTCGACAAGAGGGCCTCAGGCCAAGCCTTTGAGGTGATCCTGGCTGCCCCTGCCCCGGACGCCAAGGCCGAATTCCCCCTGACTCCTCCCAAGAAGAAGGATGTGTCGCTGGAGGAAATTCAGAGGAAACTGGACGCTGCAGAGGAGCGACGCAAGGTGGGAAGGTTTTTTTTTTTTTTTTTTTAAGCCTAGAAACTCAAGCATGCAGGTGTTAACTTTTAAAACGTTTTTATCAATCTTATTTCAGAACCATGAAGCGGAGGTTCTGAGGCACTTGGCTGAGAAGCGCGAGCACGAAAAGGAGGTGCTACAGAAGGCGATGGAGGAAAACAACAACTTCAGTAAGATGGCAGAAGAGAAGCTCAATCAGAAGATGGAGGCCAACAAGGAGAACCGCACAGCACTTATGGCAGCAATGAACGAGAAATTCAAGGAGAAGGTCAGTGTTTATGCTAAATTGACACATGCGATATTGCCACCAGGATTTGGGATCTTGACTTTTACTCCTGTTTATAGGACAAGAAGTTGGAAGAGGTGCGAAAGAACAAGGAAACTAAAGAGGGATCCGAGGACTGAAAGCTGAAAAATGGGGGATTGTACAGGGTTTTTTACGTATCCAAAGATTGATTTATTTTTTGTTTGGCCAGTATTTTTGTTGTGTTCACTACCCACCTTTTTGAAATAAATCCAAGTTCTACGCTGACTTTTCTTTTTTCAATTATCCTGCTATAAGTGTACTTGCGCTGGTTTTACATGTGGATCATTTCCCCCACTTGTTGAGTCTGTTCAATTTGATATTGGCTTGCCAGTGCAGCTTCTGCCATTTTGGAAAATTAGCATTGTGTACTTTTCTTAAGCATGTTTCAATGCGTAGTCATTAACCCCTGCATACGTAGTGCGTTTTGAGAAAAATGTTCCTGTGAGCCACACCTGTTCTTGGCACTTACTGTATATTAAAATAAAAGTAGCACAAGTTTTGAAGAAATGGGGTCGGCTGTTACACATGCAGCTTTGCCACCCAGATTCTGCTAGTTAGCTCCTGCATTTTTGTTTTCTTTGCTTGCATCTGCTGATTCTTTTGCTTTTTGTAAAACTATGGGGGTCGCGTAGCTTCTTGCTCTATAGGTGTGACTTGATGTGCCAGAAATTGATGCCACCCTGAACGACTGTCTACACGCGGACTGCACTTTGCCATCTCCACCGACAGTGGCTAGCTGACTTGACCTGTTGTACTAAAACCAATAAAAATGTGAACGCACTGTCTCGCTTGCTGTTTTGTTTTACAAGCCTGGAGGTTCTGTGGTGGAAGCTTTAAACTTGTGTGCTGATCCAAGGAGGTGTGAAGTTCCTCAATGGTTTTTAAACCTGCCTCAATTTAAGGTCACAGCTGTTTTTTTTCCCCCTGTAGTGTAAACTCATCACATATTGGTTATCACAGAAGTCTTCACGCTCCTAAAAGCACTTTACATGTTGATACCTGCTGGAGGATCTGTGCAAAAATCTGTCCCACTTGTTCTTCAGTCTATGGAACCAAATCAAGGTCAAAACTTTTAGGTCTTGAACATTGAAAAAGTGTATTGAATACAAATAAGTGCATGAAAGTTTTTGGGGGTTGACTATAGTTTAACATTGCCCCGATCTCCCTCCCCTCCATGCTGACCTGCGGGTCAAAAGTCAATGTGGGGAAAAAAAGATCTGAAATACAAAATTTGCAACTGAAAAATATATTAGTGAATATATAAAAAAAAGTGAATGGAAAAAATAATTTGGTGCAAACTACGGGCTCTGTCTCCCTCTGCTGGTGGCTGGATGAAAGGTCGGTGCCAAAATGACAATCTTAAAAAGCCTCAAAGTAAATTTATCATGCATCTTCTGTAGCTTAAACCTGTTACACCATCCATTATTCATATTTCATCGAGTAGAATCTGGTAGAGAAACCGCCCTCCCCCTTCCGGCTTAACTAAACATGAAAGATGCTCCATTCGTTGTCATGCAGAAGTATTTAGAAAATTAAACTGAAGTACTCAAATTGCACACTCAAGTCGTTGATCAAGTGTTCAGGCACAGAACAGCACTGTGTAGTTAAAAATCGCTAATGGTGTTGACGTCACACCTCTAATATCTGTTTTTCATCTCCGGCGATTTGAATTCGGTCCTATTTAGTGATCTGCCTACCGGGCCAGTAGAGGGCAACGTTGTTCCTCGCTTCTCCTCCCTGTTGCTTTCCAGATATCGATCAACAATATGTTGAATGTGGGAAAAACAAATATTCATAACTTTTAGTTAAGCAGAATTACAATGATGGAATGAAACTCAATTAGACATACAAACCTTGGTTTCAAATGATCATACTTTCGTACTTCATTGTTTATGCTTAAGTACTTGTATACAGACGGCCCAAAAGAACATACTGTATTTTATTGTTTTGTTGTTAGAGTAAAACACAAGCAAAAAATATTAAGACCTTTCAACAACATTTATGCAGTGGATGGGGATCTAACCATGTTTATATTGGTTGTTTCTACTAAAAAATGTGCAATTAGTGTTGATTCATTTAGTAATTTAGACACTGAAGGACTGACCCGATGTGCTTATGAATCCTAATCTGCACGGCAACTAATATTTATACCTGTGAATTAAATGTGGTGCAGTGAAATGCAAAACGTTTTCCCTCTGAGCTGAAATACTCAAATTCAAGTTCTTTAAACTGCACTTGAGGACATAACTGGAATAAATATGTCACTTTCCTCCAGCGCGACACCAGTCTGGGAGGTTCTGGCTGAGCTTGCGTATTAACTTTAAAAATACCATTTGAATCCTGCAGAATTCCTGTCAAACCTTATGAGCCCGTACGAGAGCCCTTCACACCAAAGTACCTGGCTGAACACACGCGGCGTGTAACGCAGGCGGCAATCAGGGTGTCACTGTGAAGCCCGGCACTCGCCTGAAACTTACAAAAAAAAAAAACGAGTGACTAAAAGACTCCTTGTCAGAAAACTCACAGCCTTATTGGTTCTGCTGCTCTCGCGCTGGAGAGAATAATTAAGCAGAAAAGCTGTTGAAACTCGACAGTAGCAGGTGGGGGTAAAGTGTTGGTCTCCACCTGTGGAGTCGGAGTACGAGTAGAAACAGAGCCATGTGACCCGCGGTGGCCTCGTGTGATTTGGCTTTGTTACAGCGGCACGAGTGACCCGAGACGACCTTCTCCGTGACAGCTTGATAACCCACAGACAGACACACACACACACAGCGTGCAGGTCACTAATCACGAGCATCCACTGCAATCGGGTTCGGTCACTGATTAGAGAGCTTTATGTGGTTGGTGGCCTCCAGTATTGGTTAGTTAGTACATTTGTAACTTTTTTTTTTTTTTACAGATAACCAATTCTTTGAGCATTATTTTGTTCTCATGTCAACAACAGCTTTAAGGCTTTAGCCCAATTATTCCAACTTAATTTCATCATTTTTCTCTGCCACATCTAATTTGAAATTATATTTAATCTTTGATACATTTAAAGAGAGCCACGTTGAGCCCGGTGGGATGGCAACAAATAAGAAAAGGCCCGCTGGACTGAGCTGAGCTGAATGAGTTGAGTCTATCCTGACATCATCTTAATGAAAATGTCTGTGGGGAGGCAACAAATAGGGCCACGCTAAACGGGGGGGGGGTAATTGGGTGAAGCCAGCAAAGACAAGTGGGGGTCAGAGCAGAGGAGGCAGCGCCGAAGGGCACGTTGAGGGGGAGCGACGCAGATGAGCACAGACGATGAGTTAGAGCCGGCTCGGGGAGGAACGTGGAAACACTAACAGGCAGTGGGGGTTTGAGATCTACATTTTTGAACGTTGGTTGGTTCCAGTAAAGATTCACGATGTCAAAAGTTTTGATGATTGTTTTCCTGGTTTTGGATCGAAGACCTTCATGTTGAGAGTTATTTTCAGAAACTGCGGGTACTTGAGTATTTTTAAAATGTTTGCTTCCAATTTAAGAGGAAGGTGTTTGGAGCCTGCTGATCCGTTGGAGTAACGTTTTACCAAAGAAACAGTCTCGTAAAACTCTCCACAGTGCCATTTGTGGATTGTCCAAAGAAAGGACATGTATACTTTCCTCTTTTAAATGCAGTATTTTACTGCTGCAAGAAGTTGTTTGCATCTCTCTGCTGGCCAACACATCATCCCAATATAAATTCATAGTTACTTGCAACAAAGAGTTAACAGGTATGTAACGCTTGAGTGTTGTTGCTATGGTTACCTTCAGTTAAATGGACCCATTTATTGCCTCATTTCAAAGATTCCCTGCGAAAAAGCATAAATAAATGAATAGATTTAAGCCAGGGAATATCTACAACCAAGTAGCCTACAACTCTTGACCCCTTGAAAAAAAAAAGTGTTGACACACAAAATATTAAACGAGTGATGTCAAGTGGAGGAGGATGTTTCAGTGTCACGGCTCTGTGAGCATCGGTTTTCGTGTAGGTGTCAGCAAGCCAAGCATCTCTTCACTTCACAAGTTGCATCACACATATTGATCAACAGCGCCGTGTGTCCATAAACGCCCACAATGGGTACGTGCGTGCGTGCGTGCGCGTCACGCTTTTGACACGTACAGCAGCCCCGCAGCACGGCGGCGTGGGAGTAGCTCATCCAAACGGCCGAGTGCTCGTAGGAGATGACCTGCAGTCGAGCCGCTAAATTTAGCCCTCTGTTCAGCCACAGTGAGCTGCTGCTGCCATTGTTGTGAACCTTTTTTTTTTTTTGAATCGAGGTTGATTTATGCAAAGCCTCTTCGGGGAAAAGTCAACTAAATCCTGACTGGTGGATGTGCGGTGGAAGCACGTTCCTGGAAGCGGTGTCAAGTGGCGGGAACCATGAGCGGCGATGACAGAGGGAGTCTGGTACGGAGAGCAGACGAAGACTAACGCGAACGGGGAAGTGGAACTTGCTCGATGCTTCCTCAGTGGTATTCAAGTTGCTTTCAAACAGTGGAGGGGGGGGAGTATGTGCGTGTCTGGAAGAATGCCTAATTACATCAAACACAGCCTGCATGGGTGGATATTTGTGTATCCAAACACACCGAGGCTACATCTGCAAGCTTCAGATAAAGACTTATCTGAGAAATGTGGGACTCCAATCACCACCTGCAAATGAGATACTTACTTACTTTGAGTCGGCAGTTGTGCTCTTTTTTTTTGGGACACTGTTCTTAGGACATGCTACGATCCACAAAAGGACTTTAGCTCGTCCAGGTTTGACGTTTTCAGTCACCGTTTTTAGTCCACAAATGCAAATTATAATTATAAGATTTGCTCACATTGCTTGAGCATTGTTTCAATTTGCATTCAAATTCGGTCGAATGTGAACCGTATATGAAGACACGGCCTCCAAAACACGCCTGAGATGTGCAACCTCGAGATGATGGCGGCTGGTGATAGTCTACCTAGGTGCTTGAAGCACTAAAATTTTACTCCAAATAAAATCATTTCGCATTTACTCAACTCTTAATTCAGAAAAACGTCACTGCGTCCTAAATGTGTCTTTTGTCTCTAAGTAGAATCCTCCCATCGATAAACTGAAACATTTGCATTCAACACAAATGCTAAATGAACTTTTACAAGGTTATTTGGAGGGACAGTGCCGTGCGACCTTGCTGTGTGAGCGGCGCTTCAGACAAACAATGATATAAATCACCATCCTCAGCTGCTTTTGGTAATAAAGAAAAAGAAAATCCAAAAGGACCCCAAAGACTTGCATTTGGCTGTCCTCTGAAATAATACAGTCAAGGTTATGTGAGCAGCAAAAAGCTTATCGGTTGAGCTGTCCAAAAAATGCAGAACGATGTAGAGACTCGTGTGTTGCCAGATTGCATCACCAGTTATTTGGAATATCTCGCAGCTCGTATTGTCGGTTCTGTGAGGAGATTACGGAAAGGTCCGGCGGAAGATCGGGGGTCACAGCTGCTCCACGGAATGGATTCTCCAATTTATTGTCTTGTTCCATTCATTCTTGTAGGGATTCAAGGTCTTAAATCCCACATCAGACAGACCATCAGTGCCAGGAGAGAGCACAACAATGGGTTTTTATTCATCGCAAAGCACTTCAGTCAATTAATGTCTTTTGTGTCACACATCGTGTTGCTTATCATGCAAATATTTCCTTGTTAGAAATTCAAGATGAGAATTTTTCCGCCTGTATCTCAACGTCTGCTGCGAATACATAAAATGAGAAAAAAGATTAAAGACAAAATAAATAAATAAAAAAGGGGAAGGAGGCGTGAAAGTGAAAGATTGATGGGGGGTGGCGGGGATTTAAGGAGCACTTTGTGTCACAGAATGGAAAGGTGTGAAATGCTCCACTGAAATGATTTCCACTCTCCATGGACATGGTCCCTGCTAGTCACTGATACGTCGTACACGCTCCATCCACGGGGAATAATTGGCGGTTGCGGGTATGCTTTTATACACACTCCATCTTGAGGAAACTGAAAACGAGGTTGAAGATGTCAGGTGATCAGCTGACTGCGCTTTCCCTTGTGTAAAGAGTCGGCTCAGAAATGGAACCTGACAGACATCATTTCTTTATAATCGCAAGCAACAGTCACAGCAAAAAAAAAGCTGTTAGAGAAGGAAATTTAAAGATGAGCAGCGCTTTGTCTAGTGTGAAAATGTCGACATCTTCGTCATGGCAGGTGTCAGGCAACGAAATGAGTGTGAGGCGTTCGAACAAGCAGCTGGCGCCAGCTAGCTAATTGTTCTCTCATTGTGGTCGAAGTAAGAAGTTAACTACATCAAAGCAATAAATATATGGTCGAAAATGTGAGGGGTTAAAAAGTCAAAATATTTTAGCTAAAAAAAAAGTCAAAATATGTCACAACATATTGCCCATATGCTGATTTTCCAAGCTACTGTAGCTGTCATATACCCAGAATAAAGAACAGCAGGAAGTTACCAAGGGGTTGAACGACGTGTAGCATTAAGCTGCTAAAGAACCTGCTCAGGACTCAGCAGTTGGTGACACAAACTCAAACAGAGCTGAAAGGAGAACAATGGACTCATAATCACAGTGCCGGCCCGAGCCTCTTGGGGGCCCTAAGCAAAATTTTATTTCGGGGCCCCCCTCCCACCACGCACACGTCTCCTGTGCTAGAAGATTATTGGCACAAATGTCACGCTAGACTGTTATAGCAAAAATTATAAACGAATACAGTGAGGTTATAATACAAAACTAGGGCTGCTTGCAAACTAGCGAACTAAGCGGCTGCTTGGGGCCCCCTGGCCAGGCGGGCCCAAGCAGCCGCTTAGTTCGCTTATGCCTTGGGCCGGCCCTGCATAATCATTCCAAATGGATCCTATTTGGGGAATTTTTTGCCAATCTTTTGCTACTTTAACTCTATACAGGGCATCATACCACCACAAACGAGACCTATTTACAGCAGAACCGCTGCGTTTGACTGCATTAGTTCTTTTACGGGTTGAAATTCCCCTCCCCACTATGCCAGCCTTGAGTTATCGCCCTCATGTATCCTCACAGATGTTTCCTTGGCAAGGCACTCTGCACCCTGTAAAGAAAAATATCCACTTTACAAGAACAAGTTGCGCTAACGCACGCCATGAAACAGCTCCTTTTTCTTTATTTATTTCACTCTGTGTGCACTCTGGCTGCACATTTGATTTTAAATCATCTAGTATCCCATCCCCTCCTTTCCCATTTTCTAACTCCTGAACTTTTAGTTTGTGACAAATAGATGCGGGTTGCGGCAAAAATGAATTCCTTTACAAGTTATGGCGGCGAAAGCCCTTAAAACAACGGGCCATTAGCATTTTTCGCAGCCATCCATCAGCAGGCAGTGCCAGGCTGCTGGCAGACATTCATCACATCCGTGTCGCCGAGCAAGAAGGCCCGAGGCCCTCGCTGCTCTGCTTTAAAATGAGACCTACGCATGCAACATGATGGGGCTAAGATGAAAGCAAATTCAGCACAATTCAGCTGTGACCGCGCGGATCAATATGTTAAAAGGATACGCTGACAACATGACTGATGTTTTAATACAAGCAGTGAACAAGCAGACGGTGCAGAGGTCAGCTTAACGTGTTTATCGCTGTGGAGCACGACTATAAAATGATGCACTGTAAAAAAAAATTAAAAAGCCATTAAAAGCACCGCTACACCTTCCCCAGGGCGTAAAGTCGGGGGGAGTTTTAATGCACCGTTTGATACGTGTTAAGTTCCTCGGTGTTTGTGTCACAGCTCAGGTTGGTCAGGGACTCTGCTCAGGCGTCTGTCCATTAAGCCAGCTCTGGGGAGACAAAAATTAGCCTTAAACGGACACTTTCCTCTTCGAATGCTAACAAGGGGCGCTCTACTTAAGTGCCGCTGTGTCCCTCGCGCTGTGTGCTGGACTTTGCTTGTTTATTTATTTCACCACGAAGGATTCGACGTCTGAACGAGCTGACAGGTAGCCTCCAACGGGGGGGCGCAGCGACTCCACCGAGGCCGCGCGCCCGCAGAGGAAAACCCGCCTCCCCTCGCGCCTCGCTCTTTACCGCCGAGCGGTTCTCCATAAATGCCAGTTAGCAGAAATTTTAAACCAATTAGAGCTGCGTTGTCCTCAGCAAATCTGATTATTGGGAGCCTGACGCTGTAATGCAGACACTCCCCCCCCCCCATGCCAAACCTATCAGTCTGCTATCCGAGCCAGTGACTGCTTCACCCCCCCGCCCCCCCGCCTTCTAATCTGACTGTAATGACATTTGCGTAAGGCAACGAGCGGCCTTGTGCCGCCAACCCACCGCACACGTTGCAGACATTTTTTTACGACTCCGGGGTGTAATATTTTCCCTTCATTTGCATAATGATGTCCCCTGTTTGTTATAAACCTGTGCATCCATCTCACTGAGGCCCATTGAACAAGCAGTGGATTTGTACAAAATTAGAATGCAAATGGAATGTAATACCGTCGCACTGCCGGTAATGGGCCAATAAACTGCGCCCCCACCCTTCCTCCCCTCAGCACCTGGAAGCCGCAGTTCGCCCTCCTAAGCAACACTTTAAACGACACAAGATGCCATCGATCAAACTTCTTCGGTAAAGTTTTCGGCAGAAGTAACATTAAGAGTGTTGCAGGGAGCCATTCTTCTTGTGGGTGAATGATCTATGTGAGGGTTTAATCCGTCCTTCACGTGGAGCCTGTGGCCATGCAAGGACCTTTTTTTTGGGAGGGGTGAGAGTAAATATTTCTAACCTAATATATTCACACAGCAATTAATATGCACGCTGGAGTCGTATATTTTAATGCAGCTGCAGTTTTACAGCTCTTAATCAAATGCGACAGCAAAATAAGAACTCTCATGAAATATTAATGCCGGTGTTCCGTCTTTGTCTCTGTGGAATATCAACTTTTTGGCACTCGTGCCGTGATAGTACGCGCCGCAGGGCCTGCTCCCTCAAATAAGTTTACTGGCAAGATAAATTGGGAGTCCGTGACGAAATGCGCTGTGACGAATGCTGACTCAGGTGGCCACGAGCAAATCAAGACAAAAATCACCCTTGCAGTTCAAACCCAGCGCTCTATTTTTTTTTTTTCATTTTATTTTCCTCTCTGCACCAGCGTCGCCTGAGCCCGCATTGAGATCACCATGTTCTAGTCATTTCATATTCCTACTTGCTAAAAGTTGTTTTCTAACGTCTGCCTCTCCAGAGGTTACAACGAGATTAAAGCAGCACACAAAGAGACGGCAAGTCAACAATCAAATCAACAAACAGGCGGTAGGACGTAGCTACAACGACACGCTCAATTACCTTGATCACCAAAAGGTGAATCTACACTTGGAGGGGTTTTGGACTTCTCAGGAGGGTCACGATCTCTGCCTCAACCGGCAGAAAAAGGTGACTCCTTTTCCAGCAGAAATCAGATGTTCAAATAGTAACGAGGTGCGAAACGTCGGTGAAGCTTTCCTGAGACCGTTAGGAACTTCCTTTCACCCTTTGGTCTTGGCTTGGATCGGCACTACGGACAATCCAATAATCAATCCCAACCAGTGCCGGCCCGAGCCTCTTGGGGGCCCTAAGCAGAATTTTATTTGGGGGCCCCCCTCCCACCACGCACAGTCACCTGTGCTAGAAGATAATTGGCACAAATGTCACGCTATACTAAGCGAAAATTATAAACGAATACAGTGAGGTTATAATACAATACTGTCGCATCAATGTATCAGAAAACAAGGACGTGGTGGGGTGACGACCATGCGAGCACAGGATGTCGTCCTGCTGGTAACGTTCACGCCGTCGTAATGAAAGCGCAGCTTCCTTCGCTCGGGGTCATCCCTGTTGGGTCCTGTCAGCGTTGGCTTTGTTCTGTCAGCGGTGCTGCACCATTAGCGGCTTCCCATCGCCATGTCGAGGCAGAGCCTCAGTCTTACATCATTGTTTGGGATTATTATGTGGATTTAGAGTTTAGTCAATAATATACAATGTAACATGTACATACGTCTTGGCCACCGATCTTTTTTTTTTTTCTTTCACTTCGTGTTAAAAAGGCAGCAAGGTAAAGAAACAGGCTGAAACGTAGGTGGGTAATTGGGTGATGCAGACCAGGAAATGAGAATACTGGGAGGAAGGAGGGAGTTGCAGGTCAGAAAATCATGAAAGTTAGCGATATGGTAAACATTGGTGATTCCTGACAACAGCCACCGTCTTTACTCACGTGAGATTTACAACTGAGCCAGAGTGGGAAGAGGGCAGAGGTCACACTAGGATTCGTTTTTTTTAAACAGAATTGAATAGAAATTTTTCATTTAAATAAGCCTTTTTTCTGTTCTGTTCTGTTCTGTTCTGCCAAATGTTCCTTTTCCGTGCTGCAGGGGGCAGTAGTTGGACGTGGACACACAACAGCCCTGTTTCAAAGCTTTTCTCCTCAGAAGGCGGGATGAGGATCCCAAGAATCAATCATAACCCATTATTATCCCCCTCAAACTTGTTTTTTTTTTTCCGCTCCTTGTTTGCCAGCGGTGTCCTCATGTGTTTCCATATCACAGACACCCGGACGAGGTTTAGACAAAGCCAATTTGTGCCGTCGTCCCTGCGTAACACTTGATTTCTTTGAGTGATTGGGCTTTTTGTAGGATTGTTCAAGTGACTGCGGTGACGTCTACGATCAGGATTCTTCTAGACTGGTTCGTCTAGATCATCTCTTGAGAATTAACTGACGCTCGAAAGATGCGTCACTGATCTCTCACGGACTGAAAGAATTACTGATTAGACCATTCACTGCAAAGCACCATGGGAGTTTTTTAAAAGGCAGTTTCACGGACAGGTGCATAGATAGGTAGAGACAAATTCAGCAGGCTCTTATGGAAACGAAAAAAGTGCCCCATTCGCCTCATGCTCTGCTGTGAGAAAAGCTCACTGACTGAAATAATCTAATTCTTCACACACCAGTATCCACTGGTGACCATCTGCAACTGGTCAAAAAAAAAAAAAAATCACACAAATCGTTGTGTTGGCTCTCCGTTCCTTTTCTTTCCGGTTCAATGTTTTATCCCCCCATCTGCACGCTTAACATCCGGCGACGCGCCGTTCGTAAAAACGAACGACCTCGCAGGCTCGGCTCGCTGTGCTCGCTGCGCGGTTTGCTGCCTCCCTGATGCTCTCTCACATTCCGCCTCCCCCTCTCAGCCCCCCAACTCTGCTTCCAACTTTGCCGTGGACATCGCTTCAATCCTCGTTTCCAGCGCACCGCAGTGTCGAACTGTGTTCTCCTGTTCCAGGCCGTTTGCACCGAGCTGCAACGGCGCGTCGACTCAGTCAGCCCCTTTCGACGCCACCCGCTGAGGTGCAACACGAGTGCTTGGGAGGGGAGGGGGGGGGCTCATCCCATCAGTCGTCTCGCAACCGCGGCCCCCGCCATGCCATCACGACACTCTCGGCTCGGCTCCATGCTTGGCTTCCGTCGATGCCAAAAAGTTGCCCAGCGTAGAAAAGTCTTCTGATGGAGGGGACATGCGGGGTGACTTGTGATTTATTACCCCATCCGGTAAGCCGCTGTCAGAAATACAAGCCTCCCCGTTACTGCTCATCCCCGTGCTCCCATTCCATCTCTTCTCTTTTCCTATATTTGATCACATTTCGGCTTACTCTCTTAATCCTCCCATTCTTCCTCTCTCCGGTGTCCCCCTTCTTTTCATTGCACCACACGATGCCCCCCCCCCCCCCCCCCCCGCCCGGCCTGATTAGGAAATCTGATCCCACGATCCCGCTCACTGTTCTTTCCCCCCGTAACATAAGACTGCATGCACACTCCGCATAACCCGGCTTTGACATGGCTGTCTGCCGGATAAGTGCCTGCAGGCTTGAGGAACTTGCACTCAGCCTTGTAATTATGCAATGGGCAGTAATTATTTACTGTTTGAGAGTAGCGAGGGGGGGATAGGGGTCACTGAGCCGGGCGCCGCCGGCGCCCTTAAGATGAAGGCACTACACACTGCACTGTGGGCACCTTCAGCGCTCCTCGGATTCTTTTCCCTGCTTGCGTTTCAGGCAGCATGACATGCAGCGCACAGGTTGTGGGGGCCAAAGGTGGGCGTACGGCCCCCGGCGTGCAGATTGTGGGGAATGGGTTTCGCTTTGGCGTCCCCCTCGTGGTCGTCACCGCTTATCCCCCCGGGGACACAAAGACAAATTGGCATTGGGCGTCCAACCCATAAAACCCGGCTGACGCGCATGACGTTAGATGAGTTTGATGGCACGCGTCTGAAGAAGCACCAAGGTCACTTTTGCATTAAAGTTACGAGGGCAATCTCAATATTTTCAACCAAAGGCTCATTTATTAGGTGGAAAACTGCTCCGGGGCAGAAACGCGGGTTCTCTATTTGATGCATCTTATGAGGACTTTGCAACAGCTAACCTTGTGCTTCGCGTAGATTAAGCCTTTGTCGTCAGTAGATCATTACGGAGCTTATTCACAGTCACTTGGTGCTAAATGGGCCCTGAAACAATACAGTAATTACAGGTGATCAAACACAGGCAGCAGATCCCATATCAACATACTGTCATGTGCGTTTTCATTTTGCCCTTCTTCTCTTCCTGACGCACAGTTCCTCTGTTCTCAAGGGACACTCGCTCAACACTGCGCTAGTCAAGGCAAGGCAACGGCAAATTGTTCCCTCTCTTACGTTTCCATTAAACCTTCCAATCGGTCATGAAAGTTTTCCCGAAAGAAAAAAACAGAACATCCGTCACCTCAGAAACAACATGTGTTTACGATGAAACAGCAAAGCCCTCCAGCAGCCACGGGAATTATACAGAAAACGTATCCATACATCAGAGCCATTGGATTAACCAGATGATTCAGTCCTACACACTTAGACTTTTTTGTTTTATTAAACCCCATAACACTATTAAAAATTCGGAGGATTCGGAGGCAGCAGCGCTGTTGATCAGGCAATGCTCAATGTGTACCAGACAGCGACCAGTGGGCCGGAAGGAGGGGATTAACTTCACTGTGGAGAGCAGGAGTAACTGTCATTTACGATTTGCACAGGGATATCTCTATGTTCCCTGCTAAGCGCTTCAGTGGAGTGTCAAAGGGAAGATATTGTGCATTCTTGGACGTATTTGGGTCGTGTGCGCAGGGCACATTCTGCCACGGAGTTATTTCGTAATTCCCTGCTTCTCGTGTCCGTGGGTTGGCTTCGCTTCGCTCAATTGTTCTAATTTTTCATCACAGGCCCCGTCTCAGCGTATTTAAGCCATGTGTTCGCCGTGTCCTCCTTTGGTTCATCTAAGATTGTTTGTGACACCGGGTGCCTGCGATCCCGTGTGATCTTTCAATGTACCCATGATTCCCTGTGAGATTTATAACCTGGCGTTTTCTTTATTAAACTGTTTCATTTGAACGTTTGTTCCGCACCCCTGGCGGAGTCCTACTTCTGCCAACAAAAAGATAAACTCGTACGAAGTCACTGCGCCCAAGCACCGGAGCTCAACCTCCAATCAGTCATTCCGTCCATCTTTTCTCAAACAGCAGCTCAATTCCATCTGATCTTCATGGATTGACAGCATTTTGACGGACACACCAAATGAATGGGTTCATTTCAGTCCGGGTTTAAACTCATCCGGGTTTAAATGTGGTCATAAACTGCAAAAACAAAGCACTGGGTGCAATGAGGCGCCGCTTATGGCTATCCTTGACAGGCTTCTGCAGCCATAAAGCGCTACTTCGAAATTGAAAAGCTGAAGATGATGTTTTCAGGATGCCCGAGCCCCCGCGAGCTGAATGGACAATTACTTAATGTTTTATCCAAGGCAAACGGATGACTTCACAGAATGAGCGCTGTTATTTGGATTTACACTCCACTAAAGCTAATTGGGGCTAGCGGTGAGGGTGACACAACCTGCGGCCGAGCAATAACTCCCAACAAACCCCGTAAACCTCACAGACTAAGCCCCTCCCCTTGTTGGAAAACCCTTTTGACTTCCCCTCTGGTAGGACACGTGTATGTATGATTGCCATCCGCATCGCCATCATTCGTAGTTCATTAACGGCGTGCTAATGCTCTCAGAACGTCTACCAAATGCATCTATGGTGGCAACTATTTTTTTTTTTTGTGCGCCGCCTGCTGCTCGTAACGAGCTAATCTGAGAGCCGACGTCAACGGACCAGGAAACTGAAGTGGGAACAAAAGGAATCCAGCCGGAGCGACCTTCATGCCTCCCCCGCGCGGAGGCCACCAACAGGTTGACGGGACTTCCATGGCAAGCCGCTCATGCATGCCGGGCTAAAAGGTCGCTGGTGAATCAGAGTGGAGCGGCGGGTTTTTCACACGGCGTCCTGCTGCGGTGCAGCCGAGGGAGCAATCAGCCTATTCCTACCACCTCATCAAAGGTGTCAACGGTCGAGGCCGTCGATATCCTCTCCTGTGTTTTTGTTTTTTTTAAACAGAAAGATATGATGAAACCCGTCCCTGGAGGTGCACGAGGGGCATCGACACCTTTTCGTGACTCCCAGGTGACGGTTTTCACTCATTTCCTGTGTGATCGTGAGAGGGCACGGCATCGAAGTCTACCAGCGTGTCATGCCATCCCAACCTCGCACCTCGAAAACTACTCTCATTGCCCCGCAGCCTTTTGGCCTCAGAGTTTATGAGGCTTGTGTTCAAGTCATAGATCAGTAGATTAATACTGTGGAAAAACCGCTTTCCTCCACAGCGTGGTGTTGGTCCCCGGGGAGACTTTCCCCTGATCTCGGTCTGTGTCATCGCCACCGAATGAAAGCCCCTTAGAGCCAATGGAGCCGTGCGGCTGTCAAAACTCTGCAGCGCACAATCTTCTCCAGCCACCGCACCGCCATATGTTAGGGCGAAATGGAGGGTGGCAGTGGAGAAGGCGTCCTGTTGTCACCAACATATGGTTCCTGTGGCTGTGTCTGATGTTTTCCATTGTAATGGAGTTACACTGTACGACAAACGATGCGGCATTTGATTGTTTTGAGGCCCAGCAGCCTCTTTAGTAGAAGTTAAACTGATTTAAAAAGGACCTGCTGATCCTTTCCGGCATAATCCCTTTTATCTCCACCGTGCTTGAAGTAGGTCTCATGTGATCGCCATGGAGTTGTGTGTGGTTTTAGACTTCAAAAACAGACCCAGCGAATCAGAGGATTAGTTTACAACTAGCGCGAGATAACCTGCCATTTTGAGTGAAGCGTTAATGGGACATGGAAAGCAGCGATGGTCTGCAAACACTCACTCGTTCCAGCTACAAGCTACACCACGCGGGTGATTGTTAGCAGGCTATTGGTCTACTCTCTTTGTATTCCTGTGTGCGCCTCCTCATTTTGCAGTGAGGAGTGTCGCCGGGTAATGCAATCCTAGACGGCCGCTCCTATTAATCACTTCCTCCCCGAGGAAGAGGGTTCATTATGAAGCGATTCTCCTAATGGAGACCGCGATGGCCCATTGTAAGTGGTGCGGACTCGGGGGCGGGGGAGCTAAATCCGTCTGCCCGGTGTCAGGCCTAAACAGCGGCGTAGGGGCCCCTCTCTGGGAACCCGCCGAATGACGTTATCTGCGGGTGCATGGACCACTCATAAATAAACCCGCCGGTGGTCTTCTTCTGCACAGAACAACCGCAGTCCGGCGGGTAAAAAGGGCAAAACCGTGTGCTGAGATCCTCTGCCGAGCCGCGAGCGGAAAAACGTTTAACACAAGAAATATGACAAATTAATCTCATCGGGTAAAGCAGGTGTCTTGTCGACAAATGTCGACAGAGTAGCTGAGCGGGGCGAGTGATTGAGCCCAAATGAACTTGCCAGAGCTCGCATGGAGACTATCACTTGAGTTAGTATCCGCTTTTCACGCCAGTCTGCGGGAATATGACGACTCCCGCTGCGCAGACGAAATTATAATATGGTTCAGATGCGGCAGCATGACTTCACATGTTGTGGCGCCACTTCAACTAACATTTAGTGAAGTTTATGTGAAAGGTGAGAAGTGTTTTGTGCTCAGTGGTGTTGGAAAGTTAGTTAGGATTCATATCCTTTCAAAGTGAGGTGGAGTTGAATTTTATGTCTGCCTGTCTTTCTCAAATACAAATTTGAGTGCCGGACTTTTCCTCCTCTGTATAGTTTTACAAATATTTAAAAGGTTTTACTCCATTAAGCTTTGACTATATTTTTATTAAACTTTATAAATATAGTCTCGAATTAATTCACATGAGAAATGTTTGGAGAAATGTGACCTCAAATTATTAAAAAAATTATGTTGGTTTCAAAAATGCAGATTGACTTTTAATTATGTAAAACCGTGAATTTTTTTCTCCCAGAAGTAGTCAAATAGAAACAGCAATTTATTTTTAAATTGTGCAGATAACGTTTTCAGTTTCCAGTTATTTTTATTAAGCTTGGCCGTGTGACCTTACAACCATCCCACGTTTTAACATGAAATACAACACATTCTCCCTGAGATTAAAGTGTGTTTTATACTGTGAAGCATCTATTTATTTGCTCTGAATAATATAGTTAATTACATCATCTTGCCCGCCAATGCTCCTTGGTCCACAAACTCAAGTTATTCAGTACTGAGAAACACTTTTATAGCGTTTGCTGGTTCTCTTGAGCTCAGGTGTGTGATTAAAGTTGATGACAAAGCTTGAATTTCTCCTCAGTCAATAACAGCAAATAATAATGATGTTTTCAGAGGAGGAGTTCAGAGAGTAAACCACAAGAGCTCGATTAAAGGGCTCACTGAGGAGCTTCCTCTGTACTTCCAAAATGCTGAAGGCGGGCGGGACTTGGTGTGTCCTCTACTTCTTCCATAACCTCATCGGTCGGAATAATTGTTCCAGTGCCAAAAGAAGATTACCTGGAGGTGACAAATGTCCTTTCTATTCCTGTGCTCTCCTCCTAGTCCTTGAGTTCCATTCTGAAAAAGACCATTGCCGTGTCCTTTTCCAACTGATGAGGGAAGATTAAAACATGAATCTTCCTGAACATTTCCTTTTTGATTGTATCACAGCCAAGCGTCCTCCTTTCTCTTGTCACAATTGATAGTATTACAATAAAAGTTGAATTACTTAAAGCAAATAACAAAAT
Source organism: Apeltes quadracus (assembly GCA_021346845.1). Taxonomy (NCBI): domain Eukaryota; kingdom Metazoa; phylum Chordata; class Actinopteri; order Perciformes; family Gasterosteidae; genus Apeltes; species Apeltes quadracus. The sequence continues at coordinate 12,261,356 of CM037926.1, forward strand.
GGATTAATCCTAACTGGGCACATTGGAGTAGCGGTTCATCCACGCTCAAAAAACAGTGGACCCAACGTGGAACCTTGAGGAACACCAACATAATTGGTTGTATGTTTTTGTCAGCTTTTGTAACTAATCTGCACTTATTGTGGTGGAAACCCTCAGCACATATCTGTCGTTTCTTGACTCCACAACTAAGCAAAGTCAGGGCAAGTTGTAATTGATTCCAAGCGGCAGGCAGTGAGTGGGCATGGCTGCATCGTGTGGTTGAAATTCAGTGGCAGTATCCATGTGGCTGTTTGAAAATGCATTAAATAATGGGCATTAAGGGCAAATCAATCTGTCCAGTTTAACAGGAGGCCTGAAAAGAGATGGGGGGAGGGGGTTCACAATTTTTAAATGCAGCTTTCTCCAGTCAGTCAGGGACAAACTTTGATGCCACTTTACTCCAGGATAACATAGTAGCCAGTTTGGATGTTACTCAAAAGGTAGATTCAGCCCGTCCTTATTTCACCGGCACTAATGCCATTAAAGAGCTGCTCGAATGCATTCATCCCTCTCCTCCACTATCTCTAACCTTGAAATGAGAGGTATCCCCATCTCCCCACAAAAGCACCTGATTGAATCCCAATGTGCAGGAGTTTGCTAAAGCACACACAATTGTATCCCGCCCCTGGACTCCCGATTGGACCCTCGCAGGCTCAATCACCATGGTCTGATTGGCCATCTTAACCCCTGTGACCTCTTCCAAATGGACTGTACCAGGGCAGAGCGTGGGTGGCCTCACACTCCACGCTCTGCCGTGCGTATCTTTTCGCCCTCTTGTGCAAATGCCCCCCCCCCCCTCCCCTCTACAACACAACGTTTCGAGGAGAAGACTTCGAGGTGAGCCTTTATCAGAGCTCTCAGGTAGCTTTTTGAAACACATTTTTTCCATTGTCAAACATCCACTTTTTCTGACGAGTGCTCAGAGGAGAGGAGAGGAGAGGAGAGGAGAGGAGAGGAGAGGAGGGGGGATTTTGATTGCCTGCCAGTAGATTGTTGATGCTCCAGGAGCTTTGTGAGCATGAGACAGGCCAGAATATGAAGGGTGTTCCTGCAGGCCTTGTTCCTTAAGAAGTATCGGGCACAAAAAGAATGAAGACTGTTTCTCCTTAATGGATCAATTGGCCAGAATTAAGCACCACATCTGACGAAAGCAGGCAGGAGAATCCGAAAATGACAATTTCAACTCCTGATGACAAAATCTTATCTGCATAAAAATCAGAAAAGGCAAACTTGGTCTTTATCTTAATGGATCACATGAACTAAAAAGAGATTCAAGCGATTCCCGGCAGGGTTGAAAAAGGCTTCCTGTGTGGTTTCACCGAAGAAGAGCGACATGAACACAGATTTGCAGAGAGAGAGAGATAAACAACTTTGTTGGAGGAAATACTCAGCACAAGATGGAAAAATAAGTGCTCTCTGACCGGGTGGCGTGGTACACTGTGTTCAGAAGAGCTGCTGTGTTTACCTCTTTGTTAAAGCCTTTGAGCCTTGGCCTCAACATACTGCGTGCCAGGAGAAGGGTAAATCGGTTCAGGTCAAGGTCTGAGTACGGGGGAGCAAACACACGCACGCACACCTACACACACAGCACGCACTTTCTAATCAAATAAGTGAGAAAAATACTAGTATCTTGCAGTGTCTCCAGCAGTGTCTCTCATTGCATGTATCGACTTAGTGATCTTGCATCATCAGGGGTTCAAAAAAGGTTCCTGGACGTTTCCCTTTGTTCATGCGGGGAGCTCGCGCTCAATCGCTGACAAAGCTTAACCTTGAGCAGGCTCCGTCCGGAGTTACAATGTATTACCTTTTTGTTATAATGCCCAGACAGGACTATGCCACAAACACGTAAATGACTACACAACGGGACCGCAGTTACTCAAGTGTCGTCCTGCTTTTTCTAGCTACAACCCTGACAATGAGTCAACTCTCATTTTTTTTGAACACAGTAATCTTAATTAAAACATTTTGGCATTCTAACCTTTATTGGAAATTGAAAGAAGAGAGCAGAACTTAGGATGAGTCACCTGGGAACACAAGACAACACAAGAACATTGTGATTATGCACAGAAATATGAGAAAAATCCTTTAAACTATTTGACATTCTAGTACACACAGTGACTGGCTTTCTAACAACAAAAACAAGTTGTCATCGATTGTCACATCATCTGCTGTTTTTGTTTCCCGCTGGATCAGCTTTCCACGAACACCTCCCGACCTGTCATCACAAAACACCAGCATCATGTGGAATGCAGCCATAGGTGCAGGGAAGTAACACAGTCGTCATAAAGAGATGAGTGAAACCTCGCCTGAATGGAGGGTAATGTTAGCTCACCAACACGATCACTCATTTGAATTACTTTAGAACATGAAAAAAGAGACGCTAGGGCTAAAATGACCGGTTCATCAGGTGGTTACCATGGCAGCCAGTGGTCACGAGCATGAGTTCAGTACGGCCCGGATGCATAGTGCGAACAACAAAGTACTTTATTAAGCCAAAATGCCGAGGGGACAAAAACGCAGATGGGAGGGGCGTGGGGGGCAGGAAATCACGGGCAACATTCACGCAGGACGCGGCAAGTGGCACAAGACACACTGGGCTGGTGCAGGTGATTGGACACAGGTGGGAACCATCATAGACGTGGCAGGAAGTGATGTTACCCCAGGGACACGAGAGACATGAACCCAAACCGTGACACATGGTCCTTAATTGCCGAGTGCAGCACTGATAGATATGAAATGAAAACGTCATGGTCTTTTTTTCTGAGGTTTTTTGCTGAAAGAGCTAATTTCCGGTTTCATCTCGTTGTTCTTTCGTACCCTTCACACAATACGTAGGCATTAAATCAGAAGAGTTGGACACAGATCTGACGGCCTGGACGGAGAGGTTTACTTGGATTTGCATTTGATCGCTTGAACGTGATCTCCAAGGCAAATCTCTCCCTGGTGGATGATTAAATACAATTGCCGTTCCTTTTTCTCCAAATCTCAAGTATGTTTAGCTAAACACGCCACCAGGCAATGAAAGCTGGCAGCATGAGTGATGTTCATTGCTCTCATTGCCGAAGCTGCAAATGCCTCATTCCAGGAAAGAGCCGTATGGCGAGCATCCTTAATGAGTGTTCAGGAGCAGGAATTCATATATTTACTCTTGGTGTGATTAGATCACAGCGCTGGTGAGGGATCAGGGGGAGTGGTTGTTTACCTAACGATGCATTATCCTCTTGCACAATCAATCTATCCAACTCTGGGAAATAGACGGCGCGCGTCTTTTGTCTTTGACAACGCAAAGCACCTTTCCAACATCAGGGCTGCATGGTTCGGAAACACCCGAGTGGAGGCAGAGGGATTAAACATGAATGCACTTTGCAATTTGTATTGAGGTGATTTTTCAGCCCGCTGTGCCTGCCATTTTTTTTAGGGATTAAATTGATGTTGGAAAGGCAATAAAGCGAGGTATTTTTCTTGGCACACAAGCATCCCATAGAGCAAATCTGACAGACATTTAGGAGATGAGAGAATAGCTGGCTGCTGGCTGTTGAGATCTGAGCCGCACGCGTTTCCTCCCCACGATTCAGCAGGGTGTTCAATTTTTTTTCAGCAAATGCCAGGGTATTTTTGCTCACGTATCAAAGCAATTACCATCAATGTAAGGAACAGCAGTTCCTAGTTTTGGAAAAGTTGCAGGAGATTGCATGTTATTCTTGTATTCTGTACCTGATTTCGAGTATTCAACCACCCCAAGTTATTCAGATGAGGCACGGGCGAATAAACCAGAATATCTTTTGGGTGATACTACAGTGGCGGTGTTTTAAACTGGTTATCCAAAATGAATATTTTTCATGGTATTCCACTATAAACGTGGTTTTACCCGCTCTCACTTCTTAGGGGATATCTTTATGGGAGTACAAACATACAAAGAACATGTATTTAAATATCAACATCTTTGCGTTTTAGGGAAGGGTAATTTAGCGTCAGCGTCAGTTCAGGTAGGCCAGGTAGTCAAGGCGGTGCTACGCTATTGGCCAACACACGGTCTCATCAGCTGATCTGCTCCAGCTGAGCCGCATCAGCTGATCTGGATTAGCGCATCAGCTGGTCAAAACCCCCCTCGCTAATGGCTACGCTCAAACAGGGCGCCCTATTTAAAGCAGATTCAGCTTTGCTCCTACCTGCTTGCGGCTCGCTTCTCTGCTGCCCGCCACCTCCTCCTCAGCGCCTCCTCGTCATGCATAACATGGCATTTGCTTCTATGTCATCGTTGCCGCGCTGTTCATGTGGGGGAAACATAAAATGTTTCCTAAATCATTTTTATCGTCGTGCGTGTTCTTGACTTAATGGACCTGACAGAACTACAATAAATGTGTGAGTCATTCAGAGTTAGTAACATCAATGCTTTTGTTTTAAGTTGTGAGGGAAATTAATTGTTTGGGAAACAAACAAATTTGGGAATTAAATTCTACTTACAATAATTAAACATTGCTGGAGAGTTGACGTACACCTTTTTTCATCTTAAAACGCACACATATATATTAGTCGAGGCAGCTCTCATGTCAGTCCTCTGTAATGTGATTTATTGGCAAAACATCCTCTTCACATCATTGCAGTTTATATTACAGGGTTTGATGGTCTTCTCTCCAAGAAAGATGTGATACTCGCTGATGTTTCAAACTATAAAAGCCCTGACTTAAAACACGATTATATAACCTGTCACTCGGGGGGTTTGTCAAATACGTTCTACTGACTGGCTGTTAAGTTAAGTACAAGTGACTCCTGGAAAATGCACCTCCCCTTAAAATCAAGTTCTATGCACCTCTTTGACGGTTAGCATCCCAGTTTTTATTTTACATTTCTACTCAACTCCTCTGTTAAATGATGATTTACGTGACTGCATTTTACTTGAAATCCTAATTATGGACTCATTTCTCTGTTGTCACAACAAAATATTATAATGGGGTGTTACACATGCATTGAGCCAGATCACCTGCACCAATATATTTGAACATAAATAAGACAGTGAGCCTTTAAAATTAATTTGTTCTTTGGCACGCTAAATTCGCTGCTCAAAGCACAAATCAACATTTGGAAAATCTTCTGAAAACTAAACAATTTGGCGGATGACGCACAATGTGAACATTTCTCATCGGAATTATTTGACTGCAAGAGAAGCGTCTCAGTGTCCGATTTTGGTTTAACTAACGGGACAAGCGTGAGAGCTTCAGTAAACGCCGTAAACAAATATTTGCAGATAAACATGTGAAATTGCAACAGTTGGCTCAGCGATGGAGATATTGATTTGTGGTGTTTATGATCTCAGATGATGTGAAACTGTTGAGGTCAGAGGGTTTTGGATTTGTGTAAGAAAAAAACCAAGAAGTCAACACCGGCCTCTTTCTGACAGATTTTTTTTTTTGTTTGTGCATCATGATACCGATCATTAGTTTATTTTGACTTTATAAAGATCAAAACTTTTTTTTTTAAAAGGCCATTAGAGGAAAATATTGCTGATTAATGCTGATGCTGATTAGTTTGACACATTTCTTTGCCTCCCAGAACCAATATTTAGTGTTAATTTGCATTTAAGTGCTTAATTGGATTTATGATGCACTGCTGAGCGAAACGCCGCCGTCGACGCGGTCTTTGGACCCGGTATCCTCTCACAGCCCATCTGCGCCTCTCATCCTCTCCAAAAAGCCAGTATAATCCGAGCAATCCAACAGCCTCTCGCCACCACTGCCTCTTTTTCTGGCAGCCCCGCCCGCCACATTAGGAATTGTAACCCCCCTCCAGACCCCCCATTACGTCCTTCTCCTCGTCACCGCCGGTAAATGCATTACAGGGCCCGAGGGAGCTGGCTTTGAGGAGGTCGGTGGTAATTCAGGCACAGGCCGTGCCGGAAGAGGATCTTTTTATTGGTCCTTGGGGGGCCTCTTTTCTTCTGGCCTCGCTCATGTGCTCTTACAAGAAAAGACCCCCCCAAAAAAAGAGAAGACGGTATGAAATGGATGGATAAGATGCCGCCCTGATATCACATCTCCATTTCCAGGGTCCAGTTTTCACACGAGACAAAGCGTCCCCGTACTTACTTACAGAGGAAAGTCACCTTTTAAGGTCAGCAAATGAAGGCTCCTCTGCATTACGGAGCTGAAAGAGTGAATCTAAATGCCCTCAGTGGACAGTAAGGGGACTGTATAAAGTATAAAGAGCTCTGTGGCTCCTGATCTGGGGCCAGTCGTCATTTATCAATGTGCAGCTCGTGACGTCTCGTTAATAATCCTCCCAGTCACAGACTAATGAACAGATAACGGTCAGAAATAACACACAGCTAATGAGACGAGATGTTTGATCGTTTTCTGATGAATCATATCTGGTACTGTATTAACACCCCCCCCCCCCCCCCATTTTAAACTAGTCTACAACTGCTGTCCTCTATTATCAATCTAAAATAGTTATTTGCTGTCCTTTTTGAAGCAAGCTTGCGTTTGAATACTCTGCTTTATCTGTTGTATTGCATTTAGATGCATTTCTGTGGGGGAATAAATGCTATTTTGAATACAAAAATTGAAGATATGAACCATAAAATTATGAAATACAGAAAATAAGAACAAAGCAATGTGTGTAATACAATATGCAAATGATAAAACGCTGGATCAAACACATCTATATTTGTTTTTTAACAAATATAGATGTAAATGGAAAAGTACGACAACGGCATTAAGGGACATTTAGAATGATGATGATGGGAGTTAAACATGCCAAGCGACCAATCATGATGACATTTTAATGGTTTGACAGCACTGATTATATATATATAATATATATACGCAAAAATGATCGCTGTTTAAAAAATTCTCATTAACATCGGGAAGTTGTCACCTTTTTTTTGTTTGTTTTTTTCATAATGTGTTTTGTCCACCTGGAACAGACGCCTCCAACACCGTAGGCCAAATTAATTTATCACCTGCTCCGGCTCGCTCTTCGCTTTTATTTTTCCAATCCAAGATGCGCACGATGCAAGTCGTATCAATCATCCCGAGGTGTCGGCTCTCTAAACACGCGCCTCAGGCGTGACATAAAACACTCTCTGAAGCAACGTTCAGCCGGGCTCTTCAGCAGGAGCAGCAGACCGACGCAGCTGGGGAGGCCGCCATCGCCGTCCTTGCCGGGCTCTGAATGCCCTTTTTTTTTTGGCCTGAACATTCACGCCGACTCCGCAGTTAATCTCGTTGAACACGTGCTCGATACGTAACGGGCCCCTCGCGGAGGAACCGTCCCCTGCAATCATCATCCGTGCGTGATCAGACTGCACAGAGTGTCGCTCTGTGAGCAGCAGCACCTTTGTGCTTGTGCCTTCCGAACACCACCGATGGGCAATTGTACTCTGATAAATTGTACTCTGATAAAAGTTCAGAAATATAGTGTACCATATTTCAAGTACAACTGGTTGTGCAGTAAATTGACCCGATTGTTAGAGCACTAATAGCAATGCATAAGAAATATGTGGCGGTTACAGCCATTCTGATGCATTAAGGCAGTTTTTTTAAATGTATTTATTTCTGTCCAATGTTTTAGTTTATGTGATGCATTAAAGGGCGAGGTGTATAATTGACACACACACACACACACTTTTGTTTGTTTAATTGTTCAGAAGGAATCACTGCTGTCATTCCGCTGCCTCAATCAAGGAGAGCGTGAACTGTCCGCATAATTAAGTCCACTTAGCCGGGATGACCGGGGGGCTAAACGCTCCGTGAGGTGAGTCCGCAGTAAACGCTCTGCGCTGTGATCGTATATTTCTCTATTGGGTGAAATTCCCTGTTTTTCGCTCAGCTCGTGCTCACCTGGACGGGTGGCATGTTCACCGAATGGAGGAGAGGAAGGCGTACAGCCAATTAAGAGTTTGCAGATTGCTGCAGCTTTTCACAGGTTTTTCGATTTGGTTTCAGTAAACTTATTTTATAGCGAATACCACTCTCATTGCATATTGTTATTTTACTTTTGTTTCTCTTTCTTCCCATCTTTTGTCATGCCCGAAAATCATGTTCATCTTTGGCTCAATAGGCCCTTTATGTGTTGTTATAAGGGCTTTTTTTTGGGAGAAAACCTTTCATGGCACTCTCAGAGATTAACGATTTAATGGGTATTACCTTTTCGTTCTGTTTGCATTTGCACCATCAATAGGAATGCTTAAGAGAAGTAGGCCGACCTAATTAAGAAAACCTGGGTTTGGAAACGCCGCCTGAAAGTTCACTGTGTGAACGAAGCAGCACAACGTGAAATAATTCCGTCTTCGGTCTGTAAAACAGCTCGGAAACAGAGGGAATGCACTCTGCAGACTAAAGATGTGTGTCGGGATTAAAGCCATTTTGTTAAATAATTCTATCACTTTAAAATTGAATGATGTCAGATGTGAACACAGGTGACTGAATAATGAATGTGTTGGAGGCTCGCACCACGCATTGTATCTTCCCTCATAGTGTTTGCTAACAGCAGCCGGCCACTGGAACTGGTTATTTTTATTATCGCTTAATGTGTTGTGGTCTTTTGTTATCGGCTCCAATGCACTACAGTCGCCTGAACTTAACGGAAGCGTAGTTTTCCACTATAACAAAAAAAAAATAATAATCTTGATGCAATTTTCAAGATCTTGCCGGCCATTAATCTACATCCTCTGGAAAGTGGAATCTGGTTCTCCAAATAAAACAGAAATATCTGCAGGAGGGAGTATTTAGCGTCTCCTCTGCCGTTGGATCCTGATGAATTTGAGGATGAGCCATTTCACAGTGTTTTGTGGGTTAGCAGATTCTATTAGACTCCAACGTCTGTTATTGGACTATGCATTTTACTGTGCACAAAGGTACACAGATGCAATGAGTTTTATCATTCATCAAAAAAAATTACCAAATGCGGCGACGTGAAATCCATACCCGGCTTCCATTTTATCAGCCTGCGGGAAAGGAGTTCCTCAACCCTCCAAGGTTGAGGAATTTTTTTTTCCATTGGCAGCCGCCGCAGCACCGGATGAATTACATTTCTTCCTTCCTTTCATCCCCCTGCGCGAGGCCGCGGCTCCTCGCATGCACGCGGGCTACTTGGAAGCACTTAGTTGCGGGGGGAGTAATGTTCCCCGTGATAAGGATCAAGGAATCTATTCACGGGTCCTCCCTGCAAATGAAAAGAACACCCTCTGCGTTCTGGGATAAAGGGATGGACTGTGGGGGCAAAGGGGTCAGGATCAGAGCAGCGTCGCCGCAGAAGAGATTCTACAAGGCAGAATGATTTTCCTAGTCCTCCAAATAGGTGCTGCTGTAAATCCAAATGCTGAAGACAGATTGCCACATCTTCTTTCACCCACATTGTCCCTCAGCACAGCAGTGATTTACCAACCCCGGCCTGTTTTTGTTGCATTAGTTTCTTCTGCTGCCAGACACGTTGTTTTATACTCAAGTTGTCATTGCATGAAACATGATAAGTGCAGATGATTATTGCGTGATATTAAAAAGTAATTTACGATTCTTACCGTAATAAAGTCAGCAAACGGTTTCCTATTTGCACATCCAGCACTTTGCAACAATATCATTCATCTCGAGTTGTGTTTCTGTTCGATGTGCAGACACGTATTTAGCTAATTTCTAGCTGCCTGCTGTGGATTCAAAAAGTTGCTGGTAGGTGATGTGTGTAACTTCCTGTGCAAAATGGTAAAACGGTTTAAAAATGCATAAAATAATCAGAGTGGCAGACACGCAGTGTTGTGTTCATGTGCCGATCCCTGAAAGTAGACTTGAATGTGAGACACAATGCGTTGTTTTTCCACACGCATTTCTTTTATTCTGATGTCGTGTCAGCTCCGGGTTCTTCAAGGCCTTTGCTCTTAGGATTATTTTGATATGGCTGTTTAGAATTTTTATTTAGAAGTCATGCCTGACTTTTACTCAATATCCCTCAGAGTTGTTTTCCATGTTTATTAAATATAACTTCTCAAATATACTTTTTTTTAAATAAAGGATCAGATCTGCTGAAATATATTGCCGAATTGTCTGGCACCAGTGGCTCCATCACCGCTTCAGCTTCCAAGCTTTCAAATAATCAAGTCAATATGGATGCCTCTTTGCGCTCCACTTTTTGAAACGCATCGCCTTCAAAGACCAGTGGAATAATTTCCAAAGCTCTTTGAATTGATGGCTGTGGGTCAGAGGGTTTAATAATATCCCACACTGGCTTTTCTTGACTCCCTTTGCAGACGTTTTTTTTTTTAGATTGACCAAAAAGGTGCCTGACGTAAGCAACAGCACACTATGACCTGCTGTTATTTGCACATTTAAGAGGCTTTGTGAATAATTGTCAAACACATCGCTGCCTCAGCTTTGGCTGAGGGACCCAATGATTGAAACCTTTCCAGTGAAACAATAACAGCGACTGGTGCACACGGAGTCTGTGGATGGAGGAAGCCTCCATAATAAATACCAGAGAAGTACCTGAACAAATGGTCAGGGGATGGGAGGTGGTAGAGCTTATTGAATCAGAACTGATCAATCCTCATGCATTATGGAACTCATTTGGCTGTAAAACGTCAGACAAAACATTGTGCAAATCCAGAAAATCCACTCAGCCATGCAGCTCCAGGCAGTAAATTTAGAATGGTGTTTTATATAAGAGCTTAAACTCTCCGCCGTGTGGAGATTCTTGCTTGTGCTTGTTCCTTCGGTGAAATCTCTTATTTGATCTTTTCTCCTTCCATAAATGTTGTGAATTTAGAACCTTTTCATGCTTTAAACCTAAACCCAGTCTTAAGAGCGCAGAACACGCCGAGGATTTCTCCAACCTCACTAATAAAGCATCGGCACAGTATCAACAGTTTTGGGGGATGACCTTGAGAGACACACAAATCACATAACTTCAAAGTCTTGATCAAGCCCCATGAATCATTTGTGAGTTCTCTCCGTGGTTCATAAATGATGCCAGATGTTGTGCAGCACTCGTCTGAGAGTGCAGGACTTGAATCCAGTCATGTTCTATAATGCATATGCAAAGCCCTCCAACCAAATGTGTTAATGGCTGCAAACTGTCTACGGTTTTCTGTGCAATCATAAAGCTCCAGGCATTACAGCATGAAATGCTTGACTCAATGGGGACATCTCATTCCTGTGGGTGTCAGTGACCTGTGCTTCCAATCCACCAGCTCAACGCATTTCTTCTAATTAAATAGCAGCGGTGGAAGTTGGATAACCCGAATCGATCCGCTGGATGTGAATCACGGAGGAATGACACGCTCCGAGCAAAAAAAAGTCTTTCCAGTGTTTATATTGATCAACGAATAGATTCAGTGAATTAGCAGTCCGGTTTGATCTTAATCCACAAAGGATATGTTTGTATAATTCACCTCCAGCATTGGGTCTATAAAGGAGGAGCCCTATTTTAATGACACTTTCCTTTCAGGAGCAGTGAGGAGATTTCTTTGTCGCACACTGAAAGGTTACACGGCTGGAGCATCGCCGGCTTCATATAAATAATCACATGTAAACGAAGCGGCTTGAGGTTGTTTCCACCAGTATTTCCAACCAGAGGAATCACAAATGCATCAGGTTACAGGGCTGTTCATTGTGAAAACAAACAGATCAGCAACACAACGTCTCATTTAAAAAGACCCCGAGTATCCCAGTGTGCAACCAACATCACGCAGCTTAATACCACTATGCATTTCCTGACATGACTCATTTACAAGTAAAGGGATTTGCAGGCGAGACCGTCTACTCTAAACATGTTGCGCTGTCTGCTCGTCTGTTTTCTGCATCCAGCAGATGGAGGATTACGGGATTAGCAAGAAAATAATAGTTAGCTCGTTTCCATTAGCAAGGCACAAAGGCTCTTCCAAACAACATGCTGTAATGTTTTTTGGCACGTATTGCTTTATTAAGGAGAACTTGACGCCCTCGTGGGTTTCCTTAGCACCTCCTCTCTCTTCCCAATTTGTTTTTTAATGCTCACTATAGCTTCATTTCCAGGGGGCGGGGGGGTTAAACTGTTTTTCTTTCAATGATTAGTGTAACAAAATGGCTCTTTTGTCAGTGTTCATTTGCAGTAACCTGCGACTAATCCACTTCACAGCAAGAATGACACGAGAACATCGAACGTATCAATAAAATCAATATCGTTATCCTCTACGCTTTCATCTGTTCTGTAGAACCAGCTTCCGGTTTCAGCCCGACACACTCGGCACATTTAAGGATCCCTTTTTGAGGAGGCTCATGTTAGGGCTGGCTCAGGTTTTCCCCGTACTGAATTAAGGGTCCCGGGCAGACGATGCAGTGTTTTGTACAAATTGTAAATTTCCGATTTTAAGCCTCTGCTCCCTATTTCTCCTGCAAAACTGTGTCAGTTTGAGATAAACGCATGTTCTCAATGGAATTGTGGCAAAGATAGGTATTCAAGACTTGACCCTCGACATTAGGTGAGGCTGTGGCGAAAACTACAACTTGACATCAACAACTTTTTCTATCGTAGCCGCCCAAAAAATAAAAAGTGAAACCCTGGAATCAGATAGGGGGCATTGCAGCCACTCATCAGTGGAGCTGATAAAACCTGCGGTGCATCCATGCATGAAATGGCTCCCTGGTCTGTGCATTATAGCTGACAGTGTGCACCCAGGCAAGGGCGGAGTGTCTGCGCATGATAATGCAGTCACGGACGGGATCGATGTCTGAGTCACTTATGATATTCAGTGCTCATAATGCGTGAGGTGGAGAGGTCTCCAGATCACCTGGACATGGAAACACGACACTGGTGACCTTCTTCCACATTGATCAGTTCTGGTCCAACTTTGTTTATTTCAGTAGTTTCTTAACACAACAAGGAAATAAGGCCAGCCAACACAGAAAATACACTTTTACTGGCTGGGGATACAGTGAAGTTTTATATCTCTGAGCTGGAGGAGTAGAGGCTTCAATCTATTATTTTTTTCATTTCAAGTTAAAATCTAAATGACTGCATTTAAAAGATTTTTGCTTAACTTTTTATGGCCAATATGCATCTGACATCCTTAGTATTAACAACGAAAACTTTAAATTTTAAAACGCTCTTGCACTTACTAAAAGGCCTAAAGATTTCTATATGATCTTCTTTTTCCTGTGTCTCCTCCAAAAAAAGGTGGAGTAGGGCTTCCTTTTTTTAAACTTTAATATATTGAGTGAAATGGCATGATAAGAAGCCTGGGGAAGTTTTTGACAGGGACTCAGAGCAGAGCTAATGGCCCATTAAGTGGAAAAAGCTGCTTTTGATGTGACTGACAGAGGAAACTGAAAAAAACATCCAAGTGACTCAGTGAATGGACGCCTTAAAAAAAAAAAAAGGGAGAGAGAGAGAAATGAGTGAAGTTGAACACAAAACCACAAAGCAATCGTTTCCTCAACATCATCTACTTACGGATCGCGCTTGCCATACAAAGGAGTGTCCTCCATTAACGCAGACGCGCTGTGCGTTTAGATCTGGTTAACCACTCCGTGGTTTGGATGTGCATTTTAAAGCATTGTCTGGCCTTGACATTTGCTGATGGCATGCGGTCGTTATCATGTCAACCCTGCAATGTGACGCTTGCTGATGATGCAAGCCTGAAAAACAATGACGCTCCTAAGCTCTATTTGGCACGTGGACATGCGGTGCGAGCCAGAGGACAGCAGCCACGGGTGCTGATGACATTTAATGCTTCACATTGTGGACACGGAGCGACGCTGCTAATGTGCCGTCTATTTTCCCTTGATCCTCTTTCAGATGAGAGATCTCACACCGTTTCCACATCAGTGTTAGTTAAATGAACTTTAACGGATCGAGCTTTGAAGGATAATTAAAATGATCGCAGTCGCTTATCCTATTTTAAATCCTTTTGTTTTGATTAAAGGCCTAAAAGTTTAATGGAAAATACACAGTCAACCGCGTATTTAAAGATTCTTGATCAAAATACAACGTAATTATTATGAACTTTCGTTTCACCATTGTATAATACCCAGGAATACAGATGGCGTTCATCATGAATCCACCTGCCTTCATCCAGACACACCTACTCAGCAGCTGAGCTCAAACCCCTTTTAATTGGTCGCAGGTGTTATTGCCACCAAACAATCCGTTCTAATGAAGATCGGTTGACAAAACTTTAGCGTCCTCGATATCTTTCGTTGGCAGAAAAACAAATCACAATTCCTCTCAATTTTCAAGGGATTAGCAAATTTTTCTCCAACAAAAAAAGCCCACAACAGATATGGTGAAATCTGCTCGATTTTTGTCTGAGCTGTTTATCTTGAGCAAACACGGAGGGACTCCACCTGCTTCACTCGGGTTCAGCACCGCCGGAATCCCTCATTATTTTTCCCAACCAATCGTGCGTCACGGTTCTGCAACAACGCCTGACTGTAATACAGGTAGGAGGCAAACGGCCCCCGATAACGTATCGGAAGTGACGTCAAGCATCAGCTGAACTGAACTGAACTAATGGAACGAGAAGTTCCATTAACACGCACTGCCTCAGCAATTCGGAGGCTACTTTCTCCACTGAAGCCTGTATAGATGGCAAAAAGAGTCACATGATGTGGGACAAGAAGAGGCGAGGAAAAAAAGGGCCGAGGCAACGAAGATATTTTTAGGGAGAGAGAAGGGTAGAGGAGAAAAGGAAGAGATGGTGGGTTGATCGTGAGAAGATAATGAGGAATGACATACTGTTCAACAAAATGTCATCCCTCAGACAGTGGTCTGGGGAGCATTGCTGCCATTTCAGTGAGATTCTTGCTGTAGATGAGCTCCACCTACAAAAGGCATCAATTCCTCCGGTGCAGCATTTCCTGGATTTCAGGACGATAGAGGGAGGCTTTTAAAAGCCGGCTTTGAAGGCAGACGGAGTGGCAGCTCCGACGAGGCTGCTTTTGTATTGAGATGAAGGTTGAATAGGGAAGAAAAAGAAAAAACATCTATATCTTAAGATCAAGAATGGTTGCTATGAAAATTTCTTACCAGTTCGGATAAAACATTTTTTTTTAAAAAGGCACTGTAGGTTGGCATCTTGGGTGATGGATCCCTGTGGTGAAACTGATTATTCTGTACACAGATGATTTGCTTCTGATAATCTGGTGATGGTAATCTGCTCAAACTTTTTCAGCAAGGCCAATTCTGTGAAAAGTTACATTTTTTCACTCTTGGTTTTTAAAGGCCGTCAGATGTTCAAGGTCCGAGAGACTGCCGACAGGAAGTCAATTAGACGCGGTGAAAGGAGTTACATGGCTATTTCCTTTTGTGTGACTTTGAAAATCAAACAGTTTGGTACAAGCAAGGCAAAGACGGCACACAGACAAGCACATTTTAAAAACCAGAGATCTTCCATTTCAGAAGTACACAGCGGGGGTCAAATAACTGCGCTTTGTTCTCTCTAGTGGTAAGGAGAAATAAATGACTTTCAAAAATGTCAGACTGGCTTCTGAATGAAACTGGATGCTCCACAAACAGTGAGGAAATACCGGAACTCTTGCAGAGCACCAGGATTAAACCTAAACTTCAAGTTGCGCGAGCAGCATGCGTATTTAAAAATATAAAAATGGGGCGGCAAATGCTGAAATGGGTCACACCTTTTGGCATGAATGAGCAGATGGGTTTTGAAAAATACATGTTTTGGTACCAACATCCATCCATCACCAGATATTTGCTGTTGATATTTTAATCATTCATCTAAATTTTGTAGAACTGTTTGCTGGACAATGAAATACTTATTAGCACCGGAGACAAAGGACTTTTGGATTGACAGGATTACATTTAAACAAAGCCAGCGGTTAATCACTTATCCCAACACAAGGACACACGGCCTGGTATTTGTTCGCTATGTCTAATTACACAGAATTAAATTCCATAACACACAGGGTGTAAAAGCCGGGTGCATTTCAGACCTAGAAAAAAATACTGCATAACTTTCTTTAAGGAAATAGAATAAAATGATAATAATTAAAAAAAAAAGATTTTCTGCAGTAATGGACTGAAGGATCCTCACAGACGCGTTCAATAACTATCTATATATTTCTAGGCTGAACTTGGACAATTGACTTTGTCAATGATCGTTTTTCTTAATAAATGTTAATCTTGGTTTTGGACTGACAAACCTTTCTTTGGTTGCGCAGGGAAGGATTTCTTAATGGGCTCTTGGCAGAAGAAAAGTCAGCAAAAAGGGTTCATGATGAAAAGAAAACCTACACATTTACAGATCCACTTGATAAGAAGGAAACATCTTTACTTTAAGTGGACGGATTGCAATCAGATTTTGTGGTTGACAGATACTACCATTATGCAAAAATGAGTTTGCTTTGCTTTTTGGGTATGAATAGGTTTTTGTTTTGTAGTTTTTTGGTTCATCTGTTGTGAGCTTTATCTGACACGCCGGTGACTGATGGAGCTCCTTCACCGAGTTGACACCTGAATCAAGCCGCCCCCCTAAACCGATAAGCAGTGACAGAACACCGCCGATCAAATTCAGCGTCACCATGTTTGGAGCGTTGTCCTGATATCTTCACCTGTTCATCTCCAGATTTACCTGAGATGAGTAATTTCCCCCCAAAAAGCACAACTTTGTTCTCTGTTAGTGTAAGATAAGAAAAAGAAAAGCTAAACCCCCAGATAACACGCTTCGAAAGTTTCAGCACATTATTTCTCCTCTGTCTCATCAATCCCTCGTTGATTCCACCGCGGTGGCCGCGATGTGCAGTCTTTACTTCCCGGGGAACCATCGGCGGGGGGGAGGTTGCCTCCAATCATTTCGTCTCCGCTGCACTAGAATTCATGACACGCTCAATTGAGACTTTCCATCTGTGGATATTCTGCAGCATAAAATGCTGCTCACAGGAGGTGCTTAAAAAGCAACACCTGCTTCCCCCCATAGTTCCGCTCACAATGAGCTCCCCCTCGTTTGTTTCTCGCTGACTGTCGTCGCTGCGAAAACAAACTTGGGGAAATGTTTTCGCGCAGACATCCTCAAACGCTCCGAGATGTGTGGATAGATGTGCGTTACACACCACCAGGTTTCACCAGTATTAACATTAAGATTTCTTTCCTTTTATAGGTCCAGATGGGAAATTATACTTCCTGGTGGTTCACTAAACAACCAAGACTGTATGTGAGATGACAATTTGGAACAGTCCCTTCGCAGGAGACTTATAACTTGTGTTATCTTTGTTGATTTAAACGTCAATACAGTTGGGTGTGCGATACCACGTCATGGCGAAATTTGAAGAGTTCTGCCTTTAAAACAAGCAGCAGCGGCGAGTACACAGTACGATGCTCTGTTATTAAATCCAATGCTTTTCACAGTTCACTGTCTAAAAGGGCCTTCAAAAACTCATTTTCCCTTCAGCGATGATTGATTCACCCCACGATCCAAGCTGATGGCGAGTCTCCTTGGATCCACTGGGGTATCAGACGTATTAACACAAAGGCCTACAGCGACGGCGCAGTACCCCACCCAAACCCAATTACCACTGAAGTAGCTGTGACCTGTGTCACTCTGTCCCGTAAATGAATCCCTCCATTACCTCTTTCGGGGGGGAGTCCTTGGAACTTTGTCAAAGCCGTCTTTGCCCTTATTGCACCCCAAAAGGCTCAATATGGTCCATCCGAACCGTCTCTGTTGCCCGAGCTTTCATCCATCAATGTGTTTTCTTTCATTTGCCACTCTGATGTTTGGCTATTCTAATCATCAAAGCCTATAGTGCAATTAACTCACTTCAATATTTGACCATGAATATGGTCAAAATGAAGCATGAAACATTTTCTTCTAGTCAGTCAGAGATATTTGGTACCCTAGGATCTGATCCTGTCTCTCACTGCAACTATAGACCAAGTAGACCAATACAATAATAATAAATCATTAAAACAAATTGGTAAAATGAGGAGCTACTCAAACGTGTGGTCCTTCATCCCAACTGACAACATTTACCATTCTTCATGTTTTCCGCTGGAGCAACTAAAGGCTTTTTAAAACGTTTAGCGCTGCTCCACACTTGGAAACGAACAGGAGAAATTACATTTCAAACTAAAAGCTGCTTGTACTTCTCTTTATATTTACAGAGGTCACAGTTTGAGGTAACACTTTTAGTATAATATAATGCAATGCTAGAATTAATGAATACCAAATGTTGAAATAGACAATTATTTCTGCTAAGAAGAAATAAGGAATCCTCCGCCAGCACAGGTAAATTACACATAATTGCAAATTAGTTTTTTCTCAAACAGTAATTCCTTTCGGAGTGTTGTGTTTGGCTTTTATTTGAGTGCCATAAATGTGGGTTTATGCTTATAAAGGTTTGGGGCTTTTTTCAGCGTTTCCACATATTCTTCCATCTCGTTATCTTTCCCTCACGACTCCTGTAATGTGTAATAAGAGCCGCGACTTCTGGGTGATCAGCAGAAATGGCGACGGCTGGGGCCTTTAAACCCGGCAATTTGGCGCTGAAGTGTGCGCTAACAATAAGGTATGAGTTCCAATAAGAGTGCTACATAGGAGGAGCGCAACGGCTAATGGGCTGAAACAAAAAGCAGCGGAGTCACTTTAGACGTCAACAGAGGGAAAACAGATTGGGGGGGTAGGGGGGGGGGGGGGGGGGGGGTAAACAGCTGATGGGGACTACAAACAGACCGAGACACAACTCTCGCTTTAACGGCGTCCATGAAAACTGGCATTCCGTGCAATTTGCCACAACGTTAGTCCCAATGCAATTGAGTGAAAGTAATGACACTGATTTGCTTAGATGTATAAAGCGGTCGCCAGCAGGGAACAGGAGGAAATTTCCTTTCCTACGAAAGTGGTTTTAAGTGACGGAGTGGAAGATGTGACAGGCAGACGTCTTCCACGTTAAGGGGCGATGTCTTTGAATTAGGGCTGTTAAATGATTACAATTTTTAATCAAATTAATCCGACTTTTCAGTGGATTAATCGCGATTAATCACTACTGAGTTAGTAACTGAACTACTCTACAATAAAAGTAACTTGTTACCAGGGAAAGTAACTATTCAAAGACATCGGCGATGTCTTGGATTCCTCATTGCCGAGACAGGTTACCGTGGAATTAGGACTTAGATAACAATAAAATATATCTGACTTAGTCCGGCGAACCAAAGTGTTACTGCAGAAGAAAGTAGGCAGAGTGTACATTTACATTCCCAGTATCCCCCCCCACTCTTCCCACAGGCTCAAGTTTCCAGAGTGTTTTAATTTTGGGAGGTGACACTTCTTATGAGCAATAAGATCACCTGAGCTATATACGACTACTTTCTTTTTCTGCAGCGCTGTTTAACGTTCCGGATGACTCCCTCCGCACCAGCAATCCGTGCTGACGTGTTTAAGCCATTGCATCTATTCCCCCCCCATGCTGAGAGTGTACAGACTTAATGCTTTGGAGGACTGGACGCGATGAGCCAATGAAAACGGCGCGTTGCTGAGGAGGCAGCGGCCGTCGGGTGGAAGCTCCTCGGAGACCGACTGTGCATTAGTGGCTCCTTAGTGGTAAATGTGTCCCAGTGTCCACACAGTCAAAGAGTGTAGCGGTGTGTTTGTCTCCTTGTGAAAGAAGTCTCGCCCCTTGCGGCTCACTTGTTAAGCCCTCAACATGTGTGTCACCTTGGGGAGACGTGTACCTGTGTACACGCAGTGAGTCATGTCTAAATAAAACGTAATGCATGTCAATAGAAAATGGGTTCAGTCCCTATTGGTTGGAAGGGCTAAGACGAGCTATTTGAGTGGCTTTGAATATTGTGTCATCTGCTAATTAAACTGGTTCAAGAATCAAAGATAGACATGGCCTCGCGGGATCATTAAAAAATAAGAAGTGTCTATTAGCATTAAGATGGGATGTTGTTGTTGTTGCACAGTCATAGACCATTTATAAGGATAAAGAAGATCCACTACGTCGACCAAATGCAGTTTCTTGTCCACCTCCCTTGTTGGAGCACTCGTGGTTCACATGTTAAACACATCAGTGAAGAGCTGGATCTGAATGTGGGAATGAAGTAAATAACAGGCTCGGTTTTGGAACTAATTTACAATCTTAAGGCTCAAGCTGCCGACCCCTTTTCAACAACTTCTTTGCGCTTTGTGTCGACTGTCTGCGATTCACCGGCCCAACTGGAAATGAAACGGGAGGCAGCTGCTCTACCTGGCTTGCCACACTCATATTATAGTTCCACAGGGTTTAACTTTTGATTTATTCTATGAAATCAAATCAGGATCTAAAGGGGTTTAAAAAAAAAAGATTCTTTGAACCCTTTAGCTTATGCTGTCAGTGCCTCAATTAAAGCTGCAAAAAAGGCTGTTTGTATGAGACATGCACAATTTGCATTTTTGTTGATAAGCCCATTAGAAACATACAAAGTCTCTAAACACATTCCTGGTGGGTCCTAAGTGATGATGATATTAACATCCCACACCAGGACCTACAACTTTAGTTTCTCATGCTGTGATTGCAGTTTCCTTCAAAGAATCTGGCATCAAACTAAAACTGGCAAAGATGGAGTGGGCCTTCGGGGAGCAGTCGTACGTTGCCCCCCTCCGTTGAAGCCCAACCGCCTGGGAGCCTTAGGGGAGAGTGTGGCAGATCCAAAAAGGAGTTAAGAAGGGTTGACACCTTATCATCGGTGTTTCTGATGAATAACGAGCCCCAGCGGATAGCACTGCCACGAGAGACTCCATTGATTCTGGGCGGCTTGTTTCTGGTGCATGAGGAAAGCCACCGTCACCACGGAAACAGTGTGTTGTTTAAGCAAACGATACAGCCTTTGACCTTCTGTTAAAGACCCTCAAGCCGGTTACTAATTCCCTATGACCAGAAATAACACATTGGGTGTCATTTTAGCTGACGCTTTTATCCAAAGCGACTTACAATAAGGGAATTTCAACCAAAAGTATAGAATCAAATAAGCCGATTTACGACTTGCTAAGTCAAATTTGTTTGTAGTGTTTTTGTAGTGTCAAGATATAGTCTGAAGAGGTGTGTCTTCAGTTTGCGGCGAAAGATGTGAAGGCTCCCTGCGGTCCTGATGTCATCAGAGAGCTCGTTCCACCATTTAGGAGCAAGGGCAGCAAAGAGTCCAGTGTTTTGCTCTCAGTGAGGGGGGGACAAGCAGTTCGGCAGAGCGGAGTGTAATATATATGTAACTTTGTCTGATTTGGAGGTAATTTCAATTTCAAACAGAAATTTAAATAATAATGTTTATTTAATAGTTAGATTTATACTTTCTAACTCTCAAGTACTGCGCATATATGGCTGCTTGGCATCTAATATGTAACGTGGTAAAAAGAGAGATCATGTCAGAATGATTCCAGAAATAGGACCGATTTGCCATCATCACACCACTTTGTATGAACCGTACACCTCAGTGAATCCAGGCCTGAGTGGCAACATAATCGCAGACAACGGTTTGTAAGATGTGTTTTGCAACACGACGGATCAAGGTGCAGTGCAGGACTTCTTCATGAAGTCTGCTCTTGTTGGTTCATCGTACATGTGTGACTCAAGCACAAGCTAGCAGCACTGTTGCAGGCCTTTTCTTTGATAGGGTACCGTTGTATTTAGTTTCTCTTGAACAATAATAGTTGTGAAATGTGATGTGAATGTTTCATCTTTGCATTGTACTAAAAAAGAGATCTGTTTTCGTGTGTGCAAAAACACTTCAACTGAGAACAAACAATAAGGCAATAAAGAAATTCTCCAGGCGAATCGCAGCTTCAAAGGAAAGGGTTATGTTAACAATGCGTGCCTGAAATGGTTATTGATTTTATGCTCATGTAAAACAAGTATAGACTCTTTTAATAATTACGACACCGCTAGATTTAATCTGGTCAACAGGCAAAACAATCAATACATTTTCATCTCCATCAGGTCATGATGGTGTAATGCTGGCTCTCATTTCCAGCTTTCTTCATCCCCACCCAAGATCCCATTTGAGAAGATTTCCTCCGCTTTTGTCTAGTCGCATTTTCATCACTTTTTCCACTACGCTGGAGTTTTTTTCATGCTCTGCTTGTGTCAGTGTGTGCGATCTCTGTACTTCTGTTCTTCTACGGATCAATACCTGCATCGGGTCATAAAGATGAAGAATCTCAACAGACTTTAGCACAATGGTGTTTTGCGGCGTTCGTATCGTGATTGGGTTGAGATTTATTTTGGAGAACATGAAACACCTTTTCTCGTGAAAAAAAATAAAATCTTACGATTGTCATGACATGCAAAATAAAATTTCCATCGGTTTAATTGACTTCCTCAACCCGACTGTCCTGTGTTCGTCCCCCACGCCTCCTTCTAGACGAGCACGAAAAGGGTACGCAACAATCCGCCATAGACCTCAGGAAGCTGCAGTTGTTGTAATTATGCAGCCTATTTATCATTAGAAATGAAATGCTAGCATACAATTTGTTTAACGGGTGAGAGAAAATTAAAAAGACAGCCTGTTCACTCCAGGAGAAGGATTTGGTGTCATTGTGTCTTAATGTAAGTCTTCAATAACACATACACACAACAAAGCTGTGATTTATCAAACGTATGTCCTTTTGGAACAGGGTGGGTTACCCATTCAAAATTATACATGGTGATATGGAAATACCAGTGAATGGTCAGTGATATTCATTCATGCACATATTTGAAACGATTTGGCTGAATGGTCTTGTTAAAAAAGAGGTTAAATAGAGACGGAGCTACTCACTGGACCTTGTGGTCGGATAGTTTTCATTAACTGCCTCCAAAGTCAGGCATGAACATTCCCAGCGCAACACACCATGCCATGTTTACTTGGGTTTACTTCGGGTCGGCTTTAAAGGCGGACAGTTGGCAGCAGTGACACCCGAGGACTCGACCACTGACATGATTGCAGCACGTCGGCCCGTGGAGGTTAAGCCTGTTAACTGGAACCGTCACCTCACGTTTCAGCAACGACGTGTCTGTGTTTGCGAACCAAATAATCCACACGGGGCAATAACACATTTTGTCACGGACGAATGGTTTCTGTGGTTGCCACGGTTACCGCGTCCGCGAGCCAGAAGTCTCGGCAACAAACGCCTCCCGGTGCCAGGGCTCTGCTTCGGGAACATCGACCGCTTGCTCTTGCGCGCGCACGCGGTTTTGGAACCACGACACGGGCGAGAGACGTCCAATCAACTCTTGGCAGACTTCACTACCCAAACTACTCGCCTCCCCGCAGCAAACGATCGCAGAGCAAAATGAACACGAGTTGGATTTAAAGAACATCCGGGAAGCAAATGTTTTGAGGCTTAGCATTTTTAATTATCAAGGGTCAGCACAGCGAAGACGTGTCTCCCACCCCCCCCCGAATCTGTGCTCTCTCCGCCTGTTTCCAAACGTCTGCCTCGTCCCTGGAGCGCTTGTGTCCCAGTATCGCCGTCCCAGGCCGCCTCATTAATGAACCGTAAATACTCTGCCGCGCAGCAAAATTGATTGACTGGTGAGCAAAAAAAGAGTACAAGTTACAAGATGCATGTTTACTTTCTGTTTTGGTTTCATTTCACAGCTGTCTTTGCTGTACAGACCCATGCTGGTCGTCGGCTATGTCGTGGCACGCGGTGCACCGATCGTACACAGCAAGCCGCTTAGGCCCGTTCTGCCTTGTGTTCCTCCGTCGCCTCGTCCCTTCACACTCGGACCCCCGAATCCAATTAAGCGAACGGAAGAACTGCTGCGTGTCTCTGACAGCCCGTCAAATTTACAATGGGTTGGCATTCTGAAGCGGGAAGTGGAGGCCAGCCGGCTCCCCCCCCCCCCTCCCGTCGAGGCAGATATTCTTGGCTACATACACGCCACCGTACTTAAAAGGAAGCATAAGGAGGATCGCGGCCCCTCCCCCCTCCCGCGATGATTCTTGTATTAATGAATGTCTGACGCTGCCAGTCCAATGTGGATTTAAACAAAATTATATTAATCGTGTTTTATGCTATGCGGGAGATGTCTTGCTCCAAAACAAGTTTTATCTCTCGAGGAGCTGGGCCGCGCAATTGTTGCCAATATTTTTCTGGCTTGAGGCTCACGGTTTTTAAAGCGAGAGCACTAAGTGCCATCTGCAAACTGCCAACTGACCCACTGTGGGAGGAAGGGCGTCCAACGTGGTAACGTTTTATGTTTGTGCACCAACTATTTTTATTTCTCAAAAAAAAAAAAAATCTATGTCCGATTTGAAAATCTATTTGTACGTCTTCAGTCAAACGCCCAGATATCCAGTTTGCAAACCCGTTACACAAACACGCAGATTGGCTCCTTCTCTTTGAGTAAAAACAATAAAAGAAGCAGGATTCAGTTACTTATTGTTTCATGTCTATGGTCACGTTGGCCAATAGTCAGTTTGTGACTAGCTGGTGAGGAAAGTGGTGCATAAAGCAGCTAAAAATATATGTGTACTTCAAGAGTTGCTGGAGACCCAAAAAAAGAGCTAAAAGACTGAATGTTGGACATGCGGGAAAACATTGTTCCAAATGATGCTACATGGCCAACATCATATCATTATCAATGCCTTTAATCCATATACAGCTCTTTGCTTTCATGTTTAGTAACAAACAATCCTTTTTATCTTTTGCAGATGTTTGTCCATCTTGATAACTGCGGGTCATAAAACACCTTCTCGTCCCTCGTGGGTTTTACCTGCATGTCTCCGGACACTTGAAATAAGTTGTTCCCGCTTAGCGGTTGCACACCGGGTGTTTTGCGTGGATTTTTGATAATGAACAGCCTTTTTGAACAATTCATTATGGTGAAGGAGAGCCATTTTATCGTCCAGACACTTTGCCCTCAGCTGATCTATTAACAATACATTTGCAGAATATAACTTTTTTTCTACCTCTTTAACTCGCTTTGACTCATTGCAATGAGTCATAGTAACAACAACTCATTGTCGATGCACATTACCCCTGATGTTGTGTTCAGAGGGGTTTTCAGTGGAAAAAGGACTTTAATTCTTGAACATTTACTCACTGAGAGATTGATCCGAACGAGCTGGAAAATGCAAACTTCATTGGGCATCTAATGGACGCTGACAGAAGAGATATAGTGGTATTAGTTACCATTAATGGACACTTTAATCACTGCCTATTGAGGCATATGTCATTGTTTAATGATGCTTTGGTGCAATTCTGAACTGCCATTAATGTATTTTATTGGTTTATAGTCTTTCAGTCCGTCTTCCGTATTTTTTATTTCTGTCAGGGGGTTTGACATGTGTCATCCCTGGCAAAATGCACACGGCTCACCGGCGATACACATATTTCATATGTGTGAGAAGGGAGCGATGATTTAATCCAACGGTGGAGGTTAACTCTGTACATCGCAGGGCTTTACAGGACAGGCTCGAGGTTTTTGTCAAGTTAAACGTGATCCGTTTCAGGCTTCATTTCGGTGTAAAAGGAGCCCGACTCCCTGACAGCAGGCAGCTGTGGTTAGCTAAAGAAATGTGGGGTGTGAAGGTAAAAATAAAGCAGATGAAGAGCCAGTGGGAGATGTGTGCGAAATCGGAAATATAGTACCAGCTACAAGGTGAGAGAGTGAGGGGGAAATCTGCAGCGAGAAAGAGCCTCTGGTGAGTTCTCACGTGTCACCTAAACGTCAAGCTGCACGATGGTAGAAGGAGGGAAGGAAGAA
The DNA here is from genome assembly GCA_021346845.1 of Apeltes quadracus. NCBI lineage: Eukaryota > Metazoa > Chordata > Actinopteri > Perciformes > Gasterosteidae > Apeltes > Apeltes quadracus. The sequence goes on from CM037926.1 coordinate 12,287,038, forward strand.
GCACGTGTCGGGCTGGGTGAACTTCTTCTCGAGTAGAAAATAAGATTCATCATCAACACAATGTGTGTTCTAAAGGCACATTATGCAACATTTTTCAGTTAATGAATGAGTCATTTCAGGTTGAACAAAGGCTTTGAACAAAGGTTTTCTCGGCCGCCCTGCACCAGTGATAGCATACTAAGAAAATGTGCATTTCCCTTTGAATATATTTTTAGTTATTGTACTCTGAATTAAAAGGATTTGAAGTATGAGAGATCATGGGTGAAGGCTGCATCTTCTTTTAAACGAAGAAGGCTGAATCTCCAGTTTACTAAAACGTATACATTAATGGCAGCTTTTGGTCTTAGCCCCATTATAATATGCCTCTTAACATTTGTCAGTAGAAATGTGTGGAACACCTGAAAGTCAAATGACTAAAAGGTTGTGCCTAAACGTTTGAGAAAAAAGCTGTTTTTTTTTTCTTATTTGGCTCTGAAGGCTTCTGTAATGTTCCATCCGTGCCGCCCACTTAAAAAGTTCAAAAGGAAATTCGATCTTGACTCTCTGGAAGCTGTTACACAGCAGGTAACAATGCAGTTGCCATAAAGGTCCATGGAAGAATTCATACAGGTCCAAAATTCCACTCTGCCACTTTGACACAATTGCACAAAATGACACCCTAAATTACATTTAATGGCGAAGCCTGCCGTTTGAAAAGAAAGAAGGATGTAGAGCATTGATTGAATACTGAATATGAGTCATTGGATTTATTTCGATAACGGAATAAAAGCAGGACTGAGGAATGCATTCAGTGGAATTTCTTTCACCACAATGGGCAGCACATTATCCGAGGTGAGGCTTTGAACGGAAACCTGCAAAAGGACGGGGCGTTTGCCGGCCTCGAGCGGCACGATGTGGGGACATTAGAAAGGCTCATTGTTCCGTGCGCCCGAGGGCTCCACCGTGCTCATCGGGCTGCAACCATGCCGACAGACGGGCCGACCAATCCCGGGTCAGAAGCACTTGATCTATGGCGGCGTCAGACAAATTATTCGTTTCTTTCTTGACCTTTTAGCTGAGACGGAATGGAGAAACTTGGTAGTTATGAATTGTACTCTAAATGCAACTACAATTTTTACTTAATTTAAATTATACTTTATATTATATGGGAGAAGAAACGTGTAGAAGTAACATGGAAAACAGGTTTAACCAAACCCATAGTGAACACATAGGTTTTTCTTAGGAATGGGTGGTACTGAAATCCTGTGTCGTATTGTGTGCCACTAAGAATGTCGACGTCCTCGCCCTTCCCAAAGGTATTAAGAGGATAACCAATGTCCAGAGTCCCTTCAAATGAGCTATTTGCGCAAATACTTTACGCGTTGGTCTGATCACACTTAAACCTTCACTACGTACACAACATCGCAGGGTAACAAATATGGAGGAAACAATGGTCTTGGTGGCGATGGTGGCGCATGGAGTAGAGAAGGTGTGCTGGGAACCGCAAGGTTGGTGGTTTGTTCCATGGCAAAGATCATGGGTTAAAAATGCAAAGTAAGTCGCTTTGGATAAAAGCGTCAGCTAAATGAAATGTAATGTAATAAGCTAATACCCCGGACCTTTCCTGACAGGCAGTAGCTGCCCGGTGCTGAGAAACTAGCCCGAAAACTTCTGAATTTCCTATTTAACTTTTTTCAACAGCAGCTGTATGCCATTTCTTATCTTCCTGTGTCTTGATCTGTTCTTAATACAGAAGGTCTGGATGTCTGACTGCAGACAAAGGGCAACCATACCGTGTCCTGCATGTTCTTTTGTACTTCTTCCGGTCACTTCACTTGAAATCCTCAAAGCCTCTGTGAAGAAAGATTTCTCCTCCTTCATTAAATTGGAAATGCAGAACATTTTAATAGTTGTCTCATATAGATTACATCACAATCTTCCACTTCTAGATTCATGTGCACAGCGGCAGTTCCAGACAAACCGCCATTCGTTGCATCCATCTCGGTCTCGGGCTTCACCGCGGGGATTTGTTCTCCCTCTTAAAACGGCAAACTACATCACCAGAGGTTCGATCCACGGCCGCGTGCAACAGTCTGCGCTGATGTGTCCTCGGGGCCAAGACACTCCAGCCCGAAGGCTTCCTGCAGGCTACGCCGCCAGTGTGTGAATGTCAATTAGTTCGGATGGTCAGGTGACACCTCGCATGGTGCTCCCCCCCCCCCCCCCCCCCCCCCGTCATCACTGAGTGAACGGGTGTGAAAAGTCCATTTCTCCCCCGCCTGGTTGTGACAAAGGCTAAATGGGCCAATAGGAAAACGGATATTGTGTGTCCGGATTCCGCAGTGTGTAAAACAAAGTGAGCCACGTTTGCGACGGACTAAAATGTGGACCCTGCAGATGAAGCTTTGAATAACAGTTTCCGCCCCACATGGGAAGTCAATTTAGAGCTCTCATCCTTTTAAAAATGGTGCACTTGTTTTAAATAACAGTTACAGAAAACAACTATCAACTAAATGCAATTATTTTCCAATGTCAGTTAATTTACCCTCACATGATTTTTTTTTAATTTATTTTTTGCTGCCCAACTCGTTGGTCACTGCCTGTGTCCACCTGCTGTTTTGATCCAGGGGTATCTAAGCTGGGGTCCGGACGGGGTAACAATGAGCTGGAAATCACGGCTGAACCCCACGAAGCCGAGTGGAAGGTGCAGAGTTGATCTGTCTCATGCTGCAGATTTTAATCCCTTTATTTGGCTATTTAGAGAAACTGAAACTTAGAGAGTCTGAGTCTTTTTATAAATATCTAGGACATTGTGATTATGACTGGCTTTTTGCTTTTTTACCTCACACCAGGAGACTTCGGCAAGCACATCATTCTCAAGCGTCCTTATTTTAAATATAGCTGTACCTTTTCTCTTTTGTTTGGATCTACCCATCTTAGTAAAATGAACACCTGAAGACAAACAAAACTTTTGCATAAAGACCCACATCACAGGCTAAAGGTAATTGTTTTGCAAACACGATTCAAAAAACACATTTATCCCTCGTCTCTTTTGGATGTAATGTACGGTGCAGAGCGCCGGAGCACAGCAGGAATTTGCAGTCACTTTGGTACAGATTCCTCGCCGGCTCCGCGCTGCCATCAGGCTTTCGACACAAATAACCGTGTTCTAAAAGCTGGTGAAACAGAGGTGGCTCCCATCGTCAACGCCAGATGCAGCAGGATGAGGTGTGTCATGACTGATGGTCTCTCTGAAGCGATGTTCATCCATGTAAAGTGTACACACAGCCGTGTGCCACTTTTTTTCAAGCGCAGGTGGCTCCTTTTGCCTGCGAAGCCATTTTCTTCAGAGCATTGATGACAAACATCAATGAATTTGACAGCAACTGTTCATGATCTCTTCCCTCTGAGGCAACTCGGTCATTTCTTAAACGTCACCCTCGGAGCCCGAGCGTCTCTTCTTTCTAAATAAATTCCAGGCCGCATTCAGATGAAGGCATGCAGCTGCTCTCCCTGCTGATGTTCGGGGCTTAGCTACAATAATCAAGCTGCTTGATCTGCATCATTGAACGTCGAGCATGTAGGAGTTGAGTTTGTCATTCCATGGGCAAGAAATAACAAGAAGATGAACGAAAGAATGTATGTGTTTTATGTCCCTTCTTTGCTGCAACAAAACGCTCAATGCACAGTATTCCTTCACCTTGATCATATTATTCTCTCCACTTGAGGATGAGTGACAACCGTCTGACAGCACTGTGGAGTAACAACAGAGATCCCGTTTCCCTTCACCCGATTTTTTTCTCTCTCTATGTATGTATCTATATATACATACGTATGCTGGCCGTGTTAAATCATCCGAGAAAGAAGGCAGTATTGCCGACTTACAGGATAACACATTAATTCAAGCTTTCACACATTTCCTTCCAGCACGTATATTGAACTTGCAGGCGGTGAGTGTGGAATGATTTAACATATGTTTATTTGAATAATTTATTTCAAAGTGTGTATATACATATATAATGTGTACAATTAAATTGACTACATCTACAGCTTCTATTGTCGAAATCCATCCTGGAGTTATTTCAGTCTGAATCGGAGGGTCTTACGGACCCAAAAAGGATGCGACTTCTGCAGGAGATTCCAAACAATTGTCTTCGAAGGGCGTGACCCCTGTTAAAATAGAACCCCTTGATAACTGAATTGGATTTGTGGCAGTCTTCTTCAATCAAAAACATAAATTGACAGGAAGTCATGCAATTCCTTTCCTTACCTCTTCAAAAATTGCACAAATTTGAGGTGAAGAAGATGAATAGTTTGATATTTAGCATCCTCCATCCACCCTTTACAGTGAAATGTCACTCGTATGCATAATTCAACTGCAAAAATATTGCAATAATGCTGCTCGGATAACAACCCCTTGTTGGGGGCGTTAGATATGTTAAATACATCTCATATCAGTAATGTGACACTGCTGGGGGAAGGTGCTTTAATAAACTTGCATTCCAACTCTAAACAACAAACGGGTTACGTTTTAAAGTTTAAAAGTATGTTTAAAACTCAATTTTGTAAAAAAAAAAAAAAAAAATGTGTAAAAATAGATAAAGCCATCACATGGAAAACATCAAGCGCTGCAAGTGCGCTATAATGAACATACGGATTGATTAGTAAAACTGGCAATAGCTACTACGTTTATCTTCCTTCATCTTTTTCTTTGCAGCCTTGTCGTTACACATTCTCATCAATACATCATTTGTCATTTCGACACTTTGATCACCATCAGGTGTAGGAATCTAGTATGATTTGCTCGCCTTTGGGGAGCCTGAAGTGAGCGGCCACACACGCTACAGACATTTACAACCAATGGATTTCTGGCTATTGCAATCAGAAAAAGCCAAGAACTATTAAGATAAGACGCAGATGAAAGATAATATGAAACTTAAATGATCCCCGCCGGGAAATTAGGTCAGATACCAGAACGCATTGTGCTGAGAGATAAAAGACTGAACATCACGTGTGAATAGCAGCATAATGAACGTGTGCAGAAAAGTCTTAACAGAAGGCGTGTGATGTTTGCCTTGAGCATGTTTTCAAATAATGTCTTGAAAAACAAGTATTTGACCACAATACCAGGTGTGTAACGTAGAGGTGTAACGATTCGTGGTTGTCGATACGATTCAAGGACGATATTGGTTCATTTAGAACGATACGATCCGATACGATTCAATGACTTGAAATCAATTCAGTAACTTTTTAGCCAAAAATTCAACCAGTGTGACTGAAATAAATTTCCTAGATTCCTGTTGTTTCTTGTAATGGAATCAGGTATCAATTAATTATGAATATAAATAAACAAGTAAACAACAATGAATGGCAAATGCGTTCACATTTTATTTGAATAAAGTGCAGAAAAAAACCTGTATTAGTGATATACACAAAAAACACCCCTGCAATAATGGTTTCCCCCTACCAACCCCTGACAAACTCCCCCTCTATTTTAACCCGTGTGGAACATTCCGTCGGATTTGCCGTGAAACCCGGAAGTTGAATCGGGGCTCGGGACGGCGGTGGGTCGGCTCAGTCCGCGACAGCCTTCATCATTAAAAGTGCTAAAGAAAAAAGTCTGACGTGCTTAAATCCAATGGGTTATTTCCTAGTATCGATACAATCGATTTATTACATTTTAAATTTCTATGTCGTCCATAAGGCCAACTCGCCGAGCACAGATCGATGTAGTTGGATCGGAGGAATAAAAATCGATACATCGATGTAACAGCTGAATCGTTACACCCCTAGTGTAACGGATTGAGAACAACGGAATTTCCGCTGTGGTGATTGATTGAATGTGTTTATAGAGCTTAGCTGCCCTGGGCACAAATACTAGATTTACAATGTAAATGAACTACTTCCAATGACTTAATTAAAAGCTACAAAGCGAAAGTCCACAGAAGGTCAGTCTAAAGAAAATAGCTTGGGTCCTTCAGTGCCAAAAGATCTCCACCTAACAAAGGGCCTACATTTGGCAGACCTGTTCACCTGACTCGTGCCAGGATCCTAAGGAACGACCTGCCAGCTTCGTGTGCCGCTGCAGCCCAAATCCAGCCCAGGTGCTTCTCACTCCACGGAGCCGGTAAGCAGACCGCAACACAAAATCCTGGCAGCCGAGGGAGGGGGGGCGGATCTGGCTGGTATCCGGTCCCCACCCACTGCTCTGACATTTCAAACATACCTGGGATATTTGTTTTCTTCTTTTGTGACATTAACGCAGCGGTTGTTTAGGGCCTCGCTCTTTATTTCACATGCACGGCTTACATCTCTCCGACTAATCTCTGCGAATCAATTTGATCAACTTTCTTACAACTGTCACGTGAGTTGGTGTCTATCCTCGGATGCTGCTTGTTAAAAAAAAAAAACGATATGAAAAATGTGCAAGAGCGTCTCAGCCTCGTTTGTTTTCTTCAAGGTTACTCTCCTCATTCATCCCGATCAGATGCTATTTCGCGTTGACCGTGTCATCCGCGGAACATGGAAATCAGACGGGAGCGACTTCAAGTCTTCGCGTGCGGCGAATTGAGGGCACCCTTGCGTGCTCTCTCTCTCTCTTCTCTTCCGTCTCCTAGGCGACTTCCTCGCTGGTAATCCAGTCAGGAAATTGTTTTGTGTTTGTTTATGAACCATGCAGTCCCAGGTGAGATCAATCCAGGGAGGAGACGCCACACAAAAGAAGGTCGAACGCCTGACTGTTGTCACAGTGCTGCAATTGGTGTGGAGCCCCCCCCCCCCCCCCCCGACCCTCCACTTCTCTCTATTTCCACTCGACTGACGCTGATACGAGGCGTACTAATGAACCTGTATCGCGGTGACCAGCCCAGGATAACACAGAGATTAGTCTTCACCTTTTTAAAGAACATCCCGTTCAAGGTGAAGACGCCGGTGACGGTGCGAGACATCGCACGGACGGTGATGGATCTGCACAGGAGCTTATAATATTCCTGTAATGCGGGGGGGGGAGGGGGGGAGCGGGGAATGGAAAGGTGATCACAGCACTCAATCTTTCCGGGGATTTCCTCTCGCCCTCTTGAGTCTGTCCGCTTCTTTATTTTTTATTAGGTTGACCTTTTTAGGTTTGCGACGCAGAGTAGTTATTAGATGGTTAATCCCGAGCGAAGGCCTTCTAGTTCAGCAGCATGCGCAGTTTGCACGTTTTGTAAAATAGCAGTTGCACAGGATGTTTATCGTGTTCGAGTTGTAGTGGAATCGTGCAACGTGAACATTTTTTTTTCAGTCTTTAATGTAGAGTCAAGATGTTTGGCAGAACATGACGTTGATCTTTCAAAGGAAAAACAATGCTTTTTCTAGAGGGGATTGAAAGGTCAGTGCCACTGCAATTTCCTGGATCTGTTGTTAGTTTGCTCTTTGTGGTCTCGTGTTGAGTGAGGCTGCACGATTTTATTTATATTTCAACGTTCAAACCCTTCTTAACAATTGCAGACAATGATAGCGGACCGTTTTGAAACACCAAAATAATTAAGTTGAAATGAAAGACCAAAACTGAAGCAAAGATAGCGAATGTCGTAAAATGCACATAAAATCCAGGGAAAAATAATAAATTGGGTTTAAAAGTTAAACGATAGATGAAACCATTAAGCAGCCCTGATCTCCTCAGACATGCAACAAAGCATCCAAGCACCCTTGGGCGAGGTAAGCGACATATAATAATCAAAAATATCTCATAATCCGATCAAACAGCCTGAGGTGGCCATGTAAAGAAGTCAAAATGAGTAAAACGCTTTATGTCTGCACCCTTGACCAGAGTTTTAGTTTTAGAGTTTTAGAGAAGAATCCTGAAAATCGAATCTCCCAGTGATGACGGCTTGGATAACCGTTTCCAGGATGAAGAAAGCAGAATTTAGCGATAGATTTGACGTGTTCATCTGAGCTGAGGTTTTGATTTAAAAAAAAAAAAATATATAAAAATTACACCAACATTTTTGCAATGCTCAGATATTAAATGGGAAACGACACTCTTTGATATTTGGACGATCACACTATCTCGACCCACCATCGACATCTCGGTCAGAATTCTTACAGACACCCTACGAATGCAGGCCTTCAGAAGGTTGGCAGCGTTGGTAATTTGCAAGGTCGCAGCTTTAAAGCAACACATTGAAGCTCTTATCGTGCCTCAAACCAGACATCGCGGCGTGCATGCAGGCTTCCTAACTCAATTACAAAGACATCAACTGTGTCAAGCTATAGGGCAAGCCTCGATAAAAACGTTAGAACCAAACACAAGAAAAAAAACCCCATGAGATATGGAAATACCGGCACTGCAACATGATGGTTGAACAGCGTGTCAGGCTGTTCAACCATCTAGCGACACCAGCCAGCAAGACGTTATTAATCTACAGCATCGCAAGTTAACATTTTTCTATTTCTGCACTTTCTGTTCTTTTCCTACTTGCTCTCTTACAATCAGACCAGGTAACAAATTCATTATGTTTTAAATCCCTACAGCCAACATCCAGAAGGAGGGACCCTCCTGTGCTGGTATGAGCGGGCAGCACCTTACTAGTGCACTTTCCTCTCATGCGTAGATTGTAAGCTCCCATGGGACTAAAACGAATACAAAATACTACAGAATATCCATCTTCCTGTTAACACCATCCGTTAATGTGAACCCTGACGCGGTTTCTGCCAACTTTTGTTCAATATTGACTGATGGAAGCCAAAATGCATCTCCACCAACGGCTGCCATACATATTTGGGCTCTTCAGCAGCCAACTTTTCTTCATCGGTTGGTTTTGGGGCCTTTCGACTCCATACGCCGCCATCAGACCTCTTGAAGAAAAGTCTGCGTCTATTTGCCCCAAACAGCAGACGTACCCGCTGCTAGTTAGCAATGCGAACACAAACCGTGTGCGGGTTAAAACAATTGTAACGGGGTCCTCATAAGAGACAAACAGCGCAACAACGCGCATGTTAGCTTAAGTTTAAAACATAAGTATCACCCTATTACAGAGGCACCTGTACACTTTGCTGTGTCCCACCAATACCTACAAATGTGATTCCTCAACCACACTTGTCCATTTCATGCCTGTGTGTATGTTTGTATACGTTGAGGCGCAGAGTAGAGATGGATTGGTTTGGTCCCAACCTGGTGAAACCCCCTAATAACCACAGGATCATCATTGCATCACGCTGTTGTTTCCTTTCCTTATCCATCCCTCGGATGGCAGCACAAAACAGTGTAGGAACGGGCTTATGAGAGTGATGTTTTACAAAGCCTGTTACAACAGGGTTGTGATCAGGTTCATTGATTTATCGTGCAACAGGTCTAGCGTTTTCTCGTCGGATTGGTTTTGTTAGTTTTGTTTGCCTGCCCTGGTTTCTGGCCTCTGCAACAGCTCCATCGCTGCGCGCTGTCCACCCACACACTGAAACCGCTCAATTATATTAAATTCTCGCTTCTCGTTTTAAAATTCAATACATATATTTTCCGCTGGCTCTACCTATCATTGAGTGCCTTTTTAAAAACCTCGCTACCTCCAGAAAGTTCTCCTCAATCCCAAAGCAAAGTCTAAACAATCATGCAGGATTGGATGCAGTGAAAAATTTGAATTTGAGTTGAAAAGGCAGAGCCCCCCCCCCCCCCCGCCCCCCTCTCCCTTTGGTGGAAGCTGAGTTAACATGTATGGGGGTTATCTCACCAATATAATCTCTAATTATCACCTTCGACCAGAGGTGTGTGGGAAGGGAAGAACAAAAAAAAGAAACACTTTAATTAAAAACCAGCGAGACACTCGTGGAAAGCGGCTGCTTTCGGTCGGTGTCCCTTGTGCGGCTCAATCCATCTGGCCAGAAGTGCAACTATACGGTTTGACCTGTGATTAGCGAGGCAGCTCGCCGAGCTTGCTGGTGCATTTGACCAAAAAAAAAAAAAAATCTGCCACAGCTGCAATGCACACAGTTGCTATATGTGCAGAAAAGGCCAACCGATCGAAAAAACCTGCAACACACGGAGAACCGAGTTCCTGGCAAACCGTGACGGAGACTGAGTGGAAGCACCTCGGCTTATAAGCCACAATCTGTTGTTGTGACTCGTCTGCATTTCCCGCCGTAATATTGACGGTGTACAGAAATGTCAACTGCTCCAAATTCCGCCTGCATGTTGTACTCTGACCTCGACGCATCGACCTCCTTTTGGATCAACAACTTCAATCCATTGAGCGGGCTGAAAAGACGCACAATCACGGTAGGGAAGTTACGTTGGCATTAAGAGGAGAAAAGGCAATTACGCACTGAAGTAGCAACGCGTGGAACGTTAGCGTCAGGCCCTGATGCCTTATCAGGTGTCACAAAACAAACTCACCCGCTGAAATGTACGGTGTGCATTCATTCAGTCGGCTGCGAGTTGTTGACTTTTCACACAAACTCAAACTTAAAAAAAAACCTGGATCTCCTCTCTGGGAGGTACGCGACAGTTTGTTAGCTGCCAGCTACGCTGCACGTGAGCAGAACACTGCGTTTCTGGGCAGCGAGTTGGCGCTCTGCTCGGGCGGGTTCCCGCTTGAGGGCCCTATACCGGGGTAAGAGTCGTGAGTAAGCCGCCATAAAAAACCGCAATGAAAGCTGTTTTGAGAAGTGTGATCACCTGGCAACGGCGATAGGGAATGAATGGCCACACGTTGGGTGAGCAATGCGGAATTTTATAACTTTTATTATAACGTTTGAGACGTGTGACGGGGAAGAGATGAGATGCCCACCGAAGGGGCGGGTCGCACAGCACGCCGCCTATTCCAGCGCATCGATTTAATTGTGCGCTGGAAGGGTAATTACAATGAATTAATTTAAGATAAACATGTCTAAAAAGGGTGAGTTTTCGCAGCACAGATCTGCCCGCGTCCCTCTGCCTGTGAAGTCGTATTACCAGACGCATTTCCTGAGCACAACGCTCTTGTCATGATTAATTGACCCGGGCCGAATCAATATCGCCCGCAGCAGGAGAAAAATAATACGAGGGAAGAGAGACATGCAAGAATCTGTGAAATGTTGTGACCTTAAAAATAATGGATAACTCATGTGACTGGAATCAATTTCTAGAGATGCGAGATGGAGGTTTGTGCCTCAAAGGGGGGGAAAAGAGGAATGTTTGGAACTGTTACCTTGGAGCTGTGTCATCTCAGGCTTTGGAAATTGATTTTCTACACAAAGATGTAAAATGACAGAGAGGTCTTCAATATTTTCTTTGTCTAGTGATGCTGAAGAGACGTTCCAGTAGCAACCGACCATGTGTTCTACGTCAGATTAAACATTTTAAACTTTGCTTATATTTCCATACTGCAGACAAGAACAACACAACGTATCAGATGAGACTCGGCCAAACCTCTGCAAGGTTATTCAAATTCAAAAAGGCGACGTGAACAGCATCCATTGTTAATCATCAGTGACTCAACGTTGTTTGTTTGGATCGGATCGATCGGAACGCGTCATTTATAGTAAAGCAGCCTTGCTTTCATTTTGTCGTGATAGCAGTGAACACTTTATATGTGTTACAAATACATTACGGCGCTGGGAATGACTGAGTGTCTGAGGTGAAACTCTGTGTGTGTCAACTCACTCTATTTAGGATAATTCAGTTGCTCAACAGAAGTTTTATCTTTTTTAGCAGCAATAGCAGCCGTCGTCTTTTCCACAATTGATTGTAAGAAGCCGCTTGTCTCGACTGCGAATCGCTTTGCGGCTCACCGCCCACGCTTTGCCCCCCCCCCGTACAGAGTCAATTTATTTCCCAAAGATTGCAATTTCTCTTGTTTAAAGTTTGGAAATGAGTGTGTATTGCGATGAAAATGAATCACACTGTAACTTGTTTGGAGCTTGCTTGAATGTTATAATTAGATTCTGTTGTACACCGGCAATTTTAATACATCTCCGGTGACGATAATGGAAAAAGCCAGTACAATAAATACCAGAGCAGGAGTCATGTCGTTGCATCAGACGCAAAGTCTCAGACGTCTTTTGTTTCTTAATAAAATCACCCGGCCTCCCTTTCTCCTTAAATGCTGCACACAGTCAATTACAACATCGCTTTGCTCTTTCTTTTTGCTCTTAGAGTTGACCTATGCGATCAACGTGCAACCAGAACCATTGTCACATCTGAAAACGTTCTTATATATAAATATATATATATAAAAATATTCAAGGGTGTAACAGATGGTTGATAATTGGGAAGGATGTGTTATTTTGCATACATTGTCTTTGTATACTTTTTTCACACTGCAGGTGGCAGCCCGTTGGTTGGAAAGGTGTGTATAAATTAACACCACAGTGAGTGAAGTCTCCAATTAGGGAAAGGACAACTTGTAAATGTCGCACAACACGTGCAAGATGCTAAATACCTGCAACACTCTTCATGAATTGTTTCATGAGAGGAGAAGATGTCCTTGCAATCCCAGTTTGGGAAGTCTCTGAGACATTAAAGCAAACGCATAACTCAGTGAGAAGCTGTGAATGAACACACAGGATGAGGTGGAACACAGCAATGACGACTTTTATTCATTCTCCCATTGGCACAGAAATGTATATTTCTGTTCTTTTATTTTTTCTGTACGGTATGGCTTCCTTTGGTGCAAGAGTACGGCGTTAACTTATTCCCATAATATTTGTATGTATAAGACCCCCGTCAACAGCAGCTCTTTACCAACTAGGTAAACATCCCTTTTAAGTTAAAAAATCATGGATCATTTCATTGGAAAGGCTAAACTATGCAAGGTAACGAATACTCTATTGGAAATATAAACACCCCAAACCCTTGACACCGACCCGTTCTCAACGCCATTGCGGGAAATAATGCAGTTTAGTGATGCTCCGTGACATCTGACACCGGTGCTCATGAAGTAAGCGACTCCACCCGCCAGAGTCACGGAGGAGTGATGGGAAGAATTAACGCATTTAACCAAACGACTGCGGTCTCGTGTGAAAATAAAAGCAACGCAACACGCATTTGTCAGCTGATGAAAAGTAGTACGGAAAGCGTCATAGTTTGAAATTTAGTGCCGCTGACTCCTTTGGCACCTCAGGAGCACACATTGCAGATCCTCGCACGCTGTCATGAGTGACTTTGTTGATATTTCCAATTATAGCGATGGTTTTGTTACACTCAGCACGGGTAAAGCAGCTATTCTTTCTTGAAGTTATACAGCTGTGATTTGGTTTTATTCAACCGTATGATCTCCTCTCGGACTAAATCAACTAATCGACACCCTCAGGTCACCCGATGCTGAATTATGACACAAAGGGAGACATGTCTATTGATGTCTAGATTTTACAACGTATCAAAACCCCGTTCGAGAAGGTATTTGTGGGTTATTCTTTCCTTTACAAATGCACTAAAGCTGCTACATAAGTGCAGTAGTTAACGAGAATCTGGCACAGAAAATACAAAGCTGTTGACTTTTCAAAGGGGCGCTGGGAAGGTCTCGGATGCCTGAGTGAAAATGTTTAGATTAGGAGATGCAGACCAGCAAGGTTACAGATACGTGAAGGAGCTCAACTCAGGGCAGAAATAGTCCCTCTGTAGAGTTCACCGAGTTCACGAAGTTACGTTTTTAAAGAACCCATAAGCTTCTGTAATTGCCCCCCCCCCCCCGCCCCGCCCCGCCCCGCCCCACCACCTTCAAGGCAGGAGACGAGCCGCTTCGAAGGGCCGGACTGTCATGGCCGTAACAATGCCGCGTTCACAGTTTACTCGCTTCAGTTTAGTGGCTTATCTCCATGGCAGCACTTATCGACTCAGGTGGTTATTTTCCCCAGAAACAACCGTCTGCTCAGTACTCTTGTTCTTGGGGAAACTACTGTTGTTTCCTCCGAGTTTGCTGCATTTATCAAGCCACACGCCCGCATGGTTTATTGCAGCTGTATGAACCCCAGAAAAGAGATGTTGCTGCGATTTAATTGCAATAAAGGGATGAAAGAATACCAAAAATCACTACATGACAGCGCAAAATATATGTATGCTGACTTTTTAGTAGGTGCAATGTCTTCAACCAGGAAAGGTTTCGCATGATAAGCGTTGCTTCATCATACGAAAATCACTTATTGGACATGTCAGAAGTTAAAATTGTTGTCGCTAGATTAAAAATCAGGGGATCATTTCAATTATCACAGCTGATGAATTCCTGTAAAACACATGGTTCTTTCCCTGGGAAACACCTCAGACCTCCGTCAGATTGTGGGACCCTAAAAGTCATTTGTCACCGTATCGGTGTGTGAAACCTGTACGTCTGATCAGGACTGACACCAATAGAGGAACTTCTCCTAGTTAAGAAAAAAAGCTACACGTACGATATTACAGTCATTCTGGCTCACGCTGTGTGTGTCTAAGGGAAATGGGGTGATTATATTGTATGAACAAAGTGTGTTTTTCTTAGTTAGTGAGTCTGCGGCCCAATGTGGGGAAGTTGTTCTTGCACAATGTGGCAGAGCCGATGAGGTGATTTCATTACCCATTACAAACACGCTGGAACGCTGTGGGAGACCTGCAGCCTTTTGTTAATGTAATTGGATGCTTAAAGAGTCATGCTTTGAAACCATTCAATTCAAACCAAGACCAGCCACGGTCAACTGTCTCCCATTGCAGTTGTACTTTCCAAATGAACTATTTCCTATTTCTGACTCCAGTGCTGTAATTACTAACAATTGAATACATCATGTTCTCATCTAAACATGGGACACAAAAAAACAACGCAGAACATGTTCATTTCTGACTCATGCTTATTTATAAATGTATTATCTTATAGCGTTAAGTCTGTTCAGAAGAAACACTGACAAAAAAAGAATGCGGTGAGAACGTTCAAAAAGAAAATGCTAGAAAACGTCAGGTCTCAATGCTCGTCACTTGAAGCATGACAGCTTGTTTGTAAGAAACATTCACAGTATTTTTTTCCATGTTCAACTTTTGAAAAAAACAGCAATTATTGAAAATTGAGTTGAGTGCTTTTGAGAGGTTTCTCGGAAATAGATTTTTTAAAGTTAAAGATGCAGGTGTGATTTTTTGGGGGGCTTAAAGTAAAGCTTGATGGCAGAGTAATTGGTGCAATTAAAGAAGGTCAAGCCATTAACCTGCGCTTGTGAATTCAGGGAAGAAAACTTGGGTCTCCATGTAAAAGGTTCGGGGATTTCCTTTATAAGAGGCTGTGATTGGCAGGGGAAAGTGTGGAGAACGGCCACATGCAGATGTGTATCAGAGGCAGCGATGGGCTCAACCAGATTGAATCAAATTGATACGATGGCCTGCTGGCACTTTGTCAGCTGTTGATAAAGAAAATGTCAGATGGGAAAGATTTATCAGCGTGCGACCACTTCACTCGGCACGGAGAAGCTTGCAGCTTCCCGATCTCTCATAATCTCACTTTGGAGGACCTCAAATCGCCGCAGTGGCAAAGAACAAAACACATCATTGGTCCCCTAAACTGAAGCCTGTCGTATAAACAGCAGCGGTGGTCACATTCAAGTAAATGGTGACTCTGCAAAAAAGTGTGTAAGGCTACTTTAATCCACCCAAGTGGATAACTCGTATAGATTATAAATTATAATGTATTATCAATTTTAAATGTATCGCAGAGTTAGCTGGCTAGAAATAAGCATTTATTCAAGGAAAGGCTTTTTCTTTTCTTCACCTACTAGGTGAGTTCAAGAATAATCAGACTAAATGTTTCTGCCGATTCAGGTGAGTCTGTTTAGTTATTTAAGAAAGTCATTTGTTCATCACTTACCGGGGTTCTAACATTTTCATCATGCATTAAAAAGGGAACCGGGAAAACCACAACTGTAGTTTAGCGCTAGAAAATAAAATGCCTTCAAGTCAACTATTATCTTTTAGACAATCACAGTCAAATCTACAACTAGTAATCTGATATGTATTTAAAAGGTTAAGAAGCAATGATGCCAGTGGAAATAATGCCTCCCACACACATTTCTCAGATCATCAATCATTAACTGTGCATTACGCCGCGCATGCTAGTGTCTCAATAGCGCTGCAGACAGTCGATGCTGACACGGATGTCATTTTGCAGCTAATGGATCATACGCGACGATCCTAGGAGGTTAAAGTTCCAGCAGCTGTTGAGGCATCTCAGTTTGGAACAAAGCCACAACAAATGTGTAGATATTTTATTTACACACTGAGCTGAAAGACAGAACAAGGGACAAGTTCTTTGCAGACTCTGGCTTTTGGGAGGTTTTGGAAATTAATATCTTGCATCTTGTTTTTTTTTTTTCTTTATCAGCTTCTGAGAATCAGATGCTTCACCATTTTGTTTTGCACCTCAATAAAATTAATTTGCTGCCCGCTTCAGCCTACAGTGGCATTCAGACCCTGATAGGAAATGCATGGCTGTCTTCCCAAAAACGCAGTGTCCCGTCTCTAACATGGCGATGTGTCAAAATGTACCACAGATGGGCCCTCACGACATTAAATCCTGTTTTTCTTTTTATTTTATCTTGAAGAAATCCAACACCCTGCTGTCCCTCTGAAACAAACATGAAGTGTGGTCAACTGGTTTGTGCACCAAAGCAAAAACACATTGATCATCTTTTGCTGAAAACTCCTGCCTGCTTCTATGAACGGGTTCCTTTCGGTTCTTGCAGAACCCGTCAACATATACCGGGGGGAAAAAGGTCGGCTTATTATCGGGAACTCGTCTCATGAGAGACATTTAGCTGCAATTCTAAACGTCTCTGCAGAGGGATAAAGAGAAGAAATCCTTCAGACATCTAACCCTTCACAGATCGTTGCAATTTCCTTCCCAAGTTGTTGGTGTGGATAACGCAGGGCCGACGGCACACGATATCCACAGCGTGAACCCACAAATACGATAATCACAACATGTGACTCCTTTTAATCTCATGTGTTTGTCTTGAAATGATTGGGATGACTTGTACTTTGATGGGTTTTAAAATAACAGAAAAGGTCAAGAGGAAACTACGGCTGAAGCTGTCAGTCAAGTGGATTGATAACGCATGTTCACTTGTATATTATGATACAAAGAGGTTTAAAAAGAAGAATTATGGTTGTATTGTTTGCTAATGGACCAACTTTGTGACTTTCCTCAGTTTGTGCGACGCTTACAATGTATTTCAGTATCTCTTCAAGAGTTACTGATGTACAGGTCTAATTTATGGTGACTTTGTATCCAGACTACATAAACTTCCACTGTTTTAAATTCGATGTGTGATGGATTAATAGAATAATTTTACCTCCTGTAAAATGATTAGGTCTTATCCTTGCAGCCATGTTCAGGTTTTCAAAAAGGTTTCAATGGGGCTGTTTTCTTTTGTTATAAATCTGTGTGGGATGAAAAAAAAAAGAACAAGGACATGATTTTAAAAAAGGCTGATAATTGCGCTTCTGGCTGCAATGAGCCGAAGGCTAAAATGTCTTTTTTTTTCCAAATGTGGTACACTTTTCTTTTCTCTGAACGCAACGCTTTTCCCGGGGCTCGCTGCACGCAGAGCCCGGCCTTCCCTCGCTGATTTGAGTTCTTCAAATGACAGTGGAGGTGATTTTGACCAGAGGTGGCCCTGCTGCAAAGCACAATCCACATCCTGCCAGACCAACAAATGGGCATGAAAGGCAAGCTCCCCTGCAAAGCACGCGCTCATTAGACGTATTGTGTGGACCTCTTGAAACACAAAACGGGGAACAAATGCATATTTCCACACTGCTTTTCCAAGGCCCTGCAACTGACCTCGCTTTCATTTTCGGATAGCTTTTGTTCACACAACGATGACGATGATTGTATGCTAGTCCGAACATCATCTTCTTTTTAGGTTCTGGATGAATACTGAGACAAAATAATGTAAAAAAAAAAAAAAAAAAGGATCAAATTGATATTAGATCTATATTGAATCGAAAAATAAATTTAAATCCTTGAACCATTTTCTTTTCGATAAACTTTCCGTAATGACGTAACTTCCTTTGTATGCGACAAGCGGGAGAATAAAAACTGACATTTTTTTAAAGGCTAAATGCCACCAAATGTTAATTGAAGAGGATATAATTCTGGAAGTAATTACTTTCTAGCTTTTATCCAATAGTTTTGGCACTATGAATGCATTGGCCATGTTTGGGTCACACATTCTGAGTCAATCGCGCAGAGACACAACTGGCATCTATTATCTATCCATGTTTAGTCAAAATAATGCCGCTCTGCTAAACGCCAAGCCGGAACATTGATTAACAAAAAGACTAAATGTCTGCAGCAAAAAAATAAAACAATTCTGGCACCCCCATTGGTCCCGTAGGTAAATACTGCTTTCCTAGACTTGGTCACAATATAGGTGCCATGCAGCAGGTTTTTAAGGGAAGTAAAACAAGATGGATCAATGCAACAACAGCAGCCCTGCAGACTTGAACTTCTACAAGAAAATAAAATGGCGAATACGTTCTCCTGGGCTCCTCGAGTGAAACAACGTGAAAAATGTGTAATTGCTGTGAAAGCTGATTAGATATCGTCGTCTTGAAGGTATTTGAAGCTTTACTATGAAATGCGGTTCGTATTGATCAGCCACACGGTGCAGATAACGCAGCACTCTGTCTTTGAGGGAGGAAATGCAAATGTTTCTGCCTGACCGGACTTTCCCATCCCATAATACTGCCTCCTCATACATTCTCTCACAATGTCCCGTTAAGCCACTGAATGATTTACTGCTCTCTTCAGTCATGGCAGAGGTGTGATGTCGTCTGGGTTAAGAACATGTCTCCCTCAAAGCGGCTTATCTCCTTTGGAATAGAACGGGTCACATGACTCATGATCCCTGCTCCTCATTGGTGTTTCTAGAAGCCGTCTTCCCAGATACGTTTAACTTCTACTGAATTATGAAGACATGTATATCCTTTTGGTATGTGAGTTATTCTTTTAGGGCAGTTTATTGCTCTAAAATGCCTGGTGGAGCTCTTTGTTTCAGCGGAAACATTTAAAAGATGCTTTAATATATCTAATTAAATGTTAAACCTGACTAACCCCCTTGAGCTCGCTTTCATTTTGGGGTTAAAGGGATGAATTCCTGACAAATCTTTTTTTTAAAGATGTTTTAAAAGAAGCGTTGTTATTTCTGTCATGCAGAAAAGTTTGTTTCTATTCTCTATCTTTTTTCTTCTTTTGCAATTTGCATTTTGAGAAAAAGAAACTTTAAGAACAAAGCTTTAGCATGTGTTTGTCGACCATTTTTAAAGCTTAACTTGTTCAACAGAATCAAATGGTCTAAAGAAACAGAAATACAGACTTACTTAAAAACATTGACAAATGCTCGTGTAACTTTTTCCCATCAACCTGTGGCACTTAATTCCAGAATCCCAACTTTGCAGAGAATGCTGATTAAGATGGCTAAGAAGATTGCTAGTTTATGACGTAAACTCTTAAATCTCGGTACTTAAACCAAACCCCGCTATCAACCACCACAACGGCGAGGAGGCTGCAGGGAGCAGCTAATTGGAATAGATGGATGCGAGCAGAGCTTCGGAGGCGCTTCTGAAGGCATAAAAGTAAACAGCAGGACAATGTGATTCCCTTGACTGCGCTAAGTCTTTCTATTTAATAGTTGAGCCTTGTTTATTACCTCTCCTGTGTTTCTCTCTTGCCACACATCATTTTGTTTCGGGTTTATGCCAGCCCAACGCTGTTGCAAAAGCCGCTTGCTTATAAAGTTCCTGTAGATTAGTGATGCGCCTTTTTCTCGCTTATTGGATCTAGTTTGATTTTCCAGTACTTCTCCTTGTGATCCTCTGGATTAAAAGCATGCATAGCTTATAGGAGAGTTGTTTATTTGTCTTCATCTTGGACTATAATTTAATAAATATGCAGGACGAGCAATCATGCATTTGCATTTTAGGATCCTTTAAAGACTCAGCTTCTGGCATGAGGGTAGATACCGCATGCTTTCCATCTAATGGTCTGCCTCTAGAGGAAATACAAACTTACACGCTACTCTTTATTTTCATCAGTTTAAACTCCTTTTTATACAATTACAAGATTGGAAACTTCTCTGCAAAGGGAATGTTTTGAAATAACAATTTTGGATATGTTGTAAGCGAGGGGCCTGGTTTAGTCTGCATTCATGGTCTTTATATTTAGCAAAAAGGATGATTTAAACTACTTTTCTCAATTTCATTATAGTACATTTAAGAAATTAGGTTAAGGAGCTATTAATGCTTTCTTTTATTTGATTTAAATTGCCTAATGAATGCCTCTGAGGTGAGCAGCCAATTTAAGCAATGAGCTCTTGTTGTTCTTCTTGCAAAAGGTGAAACCACCTCCGGACGTCATTCAGCACGATGCTGCAAAGACTGCGTGATGAATGTACCTGTGGATCCTGCCATGTTGTTTTTGGCAAATCGTTGCTATGCCAGCAGCACTGTGGGGACAGTCGTTTCTCCTGGAATCAAAGAGCATTAACACAAACAAAAGGCTCAGGACCTTTTTCATACTTTCATACTTCTCTCCATGATTAGTTTAGTTTTCTACACACACAGCTTCACAACCTTCTTTTAAACTCACAGAGCCGCAAAATAACTCTAAATAATAATACTGAAAGCAAATAAATTGCACGGAGCGATATGAACGGTCGCACTAAATGATTAAAGCCTCATCGACATTGTCGTTTTTAGTAAACACATTTGTTTAATCAGCTGCTTCATCGGATCCCCATATTGGAACATGTTGCCGTTGGTAGTAGTTATGTTGGACAATCGCAGTAGACGTAAGTACAAATTCCAATGAACTCCCAAGACGTTCCCGTTACTTGCTGATGTCCTGTTGTACAGCTCACTGCTGCAAATCACGTGTATCATATTTGCTCTATATGTCAGTTGGGAAGGCTCCACCACATCCAACAAACAGTCTAAAAACACATCATCATGAGCTCTCACACGGCTGTTATATCCTGTGGCTGGCTGACATTTTGGAGATACACGTTTTTTTGATTGGAAGGCACGGGTATGTTATTACCTCCCTCAATACTCAAACGACAGCCATCACCTCTCAATTTCAGAGGCATTTCTTTGGTGCATCATTCCAGCCGAAGAAGAGGGACTTATCGCTTCCCACATTTCAAGTTGAGGTTACGGTAAACAGCTGAAGTGTCTCAGTACTTAACATAAATAAAGCCACAGAGAGGCTATATTTTCCTCTGCTTTTTTTTTTTCTTCTTTTTTCTTCCCGGTTGTGGCCTGAGGCTCTCTGTGGACAGTCGACCAACAGCTGAGCCTCTCAGATAAGCTCCAAGCCAGCGACAACGGGAGCGAACAAAAAAAACAAAACAAAAAAGAGGAGGGGGAAATAAATAAAGAGCGGACCAACAGCAGTGTGTCATCAGAGCAAAGAGGGGGAGGAGGTCGCAGGCAACAGAACAGGGTCGAGGGGGTGGGGGGTTAAAGGCACAACACAGTATTAGAATAAGCTTTTTTTTTTTTTAGAGAAAATAGGAGGAAGTTGCAAAAGCGTGTCGGTGACTGCACTCTTTAGTCCGGTGCCAGTAATGGTGGTGAACGGATGCAGCGATGCACTCAGTCCCTCTCCCCTTCCTGTTTGCTGGTGTGCTCCTGTTGGTACCTTTTTAACGCGTTTGTAGTTCTTGACTGTCTTCGGGTCCGTGAGGGGAACCAGGTGTCTGAGACGGAGAAGGACATGTGGACATGTGGACGTGAGCGACGTCGTCGAGGGACTCTGCTGAATTAGCTGTAGTGGGGTCGGGTGTTACTTCTCTCCCAGCAGCTCTTCGACGAGGACGGTGACGGGTGTGTTCCTACTTCCTGGATGAAGGCGGTGCTTTAGCTCCAGACGCACAGGAGACCGACACAGTGGAGACACCAGAGGCCGTCTTACAGGAGGACAAACTGATCTACGGGAACAGCATGTTGACCTCTACCGAGCAAATTGTTTTTTGGTTCAAATTCTCGAGGGAGAAGGTCTCAAAATAAAATATGCACTAATAACTACGGGGACGAGGCATTTCTGTAGTTTACAGGAAGTCATCTCCACTGGTTCCCTCCAAAACCGGCCAATCACATTCTTGTATGGGATTCTGAACCGTTACATAAATATTCTTCCAGGTTTAGTTCATCAAGATAGTTGGCTTTTGGTTTTTCAGATTTTAATTTATTTTGGGTCCTTTTGCTCTGAAATGTTTTTTATGAACATATTCAAAATGACATAACGTTCCTGGTTTTGAGCGACTATGATAAGCACTCACAACAGCAAGTAAAGAAGCAGAACATGCCCGACCTGTTGGTACCCAGTGAGTTCATTGCAAGGGCTCCTTTCTCTTTTTAAATAAAAAAAAAGAGCAACAAAAAGAACATCTAGAAGGCACGTGGTTGAGACCCAGGCCAGTTCAACCACTAAACGTCAAACCAGTCCAAATGGATTGTCCCAAAACATTAGCTCAAACTCAGAAAATGGCAACATCGTTATCCCCAGCTAAAGTTAAGTTGATTTTAATGTGTCACACAAACAGTGTCAGATTTCATGGTGTTTATTTTATGCAACCTTTTTCTATTTTTTTAGTTTAGGGCTCTGTGAAACTACGTGCACTTTTCATCATTCTAATTAAGTAACTTAATGAGTATTTGGAAAAGATGCTTGCAGGTTTTGTAACAAAGATCAACGGTCACAGAATTTCGCTAAATGTACAGTGGCATCGTGCATCATGGGAAAAGTGAAAGTGAGCCGGTGCTTTGAGAGCAGTTTATTTTCTCATTAACCTTGAATCTGTCTTTATTTAAATCAATACATTATTTCTATAACAAGTTGCTGAGGGTTCAGGACTTTGTGCAGAGAAGCGTGCGCCTGCAGGCATGCTGACGGAAGCAAAGTGGAAACCTTTGCTGCTTCATTCCAAAACCTTAGCACGACTAATTCAATATGTGGATAGTTTACAGGGACGAGACCTGTATAAATGATTTAGGCAGAGCATTGTGTGTAAATGAGCAGATGGGATCTAATGCGCGCTCAAATGTGTGTTCAGCTAAGGGGCCAGTACTGAGGCAGGCGGCGGGTATTTTGCTTTTCAAAGAGATGAATTGCTTCTGTGTTTTTTTTTTTTTTCCCAGCGCTCGCCCGGCTCTGACGGAGAAGTTGAGGGAATTGTTGGTACACACAGAAGGATTATGAATCAGCTGCAGAGCAAACACATTTCTCAGAAGTTCTCGTGTTGATTTGAATGTAAATTAGGATCCCCGTGTGCTTCCAGAAATATACCGTCACCTGCTTTGTAGCTCGCGCTCATCCGACCTCTCCCAGAAGTGTTTTCAAGCTAAATATTCAGCTTGAACAAATGTGCGAACAAATGGTGCATTACTTCAACCCTTCTGATCCGAGCCCTGTGAACTTAAAGCCAAAATATATACATATATACACACAAATGTTTGTTTTACTTGCTTTTCCGCAAGGAAACCAATGGACTTCAGATAAAAGCGTGAAAAACCTCCTCGACGCTTCAATTAGACATGACGTTACATCTTAACTGCCAATTAAAATCCTATTGTACTATGAGGAGTGGGAAGAGGTGTGACATTGTGTGCACCCACAAAACAAAAGGGCCAAACACATTTTATGTGAATTGGTTTTTGCATTCAACAGAAGATGTAATCCCAAACTGTTGTTTTGCAGATAAATTTAGCGACTTAGATATTTATATCACAGCTCGAGCAATTTCCCCGCGATGTTTCACATATATAATGGCAACTTTGATTATCAGAATTAGAAATTAGCATTTTTTACCCGAGCGAGCCAGGAACGTTGGAGCTTGCAGGGACACAAATGAACACATTCCGATATCTCATCGGAAGATTATAGAGGATCTGTTGAAATTAAAACAGCTTTGCCGTGAAAAGTATGACTGACAATGGTGACGACGTACCTGCTGTTGGATCAGACGTTTGATGTCACGGTCCTTTAGGTTTCTGCAATGATTGACATTTGGCAAAGAGTGCAGAGTGTAAGGTCTTTGGGATTCAATCGAATGGTAATTAATGGTAATGAAGGAACGCGTCGTATTGTGCAAGCACATTGAACAGCAGTGGAGCTCTATGGCTCGGGGGAACATGACACATCAGGTTGCGATACACTCACAATACTCATCAGCGGCCTTTTTGACAGACAGAAAAATAGAGATGACGTATCCGGTCGAATGCTTTAACGTTGGCATGCTGTCGCCTGATCAAACCGCAATTAAGCCGATAAAATATTGATTGTGATACAGCCGGGTGTTCTTTGATCCCATCATCAGGGTGTGTTGAGTTGCATTGAGATATTTTCCTCTCTCTTGGCGCTTTTTTCAGATTCATTCTATGACTGAATATTCGACTAAGTTTACTCTGTCATTCATTCTATGACTGAATATTCGACTAAGTTTACTCTGTCCCTGATGTAGGGGGGGGTGAATATTTATGAAGGTCAAATATCTGCTGCACTAAAGCCAACACAATTAACGGGGGAGACGGCCGTCAGGGAATGAGAGGTGGTTTTGTTATCGTCTCTGCTCCATTTCTCACATGTGTTTGAATGACTAAAACCTTTTCACAGCTTCTACCTCCATTTTTCTTTTACATTTTTGTTTTTTTCCTTTCCAGACTTTGATCTTTAGTTATTAAACATTAATTAAAAGTTTGATGATGAGACTCTATTGGAGTTGAAGGTAGTTAAAGGAGGTATACTACTATTAAAACAAAAAACTAGCAGGCCAGGTTTGACGCAAGTAGGATTTTATTGTAAATTGTTACAAAGTTGATCGCGGTGAATTTTACAAATAATATAATACACGGGTGAAACATCATAAAGAGAAGTCAAAATAAAGCCTGCTTTTCAAAATAAAGGAATTTGGAACAGACTTTCTTCGACCTATTTGTAATTTTTTCTTGCAGGAAGACCTAATGATTCATGATTGGATGAAAATAGTTTTGGCCAAAATAACCGGGACTTGAAATTACAATAATGTCCTTTGCCTGAACAAATTCTAATAAAAACGAGTGCATTGGGAGTAAATGTCAGGGAAATTACTTTGTTATGACATTTTGAGCGCTCCGTTTCGTTCGCCAATGGTTTTGCTACGTGAACCTCCCTTGACAATGACGTGCAATTTTTAAAAAAAATTTTTAAAACCATCTCGGGGGACAAAAGACACTTCCGACAACCACAAATACGCCGTACTGAAATTTGTCCAAAAATAAATAGCTTTTCTCACAATTAAATATGACGTGTGGACAAAAACAACTCTACGTCCGATGTGTGCAAAGAACCGGCCCGCTCCTCACCGCCGTCTCAGCGGCCATCCAGGACGCCGTCAATAAAGTTAATAAATATTAATTGTTTGTTGTGGCTCCGTTTAGCCAAACATCACATCAGGCTCGCTGAGAGGGCTTCTCTGAATCTAAAATGTACTTCAGGGAGCTACAGAGGATTACTTACTGGAAGTCTGCGGATCCACTCACAGACGTTCGGATGTGTCGTTGGTTTTTTTTTTTTTTTTTGGAGGATGAAAGCCGTCCCACGTGCTCCCACCAAGAAATGACTTACATATTTGATGCATGAAATGGCAGCGGTTTCATTCGTTGTCCTGTCGATCTGCTCAGCGGCAGTAATCTTTGAATAGGTCACGTTGATATCATATCGCAAAAAATGTATATGCTCCACGGTAATCCAAAATAATCAGTTATGCGACTAATACAATACCTGTATTAATATTTACAACCGCTGAACAGATGCACCGTATTTACAGCGTGCTTTCTCTCCCTGTCGATGGACGGGTGACCTGCTAATGGGCCCCGATTAACCAACATGCCCTGAGACACCGGCACTCGCTAATCACTCTAATGATCCAAACATTCCCGGCGACCTCTTCGCTTCGTCTCCCGTGACCCACTTAAAGTTTTTATTGTTGCGCGGCGGCCGTTGTTCCTGTCGGCCAGTCTTTGTTATGGCGCAGGTGGGCCTCAGTGACGAATAACTGTCCGTCTCTCTTTAAAAGGCTGCGTGAGGTTCCCACCACGCGTCTTCTGCTAGATTACAGGAGCGTTGTTCCTTTCCCAGTGATTGCAGTGTCTTTCACACATGACACCCACTCCTGTCTGTGACTAAAGGCCATGTTAACACGTGATATGAGGCGATGGCAATGGTCCTAAAGCGACAATTCTAGTTCCATTGTGAAATGATTGCAGTGGCGTAAAGCGATGCTTCTCAAACTTTGTGGCTTGTGAACTCTTTAACGGAAGCAGCGCTTTCCTGCAGTCCCTGTTCGAGGCGTGCCTAATGGAGGGGGGGTTCGGTCATGGGAGGATTTCCCTTTTTATAGATTGTTTCATTAAGTCAATTATCAGGGGAAAGGCCTCGAGGCGGAGAAACTGCCACGTTCGTCACACGGTGGTGATGATGCTGCGTTGCTATTGAGGATGTGTCTCTCCTCCTGTGCCGTGGATGCTATCGCAGCTGCAGCTTGACAATCCTGCAGCACAACAGCTTTCTCAGTGTGACCGGTCCATCGTGATAATGTCACATTCACACCCTGCACTGACTGGCAGGCAGTGAATCAGGTAGTCAATGCTTCAAAAGATTGACCAATGAATGAATTGTATTTCACTGGTATTTCTTCACATGTAGATTGTGTAGTACATTTAAATTTCATTATGCACAACATGTTATCGCCGTGAACTGAATCTCTGCTTTGGAGGCAACGTTCCCTCCAATGATCCCTGTTTTCATCCATAGTGGAGATCACCATGTGGCCTGGGGGGGTGATCCTCAATAGCTGCGCATGTAAGGACTCATGCTGCGGAGAACGATAGCTGCGTGCAGGCAATCCGGGCCACTTAGTCTGTTAACGCAGTGGACAAGATTATTTTGTGCGTTGTTCATGTGCACGGCTATAACAGCATGCACAAAATATGGATATTGATTGAAAAAAAAAACATTTGCTGGATAAATGGGTAAAAAAGTTGTCGTCTAATAGTGTGCAGAAAATTAGATTTTAAACTGCTTGGCATGTATGCTCTATGGATTCATGAGGGAGAAGTACTTTGAGTACCACTAAGTCATTTAACACTGATTGCAGCTGTCCCCGTCGAGATTAACGATGCTGGTAATGAATTGACTTCAGTCCGGGGGGGTCAAAATGCAGTCGGCGCCGGGTGCAGACAACAGTCGGGGGCGTCCCACCTTACGCCGCTGCCGCCCGGCCATCCATCTTATGAAGTGGAAAGTGATTGGTTGACCTGTGCCGTGTTGCCCCATCAATCATGATTGGGTCAAGTGTTTGAGGTTGCACAGAGGGAACCTGAGATGCTCTCCGCAGGGGTGTTATTGGGATAAAGGCCAGGCGACTGCATGAGCACCCTGGGCTCTCTTGATGTGACCACACAGCCTGAGCCAACAACCGCCAACGTATTTGCTGCATGCCTGGTTCCCCTTTCTTAAGTCTGCTTCTGGAATGTTTTTTGTAGCAAAGTGAGTCGCTGAATTTCGGGAGTTCTTGGTTTACAGCAGCAATTATAAAATGTTGGGATAGTTGCTCCATGACCTGTCATTGGACCTGAGCTCGTCCCATCGGGCACGTCCCTCTTTATGTCCCCGCGGGGACCCGTTCTCTCAGGGTCACATGTGATCTGCGACCTCGACAAACTTCTCCAGTGGCTTCATATTGAACCAATACACTGTGTGACTTACTTTAAACTGAAGCAACCGATTTGGTTTGACTCATCCACACGTGGCATCAATAGACATGATGACACAATAAAGCAAACCATTTATACATCGACAGGATATTTTCATTTCAAGGGAGTAACCTGACTCCAGTTTCCTTGGAAATCGTTTAAGAAGAACGAGGGAGCAGAAGGTGCAGCTGCTGGTGTGCAAATAACTGGAGATTATTTTCATATTGCAGGGTTAAACATAATCATTATTTACATTTCAATAAGAATTTAGCAAATGCGTAAAAGATGAACCCTGCAAAAGTATGTACTGTTACTGTAGTTGAGATTGCTAATTAGTAGCTATTGTAAACCGGCACCTTTCAGGGTGCAAATACACACGACAGCTGCTGCTGAACACAGGCCGACCGTAAAAAGTATCAAAAATTTGTGATATTTGAAAATCTAAATAAACCAAAAATGTTACACTTAAGATGTGACAGATTTTGCACATACACAGCTTTAAAAGCCACAACTAATATGTTGACAGTTCAGACTAAGAGGCGGTGCAGTCTGAAATACGAAAAAAAAGTTCTCATGCTAAAGAGAATGATGATGAATACTAACCGAGTTGCCTCTGCATTTATCACACCTTTCGTCTATTCGCATGCTCAGAAAAAAAAATGTCCCCAGCTCCCTGTCACATCTTTCTCATTACCTGCTGGAGTGCAAGTCAAGCGGGGAAAACCTTTGCACCTTGCAGAAGCTTATTCGACTGCAAAGCTGAATGCTAAAAATGTACTGCAGCGCTCAGTGCCTAAGAAAATTAGCCCGTGCCGGATCATATTTCCTTTTAAATCAGCACCCTGAGTCACACGCTCAGTTCAAAGGCCGGCGATATTTATTTTCTGAGAACATAAAGAATCACATAAGCGTCTGTCTTCCCATAGAAGTGTTTTTTTTATTTATTTTTTTAAACCATATCGCTTGAATAGCCGAAGGGCTGCCATCAACTTTTAATTAAAAAGAGAGATGTATATTTTAGACCTAATTAGCATGCTGACTCAGGGGAGCGAAGTGATTAGATGAGTAAAGACTCCCCATGGATGCTGCAGACGAGCGCGCGCGCACACACACACACACACACACACACCAATGCGCACCAATTTGAGGCCGCGTGCAACAGGACAGCGAGCCCGGCAGCACTTACAGTAATGTTTCACTCTGCCGGCTGACGTTTTCATTTTCCACCGAGCGGTGCCGGCTTTCCGGTCACCTCGAGCATTTGAGGCCTTTTCACAGCTTTCTTTATCAATAATTGGCAGCCTGGCACGATTATCCATTGAAGACTTTTGGGACAAATTGCAATCCCGATTTAAGTATCAGGTGGTCACATGGTGAATAAAGGAGAGGTACTTTAACCCTCTGCCAGGCATCGCACACCACAGCGATTTCCAGAATATGACAAAAAAAGTGTTATAATTCTGCAGCCTCAAGAAAAATGTCAGACGTCACGTGCGAAGTTAAGAATGAACTGAACTCGCAACGGAGAGAAGTCAGTTTTGAGCGCGTTCGTCGTCAGGCAGAGACATTCTGCGAATACTTTCACCCTCTTCGGGGGAATGATCCATCTCACCTTGATGCGTTTCTATCTCACGGTGCCATTACACTATTCCAGGCGCTGGGCTTATATTTAAACTGTAAGTACAACATCTGTGAACCGTGGCTGGACCGCCTGTAGCCGAGGAGGGTTATCTCTCAGCTCTTTGCTTGCAGGAGCACGACCTGCTGCTCTCAGTACTTATTAGAATGTAGTCCGACAAGACAGGTTTCAAAAAAAAAAACCTCAACAGTAGCTTAGAATATAGTCTTTCTGCTTGTTGAAGTCAGACATTGGCTCCATTTTAATACCTGGTTAACGAACCTACTTGTGTGTGACGCAGCACAACAGATCATTTGTGGATCACCTTACTGAGTTCTAACTTGACCAGTGACGTAAAGTGTAGATCGTTGCTCTCATTGAGAAACACTTGGTGAAGAAAAGCTTAGTGAAATTCCCTATTTATTTGAACTACGCTTTGTTTCATACGTCCGCTGTCTGATTACTTGATCTCTTGTTCGCTCCTTGTCTCCTTAAAGGAGCATCCGACCAATTTAATCCCATCGGTCACAATGGTGAGCGGGAAATTTCTTTTTTTTTAATCATATGGCCCCAATAATGAATTTCAATGATAAATTAATCCATTTGCAGCAATTTTAATAAGAAATGTTCCAAGTGAAATATATGCGGTGTCAAATATTTATTATAAACCGGAACCAGAGCTGCCACCCTGCCCGTTAACCGTGATTAGTGGACGGATGTCAAAAATGTCTTCACGTTGCATTTGGAAAAATGTCACAGCACAGTATGTGCAAAAAAAATGAGAAAAAGGTTTAGCACTTGTTTAAAAAAAAAAGTAATAATATAATAGTTAACACATAGTAAACAATGTATAAAACACAATTATGGGGTTTCTTCATGGCATGTCAGAGATGTTTAATAATAACTGTTCATTTCTTTCTTTGGCAATTTGCATTATTTGTTCAAGTGTGTGTGTAACTGGAAGGAGTTAACCATCGTTTAGGAGGATGTTCAGTACTGAAAGAACACTTTTAAAAAGGCATTTTAGCCCACTGGCACAGAACACGGCTTCAATCACTTTATGTGGCCCAAAGTTGTCCATGTGGAGGCTAAAGGGAGACATCGTGGACCAGGGATGGACGACATAATGCGAGAAAAACAACAAATATTTAATCATCAACGAAAGAGGACTATGAAAACTCTGCCTTTCACAATCTTTCTTAAAAAAATACTATTCATTGATTGTTTGCTAAATAACTTCAGGAAATTCCACTTATCAATAGGTAACAATAATATTTTCTCCTTTTAAAAAAAAAACCTTTTCTTTCAACCAATGATAACAAGAACATATTCGTATTTTAAAATCCTTTTTTTTAAACTTTTTTCCCTTTTTATAGTTAATCAATTCGCCTGCGTTACTGCATTTATTTATTGTGTTGTATTATTCATCATCTATTGCTGTATTCATTTCTTATTCATTTATTCCTAGATTATTTTAATGTATTATGGTGTATTTATTAATAACTCACATTCACACCTGTGCCTCCACTCTTTTACAGAAAATTCTAAGGAAAATACTGTTTCAATCAACAATTTGCATTTTCAATAAAAGTCGCGTGTTCTGTCATGTGCTGCGAGGCACGGTCAACATTTACACGGAATAAATTGTGGGAATAAACTACAAAAGGATTTTTTTCTTCTGCAGTGCATAAAAGATCACAACCTTCCCTCATTGGCTTTAAACAAATGTCAGCAAATCCGCTTGGCTTGATGACAAAAATGAGCCCATGCAAATGAACGGCATCAGAGACAAAGTGTGATAAATGTGCTGTCATCAGAGATAGGTGCCACATCACGCTGCCCATCGCAGGGAGGAGATCTCCGCGGCCTCACGGGCAGCGTCAAACATCATTTAACGAGTGCGTGAGATGCTGCGGGACTTCTCAAAGATTTTGCTTTCTGTCTTTTTTCGTCACGTCAATGTCACACCGACAAGAAAGGACCAGCTCATGCAAAAGGACTCCCCTTTCTAAGGAAGCACGGACACTTTAATTAACAGTGAAACGGCCTTTTGTCTGCTCTGAACGAGCTATGATTGCAGACTACAACATACCTGCAGCTCAAATACGGCATTCGTTCTAGTTTTTTGCAGTTTTTGGGGGGTTGATTGGGCTTTTGATTTCAACTGAAATTAAATTAAAAAAAGAATATTTCATATGGTTGTTTTACAAATATACAGGAGTGAATATCTGGCTATTGGTAATGTGATTGGTCTGTAGGTAGGCAGAGATAATAGAGAGATAATAAATGCTGCTAGTCGTCGCCACAAGGATCAATGCGGAAGCCCTTTCCACAATGCTCTGTGATTTTGAATGAAACTCCTTGATTCAAATTGCAGGGCAGATGATCGTGGAGTACTGAGGTGAAATTTGGGGCCAAGCAGATGGTACTTCTGTCAGGACGCTATATTTTATTACTCAATGAAATACGTACACCGTTTAAACCTTTAGTTTTGGAGACTAAAAGTATGTCATTTTTGTAACCTCATTGCAGAAACAGTATAAAGAATCAGCACAGTAAATAAAGCTCCCCTACATGTGGGTTTTGTAAGCTTGACACTCTTGTCAATTTGCACATTTTACCTCAAAAGTAATTTCCCGAGCAAGCGGCACATTATTTTGATGCTCACCCACAAAATTATTCCCCCATCAATTACTGTACTACTTTTCATTCTTACTATACTTGCTGTACGTCAACTGGAGCGTAAAGCTTCGCCAGTTAGCGGCGGGAATTGGCAATGTAGGGCATCTGTGGCACTTCTTGACTGAATTATATGTAAATGACTCCATGTATTACCCCCCACCCCTCTCACCTTCACAAAGCAGGGAAACAGGCCTTCTGAATCCAACACAGCGGGCAAACGGCCCGTCGCACGGATCCGAGCGCCCGAGTGACTGGTTGCACTCCTGAGTGAAAATGCTTATCGGCGCCAACGAAACGGGCTCGGCGGTGCGACTGCACTGCTCTGTGAAAGCGTGGGGATGAATTCAAAGAAAAGACCTCAGCGTCTCGGTCAACCCGCCCGCTCAAGCTGTTTATGGTAATCTTTCGCCTCCCACCCGAGAGACGCGAGTCATTACATTAGATCGTTGAGTGGATCCCGCGGAGGAAGAGAAGCTCTGGCTAACGATGTGAAGAGATGATGAGATAACACTTATGACAGGACGGGAGCGACGTGACCGTGGCTTTAATAGCCGTAGAGACGTCTCGTTGAAGAAATACATAATTGCTCCTTTTGGAATTTGCCGTCAGAACATTAAGGATACAAATCACCTATTGTCTTTCAGCGAGTGCCTTTTCTCATGATTGGTATCCAATAGCCGTGTGTCCAATTTGTCCATTGTGCCGTCATGAAGTATTAAACTGGAGCCATTTAAACCACCTCTATTAGAAGAGGTCAATCCTGCTGAATGATTGCCTTCCAAATGACTTCACTCTCTCTCTTGGCATATCCATTTTCAGCGAATCTCATCAGAGCGCTTTCCATTTCAAGAAGTCCCACTCCGGGTACCACTGCGACGGCGTGTCTCCTCCGGCTGGCGGCTCGTCTTCTCTGTGTGTCGCAGAGCCGTGTCTGGGTCCAATTGTCACACTGCGAAAAAAAAAGCTTTTTCATTCCGGCATCATCACACATCACCTCGGTGACGACAGCCGACACTTATGTGTCGATCTTCCTTCCGCCGGCGGATCAAAAAAAAGGCACGGGGAGCGACCGATGGGGAAATATAGAGTTTCACAGATGTGCCCACAAAGCTGAGCCGCATAAACACACGGCTGGAAAGACATCTGACGAGGGTAAAAAAGGGATGACGATTGCAATAAATGACACGGATATGGACGGAACGTGTGTTTTTAGCGCCCGTCTGTGTGTCAGTCAGCACGACAGTCTGGTCCAGAGCAAAGAAAAGTCCATTTTCATGAAATCTGATGGGCTACTTATGTCTCGCAATTTACCCCGAGGGATGTGAAGCCTTTTCCGCCGGCTAAAACCAGCACAGATATGTTTCTGATTCTCAAGGTGCCCACGAAGGGTGAAACCGACCTTTCAGAAAAGGAGACATACACGACAAAAGGCATCGACTGTCTACGAATCTATCAAACCCATGAAAATATGATAAGAAAGTGATATTCATACAAAATAAATAAACATAATACATCATTTTTAAGATTCGTTGACTCCTTTAATTAGTTATAGATGAAGAGAAAACCACGTACTTTGTCCCTGGCTTGGGGCACGTGGAGCGCCACCCGGTGTGAAGATTAGTAAAGAACAGCAGATATCGACTGCTTAAGTGACTTGCAGAATTGAGTGTGCCGACAAACTCGTATGCAACGTAAACACCTAAACAAATGCATAGTCTGCATTTGCTGTCAGTTAGTGTGTTTTGCCCCAGTAAAACATTATCAAACCCATTCACATTCAGCCTAGAAGTTAAAAAAAAGAGTGCTGATGGAAGCATGAAATACGTGTTGATAGGCCCAAGGGAGTCCTTTTTCTTAAACTCCTTAAAACAACCCAAGATACCACCAGCAGAATGAAATGATACGGGACAGATGAGTGGGTGGGAGCTGGAGGTGGCATGAAATGATTCACCGTGGCCTAATTCACTTCTTGGTCACTCTCAGGCCTAATGTTTCAGAGCAATTTTACACCCCGCCTTGATATGCTGGCAGGCAGCCTCAGCCTCAGTCTCGGGAGTCGAAAAAAAAAAAAGAAGAAAAAAAAGGCAAAAAGGCGCCACTGGCTCCGTCTCAGAGCACACGCCGCAGAACCACCGTGTGCCCGGCAGAATCGCTCCAACAGACGGGTCTGAAATCGTGCCTCGAGGAGAGCTTTCATGTACCACCTCAAACCCGCCCTCGGCAGATGACTGCCGGCTGCTCCAATCGAGAGCCAGCGCTTTGATAAGCGGTGTGGAGCTGAGGGATCTCGGCAGATACGAGTTCCGCAACCTGATCAATATTAAAAAGGTTGGGGTTCGGCTCAGTTCGCTGCCGGGTGGCGCTGTGTGCTGCGCGCGAGGGGGTTTGTTTCTGGGGTGGATATCCGCCGGCTTTTTTTTTTTTTTTTTAAACCTGGCCAGAGATGAAAAAATCCAGTAGAGGTGTGAAACAGTGGGCTACTTAATACTGCATACTTCTTCTCCTTCGTTGGTTTCCACAGAAACAGGTATGCAAGGTATCCTTCGTCTGTGGTTCTCTGTTCGGGATGAGCTCTGCTTTCTTTCAACACTCCACAGTACCACATCTGGACACAATGAGGTGAACTTCTGGTGCCACGAAAACATATCCTCAATGTCCCCAATTAGGGCAAAAAAAAAGAGCTGAAAGAGTTTCTGCTCTGCACGGATCCTTAACCTTGCAATCATGAAGAGTTATCTTGTTGGTTTTTGGGTTGCAGAAGGCTAGACGTGCGACGGAAAGCAATGGAAAGTTACACCAAGCGTAAAAATTAAATGAGGCCCCAAAAGGTAAATAGCCTCTGTAGAGGGAACAAAGATTGTACCACCTGGATACAAACGTGCATCCTAGGCAATCCCATCGTAATTGGAGGGAGAGTTGGAATAACATTTTAACGGCAGAAGGTCCGTGTTGCGAATTGGGGATGCGAGGTTTGAAAGCTACGGGCGTTTAAATGGAAGCGAGAGTCCACTTAAAATAGACATTTGCATTGCGGGTAATCTAGGATGTAGTGTTTATGCAAGTTGGCCCACATGCTGCACATGTACACCAACTATGTGAGAGCTGCACTCTAAATCTTGGAAGGTGTGATTTAATTCATCCGAAGAAAGGTTCAGGGTTCACAAGAATCATCATTGATTATCGTTTCAGTTCTGTCCTCTGTCATAATGCATGGATTGATCTTAGAATTAACCTGTTTAATGTGTACATATAGTATTATCTAACCCACTCAAAATGAATTTTAGTTACAGTGGAAATAGAACAGATACTCATTTTTAGAGCATTAGAACATGTTTAGCTCTTGTTTACTGCTCTATTCTGTGACTAAACCTCAGATCTTCACCAGCAGACTGTAACTAGCCAAAACAGAAACTAATTGCTGTTGCCGGGGGCGACTCTGACTGCAGTAAATGACTCATTAAGTTTAGTTTCAACGAAGAACTGTGGTGCATGATTAGGAGAGCGGGACAAAGACCCGATGCCCTTTCACATTAGTGTGCTTTATAGTCTGACAAGCTGGGTCCTGGAGAGCAGAAGGGGGGGTTGTTAGTGGATTTTGGTGCCACATATTCATTTTTAAAGATTCAGCATATCATCTTTCAAGGTGAGGGAGGGGGACCCTTTTACATGTTCCACTGATGGCATTCGAACCAAGCGACAAACGCCCACTCTACTTCAAATAACGCCAACAGCGGAGAGTAACCAAATAATGATGCAGCTCATGAAGGATTCATAGCAGGAACCAGTGAGAACTTCAAAGTTGGGTTAAAAAAAAAAGAAACCCACTGAAACATTATTCATGATCCAATGTGCTGAAGCTCTAACAGATATATTTTATCATGCTGTTCTGGTTTATGTCCTGGAGCTGGATCCTCGGTGTGCTGTGCTATCATTACACTGACAGGCGTGCATGCTTTCACGCGGCTCGCCGGTGCACAGCAACGTTCTGCAGCCGTGTGATTGCCGAGGCAAACCACGGGGGGGGCTATTATCCAAATAAGAAAAAATCTACATCTGAGGGAAATTAGTTAGAAATGAACATGTTGCCGTCGATTTTTTCCGCCCCAAATCTATTTGAATTACCGACTGCGATGGTGACCTTGCAGAGCTCTAAAAGCAGGACTGAGCCCCGAGAGCCGCGTCAATGAAACCCGAAGGCGCTTTGATTATCGGTCTCACACCTCGGCCCCTCGGCCAGGCAGATAAAAGCCCTCAGACAGGTAGCGCGGGAGGAGGTTGCCTTAAAGAAAGATCACCAACCCGGGATCATGCAAAGTTCCCTGCATCCCTCTGCTCTCTGTCTCTTCCTCGCTGTGTCTTTTCCATCCATCTCCTCCTCTGCCCCGTTGCATCAGGTAATGCATTCCTATCCCTTTAAACAAAATAGAAAAAGGATGGTACTAATATATTCGATGAAACAATCTAGAACGGTGCCCAGATTCATCTTACAATCAAGAATTCGGACCTTTGCCGGCGCTGCTCTGAAGCCAAATACACAAATATCCGTTCGGACGGAAACACATTCTCTCTCCAGAACTACAAAGTAGCGGTTAACGTGGGACAGAAGTAGCCGTCTCCTTCACAACACCAACCTCCTCCCAACCTCGAGCTGCTACAATATTATTTTTTCTATCATTTCCTTAATTGTTTGGTCTACGAAGTGGATGATAAATAAACCGTGGCCATCACATTCTCGCAGAGTTGGAGATGGATAGCCGCTGGTCCATCGGTCTAGTGTCACAACCGGAAAACATCTGGTTGCTTTTGGAACGCAAATAAAACGTGCCAGGAGAGAAACGCCCCCCCCAGGCTTATATGCCCCGCCCTCTTCTCACACCAGGTTCTCCCCATCTGGCAATCTGCCCTGTAGTCACGAAAGCAGACTGGCCGTGATCGGTGACAGGTGGTCGATCTTCTGCCGTTGCCACGGACACCCAGCGCGTCGGCGTGTTTGACAGTCTCTGTACCACCTTCTTTAATCTCTGTAGTGAAGCCTACAGCAATAAGACACCTGGTAAAAGAAACCATCGATCACGCTCCTGTTGGCTTTCGATCGCCATCTTTGGCTGAGGTCAACTCAATGGGCGTGACGCCACACACAAACAACACGCCCGTCATTTAGACACTAATAAAGTATAACACCACTAAATGGTTAGGACCGTCTGTATCTTCATCTGGGTGGAGACATTTGTCTTGGGGGGTTAACTACATAAGTCCACCCACTCATGCCCCCGCTATGTGATTGGCTATTGATTTTCTATCTGTGCAGTAGATTGGCCTGAACACAGACGGAGGAGGGAAATATTGTCCCTTGCCGTTTCCTTTCTAGGACCATTAGCACTGAGGGACAGATGAACTGTTCACGGACCGTCGTGGTCACACACGACGCACGCTTCGCTGTAATCAAGGTGTGACGATGTACAAGACGTTGCTGTGGAGGTGGTGAGCGTGTTCAATGCTACCTTGACTGTTTAGTACTGAAGCAAAGCGCCAGTGGAGTCCAAAATGTAAAAGAAAATTAAAAATAGTTATCTGGTGTTAGTATTCACAGTGTGCCCACGAACTGGGTTCTTTGCAGACTCTCCCACTTTTCTGTTTCAATGAAAGAGAGAAATGAAAAGAGTTCCAGAGTGGCACAGAGGCTTTTTATCTGCCGCTGTGCGAAAGTAAGCGAAAGAACAGGAGAGAGAGTTTGAGGAACTGAGTCACTTTGCTTCTTATTCTTCTTCTGTAGATTTATCTTTTTTCGCTCCGCATGCCAGTCAGAGGTGTTTTGGCGGCTTTGGATGTCTTCCCCTCTCTGCTTATGGAAAGAAATGGATGACGTCAATCTGAAATTAAATGGAAATGTGTTGCATGTTTGATTTATTATAGTTATGGTGTTATCATTTTAAGGGGTTGGTTTTACAAATAACAATCAAGAGTTAAGTCAAGTTTTCCAATTTGGATGATTTAGAATGTGTTCATGTCAGAATGTTGTTCAAATTTTTTTTAGGGGGCTGAAGCTTCATAGGAAAAGCCCTGGCTTCCCATCCAGTGAATAAAGCGTATCACCTGCAGTAACCAATCAACATGGCGTTCTATGTAGTCCTTAAAATAATACAAAATTGACAAAGAACATTCGGGATGTCAGTGAATCAAGGTTTGCGCACATTCACACAGCGTAAGTACGGCAAGGCCGGATACAAAGCAGGCAGCACGCGGCCGCCAGAACTCCGGCGGCATTGAAGCCACGTGTGTCCACTTTTCTCTGAATGAATAGATCCCTAAAAATGAGTGCGAGAAAAATAGGCCTTCCTCGGCCATTCGATTTAACACCAAATAAATGGTGATTGTTCCCAGTTGTTATGGTTACAACGTCACGTCAATAAAACGCCGCAGGGATGAAGTCTTTTTTTTTTTTTTTGTCTCCCAAAAAGCGACGAGCGGCAGGGAAAATGTACCTTTTCAAAACTCAGCGTGACGTCCATCGCCGGGAGTTGGGCATGGAGCTCCGATGGCTGTGAATTGGCCACAGGCCTGAACCGTGTGTGTGTGTGTGTGTGTGTGTGTGTGTGTGTGTGGGTGTGTGTGTGCGTGGGTCCGGCAGGATGCCCTGAACGACTCATACCGGTTATAACCCAAACAGGTCGAGCGTCCTCGAGCCCCCTCCGGCCTCGGCGTGAGCTTTCTGTTATCGCGTTATCCCGGCGAGAGTGCGAATGTGGCCCCTCGAGTCACTCGGACAAAGCGAGGTCGTCATTGACTCGCCCTCGGCTGCCTCCGTGGATTATGCTGCGGGTGGGAGCAACAGTCAGCAACAGATTTCTCCGCCCCGTGGTTTTTTTTTCCAGCACTGCCACGCGCCCCTTGTGACCGAGGTGCTGCGTTCTGACCGAACGACACGTTTGCCATTCAATCCAACCGCGGTGGGGGCGTTCTGTCATCTGGTCCTGACATGATCGATGACGATTGCCTTACGTAACGAGACATTTATCGCCAGCAGCCCTTTGCGTCTTGAAATGGCTCCTGCGCACTTTCTGCGACGACATTTGATTTGATCGCGTAGAAAGAGAGCGAGAGAGAGATGAGCGGGAAGCTTCCGGTCCACAAACCCGTTAAGAGCAATCTAATTTCGCGTAATGTAAAGTCGTGTCAGAGATGAGATGAATCCGCACGGAGCTCAAGTGAGCTCAGATTGAATCCGCCGTCGGTCGGAGGAGAGACACGCGGATACGGTCTACCCGCCTCCCGGGGTGAACTATTATCTTTGTGTAGAGTGAAGGAGATGAATTGGTTTACGTTGCGACCCCCCCTGCGTGGCTGGAGACTTAGCACAAAGCCAAGAGGGAGGGGGTGGGGGGGGTAGACGGCATCTTTGTCTTCATGTTTGCACAGCTTTCCCTCGGCGGACTCGTGACGCCACGGCAACCATGCAGGCCTCGTTCCCAGGACCGGGACCGGCTCCTGACCCACCGCCAGCGGAACAGTGTCCTTAACACACGAGCGAGAATTTGAACCATCAAAATCCCCTGGTTTGTTGCGACTGCGCTCTTCCTTATGGTGGAGCTGAAACGAAGGAGCAGATGATGAATACGTTGCTCACGTGCTTCAGCTTTCAGCGGCAGCGCCGACTGAAACAATGCGACCGCTTTTGAAAACACTGAGCTCCACTACAACAACCTTCGTATACTTTTTGAGATCATCTCCGTGAATTCTGACGATTGGCATCATCAAGGTAAGTGTTCCCGGATATCCGCCAGCCCTTCAGTCTGGATTTCATCGCACTCGGTCACCCAGAAAGTCTCAGT
This sequence comes from Apeltes quadracus, assembly GCA_021346845.1. Lineage (NCBI taxonomy): Eukaryota > Metazoa > Chordata > Actinopteri > Perciformes > Gasterosteidae > Apeltes > Apeltes quadracus. The sequence goes on from CM037926.1 coordinate 12,326,843, forward strand.
TCCGCATTTTCCGTGTGAGACAATAGCTCCAGTAATTACAGACGGCGCCGCTGTGAACAATGAGGCTCACGCCGTCCTCGCAGCCGCCGCCGACAGAAAGAGGCACATGAGACGAATCTGAGGAGTCGTGTTTTTCTCTGAAGCAGCATGTGAAGAAAAAAAACACATTTCCACGTTTTGCGTAATCCGACACGAACAGGCGCTTTGAGGACGGCGTCGCCGTCGTCCTTTTGTGCGCTGCACACAATAGCGGTTGTGTTCTTCTGCTCTCTTGAAGCGGAGCTGCGGCTTTTTATCTTTATCTTTTTAATGCACTGAAGGGAGATTTACGGCCTCGTCAGCGCAAAGAGAGAAGGTTGCTGAACCTGGAGCGACGACGACGACATCGACGGCCAAACTAAACCTCCTAGCATGACCTCTGACCTAAATGCTAGATTTATTTATTTCTGGAGTCTGCTGTGTATTTGAATAAAACCACCTGTCACTGTCCTGTCGTCTCATTTTAAAAGTGCAGAGGCAGCGGAGAGAGTGCAGTTTATTATGTGAAACAGAGCGCAGAGGAGGGTTCCAGCAGTGGATCACCAGAGTTCATCAGCCGCTCATAAAACACAGTAACTAGATGTGACATCGCTGGTAAAGCGCCACATGCGGATGAAGCCCTCGATCAATGGATCGTCAAGGCTCTCCAATTAAAAGAGGTGGCTGAATCCTAGGGGCTGGGTTCGGTGGTAATGATAAAAAAAAAGTCCATTAAGGTTGTTAATTAAATTAATTAAATGATAAGCGTAAATTAAAATACAGGTCAAATGGATGAAGTGTGATTTTGTTTTTTTTTTATTAATATCTCGTAGTTGAAGGTGGCTGCAGCGGTGGAGGTGTATCTACAACTCGTCCTTCAAAAACTTCCATCAAAGTGCTTCAAATGTTGACGCAGTGTGTCGTAGGCCGCACATTCGTAGAGCACCAGGTGCTTTAGCTGTGCACTAATACACTGTTACTGTTAAGCTACATGTCAATTAAAAGGTCTCCTCCATGGTCATTTGGAGGGTCTTTGTGTATTCTTTGATCTTTTGTGTTGAGTCTTTATGGTCACTCTAAGCCTCTTTAGAGTACTTTGGCGTATCTTGTCGTTTTGAGTCTTTTGGATGTCTCTTGGTGGACATTTGACATCTCTCATGGGTTAATCAGAGTATCATAATGAACCCTTATTGGCCTCCATGGTCATTTTGCGGTCACTTTGTTTTTCATGAGGTGTTTAAAAAAAGAAAATCCCTCCCAGAAGATACTGGTTGTTAAAGCAACACCATATTTTATTTATTTTCCGGTTTTATACACTATTTAGAAAATAAAACACATTGAATAAATACAAATTTAGAAAGCGACTGAATCCCGCCGTAGCAACAGGCGGTTGTTCTCTCTCTTTCTCTCTCTCTCTCTTTCTCTCGTTCTAGCGGAGGGATTTGCCTTGCAGAATCCATCCTGAAGCAGACTTGGGCCACACACTGCAATGAAAACACTTAAGACTGGGCATGCAGATGCTGAAGAGTTTCCCATTTACAGACACAGAGAGAAAGGGATTGGCACATTGATATGACGTTGAGAACATCTAGAAACACCCGGGGGGAGGGGAGGAGGAAATAAACATCTATATACACAGAAAAATAAATAAAAGAGAAATTAGGTCCAATACAACTCTACTGTACACGCGGCGTCTCCTCCTTCCTCGCGCCCCGGGTCACCCTCGTCAGCCTCAGCCCACGGTAAAAGTTCAAATATAGTACAGTACGACATGGGATGTTCACCAACAGCAGATTGCACCATTCACAGTGTTACAAACAAACACAAAATGTACCCCCGGAGCGGGGGGGGGGGGGGGGGAGAGGGGGGTCGGCATCAACTGTAGTTCCCGTGCAGTGTCTGTAAGGCAGGACACAGCTGAGCTCTTTGAACGACGGGCGGTCCGGTCCGCCTCGACATTTTGGGGTTGTGTATAAAATGAACTTGTACTCCTGTTTGCGTGTCCTCTGGTTCGGCAGATGTACTGTAAAGTGGCACAAATAAAGGGGGGTTGGGGGGGGGGGAGTGGGGATGTTACATGTTGTCCAGTGGACTTTCTCAATCGGTCATTACGGCAGGCGGCGTTTCATCCAGGCATGGCGAACGGGACAGCCGGAGCTGTGTACATGGAATAAGGTTGGCGGGAGCACGGATCCAGGGTGCTGGATGGGGGGAGGAGGGAAGGGGGGGACCCGGACCTTCTCCTCCATGAGGGACCAGCAGTGAGGGATCGGTGCTATCTGACCTCCAGGCAGTCCAGGTACTCCTGGGCCAGGTCGTAGCAGAAGCGATACTGCTCCTGCAACAAGCGCAAACGTCCACAGGGATCATTTTCCGTATCGCCACAACAACAAAAAAGTGAACATCCGCGAGCAACTTCTGACTAATCTAACGAACCCACAGCTTCACTCTCGAGTGCGTCTTCGTTGCAAAGCGTGTAAACAGCGGCTAACTGGTAAATGGACTACATTTCTAAAGCGCCTTTCTGTCTGACCGTGAACAGCTTTTACAGTTTTCCTCTCTGCCATTTGCCATTCACACACACACACACACACACACACACACACACACACACACACACACACACGCCACATAGCCAAAGCCTGTAAATGCAAGGGCACAAAATGTGTATCAATGTAGTGGCATAAATATTAATGTCTGCTAAAAGCTTCCGGTTTTCTCAGCTGTTTAAAGGAAATTACCATGGCTTTTTATTATTTAAAGGACAATAAACAGGACCCGGATGTCACTGGTTGCAAATACTAATACAAATACTGAAGAAGTTATTGTTACACTAAATTATTTCCCCAAAAATCTCATTTTTTAAAGACTATAAAAGAAATCCTGTATCAATTTGCGTCCACCTACTTTGGTCTGCAATGTGCTCCTCTAAAATATCATTCCAAACCCGTCACACACACACACACACACACACACTTCTACTCTGGATTTGTCTAGAAGTCGATCCGTTTATGGAAAGAGACTCCCGTGTTCCACTTTGCTGCCAGAGGAAGCAACACACTGGGATCTAACATGTCGCTGTAGAGAGAGAGAGATGATGATGATGATGATGATGATCCGGCTCACCATCGTCTCCACCATGTTTGGCTTGGAGTTGCGCAGCGTTTTGGCAGCGAAGAACACGTCCACCATGCTGTGGTGGCGGATCATCTCCAGGATCATGGTGCTGGCGCAGAAGGTGCCGCTCCGCCCGCCGCCGTTTCTGCCCGCGGAGAAGAACGGACAGAACGAGAAGCACGTGAGACGTGAGCGATGGCTGATAGAGATGTGGTGGAGCATCCCGGGCGGCCTCTCAGGAAGGGATGGCGTGCCGAGTGAAATGTCACAGTTTGACTGAGCGCGGATCAAGCATGCTGTCAGAAAAAAAGGCCAACTGGCAGACTTTCAAGATGAATATCTGCGTAAAGTTCTCATTAAAATACAGAGCCGGGAACTTAATCAGATTTGAGACATCCAGCGCGCAGGCTGACCTCCGGAGATCAAAAGGGTCCTGACGTGGAGATGAGAGAAAGATGTAATGGAAGTCAGCCCCCCCCCCCTCCTCCTCCCCAACTACAGCAGCTAATGTAAAAACGCCAACACTTCAAACAGTTCTACACTTTACTGGTCTCGTTCCCCTCGAGCTAAAGAGGAACAACGGCCCACATTTCGAATCGGCGTCACGCGGCCGCTTGCTGGAAGGGTGCAGGTGCGGGACCACTCACAGGCAGTGGACGATGGTGCGTCCCTCTCCACACTCCATCTGCCAGTTGTGAACCTGAGCCAGGAGGCTGAGGAAGGCCTTCTTGGAGTCGGGCACGTCTCGGTACGGGGACCAGCGCAGGAACTGGAAGTGACGCACCACCAGCTGGCCTTCTTGAAACTGAGTGGAGATTTAGGAGGGGGAAGGAGACATTTTTTTCTTTTTAATACATCTATTATATATGCATTGAATCCACATGAACCAACAACATGGGGGGGGGTTTCTGTCAACACGGCTCAAACCTGCAGCTTCTAAACGGCTGCTGTGACCCGTGTGCCATCAAAAGCATCAACACGGCATTTTTAATGAAGCTCCTATAGGTGAAGCCAGAGCAGGAACGTCTCCCTTCTGCATCGTTTACAACCATCAGCTGGTCTTCTGTGTGTCTACCTTGTGTTTCTTAGCACAAAGTGTGCATGTGTGTCCCGTTGCAAAAGGACCCCCGTCACACGGCACCGGCCAACACTCCACAGGAAGATAAGCACTAACAGAACCATTTGGTGTTTGCGGGACGCTATAAATCATCTCAACAATGGTGTCCTTTGTTACGCTTAATGCGCCCGGGTTTTCCCCGGTACATTGTTGCCCCGGCAAACGCATCTGCTGTATCTACGGGACAAATTGCCAGAGTACCTTCTCGGGACAGAGCCTATCGGCGTCTCGCTCTGCGGTGCCCGTCTCCTCCGGATCCTGCAGAGAGCCGCGGGGGATCAGTTTCTGACAGTGTCAAAGTGTTTGAGGGTGGTGTGGGGGGTGGGGGGGGGGGGTTTGGACGGACTTAAGGGTCAGGTGAGCTGCCGGGAGAGCCGGGTTTTTCTACTAAAAGGGAGCTTCACAACAAGGACAACTAGCTGCATGAGGCATCTGCAGGGGACTGATGAGCACCTGCTGAGGACAAAGGAGGGGAGCTGGAAGGGTTCCCGCTGTGCAAAGGGGGAACTGGAGCTGAGCTAGATTACTCAGACACGGGTTTACACATACACACACACACAACCAACGAACACATTCAGCAACATATAAGCATACGGAAATACTGCATTAGGTTAAAATCCAGAAACAGCAGTATTTATGTAGATTTTTTATGAAAGAGAGGGTCTGTTTGGTTCTTTCAATATAAAATAATTTCAGGACCGTATCCTGCGTATTAAACAAGTCCATTTGTGGCACAACTCTGTTGATGCATGTTGTTTTTCTGAGAGTGTGATTACTGTGCTGCGAAGCATTCCGACCACGAGGAACAACCATCAGCCGCTGGGACCAATGTCATCATTTCGAATCATTAAATATTAGCATCAGGGTTCATTTAACTCTTGAAAGGGAATGCATTGATTCAGTGCCTGGAAGGGGCCCCCGCAGCGCTTGAGTTGCTGTTTTTGGTAAGAAAATGAAACATTTATAGTGCACTTATGCCATGAACTTTGTTTAACGGACGTACGTACCAAGGCAACTTGTGGCGACTCAGAGTTAATACTTGTTTGTGCTGCCAAGACAGCAAAAATGAAAGCAATTGCCTGCTTTTATTACATTAATTAAGGGTGGACAATGTGGAGAAAATAGACAGTTCCACCGAATACTGCAAATGTTTGACTGCAAGCCACTGCATTATATTGCATTAACAGTACTGAAATCCCAAAAATACCTATCTACTTGATAGGGAAGACTTGAAATGTAAAAAGACCTTGAAATGTAAAAAGACACATTGTAGCCAACTGAAATTTTTGCAACTCTAAAAAAAAGTTGACACGTGCGTTATTGTCTAAAGTGCAAGTCCGCCTCCAATCGCCTTCGCGCCGCATACATGTTCTGGTTTCCAAAAATGTTCACGGGCATGTACATCCACAGTAGCCGGTTTCCAATCGACCGGGTACGATGAAATAGACTCGTCGGGTTCTGGGACTCGTCTTCCTGAGCGGATCCACCTACCCGAGTGATGTTCTGAACCCGGAAGAGACGGATGATGATGTCGTCGTCGGCCGTCCTGGAGAGAAGCTCCACCGTCATTGGCCCGAACTGCTGCAACCCCGGCTCGGGCCAATACTGCAGGCAAGGCTGAGGGGACGAGACGAGTGGAGGAGATGAGGAAACGGGATGTTAGCGCGCTCGGATGGTTACGTCAGCAGTCAGTGGTGGCGAGGCCCAGTGACAAGACACCTGAGCATTGACAGCACAGACGATCAGCCTAAACGACAATGATTATCTACAAACAGCAACCGTAAATTAAAAAGTCGCCAGGAAGAATCCTTCATGTGAGCCGCGTCCACGCAGTTTGCATTATTTATGACTCGCACCATTACCATTAGCACATTATAAATTAATGGAGAAGGAGACCTTGGTTACACCCGGGAGAGATGAACAGGAAGTTAGCGCGGGCCAAGGACTCCACCCCCCCAACACCCCCTCCCATAGTGGAGGAAAAAACACACGTCACCTTCTGCAGAGACTTTGGGGTTGAGGGGACCCCTGGAGTAGGAAGCGATAATGGCATTTCACAATGACATGAGGGTATTAACAGGTGACATTGGGCAGGAAGTAAATATTTATGCATCCAGACAGGAGACAGGGAGCTCCAGATCAGGAGGGCACAGTGTGTGTGTGTGTGTGTGTGTGTGTGTGTGTGTGTCGGGGGTGGACTGTTAATCCACTGGCAGCAAGAGACAGAAAGGGACCAAAAGAAAAGCGTGACAGAGGAAGAGCGACAGGTCGCAGCTGACAGGCACGTCGGAAACGCCGCGCGGAAATCCGACGCGACGCGCCGACAGAACGAACCCACGTGCGGCGGAACGATAAGAACGCGCGGGCGCCGCGACAGCCGGTGTGAATTAAGCCTGAGCGCCGGCCGCCTAGTGTGGGGGGCCCCCGCCTCCCTCCACCGCGTGTCCCGTTCACGCCTTATCTGGCACGCCACGGGAGACGGCGTAATACTAAAAGTCACGTGGGACTACGAGTTAAGAGATCGAATCAGCAGGGTTTTACCTCCTGGGAGCTCGAGTAGTCAGCAAAACGTTACATTTACAGTCACATGTCCCGGCTGGGCGGCGTGGAGGACACGTGGAGGATGAAAGGCCGCATCGATGTTGTAATAAAATGGTTATTGGGTGGTAACAAATAAAACGACTCGTACCCTCATACGGGGTCGAAACATTTGTACCAGACGTCTCTACTTCCAACGTGACAATGGAGTCCTGACCTTTGACCTTTTATAGCGTTTACATTCCCAAGTGTTTAGTGTGAGATTAATTAACTACGCATTTCAGCATTACATGGGGTCCAAAGAACTCCTGACTAAATGAGACCTGCTGACACCAATTCATCTAAAGCTCAACTGTCTGTCAAAAAAACTATCCAGCAAGTGTGATTTACAGTTGAGAAGTGCACATTAAATAATCCCGACTGCAATCAAAGCATTAGGTCAATTTCAAGTGCATTTGGTTCAGTGTTCTTGAGTCTAATCTGATTTATGACTTTCTTACAATCTTTCTGCTTTAAATGCATTATTTCGTGGTGCTCCTGGTGTCACATTCAACGACTCGAATCGGCCAACTTTAAACCAATCAAAGGTATTAAACGCGAGGTCATTCAATCATAATTTATTGTCTACAAAAAATCTACACTTAACATGGATTTGCTTTCAACGTACTAAACACAAATTTAACATGAATTATTATGATCCAGTGACCAATGATTGTTATTTCTTCCTCCACGTTCATTGGTGAATGATGCTGATTTTCGAGCATTTCAGCGGAGATACAGGTGGTCTTCATTTTTCAGAGAGGCTACTTAAGTGGAAAGGATTTTGGAGACAGCCAGACAGTTTCGGGGGGGTTTTACGTTGCTCTCTGTCTCTATACCTCTGCTCTGGTTTTAGCTTGCAGTGTTTTGAACTGGAGGAAAATCGGCTCTGACACTCAAAACTCCCCATATTTCCTTTAGGTAATACACAGAGTAGACTTCTCAGAAGATGAGCTGCTCCGGTGGCAGAAGTTAAACACCACTAAGCTGAATGAAGTGAGAATAAATGAAAGAGGCTTAGAATATAAAATGCCCCTATGATAATGTTCTTGAAAAAACTAATGCCGATTCATGTCAATTTTTGGTCCTTAAAATATAAAATATAACAGAAAAAATGTTCAGAAACCTCCTCTAATATTGGTTCCACGCCCCCTTTTCCTCTTACCCAGGCAGAGTTGGACTGGTTGAGCTGGTTCAGCATCACCACCGAGGTGCAGCCGTAGTCGTACAGCAGCCTCCAGAAGTCGGTGGTGGTGCCGGGCAGCGGGTGCGGCGTCACCACGAAGGCGGCCGGCCGCAGGAAGCTGTCGGCGAGCGCGGCGTTGATGTAGTTGCTGCTCTCCCCCTCGGTGGTGACGAGGAAGGCCAGGGAGCGGTCCGGAGGCAGGACGTCCATGCTGCGGTTCTTCTCGCGGTTCCTCGGCATCAGGGAGATGCTGCACTCCTCCACGTCCAGGTGAGGGGTCACCGAGTTCAGGGTCTGACGGAGGACGAGGACGAGGAGGAGGAAGAGGAGGGGTGAAATAAAGAGTGTGAGAGTGTGCGGGGAAGATAATTAAAGAGGCTGGCGTGTGCTTTTTGACAATGCGGTGGGATTCTAGATGCGGGGGGGAGATAATACAGATTTGCGATAAGAGGAGACAAGACGTCGCGGAAGAGAAATGGGATCAAAAGGGAGACGGACGGAGGCAAAGGAAATGTTCAGCCCCGGCTGTCAATACTTGACAAGCACAACTATCTCCAATCATCTCCGGGAAACTTTAAAACACATTCATTATCAGCTAAAATCCCCACAAGGCTTAATGGATAAAAACACATTTCACCCGATCTCATGCATTATGAAGAAGAATATTAGGCAGCAATGGAAGTGGGAATGAACTGATTAGAGTAGCTTGCCTCATATTGTGAGTGACTCAGTAGAACATTGCATCTTATAACTAGAATATTTCATCTAAGCTACAGGTCCCAAGAGGCGGTCTTATTGGACTCGTACGAGAAGAGAGGGTCATTTGGAAAAGGAAAAGTCTGATTATTCTGGCCAAAGGTCACTCATCAATAACATTGTTAGAACTGGTGTTAACTGGAGAAGGAGATAACATCGCATAGAAGACAGGCACACTTTCTTACCTGCAATCTAAAACCATTTTGCCGAGCAATACGCTTTTATCCATAATATATAATAATTAGAAAAGCAGCCTCGGCCTCACTTTCATGCTGACCTCCTGCGTTTTATACAACCTGAGCATTTTTCTCACAAAAGAACCTTCATTGCAAAAAAAACTTTGTATAGAAGGACAAATGAAAAAGCTCTCAAGAGAAGAAAAAGAAGAAAACATTTGCTCAGTAAGAAAATGGCCATGGTAAGGCTTCTATGACCAACTGAGAAGGAGGTCTGGGACATTTCGTACTTTGTTGTCTCTTTTTAAAAGCTGCAGAAGAGTGAGAGCCAAAATAGCAAGAGGTGAGTAGCGCACATTGGAGCCTGAACTGTACTGCAGTATTCAGTATTAAAGTCGCCTGAACAGAAAACATTTCGAGCTTAAGACAGCCGTCTGCGGTGAACTGCATCCCGTTCCCACCTGAGCCACCGCGACGCGGACGTGGCCGATGTTAAGCTGCGACCGCAACTGCGACATCGAGAACCGCCATTTAGCCGCACGCGGATCCAGCACTCGATTCCCCCCGTAGAGGAAGATAAACTCGCGGAACACGGGGCCGTGCGTTACCTGGAACTCCTCCCTGAGCTGCGAGGTGTTGCTCTGAGAGTCGACCTTCAGCATCTCCGCGTAGGTGAGGGCAAACTCGCTCACCGGGACGGCCGTCTCTCCGCACAGACAGGCCTCCAGAATGGCGTCATGGATGAAGACGTACTGCTCCTGGGGGATGGACAGCGAGAACAAATTCACACAGCCACACAAACAACCAAACACTGCACTTATGAGCCCTCCTGTTAATTGCCCACTTAATTACTGCTGTGAATGTAATTACTAGTCGCCGTGCCCACTCTGTTGGCATCGGTCCGATGCGGAAACCTGCCTGTAAACGGCGTAAAAAAAGTGGTGAAAATTCCCACGACCCCACGCAGAGGTTAAATATCACCGGCGGCCTGGCAATTAACCAGGAAAACGAGGACAAAGCAAAGGATCAAAGACGCCGAGGATCCATAAAAAAAAAAAAAAAAGGACCCTTTGGGATGAAGACTAAGCCTGCGAGGTGTCCGCTTGAGTCGAGCCCCTTTCTCCCCCCTCCCCACCCACTCACCTCCGTCTGGATCATGTTGATGCGTCGGGAGCAGAGAGTCTTGACGCAGTTGTAGATGTCCACCACTCCTTCACACTCCGCCATATCCAGCATGACATCCAGCACGATGTAGCAGCCGGTCCTGCCCGCCCCCATGCTGGTGCAGAGGAGACAGGGTTTTTTTTTTTTTTTTTTTTAACACACAAAATCAAGAGCTGTAAGACCGAGACAGGTCTCATCATCAGGGAATAAAATGCCGCCCCCCCCCCAGCGTGGGGGACTCCACATCCCGCTGACTGACGACACGCTGCGCTTTAATATGAGCAATATTAAACTGTAAATCAGCACACCCCAACTTGTGTGACTGAATGAGAACAACCGGTGCTGCAAAGGGTCATTTAAACCAAACAAAGATCACGTATAAACAGAAAAAACATGTCAATGCATCTACTATAAGACAATGTATACTCCTCAAACAAGCAAGTATATGTTATTTTACCAGTACAAGTGGGTACCACTACCGTACACAGGACTAAAACCTCTCAAAAGGCTTATTCTTGACTGTCGACAACCCAACTGCCTACGTGCGTCTCAGCGGCTTTGTTGCTGATTGTGTTTGAAACACATCGTGTCCTTTTTTTTCTGTATTTGTTTCTTTCACTTTTGTGCTCTCCACCTACACGCTTACTCCGCCAAGACGATGGGCGTTATTTTGGAAAATGTAAGAAAAACGACAAAAAAAAAAAAAACCACACACAAGCCAGCAGGAGTAGGAACAACCAAAGGAAAAAACAAAACCAAGCGCATCAACAAAGAGATTTATTACTGAATCAGAATCCGCCCACTCGGGTGACCTAGCAGGGGGGCGCAAAGGGGACGTGTTACCTGCAGTGGACCACCACCGGCCCTCCGTCGGGGGGCGTGGACGCCTTGACCCGGCGCAGGAAGGACAGCAGTCCGGTGGCGTGGTACGGCACGCCGTGCTCAGGCCAGGAGGTGAAGTGGAACTGGCACACCTCGTGTTTGGCCGGGTAACCTCTCTGCGGAAAGAACATATTTAGAGAGAGAGACGCTTCACAAACAGAAGCCTATCAAAACAAACCCAGACAGATAATCAGGGCCGGCCCAAGGCATAAGCCAACTAAGCGGCTGCTTGGGGCCCCCTGGTGGTCAGGGGGCCCCCAACCAGCCGCTTAGTTCGCTTATGCTGCAAACAGCCCTAGTTTTGTATTATAACCTCATTGTATTTGTTTATAATTTTCGCTATAACAGCATAGTGTGACATTTGTGCCAGTAATCTTCTAGCACAGGTGACTGTGCGTGGTGGGAGGGGGGCCCCCAAATAAAATTCTAAGAGGCTCGGGCCGGCACTGTAGATGATGATTTTATGACTCACCCTCTCCATAGCGAAGGTGCGCACAGTGTACTCGGCCAGCGTCTCCGTCTTCAGCAGCGTTATCTTGATGTCGCCATAGAGCTCCGTGTCGTCCGGCCAGTACTTGCAGCACTTCATCTGGACGGACAACAGAAAAGCCGACGCTCAGGAAGCTTCACCATCACGCCGCTGAGAGCAAACATTTAACGCTCTAATCCTGTTGTGACCTCTGCTGAATATTTGGACTCCTACAGTTGTTCCAATCATCTTAACATCTCAGATAAGAGAGCTTGTTGATCTGATTTCTGGAGACATTTTCCCCTCTTGGAGGAAAAGAAAAATAATGTCGCCGATGGGTTTATTTTCTTCACTCTGTCCATAAGCAGCATTGGAAAAATGCACTTTTAGGTTTTTAAGTGAAGTAGCTATTTGATGTTCTTCAACTGGTTTGAAGTGGGCGCAACATTTTCTACCTCATCAGGCTCTGGACTCATTTTCTGATTATTCATCTCACTTACAAAGCCTGGAGAAAGGGGTTTTCAATGCTAATGCTAATGGCAAAGCACTAGTTATAAAAAAGGACTGCTTTTCATCAGACATAGACAATGGATGCTGTGTGCAGTACACGCTCAACATCCATGTAACACTTGGATACTGTAGCACTGTATTTATTTGGAACACTATGACAGTAAACACAGACATGAATATTGAATAGAACAGGAGCCAAACAATTTCCATCATATACATCAAGGCTTTGACCTTCCGCCGCCACCAAAGCACAAAGATGATCATTCACGACCATCATGACAGCAGCAGCCGTTTCCTTCCGCAACGCAGAGCGCTGCAGCTCTCCTGATACATAGCGAGCCCCAGGATATATATATATTTTACCTCCATCCATCTTCACAGGTGGCTGGAGAGGTCACAGGACAAAGGGAAGGGAGACTCACCCTGCCCACTTCCACCAGCTTGGTGATCATGACAATACTGAAGCAGTTCTCCTGCCAAACCATCCGCCAGAAGTCATAGATCATCTCCTGCTTGGGGCCTGTAGAGGAGGAGGCAGACAGCGGAGGTGTAGGTGTAGGAAGTGGGAGGGGGGAGGGAGGGGGGCAGGTGGGGGAAGAGGCGAGGAGACAAGGCGGAAGGAAGAGAAGGAGAGGAGGACACAGAGGGCAGAGGGATGAGCCATAAGTCAGAAAAAGAATCTGCAGCAATAACCATCAGCGTGGCGGCGCCTTGTATTCCGCGGTCGGGGGAAAAAGAGAGTAACAACGTGTCATTCGTGAACTATCGCCCCGCTCCGCGTTCTCCTCGCACCGCAGAGAAATGCCATTTCCATACGCCCACAAATCCTCCGCTGATGTGCAAACAAGCGCCTGTGTAGCCTTTTGCTGGGCGCCAGTGGGGAACACAAATAACAGGCCCCCCCCTTCCCGGAGAAGACGGCACTTTCATTGATTTAATTACCCTCTTGCGTTGATAATATCAACAGGTCCTCCCTCATGCTGCCTCCCCTGACAAACACACTACACCTTTTTTTTCCCCCGTGTACAAGATGTTTATTTATTTCACCCACGCAGAATATTATCTCCTCTCTTGTACCTGACCTGGAAGACTGGCCCTTATAATCCTTTCTATCAGCTGGTAGAAGAGCAAATCCAAGCTACGTAAACATAGCTTGGATTTGCTAGCATAAACATATATATATATGCTATATATGCATAGCATAAACATATATATATATATAGAAGAAAAGGAGGGCGATCGAATGGACCATCTATCAATCATTCTTACAGAAAGGGCGGTTGAATAAAGAGAAAAGGCCTTTAGTGTTGAGTCTGTTCTCTTCTCTCAAAGAACAAAAACGCCTCGTAGTTCTCGTAGAACTGAACGGCTGAAATGTCAGGGGCATTTTTTATAGGTCATTTCTGACGGAAATAACAGCCGTGTTCTTGAACGCCAACCCTGCAGCATACAGGGTTGCAGTAGAGATGTTTGTGTGTCTGATTGAATGTTTGGGTGCGAGTAAAGACATAAATGGGGACAAACGCTGTGAACAAATGTGTCTCCAGTCTGACTGGATATCACATAATAATCCTTGATTTAAATCTAAAAAAAAACAATTGGAATGAAACACTAAGTCCTGTAGAGCAGTGCTTTTCAAAGTGTGGTACCACTGGTGGTACGCGGGGCTCCCTCTAGTGGTACGCCAAAGAATCACTAAAAAAAATGTAATTCATTTTTTCTTTTACTTAAAAAAAAAAATGACCAAACATTCAAGTACTGTTGAAACTGTGTAAAATGTTACAATGGCTCACAATATTAAATATACTTCTTTAGGAATAAAACCTCTGCCTTGTTTTTGATGTATACTTAGGCCTACTACGCTACTGTATAGTGCTGGTCATTATGGTGTTACTTGGAGAGCCGAGTATTTTCTGAGGTGGTACTTGGTGTGAAAGGTTTGAGAACCAGGCCGCCAGGCTGCGTTGGTTTCAACGGAACCACGTGGGCGGCGTCTTAAAGCGCCGCTATTCACGTCGCCCCGTCGCACGTCAGCGATCACCGCGTCGCTTTCTACGTGTTATCAGCGAATTCAGAAGGTCGTTTTTCGCCTGCAGCCTGAAAGAGAGGCCCACTAATGCATCGCCAGAGGGGCAGGGTGGTCAGCTGACAGGCAGATGATTCCCTCCGTATGATGTGTGACCGGCGCCGCGGTCACACATCATACGGAGGGAATCTGTATGCACAGCGCAACGCGGCGCCGCGGGCTCGGCATTTCTCCTCCCCCCACGTTCCCTCCCTCTCCCTCATCTCTGGACATAATAGAGACTCGGCCGAGAGCACCTGCTGCCTTACGGCTCATCTAACAAACAACAAAGCCACCTCCACCCGCGCTGACCATTCTGTGTGTACTTTGTGTACTGTGTGTGTGTGTGAGAAGTGAATATAATAAATTACAAGGATTGTTGTATCTATAGCTCTACATCTGCACTTTGCAGGGAAGAGAAAGAAACTGCTATACTAACCTTCCACTTGTATGCACAACAAAATGAATTTATTCATTGAATATTCTTCTGCTTGTTATGTTTTGTCATTTATTTTCAAAATAGAATGAAATTGAACATTTCATTTGAACCCGCTAACGAGCTGTTTTCTCAAATCAACATAATAAGCGACGTTCTATTCGATGAATAAGATACAATAATCAAGCAATTTTTCGACTTTTGTTAGTGTAGTGGTCCAATTTAATTCGATACTCCGTAAATTGCACATCGTGGCCCTCTTTCGACTTCTGCAAGAGTGCATCTCTTAGCCTTTGTGAGCAGAATGTGAAAGTGAGAGGGATGGATTTTCTGAGGTTACTTTTGTGAAGCGCAAGAAACTGAAAGGTGGAAAGAAATCAGAGGGGGATTACGAAGGCAAAAGCATATTCGCTGAATAAATAGGATCAGAGCTGGTAGAGAATAAAAAGAATGTTTCGCTCTCTTTCCGTCTGCATCTCTCTCTCCCTCTCTCCCTCCCTCCCTCCCTGCATGTGTCGCTTGGGGAATTCAGCTTACATAGTGCATCAAAATGACATAGCGGAGATTGTGCAGCGTGCATGCAGATGTAGGTTGGGGGGGGTCGGTAGAATTCACAGAAAAGCGACACTCAATAGTGTTACAGTGCCGTTTGACTGACAGTTACAGTCGGTTGTTATGGGAGCGTTTCCCACGGGGGGGAGAAGCAATGCTTCACGGTGGAAAAATGGGGATGTGAGCCTTTTGTTGCGGTTTAAACCATCCATAATTCAGCCAAGTCATTTCAGCATTGGCAACGGGGCACCGCCGCGAAACAAACACGCACATCAAGCACTCAAAACGCTCGCCGCTGGGTCTCTTGCACTCACCTTGTGTGGCGATGAAGTGATTGGATCGCTGGTAACCCTGTGCGAGGGAGATGGGGCAGAAGAGAGAGAGACGGTTAATAATCACCAGAGCATAAGATGGAGTGAGACTCGGGGACCTCTAGCTTTCATTTCACCCGACTCGTTCATTCTCTTTCTCCACTTTCAGCTGCATCTCTTATTCAACTCAGCGCCGGGTTTGATGTCAGCACTGCACTATAAAACCTGCTCTGCTTTTGTCTGACTGTTTTACATTGCCGTGCCCTCGGATTCTTGGCACCGTCTCAGATGGGCATTCATTTCTATTTTTTTTGTGAGCTAGGTCATTACCTGATGCGCTGTGGCGTGCGGTGCACTGCGTGCACGAAGATTGACAAGTGAGGGATCTGTGGCTCTGGGAGTAATTCTACCTCAAGTGACAGTGACTGAACGGCCTCCGCTCCGCTCCGCTCGGCATTAGTGCTTTTCTGATACCGTGCACGCGGTCCGGAAGACTATTAGTGAGGCGAACTCTGCGGGCCGAACGCACAGCACGACGGACCCCGAGAATTAAGATCAGCGTCCCTCTCGCCCACCGTGGGCAAAGTGATTTATAGGATTAACATGTGTACACAAAAAACACACAAAACCCATCCCACAAAAAAACAACCACACACACACACACAGGCCCTGATGTAAACATTATTCAGCCGGGCAGGCACACAAACTACATCCCATAACTGTCATGCCACAGAGGGAGGTTGAGATGGATGGTCGTCACTGTGAAAGAGTGCAGCGAACCCGCATTCCCACGAGTTTCCCCGAGTCGTCCGTCTGTCACCGTGGTAACCACGTCTCCGACGGCAGGCGCGCAGAAACAACATTGAGCGGATGAATTTCGCCATGGATTGAAGAAAAAAAAAAATGATAAAAGTGAAACATGCAGAGCCAGCGGATTCATACTATGATGACAGCATGATAAACAAATTGTTTTACGCATTGGACATATTTGGGTCGCTTGAACCCGCGAACGCTGAGCTTGATGTGTACAAGTAAATTGCTTGGCAAGTGAAATAAGACAGAGGAGGCTTCTTAAGTTCAGGCTATGGATACAAGTGTCATTGCAGACGTTCAATGCTCTCTTTTTAAAATCTTCCCACAATTGCAATTCGGAGAAACTGAAATTATCGCTGCTGCAGCTTAATTTCCGTGTTGCCGAAAATTACAGGAATTCATTTCCCGTGGAGTTATTTCTGCGAGAGCAATTACCATCCTAATCACAAGCTGCAGCAAAACGTTTAGATCCACTTGATGTAGTTATTGCAGCATTTAAATTAAGGCTTTCACTTGTTATATGTTCACACCAGTGCTATTTTATTCCATTATTTCCCCCGGATGGCTTCCAACCATGATTTCACTTTGGTGAACGTTGACGCGCTAAACTTGCTGTCACTTTTAAACGGTGTTAACAGACATAACCTTTGAGCCACAGCCGTGTGTTTTTTTAATAAAAAACAGGAATGTTCTGTGAAAAATAAACTACGGCTCACTGACAGTTAAAACTCGCTAGCTGGAGGGCGAGAAGCTGCCTAATTTAATTGGCGGTTTTACAATCTCAACAACAGGGAAGCCACGTCTCTGCCGGTTTGTCGATCCAGACACTGCTATTTAATGCGTGAAATGGGTTGAGAATCTTTAACTTGCTTAATGAAACAATCCGACCGGCCTCCTGGCACTTTATAATCTTCATAGCTAGTTGACTGGAAGCTATTAAGCTAACTTAGCTTTATATCATAATAACTGGAACAAGCTATCTAACCTGATAACTGGCCGTTGGTACTTTAAATTCTAACAGGGGGGGTAAACGAGCTGTCCAACCTTCGAACCTTTCTGAAATGCTACCTGGAGCTAGCTTCTTCTGGCTTCTACTTTGTCCATTACACAGCTGCAGGACTAACGAAAGATTGTCTTACTTCAAGGGTTAGCAACAATAGCCAGCTTCGTCTCCACACTCCCACCTGAGATTTGAACTGGCCTACTCTGTGCAATGGCAACAGGTAGTTTATGAGACCGCCAGGTGAGCATCTGAGGACACTACTGCTGCTGTCAAGTCTGGGAGGAAAAAAAATTAACTCGGGGGGGGTGGAAGCGGAAAAAGCTCAGAAGTTCAAAAGGGGAAATGGAAGGAAGATCTGCGGTTGGAGGGACGCCACGGAGGGCTGACAGGGACAGCATGAAAAGCCAGAGGGGATGGAAGGAGAAGAGAAGCAAGATACTTACTTCCCTGTTTATCCGAATCTAAGAGATGCCAAAAAGGTTGAAAAGCAAGAGGCGGAAAAAGAGAGAAAGAGACAAAAAGACAGAAAGTAGGAGAGGAAACAAGAGCCAGTTATTCTGAGACCAGGAAAAGAGGGAAATGAAATGGTTAGAAAGCAGCTTTGCTTTGAGGACCTGTGGAGAGAATACTGTTCAAAAGACCCACATTTCCAAATGTTTGTGCTGTAGAATCAATTTCTCTTCTTTAGCACTCTACGTCTTTATTTAGTTTTAGGAGAGAAAAAGGGTTTTGATCTGAAGCCGTTGACGACACAGATTTGTCCTCTGTGTTAGTAACACAGACGACACTTTAGCACCATCTGTAATAAAGGGGACATGGTGGGGACGAAGCCTCAGGAAAGCCATGTGATTGAATACATTCTCTCAAATGCTCAGAGGGAAGGTTGAAGTGTTTTTTTGTAGGACCCGACTTTTGCAATTCAGAGCTTATTCTTGTTTGTGAATCGGGTTGAGCTGACATTAAATGTGAATACGGTGACTGTTGATGTACTCAGCGGCTTAATGAAAAAGACGTCGATAAAAAGTCAAACATGGCGGTCACATCATCCATATTATCTATTATAATCGGCTTGGCCTCGTCAACTGAGGTTGCCAGATGTCGTAATAAATGAATAATACTTTTTGGTTAATTTACAGAGCAAATTACCAGGTTGAAACATTCATAACGGGAGGCAGGGATCGGTGACGGTAAGCGGGCTATTTAAAAATGTATCATCATGAGACACATTTACAGACCGGTTTATCTTTTTATCCCTTTTTTGTGATTTTTTTTTGTTTTGGAAGGTGATCCTAATTTGTTAATCGGCGTAACAAAAGTGAGATCACCCAAAATATGACTTATTGAACAGAAAATAGACAACGGAGATTAGGTCTGTAAAATGTGATGGATGTTTACGGCTATGGAAAAAGTCTCAAACTAAAGGTTTCAGGCTTTTGTTATACAAAGGTGACGTGGGTGACTTTTCTACTCATACTTCTCCTTCCCAACTTCCTCTCATCACAAGCTGATTACTGTCGATTCCAACACGAGAGTGACAGGCATCGCCGCCTCGGCACCAGGGCCAGAAAAAAAGACTGTCTTGACAGCGGTTGTTAACTACAACGCAGGCACAATGGTTTGTGTTAGTCTACACCCGTCATACAAACGCCACGTCTTGCCACTCGTGCCAAAGAAAAATGATGTAAAACTGCAGGTGAATGAGAGGAGAATTGGCTGGAAGTTTTTTTTTTTTTTTTTTTTTCTACAAAGCGATGTTCCGTCATTTCAACCCCGGCGTCCTCCGTAAATACTCGGGAATCGTTTCGCTGCAGTGTCGCGAGCCGGAGGCCCCCGGCATGACGCGCAGGCGGCGCTGCAGACGTTTGCAGGTTAATGACACGGAGGTCCTCGGAGCGTTCGTCCAAAATGGAGCCCTCGAGGAGACTAAAGGGGATGAAGTGGCCACGTGCAGCACTGGGAGCATTGACGCGCCGCTCCAGCCGCCGCTGATCCTCTGTCCACTTTACATTCGCCTTTGTGTTCAGCGAACAAAAGCCAACAGAAACTAATAGGGGTGGTGGAGAGCAAAGCAACTCGCCCTGCAAAGAGTGTCGGCTGCAGTACACGAATACAAAAAAAGCCACTTGAGAGCTCCCCCCCCCACCCCCCCCACGGACCACGTTGGCCGCGCAGCGGAGGAAGAAGACGGAGCTGTCCTTCGGATCGTTTTGTCCTGCTGAGATCCGGAAGGAGTTCACGCTGCTGCTGCTGCTGCTGCTGGAACTGAACCCCAGGCTTCCGGAGAGAGACACTCGTCTCACCTGCAGCTGAACTGTAGGTGAGCTCAAAATAGAGTGGATGAAAGGCTCAGCCGCGCGACGCCGGCCCGACTCACGAAAGCATTCTGGGTGAGTCACGGGGGCCGCCGCTCGCAGCTTATGGGGCTCTTGCCTCAAAGCCTGCATGTCCCAGCACACATAGATACGTTTCTATGCGTCGTCGGTTGTAGTTACTAAACGGCAGACGTCTTCTGGTCAACAACAACAGTGGAAGAGCATGAGCTCTTCAGGCGCAGCTGTGGAATCGGCAAAGACGGAGGACGAGGGAGTGGGAGGCGAAGGAGGGAAAAAGTAGCGCGGGTGACTCACGTCTATGTAGTTGGCATTGACGTAATCGGAGCTGGGGTCGGCCAGCAGAGAGTGGAGCTTCACTCGATGTCGATCGTCTGAAAAGAATGAGGAAATATTTTCCCTTTTTTATTACAAAAGCAGGTCTCAGGTTGTGGAATCAAATGAAGGTCATGCAGTGGAGAGAGAGGGCCATTCTATAAAAGGCGGCTACGTAGCACGCGTCCCGGCGGAGTCAACAGACCAATAAGACATGGTGGGAGGGGTGTTGTTAAGTGGAGATTTACTTTACTGTGTAAGCATGTACAGCTGGAAATGTTAGCCAGCTACGGTCAAACTGGGGCCGAATCGGAGCCCGGTTACTACAACATCATCATCATCATCATCATCGGTGCTTCTTTGGGGCTGCCGCAGGGTACTCACGGTTCAGCAGGCTGTCGTGCCTTCCTTTGGTCTTGTCTTTCTTTTTCGTGACGTCCCAGCCATCAAAGAAACTCTGCAAAGTTTAAGGGATCAGTCGAAGTTGAAAACAGAGGCACTTTATGAAAGTCTTTAAACTCAACCGTCGAAAACACTTTGCTAAGCGCGCCTCCAAAGTGTTACCCCGAGTTACAGCCTCGTGCCAAGTCATCCACAGACATCTGCCACAACATGGCGGGGAGAGACTGAGCCTGAGAGACGACCCGCGGCACCGAGAGATGGCTCCGGCCTGGAGGAGGAGGAGGAGGCGTCGCCCCGCAGTCCTTCTCCTCCTACGCACAACGCGAGGCTCGCTGAACTTGCGACGGCCGCTCGCGACGTGCCAATCGATTGAACTCCGACGCAACGGATGAATAAAATCCTGCACGCGAGAGAGGAGTTGGAGGTAAAATGTAGACCTGGATGCCGGATCGAGGCGACCATCCCCCCCCCTCGTGGGCGAGGGAGGACCACGTGAGATGAGCAAATCCATTATTATTAAAATTATATAGTATACTTAAATCTGTTGAATGGAAGTGATATATATATTTTTTTCCAACCCAAACCACTAAAAAGAAAGAAAATGTGAGTAGGCCCATTCTTAATGGTTCATTTACATGCTCATGAAACGACCCCGTTTTTAAGAAGGTTTTGTCTGCTGAAATTGCAGCGTAGACATTTGTTTGAGCCAAAGACTCATTCAGAAACCGGTTTAACAAGTCACACAAATCCACCGTTGAGCTACTTGGGGGGAGGTGGGGGGGGGCAAAACAAGGCACAAAAGAACTATTACATACAAATTGGTGATATTTTGACAATTGGTCATGGCTGTAATTTGACCATCTGAAGTTTTAATCATCAGTCCGGGGGGGTTCCTGAAGGAATTGTAAGAGCAACACCAACGTTGGCCGAAATAAACCCGCCAGGTTGAATTCAACTCTTCATGATACTCAAATCCGATGGTGAAACTGGCCCAACAACTGGCTGTTCCTCGTTTGGCCTCTGCATCACGTCACTGCGTCACAGTGCCGAGGGGGAAGCTGCAGATGACGGATTCCTGCATCCGTCACGGAGAATGAGATGTTTTCTGCAAATGTGTTTATTCGCTGTAGCTTTGCTTACAAATGTTGGCTTCCACGCACAACACATATAGTACCCTACCCACCCCACGCAGAGGGCCTGACTCATATACAACCTCCCTCCCTCCCATAATGCCTTGCAACATGCATGATCAATGGCAGCAGTCCAACCCTGTGGGAAATAAGGGTTATGAAGTCTGACAGCAGTGTGCACGCTGATCCGCCTCATCTTGTTTATTTCTCCAGGCGATGGAGAGCCAGACCGACGAGTGGAAAAAAGTGACCCGTATATTGATTTTGTTGAGGGGGAAATTTGTGGGGCCCTTAGGGGCCTTAATCAATCAAAAAAGTGCATCTGGCCAGGTGGATGGAAAAAAAGACTTATCACCTCTCTTTAATGCGGACGACATCATATTCAAGTAAAAAGAAACGGAATGAAAGAGCCTTTGACTGCATGCTCATGAGCATGAACTGTGCTTGTCTGCAGTAACGCGGAGAGAGGCTTTTTACACTCGCAGCCGATAAAAAAAAGAAACAATATCAGCAATTTGAGACTGATGCCATGTGTTACATTGCATTTGCTGCTCTTTTCGTCCCCGCTGGAGAAATTCAGGTCCTCGAGAAACACAATCTCCCAGGTTTGAGCTCCTGATCTGCCATGTGTGTGATTGTTCCTGCTCACCTGCTGTATATTGCTTTCGAAAATGACTCACTCGCTACCGCTGGCTTCACAAATGCACACGGCGCGCGGCCGAAAGCATGTGGCCGGTTTCAAGAGGACGGCGAGCGCAAAGTCATTCCACGTTTAGGCCCCGATTTACAGCAATAAGAAATCGCAGCAGAAAGCTTGGCAACCAAGAGCACACCGTATTTCTACGGGCCGTATTTCTACGCTGCGTCTCCCGTCGCTCCGTCTCACCTCGTACTCCTGTTTGAAGCCGTAGCCTTCGGCCGTCTTCATCTGGTTGATGTGCTGCAAGAGGTCGGCCACCCTCACCGCGGGGTGCAGCTGGCCCGTGTGGTACGGCGAGCTCTTCCTTCGACAGTGGCGGTGGGGCGACCCCCCCAGCAGGCTGCTGGACTCGTTGACGGAGCTGCGCTGTTCATCTGTGGGGGGGGGGGGCGGGGGCACAAAACACGAAACGGTCGGAGACAGCGGGGTCTGTTTCTTTCATATTAACGGAAACTCGGCTGAAAAGTCTACAGGGGGGGGGGCACTCGAGGGAAAACAAAGTCAGCGTGCTTCTGCAGAGGCCGGGGTTGACTGGCACCTCAGAATACTCAAGCAGACGAGGGGCTCTGCGCAGGCGGGGGGGGTGGGGGGGGGGGGGACCTTATGGTCCGGCGGAGCAGATTGGCTACATTGGCTCGGGAAGTAAACATGTCTGAAGGTCAGGACAGAGGGGAGGGAGGGAGGGGGGGGGGGGGGGGCTTTATCTCCCCAGACGCCCGCTCAAGAAGACCCATATGGTCCTCGGCCGTCTTACTTCGAGCGCCGCAGCCGTGGGCGTCCATGAAGGAGTGGGCCATCCTCTCGTCCTGCTGGAGGGTGCTCTGCTCCGTCATGCTGCAGTCCAAAGAGCTCAGCTTCCGACTCTTCTCCTGCCTGTAGGACATGGTGGCCTTGTTCATGGCCACCTTCTTCCTACTGTAGGGAGGCGGAGAGAGGCAGGAGGATAAAGAGAGGGAGTAATAATAGACAGAGGACAGCAGGGATGGAGGGGGGGGGGGGGGTGCAGAATGAGAGAAAGAGACAATCAAAGAGATAAGGAAGAAAGGAAAGGAGGAAAGGTGAGAAGATGAGAAATTGGACTGAGGGGGGGGGGGGGGATGTAAGAGCTACGAGATTGAAACTGGACGAGGGGAAAAGTGTGATTTGGCGATAGCAGAAAGAGCGTCAGAAGTGGTGGTGGTGGTGGTGGTGGTGGTGGAGCGCCAGGAGGCGGAGGAAGGATGGGGGATCTGTACTGCAGCATAAGGTTGGAGATAGCAAGGCGCATTTCCACCGTAGTGATCCTGGAACTACGAAGGGCAAGCAAGGGGAACATGGCGTCAGGATGGAGGGAGGTGGAAAAAGGATTGACTTACGGATAGTAAGGGTAAGAATAGAAGTCCCTTCTGATTAGCATTAGGGAGCAGGAAAGGAGAGAGACAGAGGGGAAACAAAACAACAAAAAAAAAGAAATAAAAAAGAGAGGTGACTATGGTTTACCAAGATGAAGATGCTCAGAATGTCTTGGAATGTTCTCAGCAGGCAATCGTGAAGCAGGATCAACGCTTAAAGAATGAAGGAGACTCGGCTCTGAACCAATAAAAGCTTTGCATTTTACAGTCAGAGAGAGAACGCCTGCCAGTCTTTGCGTAGAACCATTTGTTTTTTACGTGCCATTAAAATGCAGATATTTAAGATCATGTCATTTATTAACAGATGAAACCACGCAACTCAGAAAATAGACTAATTGCTCCAGTGGAAATTCCAATTTCCAATTACAAATAAATTAGTGAGCAGGGTAACTGGGCATCCTTCATGAGATCAACTTGCCTAAAAAGTGCTTTTTTTAGTATCTCAGTTGGAGTAGTAACCAGCAGTATATTTGCTGCTAAAAACCCATCCAAAATGTCTGGCCTTAAAAAAAATTGTCAAAAAAAAGTAGCTCTCTCCTCCACTCGTCGAAAGTTTGAAGTTGGTTGGAGAGCTGAGCCGCTTGGTGTGCAGCGGCCGCTTTGTTCTCACTCCTTTCTTTTATCGTAGCCTGCGTTCGACCGGCACTCCGCCGAATTATGCTGCCTGGTGACTCGCTTCCCCTACTGATGACTGAATCAGAATATATTTACGTATACAGTCCGACTGTATGCGAGTGACAATTTCTGGAAGCTAAATATAAAACGTGTCTGCTCTCCCGCTTTTCTCCGTGCGACTGTCTAGCTCCTTTTTGTGCCTGTGAGATACGGCCAATGAATCTTATCAGTAACTGCCTCCTTCCAGACATCCCATTCACTCTCCCTCCATTCCCTGGGAGAAATCTCCTCAGGGTAGACAAGTCCCCCCCGCAACCAAAAAAGCAACCAAAAAAAAGCAAAAACAAGCTTCCTAACCAATTACCAGCTCATCCACTGGCACCTCGCAGCTGCTCGCCTCGTGTAATTGAGTGGGCAATGGAATAACACGCCCCTTGATGAAATATGTCACGCTCAGATGACTGTTGCACCGCGGCCCCCCGCCAAGCCAAGGAGGAGGAACACGCCGCGGTGCGCGGGCCGACGAACAGAGGTAATTTGCGGGTGGAACGTCGCCAATGACTCCAGCGTGAGCGGGTTCTGCATTGGAATGGGCTCAGCCGACACGCAGACCTTGAAATTACACGACGAGATGAGAACACAGAAGCTCGGTGGTGGGAGAGTTTTGGATTAATGGCGTAGCATTCCGCTAACTTTTTTTTTAGTTGAGGATTGACTCTCATCGGCAAATTCCTTCCTTCAATAGACCCTCGCTGCCAAGCGCGGATAGGGATTGATTTACTCCTTGCTACACAGGAACAATGAGACCGGAGGAACCAGACACAGACACTCTCGCTCGCTCGCCGCTCACCCCTTCTTGACGATGACGACAATGGCCCCGAGAAGCAGGACGAGGACCGCCAGGCCGCCGGCGCAGGCCCCGAGGATCAGCCCCATGTCCTCGGCATGCTGGGACACCTCCAGAGCGCGCTTGGAGTCCTTGCAGGCCGCTGCGCCGCCGGGACGGGAGGGGTGAGGAAGAGGAGGATGCGTTAAATAGGCCCGTTCCCCTAACGGTCGCCGTGAGAAATAAAAAGTGCTGTTGGCAATCAATTAATCACCGTCACATTCATTTGAGGATAATGAAGGAAAACAAACAGGCCGTGTATGCTGGGCTTCCATTTATGCCTTGAAACAGAACAAAACCAGTGCTTTTTTTTAAAGAAAGCCCATTCAAAAAGTGACAAAAATAAACTTTTTTTTTTCTTTTTTCACCCATCGTTTTGCATATCTGTTGATGTCACTTCAGGTTGGTGTTTTAAGCACAAAACAAATGAAGATGAGTAAAAAAAAAACTCACCAGCTAAGTGTCTTTTCCTGTTTCACCCTCTTATCAAGGTTTTTTCCGTTGGAACTACTTTAAAAATGTAGCGATACCACGGGTGACTGGGTCCGCTTGGCTTACTGTCAAAGAGAATAATCACTGGAGCAGGTGAAAGTTCTGCGAGCAGCAGAGCGGTGAAATGCAACGCGCTGCAGGGGGAGAAAAGGGCCCCCGCTACCCGAGCTGAGCTACCCGCAGATCCTATTTTCATAGAACCTCTAAGCCGTCATACTTCAAAGTGTGCAGTTCACTTTCAAGTCTAACACATACGTAATATGTGGCCGGCGATGGGTACAAAAAGGTTGCTGTTGGTTGTGCATCAGAGTATTTACTGTAATCTCCCCCCGCCCCCCGAGAGAGAGAGAGAGGGGGGCGAGGTGCATTAGAGGTCGCCGCGTGTCTAGTTTGAGCATTTCCCGCGAGAGACAATAGTCGGCCAGCTTGTGTATTACTTATTATTCGACAGTTTGGGAGGCTCGGGAGAGGCGGCGCTTCTGGTTATCTCAGCAAACTGATGCGCGCTCTCATTCGGGCTGCTATTTCCCCTCCCAGCCATATGTCACAGTCGCACAGTCTCAGCTACGGCCAGGAGCATGAAATCTCCCTCTATGAATCATCTGGGCTCCCTGTTGTGTTCCCAAAAAAAAAAAAAAAGAACTGAATTGAAGGCACATTATCGCTCTCCTGGCATGCAGCGTGCAATTCATTAACGAGCCGGCCCACTGATGAGGGAAAGAAACAAGGTGGGGGAATTAAAAACCAAACGCAGAGAGGTGGAATCATTAAAGGGTCTCGGGCAGGTACGGACGAGTTTGGCGGCGCGATTGAATGAAGAAGCCCATTTTGGTGTTTAAAACAAAGCGATGGTGCTTTCCCGGGGAAATTTTGTCTGCGTTTTGTATGCGGCCTCTCCGAAAAAGGGGCTGAATGCCGAGTCTGGCTTGATAAGCTGTGTGCATTGGTGGCGACTCCTGGCGGACGACGCAGCCTGACAGACCTGCAATCATCGAGCAAATCGTGCTGGGTGACTCATTCTGCTTTTAAAATCCGTTATCACAATGCACCAAAAAAACATTTTTTTGAAATCCAGCGGTGGTTCTGGATAGAGATCCACGGGGATAACGTCACATTCCAAAGGTAATTTCCCTTATTGTCTTTAATGACAGAGGCTGTAAGCTGAAATGTATTTGCACCAGTGCCGGCCCGAGTCTATTGGGGGCCCTAAGCAGAATTTTATTTGGGGGCCCCCCTCCCACCACGCACAGTCACCTGTGCTAGAAGATTATTGGCACAAATGTCACACTATACTGTTATAGCGAAAATTATAAACGTCGTATATACAGTGAGGTTATAATACAAAACTAGGGCTGCTTGCAGCATAAGCGAACTAAGCAGCTGCTTGGGGCCCCAAGCGGCCGCTTAGTTCGCTTATGCTTTGGACCGGCCCTGCTTTGCACGGACTAAAGTTGTTCTTGTCTATTGAGGAAATATGTGTTATGCAACTTCTGATTCAGCAGCCCATCAGCCAGGAAATTTAATCGTTGAGTCACATCTGAAACTTACTTATCTAATAAAGGCTGGTTTAAAATAAAGGTCCAGGGCCACGTCATTTTCAAAGCCTGATTGTACATGCAATGCAAAAAGCCTGTTTTTTTTTTTCATCTTTCAAGACGATTCGAATTATAAACACGTTCGCACCGTTCCTCACGTGTTGTTACATGCTCGGAGGACAAAAAAAAAAACAACCAAAGAACGTGGCGGCGAGGCCGGGTGTCCCGGTAAAACACAGCTGGCGGGCATCTGTGCGCGGGAAGCTGGTGAGAGGAAATGAAAAAAGCAGCCCGGAACCGTCTTAACGGGACCTTTGTGGCAACCTCTGGAGCAACATCAGCACATCCTCCTGCCTGCCACAGTCATGTTACTGCAGCTACAGTAAAAAACCCTTCCCTTCCAATTACGTGACACGCCTGCAGACAATAGTAAGGCAGAATTTCTTTGATGTCATCGCACTTTCGATAGGAAAGAGTTCAGAAAGAAGAATCCAATTTAACTGCCGCCTTTCTCAAGAGCACTACAAACTTCAGACATAATTCAGTGGGGAGGAAGTGTGGGGGGGTGGTGGGGGACGACGACTTCATTTCACCCTCCGTCTGTCTCCCTCTCACCTACTGTTTGAACTGAGAGCCTTCTATCTGCTCCTGTCTCTCTAGCAAACACCCCGGGTCGCTTCCTCTCCCGGGGAGGAGAGAGGATGCGTTTCTGCAATCTGGAGTTTCAAAGGCATCCGAGGCCGAGAGGGTTTTTTTTTTTTTTTTTTTTAATCCAAAATGTGAGTGTTAGTGATTCCAGAGCAGCAGAGAGAGGACACAGAAGCATGTTTGCTCTCCCCTTTTCCCCCTCTGACGCCCCGAGTCTCTGCTTCGGAACAAGGGGCCACTAAGTGCGTTTGTTTCAACCACAGACGGGTCCTGCAGTGGTTATAATCACCAGGAAAGACAATCCGGGGTGGCCGTCTAACCTTTTCAGGATATAGCTTCGTGCCATCTTCATTTTCATAACATCGGAACAACAAACAGCAGCTTAATTGCTGCACGATGTAATAAAGGAGTCCGTGGGGCTCCCACGTGAGCGGGCCGACATTGAACAAGTCCCCCAGTATCACCTAATTACCTTAACTTCAACTTCACGTCATTATAATCATTAAGATCCATTAAAGTCCTCTAATCAATAACCTTGTATACCGCAGGATATCGAGGGACTACAAAGTAGCTCCTCGCAATATAACACAAAAATATGGCAGAGTTAAGACGTGAAATTCAAATTAATTCTTACCTCAGAGTAAAATAGTTTAGATGAAAGGCTTCCACCTGGGACTTTAAAAAAAAAAGAAAAAAACCTGTCCTGACTGCTAATGTGTTTGGCGCAGGACCCCGGTTGTGAAACTGTCATTAACGTCCCTGCAATCGCCACAATAAAACTCGCTTAAAGTTAGTGCGCAGGTAACGCTGCAGCACATAAATCATGCAAAACGCCCATCGTCCACAGTGTAATTAAATGCATCACGTTTGAGGACTTTGTGTGCCGTAAAGCTGCGAAGCCAAACAGGTAGCTTATTATTTAAAAGGCTAATAAAAAGAAACCAGCAGGACAGCTTCTGTGATAACCAATGTGACAAGGACTCATTGATGTGGAAATGCCCCCAGAGCACCTTTTTGAAATGAAAAAGGGAAGGCGGCGTTACCTTTGCGAGCGATCCGAATGCAGTTTATTCTGGTCTCCTGCGAGCAAAAGGAGAAAGGCTCAGTTAGAACATCCGAGTCACAACACATCGGCGAACCGCGGCCCGAGTCCATTCACCAGCGGGAAGTCGGTCCGGAGGAAAAAAAGCACCTGGACCTTTTGTCGCGTGGAGGGGAATAATTGAAACGTCCACATGCCTGACATCTGCTCGTAACACCAGAGACCTCTGCCTCCCCTCCCGACCCCCAAAACAGCCACCTCCATCCCAGAGATAGAGGGGCATGTTAACGAATTAAGATTTGAGTAAGTTATATCAGCCTTTATAGGCAATTACGCTGATCTACGCTCAGAAAATTGGAGTCAAAACCTTTTCGCCCTAAAACAGCCGCCAAATTAGCTTTTTTTAATTGGAAATCTGTTACAAGTGGATTCCCGTCTCCTCTCGTCTCTCACAGTCATATTTACTCCCGCGCGGGGGTTATTACAGCAGCAGCAGGTATCCTGTGCTCTGTCAAGGTGGACAGCAGGATGGCCTTGAAATCGTGTTGAGGGGGGAGAGGGGGGAGAGGGGGGTTGAACCTCCATCCACCGGGGTGGATTTAAAAAAAAAAAAGCAAATTTGAGTTCAATATTGGTTTTGGCTGCGAAGTCTGAATAATGTCTCATCTCTTACAGATTTTAGTTTGCAATGTTCTGAGCTAATTCGTTTAAAATAAGGTGAGATAAACAAACGTGTTTTGTTGTCACGGTAATGGGATGAGGGTCATTCTGGTGTCTTAGCATCCTACATAATGAACATCGTTCATCATTGATATTAACTGCTGCCAGCTACATTTGCCAGGTAATGAAGATGGTGGGCGGCACTACTGTCTAAATTGGTGCAATAAAAAAAAAAAGAGGCGGATAAAAGTTGTAATACTAGTATTTGACACGTGATCGAACACAGATGGGAACCGACCCGAATGCACATCTCGGTTCATCCTGGCGAGTTAACAGACAGTTGATCCCAGCTGACGAGAAGGGATGAATGCAACGGAGGCTTGAAAGTGAAACATCCGCACGCTGGCATTTTCGTTTCTAGCGCGACAGATAGCAGATATTCAGATAATGACTCGTTCAGACTCCGTGTGGGGAAAAAAAACACGCGTGTTGTTTTTAAGAGACACCGGCAGCACCAATAAACGCCGCTGAATGCTTCACAGTCCGTTAATGCCTCGTATACATCCACTGGATGACCTCTGAAGTTGAGGATCGTCCCAAATTGGTGTTCTGCGACCGGCGAAGCTCATCGCCGGTGGACACGGTCGACCCTGAGGTGCACCGGAGGCTGACCGGACGCATCAGCTGAAGGATCGGATGCCGATACGTCGCCCCTGAGAAGCTGCAGCCAGGCGGGCGCGGCCGACCTCCACACCAGTCCCACTACTTAAGACTCGAACACCAAGTCGCTCGTACCCCTCGGAAGTTGCTGGTGGCCTGGAAGTAGACAAGGTAGTTTTTGGTGGGATCCAAGGGGCTGTTCCAGTAGCCGTTGTAGGTGTGGTTGTCGCCCACGGTGAAGGGCGTGGCCTCGGGCAGGCTGCTGGGCGCCAGCTCGGCCGTGTAGTAGTGCGGCGCCCCTCTGGCCTGCGCCTCGCCGTGAGACTTCGGGGCGGGGAAGCAGTCGACGGCGCCCAGCTCCCTCCTCCTTACCTGGCGGGAGCCGTCCTCCTCCACCACCACCACCTGGTAGGCGCTGAAGGGGGTGGAGGGGCATGACAAACCGTTATCATACTGCGTAGACATGTGAATGGAAATAATCCAAGTTCCCCGTATATAATGTAACGTGGCACATAAGACCGTATTTATAATAAATGACAGAAATGATTTGTCGCCATTAAATAGTCATCCAACGCCTGTTAACGGGGCCTAATGTTCTGAGGGGGAAAAAGCAGCTACAGTTTGTTCCAAATGATGCTTCGTATTCATGGTGGAAACCACTGCAATATTTACTACCGGGAATCTTTTGCAAACAAGTTTCTATTTCATGTAAAAGGAGCGATGAAGTGCGGTTAAGCCGGCAGGATGTTCACGCCACTGAAGTGCGCCGAAGGCGACGCGCAGCGGCTCTCACTAATCTAAAAAGGTGACCTTTTTTTTAGGGGGGGGGGGGGGCGACAAACTGACAAAGTGACGTATTAAAAGCTTTCACTAACAGAGCTTAACACTTTACCGAAGTGAAACTACCGTTCAGAAAAATTATTCATATTTTGACTTTAAGTGCAGCGTGAACGAGGCATTAGCACAATGTCCTTAATACTTACCCAACATCCGGAGGTGCTTTTAATTTATAACTGGATGGTTCAACGAATAATTATCCAAGTTATTTTAATTATCATATATTTCGTGAGTAAAATCTCAATCTGAATTCAGGTCAATGGAGCGCTTCAATGATTTCCTCTGAAGCAGAAGTACGACTTGCTTTTTTTGGAGAAAGTATTTTCTCTTCCATCAATCATCCCGCCGCCAAACCGCACATTACAACGTTAAAATGCTAAATGTATCGAAAAGAATCAGTGCAGTGCTGTGTCGATCTGCATCGTTTCATTTTCAGCGTTTGGTGCTTCCATATTCCTCCACCCTGATCCCTCATTGCAGTGCTGTCAATGTCTGATTGGTTCGCCATGTGGTGTCATTCCCAAACTGTCTGACATGGTGAGTCAGGCTTCAAGATGGAAAAAGGGATATTTTTGTTCTTCCTTTTGGGTTTTTTTGTTTTCAATACGAGCTCGAGAGGCCGCTCAACCTCACGAGGAAAACAGATAATCAATTAGAAACCATTCAAATGTAGAAAACCCCTGTGTTTCTTCACACAGCATCAGATCACATCGCATCACCAAGCACACGGAGGAAACGGGCGTGGCGGTGCTACAGGAGAGTTTTGACTGCAGGTTATAATAAATACTGTATGCCGGTGCGGAACGAGCCCTGGATGGATGTCGGCGTAGGAGGGAACGTGTTGGTTCTACCTGACCGGGGCACCTCTGGCCAGCGCGGGGCGCAGCAGCACGGTGATGGTGCTCTCCGACTCGCTCAGCGGAGACGGGATGTCTTCGTAGTCAAACACGGGGGCTGAAAAAAAAACAAAAACACATGGAAGAGTTAGGGAAGAATCAAAGCAGCTGAAGCTACGCAGGGAGGACAAAAGGAAGCTCAATGTTTGCATTCCCCGGGAAGAATCTGATATGTTTGCTTGAGTTTTAAAAGGGAATGTAGACGCACTTCTCTTTGGGTGTTTTAGTGATCTTTCCAGCCCTACGCTATCTTTATTCATTACCCTCACGTCTCCCCGGGGAGCACTGCAGTGTGCCGAGGCCTCCCACACACCGCCGATGACTGACGATGACTAGAAACAGCAGCTTGAAAAAAAACCAAGAGGCCCTTATAATATAATTAGGACGGATCTGAAAGCCGCACGACCTCGGGGTTGAGTGTTCCCATCTCAGTTTACTACGGGGAGTGAATTAACTGGAGTATATGCAAAGGGGAAGCAAACGAAAAACAGAAATTTTCCCGGTCCACAAATACGCCGAAAAACAAAAGGGTGAAAAATCGTCGATGCCCGCCGTGTGAATTATGCACAGCGGCGTCGAGGGGCTGTTTGAGCCGCCGCATTGCGAGGTGGTTCAATCCAGCGTGAATTATTGAAAGACAAACTTTAGCCCCGTCTCATGTTTGCTCGGGGCGGCGCTCGAGCCGGCGTCCCGCTGAGAGGCTCATGGGGGCGACCCTCTCAAGGAGGTGCAACGGGGGGGGGCGGTAACCAGCGGGGATTAATAACAGGCGGCGTCGGGACGGATAAAGAACTGAAGAGCTCTCCTCCTTTCTAAATGAATGGTGTTTTAGGTCACTCTTTCAATACTCTTATTAACTTTTTAACCTCGTTTAACTCTTGAATGACCTCTTGTTTTCCCATTTCCCATTTCTACTGCGCCTGCGTGACTCAACGCGACTAGTTGGGGGCGGTGTGCAGAGCAGAAAGATAACAAAAAAATAACCTTACAAAGTGCACAAAAGCACTTTGTTCAGACAGGATCCATTAGAAACAGCCGTACTCGTGAAAACAAAAGCAGAGCGACGGCCACCGCTTTCCCAGCAGAGAATGTCAAATTAT
Organism: Apeltes quadracus; assembly: GCA_021346845.1. NCBI lineage: Eukaryota > Metazoa > Chordata > Actinopteri > Perciformes > Gasterosteidae > Apeltes > Apeltes quadracus. The sequence continues at coordinate 12,359,634 of CM037926.1, forward strand.
TGTGGCCTTTAAGACATAAAAGTCACAAACCAAATGGCTTTTAGAGATGATTGACAGATGAAAACAACACTTTATTTAAGCTTTTTGAACAATACAAAAAGGCTTGGATCTCCTCGCGTTGCAGCATGTTGGTGTTGAAGCGGGTGGCTTGTAGTCATGCAAATATAAGAAATTAGCTTGATGATCCGATTAGGAAACGCCACAATACTCGGATGAGGCATCTAATGCTAAACACAATTAACGAAAAAGCTCACAGTTACCCATTTGCTGCAGAGGGTGTTTCACATTCCCCAAAACCTCGAGATCAATTTCAAGATCTAAACCGGCAACTTTTTCAATCCTTTTAACCTTTTCTAGTTTCCGAGCTGCCGCCAAACTTCGAGAGGTAAACAAAGTGAAAAAAGGCTGAAAAAGATAACATTTGTTGTTCTTGATTCTACAGGTCTGCTATTGTCACCAAACAAAAGCAGGATGATGAAGATAATTGGTATAATTTAAAGGCATACGTGTCTTCGCTTTTGTGCGCAAGTGCTAAAAACACACTTATTGTTTGGAAATCTGGTTTCTCTCACGCTGACGGAATTCTAAATTACAAGCACGTAAGGGTGTTGTGCCAATATTCAAATTCACCTCATCTCCTGCACCGACCTCGGCACAAAAAAAACCCCACAACCAAACACTGCCACGACCAAGCATTGGGCCGACGCGGGGCCTCACCGGAGATGTTGGTGGTGATCTCGGTGAGCGCCGTCTGGCCGAACCCCTTGGCGGTCCGGGCCCGGACCGACACCAGGTAGGTGGTTCCGGGGTGCAGGCCGGAGAACATGTGGTAGGTCTCGTTCCTCAGCTTGGCCACCGTGCGGCGGGGACCTGGCACGTTGATGCCCGGGTCCGACGACTCGATGCTCTGGTAGCTGATCTGGAAACAGGGAGTGGTGAGGGAGGGGAAGACGACGCCTTTCAAAATAAAAGCGTGTGGCTTTCACCCATAGGCTGTGAAAATGAATGTTCAAATAACGTCGCGGTACTCTATTCTCTTAATTGAAACCGTCGTCAATTCAGAACCGCACAAGCACGTAGACTGTCTGTAATATGAGTCACACAGCCTGCAGTTTATTATCCACACTTCCTGAAAGAGTGAATTTAAAGGGCATTTTATTCAAAGGCTCTCTCGCAAGAAACGCCTCTCGATTAATCTTCAAATGTCGTCTCGCAGCACGCGGCTAATGCGTCTCACGCCGCAGTTAGCCGCTGATGACTCAGGTAGATTCCGTGTCATACGCTCGTTCTACAACGCCGCTGGCCTGATTAAACACAAATTATTTAGATTAGTTGATAAAAAAAAATACTAAGTGATGTTATTGCTTTCCCTTTTACAATTTGACAAAAGGTGTCGGAGTCTGTGATTCCTAGATTCATGAAACTGAGGAGAGCAGCCGTGCTGCTTGTACAACTGCCCATTCGTCATTGTTGACTTCGCTTCCATGTGCTCGTCTTGCTGTGCTCGGTGGGGCTGTGAAAGGCCAGCAAACTACCCCGGATGGGTCCCTCTCATTTACCCAATGCATTATGGGATCGGCGCCAACCCCTCCCCCCAATGACCTTGGACGGATTGGTGCAGATAAAATTACAGTACATTTAATCATTGAGGGACTAGCGGATGTGACTTATGGTCAACATCTTGATTGCTCTTCAATGATTAGTATTTGAACTACTCCGTACAATACAAATTACGTTTATTCTGTCTCAACCTGAAAGTATGCACGTATATTGGAGCTGACACCCCGCATTGCCTGTTCTGAACGATAAACATGCATCACATTGTTGCAAATATAAGCTTTTCTTTTTGCCCAAACACAGCGTTAAAAATGGGGGGCGTTTGTTGAGTGTTGAAGTCGCTCAGCTTCACCGGTCCGAAGGAGCAGCAGATGCTGCCGTGACAGCTGCCGAGGGCAGAGACATGTGGAGGTTAGAGACGAGGGCGCCTCATCTGCATGCAGAGCAATCTCGTAGCGGCACTCGAGTCCTTGGCCGGTTTCCTCGGCTTCCTGGTTCCTGTCTCCGGCACCCATGTGTTAAGTCAGAGCGGGTCTTCATATCTACTTACAGAAGACGCTCCAAAGCCCGTACTACAAAGGTCTACGGTTGATACGGGGCCCATCAATAATTAATTAGAAACATTTTAAAATCGCCCCCTTGTGGAGGCATCTCTTAGGCAAATAAGTAATTAGAGTGGTTGTCCCCCATGTAATTACAGCCCGGAGTCTGTGCCTCGGCTTCATTACCATACGAACATGTACAGTAAATCCCATGAACTGTGGAAAGTGGGTCCTCCGCACTCCAGCGGCTCAGGCTCGTGTGTGCTGCCAGCGTTTGGGCAAGAACCAGAAATAACAACCCCCGGGGAAATCAAAGAGGGGGGGGAGCAGCAGAGACTTTAAAGTGAGCGGAGGACACTTTTTGCTTCGCCTTCAATCGTCGCCACACTGGAGGAAGAATAAAATGGATATTGGACACGGACGCGAAATGACACGGTCCTTCCTGACGCGGCGTCCTACCTCGTACTGCGTGATGAGGCCGTTGGGCTCGACGGGCTCCTCCCACTTGAGGAAGATCATGTCGTCGAGCGGGGTGAAGGTCAGGGACTCCGGAGCGATGCCGCCGGGGACTACGGGGGCGAGAAAACCCACATTCTCTGAAACAAATCACTCTGCACGGGCCTGAAATTAATGGACTCCTGCGCAGGAATACCAGGGGGGACGTTTTCTGACAGAGCGGGAAAAAAAAGGCGCACGGCCAAGGAGGGATGGAGGAGGACGGAAAAGAGGAAACGGGAGGGTTGGGTGGGGAGTGATGAAAAGGAAACGGTGGACCGGCTCGTTCTCGGGGCCTCCGAAGGGTAAAATTGAGATTCTGGCTTCTACTGTCTGATAACAGAGCACCACGTTCTGGAGCACGACGGTCAATTTTTCATCTTTAGCACCTTGGTGACAGAAAATGGCAAAGTATTTCACCCCGTGAACTGGCTGAGTATCTCCCTGCATGTTTTTGGCTTAATGAGATGCACCTCCGCCTGAAAGCAGGACCGACTTTTTTTTCTTTTTTTCGTTCATCGCATTCTGAGAATAAACGACCATCCGCAGGGAAGCGCTGCCTGTGGTGCCCCTGTGGTGCCCCTGTGGTAGCCCTGGGTGATAACATCCCTCCGGCATGAAAATATCCCCAAAGACGAGATTTAAGAGAGCTCTCACGCTGGGGGAGCCTCGTATGTTATGTTGCTACGTCTGATAGAGTGTAAAAAACACACAATTGCTCACCTGAAAGCATCCCAAAATAAACCCGACCGTCTATTTTGAAGGAGTCAGATTTCCATTTTAACATGTGGAAATTCCGGAAGGAACAGGAAACAAAAGCTAAAGCAATACCGCCTCGAATAGAATAGGAGCAAAACTACTATTGTGCTAATGAATAATCTATATAGTTACCCAGCACATGAAATTAGTTCAACACAAGTACAACTTGCTTCATATTTGGTTCAAGTTATTTGAATCAGTAACTATAGTTTAATAAGTCAGACTATCATCATGATTATTTATTCCAAAGTAGATTAGATTCTAACATTGTTATTCTTAATCTGCTTCTGCCAAAGTTGCTTTTACTTTTTCAAACATTAATTTTTTCAATTCATGCAATTCACTTCACATAAACACAGCAAAGCGCCACGGCGGCGTTTGATTCTTGATTCTCGAGCCCATGTGACACCGGCAAGAGGAGCTGTCACCGGCTGCGGCTCAATTACTGCAGTTGTGAGGGGTGATGGCGGCTGTGCTCGCGCGAGGGGGGAATTGGGGATTGTCAAACTGTCAGACTGGCATTCAGTGGCTCACCGGCAAAACATAAAATATCAAGTAGAGTGGAGACAATCCTAGCTTTTTTTTTTTTTTTTTCGTGCTTTTACTTAACAGTGAAATTCAACGAGTGCAAAAATACCTAGCTACACTGTGTCATTCAATTTATGTAAATCCATTTCCCCGCTTGCCTGCGACACGTGTTGCTGTACGCGATGACATTTGATCTTTCTCTTGTATCCTTCACCGGTTGTGATGCTGTAACATTGACAAAGACAAACAAATGTTCCAAAAGACCAACAAATATTCTGCGTTCAAGCCGATGATAAAATGCATTTTGATGAGGGGATAAAAACACGCTTTCCCTCTCGCTCTCTCTGCCGGATCAACAATCTCTCTGAGTGGCATTCAATTACATTGAAAAGTCTTTCTTATTCTACATAACAATAAGTGTGTGACCTTCCTTACTTGCAGTCTCCGGGTATTTGCATTAGAATGCGCTCAATCTGCTGATGTAAAAAAATAGGAATACAAAGATAAGCCAGATCATTTTAGCATTTTGCAACAAGCTACCGCTCGAGTTGATTAATGTTTCACTGGTTTCCATTTTAACGGCTGATCCTCCATTTAGTTCCGCTGATCCAGCTCATTTTTGTCAGTCAATATTTGTCTTTTTTTCCACGCTGGTAAAGGCATGCGTTTGTGTCTGAGCCCAAAGAGAGCACGCAAACAAAACCCCCCAAAAAAACAGGCAACTCACTGTCTTCCTCCGTCTGGAAGGTGACCTCTCTGCTCTCCTTCTTGCCCTCGGGGTTGGCCAGCGCCAGCCGGACGTGGACGGCGCGGAAGGGCGGCAGGTCTCTCAGGCTGAAGCGGGAGGTGTTGCGGTCCACGGACAGGCACTCTCGGACGGTGGCGTTGTTCCCGCCGCTGGCCCCCGTGGGCATGGAGTAGCGGTAGCACAGGGACAGGGAGTAGGTGTGGCAGCGGGTGAGGTTGTAGCCCAGCGGCTCCCACTGGAGGGCCAGCTGCCGGGGCTGGATCTCTGCGGCCGTCAGACCCCGCAGGGCGCGCATGGGCTCTGAGAGGGGGGGCGGGGGATATACACATTAGTACTAGTATTAGTGATATACACAAAAAACACCTCTGCAATAATGGTTTCCCCCTACCAACCACCGTAAAACCACCGTAAAACCACCGTAAAACCCCTCATTTCAACCCCTGTGGAACATCCCCTCGGCTTTCCCCGTGAAACCCGGAAGTTGAATCGGGGGTCGGGACGGCGGCACCTGCATACTGCGTGAGCACGTCACGGCTCAGTCCGTGACAGCCTTTATCATTAAAAGTGCTAAGAAAAAAAACATCCATATAAAGTCTGTCGTGCTTAAATGCAAAGGGTTATTTCCTAGGAGGCAAAAAGTGCAAACGACGAGCTCGTGTTTAGCGGCTTCTGCAGAGGAAACTCACAGCATGTTGTTTTTTGGTGAGAAAAAAATAACTAAACAAAAGCTACTTTTGGACTTGTTGGGTGAACATAAAAGTCGCAGGACGGAAATGTCCTTGTACACGCTGCCACTTGTTTGCAGCACGACTTTGAGATTAAAGCTGACAACGACTATTTTCACCTGAAAAGAAAATCGTACCTGATGCACCTTAAAAGAGCAGGGAGAGAACCGCTGCAGCCCGACTTTGTGACTTACCCCGCGAGGTCACAGAGGGGTGAATCAACAGAAACGCATTGAACTGCCTGAGGAACAACAACAACGAGCTCCTACATTTCCATTTCTCCTGACAAGGAGCAGCAGGAGATCAGTGCGCGGCCTCGGCAGAGAATCATCGGGGGAGCGTAATTACTACTGTCATGTGGGGCAGCTGTGATTGCGGATACCCAAGTCCCTGTCACGCAAAATGTTCAGTTCCGAGCACACGGGGGGGGATTGAGGGGGGGGGGGGGGGGGGGGGGCGTTATTTCCTCCCGGAAGTCTGGCCTGGAACTTCGAGTGCGTTTCCGAGACATCGGATAAACCGAGAGGAGGGCGACGCCTTTCAGTTCGGCCCGGACTGCCAGTGCGGAGCGGCAGGATGCTGGAGGCCAGGAACAGGGAGGGGTGGGGTCGAAGGGGGAGGGGGGTGGGAGACAGGCTGCAGCCCTGCCGCTTCACTAAACATAGATCGGCAATGTCACGGAGGAGACATCGCCGCTGAGGGGACAGAGGCAAGACGGAGAAGAGGATGCCCTTGCTGATGTGAAAGACGTGCGCGCTTTGCCAAAAGGCTTCGGTTGATTTGTGTTTTCCCGGCACGAGACAAAACCTGACCCGGGAACATCAGCAGTAAATCATATAATAACAATGGCAATATCAAAAGTGATGCGGCGTGTATGATTTTTTTTTTTTTTTTTTTTTTTTACCGTATCAACCCTACATACATATTCTAATCCTGCTCTGACTCGCTCTGCCACCAGGGAGCCACCGACTCACTCCGAGGCGCCATTACTCATCATTACAGCAGCACCGCAGCGAGAGCTCCGTCTCGTCCTCTCCGCCCGCCGGTCCACCACCAGTCCCACCCCAAACTGACATTCAGCTTGATTAGCCTAATCAGTGGGATTAGCCGGGGGGCGGGGGGTGCGGGAGAAGCTACGAGTGGGGTGGAGGGGGGGGCGAGGAGAAAAAGATGAACGAACGAGGAACAGCCCCCGCGGGGCTGCACATTTCATCCCGTGCTGCTCATCTTTAACAGCTGCCTCAGTGACCTCCCCCCCCCCCCTTCCCCCTCCTCTGCCAGCAGCTATCCTGGAATGATGATGGACTATCCAGTGCGCACCCTGACACTTACCATTGAAGCCACATGAGGCTCGGACAGCTGATGCAGGAATTCCTTTTTTTCCCACATTGACCTCTAAATCATTTCGATACTCCACGGCTTCCTTTAAGTTGAAAAAGATTAAGAAATAATGCCGTAATTGATTTCAAAGATGAGCACAGATTGGCCTAGCAGGAGGAAAAAAGCTAAAAGCGATACAAGTTGCAATAGTTCGTATGTTCTCATGCATCTGCCGGACGCTGCCTGCGCGTCATAAACAGCAACGTCGGCCAACGGGATGGATCATACTTCTGTGATGCATATGGAACGAGCGAGACAGACAGACCTTGCAAAGACTCTTCACTGACACTCAAACTGTGTCCCCGGCCTGCTGCGTCTGACTGATAAAGAACGCTGTCGTCGTGTTTCAGTCCGAAGGCGTCAAACCTGCGCATGACTAACCGGCAACCAAAGCCGCAGACAAACCGCTCCTCTGCGCCGTCGCGTCGCGACACAATTTTACGCTCGGGAAAAGGCAGAACGCCGCGCACGTCTGGAGGTTGCATCCTCTCAGGCATTCATGGCGCTGCACTCGGGTTGATTACATGAAGAGTGATGGACAGTCTCAATAAGCATATTGAAGCATTGGCGTGAATAAACTGAAAGAAATGCACACCAGGATACAGGCCTGAGACGGCACGGTGACAGTTCCGGATGAGATGAGCAAAGCAAACAGTGTCATCCAAATAACCTGGCGTTTTCTCCATAACAAATCACAAAGGGGTCTCCATATTTTTTTCATCAAAATAAAGCTTAAATAATAAAAAAACAAATCGGAGAAGTTGGTACGGAAAATGCGGTGTTTATTGGAGCTTTTAGAAGCCAATGTGGCTGGACTCTTGAGGGGCGGGTCTCGAACATATACGGTGCCATTCTGACGCCACATCCTCACCAACATCTCAACTGGGTTGAGACGCGTGGGGGGAAAACATTTGTTCCAACCCCCAAAGCGAGGCACCGGACGCGCCGCCCTCAACAACGACTGCGTGGGATCGCGATCCCGTAAATGTCCATCGCTGGTGGAGCTCCACGTCTGAGCGATGGGAGTTGATAGGCGAGCGAGGCGAGAGGGAGACACTGACGAGAGTAGATCAAAGAGTGTGGCAGGTGAAGGTGGGAAGAGGGGGGTGAGGGAGGGGGGGGGGGGGTTGTCACCCCGTCTATCCGACAAGAGCAGCAGGGTGTCTGTTCTCACCCGGATGAGCGGCGCTGCGAGACCATCCTGTCCTCGTGCCCCGAAGGACGCGGTAAAAACCCGCTGGAGGTAAAACTGCCGCAGGGGAGGCGGGGGTGGGATGGGGGGAGTCGGACCCAGGCGGGGTGGGGGGGCCGTGCTTTCCAAGAATGAACCGTCACGCAATATTCTGTGTCTCTTTTTGTTGTCTCTCTCTCTCGCTCTCTCTCTCTCTCTGTAGTAGATGACAACAAACGGGCCTTTTGTTCTCAGTGGCTGCGGGCAAACGAGCTGCTAAGCGATGCGTCACAACAGTTTGATGCGGCTGCCACCTGCGAGCTCGCTGCTCAGGTGGATTTCAGAGCAGCCGAGCGGGAACGCAGCGAGGAAGCGCGGCGTTTTTTTGCCGCCGGAGCAACCGGGTGGTCTTGTGTTTGTTGTTTTTCCAGTGCGGCTTCGAGGCTCCCGTCAACAACACCACAACATTTGCTACGAATCCATCGAGACATTCCGGCGCAGAGGTGTCAAATTTTGGCACGAAGAGTTCTGACGCAAAATATTAGTGGTGTGTTCATCTTGATCATGGTGTGTTGTCAAAGTGCTACATGCAGCATCGGTGTGAAGCTGTGGTTACAGTAGTGCTGTGGACCAAGTGTCGTGAGGTCCAGATGCCACAGCTTAGCAAACAATCGCCATTTTAACCAAGTGTGGTACAGCGTTATGGAATTTGGTAATCACCCGTAAAACACAATTGGGGTTTTTTTGCAAGTATCACACAAAAATACTATGTTTCTGCTCTGAAGCTGACATCACGGGTGACACGCTGTCACTGCTCGATGGGACTCACCTGCACACTTCGTCCTGCTGGTCAGAGGCGGTCCCGGCGCTCCCGTCCCGCCGTCCCCGGGCCGGGTGAGCAGGACACTGATGCGGTACTCGGTGTCCGGCTCCAGGTGCCAAATCTTGTAGGTCAGCGAGCCCACGCCGTGAGTCTCCGTCCACGTGGACTGGCTGGCCCGGTACTGGATCTCCCGTCGAATGACCGGCCCGTCCCCCACGATGGAGTTGGTGTTGAGCTGGATGATCAGGTAGGTGGGGCCTGCCCGAAGGAGCTGGGGGGGAGCTATCGGTGTCGGAGGCACTGTGGCAGAGGATGAATCATTTCGTGTATCTGTACAGACATTAATATCCCCATTGGACCGAAACAAAAGGAGCACCGCTGAAGATGTGTTCTGCAGAAAAGAGCCACGTAAGTGACAAGTCAGCAAATGAGAAGTCATGGATTTATCTCATTTTTGTGTTACAGTTTCGATAACATTATTCGTGCGCTGTTAGAGCATTAAGTCATACAAGTCCTTTAATCAACTCAAGTATATGAGAAAGAGAGAGAGAGAAAGAAATAAGACCCCTGAATGCTGTAAATTCTTAATTTTAATGAAGTCTAATAGAAGCTTATTTTCATCAATAATTGCATAACTAATTACTGTAGGTCCTCCTTCCACATAAAATGAACAATATTACCCTTTTCACCTCTTTGAACATCAAATTAATTAATCTCACGATGTAATTACTGAGCATAGTGACTAAACCTTGGATGTTATGACCATATTGAATATGTTCATTATACATTTAATGTGTTGTATTCAGTTATTATATCATAGTACCATATCATACTCGTTACCTTCTGTATAAAGTCCCATCTGTGTGTTTAGTTTAGAACAGTGATTCTCAAATCACTTTTTTTTTTTACTAAACATTTAAGTACAGAACAGTTTTATGAAATCTATAAGAAGTTTTTTACATTTATTATAGTACAATGTTTATTCAACTTTTATGTGCAATAAATTTGAATTGAATCATTATTTAAGTACAGTTTTTTTTCCCTATATTTAAGCGCAATCTTACTGACAATATTAAATAAATATACTTCTTTAGGAATAAAACCTCTGCCTTGTATTTGTTGAATACTTAGGCCTACTACGCTACTGTATAGTGTTGGTCATTATGGTGGTACTTGGAGAGCCAAGTATTTTCTGAGGTGGTACTTGGTGTAAAAAGTTTGAGAACCACTGGTTTAAAACTATCCTCCACTCCAAAAAATGCCTTTTCCCAACGCGACTCAAACTGGTCCACGAGTTCCTCTAAATGCAGCTCACCTCGGACGATGAGTTCCCCGAAATTGGAGACTGCGGCGCCCCTGGGGGACAGGGTGATGCAGCGGTAGAGATCCTGCTCCCCCCGCTGGGCCTCCACGTGGAAGGACGCCATCAGCCGCTTGTGGCTCAGCCTCGACAGCAGCGAGTCGTCCACCACCATGCTGTTTCTCCGCTGACGCACAACACATTTGGGCGGGGGGGGGGGGGAAGAGAGCGGTGAGCCACCTAACCCAACACGTTTACCTGAAGTCTACTCCGTTGATTGAAAATGGGCAGAAGGCTGAGACAAAAAGGCAAGCAGAGCGCCGGATTTTGGCTACGAGCGAGGGAAAGATAATAGATGCTTGATAAATGTCAGCGGTAACAATGGTGTTTACGCCGCCGAAGCCTCCCGGGTTGTTGTTCCCAGCACGAGGGGGGGCCGCTGGGGGGGGCTGGCAGCTCCTCAGCCTCGCCATGCTAATGTGTCAGCGCTCCGGGCGCACTGGCAATTTTCTAGACCGCGAGACGAGGAAGAAGTGTTCCAGGTGGGAGCTGCAGTACTACCTCACGGAATGAGCAGATTATTATGTAAGGCCTCGCCTGGTCTTCCTCTTTAGTAAGTGGGTTTGACATTTGCTTTTTTTTTTTTTTTAATTGGCTTAGTAGCATAGGAGGATGACGCGGGGCTATACAAATGTGTGAAATTGCACGTACGGTGCCCGAGTGCTACTTCCTAAAAGCTACAGATTAGAAGACCTTTTAACTCTGGTATTAATATAATCGTCCTCTTCCTTCACTCACTTGACGTTTTCTACTTTGCAGTTTTACATTTGCAGATTTTTCACACGTTAAAATCCACCTGCAGGAATGCCGTGTCTGCCGGGTCTTCTTGCATCACATTGTCGTTGCCACGACGAATCCAGGCTCAAACATCGTTGATGTTTTAAAAAAAAAAAAAAGAACATGGAATTGGAGGCCGCCGTCTGCAGGGCCCGGCCCCGAGGACCGGCGAGCAAGTAGGACGCTAATTGTTGAACAAACATCATGCTGACTGTTTGTTCGCAGCCTAATAGAAAGACCCAGAAACAGAAGATCAAAAGAGGAAGCAGCAATCAGAAGACTCCGCGCTGATGATCAAACGCGCCCCCGTCAACAAAGGGAGGTACCGAAGGCAGCAATGTTCAGTGATACGTCTCTATTTTCTGCTGCTACCAGGTCTCTCTCTTTTTTTTCCTATTAATGAGAAAAGTAAAGAGGAGCTGATGGGGAAGTTCACTGCAGCACAACGTCAAATTACAAAAGACGAGCCTCCGATTGTTTGTTTGTCTGCCTTTTCTTTTTTTTCCCTCGCTCAGTCAACAAAGTCGCAAACCCTGAAACTGATTTAAAAAAAAAAAAAAAAAAAAATTGTAATATCTCTTTCACATGCCGACGATCTTCAAAGGCCTCAACCCGGAGATGAGAGAGGGGTTTGTGAAATGAAATCGAGTGGAAACACAAGGGACGGATCACCCAGTATACTGAGGTATTCATTTGCAAAGCGCCTTCTCCCTGCTGCCGCCATTTCAAAAGCACTTAGATGTGCAGGCTTCAAGGCCAGGGGGAGAAGAGTGGAGGCATCCAGGGATGGCTTTTTGAAGACTAATATTAGCTCATATTCAATCTAACGGAATTGAAACTATCTTTACTTTGTGCACGGGGGCCGCTGTGTGTGTGGCTTTGATAAACTAAATGACACCACAATCAAAAAGCCACAAAAGCTGAGGCGCGAACATTAGAATCATCCCAACCCCCTCTCAAATGACCAATTTCTTTGCAACGCAACCATAAAAAGACAAACCGGCGGAGGCTACTGCCAACGCTTTCTAATCTGAAAAAACAATCAAGCTCAATATTAAAACAGATTCGGTGTTGTTCTGTTGGGAGACTTGTGGAGAAAGCGTATGATTGACGCCGCGGGAAGCTGTGAGTACGTTATAATGTCGAGTTTCACAAGAAACGATGTAACTCGTGTTTCTTTTCTTTTAATCCAAACGCTTCGAGCTTAGCGAAAGCTTTGCAGCTTTAAAACTTAAACCCCCAGCTTGTGTTGCAGGCTTTCAATTAAAAACGCTGCGTGGCCAAGATACGTGAGCCGTGTCACGTCAATGATTATTTCAGAGCTGCCACGACTCCCTCAGAGCGTCTAGACGGGTTTTCGATCCAAACGTAAGTCACATATAAACAGCATTTCCGGATAACCTGCGAATAAAAGCTTCATAAATAAATGCATGTGTTTATTTCCCCGCATGAAATGCATATTAGGAGTGGGTTCATTGAGACAAGCGCTCGGTCGGGGGGCTAATTCACCGGCAGTGCGGAAGAAGAGGCAGCCGCCATCGTTGATTGGACCCCCGGGGGGGGGGGGGGGTCAGTCACCGACATCCTGAGCCAAGAACGCTCCCTAAAAAGTCTTCGGGCGAGCTCGGGAAAAATGGAAAACGGACTGATTTGAATCGCGGGTAGGCGTAAACTCGGCGCTCGGACATCCTTTTTAAACCAACACGTGGTGCAATGGGTACCAGTAAAGCCCTGCATGCTGTGAACTGGTTTGGTGACGCAAACCTCTGAAAGCTGTCGACTAAAGGCATTGTTTATGTTGGCTCCTCTAACTGCATTCTACTATCCAGATGGTTGGTTTGACTGTTTCAGCAACACACACACACAGACACACACACACGCACACACATCTTGTTCTCACCTCCAGGAGGAAGGGCTCAGTCTCAGAGACTTTGCCCGTGGCGACGCACTGGAATGAGGCGTTCTGCCCGGCGTTCACCTCCACGTCACCCAGCCGAGCGAAATGAGGCACCTTGTCTGTGGAAGGAGGACACGCACGCACACACACACACACACACACACACACGCGCACACACAACACAAACAAACCAAAACACACACAGTGATGAAAAAGGCACATCTGGAGCTAAGCATCGCTGTCAAAATACGCAGATGTGAAGTGTGATTTATCCTGCGACTACGCAGCCACGCCTGAATGCAACCACACAGACGTGAATAAATACACACTGCGACGCCGTTCAAAAAAAAGTGCCCACAAATGTTCCGCTGTGTGTTTAACATTTAACAAACGGAGGCTGTTTTGGAGCCGAATCGGATCTCTTGCATCACCCTTCCACTTCTGAGAAGAAAATACAGATCATGAGGCTGCACATCGCACGAAACGCAGCAACGTTTAAAGATTACGCGTCACTCATTAGGATCCTTCTGTATCACGTCTGAATCCGTCAAATGCTCATCGTCTGTTTGCATGGCTCCTGCGTTACTACTCCAAATGAAATGTCAATTAAAACAGAAAAAAAAGCAAAAGATGAGACGCAAAAACACTGATTTGAAACCAGGGATGGACTGAAAATGTCTGTTGAAATACACATGACACGCAGGAGGAACGTGCCTGTTGAAACGCATGTGTATTGTGTTTATCAAATGTTCTGCCCCCGAAGTCTCTGGCAGTTTACACAAACAGCTTTTACGTCTGTTTACCGTGATGTGTGCAACACCGCACGCAGCAGTAATAAGCCCCCAAGTGCCGTCATTTAAAACAGAGCATCACTTCTTTAGGAGATCCTGGGAACCTTTCTTACATATGGCTACAAAAATTTAAAAAAAAGGTTGTTTGCATTCCCTTCCTCATGAAATATTTACAGACACGGCGCTGTGCAGTGTGTTTTCTACAAAGGACCTTGAGTCATTATCAGCTGTGTTCCAGGCAAAGCACACGTATGATGTAAACAGCGTGTGTCTCTGATAGTAATCGGCCCTCCGATCATGATTTGAGTTGCTGCAATGCAGACAAAAACATTTCACTTCTCCAGCGATATTTCATCCCCCCCGAAATCTGAAGCAGCCAAACCCGTTTCAGCCGTCATCCTTTTTATTATTCACTTGTGTTTTGCCGACTTGCACCATGTCAAAATGTCTTGGCTTCCAGTTAAAGGACGATATAAAGCCAGCTGCTTCGCTGTGAAAGAAGCGCTGCCCTTTTCCTCAGGACTGTGCACCCAAAGTCGTCCTTCAAAAGTGCACTAATGCTTCACTTGGCAGTGTGTCAAGCTCCAAAAACCATTCAATTCACTTCAGTTTTTCACTAAACAATTATCTTTTAAATTTTAGCATTTTTCTAAGCAAATCTAAGCTTCCCAGCAGTTCCATTAATGTAATAGTTGCGCATGTCATCAGCAACGCGCGCGTACGAGGCGGAGAGGAGACAGTAGTTCAACCGGAACAAGTTTCAAGGACACACTAAAAGTTTCTACTGCTTTTGGACCACAGATAACATGTCAAAACAGTCTCTGCTCCTCAGCATAATTATTGCACGACAAACCAGCATTAGCCGGCTAAACGTTACTGAAAAAACGAATTACCTTTTATTTTACAGCTATTTATACACATTACAGCTCCGGACAAATGGCTACGATTGGGATGCATTTTAAAACCCACAGTTAACGCTACTGGGTTCACACTTTAACCAATAACTTTAGCCTAATCACACAATGTCGTGGTTGAGCGAGCAGGCAGCTGCTGATGTCTTCTAGGATAATGCCGGCTTTCTACATAACAGAAACACAATGGTCGATACCCTGTCAGCACTCACTTTGATTAACGGGCATGTTTGGGTTTTTTTTTAACCACATTTAGGCAGAAAATTAGCTGACAGCTCTTACATTTCTGCCTACATTTCTGTGAAAATGTTCAATCCCTTAAAGTTATGATCCATTTTATAAAGCACTTAACTCGAGTGACATAAACCTGCTGCTGTTGTTTCTTTTTATGCGTATTATATGTGGCTTGAAAGAAAGATTGTCTAACGTGACGGGGGGGGGGGGGGAACTGCAGCAAGAAAACCTGTTTATCTAATAATTATACAGAGGGACAATTTGCTTTTATCGCTGAAGTTTAAGCACCGTTTTACCAATAAAGCATATGATTTTACATGGCGAGTTGAACCCTTTCTACGTGTTTACAAAACGATGACAAATAAAACCCTTCACATTAGACAACGACTGCAACTTTTTTTACTGCGGCGTAAAACGAGGACGGACGAAACTTTTATTCTTGACGGCGCCATTCAATCAACACCCACTTTTATCCGTGGTTTCCACGGCAACCAACCGCGACATCTGGCCAACGACTGGACTGACGGAAATTGCATCTCCTGTTTTACCCATTTTCTCTTTCATTCCCTGCACCCAATAAGCATTTAGAGAGGGAAACAAATTTCCTCAGGTGCATACAAAAAAAAAAAAAAACGAGAATTAAAGTTGTGTATGTGTAGAGTGAAAACCATGACAACGTGTGCGCACACTGGGCCTGTAGACAATTCCCCAGTATCCCCCTCCGAAGAAAACCAGCATGCTCTTTCAAGTCATCTTCGAGACAGGCTTTCAAAAACCCAATTACAGGAGAGGACATTTCAGGACGAGGCCGTTGCGTTCGCAGCTACTGCGAAAATGCAATTTGAAATATCAAAGTGCAGTAGCGTGGACGCATCTAGACTTAATTAATCCCGGTTAAACATACATGCGAAGGCGAGGTAACGTCATTCAGACCGTCTGGCTCTCCAGATTAGCAACGACGCCTTAAGATTCTCGACGCAGCGGAGATTGATCCCCGACTGAAACGCGTGTTTGGAATAAAGACCGCGCGGGGAAAACTGAGTAGCTGTTGGCTTTGTTTGTGAATATCTCCTGAGCGGGGGGAGTGCCAGTAATAGTGCGGCCTGTGGGGAAATTTATGCCGGCTTACTAATGTTTACTCACCTCTCTGTGTGATGGCGTGTGATCGGCGGCGGCGACGCTACGAGGCGGCTGCTTGTAGGGGCCACGCCGCGCGGCGCAGAAGTGTCTTCCGTACTTGGCGTTTAACTGCGTACGAGTGTGTGTGTGTGTGTGTGTGTGTGTGTGTGTGTGTGTGTGTGTGTGGGTGTGTGTGTATATCGGTGTGCTCTGAGATTCACGTGTTCATTGCTGTAGTGCCGTTCCTGGCACCGACGGCGTCCGCTAATTTGTGCTAATGGGCTTTTGGTGGGTTCGGGCACCGGCGTCTGCAACGATAGACTACAACCGCAGAACAAAGCAGCCTTGAAACGCTCCCTTTAATATCACCTTGGAAACACATCCTGGTCCTTTGGCGATAAAGGCGACAGGGCGTGGAAAAAAATATATATAGAAAAGATTTTCTGATGGCTTTAGAAAATGTTAATCCAGTTTGCCACTGAGAGTTTAATGATTTACATCTTGCGGCCTGCCTGATTTTTTAGTAGAGTCAGAAAAGAAAAAATCTGAATTTCATGACCTAATGAATGCCCCACATTATCATTTATTAACATTTCCCCGCGATTATGCAGCTGCAAAACAATAGCAGCGTTCCAATAGAAGGCCAGTCTTGATCCAAGGAAGGTTTAATAGTGTAACACGAGGTTTATATATTAGGATATATTAGTTCATGTATGGAGGCGATCTTGCACGGATTTTTTTTGTTGACCACATTAAGAACAGCAGAACAAGCCAAATACACACATTACGTTCTCAACAAAGCTATGTTAACTAACGTTATTTTCATTTGAGCTCTGTTTTGGTCCGTGTCAAACTCCATCTAGGACTCGAGCCGCTGCGAGCTGCATAACGTTCGCCAGAGCACATTTGCCACTGAACAACTTTGCCTGCCTGTGTTTTGGTGCCGGGAGCAAAGAAAAATGATCATTTGTGTTATTTATGAATTATAAATTAAAAACAATTACATATATTTTGGTTAATGACATTCTATAAGAAATTCAGTGTAGAACTGACAAATTAAATGGTATTTCAAACAATACATTAGGTCACAATTATTGTTGAAACCATTAAATGTTAAATCTTTTATTTAATAAAAATCTCATTTTCAATTAAATCATGTTACCTCATGTTCTGGCGGGTCTTTTAAGAGGACCCACGCACGTTTCAGTGGGGCCTTAACAATGACGACTTTCTCAGGCAGACCAATTACAACCGATCCAGCTTTTTGTCCACGGCGCCGCGCAAAGTGCTAATCGCCTTTAAAAAAAACAGCACAGCGCCGAAAGAGAAGAACATCTACACCGAGCCAGTGTACTAAAGAACAGCGGGTGCACATAATGGTGATTGTAACAGAACAGAACATAATGTAACAAAACCAACACCTTGATGTCCCGGTGATGACAACGAAAAAAAGAAAACTCCCAGAAAAAGGATCAGAGTCCCTTTTTTTCTTCCTGCCGGTAACATCACATCGGCTCCAGAAAGCACCCGACCGTGAGCACAGCGATCGCGGGAAAAGGTCGGACGTTCTGCCACCGGACAAAAGAGAAACCCTCCTGCTGGGTTCAATGAGCCCCCCCCCCCTACGCTTGGCTCATAGTCTTCCATCACCTGCCGGAAACGACTCCCCCGAAGTTGCTCGCTGTTGTTCAGCCGGGGCCCCACTTCGCCCGGGCTTCGCGAAAAGGTCAGCGGGTTCGCTGCGAGCGGTGCGGGACGGGTACTTACAACAAGGGTAATTGAGCAGCACGATGTCGTCCAAGGCGATGTAGCCCTGCCGCTCCTGGGACACGGCGGCTTCGAAGATGACCTGCGGACACAATGGATGAATTAAAGGACCGCGGAGGGGCGAGAGGGACAATGAGGGGATATTAGGGGGACAGGGTCCAATGGGACGCCAAGAACAGACAATTACAGATGAATTCTACTGTATATTTAAAAGAAAGCTGCATTATTGCCATTAAAATGATAATCCGGGGAGTTTCTTGTATTTCAGTGCCAGTTTTATTTTGTAGTATGTTATACTGATAACAGGTACTACAGGTACAGGTACTAAAGAATATATTTTCAAAAGTCCCTGAGAATAATAAAAAAACATTTTTGTAAACAAAACTGCAGATCATACCCTCGCACGAGCTTTGATGTACTGTAATAACTTCTACTATCACGGCCCGGACATCCTCTACAGCACTGCGTTGCGTTTCACCCACTTATTGTTTCAATCCTTCAGTTTTTCTGCTTTCTTTTGAGACAGATGGCCAAAGGCTCATGAATAACTCGGGAGAACAACTCGAAACATTTCTGGTGCGTTTACTTTTTGAGCGCAGCCATTTATCTCTCGCCAACTGCTCAGTCCGTTGGGACCTGTCAGGGCGGTCGGCGGGTCAGGTAAAAACCAGCTCGGACCAGCTCGGGGTTAGGGTACTGGTAGCTGGAGAGGTGCCACGTCGTCCATCGAGGGGCCATTGAGCACCGGACCCCTCCCCGACACGGCTCCCGGGTCGCTGCATATTAGCCACCATCTGTTCCAAACACTAAACATATCCAACGACCAGAAACTGCAGCTGAGCTGAATGGACGGCAGGAAATAAAGTGCTCGTGGTTACACGCCAACTTACAAACCAGCCTGAAAAGCTAAACCGCTAGCACGGAAGCGACAAGCTGCTAGCTTCCGTGCTAGCCTTTTAGCTTTTTAGCGTTTTAGCTTCTTCACAATCTACAGGCGAGAACTCCCGGAGCACCTTGAAATGGCAAAATAAACTACTAAATTAGTTTAGTCCCAGCTTGTGCTCTTTTTATCGATCCATACGGCAGCTGCAGGACGCCCTAAACGCAGCCTAAACATTTCCCTTTGCCACCTGCGTGAGGCGGGAGCATGCGGAGCCTCGAAGTGGATCGGGAAGGCAGTAACTACGGTCCGCAGAGCCTAAAATCGAGAAACTCTACTTTACTTATAATGGCTGCTGCATAACACACTTTGAACTTAGGGGATGTGTGCATTACCAGCTGTTTATGCGGAGGCTGTGCCTACCTGTTGTGTGTGTGTGTGTGTGTGTGTGTGTGTGTGTGTGTGTGTGTCTATGCCAATGCAAGCCGGACAGTGAGGTTGCACGTTGGCAATGCACCATGCTTTAAGTGCCACGGTTCAATCAATACCACGGCAGATGGACACACACTAAGACTTTCTTTCCACTCATTTATCCCCCCCCACCCTCCATGTCGGGCTATTAGCGACGTCGGACCGATTAACTCTTCAATACATCACGCGTCAACGCACCTACCGCCATTGATTCCCTCGGCAGCGCGCTTTGAGCAATCACTAAGCTGCTCTGCGTCGGCCATCAAGCCACACGCCAACGCTGGGGAATGCTCAACGTGCAAATGCATATATATATATATATATATATATATATGTATGCATTTGTTCTTTTTTTTCTTTGCAGTTTTTTTCTTTAAATGCTGTGCATGAGTTATTGAATCCGTGGAGATTGCTTTCCTCCATTTTGCCTGACTTCTGTCTATTTGTCTATTAAAAAAACTGCAGGGCAGGTGAGGATGGGCGCAGAAACAACTCTCGTAGGAGGAGGATCCTGAAAGTAGATGTGCTTAAGCCGCGCGGATGTTGTTTGTCATGACTGGGCCTGATAGCATCTTTAATATTTGATAACAAAAGTTTCACCCTTTTTTTCCCCAGCACTCGCACAAGTAGGCACTTGTGGAGACAAATCGATTCCCGGAAAGAAAATAAATAAGATTTTTTTTTCCAATTGAGAGTGATTTCATTCTCCAGCAGCGCAATCTGTGGAGGTTGAATCAAGGTTCGGTTCACTGCGAGCAGCAGGGTTCCCTCCACCGGGGGGGTGTCATCTACCCGGGTGTCATCATCAGAAACCAAAAGGAAATGACACTAGAAAGTAATTTAAATTCGGAAGGCCCAAGAGCAGCAGATGGACAGATGACGTAAAAGCATATTAATATGCGCCTCCTGCTGTGTCGCGTTTGGCTCATAAGATCCAACGACGAATCGAGTAACACAATCTATACTCCAAACCAGGAGTATAACCAGGAGTTCTCGGTGAACGCGTGAAAACTGGGGCAGGTAGTAAAAAAGGGATCCCATTAAACACAAGAATTGAAGAAATGTTTTGCTTCAGCTTTCAGTTTTTCAGAACGGCGCTGCAGAAATGATTCATGCGTTTGCATTAAGGATGAAAGCTGACGATTGATTAGCGCGACGCCGTCAACGCTCAAGACCACTTCGATTAAAACGAGCGACCCCGCGTGCGGTCTTTCGACGAACGCGGTGAACAAACAAACTGCCACGGTGTTCTGCGGCCAACGCTATTGATCAACGTCGACAACGTGGCAGCGAAACATTGGAATGGATGACGTGCAGCTGCACCTGCTGTCTTGACCTCGGCAGGCGAGGGAAAGAAAGGGGAGGCGCACAAATCGTTCCACTGCAGCGCGCGCTGGGCTTTGTGTTGTTACACGTTTTGCCAAAGGTCGGCCATGTTTTAATCATGTGTCAAAAAACACTTTTGGTGAATTAATGTTCGTTCTAACCCGAGCGCTGAGCTGCAAGTGCGTAAAAGTTCCATGACGGCCTCGCGTACATATTTTCTATTAAAACTAACATAACGAGAACTAATTAAATTCAGTCTCCTTCCACATTGAACATATTATATCTTTGATTAAAAGAGAACTAGAAAAGGCTCAACTAAAGTCCATATCCTCGCTAGTTTTTAGTTATACCGAAGCGTGAACCAGAAAGCGTGTGTCGGGAAATAAAAGGGGTCAGCAGTAATATCACCCGTTTCTCTCAAATGAACCACTCGACACGCATCTCACGTTAGCCTTTAAAGTCGACCTCGCTGAGCAGTCGACACAGAAACACGAAGCCGTTGCTGGTCGAGGCTCGTTTCGGCGCTCCAGCATGAAAGAGAAGGAACGGGAGATTCTTAAAAGTGAATAATGATGTAAAAAACATTAATGTAATTCTGCTATCATGAAAAATGCGTGGTAAAAAGAAAAAGCACAGGCACAACTCCAGCTGTGATAAAGACCCGAAGAAATGAGCATCTAAAGGGGTGTATTACAAGAAAGTGATCATGTTATGCTAACTACTGTATATAAGAGGGGAACTGTGAACCCACACATAAAACCTCCTACAGATGTGATTTCTGAATGTAAATACGTCAAAAGAAAATTACGCTCACAACAGATTTTGAATTACATCAAAGCGCAATTGTCCATGAAACCGACCGAGGGCTGCTGGTGCTTTTCTTTTATTATCGAACCTTATATTGGCCTCTCTGCCTGGATGTGATAGGGTGACGGGTCAGTAGAAGCTAACAGACAGACAACACGATAGGTAAGCAAAAGTGAGCACGGGAAGAAGGGAAGAGATAAGAGAGATGGAGGGACTTAATGGCGAGATGCGCCGTGAATTAAGATGCTGCGGATAAGGAGGATGAAACGGCCCGAAAAATATAGCCAGCCAGCGCCTTCTAAAAGAGCATCTTTAACACCTGCTACGCTTTACAAATCCGGGCTGACAGGGCGGGGCGGGGGGGGGCACCGAACCAGTCTGATCAATGTTCCCTCCTGTCCTTCACTGCCGCCACTATCTGAAGTCCGATTTCAAACTTCAAACCAAAGACGAGCTCTGCGTCACTCATTCAAGCGACGCGGATGCTGATCAAATCCGGTCGTCAGCCGGTACGAATCTGATCGTCGTTGTACTGTAGGTGCCTTTGCTTTTGAACTCTTGAGAATAAATGACGCCAGTTGCATTACGGGAACGGCGAGGTTTGAGTCAGCATCCGTCTCTTGAGAGTCCTCCAACTTTATAGGAAGAGCATTAATAAATCGTTAACGTTTATTGGCTACGTGGGAGAATTTGACACTGTGCCAAAACATCTCTATTTCTTCGCACTGTCAGGAGGTAATGAATCTGCCATCAACTTCGTGGGATGAGGCGGAACACCTTCTGGTTCACAGCACAAAATACGCCTTCAAAAATGGCCGTTCGAAACCCAGAGAAATTTAAAAATGTCATATCAGTGAAAGCAAAATCCAAAGGTTGATCGCAGTCCAACGTATCTCTGAGGCAGTCTGTCTTTCCTGAGGGTGTTGATGTTCGCTGATTTGTTTTTTTCAATTTAATCTCCACCAGCGCCCCCCCCGCCCCCCCTCCCCACACACACACTCAGAGTTTCTCCTCAGAGGCCTCTGAAGTATTAGTCTCCTCTGCTGTGCGGCCTGCAGGGGCTGATCTGTTGGCCGGGATTGCTGGACGGCGATCGTTATCGATGGCGGAGTGGAGCCCCGTGGGGCCCCGGCGCTGAGTAGTAGCAGCAGGAGAGGGGGGAGCGGGGAGGGGGGGGGGTGGATTTACCACGGGACAAAAAAAACAGGAAAAGTGGAACACAAAAAGAGGAGGCACCAATCCGCAGTACCTGTGCGCGGAGCAGATGGACGTACTTTGCATGTTGGAAGTCTCCTCGCTTCGTCTGCACGGCTTCACGTGCTTCATTATGTGCTGCCAATCAACCGGGTTTTACAGGGACAAATAAAGCAATCTGTTCCGTGTCTACACTCCTTCAGAGAACAGCGGCCTTCCCATCACTCATGCAGCCTGGACACACATCGCCAGAGTAGTGGATTACATCGCTTATGCACGCCGGTCCGAACGGCAAACACGCGGCAGCGCTGAGCAAATCCCCGCCCGGGCCGTCCAGTCTGATTTTTATACCTTAGCCCCCCCCCAACCCCTCCACTCCGCCCACCCGAGAACACCTGCCTCCGCCTCCTCCTCTGCAGCAGACCAACTTCTAAACGTCCACACGGAGGGGAAGAAAATCATTACTTTAAATCAGTTTGGCTGTTTTTTTCGCGAGAGCCGCTCAGGACAGGAGGGCTGCAGATGGCGGAGCGCGAGCAGATCGCATTGATCTGGGCCGCCCTCTAATCTCATTAACTGGCTCTTGATTTATTGAGATGGGGCCCCGGGTGCGCCAAGGTTATGGAAGCAAACACCAGCTCCCCCCCCTACCCCCCGCCACCCCCCATCCCCGCACAAAGGGTCACATGGAATTGAGGTCAATTGACTGTTTGGGGCAGACCCACGCTCCCACAATCCCACAATCCCTCACACCAGCCATTGCCTTGTCATTAACGTCGGCTTTGTGGTGGTGTTGAGGCGGGGAGTGGGGGGGAGAGGAGGCGCGCGGGGGGTAAATGATTGGCCGTAATGAGGTGAGGCCGGTGTTGCATCCAGTCATCAGAAACGTACAAGCTACACAGAGGCGCTATTAATGCAGCATCGACGATACGGGCATCACATTGAGGTATTGATTGCACTGCAGCACGCCGGTAAAGTGACCAATAAATAAAGATACAATGCAAACGGACGTCCACTGTAATTATATACCTATTGAGCCGCTGAAATATACAACGCGGCCGCAATTAGCCCCTTTTTTTTCCACACGTGGTTGGAAGGGTGGGGGTGTTGATGACGAAGCCGCCGAGGATGCAAGTAACAACGGCTCTGTACCGAAACCGGCTGCTCCCCTGGTGCTAAGTGTTAGCATGTTAGCAAAGAGACAATGTGACCAAAACTGTAGCAAGACGATTGCATGCCTTCGTATCATATACAGTGTTGAATGTCTTGTTGAGACTGAATTGTGAATTATGAGCATTTCATGTGAACGAGAAATGAAGCTTTGACAGATCGGAGGCTTCGTATCTATTTGTAAAGCTGCTATTTGTCATTATTTAAGTCGACAAATCAATAGAGCGAATAACCCGTTTCCTGTCCATCAACATAGTACTTAGCTATTGATTCACTTATAACGTCGAGCGCTGTTGTTATCATGGGGATGCTTTTTTGAAGGGCAACTCCAGAAATTAATTTGGCACAAAAATAACGTGACAGATTAAAAAAAAAAAAAAAAAAAAAAAATCAAAGCGTTTGAGAGATATTCTGACTTTTAGTTTTTGCTGTTGGTCAAGGTCCAAGAACAATGGATCCAAACACCCATAATTCAACGCTGTATCCTTGGATCATTCCTTAATACCTACGTCTTTCAAACATGCCGCTCCTAAATTAAAACTAAACCTCTCTATTAAAACGTAACTACAAGTGGCCGCCCCCGGTGTTTATGTAAAATGAATACATATCGGATAGAACAGTGGTTCTCAAACTTTTTAAACCAAGTAACACCTCAGAAAATACTTGGCTCTCCAAGTAACACCATAATGACCAGCACTATACAGTAGCGTAGTAGGCCTAAGTATTCATCAAAAATAAGGCAGAGGTTTAATTCCTAAAGAAGTATATTTAATATTGTCAGCCATTGTAACATTTTACACAGTTTCAACAGTAAGACTGCGCTTACAATTTATATTTTTCAGTGATTCTTTGGCGTACCACTAGAGGGAGCCCCGCGTACCACTAGTGAAAACCACACTTTGAAAATCACTGGGATAGGGGAAGTACAACATTGCAAGCTTTAAATTGCTTGGAGCTACAAAAACTTTCACTCCCATGTAGAAGAGATGAATCTGAAATAACATTTCAGCACTTGACAGCTTTCTGCCATTTTTCTCCGGGAATACAGTCAAACTTCTTTTGGACTCTGGCAGGTAAAAAAGTTGTGTGAATGTGCGAGTGCTGTGGTTTCTACGCTGTTCGGATCTGTAAATCTGAAATATTATCCCTCAGGTTTGTGGTGCATGAATGCAGCAGCTTAAAGTCCAACCCTCACCTGGTATTCGCTGGGCCAGAACGTGCTGACGGCGAGCTCCACCTGGTGCCACTGGCGTCCCTGGGAGCCCGAGATGTTCCACACGGCGCTGCCCTTGGGGCCCCCGTTGACCCGGATGTAGACCTGCAGGTCCCCGGGGCTGTGGCCGTCGCGGCTGTACAGGAAGTAGCTGAACTGGATGCAGTGGGTGTCGTTCTCGCTGAGGGGCAGCAGGAGCAGCTGAGCTCGCTGGCCCCCGAAATGCTGCGAGGAGTTGACCATCATGAAGGACCCTGGAGGGTGGGGGGGGAAGAGGCAGCACAAGGACACGTGTTAAATACTGCTCGTTTTACGTTTCAAACACCAGTGGGAGTCTCTCAACGACAGATTGCTGAGGGAACCTCAGCAGCAATTTCAAGCCTTTTCACTTGCCAAGCATAAGAAAATAACAAGATCCAAGTCTTTGGGCTTCAGCTGTATCACGACCCCGGACAGATATGTCCTCTCAGTATTTTTAAAATACATTTTATGCCCCGAAAAGGAGTCTGAAAGTCAAGGTTGCCCAGGCTCCTGCTTTCACGAGGCTTCCGTCGGAGCGGCCGCGCTGCCTGAGTTTTGTACCGCCGGCAGAGACCCTGTGGCCCCCAGAGGGGCAGTAAGGAGGGAGCTTCCACCAATGGAAAGCTCCAGTTAAAGTGAAAAAAAATATATATATATATATATATATATATATATATATATATATATATATATATATATATATATATATATACGACACGCAAGAAAATATGACATGTCCTTTTGGCATCCAAACAAGGATTTAGTCACTCAGTGAAAGTACTGTAAGAGTTAAAAACAACACTAAAGTCATCTACATTGGAAATTTACTTTCAGATGAGCATAACATGTCTCCATAAAAGATATCAACTCTCGATAATGAGCCAGACAAGAACTCTGCAAAAACAACATTGGTTTTGGTCGCTGTGTCACAATCTAGTGTCCCGCCACAACTCGCCCAGAAGAGGCGTCAGAGCGACTTTTTATATCGCCTGTCTGAGGTTCAAAGGTCACCTAATGCAATATCACACCATGCAAGAAAAGGCAAGAAAAGGCGGATGTGCCGGCCTGGTGTGACGCACAGATCCTTGAACTGGAACTTGATGCTAGAGAAAATAAAATAGAAAAATATTTTGAAGAGATGGAGTCACGAACATTTCCTTGAAGTTTGGGTCGTGTGTAGGGTTGAAAAAACTCACTTTAAGTCCAAATGTTAAGGATAGAAGTCAAACCAACGGGATTTTTGTTTCTGTTCATAGGTCCTGGTACTCTGTCTGGTCTCAAAATTAATGATTACAAATACAATTTTTTTTTCCTGTGAAGCCTCAAAGAAAGATTCTTTCTTTCAGATCATTTTTTAACATTATAGCTTATAGTTATCAACTGTTTTATGTCAAATGTTAATCTGGGCATTACAAATGCCGCTGTTTTCTCTCTAGGTCGAGTTAATATAAAAAGCAGAATGCCTGTATGTTGTGGCTTGGGGAAATCGACCTTCTACAATTTACGTTGGCCTTCTATCTCATAACTTACACTATCCTAAGTTGAAAGCAAAAAATAAAAGCTACTCAAAGATTACTCAACATTACAACAACAGAAATGCCAGAAAAGGAAAATAAAGCAAATATACCTTTTTCCTGCAGCTTAAGGAGGCAAATCTTTGAGAATATTTAGATGAAAAGTAATAAAAAAGTATTAAAAACTGCCAGAATCAGATTTCTCAATGATAACAAGAGTTTTATTCATAAAGAAACACAAAGGCTGCTATAATATGCAATTATATGTCCTCACTGATGCATGATCGTGTCCCAATCTCTCATTTTCACACAAGGACAGAGAGCTTTGTTGCATTTGTGAAATTCACTATATCTTAGCGGAATAATGAGCGGCGCTCTAGTCAGAAAGGTTTCAAAGAAAGCTCCAGCGAAGCTGAAGGTTGGGCGGACTGAATATGCATGTGATCCCTCTTTAACTTCGGGTATTTGGAAGAAAGCGGCTGCATTAAACAAAGGCGGCCTTTTCGCCGCCTTGAGTGGTTTCTGCTTCCCCATCATCCATCCGTTCACATCTCGCGCTCTGATGATGCTTTTTTTCCTGGATCTTTTAAAATCTTCCGAACATCACCATCGTCATCGTTACCGCGTGGAGAGAAAGCCTGCTCATTGCACTCGTAACCTTCACATTCGGTGCCGTTGGCGAGAGGTTGGTCGTGGTGGACGGAGAAAAGAAGTGGGGGGGATTGTGGGTAGTGTAGTCGACCTCACGCTGTAGTTGAACCAGAGCGCAATCAGAGGCCTTCCCTCCTGACATTATTCACACTGGCGTTGTTAAGCGATGATGGCGACCAAGGGAATGCTTAAACCAGAGGGATGGCTGTAATACTGCTTCATTCCTTACCGCCTTCTCCTCTTTCACTTTCGCTTCTTTCATCTCCCGATCCTCCATCTCCAACCAGCTATTGAAAAAACACCTAAACAAGACGCACAAAGCGTCGCAATATGTTTTTCCTGTTTGCCAACCGAGAAAAAAAAAAATCAGAGATTAATCTTCTTCTGCTTACAAGTGATACGAGTGTGGAGTCATTTGAAGGATGAGGAACGGAGGAGAAAGTGATCTCCGCTCACGTCGTAGATTGATCTTCCAACACTGAACGTTATAAAGTCGCATCGTTTGTTTTTTCAAAAAGTTACAAAAAGTCGCCAGTAGTCTGTTTCACTGGCTACGACAGTGGTCCCCAAACTAAGGCCCGCGGGCCGGATACGGCCCCCCCCCTGAACATTACCAGAGACGCATTATGATTGTTTTTTCAGTCTGGCCACGCAGATCCCAGACCAGCCCCTGTCAAGTAGAACGGAATAAGGGAGAAAGGGTTCGGTGAGAGACAAATTAATTCAGAACGCAGGGTATTTAATTAATTCTATGCAAAGAAAAGGCTGTTTGTCTCGTCTGTCAAGAGGCGCTGGCGGCATTCAAAAATACAATCTGCGGCGACACTATGACTTATTATTATTATTCTTTTTTTTTCTGTGAAAGGATTATTAGTATTTGGTTATGTGTGGCTTTCTGGAAAACAATCATTGTTTGCATTTAGGGCACCTCTGCGATCGTCACACTTTTTCCATTACAATGTACTGTAATCAGAGAAAACGATTGGGGACCCCTGGTCTACGCTTACCCCTGTTTGCTTGGTCAGACTGACAGGAGGAAAAGGAGAAGAAGAAAAAGAAGAAGAAGAAGAAGAAGAAGAAGAAGAAGAAGAAGAAGCAGCAGCAGAAAATCAGGTCAGGTCTAAGGGCCCACCCGCCCAAGTCCTCCCTGCCCCGAAGGCAAGGAGGAGATGTCAAGCGACCACAAACCTCCCGTGATAACTGTGTGGCCAAATTGCTTTTTCCTCCCCCCACCCCTCCCCCCAGCACCACCGCCACTACCCCAATTGTTGGAAGAAAAGTCTCCAACTGTTGCTCTGACAGGATTGCACTGGGAAATACGAGGGGGAGACAATGCTCGGGCTTTTCTCCTAATATTCAAACGTCTTTGAGCGAATATACGGCGTTTCCCTGTCGCTTGTGCGCTCACGACTGCGTGCGAGCCAGCCGGAGCCACTTGCTGCCTGTGGGCCTGAAGAACAAGCCGGTTAACTGCTCGGGATAAGCAGATTTATAAATAAAAAAAATAAAAAAAAAATTTTAAAAAGGCGTCTTTAGCTTCTCAACTTGATGTAAGCTCATTTGAGACGCGTCGAGGCCGCTCACCGCTGATCACTGTCGATCAGCACACAATGCGAGGTTCATCTGTGACGGCTGAGACGCCGCTTCTTATTCTACACAAACTATTCTCGTTGTGTTTATTTAAAGAGTCTTCGGAGGGAGACCGAAGGGTTTTTTTTATACGTATATGCTTCGCCACGGTCTCCAGCTACCTGCTAAAGATGTCGGCCTTGTGTTTGGTAAAAGCAGCTTGTTTGTGTTGGATCCCTTTTGTCCTTTTTCTCTACAAGCTGCCTGAAAAATAGCATTATGAAAGCAAAATGAATCCAAACTATGGGCTTTAAAACGCTGAGAAGCTGAGAGAGGGAACTTTAAGGCTGGGTGATCATCTTCTTTGTTATTTTCAAAACATTTTTAAGATCGTTTTCTACTCATAGCGATACGTTTTCTGTTGTTTTGACAAAGCATTGAGTGTCAGAGAATAGATGCGAGATCGGCCGCTGAAGGTTGGCACACTTGAGGAAAATTGGCCCAAACAGGCCCGGCACCTCTCCTCGTTTCAGCCTGATGGAGTAAGGCAACGTGATTGATGCCATAATTAGGAACTTGATAAAAATTCATGAAGATATTACTGGCTCTGATAACCTTACTCGACATCCTCCGGGACACACAGACGCATACAGTACACACACACACACACACACACACACACACACACGCACAGTTTGGTGGAAGAAAAAATAAAAAAATACACACAATGTAGAAAAATTCTCCATAAATCCATAAGAGCTGATAAGGCCCCATCTATTTCTCCCATGACCCTGCCAAGGGCGAGAGAACATGCATTAAGAGATTAGGGGACGGCCTCAGGCTCCCTGAATTCGTATCAGGATGCGGGGTGGGAACCTGAGTTCACAGGTCTGCACGCTTTTATCACACTTACACTTTAAGAAAAAAAAAGCAGAGGAGCCAAAAGGAGGGAAAGGAAGGGCGGGAAAAGATAGCGAGCCGCTTTTTATCTTTATGTTTGTCCACGTCAGCTTCCCGTTAGCTTTACTCCACCGCCATCAATAACGCCGCGCATAACTCAGGCGCCGGCCTTATTCTGCATCGTGACAACACCATCTTTCCTCGGGAAAAGGCCGAGAAATACCTGGCGCATCTTAATCAGGTTTTTTTTTTTCGCCTCCACTCGCCGGTGAATAACGGCTAAACGGCCCCGAACAGTCGTCTTTCTGGTGGTTGCGGGGGGATCGTGCGATTGGTTGAGAGCGAGCCCAGGAACTATTTACCTGGGCCACCCTCCTGCGAGCCACATGCAGAAGGTCGGCCGAAGATTTTCAATTTGGCCCGGGAATTTGGTCTTTCAGAACTTCATTTGCTTTTAGTCTTTTATTACTTTTTTTTTTTGCCCTGATATTTCAACCGGCAGCCGTCGTGACCTCAGATGATATTGCGCGTACAAAGGGGGAGTGAAGTACAGCGAGCGTAGATGATTGGGAGGGCGCAGATTGCTCTCTGCTGTTTGCTCCTCTCTGTATTTCTGGCTGGAGTGTGTGATCTGTTCGGCTGGCAGCCACTCGGAGGCCGGGGCTTATTCACTGGAGCCAAAAGGGTATGCAGATTTTGCCATTTACAACGTAACACAGCGCTTACACCGTGCAAATGGGAAATCTGCGGACCAACAGCAGCTGGTCATGAATGCGACACTGACGGGAGCCCAAAACGTCTACAGTGCAAACAACACAGCAGTCTGACTGTGCAGATGACAACGCTGGGGCGAATCAATTCCACCAGGTGGGGGACATCCTGGCGACGACAACGGAGACGCGTCGGAAAGAAATGGCGACCGCAACGTGCCAAAACGCGGCATTAAAAGGCGCCGGAAAATACCCGAGCTGTAGATCGAGCGGCACAAGAACCCCCCCCGCCTTTCCGAAGCGGTCGAACAGCAAGGGGTGAGCAGCACCCCCCCAGGCCGACCGAGGTGGACCGACAGGCCGCTGCAGAAACACCCAGATCGCCAACGTCAGGTTCATTTGAGTCGTTTTTTTTTTCCTCTTCATTTAAATGACTTGAAGGCCGTAAAAATGTAATTGTCAAATCTTATTTATGTGGCTTTTTGTGAGATTACAGAAATGTAACTGATCATGTTAAATGGACCTATTATATTTCCTAAAATTAATGGCAGGCTTCTAAATGGAATTTAATTTAAATCATATTGTCGTGGACATTGTGATATGAGCAGATATCGAGTCATTAATCCAAATATTGAATATAATATGGACTTGTAGACCTGGTTCATTAAATTTTGGTGCCCAAACCAAACCGTAACGACATCCGTCATAATATATAATATACTTGTGTTTCGTTTGTGAAGGCGCAGACAAGTAATGTCAACCTCTCAATAGATGATCGATTGTTTTGCGTGGTAATATTGGACTTGTTTCAAGAAGTATTTTTACAATGACAAAAAAGCTTACCAACACAAGGCTACACGACAAAAAAAACTCTTTGAAAATAAAGTGTTGTTTTCCTGCAGGCTGCATTGACTAAATCCTGAGAATAGAAAAACACATTTTTTGAAGACTTTGATTCGCTGTCGGAATTAACGTTTTGGTGTTTCACCCAAACAGTTAATGGGGAAAAAACACCATCCTCGGTGTGTGCTCCTAAATGCGGTTGGTACACTCCTACAAACGCTGTTTGTTTTTGAGCAGCCATTGTGCAAGCGAACAGAGGGGCGCGGGTTCGGAAATGAAGCATCCAATGGGGCGAGGACACTTGGACGTGAATTTGGTTCGTTTGGCCTCAAATTACGGTTCGTAAAAAGAAAGGAAAAAAAACCCCACAATCACTCATTTGTTTCAGCAGTAGAGAAAGAAACAGCAGACGGGATTTGATTGTTTTTGCCTGTGGCAGATGAAAAAAGTTTTGCGACGTTGGCCAACTTTTTCTCCCTGACTGACTGAGCGAGTACCGTCGCTTCAGCAAAGGCTCCAGTAATAAAAGATGGGACTCCTCGCTGCTGCTCGCGGCACGGATTCAGGCAAGAAATCTAATCCTGAAGCTAGCCTCCATCCTGAACACCGTCAGTCACGAGTCCAGGCCAGCCGACAGGCAGGAGTGACTGGGGGTGGGTGATGGGGTGCGGGGGTGAAGGGGGAGGAGGTGTTTACGGTGGCAGAAATCAATAATGCATTAGCGGCCGCCCAGCGACAACGTGTGGGCTGACTGTCTCCCCCTCATACTCCCACCGGCTTCCCCCGCCCCCGCCCCCACCCGCTGCATCTTGATATACACCACCCGCCCCGAGCCTCTTCATCCAGCTCCTGTGATCTACGGTTTGTTTCATCTCACCATCCCCGAGGCCTTTTCGCCCGCTCTGCTCTGCTCTTCACGCCTTCTGCTCTGCTTCTACTGGGGGTTTTTCTGTGGTCATTTAGTGAACAGAGCACGTCGGCTTCCCCGTGGCCCTGCTGCGTGGGACATCCTGGACGCGCTCAGGGACCAGGGAGATGAGCGATGCTTAAAAACGAGGGAGTCCTGTTCCAAGAATACCATGTTATATATAAATATAGAAACATGTTCCTACTAAACAACCAAACTTCCCGCGAAATGACCTGCCGCCGAGACACCTTCATCCGAAGGTAACGAGCTTACAATGAGCCTGATGAAAGAGGCAGGGTGAAAGAGGACACTTGGAACACGCAGCAAGTGCGAGACGCGCTACAGCGACGCTCAGACCTGAGGTAAGCGGAGGAGGAGGCTGATCGATAAAGTCCGGCTGACCGCCAGGTGCTGCTCGGCAAAGACGGATGGAGATAAGCCCCGGGGCCTTGGACGTACTTGCCCTTCACCGATAGGGATCGTGAGAAGTGCAATTTTAAGGCCGATGGTGCAGTGCAGAGCTGTAGCATCTGCGCGGTGGAGGAGGAGGGAGGGGTGAGGAGGACGGAGGAAGAGGATCTGCCAGAGTGCCAGTACCACCTACCCACCTCCACATGCAGAGTGGCTGCGATAAGGCCCTATCTGTTACAGTCCTACCGTGTGCCAGTAGCGGATGTGGAAAAAGTATAAAGTGCATCTGGAGGAGAGAAGCGACCTTCTGCAGCAAAGCAGCACTTCTCTCCCTGACGTGACCCCGACAGCAAGCCTGACCCCGGGGACGCAACGTCAGCCAGGGGGAGTGCGGGTAGTAAAAGTGCTGAGATGGCGGATGTGGACTCTGTAACTACAGCAGCAATGAGAGTGTGGCAGTAAACACCTTGACTTTGATTTGAGCAAAGTTAGCATGGCGGCATGCAATGTGCAAAATGACTGTGTTGAGTGTTGAATGCATGGCAGGTTTATAAAAATACATTTTATTTTTCCCTGCATTTGTGCCTTAATCTGTTTAGCAAAAGCATTTTGTTTCCAAAGAATATTCGATTAGGACAAACAAGGCTCAGCTCGTTTTGTTTTTCCTTTACATAGGTGTAAAAATGTATATATACATTATTATATTTTCATCAATATGATCAATTAGGAGCATAAATATACTTTAGTTCCACAAGACTTTCAAAGCTTTATCTTCACTGGCCGACTGTTCCAAAATGGATCCGGTTATCTCCCTAAAACGTCTTCATTTCAAAAGACAATCTTTTATTTTTACATTTCAAAAGCCAGCCTTCATTCAGTGGAAGCGTTCGGGGGGCTTCAGTCTGGCAGTAGGGGGCACACTAATACTGGCCTGCGACATTCACTGAGGCCCCTTCCAAAGTAACAATGAACCAGTACGTGCTCCCAATCTCAAGCAGGGAGCGCGTGGATTAAAGAGGGAGGGTGGTTTTAAATTTTAAATGTGCCGCTGAAAGGCGGACCGTTAGCTGACAAGAGGCCTTTCAAATCCCCGCTGGGACCGAAGCAACGGACTAACGGACTGCGAGTTATTTAAAATCGCCCACGCTTCAACCCGATTGGCCCGCGGGGGGGGGGGGGGGGGGGGGGGGGGGGGGGAGGCGATGCCAGCCAATAGCTGGCCTGCCGTGATTCAAACAGGTGGAGAGAAAAAGAAAAAGCAGCCTGTTCCTTGGAGTCTGTTCGCTTTCTCACCGCGTCGCTCATTCAAAAGTCATCGCTCCGCCTCACACAATTTGAAAGGCGTTAGCAAGGATCTTAATCCGTATCCTGCGTAGCTGCGGTTTTAATGGTACAGCTTCGAGCAAATAAAGAAATTGGAATCAATAGTAATAAATGAGCATCTCGGGCTGAAGTCGGAGGGGGGGGGGGGGGGGGGGGAATCACGCTGACATTTACGAGCGAAACTCTCAATCCTGTGATTGTCCGACGGGGGCCAGCAGAGGAGGGCAACCAAGGACACCGCGAAAAAGCAGACCGGGCCACCATCATATACCCACACGAGGCTGCAGTAATTACATTTGTTACCTCCCCCCCCCCCCCCCCTACCAACACCCCTGCACCTCCCTCCGGGACACTGACGGAGGACAGAAAGGAATGCGCTCGGACAATAACGGGGACGGCCTTTCTGCGTCAGTGTTGGCCTCGATTTGGGGGCGGGGTGCTGGAACATCAAGTAAAAAAAAAAAAAGAAACCGGAGGGACGAGAGTCCTCAGCCGCTGTGACAGTTCTCTCTGTGAGGAGGACCGCGCGTGAACTCAACGCCAACGGCCCCCCGGGAACAAAAGCAGCGGCCCTGGCTGCTGCTGTTGCTGTTGTGACAAGGCAGCAAGTGGCTGGAATGGAGAGGGGGGGAGGAGGGGGGAGTAGGCTTCGTGTGTGTGTGTCGAGGAGTTCAAAGAGGGAGTCCGTCTTTGTCCGCCGGCGGTTGCCCTCCTACGGTGAGCGGTGAGGAGACAAAAGGTCCCAATAGACTGGCAAGGAGGTAACCAGCTACACACACACACACACACACATTCAATGCCGCCCCCCCCCTCCCCCCCCCACACTCTCAACACGCACATACGCACACTTTTTTTTTACAAATCTCATGACAGCACCGAAGCGGAGCAAAGGAGAAGGAGGGGAGCCCGCTGGAACTGGGTCAAAAATCCAATTAATCCATGACAGGAGAGAGGCGTTTGGGAGACACTGCGAGAGAGACGGTGCGGGGAAACCACCAGAGATGAGGAAACAATACGCCAGCGACCCCTGACCTGCGCTTTTGTGCCTGTGCGAGAGCACAAATGTTGGCTCTAGGCCAGGCCGTGTTTGTTATTTCAGGAACAAGTGCACTATTTTTTTTTCCATTACAGCCCTCTTAAATAATAAAGATCCCCAAATTGTACATATCGTGCAGCCCTTTATTGTTTTATCTCACCGACTGATTAAAGGCGGAGCAGGAAACTTCCGCGCAGCTTTACACATACGAAAACGCCCCCCTCCCAGGAGCCCCGGGGTTGTTAATGTGGGGTGAATGGACTGCGGCAGTGGGGCGACAGCACGGACGTCAGCGGGGCTGCGGGGGAAGTCGCTTCGGGTGATGGGTGTCAGCCGGGGAGATAAATAATGTAACGTCCACGGGGGTGTAATGGCATCCGTGTGATTGGAGCCGGTGACAGTCCAGGGGAACACTCCATTCTAATAGGAGACAAATTCACAGCCATCACTCGCTGCTCCGGCAAAGGCGGAAGAGGAAGAGGAGGAGGAGGAAGAGGAGGAGGGGGAAAAGAAAACTTAAGGCAGCACACCAGCACTTAGTGAATGAAAAAAGACTGGAAACTTCCAAGCATGCCGCTGTCCCCCAATCAGTGTTGTCACAGCAGCTGTTGTCCATCAGCTGTCCCGGTCTAAATATCGGACGGATTTACGCCGCAAACCTTTGACCGCTCCAATTTAAAACACGATGACTTAAGCAACCCATCGGTGGCGTTATTTTGTCAGCTGTCTCCCCATCAGTCGATCAGCCAACCTGTTTGAGGGACACTCAAAGGGAAATAAGGGACATTTTAGTCACTAAAGAAGAGCATTTTACTTTGGGGTGGATGTTTTGATGTATGACTCTTGATGCTCAGAGAAAGAGAAACTGACCAAGCATTAAAAGTTCAGGCAATGTAAAGTTACCTGATAGATGGATAGTTTGGCTGTTCAGGAAGGTTCAACATATTCTAGTTTCCTACAACATTCATTTCTTATCCAATATATATATATATATATATATATATATATATATATATATATATAGGATCACTACGGTCGTCTTGAGACTGTTCCGTTTCGGGAAGAAGATGAAAACTGCACACTTCATATATTTATTCATGACTCAGTTTAAATTGTCTTTAGCTGCAGTTCTGTGCATGACGGAAAGTGTATTGAAATGTTTTTGGTGAACAGTGAACCGAACTGTTGGGCAGCTAATGAACTGGTTTTGAGACTAATTTGAACTCACAGCATGCAACCACCTAAAGAAAATAAATGATTATAAATGAATGTGTGAACTGATTTTTGAGCTCTTGTCGTCTACTGCTGTTTAAATTAACTCTCAAAATAAAATGCAGCTTTTTGCGTCCTGATGGTTAATAGCTAAAAACGAGTACAAATGAGCAGATGCGGTAAATAACTAATAATACAAGTCCACATTGTATAGAAATACAGGACAAAATGAGCAAAATCAAAAGAAGACTAAACACAGGAGGGAAAAACTGGGCGAGCTTCTGGACAATAGATGAAATAAAAGAAAGAAATGAGCAGATGGGTGAACGATGGGAGCGGATTAATTAATCCAAAGAAAGAGCGAGGATTAAAAGGGGAACAGAGCGTCGGACGGAGCGGCCTCTGGGTTTTTTGGGGGTCGTCTCTGCCTTAAATCGAGGCTCTGGAGGCACCGGCGGGTTGCGCGCGGCCTCCGGGAACAACATGTGAGACGGCCGATCAATCAGGTGGCCGGTGGCCAGCGCGCAGGTGCTCCGCCCGCACCGCCAAGTAACAACCGCACGCACAGCAACGGCGACAGTGATGAATTGGGAAACGCTCAGACAGTTTAGGAGTCGTCGGCTGCCCCTCCAGTCTGCATAATAAACTTGCATGATCTCATCTCGCTTTCTTCCACCCCTTGTCCTCCCCTCTGACTTTAGCCGTCTCTGCTTTCAAACTGCTCTGACCTCTGTTTAACATCCCCGCGATGTGGCTAAGCTCTCACAGATGTTGGGTTTTAATTTGTCCTTTTATTTGTTGCAGCTTTCTTTTTAGCGGGCGTAAAACCTTTCTTAGGTTTCATAGCTAGTTTGGCAAATATTGCGGCATTTAAAGCTTCTTAACGCACGGTGACAGGAAGCTATTTTCTCATTCCGCACCATGCAGGATCCTCTTGCTGTGGCGCCTCCCCTCGTACCCTACAAAGTGGAAAAAGCTGTGCTTTTCCCCCGAGGAACCAGGGCACCTTGAAACTAATGAGATGAGTCGGTGCGAAGGCACTCTCTCGAAGCATCCCACTCGAGTTTTGTTGACACCCGACAAGGTCTAAAAACAAGCACAACAACGGTGAGAGGGGGAAAGGAAAGTTAAATACGTGACGCATGCACAGCAGCTCTGGCATCCCGGGTACTGTGGCGTCGAGCTAAATGCTACGCTAACGTGGGACTTGGACGGGGACGATGTCCGAGCGCACCCAGATGGATGGATTCGTGTTGCTTTACAGTATCTTGCTTTGGTAACTATTACTGGAAGGTGGACAACATTCATAGAGCCAACAGAAAAGCATCGTAATGGCGTTTGCGATCTATTTACACATGGGATTCCTATTTCCCACAGGATCCTTTATATCAACGTTGGTGCTTACTTAAGTTGTAAACGGGGGTAAAGTCAAAATCCCAGGTTTTTAAACACATTTCTCACTTCAGTTGGTCCGGCTGAGGGGGTGACTGTTGCTAAATGCATTTCTTTTCAATCAAACAAACTCGCTGTGGTGGGGGCCAGTTAGGAACCAGGGCACCTTTTGGGGGTGAATCTGGCCCGGACCGCTAACAAACTCACCTAAGGGTTCTGTGGGACAAAACGTAAAGTATGTGCCACTAAAGTTTTTTTGCTATTGGTGGTCGTATCCTTTAAAGCAGTTTTTCCAGGTGGCTAATTACAATCCAGTAAATCTTCATTCCACTGATTTGACAATTGCTGCAGTTTAATGGAATAAGCAGCATCTGATTTATTTTCTCCTAGCGTTGAAAAACCTATCCATCCACTTTGCTGCTTGGATATATTATTCCTGTCTTTTTTTTATATTTACAGCATTGTGCAGTCAAGTAGGGCGTTATAGCTTAGTGCAGCGTAGACTCTATTAATCACACCCGCGTTTCTGCACTCTGAACAATGACAAAGCTCGAAATTCGGGGGACGAAACCCCCGGCTGCCACAGCTGAGCGGAGACGGAAATCAAAAGCCGCCACATTTCAATCTGGCAAAGACCGAAGACTTTGAGACTTTTGAGGTGGATCAATTTAACATTCACAGGGCTGCCTTTGTTTCTATGGGTGTTTGTTACTACTCCTGCCAAAGCTTCTTGAAATACACGCAGCGTATGTACGCTAACACACTCACACAGGAATGTGTGTTTTAATTACAGAAAGGGCTTTTGGGATCGAAGGGGAAGACGCTTGAGACCTCGCGTTCTACGGTTTTAACAGGTTGTTTCTGATACCCATCAAGTTATTGGCCAGGTGGTGTGAAAGTGAGGCACGGGTTGGATTTCTTTCCTCGAGCTTTTCATTCTTCACGTTGTTCCACCCCCCCCCCCCCACCCACTCATTGTGCCGAAAATGAGAAAGACACGCGATATCCGCGCTATTCTTGAAGGGTTGTATTGTGGGCTGCTGATCCGACTGTAAACAACTGGAACACCTTGACACCTCGCGTGGAACTTTTTTTTACCTCACCCTATACTGCTGTGTAGGGATCTTTTTTTGGAAGAATTGGAGGAGAACAAAAGAAAATGAGGACCTGCGCGAATTCAATTAAAATTCATTACAGCTCTTTGAGAGATAGGGCTAATGCAATGTACAAAGACCACTTGAAGGCAGAAAAAAAGAGCAAAATTCTATGGTGTGGGAGTAGCGAGAGAAAGTTTCCTGACTTTTAATTACTTTGGACCTCTCATTTTCTCTGTCTTTACAGTACTTTAGTGTGAACCAAAGAAAGGGAAGGGAGATGGAGCCAGATTATGGGCTATAACGGTGTGGGGCGGGGGGGGTGGGGGTGTCAAGGCGATGTATCGTTGAGACGTGGACTTTGTTCAATCTCTGCCAGGTCTTTTTCGGCCGGGCTTTGAAGCACCCGGGCCGGCAGTCCCAGGACGAGGGGGGTATGCGGCGCATGGAAGACGGGATTACTAAGTTATCTCTCGTCCAATTAATTATCCGCCCGTTTGGGGTGTATAAACTCCCCTTATCGCCCCGCGCTGTCACTCCTGCAGACTCCTCGACCGATTCCAATTTGGTCTAATCAGGGAGGTTTCTTCCAGATCCAATTAAAACCGTATGGAATAAACTGCCCAGCGCAGATTCATCTAAACAAAAACAAAACAGCACAGACTTTGTAGGAGTGTCAGTGCAATGTTTCGCTGTCTTGGGGTTTTTTCCTTTTGAGGCAACATCTCTATGAGGAGTTGGTTCCCCTCATGGAGCAGGGTAAGTGCGCAGTGAGCAGAAGTCCATGCTTATTTTAGCCAAGGGCACTTCTGAAGGTCACAACCTTCTATGCGCTGTTTCACTCGAGTAAAAAGTGCTCAGCAACAACTACAAAACAACTGAGCCTCCAGCTGTGGACAAAACATCGCAGCAGTGTGGGCGGCCCAATCAAAGCCTTGCATTCCTCCCCTCTGTGGGAATCGCAGCCCTCGGTTAAAGATAGCAGCATGGAACAGCACATCCCGAAGTCTGGATTAGCCCCGCCGAGTGTTAGACTCCCTCCCTCGCTTCCCCCTCCCTCCCCCCTCTCTCTTTCTCCAACGGCTACTCCAGGAGAGCTTGTCAGTTCATCTCAGCACAGACGAAGATGCGCCCGGGGAACGCCAAGACAACCCTCACCCGCCGCTGAAGCACAGCATAGGAACCGTGAGGGAACCCATGGGTGCCGCTCCCGGCGCTGCTCCGAGTGGCGGGATGCCTCTCGGTTACTTGACTTTAACAGGCACTGTGGGGACTGCGTTGTAATTCACAGGAGACAGAAGACAGAAGATTAATTGCGAAGGAAAGGCAAATATGAAAAAAGCCACAGTAATATCTTTCTTCTATTTTATAATAATTGTTTGAAAGCATCTTATCTTCCCCCACTAACAGCATTTAATATGTTTATCAGCACCACCCCTCCGCCCCTCTGTACATTTTTCCCAATCCGAAAGCTATAAAATTGAGATGAATGGATAAAATGAGTGATTGAGATGTGAACAAGAGATTTTTCTGCTTCTGCAGAGGAACCAATTAGTCAGGATGACACATCGCCGCTGTTGTAAAGTCTGAATACGTGTGCAATGGCAATTAGAAATGACAGCTAGTTAACCATGAAGGGAGTGTTAGGAGCCGAGAGTAGCACCATCGCGATGAAATGGAAACAGGTGAAGAACAGGAAAGCAGTTCCTTGAGCAAAATCCGTCTCCACTATCTGAGCATTTACATTGAGGCTAACGCTAACCTGGAGCAACGCTAACCTGAAGGAACGCTAACCTGGGGAAACGCTAACCTGGAGCAACGCTAACCTGGAGCAACGCTAACCTGGAGCAACGCTAACGCTTTAGCGCTATTTCACACTGCAGACACTTGATGACGGGTGAAAATATTTCCCCCCTCGTCCTCGTCGTCCTCACCGACCAGCCTCATTTCCCACGCCGCCTCGGCTTCGGGGAGCCCAGCGGGATATTCAGCGGAAGGGTTTCCAATTTTAATCCCACAAACTTTCAATTACGCTGTTGTCGAGGTGAGCGAGAAAGAAGAGCTAGTGAGAATGGAAGAAAATGAGAGATAGCGACCAGCCCTCCCGAGTGGGCAGCAGGCGAGAAGAAGAAGAAGCCAATTACACATGTGGCCGACCCGACTGTGCACCGGAGGCCGCCTGTTCCGAGTCCGATAACCCTCCCGCGTCAATTTTATCTGCCACACGGAGGGAGAAAAGGCAGCTGCCACATGAGGCGGCAGAAACAACAACAACAACAGAATGAGAATCGGCAGAGGAGGCATCCACAGGGGCGACGAGAGAAGTGGAGTAGTGTTTCACCACACACAGGAAAGGAGGAGGAACAACGCTACAGCGATTGGAAAAGCAGCACTTCGACGTGACAAAAAAGGCCTGTGCCGCTTGTAATACTGTTCAACATTCTTGGTTTGAAAAGAGACAAAGTTCAAAATATCCGCTTCGCTTTGTGTCTCGCTTTGATGGAAGCCTCCATCGGAAATGATCATTTAGCATTTTGGTGTGTGCAAACTAATTACGCCTTTTCTCTCTGTTTGCTCCTACAGACAAATGCAAGAGAACCGAGGGAAGATGCTCAGGGTGAATAATCTAAACCGCTCTGCAGTAATTGAACTGCTGACGTGTCGAGTGGGTGCCTCCAATAAATAATTCCCACCCTTTTGGTGGCTGCAAAATGCAAACAATGGAAAACCCTCACTATTTTTGCAACTCGATTTTACATCATTCGGAGAAGCGCCACATTGGCCAATCAAACACATGCAAGAATGCGTGCAAAGATCTGGAGCACCTTGAAGCACTGATGCCTCGACTGCTTGAGGGAGTTTGAAAAAAATAAACAGGCTCCAGAGGACGTGGAAAGTGGCGGTCAGATAATTAGGAGGCATGTTGAGGAAGCATCACTATAAAACTTGAAGAATACGGGGAAGCGACCAGAGTTCAGTCAGCCAAGTCAGGATTAAGGAAAGCCGTTAAATAACTGTTTTCTGCTCAATTACCGTGGTATCAACGCCACACATCCACTACATCGCTCCGCCATCTGTTGCGATTTCATAAAAAGCACACCGAAGCATGACTTCTTTTTACCGCGCATCGAATTCTATTGTGAAAGTCTGTTTTCAATTATGCCGCAATCGCAGCGTGATACGAACAGTGGGCGGCTGAGCGTGATGCGTCACTGTTGGGCAACACAATATATATATATATATATATATATATATGTGTCATTTTCTGGTTCAATGCAGTTGTAACTAAAATAGAAACACGCAGCAGATGGGAGGCCAAAAATACTACGGTTACGTGTAGCGGCTTGAGTCAAAAGGATTCTTTGTGATCGGAGCGTAACAAAGTAGAAACCCTCTCAACTATTGCTATTTGTAAAAACGTTTGTCCGGGGTCGTGGGATTGTTGGTCAGAAATCCTGAGGCCTCAGCAGGTGCCGGTTAAAAGAGTGCAGGTGTCGACCGAGTTCTTTTTGAAGGGTTTTGACTTTGTTCCGGAGATCAAACCCGGGATTTGCTTTCGCGCATGCTCCCTTTTTTTTTGCTCGCTGAAGAGCTCCGCGGGTTTTGATCTGGCTGGAAAATATCACTTATTGTGCATTATTTAAACGGTCATTAGTGTCACAAGCCTCATCCTTTTTCCGGGTACGGCTGCAGGCTTTCATTACTACATCAGTTATCGGCCCATTATATGCAAATGACTCAACCTAACTCTGCAGCCTATAATATATAAAACATCAATTACACAGACAGTGAGACAACGAGGGTGGGGGTGGGGGGAGGTATGGAAATGTTTCCTAAAAATAGCCCGTCGGCACCTGAGGGAAGGGTGTAAGGAAAGGAGACCCAAAAAAAAGGAATCTACGAGAGAGATGTTGGAAACAGTGAACCATAAAAAGCAGACGGTTAGTGTTGCTGTTGAAAGGTGTTGACGGACATTAGGGTGGGGGGGGGGCTCAGGTGTGTCTGCATTGGTCAGCCCATGGACTCCATGTCACCTGTTTGAAGCTTCAATACTCTCTATGTCAAATGTATTTCATTAATCCAGTGTCAGTAATCATCGGGATATTTGCAGAACGGGTATGAAAATGTATGCGAGTAAGCGGCTTAACCCGAGTAAGACCTCGATAACAATGTGAGCTTTTGCCCCACAACCCGTGTAGTGGAGTTAGCATAAGTAGAGGAAGGCGCTCTTGCTTATAGTCCTGAGCCAGAGCTGTTAACTTGTTTAACGTAGATTTATTTGCACTTATAGTGTAGACTTTACTCTGCGGCAGTCTTGTGGTGCGTAAGTACACCTGTGGTGAGAACTCTGCATAAACATCCCTTACAAGATGCACGAGCGTTTTAAATCTCATCCGAATGCGGCTTTCCTGGATGTTCACGTGTCTGAACTCAGCGTTGCGTTGTGTCCGTGGGTGTGTAGCCTGCACACAGCGTGACCTGATGTGCGAGGGGAGAGATAAAGTAGCCAGAAATAAACAGGCGTATATATATTCAAGAGTTGTAACGGAGAAAGAGAGGCTGCTTTCAGAGTAACATGGGCACCTGTTCGCAAGAGGGGGGGGTCACTTGCGATGCGACGTGTTGTTAATTCCAAGTATTAAAAGCTCAAGCAAACATTGAAGGGTGTAGATAAAGCTAATAAATAATGCAGATCCACTCCGAAAGGCCTTTCATGGACTTGAGAGAGCTTAAGCAGGGCACCGGGCTTGA
The DNA here is from genome assembly GCA_021346845.1 of Apeltes quadracus. NCBI lineage: Eukaryota > Metazoa > Chordata > Actinopteri > Perciformes > Gasterosteidae > Apeltes > Apeltes quadracus. The sequence goes on from CM037926.1 coordinate 12,402,614, forward strand.
CCGCCACGTTAGCAGGTGGAAGGAAGAGACATCTGGTTTCGCAGTTTTACAAGGAGTGTCAAGTGTTAGGTATCATCGTTATTTAAACATCAACTTTAAAATCATATTCTTTATTGAGAGTTGCATTCAAATGTGAGATGGTCTGAAGCCTGCAGGCTCGCTGGCTAACTGACTGAATAAATAGTCTGCTGTTTTAGGCCGAAGCCAGTCAGGTGAAGCAGGGACGGAGCGACGGCGGCTTAAAATGGATGTTTGTTAACTACATGGAAAACTATAAGCTACTCTGTAGGAGATAGTGAGGTTATGTTAAGCAAGCCTCAGCACTTTCGCCCTAGTCTGCGCCGCTAGGTAGCTGTTAGCACGGTTAGCTTTGAAGCGCAAACTATTGGTTGAAATGCTCCCAATCAAGGCTCTCGAACCCTTAATGCACATTTTTGACCAGTAATATTGCTAAATGTAGTAACACAACACACCAACATATCAGCTAGCTCTTGCCTCCTTGGTGAAAAACATGTTTTGGGGTGAGTCAGCCTCACACCGTCTCCTCTTCAGAGGCCTGTCATTAAAGTCCTTTTAATTATGGGGGGATGGTCACATTATTGTCATACCTGCTACTGTGACAGCCATCGCCTTGAGATGTGAGGACTAAATTGGCACCGTTATTTAAAATGTCAACCCATGCTTGTGATTGAAGACGAAATGGTGTTGAAAGAAAAAAAAAAGCTAATTGGGAGTTGTCAAACTCCAAACAGAACCATAAAACTGTTCCGGCATTACGTTATTATGTTTATATTTAGAAACGGTAGCACGCTGTGGGGGAAAACTTTTTAAGCGCAAATAAATTCCTTGTCAAATTCGCCACCTGCATTCTAATCTACTCAAAAGGATGACATTGAAAAATCTCGCCTGTGATAAATGAACTGATTAGTTTGGTCAGCAGCAGTTCTCCAAAGACAATAGTGAATCAGTGGGAGCCCTCTAATCACATATCTGCCCAGCTGGATAATCGGCCAATCAGCATGCGCTGTCAACAGCGTTTCTATCTCATCAAATACACGTTGTAGACTAATAAAGATTTAAAGCAAAACATGTGTTTGGTCCACTCAGGTTGCAGGTCACGTCAAAGTGTACCTCCTCCCATGCTGCGAATGTCTAAGTTGGCCACGGTGGCCGATGGAAATGTGGAGAATATACCAAATAAACAACAAATTATACTTTACGAACAGGGGTGGGTGGAGTCAAGGGTGGCGATCAAGTTTGTCCTATTGGTTTGAACCAAGCGCATGAAAAGAAACGACGGAAGAAAAAGAATCCGAACGTCAGGGGGGAAACAACGAGGGGAACGGCACATGAGAGCATTCGAAGATGAAAAAGGGGGTCCAGGTTCTCAGCGCAACTTTGAATTGTAGGCAACTTTTTTCGACTCGACCAAAAAGAAGAAGAAAAAAAAAAAAACATTAAAAATGTGGTGTTCTAAAAAGAATGAGAATATTAAGGTCAATGTTGGACATTTAATATTGTGTTTAATTCCAAAAGTTAGAAAGTTAGAAGTCAGTTCTAAAACTGCTTCTTCTCTGAAGACAATCTCACAGATTCTGATGTCCGAGGTCCACGGGATGAACACGACATGTGTGATTGGTGTTGATGAAAAGGTCCATTAGCGGCGCGCAGACCTCACTGTACCTCCACAATCACAGACCCTCCAATGATGACACACTCAAACAGCTCTCTGTTAATGTTCCATTTAAATGCAAAGAGTCATTCACTCTCCTCCCGTTAGCTTTCCTATAGGCCCTGGATCATCAAAGCCTGCAGGGTTAAGGGAAGAAGGGGGGGGGGAGCAAAGCGGATGGCAGTCAGGCGGACGGAGTCTAGAAGCTCCATCCGCCGGGACGGTGCTGCTGCTGCTGAGTTTTTCATATGCAGAGTTTGTTCTGCTCGACGCTGGCTGCAAAATACACACGAACGCCATATCTCATGTTCGTCCCGACAGCGGATAGGCCGTGCTTATGAGGCTGTTTGCCGTAACACCACACATGGACAAAGTCTGTGCTGCCCTTTCCAAAGATTATTCCTGATAATTGCCCTCATTTTCTCTCTTGTGCAGTTGAAGTGGATCCGTGGAGCGTGTTTCGCTTTGATTTCCAGACTAGGCTTTCACAGGCTAAAAGAGATTGTCCGACCCAAACAAGGTAATTATGCATATTAACAACAGAACAGCTATTGACTTCATCTGCTAGATTAAACTGTGATTAACTTAACTGAGAAGCACAACAAAAGGCAGTTTCAGTGCTATATAATCGAATACTTAAAGGTTGCATGTTTTTTCAGGGCAATATTTGAACATTTTCATTTGTCAAACAGACCTTGACGTGTCCTCCGAGGCTCGGCTTCAATTTAACTCTAATAAATTCTCCTTTGTCTGATACAAAACATCAGAAATAATTTTTAAAAGGACAGCCCATCTCCACAAGTGCAACCTTGCCTTCCACATTGTGCATCCCGGATGCCAACAAGCAGGCTGAGGCATTCAGAAGAAATACAGTCAAGGACAAAAAACAGCAAAGGCTTAGGGGCGTAACATGTTCCTTTTTAGCTGCAATGTTTCATGTCATTGGTATTCTACCGGCTCGTGGGCACAAATCAATAGTATTGAGCTGCCGCTGCCCAATAAACTAAGTTGTTGTCTCAATTGCAGTCTCTTTAGCGCCTCTGTAAGAATTTAAAGCCCTGGAAAAAATTCAAGGTAAACCCTGTATTTTCTAATATATATGTGGCCTCATAGGTTCTGCTGTAAAACTCTGACCTGGCATATTCCTCCTGAGATGCTGGACGAACCAGACGTTTAGATGGGCAGGGAAGGTATCTCTGCGTTGCGAAGACATAAAGCTACTGTTTCATTGTGGGTGGTTAAAGTTAAGGTTGAGTCATATTCACACTCGCATCTTAAATAAACTTAAATCATCATCCCTGCAGTAAATAGGCAGCTCAGGTTCTGAATGAAATACCAAGGAGAATCTGTGTGTCCCATCGTCATACATACTATACACAAAAGGGCTGGGCGATGAGGCAATAGTAATTATTTTATAGTAGATGCATTATTTTGTAACGATTCGTTTCAACAACGATTCGATTCGTATCAAGATTCGTGGTTGTCGATACGATTCAAGGACGATATTGGGTCATTTCGAACGATACGATCCGAAACGATTCAGTGACTTGAAATCGATTCATCGATTAAACTTTTTAGCCAAAAATTCAACCAGTGTGACTGAAATAAATACCTGGATACTGAACAGTGCAGGAGAAGTTTCCTAGATTCCTGTTGTTTCTTGTAATGGAATCAGGTATCAATTAATTATAAATATAAATAAACAAACAACGATGAATGGCAAATGCATTCACATTTTATTTGAATAAAGTGCAAACACTGCTGTAGCAGTGCAGCAGAAAAAAACCTTATTAGTGATATACACAAAAAACACCTCTGCAATAATGGTTTCCCCCTAATAATAACCCCCCCTCTATTTCAACCCCTGTGGAACATCCCCTCGGAAACCCGGAAGTTGAATCGGGGCTCGGGGCGGCCATATAAGTCCATATAAAGTCTGACGTGCTTAAATCTAATGGGTTATTTCCTAGTATCAATACAATCGATTTATAACATTTTAAAACGATGTTAGATCGATATATGTCGGCCAACTTGCCGAGCACAGATCGATGTAGTTGGATCGGAGGAATATAAATCGATACATCGATGTAATAGATGGAACGTTACACCCCTAGTCACGCCTCCATCTCTCATCCAGCAGCATTTGAGAGGAACGTCAAAGTCATCCAAGCATGTGCTGCATCTCGTCTGAGACCGACCTGATGGAAAGCAGCCTCTTTGCCCCTCCCCAACCACCTCCCCATCCCCCGGGGGAAACACGAGGAAGTGTAATCAGCAATGACCCATGCTGGACTCCACCAATCCCAGGGAGTTCCTCCGTGTACCCAGCCCGCCTCCAGGGAGCTGCGCCCGCAGCAGCGGAACGAGCGCGCCGCGACTCCGAATGGATTCTGGAATCCCAGACGTCTGGCTGGCTCCTTCCACCCATTACCACGATTTACCGCAAACACCAACCGTTCACAGGTTTTCCTCTCTGATCAAGGCTTGTAAAGCGTTTTTCGTGGAAAAGGAAAGGAACCGAGTTAAATAAACAAGTGTGTGAAATGTAAGCGCAGATTGTCAGCAGGCCACCTGTGTAGATGCGTGACGAACTTAAATAGAAAAGCAGCATGGGGCTGAATTTGGGAAAACAGTGGGATGATGGTTGGAATGAGGTCCAAGGTAATAAGAATGTTTGCCATGAATCATTTATTTCCCTGGTGGGAACACAGACGTGGGCTGTTGGTCCATTTCAACAACCATTGACATGTAACCAGAGTGGAGAAAAAGCCCTTTCCCAACTTACAGTTATTATCTATGCTTTTTTTCAGCAGAGACTTGCAACTGACTTTCAACAGTAATTAAAAAAGTATTTTTTTTCTCAATTAAATCAAACTTGAGCACGGCCACACATCAAAGATGGTATTTTGTAAACTGCGAATCCGCTTTAATTGAAATGACTATTTTAATTCTGGGAAATGAATTGCCATATTCTTGATTTCAGTAGAGAATGTGTCCGGGAAGTGACCAGTGTTGGGAATAATCCAAATTAAAAAAAGATAAGCGCCGCACTCCCATCGCCGAATTCCCCTTAGTGAAAAAGTTCAGCCAATGTTGCTGTGCTTTTAACATTTTGTAAAAAGCATCAAACTTTTGAAAGTAGCTTGCACAGCACTCTCAGTGAGTACGCACGACTATCCCCCCCCCCTCCTTCCTTTGGACCCTCGTCATTCAAAAACACACAATTATCCTGCCTTGATTGCTCTGAAATGAATTGAGACTTGATATTTGGACTTGCAGTCCCTCTCTGGCAACTGAAAGTAATGTGCACAAACAGTCCCAGTGCAGATTGCATTTGCATCTTTGTAAATGTGCCATTACTTGATTCTGAACGTTCTTGTAACTCCCACAACGAAATATCTGCGCACCTCTTTGCTGTGTTATTCTGTGTTGTGTTATTTTACCAAACTGCGTTGTTTATAACTATTTCTAGACGTGGGGCTTCACTGGTTCATGTTTAATCTTCACCAGACATACAATGTATTCCGGCGGGAACGCGACTTATACACGCAGCTGGTTTCCATTAAACACGTTGTCTTTGAGCAACGAAACGTGTAAAGATTGCTGATCGCGTTTCCCTGGAAACGTAAGTTGATGAGTTGTATGTTGGATGAATCGAGTCATCGAGTTTACACAACGTGAAACCTTTCACGCCTCGCGGAGGCGGCGCCGTTCACAAACCTCGTAGCAGATCCGGGGTCGGGTGCGGCCAGTTGTACGTCCGGATCAGCTGCCAGTCAAAGTCGTCGTCTTGTCCCTGCCGGTACTCGCACAAGCCGGGGTCCGAGTCCTCGTCGAAGGTGCAGCCGGCTGCAGGGAGAGGGAAGAAGAGGAGGAACAGGCTTTAGTTAGAGTGCATGGGAGAGAGAGCTGATGCAGGAATGCATCGGCCCATTTTTTCGGAGAAACACCGAAGTAAGTAATTGCTCAGTTACATCTCCGCAGGCTCACGGGTAATGTGTTAATACATCAACTCTTGGAGAATCATTGAAGCCATAAACTGAATTACAGCTAATGGTTGGCACCGGGCGGTCAGCCCTGACTGCCTATCTCATACCCCCCCCCCCCCACCTCCAAAAATCCACCGCCATTAGGTGCAATTAGCCCTGTGGTGTGAAAATGACACAGTAGCCACGGGTCACCCAGATCGGCAGAGATAATGGGCGGCCGCACCGGAGCAGCAAAAGGGTCCTCCGGCTGATGGGGGGACAACAACGGCTTCGGCTCTCAGCCTGTGAAGGTGACCCAACCCTGCCTGGCCCGCAATGGCTGCGTTCACTATTCTGCCATTAGCGCTCAAAACGCGGCCTTTTTAAAGCCACCAGCTCGCCTTGTAAAGCCGTGGGACAGAAAGGTGTGTTCTCGTTTACTTGGTCGGGCAAAAAAGCAGGCGTCTTTCTGGATGTCTAAAGACGAACAGAGGGGTGTCTAAAGGAGCAGGGTGCGTTCCTGCGCGTGTGCCTTGGTCTTTATCATGCGTGGTCTGGACAGCAGATGCATTCTGAAGCCTTTGCTAACGTTGTTAATCGACAACTGACAATTCTGCTCGTGTTGACCAAACCGCTGCGGTATATATTTATTTTATGATGATTCTCTCTAAACATCCAACGCAACTCCTCCCCTTGCTTCCCGTTTGAGCGTTGACTCGCTGTGAACTCACTAAAATCTCTTTTACTATTTTAAAATCTCTTGACTCACTAAAATCTCTGCCGACCACAACGCCTCCTTTCATGGCATCAAGTCCTACTGCAGCTTTGTTCTTGCTCAACCAACTCCGGAGTCATTGCGATCTAACGGCCCGGAGCCCACGGCGGTCCCAGGAACCCGTTCACTGACACATTCCTCTAAGGCCCGGCAGCAGGGCTGCAACTCTGACTGCACGCCAGCTGCCGCTTAATAGAATCTTGATAGACCCGGTCCCCCCCTCAAGTGTTGTCTGTTTACTCACATTATGGCCGTTTTGAGTCTGAAGGACTACTAAGGGCACCTACTCTGGACCTACACTATTGCCCCTCCCCTCCCTCCGCGAGGGCTGCGTGTTGTGGCGGCGCCGTGCCCGGCTATCTGAGGGCGGGAGGGCTGAGCGGCGGGAGCCGGGGGCCCCGAGAGAAATGTCACCATCAGACACGTCCCACTGATTCCCCTCATTAAGAACTCTTCCTTCCCGGCCTCCTTGGCTTTTAGCGTGCGCGTTCCTCTCAGTGCCTCGGTTCTGCAGGCAGCGGGAGGGCAGACCCATGTAATTAGAAAAGCCGCGTGCATTCTGCGGAATATTCACTGATGTCTGTGAGTGTGTGTGTGTGTGTGTGCATCCTCTCCAGTGTGCGTTTGTGTGGTTATCTGACGTTGTTTGCTGTTTTGATGTTGCAAAATGAAGGAAATTATAATGAATCTGTCAATGTCACACAGGCTGAAGCTGCAACGACTGGATACGAATTGTTTGGACTCGGGCCAACGAGGGAATAAGATTGCTCAAATTTTTCCGCACAGAAATAAGTTGGAGGCGGGTTTAAAGAATGCTAATTGCTCATTGGAGATGATAACGCGCCGCTGTTCGGCAGAGTTCCCGGGCTCGTCGTTTGACACCGTGCACGGCATGTGTTATATCAGGGCCGGCCCAAGGCATAAGCGAACTAAGCGGCTGCTTGGGGCCCCCTGGAGCAGCCGCTTAGTTCACTTATGCTGCAAGCAGCCCTAGTTTTGTATTATAACCTCACTGTATTCGTTTATTATTTTCGCTATAACAGTATAGCGTGACATATTGATTATTATCTCCTAGATTATTATCTCCTAGCACAGGTGACTGTGCGTGGTGGGAGGGGGGCCCCCAAATAGAATTCTGCTTAGGGCCCCCAAGAGGCTCGGGCCGGCACTGTGTTACATGTCCCATGTTGTGTTGTCCTGAGATCTTATGGTCTATAGTCTGTCTGTCAAAGAGCCTGTTTGATTCCTGTCGGGTGATCCTGTTGTGCTCTGTTACCTGAAGGATTGGAGAAGGGGTAAGTAGTTCTGCCCGTGGGTTACGTCGGTAAATCTCCGTTACACACACTGTTAGCTGGGCGGGTGTCACTCCTGTCGTTTTGGCCACAGAGAGGTAAGCTGGTTAGGTGATAGATTGTGTCAGGAAGGGAAAGGTGTGTAGACGAAAAAATGACCTTTTTGTTTAATTTCATGACTTTGACCCCGTCCCAAAATTCCCTTCTCCTCCCTTCCTTAGTTGTGGTTTTTTGTGTACTCGTGTGGAGTGTTCTTTCGTTACTAAACGTCCCACAAGGACCAACTAAGGTGGAAACGTAAACCGCATTATTTTTGCCAGAGCCTTTCCTTTACCCGGAAAAGAAAGAATTGCAAGAGTTCTCATTCTATTCCTACTCTCATAACCCGGTGAAACTAGTCATTACTATCCAAATGAGGTCCATATCAAAGTCATTCCGTTCTTCCGATGCAAAATCCTTCGCCGTGTTTCATCAGATTCCATATAAATGAGCAATACATTTCATTCTTGTAACTCATTTTGTGCAAAAGCGCTGATCAGAGAAATCCTCTGTGCGGTATTGAAGGATTTTATTCAACAGCCGGCAAAGCCTGCATGAGGCAGTTAAAACTCTCATTAATGCGGCTTCCGGGGACGCGCTAAATACTTCCCCGCGGTATACTACAATTCTAAAAGGGAAAAGCCAACGTTAGTCATTTCTTTGACTTTTATTTTTCATTATTTAAAATTCTCCAATCGTTAAACATTCTCCATTTCTAAAGAAATAAAAATGAGTCACCCGTGTACAATTTTATTTTAAAAAGTCTCGTCAATTTTGTTTTAACGGCTGGAAAATGTGGTTTTTAGGAAACTTCATTCAAGAAGATAATAATGCAACTGCATGTGTTCGGGACTATTTTCAGCGTGAGATTAATACACATTGTGTTCTCCGTTGAATATTTGGGGCGACTGGAGGGTGTGTGAGGTATTAATAAATAAAAAAAAAACACAATGTGTTCAAGTTAATGAGGGAACGAGTTTAACAGTGTGACTTTTTAACAGCTTTGGGTTAACAATGGAGCTCTACGGCATTTAGGGCAATGATGTATCAGGCTTACCCAGGCACACACACACACACACACACACACACACACACACACACATACACACACCTTGTGAGGTACGTTCAATATTTTGGTCTTACCGAGGGCTTTGTTTGGAATAAAAAAGGTCAAAAGCATCACTAGCCTTGACGTTTTGGACATTTTGAATATCGCATTTCACCAGCTCTACACAAAAACTGTCTTAAGCAAACCAAAGAAGACCAAGTGAGGTTAGCTTGTGTAATTTAGCTGCACAGACCCTTAAGAGACACCATCAAAACCAGCCAGCAGTCTAAAACCTTCCAGTTAATTGAATCCAATCAGCAGTGTTTGCGGATGGATCAAAGCAGGTACGTGGGCTTGTAATGCCGCCGCACAAAGTGGTTGTGAGTTCGCCAGAAGAGGCCCTGCGGGGAGACTAATGGGCGAAAGGTGGAGGCCCGTGATGGACCTCGGGTGCGATGGTTCCAGTAACGCGGCGGCCCCCGACTAATGCAGGTGGTACATCGTATGTACGGACGGAGGAAAACACTCACTTTCCTATTCTTTCTCCAGAGGTGGAAATAAAATTAAACAAGCTGGTTACCAGCCCTCAAACAGCAGAACATGAGAGAGAGAGCACAGCAGAGAGAGAGAGAGAGAGAGAGAGAGAGAGAAAGAGACACGCCAAAGAGGAGCAAGAATAAAAACAAGAGGCAAAACAACCTTTTTTGTTTCTTGGTCTCAATTCCCGGTAGAGTACAAAGAGGTAATCAAAGAAACGTGAGATTGGGATGCGCTTCTATTGATCACGCCGCTCACGTGCCGTTCTCAGCTCAAATCATTTATGCACTATACAGTTTTTTTCCCAAAGAATCTCATTTGCATTCACAAGAATCTCATTTGCATTCACGCAAAGAGACGGCGGATTCTCACTGATTCAACTAAAGTGGATTTGCTGATCATTTGAACAACTTTAAATACCACTGCAACCTGCAGTAAAATAAATGGCCTTTGACTTTTCTGGATTCGAGGAATAATTGCACTTAGAAATGAATTTCCTTCACACACACACACACACACACACACTCACACACACACACACACACACACACACACTCACACACACACTCACACACACACACACACACACACACTCACACACACACACACACACACACACACACACACACTCACACACACACTCACACACACACACACACACACACACACTCACACAGTGCCTTTCTAGTCACCGATAATCTTCCCTAAAAAAAACCTCAAATTGACAGGGTGAAACCTGACCGAAAAGCTCAACGCAGTGCTCACGAGGTCGCTGTTAAGCTCATTTCGCGTTGCATTAAAGCAGATTCCTGGAGCCCTGCTGCCCCCCCCCACCTCTTTTAATCACAGCAGCTCAGCCGGGGCCGAGTACCCAGGAAGTTCTGCCGCCGCTCCCGTTGGGGTTGGAGATAAAGCCCCGCCGCTGCGTGATTTGCTTCTGAGGGCGTGCAGGCAATGCATCAGACCTGACAAGTTTACTTAGGGATGGGGAGGGAGGGGGAGGGGGGGGGGGGGGGGGGGGGGCAGCTGTATAGCTCATCACTAGTGAGCCAGCAGAGGAAATCACAACACAACTTATTCGCCGCCGCAGAAGCCTCGGCGAGGAGGAGGACAGGAAGAGGGACGGGGGGCGGGGGGGGCGGGGTCAAAGACTTATGAAGAAAAACAACACTCCTGGCGGACTGGATGGGTTTGGCCAATACATGTTTTTTTATTGACAATGCCGACGGCATTATTCCGCATTCGGATAGAAGTCACAAGTGATGATGTTTTTTATGAATATTTAATGATTTTTTTCTTTTACACGCAAACCTTCATGGAGGCCATCTTTAAACCAACGTGAAGTGAAACACCAAAACACCAAAAGCCAGTATGCAAACAAATACCTTATAGATACAGTATGAGCCCTCTATATAGGGGGATTTTTATTTAACTGAAAGAAGTGGGAAAAAAAGTGTGCGCAGGACAGTTGCATCCAATGGAAGGGAATGTAAAGCCCACTATAGAATAATAAAGTTAAAACTAATGGGCTATAAAAAGATGATGTTTCATTCAGGTTAATTAATGGAGGTCTTTTGGGAGAAGTCATTAATGGACAAACTGCATTATTGAGAACTGTCTCGTTAACAATGTTTTCTGTGATAATAAATGAGCTCGTCGATTACCTCGATGTTTGAAGTAATTTATAACCAGTTTACAGGGACACGTGGCGGATTAAGGATGATATGAGTGCAGTGAGATCCAGCCTACGAGGTGAGCCTCATCAGTGAAACGATATCGATATGCAAACTACTCATCAGATTTCACAGAAGCCAAGAGCCAGTAAATGAAACCGCACATGTGGCCGAACACAGCGGTTGATCTCATTACGAACTGCCGAGTGCAAAGCCTGCGTGAGTAAACAAGCCGCGTACGTGAGGCGCTATCGATCTAAATGTACTTGGCGGAGCCCCCCCGCCGTCATTCATCATCATATACCATGGTATGGGAGTTTGACTGGAGATATTCAAGCATGTTAGGACTGATGGACTGAACCACTGTGCCCTCGTGACCTTTACGAGACTAAACAATTGCTTACATGTCTGTCTAAACCGGAGACAAACCTGGTCATAGGTCTCCATTAAATGAGGGTGAATTATGTCCCCTTCGTGCAGACGTGTTTCTCACGCACATCCCTCTTCCTACGTGACTGCGTCTTGTTTTGGAACATTTTTGCACAGTCAATCGTACAATAAGAAATGAAGGCTCTGAATCAAATATGTCTTTTCCGTTTTATTTCCTTGCAAGGGAAAGAAGGTCACAACAGCTACGTGCTCTGCAGACCGTCATGAACTCTCTCCCCGTCTCATCAAGTCAAGGCGTTCTTATACTTTAGTTCAGTCACAGGTGACGTATACAGGAGAACATGCTATCCGTGTGGGGCACATCAGTTAGTTACAGGTCATGTCAACAGATCAAAACAAAACTTGTTGAGTCTCTATCGCCAGGTCACTGGGAACATTCTATCAGTATGTTATACGTCAGTTCTTATCCCATGGCCTCGCCATCTCAGCACTTGCAACTGGTTGTACAATGAAGCATTAGAAAATGAGTTACATATATTTTTGCCATTACATTCTCTATCGCATCATCCTGGTCTAAAGCCGAGTCTTCGACAACACACGTTACACCGCCCGGTGTTCTGGCGTTCTCTGCTTCGCAACACGCACAGGCCTTTTTGAACCATGAATTGGAACGAGTCCGTCGACGCAAGACGCAAACGCAGGCGCCGACGCAGAAGCATGCGCCGGCCTTAAGCGGCCATATTCTGATGAGCTCCTCCCCCCCCTCCCCAAAGAGACAGAAGCAACTGCAGAGGGTAAGACCAATCCATCAAATGATCGATCAAATTTCCCTGGAACTGCGTGCTGCATGTTCGGTTTGGGGGAGCGGTGGCGCGGGATTAGCACCGGAGGGCATAAGCTGGTGTGTGAAATTGTTTCATTACTTGTCCACGATGGTTCCAGTCCCCCAATTGCAGCCGAGGCCCATAACGTTCTTTCAGGAGCCCATAACGTTCTTTAACATCTTTTCAGGGTTTTAAAGAAGGAAATTGATCGATTTTTACTGCCCCGTAGCACAGAGTAACCACCGTCCACCTGCGGGGGTCGGAGAGGGTTGTTGACGCGCGCAACTCAATGGCGCTGGATGGGAGTTTGTTACCGTTGCCATTAGGCAGGTTGGTAAAGGTCACTGATTACCTAATGCGCTTTAAAATTGAACCGGTTCCCTGTTTAAAAGGAGGACGGTGGAATATCGGGCCGACGTGACCCGACACCGCGGCGCGGACTGACCGGTCAGGAGATTAAAGGGGCCGACTGCATGATATACCGGCAGCCGTGATGGGCGAACAGATAGCGGCGGGGACGCGCCCTTCAGAGTCAGAGCGGAGCCATCGGGTCCAGGTAGACAAAGATCGCCGCTGCGTACAAAGCAGGTACTTCTCATTTGGTCGGACTCTGCTTCCCTCTCCTCATTTCATCTTTTTATTTCCCTCTCCTCCCGCCACAGAGACATCAGTGACAGGGCTCCGTGTGCCGCAATCTGCAGGCTGCATTGCCACACTGTAAAAAAATCCTATTTTTACGGAAAATAACTTAATTTTTACAGTAATTTGTCTGTTTTTTTAATAATGTGAAAAAATCTAAAAATTTGTATTCTTAAATTATATTCAAATCACGTAAAAAAACTGTATTTTTTTCAAGTAGTTTAATGGATGACTCTAAATTACGAATGTTTGATTGCCTCTGTGTAAGCCCTGCAATTGGCAGGCAACTACAGGATGACTTTCTAAAATAATAGTGTTTTACTACAAAACCTTGTGGTGATATCACTTTCTGTTGTTTGATCGAAAATAGTACAGAGAAAATCTATAAAAAAAACAGTTTTTTGCTGCAGAATATTTAGTTATATCCCTTTATTAAAGGTTTTATCATAATACTACAGGAATAATCTATAAAATAAATGTGTTTCTCTGTAAAATTATTAAGGAAAATTCCTGTAAATATATTGTCTTTCGCACTTAATTTAAATAATGTTATTTGACCTTAATTTTACGTTTTTTTTTTTTTTTTACAGTGCAGTTAATGCTATTCAGTCACAGGATGTCATGAGGGGAGCAAAGTGCATGAATAGAGGCTGATGAGGGAAAAAAACAGACCCGGTTCAGCGACGCCTCGAATCACTGTAATAAAGAAGATTGGGGTGAGATTTCCCGCGGCACCTGCGCGTGGGTCCTCGTCACGGAGGGAGGAAGGGAGGAAAGTGACGGATACACTCTCACTGCTGTTACATATGAAAGTTTAATCAAGAGTGCTGGAGGAGACGTTTTCCCCTTCATGTGAAAAGCCACCGTAAGTGGTTGTGTCAAGTCTTTCTTGTCCCCTGCAACAGATGAATATTAACGCCAGGACTGACCTAAATGCATTAGTTGAAAGCTTTGTGTCGCTGTTTAGCGGTGATTTATTCAAATTAAAAATGATTACTGTCCCCCTCCTTTTTCCTGGACAATTAGAAGCGACACAATAATGAATGGTGGATATCGGGAAGGTCGTCGTTCCTCGTACAATCTGAACCTTAAAAAGCCTGCATCTTCCTGCGGGCCGATCTGTCGTGCACAGATTTACACAACGTGCCTGATTGCATGATGTCAAGGCACCCGACAGCCCCGACGGCTTTTATGTTGATTTCCGTGCACTCAAATGGTAGGAAAAAAAAAAAGAAAGTACTCCCCGGGGAGCAGACTGAACTCAGTCATGCGTCCCGCTATTCACCGCCGGTGGTCGGGCCACCAGCACACACCGCTCCGTGCGCACATTCTTCACGTTTGTATTATTCAGTTTTACATATGGTGCAGAAGAAGAGAAAAAAGGGAAATAAATAAATAAATAAAATCATAGGTGTGTGGAATAGGTGTGTGGAATGTGGCCAGAATACCAAGAGATGAGATGCGCGGGCTTCGGGTGACGAGGCTCCCTTCCTCTCGGAGTCCATGCGCCCCCCCCCCCCCCCCCCTCCCCCCACATCCCCCACGCGGCTGCTGCAGCTGGTCCCTTGGGTGCAGCCGCAGAGCGCCTGACCTCCATTAGGACCGTGACTGCACAACCTCCCCGACGCTCTGCTACAGCACAGGTTACCTTCACATGCCGGGGGGGGGCTGACTTTCATCCAGTTGATTTTAGTTCTGAATAGAATCAGTTACAGTTTACTTATAAATCCTTTTGAGTGCATTACGTGCATTACGTGCATTACGTGACATGAAGACATTTCTGATAAGGATCCCTAAAAACAGAGGACGACCATGCTGTGTTTTTAAAGATCCCTCCAATGCTGACTTTTGTAACGACTAAATCCATTGAAATACGGCGGGAACTGCTTTGTTCGGAACGCACGCGGGACACAAACGTCTTTTATTCACTTCACTCTTTCTTCAGTCTAAATTAATTTTTAAACAATTAGGAGGCAAGGAATTGGCAAGCTTCTGGCTGAACCTCTATTCATCCAATCCGACTCATTTCTACTAATGTAAGCAGAAGCACGACGGCGGAGAGAGACAGAGGGTTAGAACCGGAGTTTGTTCGCATCTAACTCTGTGAGTTAACGTTTGTTCAGGCCGAGTTGATTATTGCTGGAACGATGCGGAGAGTTTGCTGAGTGTAAACGAAGAGATTGTACAATCAGCGAGGTAAAATGACTGAGTCGGGGATAGCTATAAGGAGAGCAATTCCATTTCATGTTTTATGTGTTAAAAAAAATCTAATAACTGTGCAAATCTCTGTTGATTTCATCCAGTTTCTTTCTTTTATCTGTTTAACTGAATCCCAAGTCAACATTCCTACTAAAAATTATAATTTATGGGAGGGAAAAAGCGACTTCTGCTGCAACCCTGCACACTATTATTTTGCACGCACTGGCTGCCAGCAATACAACTTTATTGAGTTAATATGAATATTATGAAACCCAGGTATTGTATTGTGCAAGTTTTGAACGCCTGAAATGTATGATGCCCGACCCTCCCACCCTCAAGGATGCGCGTGTTCCAGGGCCAAATGATTCAGCCTCCTCTGCAGCCCAAATGGTACTGCGTCTAAGTTTAATGCGCTGAGAATATGCAGACGCGTACGCCGCCACTCTGAAGTCAGCCAACTGTCACACGCCGGCAGCTGTTCACTCGATGGCACTTCGGAAATCAGACCAAACGCACTCCACCGTTTGCGCGCGCAAACACCGCGCTCGAGCCACGTCGACGGGGGCCACTGTTGCACGCGGGGAGTCGCACTGTCTTTGCCTCGACTTCATTACGGCTCACACCTCAGGAGGAGAGGGGGCTTTGGTTCAGGTGCCCCCCCCTCCCCCCCCACCTCCTGCAACTCTTGATCCGGCGGCATTGTTTACTCCCTTTGTTTTTTGTTCTTTTTTTTCTCTCCATAAGATCTTCTGTCTCCTGCTCTCCCTCCTTGTGTTTGTCCCCGCCACGCTCGCAAGAAATGAATGCGGCAATTATCATTCTGAGAGCGGCACAAGGTGACACCACTCCGTCGCACACTGGAGGACCGTTAGACGTGCGAGTGCAAAGTGGTTTTCGCTAACAAGAGGCTTTACATCACATTATGAGCGGCGCTTCCTTCCGCAGCCGAACGCTATACATTCAAAATGAGCACTTGCATCGAGAGGCTTAGCTGCGAGCGTGTTGTCCATTATTATGATGAAGAATTATTACCGAAACGTACGAGATGCACACATAATTGCTTCTTCAATCTTTCGATGCGAATTGTTCTGAGCTCACGGGTGAAATTAGGCCTGCGGTTGTTTCGAGTCTCCTGGACGGAAAGCAGGAAGGAACGAAGGATAGAAAAGAGTTCCTCCAAAAGTCTATGTAGAAAGGTATCGCGAGATGCACGTTGCAAACCAATATTTGAGTGAATGCGCATCGTACTTTCCAAACAGCTGCAACATGCGCTCGATCGACCTGCTCAGTAAGCATGTGCCGTTCTTTTAGGCGACTTTAAGTCTGTTAATGGTTCTAACAACAGCAGCGGGAGGCCAGGGGGGCCTGAAAAAGGCCTTCTTACCCACAACGGCCCGACGGCCTAATGCGATCTCTACAGCTCTAACAGGATCGCAATGCAATGACGGCTGGATAGGATCATATTTCATCAGAGCGTGATCACGGCTGCGCTGCGTCGGACACAAGGAGCAACGCATCCACCCTGGTGCAGAGTGCAGCACGCCGAAGGCGGCGCAGCAGCAGGTGAACATCAAGAATTCAGGAGGAAAAAGCTTATTTGTTGTGTTGTTTACGACAAAAACAACGAGGGCACAGAATGTTTAACGGCGAAAAAAACTCCAGATTCACGTCTGGAAGAAGCAAGGCTCAGAAAAGCTCGAGGCTCAGTCGTGTTTAATGATTGTTTACCGCACCCAGATTCACAAGTTTCTAATCATCCGCGTTAATTATGACGGGCAAATTGATGTGAATGTGAGTCTAATTGCAGCTAAATAGCTCTTCAACTTTTGACTTTCTTGTTCCCTCCCAGACGGCTTTATTCTCACTTTCTAGGGCTTCGCAGACACTGCGGCCCCTTCACGGTGGGGAGGGGGGGGCGGGGGACGGGGGGTCTCCACCAACCATCACCTTCACGCCCAGAGGGCCGGCCTCGGCGCCTTCAGAAGGGCCCCCGGGGAGGCGACGCCGACGATGACCTCCTTCGCCAGACGGTAAGTAGGTGCTTATCAGCAGATGCAGATCTGATGAGCGGGCCTTTAGGGGGGGGCACCGGGGGAAAGGGGGAGGAGTGTGTAAAGATGCGCGCGCATCTTTACACTCGTCCACACGGGCTGCGTCCCTGCGTCCGCCTTCGGAGCAACTAATCGAGGAATGATAGTTTAACGACTGGTTCGTGTCCATCAATCACTCCAACCGGACTTTTGAATTGGACTTTTGTAGCAGCAACTTCGACTCCGAAACACCGTTGGCTTCTTCTTCAGATAGAAGATGAAGATAAAAGCCCACCCCCCAATGTGTGTGTGTGTGTGTGTGTGTGTCTGGAAGCACTGTGTCCTTTCAAGGGGAGGCAGTGGGCGTCTTGCCAGCTCGTGGGCCTTTTGCGGGTATCGCAAGAAAAGCTTTTCTTTTGCCGTGTCAGTGGGCCGAACCCCAGAGGGTGACCTTCCATCAAACGCCCGGCCTCCTGGCGGGCGATCTGATTGGCTCTCGCGTCTCAAGCGGCGTTAACGTTGTATCAAGCTGCAGGAACGCATCAGCCTTATGGAGGAGAGAAGGAGCTTTTTCGCATTGTGGAGAAGGCCAGGGTCAGAACAACTGTCCGGGGGGGGCGACTTTAAACGAGGATCTAAACCGTATGTGAATATTTTTTATTAAGACCAAAAAGGACTGAGGTTGGTGGGATTATCTTGATCAATCAGGGGTTGTGTTTGCAAAAAGGAGACAGATGACGAATAAAACCATCAGAACATAAGGAGGAACCGTGCAATGCAACGTCTCAAAAACCCTCTTGAGACTCCACTGTTCTATTTGAGGCCGTTAGCCAGCTCATTTTAAACACCACCTCTCTAATAGTTAAGGAATATAGAAGCTCTGATGTAAGTGCACAGACACAGAGAATAAAGGGAGCCATTGTTTGAATAAAGACAACGTTGCGACCAAGTTATTGTAATGTGTCATTGTTTTAAATCCAATATTCACATCCTTTAGTGAAGGCTGAGCGGATCTATTATTTATACGCTGAGCCGTCGCCTATCAGCGATCTCGAGTGATTGGACGTTATTAAAATATAGAAACCGCTGCCCGACCCTCCATCTGCCTTCATATTGATAAGGTGAAGCCGCCCCCACCCCCACCCCCCCACAGGAAAGGAGCAGGTGGGAGGAGCCAAAAGCAGCTTTCTTCACTCAAAAGCTTGTTATAAAGTATGGCAAGGAGGCCTCGAAGCCCCGCATAGCGCTCCAAGGTGATAATGAGCGTCGGCTCCCAGCGGGTGTTTGTCGCGGGGGTGGAGGGGGGCAAGGGCGGGGGGGTGGGTTGGGGTGGGGGGGACTCTAAACCAGGAGACGGCGGCTCCTCCTCATCACCACATGGGGCACGGAGGCATAGACTGCTCAACCATTTCCATCTTTTCTCCCAGAGCTTTCATCTGGCTTATCTCTCTCTCAGAGAAAACAAAGTAAAGCCAGTAAACACTTGTGTTTGTGTATGTGTGTGTGTGTGTGTGTGTGTGTGTGTGTGTGTGTGTGTGTGTGTGTTGCGCACAGGTCTCTATCAGTAATTGTAAGTGAGCACGAGACACGGAAACGAAACAAGCGTGCTTGGAGAAGAGAAGCTTTTCATAAACTTGGGAGAATAATGAAAAAGAGCATTAGCATAAAGTCTCCCCAGAGGCTTATGTACCCCCCCCCCCCCCCCCCCCCACCACTCCCTCCCACTCTCACCCCCCCTCAGAACTGGTTCCACCAAAAAGCCACTGACCGCTTTCTTGGCTTGATTCAAAAGGAAATGGATTGGGGAGAAAAAAAAAGAAACAAAAAAAGGTTTTTGTAAAGCTGCAAATAAGCATGAAAGCGGAACACGGACGCGTTTGCTTTATCGGGCTTTCTTCACACCTCTCCCATCTGACGGCACAAGTGGAAATGCTTTTGTTTTTAATGGAAAAAGCAGCAGCGGTCACAAAATGAACGCAGCAAGATAAACACGAGCCCCCGGGGGGGCTGTTCCGTACACGCGGGGGCGATAAATATTCTTTCTCATATCAGGACAATCTGTCTTTTGGAAACGATCGTTAGGTGTTTCTCTCCCCGGGCTAAATGACATGAAACTCTGTGATTTAATGAGCGCGACAGAGAGGAAGTGAAGTCTTACCTGCCGGGTAAGAAAAATACACAAATGCATTAAGCCCTGAAGAAATGCAACTTTCATTCCAGACAGCGATAAGCATCTCTCAGTAAGTCTACGGAAAGAAAACCACCTTGCCAATCATTAACTTCATATGATTTCCCCTCCAAACATTTTCATTTGATTCATTTTGTGAGGCCCAAAATCCCAAATGTGCCTCACGGCCTCCTCTGCTGCGGGAACGTCACACAAGTGCAATACCAGGGCCGGCCCAAGGCGTAAGCGAACTAAGCGTCTGCTTGGGGCCCCAAGCAGACGCTTAGTTCGCTTATGCTGCAAGCAGCCCTAGTTTTGTATTATAACCTCACTGTATTTGTTTATAATTTTCGCTATAACGGTATAGCGTGACATTTGTGCTAACAATCTTCTAGCACAGGTGACTGTGCGTGTTGGGCCCCCAAATAAAATTCTACTTAGGGCCCCCAAGAGGCTCGGGCCGGCACTGTGCAATAGATAGTAAAGAACGAACAAGGATCAACAACAATTTGATCATATCGTACACGTGCACGTGCACGATGCATAATAACCCAATGGAGTTTCATTCATCCAATCTCAATGTCTGCAAAGTCGGCTCTTTGCTCCTTGTTTTGACGGGGAAGCTCGGGGGGGGGGGAGGAATGCTACTTGCTTTTCCACTTAGTCATTTATAGCGAGCCCTCCATTCCCATGGAGCAGATCTCGTCAGATAACTAATTATGTTTTCTCATAATCCCACAAATAAAACCGCTGAACAATCAGCAAAGCCCCCCCCCCCCCCCCTCCTTTAATCTTACGTCTGTCCGCCGCTGCAGCTGTACACCGCGAATAGACGCGTCTCTCGGGTCGTTGTTTTGAGTCTTGTTTTTGATGCTGCAGTCTTACACAAACATTTTTGCTCTGCGGTAATAAAGTAGCATGGCCCCTCCCCCCCCCCCCCCCCCCCCCTCCACCCCCCATAGGACGAGTGAGGCTTCCAGACCAAAGCCTCCTCACCTCGCGAGGCGATCTGAGAGCACGGCGGGTGCCGAGGTGCGGCTCAGACTTTGGAGAATTAAAGAACGCAGCAGATACTTTGAGGAGAAATGAGAGAGGAAGATGAGATGAGATGAGATGAAACATTCATGATTGCCCCGAGGATATATTCAACAGCTGAGGCCAAGGGATACAGAAGGTAGAATAGAATAGAGTAGCAGTACAGCAAGAAGGAGGCTGTTGCAGACAACTGTCTTAAATGTTCAGTTGGAACATATGACCAAACATAAGAGGAACGCGTGTGGGATAAGAGACAAGAATTACAAATAAACGCCATTTTCACATGAAGAAATGTACTGAAATTGCTTTATTTTAAGGTGGCATTTCGGCCAATTTGAAAAGTAATTCGGCACGTACTCTTTTTTTAACATGTCAAATTCCAGAGCGAGCAGGAGTAAGACCTTTCAGTTCTCAATCTAGGAAGCTTCAGCTTTTTGTAAAGCCCAAAAAATACGCAGCTATTGCGACTGAGAAGAGCCCACGTCTCTCTACATACAACCACAATGTCTAGATGTTTATCATTATTAGAATTATTGTTTTTGCACGTGGAATTAAACCCTCTACCCAGGCCAAAGGAAATCCACTGAGACGCCATTCACTCATTTACCATAAATCCATTTAACCGAACCATGTGGGTTAAATGTTGAGATCCAGATCCAAACTCCCTATGGACGTCGCCCCAGTACAGGAAATTGACAACGTGACAGTAAATCAATGTGGCGACGTGTGACGTCCATTCGGAGGAACAAGGAGACGGACAGATGTACGGTTTTATCATCTGCAGTGGTGTTAAACACAACCTGGGGAAATCACACACACACACACACACACACACACACACACACACACACACACAATGGGTCTGGGCTCAAGAGAGCTGAGACTCAGCCAGAGAGGTGAGAAGGTCTTAAGCGAAGGAACAGCAGCAACACTGGAGAAGACGGGACGTGAAGCAGACAGAGAGAAACACGGTTAAGCCCCGGTCGAGTCGCGTGGAGGTTTTCAGTCGGAACGGCGGTTTATAACAACAACACCCGAGTGTCTGAGTGTGTGCGTGGTGCGCTGGAGCCACTGCCGACCTTTTCCCCTTTTTTTAAATACCCTCTTGAAGGAAAAAGTTAACCGACAATGGATGTGTAAAGTGGACCATAGCTGTGCTGAAACAAGCTATTGAATTAATTTGCTGAAACTGCATTAGTATCGGACATTTGACTGAAACCTAATAAAAAGATTTCAATCAATGATGCAAAAAGCCACACGCTGACAGACTCCTTTTAATCTTAAATACGCGCACAAAATATATCAATATCATGGTCTGAGCGGGTTGTGGCTTGTTTGGGCCCCGATTGGGACACGCTAGTCTCCAAAGGGGTTTTTTATTTATCGCACCGGTGTCTTTCTCCCTTCACTTCCTCGTAAAGTCATCTCCCCCGCCCCCCCTCCTCCCCCTGTGGAGGGGAGCGGTCGTCGCTGCAGCATTCTTCTCCCTCACAAGCGGTGATCAGTCACACGGGAGGCGGAGGCAGTCGGGGGAGCGATAACAGCGGCGCGCACGAGGATCCAGGTGTTGGCTTTTCGTAGGGCCTCGTTGCCTTTCCTTCGCTGCCATTCAAACTGGAACGAACAACCCTCACCCGTTTCATCATATGTGTGAAGGCATGCACACCCCCCCCCCATCCCCATTGCGCCTCGAAAAGGGACTAATTATTTCCATTTATCCCCCCGCACCCCCTCCCATCTCAGCTGTAAACCACCGGGTCTAGACAACGAACTGAGCCGCCTCTTCTTCCTCCCCCAGGGTTTCGTCACCCGACCCCCTCCCCCCCTTCGTCCCCCCCCCCCAACGGAAATGAGAGTTGAAAAAACACGCATTTATGTATAGAGGAAGAGAGAGTGATGAAACCTGAGATGTTTTCCATGCAACGACACGTCACATCACTGTGTACAAAAGGTAATTTAGGTAATTTAGTTTATTTCAGGGGGACGCGGTTTCACAATGTAGGTGAAATGGCCCAGAGGGGGGGCGGGGAGGGGGAGGGGGGGGGGGGGGGTTGGGGGGAGGGGGGCGTTTGAGGGGGCAATGGCCCTTTTGAAGTACTTCGCTCTGGAGGTTTATGGAGAGCAATTTGAGAAAGTATGCATCTATTCAAACACAGACAGATGGAGTCACACACACACACACGTAGTGTGCAGCCGCGCTCGGTGGCACACGTGCGCACATCGTCACCTCGACGAAGAGTGAGCGAACTGCTAAACCTTCCGCGATGATCCACAGCGTCTTTTCCTGTTTTTTTGACACAAAACGATACCACCGCCGCCTCTGGCAGCATGACGCGGCGGGCGGTGTAATTATTAATTGGATGATGGTGGGAAAAAAAGAAAAAGAAAAAGTCTTCCGGATGAAGGGAACCATCGACGGCTCTGGTCGTCGTTTCATTTAGTTTCCAGAATAGAAACGGCGGGGGGGGGGGGGTAAATGAGCAGCCTGTGTTCAAACATTTACCGAGCTTAATGGAACCAGGGAGCCGGATCAAGGTGGGCTAGGACGCCTCACAGCGGGTTCATTAAGTTCAACAACGCTGATCCCCCCCCCAAAAAACACTGGATTGGTCTGGATCACTTTTTTTTTCTTCAATGGACGCATTTTAATGTTATGGTTCGTTGGAAATAAATGGAAGCGCAGTTTGTCAGTTGTCCTGGGCAGCGATAACACCAGATTATATGACATCATTACGGTTTGTAATGCTTCTTTTTATTTGGTCGCGTCGAGGCCGAAGTCATCAAATTCACGATGCAATGTCCTTTTTCTGTATTAGAGCCAAACCAACAGCGAGCCGGACGGAGACGTGTAGCTCTCGTTGCACAGGAGCGGTGTGAGAATACGACTCCGCTGGTTAAGGGAGTTTGTGTAATTCAACAGTTTCCATTGTTTTTTTTCTTCCCTTCCAGCTTTGGCTGACCTACAGATTTGTTTAAAACCAGGATACACGCACTGCTTCCAGATCGCAGGCAAAAACCAATTAAATACAGCAACGGCCTTACCTGGGCGGTGGAGATGGCGGCTTTCTTTTCAGTAAAAATGGGACAACATGGCCTCCGGCTGGTGGTGCTCATTGTGCCGTGGAAAACATTTGAAAAGAACGCACCAGAAATGAGCTATTACCTATTTTCTTTTTCAATTTGAGTAAAGTTACTTCGGAGAAGGACCACTGCTCGATGTGGAATCCGTGACAACCTGCCGAGGTGTACTGTACATCACATGAAGGGTGACCATGCACGGGGGAGGAGAGCTGTTTGTGAAAAAGATTGGCGACTGAAAACCACCGGTCCAAATTATGAAAGCTGTGCACGCTTTGTAACAATAAAAGAGGCCCCGGGGCATAAAAGGCGGTTTAAACGGAGCATTTGTCGAAAGCCTGACAGGTTGACATTAGCAGACGGAGACGGAGTCTCAGGCAGGCTGAAGATTTTGAAAAACAAATGGCAGCGAGAGTCTCCACTGCAGCTCATCACTCCTTCCGGCGGCGCCATCTGCGCCTCCGTATGAATCCACGCTTCGCCGCGGAGTTTACTGCAGTCGCTTTCTCATCAAGTCGGGCTTCCCAAAAAACTCAAGCGACCTCGGCAGACAGACCAGACACGCCGAGCAGCGGAGACGGCCTGTGTCCGTGGAATAGATCGTCAAATACGAGCAAACGTAACCCCCCCGACCTCCCTCCACCGATCTCCTTCTCCACCGATCTCCTTCTCCTCGCTCACCTCCGAGGCCAATAACTGGCGGCGGAAAAAGAAAAAGAGAAAAAATCATTAGCAGTTGCTCTCAAATCCCCTCGGCTCATAAAATATTCACCTGTTACTGTCGGCTAGGCGGCTAGGCGGCTCGGCACCGCGCGGTTATTTAAAGGCAGGCGCAGAGAGATGCCTCCCCCGAGGGCCCGCCGGTGTGCAAAGTCAGACGCCCTCAATTAATCTCTGTCAGACCTTGGACAATGTGACCTATACCCCCCCCCTCATCCCCCGCTCCCTCCTCCATGATGGGGTTTAATGGGAGGAGGTGGCTTTGACTTGGCCGCCATCGTCCACTCAATTTATGGATATCCTAAAGAAGCCGACGCACCGCGGGCCTTAAGGTGGGGCGAGGGATTGATTTGTGTGTTCTGACGTACGGGCGTTAAATCAGTCTTTCACAGTTTAAAAGTCTATTAGTCCCCCGCTTCCGTGTCTCCACCCGGGGGGGGGGGGGGAGGAGGAGGGGGAGGAGGAAGAAGAGGAGGAGGGGGAGGAGTAGAGCAGGAAATAACCTTCGAAACACTTCGATAATCCGCCGCCTCCTGTGCGGCGACTAGCCGGCCGCCATCATTGCAGCAGCCAGAAGAAATAAACAAGGAATGAGGTCAATGAATTAAGTTACCCCCCCCCCCCCCCCCCGTCATGCCTGCATAGGCGAATACAGTCTAAAGGCATTCAGCCCACTCACATATTGGCAGAGGCCTTACAGTAGGTAAGTAATGAAGGATTTTTCTTTAAGTGTCCCGAGGCGCGAGACCGCGTCCTTTCACGACGCGCAGTGGAATGTGTCCATCAAAGGACGGGAGCCCCCGGACACCGTTCGCGTCCCCCCGACGGCCCGCCTGTGGACCAAAAGGCAGGGGAGCATCGCGGCGCAGCATCCTTGGTCTCTGGGTTGCCTCGGCCTACGGGGCTCGGGCCGAGTCGAGCGTCCGGTCCCGTCAGCATCGAGCCAAAGGGTCGGCCCGGGATAACGCTCCGGCATGTGGACATTTCTCATGCTTATGGCCGCGTTTGTTTGCAGGTGTTCTAGGGATAATAGAGAAGGATGGGGGACGGGGGACGGGGGGGCAGGGAGCGAGCTGGAGACGTGCAGGTTTTATAAAACAGATAGTGGACAGCGTGCCTGTCTGTGTGTGTGTGTGTGTGTGTTTTCTAATCCACTTATGTTTGCACCCCGAGGCTATCACAGAGTGAAGTTCCAGAAAGGAGCATTGCATTAGGCTAACCTGGCAGCTAATGCTTTATTCAAGGAGAGCGGCCCGCCACAACAAAGTGAATCACTGGCTCCCAGAGAGATGAAACACATAAATACACATGGACCAAACGGGGGACTCTAAATGGGATTACTCCACTTGGTCACAAATCTTGAAATCCATAGGTCCCGGGATAACGAGGGCCGAACGGGGATTCAGGTCTGTCACAGCTGAAGGGTAATTTGCCCGAGTGCTGATTGCTTCTGACGTCCACTTGCCCCCTCCAAAAAAGGAATGATTCATACCTGTAGCTTGGGCTGAGACCTGAGATCCCCTTGGAAGACCAGACGGCATCTTTCCCGTCCTGATTAAGGCGAAAATAATTCATCACAGATTCAAAAGAACACTGCGTGTCACCTTGGAGACCGTTTCCTGCGGCCTGCGGGCACTTTGTGGCCTTCAGTCAGGATGTGCTCGAGTCTAATCAGAGGAACACATGCCTGAAAAGACGAGGGGGGGGGTAAAGAGTGCTTAGTCAGTGCTTTGTCCACTGAGCAGCTTGATGCAGTGTAGGGACTACGTGGACCTGGAACCCCGAGGTCAAAAGGTCACATACTAGCGGACCAAGAAGGGTGCAGTCTCTTGAATTATGCAGACACATGCCACATTAGTATGGAGATGGGATTCTTTGTAGGCAGTCGGATGCCTGAGGACCCAGCGAAGTCCGTCTGGAGGTCGGAAGGTCTTCCGAGTTGGCCTCCAGGGAGCAATCCCAGTCATCTGCCTCAGGTGACCCCCTGATGAGATGCACCTATCGGGACATCGGGGACACGTAAAGCAAAGAAGGAGGCGAGCGTGGCGACGGGGACATAAAGCTTCCTCCGACCCTCTGGGCTGGATTCTCTCGTCGGGCTGAAGTGGCTTTCAGAGGAGAATTAGGGCCTCTTAATCTCTTTTGTCGCCGTTCCACAGAACGCGGCCGGGAAACAATGACTGTCTCAGAAAGGAAATTTTCCACATTAAATTCAATAATGGCACTTAACCGCAACCCCAGAAAAGCGACAAAGTTAATCATCGGCAAAGCCGGCAAAAATCTCACGGCGCAGAAAAGAAAGGACTCACGTTTCCTGCCGTGTGCTTATTAAACTGTAGATTTGAAGGAAAATCTGCAGATCTGTCGCTGATTCTTTCACACGAGTCTTGTTAAATATGGCCAATTCATTTTGGGATTCTTGCTGGCCGAAAGAACAGTGGGTAACGTCCCCCCCCTTGCACCATTTCTCCCTGTTGCCTCACCAAATGGCAACCGCATGCCGCTCCGCTGCGTTCGGAAACATTTAGACTATCAGAGCCGTCTCTTTCGCAGATGCTGTGTTTCAGCAGAGATAAGTACGTGGTACCAGGCGGGCATCATGGAGACAGACCGGGCTGCGGCCCATGGGGAATGAATGGATGTGATATCCGGTAATCCCGGATCATCCAGGCCCAGATTGAGGTAAGAGCCAACCGCGTCGCTGCGCATCGCCCGGCCTGTTTAGCAGCGCAGGCACATTAATGCCAGTCATGCATGGAAAACAATCGCCGGCTCGCGGACATAATCCTCAACCCGGAACTGTGTAAATAACGCTGCACGGGGATTGGGGTGGATTGGGGGAGGGGTGTGGATGTGTTAGAAAGGAAAAAGTCACATGGAGACTGAGACGGGTAGAGTTTTCCCATCGGTTTGCAGCAATAAAGCAAAGCAAAGAGAGCAAAATGAGATCACACGAAGAAAGCTTCTTTGAAATGATCCAATTATAATGCAAACAGCTGTGTGTATACTGTGTGTGTGTGTGTGTGTCTGTACTTTTTCCCACTCTGTCAGCACTCTGGTTTGACACAGACTCGTAAGTGAAAGGACAGGGCAACATTACTGGCTGTTTGTTTGGCTCCCCTGCCGTCACTCTGTCACTCCGGCTCAGCGTCACAGAGACGCTGTGACGGCTCCTCTGTCACGTCGGGCGGCGCTGTGCCGCGGAAGGCCGGCTGACGGCCGGGACAGGCGAGAGGCGGCGGGCCGGTTTGGCCGGGGAAAGCGGCGAGGCACAACAACAACAACAACAACAACGCGCGTGTTTGTCTGAGAGGAACGGAAGAAGTGAACGCGCGTCCGCCGGGAGGCGCGGTGAGCGCCAGCGTGCGTGCGTGTGAGGGATGAAGAAATGGACGCCTTCAGATGTTCGTCCGCCTCTGTGGCTTTTAGTCCCGAAGGCTTCGCTTGTGTTTTTCACGAGAAAAACGAAAAAAAAGATGCTCTCATCGCTGACATGGCCGGGGTTTGAGAGGGAGGGGGGGGGTCATCCAGTCCCAACGAAGCTGATTAATTAGCGGCAGCACACTTCTAATGAGGAGCTGATCCTTGAGGAAAGCCTGCAAGCAGAGGGTGAGGGGGGGTTTGCGTGGGAAACGGCACAGCAACCAGCCAACTCGCATCGCACGTTATTCATGCAGACAGGGCAGTGGCGCTAAAGGGGTTCTGGCATTTGTGAAAAATGAAGTTTGGCGCTTTGAGAAAAAAAAAGAAGAAAAAAAATGGCGAAGTCTGTGTACATCAGACTGTTGGAGCAGCATCACGAGGTCTCATGTCCGTCCAACTCTGCTGGACATGTGTGGAGGCAATAAAAGCAACGTCGATTAACAAAACAGAAATGTCACCACCGCGCAAAATGTGCCGCGATGAACGCGGAACACTTCGTCACTGTCGTTCTGCGGGCGTGGGAGCGAGGCGCTTTATTTCACGGCAGACGCTCCATCCATCAGTGAGCTGAGAATGGCGGCAGGGTGGGAGAGAGGGGGGGAGAGGGGTGGGTGTTATCGATCCACAACGGGCGGGACTCACACCGACGTCTGAAAGGCGTTGTCGCGATTATGAAATTCTAGTCGACGCTTCCGTAAACGGTTTTGCCACCCAGATGCGCCGTTGCGTTTTTTTAGCCTTTGCAACCTACAAGCGGAAATTGAAAATGGAGCCATGGGGGGGGGTGGGGGGAGGGGGACGTTGCATCACCGTGTTTACAAACTCTCTACTCGTCTGGTTCAAAAAGGTGAATCGTACCGGCAAATCCAGCACCGTAAATCAAAGGAGTCGTTATCGTCCCTCGCTGCGTCTCTCACGCGAGCCCGACAGCAGTACGATCTAGAAAGACCAGCTTCCTTCTTCGCTCCGCGTTTCATTTTTTAACTGAAAATAAACCTTTTTGCTCGGGTAAACACTTGTTTTTACAACTGGCTGATGGACATAAACCAACTTCCCTTCCTCTTTGACGGCACGGTTGTAACATCCGCATTAAATTCCCTTGATCGTAGCACGATCAAAAAAAATGGTTGGGGCCATGTTAAATAACTGAGATCTGGCAAAAAGGCCCAGTTGTGATTGTTTTTTGGTTGTTCTTGGACTCACACTTGGTGATAGATGAAGTCTTCACGGGCAGACTCTGTGTAAAATGCGGTCTTCTGTGTTGTCCATCTTGGATTGTCAATGTTACCCTATAGATCAGACCCCCCCCCCCCCCTCCATGCCTGGGGGTTTTAGGGATACGCTTTCTACGAGGTGTGAATGTCACCTCGGCGTGGCAGAAGCATTGCACCGAACGCAGACAAAGAGATACAGACATGTACGCTCGCCTCCTACGCCTCATCTAAGAAGACAGGAGGAAACTGAGCCTTGAGGATAATGGGCAGACGGCGCTGTGTGTCTTCTTTCATTTTGGCAGGAAGGGAAAAGAAATGAGAGTTAAGAGTTAAGACACCCCGGAGACGCATTCTTCAAGCAGACAGATTGCTTCTACAAATACGCCCCGGTCCCCCGTGCAAAAAACGGAGCATTCCTCAGAGAAGACGCTTCACCGAAATATATTCAGTGGAATTTACTAGAACATCAGAGAGGAGGGGGGGACGGGGGGGACGGGGGGCAGTAACCACCCCCGTAAACCTGTCTTTATTTTAGGAGGACTGACAGGGTCTGGGGATCTCCCTGAGCACGGGCAGCCTGCTTAGCGGCATGACACATCCGTCCAAGCCCTCGAGAATGATTATAATTACAGGCCATTGTGTCCTGTAAGAGTCGTTAAGAAAGAAGGTAATCTATTTAGGAATGATACTCTAACTATCGGCCAGAAGCACTGATCGCCGGTCTGTTCATGAAGCATCCGTGCTGGAACTTTTTTTTGGTGTGGTGGTCTGTTGGTCCTTTGGAGGATGGGGGACGCAGGAGGGGGGGGGGCTGTTAGGGACAAAACACCACCAATTTTCCACTCACCACTCAATAAAGTGCAGTCTGTGATCTGTCAGTGCGGGGCTGTAATTATCACCCATCTCAGATAGGGTTGGGTACCGAGAACCGGTGCCAATATAGTACCGGTTCCTACACGACCTACCGTACCGAAACACAACGCAGATTTCGGTGCTTCATTTCGGTGCCTGAGTCGATTGAAAAACTTTGTTTACGCTACTCTGATGACTCTATCCCCGCAACAGCTGATGACGACAGCTTACCGTTTGTGTAGCAACAGCAGCTAGCTAACCATCTACCTTATATTTATTTAAGTCTGTGTCCGTGTGAAGTGTCTTCGGTGCGCGCGGCACTACCGCCCCGACGGACACAGGCTTTCAACAACAGACTCAGCGCGCGCGTCTACAACGCCCCCCCCCCCCCCCCCCCACCACCCCACCCCTCACCCCTTCTCTTATTTTTACAAACCTCCAATGACTTACTGCTGTCACTTGTCTTTTTTTTCCAAAAAAGTACCGGTTCAGGCACCGTTTAGGCACCGGTATCGTTTTAGAAGTACCGGGTTAGCACCGGTATCGAAAAAAAAAAAAAAAAAACGATACCCATCCCTAATCTCAGAAGAGTCTGGAAAACTCGGCAGCAACGCGTGACGCGAAACGCCACGACCGCCGATCGACCGCACGACGTGCCGCGCTATAGTACGAATGCATAATTGATAATCACTCTCTCTGAATGGCTGAAAGTCCTTGCAATCAGATGTACTTGTGTTGGTGGCTGAAGTAATCAAGCCCATTGGCGCGTGAGCTGCCTCTCGGTGGGGAATCGGAGGCTGGGGAACTGCGGAGCAGGTGATCGTGAGCGCGAAAGAGACAAAGCGCTGCGCTGTTCGAAATATGGGGAAACTCTGAAGTGGAACGTAAAGTTGTGTCGAGGTTCAGGCGCGTGATGGAAAGTGGAATTTTCCAGAAGTCAGCCTGGTGTGACCGTCGGTGTCACGGAACCGACGGGCCCGTGCGTTTTTTTTTTTTAAGCTGAACCCAAATGCAGTTCAAGCTTGAGCGATCGTCAAACGACTCACATTAGAGTCAGCAGTCGCACAGAGACACGAAATGGAAACATTGCATTGAAATGTCTCCCTGAATAATCTCACCCTAAGACTAGATTTCCATATATAAAATAAAAAAAAAACTCTTGTTTGCAAAGCAGTAAGGCAATCTCTCATTGGTCATTTTAACTGTATTAACAAGTCATACTTATACAAACTTGAACAGAAAGTGACAAAAAGCCTTTCGCGAGCTTCTATGGAGACGGATGAGGACGATCATCAGCGATGTGCGTCATGTGAAGCCCACCACAGTGCGATGTTTTAGGTACTTTTAGTAAACAGTCGCAGCTACGCGGAGCCCGCAGGTGAGCGATCAGGACCGCAGATCATCCATCATTCTCCACCCTCCCTCCAAGGTCACATTGCACAATCCTGAAAGACTCTCCACTCCGACACGCAGTGCTCTTAAGTTTGTCCATTCATCATCCCAAACCCTGTCAGACCCCTACCCCCCCCCCCCCCCATTGGAACGAAACACCGCTATTGGTGAGGGGCATTTTTAATTGCACTGTCATATTATCTAATTAAAAGAATATGATATAAATATGCAGGGGGGGTCTCTAAAACGGGCCGGACACCGCGGCGCACGTTAATGAGACGCCTGCCCACAGTGCGTCCTCTCTCTCTGCACATGGTCTCACAGATGGAGCTCCGCCACAGGGACCACGCAGCTGCAGACAGTGTCCACGCTGTCTCCAAACAGTGGACAACAGGCCCTCTGTGCTTCACACAGCCTCCTAACCCCCCGTCTCCTCCCCTCACTTCCTTCTGTCCGAAGCGGAAGACCGGTACACGGCTACAGAGGCCTTACGAACTTTCTGCTCTGTTATTTCCACCCCCCCTCTCCCCCCCCCCGCCTCCCTCACACACCTATTCCTCATCACTGTGATCCTTTGTTCCTTCAGGGTCCTTCTGCGGCAATCTCTCGCCGTCCGTCCCACCGTCTCAGTCTCCTGTAGACGCTGATGATGAGAGTACCGTTTTGCTTCCCTGCTCTCATTCCCCCCCCCCCCCGCGAGCGGCAGTGCGATTAGGCGGTTCAAGTCCTCCTCCGGCACCGCCGCAGCGACCCACTGGGCCGGAATAAATCCAGGAGCCTCCAGTCTCGCCGATGAATGGGACCCACGGCCTTAAAGCGAGCCCAGAACAACACCCCCCCCCCAACCCCCCCAAACACACACACACACACGCACACACACCCTCTATCATTCCAGTGGCAATGAACCCAAAAGGAGGTTTAGCTCCCTCCCTCCCTCCCTCGCCCGCACTGCCTTCACAAAGGATGATTTCAGCTGCCTAATCAACTAGAAAAAAAGAACTTGTACCCTCCTCCCAGTTCCTGCTCCCTGCAACTCCACCGCCCCCCCCCCCCCCCCCCCCCCAACCGCCCCCGCCCTCCTCCCTTTCCGCAAGACAAATTTCACAAGCCAGTGACTTTGTTTTGCATAACGCGAAGGGAGAGGGCGATTGCTCCCAACAACATTTTCTCCAAAGCATATTTGAAATGTCAACATCATTAAGAACGTCTGTCAGATTACGTGACGTTGAGCGGCGGCGCCCCGTACCTACACGATCGTTATGACCACGTGACGAGTCATTTAAAAAAATCGCAGTGAAAAAAAAAAGATTCCTGTTTTTCCTGTGAAAAACAAGCTTAAATTCCATCCCTCCCTCCGACCGGTCAAATACCTGTCGCAATGATCTCAGGGAGAGAATCAGGGGCAATTACCGGACATTTTTATTCATGCCCCCGGGCTGACTTCAAACCCACATACACCCACTCACATGCTCAGTTTTTTTTTGAGGGGTGGAGGGGGGCTGCTTTGCCTCGTCCCCCGTCCCCCCCATTGTGTCCCACCCGACACAATGAGAGCAAAAACAGCACTGATGCCCTCTGGCTAAACCTTCCACCAAAATCCCCCACAAGCCACCCGGTCTTCCTTTTCACCAGCAGGAGTTAGAGGTCAGTCCTGAGTCGGGTCCCCAACGGTTCTTCATACGCTCCTACACACGCACACACACACACACACACACACATATGTAAATCGTCGTAACGTTGTTGAATGTTAGACCGGTGTGTCGTACTGGTTTGCACATGTGACGTAACCGTGTCGGGTAGAGAGCGACTAGGTGGTTGTTGATCCTGCGTGTAGCATGGATTTGGTGCACAGACGCTGACACCGATGCGATTTAGGTTGTGTTATAACGCTGTGGTGTTGGAACAACTCTAAGCATCACCCGCTGCTGCTGACGCCTTCCGACCGTCGGACGGAGGCATGCGGCGGAGTTACAGCGGACAGATCAGCTGCAGCGGCGTTCGCAGCGATAGCAGCAGTAGTGACACGCACGTCCAAGCGATTCATCTTGCCAGAAAATATTATGAAGTGTCCCCCACCATCAAGCGTAATCTCCAAATTGCTTGTTCTCTATTTGTCAGATTGTGCTGAGGGCGTGAAATGCATTAGCAGCTGCAAGTTACGGGGAGGCGATTAACAGTACAAGCATTATTTTCATTAGTAGCAGAAAAGCTTTAGTATTTTGTGCAGTGTTAGTAATAGCAGCAGCAGTAGAACTATATGAACTGAATACATAGAAATAATAGAAGTAGAAGCAATTGCTGCAGCAGTAGTTATTGTATTGGCAGCAGCTAATTAGCAGCCATTTCATCCCCTTGTAACATGTTGTATTCCATATTTAACTATCAGTGGAAAGAATTGGGTGGAAGAAAGAGCTGAGATCACCTCTGCGTGCATGTGTGCGACCGTGTGACAGTGTTCCTCGCGTTTAGCTGGGGGGGGCGTTTTCTCATGTGTGATGCAGTAGGCAAATCCAGCAGCAACACAAGGCCGCCTCAAGCCCTGTTTGTCCCGAACGGATCCACCTAATCAGGTAGGAGGATTTAACTGTAAACCCGCCCCGAGGAAAAACACGCTGACCATCCTCTCACATGGCGGCCGGGTCTCAATAACCCCCCCCCACCCCCCCGCCCCCCGCCCCGCCCTCACCGCCCCACACACACCCATTCTGTGCCCAGCCAACCGGCCACACTAAACCTTCCATTAGCGGCTTGACTCATGCTCTCACTTCTTCCCCTCTGCGCCTTGTACCGTAATCCTGACTCTTAATTAAACATGGTCGACACCTGGGAAGGGGGACGGGCGGGCGGGGTCAAACACTTGGGAGCCCCGCGGCAAGGACGCGCCGACACAAACGGGGGCCGCGCTCGCACTGGTGTTGAAATGTGCCAGGGAGCTCGTCCTCTCTTTGCTTTCCCGCCGGACAAAAAAAAAAAAAAAAAAGGACAAAGCTGTCAGTTTTTGACGGGGTTCCTAATCGGCCCCCAAAAATGAATGAATTGCTCCGCCTGCGCCCTGAATGCACTCGTGCATAGAGCTTGGACACGGTACCCACACACATACGCACACACGCACACACACACACACACACACACAGACAGCTTAAGTCAACAGTTACTGTCCTTGGCTGCCGCCTTTAAAACGAAGGTGTGACGGAAATGTTACCAGAAAAGTAAGAAGTGCAGCAAAACGCTTTTGGGAAAGTGAGCAACTCGCCGCCCCCCCACCCGCCTCCCACTCTCTCCCCCGCCTCCCCCGCCTCCCCCATTATCTCTCTGTGTTTGGAAGGTCGATTTAACAACAGGTCCTCCGGCCTGGCGGAAAGGGGGGGTGCGGAGATAAGAAAACAATACATAGCCTACTTTGTGTGCATATAATTAGAGATGTCTGGGATTGCAGTGTGTGTGTGTGGGGGTCGGGTGGGGGGGGGCAGATTCAGGCAGATGCACGTGCAAGCCCCCCCTCAGGAGCGACGATGACAATCATGTCACACGCTGTTCCAGATACGCACTCCTCTCCTCCCGCAAACCACTCGGCGCACCTTGCAGGCTGCGGGGGGAACTTTGGAAGTGACACGTTTGTTAAGCACATGATTTATTGGCGCCCCATGGCGGGTGAGGGTGGGGGTGGTGGGGGGAGTTCATGTGTTGTGGCAGCTCCTGTGCAGAGAGGCCGATGCGGATAATAAAAAAAACAAATGAAAATAAAACATGGAAATATAAAAACAAAGGGCCTTCCTCCGGCTGCTGAGTCAGGGATTTGCGGCAACCTTCTTGGTCCCGTTTAAACGTTCCCTTCAGGCCACGTTATCCAAGAGAACAAAATTTCTTTCGGGACGGGAAATTCCTGCTCGACTCTGAACTCTGACTCTTTTCTTTTGGGTATTTTTTGTTTTCCTCTGCTTTGTGAAGCCCTTTCCGAGTTACGCTGCGTTCAGTCGAGAGCTGCTCCTCCTTCCGCCTCAGGACTCGTCGCGGTGGCTACGACGTGTGAAGTGATTGAAAAGAAAAACAAAGCAAAGTGGCGTCTCGCACATGGGCAGGCGGTGATCAATAAACCCGATCAGTCAACCATCCGCTGACTGTCAGACTGTCACAGATGTTAAAACCGCAGCTTGTTTCAGTTATTTAGCGGGAATGCTAAACAAACCCAAAAGGGTCCAAACACCAGCAGGCAGCTTTCTGCTGCTCTCATCATTTTTCCAGGTCGACGTCCAGGAGGCTCGGTTTTTAAAACCAACTAACAAAACAAAACAACATATGTCAACCGCCGCTGCCCCGCGCAAGGGCAGACAAAGATCTGTTTTTAATGTCTAACCCGGGTCAAGCCTGCATCATCTCCGCCGTGTCTGAGCCGCCCTCATCATCCTCCCACGGCCTGTTATTGTCATGTGCGGGCCCCGCTGACCCCCCTGGGCCACGCCGCCATCTGCTCACACTGTATCGATGCCAGGACGGCGCAGAGACACACACATGTCTGGCGGGCCAATCTGGAGACGCAACCCCCCCCCCCCACCCCCTCCCTCCTCCCTCCAAACCCAGCCTCCTTCCTCCACTCTTCCCCATTCCTTCCCTCTGAGGCCTCTCTTTCTCCACCTGAGACGCTGCGCCTGCACTCGGGGGGGGGGGGGGGGTCTCGCCTGCCGGATCAAAAATGGAGGCCTCCTGCAACAGCAGACTTGTAGATGATACAACAACAACAGCAACAACAACAACAGCAACGTCCCGCTTCGGCATTAAAACCCCCCGAATGAGGATTTTTGTAAAGAGAACGAGCCCCTCGATCGCCCGCGCCTCGGCTCAAGCG
Organism: Apeltes quadracus; assembly: GCA_021346845.1. Lineage (NCBI taxonomy): Eukaryota > Metazoa > Chordata > Actinopteri > Perciformes > Gasterosteidae > Apeltes > Apeltes quadracus. Next base: position 12,438,424 of record CM037926.1, read on the forward strand.
CTTCCTGCGGGATTGCAGAGGCAGCGCGCTCATTCCCATGCGCGGCGCGATCCGCCGGCTCCGTGCCCATGAATGTTATCTTCTGCGTTTATCTGTCGGGAGTTCAGAAGCCACTTGTGTGGGAGGGAGGGAGGCACAAGCCCCCATGGCCTGTTGGAAAGGGGGGAGACTTCAGCACATCTGAACGTGCACCAAGGGTTTATTCGCTCAGCACTCCGTCCCCGTCGGTCGCTGCAGTCGCTGAGTTTCTGTTTAGCTTTAAGTCGCTTGACGACTTTTCAGCGGACTAAAAGGTTTCTTTACTCCGTTTTGCTGTCCGCGTTTCCCATTAGCGCTCTGAAAGCCGGGACACTGACGAGGAGGGGGGGAGGGGCTGGGGGGGGCGCCCGTTCCATCAACTAAACAAAAAGCCTTTAGTCCATGTGCGAGGCCTTTTGCCGCTGCACAGTGTTTACTGATGCATGCTGGACTTATTGGAGGGAAATGAAACTAAAGACTGTCCCTCTCACGGCAAATCATCTGTTATTGCTCATTTGTGCTTTCCAACAAAATACTGAACATTTTCATAATCACAACATCCCCAAGCCGCATGTGTCCCTCCCTCCATCTCTCTCCTTCGTTATTTCTCTACAAATAACGCCAGGAAGAACAAAGCAAGGCCGAACTTTAATGTAATCAATAAAAAAAATAGAAAAAGGCCCATTCGGGATTTAAAATGTCACTAAAAACTCTCTGTGGTCCAAATGCCGAGGAGTTCTTCTAGTTCCACACGTCACGTGATCTGCAGCTGTGTGTGGGGGGGTTCTTATAGCTCGGAGCAGATGGGGGGAGAGGGGTTGGGGGGGGAGGGGTGGGGGGGGGTAACGGGCGAAATGAAATGGAGCCGGACGGCTGGCTCCCGTCCAAATCTTCTCAAGAGGACGAGCGTGAAGAAGACGAAGACGTCCCGCGGCGCGAGCAGACGCGCAGGTGTTTTTGCCGGCTTGCGCGTGCTTGACCTCCCTTCGCCGTGCACGGGGGGGGGGGGTCACTGCCAAACTCGACGGGAGTGAGGGGGGGGGCGAGCGGGCGACTCTCTTGCAAGTTTCCCTTTAACTTTCAGCATCGCCTGCGTTGCCACGGGGACACTCGGAGGCCCACAGGTTTGATAACTTTAAACGCCTACTTTTCCAAAGTGGGATATCTACAGCCACCCGGGGACCCGCACGCCCCCGGGGGTGGGGGGGGGGGGTCTCGCTCCACATCACCGATTTTTTGTTTTTCTTTTTTTCCCCCGTCCGATGATGAAAATAGTAAGATCCACCCGAGGAGGAGGGGTGCTGAGCTCGTAGCGCGGCGGTTTATCTCCCCGGAGTTTAGCAGCACTCTAGTCTCCACATTAATCACACGGGGGACTAAACTCTGGGAGATAAAGCGCGGGGGAGGAAGAAGGCAGCCGAGCTGAAAAAGAAATAGCTTTTGCTGTCACGCGCTTAATTCCCCCCCCAACCCCCCTCCCGAGAAGATACAGGTGTGACCCCACGTCGGCTCGAGCCGCCGCTCGGCTTCCTCTCCGCTGCCAGTGGGAGGGGGGGCGGGGGGGAGAGGCTTAGCCGCATTGTGTGAACACACCGTCGCCTAGGTGGTGACAGCGATAGAGGAATATTCAGAGAGATTATTCATGGGCTGGCTGTCAGCGGCGGGGAGCGAATGGCAGCTGCAAAGCGAATTGGGGCCTAATGGACGGGCGGCCGAGGCTGGCGCCTGCATATCTCACCCCCCCCCCCCGCCGCACTGTTGCGTGTCATCAATCTGCGATCCCCGTTTTCCTTAAATCCTGACGAAGTGCACTTGTTTTGTTTCCTGCTCTACCCACGTTCCCTTAACCTGCTGCGTCCACAAAATCAGGATGTGTATTGTGTAATGTGTTATTTTTATTTTTTTTAAACATTCTGTTAAGCAAAATAGCTCCGTGAGTCCGTTCAGCATGCCAACGTTTGACACCAACACTGTCAAAGTGTTTAAAGGGCCTGATCGATTTGCGGCGTATTCCTTCCGCTTTGACGAGATAAGTGTCGCCGCCTGGCCCGACGTGCCGTTTCCTCTCTTGAGTGACGGTTGGGGAATTAAGAGGCGCTCTTCTTGCTGACAATGAAATGTAGTCACGTTTTTTTCCGGGGGCCCAGACAGACATTGTTGTCAGTGCAATTACTCTCGGCTCGATTGGCTTCCGCAGCGGCGGCGGCCACGCGGGCTGTCGGCGCTCTGCGGCGCCGCCAGAGACGCGATCTCACACCGATGGACGGGGGGAGGACAAAAGGGAGGAGCCGCGGAGAGGCGTCTCGAGCACTTGGGAGCTTGGCGTCCTTCATTTTCGAGCTTTAAAATCACAGGCTTTTTGTTGCCCCGGGGGAGGAGGGGGGGGGCGGGGGGGGGGGGGCCTCTGTGATGAAGAACAACCTTCTACGGACAGCGAAACTCCGACATCCGGCGGATGCTGATGCGTTCATGCTCCCCTCAGCTGTTTCACTTCATCCCGTGAAGCGGATCATCTCGGTGGAATTAAAAAAGAGCCGGAAAAAGCAGTGAAATGAGTAGCTGAGAAAAGAGCGAGCTTTTGAATCCCAACATTATCGGGAAGGGGGGCAGGGGTGAGGGAGGGTGGGGGGTGGGGGGGATGTGTTAAAAGGATGCGATGCGGCGCCTGCTGACACTCCTCCGTCTGCTCAATAATGATTTGTTGTTGATGGGATGGAAAAACCAACACAATTCTAACACCTGGAGAGGCAAAGCCGGGCTGCGGCGGCGGCGGCGCCCCCCCTCATACCCCCCCACCTGACGCCTCGTGGAACAAGGCCCGAGCCAGTCTGGCAGCTCCGTCGGCACCGCCGCGGCGTGCAGGGCAATTGGCGTCGCCAAGAAGACCGTTTCGGGTTGAAGCCGGCTGCAGAACCTGGAGGGTTCGGATATTCGCTGAGCCGCCAGCCGCTCGCTTGGCTGGCGGCTCAGCGGAGTGAACACTCGGTCGCCCTCCTGACGGACTGAGGATCGAGAAGACCACGTCGTTTGTGAAGTCGTGTGAGACTTCGTGAAGTGCCATGGAGGCAGGCGAGGGGAAATAGATCAAGGATTCAAGGAGCCTCAGAGTCAGAGTCATTTCTGGGGGGGGGGGGGCTGAAGTTTTCCTGTCCTCGCTTTTGGACTTTTAACCTTTAAGAAAGTTAACTGCCTTCCTAGCGAGTCCCCAAACAATTTTCCCCACTGAAAGCACGGCGACTGTAGATCTCAAATCGTAATCCTTGGTTGGGTGGGGGGGGACTAAATCACACTTCTGTTAGATAATGTATTACTGGTCAATAGTGTTGACCCCTAACGACACACAACGGTGAGAGAAAGATGGAGCGGAAGGAGCTGGAATTCGGCTTAGACGGGCACAACAAAGTCTGATCGAGGCGACATTGCATTTCTCCGACTTAACTCCCCCTCGGAGGAAATTGACTTCAGTTGCACAACAGCCGCCCCCCTAACTCCTCCCTCGATAAGAGGAAATCATTTTTAGATAAATAGAAGTAATCGCGCAACAGGTTGATATAAAAAAGGCGGAGAGGTTTGCCGAGTCTTGCAGCTATTCGCAGGCCTCGGGAATCCCGCGGAGGCTCCGCCGGTGATGCTCAAAGGTAAAAAATGTGAATTCTGTCAAGCGTCTGCACAAGTTTGCTTCAGCAACACTGCCGATAAAACTCAGATGAGGTAAACAAAACGTGTCAAAAGCCATCAGAGTGGTGGGATTTGGGGAGAGAAAGACTCCCTTCCGCCTAGTCGACCAAAGAAACGCTTAGTCGACCAAAGTCTTGACTAAACGACTAAAGTTGACAGTCTGACACTTGTATATCTCGCTTACCGCGTTTAGGTGACAGGCCAATTTATTTATTGATGTCAAAATAAAATATGCAACTGGTCAACCAATGAGAATGTCAGTCGACCGAGGCGGCATCGACCGATTAGCCGACTAAACGACTAAAGTTGACAGCCCCTGCTTCCGCCTCTGATGGAATCATTACGTCCACGCGGCCTGTTGCTCGACCCGTCCATTCCGTCGTTTGTTTAAATGTTCCATTCATTTCCAGTTCAATTGCATCCATTGAGCCCAAAAGACCCTGAGAATCTAGATGGCTCACCCGCAGCGCTGAGGAGTTGTGAATGTCTGGAGGAAGGCGGTTGGATTCACGGTGACAGATCCATGACATTTATTTTACTTCATAAAAAACCTCTGTTCCTTGTTCCGTCTTATTATCCCAAACTCTCATTACAGAGTGCACTCATTTTCTTGAACAACGTGTCGCCATTAAGCCATTGTTCTATTAAGAGGATCTCGTGTTATTTCCTCCTGAACCACCACATTTCATCATTTGTGCGAGCACAGGCTCCATTTTCTCCATTTATAGCCCCCGCGTTTATAGCCGCGCGCGTGTGTGTCGGGGCTATTTTCTGTTGGATTAACACTGAGCCGGATCCACGGCGCTACGCACACCGAGGAGGACCCCTTTTTTAGCATCTTGAAGGACCACTTTCTCGTGTCAGTGTCGTCTTTTACCTCCGACCCTCCGATCTCTGGGTGTTTGCAGCTGCAGGTCAGTTGCCCGCTGGGCCGTCGTTGTTGGCGTTGGTGCGACCACTACATTACCATCTCCATCTGGAACAACCCCCACCCCCGCCCCCGCCCCCTGGGTCCGTTGCATTCATCCAACAGGGTGTCCTGAACAATCACACACGTCCTTGCGGGTGACACTGTAGCGAGCCGAGGGCCGCCGCCACACGCCGGCCCTCCACCGATGCGAGCAAACGCAGATCGGCGGGGAAGCTTTGTGGTCACGTGACGTAAAAAAACAGACCGCAGGGCTCGGTCAGCATTCTGACCCGTTCGGTCGAATCGAGCAGAAATCCATTTACGTGCGTCGGATGACGTAACCCCTCGGCAACGCGGGGGCGATACGCGCTGCACTTTGGGCTCGTTAACTCACTGTTCGAGATCCAGCACACTTTACCAACATAATGCAAGACTGTAGTTTGCGTTGCAATAAAACTATTGCAGGCTGTACGGATCTGACACGCAGGCCGCTTGGGTGGTTGTTGAGATTTGCAACGCTAGTGAGACGCACACCGGTTTGTCAGTCAATCGATTAGTCGGCAGATTTTTCTGCCGACTTCCTCTGCAGCTATTTGGACGGGAGTCGTTTCTTTTAATCAAAAATCTCTGTTTGCGGCTTCTCATCGGTGGTTATTTTGTCATTCTCTCACAGATAATTGGGTACATTTGGGTGTTTGCCGGCTGGTTCAGACAAAACGAGGCCTACGAATGAGTCGTCATTTTTCATAATTCAACTGACATTTTCTAGACCAATTGACTTTATTGAAAATATATAATCAAGCAATGAATCCATGAGCCCTGCTACTTTAATTGAATTAATATAAAACTCATGGAAACAAAAGAAATACAAGAACTTGAAGTTTAATCCAATCAAACGATTGATTAAACAACATTCTAACCCTTACCATCCAATGCCAACCTGCTGTGCTTCTATGACACAAGGTGAACACACATCTACGAGAGGCCAGATCTGTCTTGACCTATTGATTCCTACGTTGGCGTTCATCCTATTCGTCCAACGCAGCGACAACCGAAGGGAATTCCCAACGGGCCCCCTGATTCCCAGCCGGTCCCCGAGACATTCCCCCTAGTTCCGTGTGATCTCATTAGCCGGAGGGGCTCGGTGCGCGTCTGTTCAGCAACTGGTTGAGGTGGCGGTGTAACCAATACCCCCCCCCCCCCCCCCCCCCTCCCCCTCCCCTACCAGAGTATTTATATCTAGGATGCGACTTTCACCCGAGCACCAAAGCATTCTCGAGAAAAGGCAACTGTCTGGAGACAACTGGTGCTGAGGCTCTTTTTCCTCCCACGACATTCCTCAAAAGTCAAGGATAAGTAGGCCTTCCGGGATTTATAACCGTTGGAACGTTCTGCTCGCCGCGGGCAAACGTAGGGAGGACTTGAACTCCTGGATCTCTGATGAGATTCTGTGGGTTTTACGGGTTACGGCTTCAAATCTTTGTTTGCCTCTCTAGGGACCCCCCCTCCCCCCTTTAATACGTCTGTCAGTCAGAGTTTTGGCACGCAGGCGGATATTGAGTGTGCTTTTATAACTGAGATTATTAATTCATCTCCTCTGTATTGCTTCGTGGCGGCAGAAAAAAAACACCCTCCTACTGATTTGTTCCTCACAAATGCCTCCGATGGCGGATTTTCTGGAGAAAAAAAAAACCCCAAAACCAGTCGAGCAAAGCATCCCTTGCATCAGCAACGTAATCATGCAACATGTTCCATCGGAAATACGTTGGCTCATTTTACAGACATCCTCGGTGAACACACAGAGCGACGAGGGGGTGCATTGATTTACATTCCCTGGCACGGCACAATGGGGGAATAAGTGTTGCCACCTACTGAAGCCTGCACAATGCAAACATGACAGCGAACGTCCTGGCGAGGCAGGAGGGAGGGGGGGTGGAAGAGAGAGGAAAGTGGGCTCATCATTTCCAAGATGACCTCTGAACTCTGATTTAACGTCATTAGAAATGATAGTAATCAGCACCACTGAGTCGTGTGATGAAACGATGATGTGATGCTGCTGCAGCTTCACGTCACCGTTTCATGAGCAAAGAGGAGGGAAAGTTTACGCCACTTACGCGCGTCCCGAGACAACTTTTTTTTTTTTTTGCGCGTACACGTCGGGACTGTGAGAGAAAGGGCGACTTTGAACCGCGACGGGCAACTTTAGCAGCGGACGGACAGGTGCGCGCCGGTGCGTCACAGCGAACCAAAAGGCGTTTTTTCGTTTTGTTTTTTCTCTCTCTCTCTCTCTTACCTGTTGGCCCCTCCATGCTGTCTGCGTGGATCCTGACGACCAGCATCAGTACCAGTGCTGCAGAATTCATGTCGGCGGAAGGAAGTAAAAGTCCACCCTGTAAAAAGGATCCGAAAGGGAAACTCCGGCAGCGGTGGCAGCAACAGCAGGACTGGAGAGAAGTTGCGCGCTCGGCTCCGCTCGGCGCTGAATCCCCCCCATGCCCTCCCTCCCCTCCTTCCACCTCCTCCCCCCCTCTGCAGAAACGCAGCCTGCTTGCTCCCTCCTCAGCCCGCACAGGGAGCAACTGATCTCGGGCAAAAGCGTTCAAAAAGGAGCCCCCCCCCCCCTTTATTTCTTCCTTTAACAGCTCCTCTACATTTATTTATGTTGTTTTTTTTCGAGGGGGGGGGGGGGGGGGGGGGGGGTTGTGGTGCTGTTTGGAGAGCGATCGGGCCGCGGGATCACGGCACTGCGGCGCCGCCACGTGGCGAGGCCATGCATCGCCACGTTGTTCAAAAACAACAACTTCTGCACATTTGCAGTTTCTGTGGATCAGAGAATGACTGGACGGTTAGTTCGGTCCTTTGTCCCTGGACCTGTCTGCAAGGGGACAAAGATGTGGACCTTGCGGCCATTAATACCTTCTTTGTATGCATCGTATAAGATGAACAATGCAGGGATCGACACCCTGGTGTAAATTTGACTATTTCTTTTAACTTCAAATACTCGACGACACAACGATGCGCCGTTGGTCCCATCCGACCGCACGTCCTCATTTCTACCTCTCATATTTTTTTCAATTAGATGTCAACCTCAGGCCAACACGCATCAATCTAAATGCAATACAAAACAATCCAAAAACGATTGCACATAAAAAAACGAACCAAAATAAGATAAACTCCTTACAAGGAAAATTCATTAAAAGTTTGACTTGAGCTCAGTTTGGGGAATGACCAGTGTAGATGACTTCTCTGCTCTGACTGAGCAGACGCAGAGCGCACGCTCGTCTCCACTCAGCAGAGACACGGGGACTCAAGATAACACGTTACACACGGATGCAGCTCCAGCTCAGCATGTGTGCTAACAAATTCACGCACGTAAGCGCTGCTGCTGCTGCGCGGACTGAGATGAATGCAGGCTGCTGCATTGCAGTGGAGGGGGGTCCTAAATTACCCTCCACCCCCCGTTGGTTTTACAGCTGGGCAACTGCATGATTTAAATACAAACGAAGAAACATCAAAATATCTCAAGTTTGGGTCTCAACCACCTTGGGGTCCGAAGCTTGAACTGCTGTTGATCCAGTAAATGAGCCCTGAGCCTTGGCAGCAACGACGCATGGCGGCCTTCGCCTCGCCCCGGGGTCACTGCGGAGCGACCGGGCCACAGTGTGGTGCATGCATGCGATGGTCACCCGGGTGGGGGGGCTTTCATTTCCAAAGTTCCAAAGGGCGAAGCGCGGCCGACTCTTTCCCATACGTGTTAAATTTGTGCAGTGGCCCAAATCCACTCGGCTGCAGCTTCGGATGGCATCGAGCCATCCTGCTGCTTGCTGCTGGGCTTCTGGCTGCTTCGGAGACAGGAGGAGCTGGATTTAGACTCTTTATCACCCCCCCTGCCCGTGAAATATTGATTCTGTAGCCGCAAGCCTTTTAACTTGTGTCTGGGAGATATTTATTTCTTGGAGGATGTTGGCGTGGGGCATTTTGTTAGCTGGCTTCATTTGCCAGGCTGTAATAATTCAACGAGAATTTTCAAACTGTAGGGAGAGGTTGATATATTGGTATCAGTGATATAGTGTTCCGCGTGCCCTTCAGATCTAATAACTTCCTCTGTGCTTGCTTAACAGCGCACTCATGAAGGGCTTATATTACATGTTGTATAACCAGTTAATTTGCCCGTATTCGTTTGGCTTTATGTCATGTCATCCGTGTCACCAGTAATATAGCTGGAAACCTCAAAGGTGGGAAGCTCAGAGCAGGCGGACCGACATCCCAAGAGGGAAGGATCCACTTATTCTTTTCCACTCTTCGGGGTTTAAGTCAACTTGATTGTTTATTTTACAGCCTGGAACCGTCTCATCTCAAGATGAAAGATGAGCTGACATTTGAATTCCCCTGTGAAAAGAAGGGTATTATATATATTAAAAGTACTAAGATGCTGTGCCATCCTTTTCAATTCTTCTCTAAAGGAGGATGACGCTCTTTTTTCAAACGCATCTGTGCAGACGGTTTCTAGACGCAGCTTCTGTAAAACCAGATGCGTTACGATACGACACTATGCATCCTCAGCCGGCGCCAATAAAGGAACTAACATCGCGATACCACCTACTGTATATAAAATAAAAAGATCTGATGTTTTGTAGACGTAAAATGCATGCAAAGAGTTGCAGCACTTGATATTATCTGGTTTTCACTTCCTCTTTAGCAGCCATTTTAATACCCCTTTTCAACTAAGGGCTTGTTTCTCTTTTTCGGTCTCTTTTAGATGGTTAGTGAGGAGCTGGGAGGCTGCGAAGCAAAACCAGGAGACCCGAGAAGGTGAGTCACAAAGCATTGTTGAGTCAGTGTGACGTTACATTTGTGACATCTTATATAATTATTATAAATATTTTATCTGATTTAATTTACGTAATTATCCTGAATTTTATCGCCTCAACATCAGTTTGCCCGTATGGTCCAACAATGGCGTAATTTCATGCGATTAGGGGCCGCTTGCAAAAATGACATTTGCACGAATGTTTTTTAAATATTTGACTTAAATGGTTTTTATAATAAAACGGCAGATACACGAGTGCAGCCTGCACAATGTCACAGATTTGGTGCCCGCAGAGAGTAACCGGCCCCGTTTCTTCTCCCTTGAATACACACAGCTGATGTCGACCTCACAGAAGTCCTCTGCTGCAGTTGTTTTTCCGTGTTTTGTTGCATTTGGAGCGATTTAATGTGAACGGAAAGGTAAATAAAGGCTTGCAGAATAAGCTTTTCAGCAAGCGGATGCCTGGCTGCTGCAATGGCTTTTTTTTTTTTGTCATGTAGTGCTTAAGTCAGGCTTTTTGCAGGCGTTTTACTATGTTCTGTACACAAGCAGCTCAGAAGATATAAGTCCGAGGTCAACAAAAGGCCTCGCCTGTTCCATAATTCATAAGAGCAGCGGCAGCCTCTGTATTCCCTCATTAAGGATGAATAGTATCTTCAACGAACAGATAGGCTAGTGTTCTACTACAAACACATAATGAGGTGGTTTCATGAACACAAACCCAACTGGATCGTGCTTTCCTTCACACACGTGTGTGGAGACAAGTCAGCAGAGACTCATAGAAAACTTTCATTTACTGCAACGTGTAATTGTAACAGACTTTTTAAATCGTATCTCTATATCTCTTCCTCAGTAATGCCGAGAGGACTTTCACCACCGACAGTGCCAGTGGGACAGTATATCGCTGTGAGCGTCTTGAAATGACCGTCTTGGAAAGAGCTGTGAAACCAGCAACATGTGCATTGATTGGTTCATCTGTGTCTTTTCAGCAGTGGTCTTTTAAAAAAAAAAAAAAAAAGGCCTCCAGTAAAAGATGAATCTGGATGTAATGCAAAGCTGAGCCAGGCGGGCATTAAAGGTTTACTGCAGCCATCTATAGTTGCATTTCTGTTCAAATGGAGGAATTTACGTGATTTATCTATGTTCTTTATTATAAGACCTACATTAGTGCTTTGTGAAAATGACCAAAATGTTTCATATAACCGAGGGGAACTAACAGTCGGATGAAGATTCTCTGCCGTTTCGTCACTACGAGGATCCTCGCTTACATTACACGACTGACTAATTGTTAATATATTGACGTGAGCAGCTTCAGGGTTACCTGCCTGTGCAAACCACTTCTCAAGTGAAGTTCAGATGGACTTGCTCTAATGGATCTTTTTTTTTTTTTGTGCAGCGCCGCTGACCAATCTCAAACACGGATAGAAAACACAGCAAAAGACGCTCTTAGAAAACAAAAGGCACGAATCGCCCTCAGGTGGTCACGGCCACGGCTTCTCCCACGTCTTTATTTCAGTTGGCACACAAAACATAAATGGCTGCTCACAAACACAGCTCGGAGGATGGTCGGGGGGGAGCGGAGGTTGATTCTTTGTCACAGTAAGTTGTGTGGCCCTCAACTGGAGCAAGGATTTTACTTTTTACTTTTTTTAGTGTAAAACCCTACGTAGGGGTAATTCTGTTACCTTAAAGAGGTGAGAACAAACCACAGACAAGTCGTATATCTTTCACTTTGCAAAGGGGAGTCTTGCCACACTGCGCATGCAGTGTCGAATTCCAACGAACTCGCCTTGACAACAGCCTTTTATTCAAAGGTTCACACATAGATAAGAACAGGGTGGAACATACGAGGGCGGGGCTTCACACATTCTCCAGCCATGTGACGAGGTCATATGTCCTACAGCGCCATCATTTATTGTGAGTCACTCACGGAATCGGTGTGTGACCTTTCTTTTGAAACCGGTAACTTGTCCGAGTCCCGGGGGCATTCCATATAAACAGAGGGATTCCACAGATACCTTAATTGATCCGTTTCCTGTTTCCCATCTGTTAGATTAGTGATAAACAAGGCGGTCCCAAGGAAGGATCAAGGGTTGCCTCTTCAACCCTTGGGGTTTTTCCTGTTGCTCTGTAAGGGAATTCCTGACGTGTAACCACTCGCCAGCTGCACGTGATAGACCAATACAAAACTAATGATAGAAAAGCATAATAACCACCCTCCGGGCCGTATCAAAAACTGGCAAGTTGGATTAAAAAAACGGTGTTGATTGTCCCGTCGTGTGCACGCTCTTATGGCGTTCTGAGCTTCAGAATGTCTCTTTTGCAACCAGCCGCGGTCACTCACCAGTTGCCCTTGAGACATCGTGCGGTCTGAGGACGAGGGAAGCAGCCTTTAATAACTCTGTGAAATTTCAATCCAGCCATCACACCATTATTCAGTCTGCCGTTGCCTTTTTATCTGCTGCTTTCTGTGAGGGAGGCTTGACTTTGCCCTAAGTAATGACTGACTTGCTTTGCACCGCTGCTCATTTACAGTCCGCCCCCAAGTTTACAGTGAAACATCGCTAACGCAAAGACAATCTGCTTGCCGTGGCAGCTGCACTGCATGAAAACGGGTCATGAAAGAAGACACAGTGGAGTGAAAGAGTTCTATGGAGACACCTGAAACTGCACTGCACAATCAACCAAAAGACAAAGGAGTCATTGTTAATCAAGTCGAGACATAATTTAGAAAATCACAACGACTAATTACACATGCTCTATTGTCAGTTTCACGCTAGTTTGTACTTAGTCTCAACTTGATTAGTCTTCACTGACCCACGCACCAAAAAACAGAGGCAAATGCAACGATGATTCATTTCATTCCAAAATGCTTTATTTCAACCGTTACTGTGTGAGGCCCGACCAACGCCATCTCTGTTCCCACTGGCTCGTCCAGGCACAAAGTCACCTCCTGGTTAACGTCCGCCCGACGGGCCCCAAGCGGGTCACATGGCTACAGCTGAGTCCACATGTCCAGCTGAGAGGGTTTTCATCAGCCGACGGGACGCGGGTCAATGTGGAGGAGATGGCTAATGTGTTATACAAGCCAATTGTACCGGTTACAGTTATCCATCAAAAAAGCACCTGACCTTCCCTCCATGCTTTTATGGTTGATGAGCTGCGATCGCAATGGTATGATTTTCTCCTGTTTTTTTGCAGGAAATGAGGAGCATGAAAGGAAATTTATTAAAACTACATTGCACTGAGCATTTTGAATAATTGATATAAAAAGCATATCTAGTAGAAGTAAGGGAAATGCATTGATTTAATGTTTTGCCGCGTGCCTTGACTTAAGTGCAGTGTGTAATCTTCCTAACAATCTGGTTCAGCTGTCAGACTGATTCAAAGATGTTTGAACATTTCCACGGACGGTATTCATTCCGAGCTGAACCCCCCGCGCTCTCTCATTTGGATGGAAGCAAAATACAAAGAGGGTTGGAAATTTCCAGAGCGAGAACAGTCAAGTTTACAACGTGAGCTTAGAGGCATTTGTAGCTCAGTGAGTGTAGTAAAAAGCCCACTTAGGAGTCTGCACCAACGCCGTAATCATGAAGCATTATGAGAACAATGTTTTCATTCCCACACATTAATTTTCCAGTAAAGCAGGGTTAGATTTGCAGGGGGGGATTTAATCAGTGTCAAAATGAAAAATAAAAGTGGTGTGCTGTGAAAGTAACCATGAGGCTGGTAATCAGGTGTTAGCGAATAAGTGTGGCGAATGCTTGAAGATGCTGAGGTGAAGCAACATGGAAACATTGCGTCCTGCACGGCTTTGATAAACCCCATAAACCAAATGAGCACTTCGCTGTGAATTTGGAACGTCTAATAAACTGTCTTACCTTTTGCGTGCCATTCTTACGCCACAGGGTTACATATTAAATAACGTATGCATGCGAGACACGCCGTAGATGACCAATCCAATTCCTCCGTCTTATGCAACCACATCCTCTAATTTACTACATGTTTGGCAGGTCCTGGTTTCCCAGGATAATGTTTAAACGTCCAAACCCTTAAAAACCCAGCGACATGAGAGAGTAGCATGCATGCAAACAATGGACAACAGCACGCATTTCAAACAGGAGCTTGGCTAACACCAACACATTGCCATGCAAATAGAGTCACGAATCAGTCAGCGGTCCTGGCTCCTCTCTGCACTGCCAGTCCGGTGTCTTGTTTTCAAAGCACGTGTTGCCGCGGGGTTCTAATAATCAAAAGACACCCGTGTTGTTTCTGCTGCATCTTTTCCCCGCCGTGTGCTCCCTGCTGCATGCACATCCACGCACCAACCGTCGGCCCACGAGCCGCCGGCTCTCGCGGAAAAACGTCCTCGCACGAGGCCCTCGAAGAGCACTTCACGTGGAAAATATTGGCCACGTCGAGGGCCATTTTTTGGGCCGACGTACGCAATGGATTCCCCCCGACAAAAGCCAGTGCCGCCTCGGCGAGTGGGTTCCAGTTGGCCCTCAACGCAGCGGCATTGCACGGCTCCTCGTCAGTTTTAAGGCCCACGTTAGGCCCTCTCAGCAGAGAGTGCACTCTTCTGGTGTCAGCGAAGATGGGGGCGGGGACACCTAGTACTTTCTTTACAGTCCAAACGTTTAGTTTAACAGACTTGTGCAGTGTTATTATGGCCTGAGCCGACTGAAAGTCGGGCAAAGCCCTGCTGTGTTTTTATTGCCATTTTAAATGCCCTTTTGAGGCCTTTATCATGTTAAAAAAACTCTTGAATTTTGGCATGCTCATCAGAAGTGCGAAAAATTTAAATATTCTTGGGGTCGCGGTTTTGGGTTTAAAAAAATGGCTCTCCAGCGCCCACCAGGAATTTCTAACCATTTCTAATGATGGTAGAGCCAGTGTGCAACAGAGTGTGTGAGAAAAGACATCGTATTGACCTGAATAATAGATTAGATTAGACTAGATTATAATCAAAAAAAGTTCACACTTGAGACGATGTATGCTGATTTGTCTGAAAACAGACAGATTTAAAAGCAAATAAATTATATGAGATAAATTACAGAGAAATAAAGCGGAAATTCCAGCTGGGCAAAGGCAGATTCCTGATCAAAGACTCAATTTAGTGGATATTTTATTCAGCAGGCTAGACAAATTATTTATTTAAAGCATGGATCCTATAAATACTTGTTTTAAATCTGACTGTATGGGGAGGTATTCTGCACCACGGTTCCACTTACACATCCCTGCGAGTGCTTTCCAGCCAACACACGCAAACATCCCTGTGGAATGAATCACTAGACTATAATTTAAAGCGCGTACTTTTATGCAAAATTGTCACTTACTTCTAGCTGATATTCCTACACCGTGGTATTTTCTTTTTCTTTTTAAAGAATAAGAAGCCATGGACGTGGCTGGAAAACAATAACCGGCTGTTACTAAGCAACCAAAACCTGCGCACTGTGATGACAAAGTTGTTTTAATATAAGCAGTAAGCACTAAACACTCAAAACAAACACAACTGGAAACAACTGGTGATCACAAAAGAGATCATCCTGACTTAAAGGTGACGCATGGACTCATGGGAAACGCAGTCTTCCAGCACAGGAAAACACCGCCTCCCTTTTTTCCACGTGGCGGCCAAAATCAACGCAAAATGAAAGTTCCATATAGAGTAGATGCTTTGAACAGAAGAAGTACAAAAGCAAAAAAAAAAAAAAAACACAGGTCCCAGCGGCAGGATGAGAAATAAATGCTTCCTGCTTCTCCACCAGGTCTACAAAATAAAAATCACCCTGCTACTGGTTCTATACTTTTTACCGGGTGCTCCGCCCCCGCCGCCGCACAATAACCCTGCCACTTCAGACAAAGGTCACATGCAACATTCATAACAAACTTAAATAACGCAGAGTAAACCTCCCTCCATGCACCTGCTGTCGCGCCTGCTGTTGTGTCGCGTCCGACGTCCTGCACGTGTGTAACAATATGCTCGCGCCTTGGCTCTGAGTGGGTTGAGACGGTGAAAGGTGCAGCTGGCGGAGAACAGTTGTGTACGTGCTTGGCTTGGTGTCTTGATGGAATTACCGCGCTGTGTCCTTTTCCAGTGAAACCGTCATCTCGTCCGCTGTAGAGAGCCGACGTCTGAAGCTACGGCCACGTGACACGTAAAGGGACCCGTTCAACTCGTGTGAAGGACAAATTCCATTGTACTTCCAGCTCTGACTGTTTGTTAGTTAAGCGGCAGCCACCAGGATGCTGTGTGGCCTTATCGTTTTAAGTTATAGACTGACAAAAATACAGAAACATGACCTTGTTATTTGTTGCACTGCGCGTAACCACTTTGACGTAATGAGGTCAAAACGTGCCATTGACATCCTCACAGGAGCTATGTTTAACGTTCTGAACGTTACCGTATTAGCTATGTGAAGATGTAATGGAGGAATGGTTACGTGAGCGGCAAAATAAATCTATCCATACAAGCTGGGGTGGAGTTCTTTGTTTCAAAAGGCGCCTGCCTGGACAAAGGCAGCTGGCATCCGTTCATAATCAGTGGTGTTCGGATCCCGAGAGTCGCAGAGCAGCAGAAGAGGAAAGAAACCACACACATAAACCCCGTTGTTGCGGATGTGACGGGTGGAGCGCGGCCGACAGGCTGACTGTTCTGCAGCACGAGGGGGCCACCATCAGCACCGCTGCCGGCTGTGAGACCCGGGCCAGCGGGCCTGAGCTCTGCTCCGAACCGCCACGCGGGCGCGTCGGCCTGTCAAACCCAGGGAGCCGAGTCTCTCCCTCCTCCTCCCCCCACCCATCCCTCCCTCCCTCCCTCCCGGTTCAACACCCGTCAGCGTTTTTATTTTCATAAGCCGAAGAGCGGCGAGATGTCAAAGTCTTGCACTCTTTATTGTCCTGACACACAGAGAAAACTTTAACATAAAAGCCCTCACATGTCAGACGCTCACCGCCATCGTCCACGGTAACGGCGTGAAACACGATTATCTCAGAGGAGATGGACGACATTTCTCTCATCCCAGCGGGAGGGGGGGAAGGCCTCAGTCCGACCGGCTACTTCCTCTGTTCTCACCCCGTCTGTCTCCGTCCCGCGGTTTGCAATGTGTGAGACAGACGGCACCGGGCAATGACACGAAATGCACACACTGAGAAGTGAACTCTGCGGTGCCAAGGCGATGGCGGGGCGGCTGCAGCGGGTCCATATTAAACCCAGGCGCGCCCCGGCCCGGTGGAGGGGAATACAAAATCACTCCCGGTGGAGAATAAACGCGAGCCCGGGCGGACGATCATTCGCTCGCAGGCCGGGACGCACCGGGCTTTGTCCGTCCGCTGACCTGTGAAGGGAAGCAGCCTCGCTACAGTCCCTTGTGGTTGTGCGTATGTGTGTGTGTGTGTGTGTGTGTGTGTGCAGAGGATTTCCACACGACACCAATGCATTCTCGTGTTCTTTTACCACGTCTATACACCAGGGGAATTCTCCGTTCCTATTGGCTGCAGGGTCTACTCCTAAGTGGCTCCAGTCAAACTGTGCACCGGCTCCTTTACATGAAAGGAGGTTGGAAATTCCAATATTGGTATTCTTTGTGTTTACATTGAAAATCGCTGGATTCTGCACCAAATCCCATGAATGAAGGTTCACCCGTAATTCCCACTACGGGCAGATTATCTGCACTACTAAGGTCAAAGTTCAGGTGTGAGTTGAGGCAGGTCCTCTAATTATTATTGTTATATATCATCATTGTCCATTCATCTTATCGGTGTTCTCGGGGAGAAAAGGGGATTTTAATGGATGACCAGTTCCCCCAAGTGAAAGAACAGAGAGAATTCTTGCGTCCCCCATTTGTCGCTCGGACATCACACGTCAC
Organism: Apeltes quadracus; assembly: GCA_021346845.1. Lineage (NCBI taxonomy): Eukaryota > Metazoa > Chordata > Actinopteri > Perciformes > Gasterosteidae > Apeltes > Apeltes quadracus. The sequence goes on from CM037926.1 coordinate 12,455,708, forward strand.
ATCAAATCCTTCATTTTCCACTCGAAACAGCACATCGTTTCACACCTCTCGCCGCCGTCCAATGATTGACATTGACACTCGCGTCCATCGGGTCTTGACGGATGCACCTGTCCTGCTTCGTCGTGACATGCGGGGAAGTCTGGGAGTTGAAGGGAAGATTACGGGGAAAGAGAAACGTCCCATCTGTCGCAGCGTTTTCTTTGGAAACCGCGGTGGTGCTTATGAATCTATTACACACAAAAAAAGCTGTACGTGCTTCTTAGGAGACCAGTTGGGCCTGTGACTTCTGGGCCATCGTTTCAATTATCCGATGATACATGTGAAGACCTACCAAAACGTTGTGCGACATCCATGAATCCTACTGAAACCAGTGAATTACCTGCAGAGCTGAAGCTATGCTGGTCTCTGTGTCCTTATTAGCAGATGTTAGCATATGAGCATATTCATATTCAGTTCTCCAATCAATGCAATTCAAATCACTTTTTTGTTTAAAAAAAGAGATTTCTTTATTTCATCTGTGTCATTTGAAAAGATAAACCGCAGCGTCTGCCCGTCAATGTTTTTCAATCAACACAGTGTGCAAAAAAAAAAAACACACACAGCTGTTTCCATCTTACCCGCCTGATAACATTATATTTCCTCCGTTTTAACGAGAGAATAAGAAGAGACGGACGAGCTGCGGCTCGCGGCGACGTCCTCATCCTCCCTTCTCGTCAATTTGTCTCTCCACTTAGACATCCCACGATTGCAGTCATCAATTTACGAAGATGTTTGGCTCCTGGGACTCTTCTCTCCCCCCTCTCTTTGCTGCTCTCGCCCACTCAGTCCTTGAAATGTACACCCCGGAACAACATCCCATCACCACCAGAGCACATCCACACTCGCCTCTTCACGTCCCCGGGCTCGTTAAATTCCTCCGTATGTGTGTGTGTGTGTGTGTGTGTGTGATACATTTAGGGGTTTTTTATTTTTTATTCCTTTTAACCCGCCTGCTGTATTTGTAAATTCCCGTGCCGGGAGCTAAGAAATGACAGCGTCGGTTCATTCTGACGAGGAGAGGAAAGCGTGTCCAGGATCCAGTAATTACTTCAGGACAGTTTAATAGCTAAAAGGACACATTGAAACGGGGGAAGGGCGCCATGCGTTTATGACCCCGGCGTCAGCGTGAGCATTTAATGGAAAGGACATTAGGACACGAGGTCATCGTCTCAGCGTCTGAGAGGAAGCCGCGTGAGGACGGAGAAGGAGCACGTGTCATCTGGAGGTGTGATGTGAGGGGGGGGATAAAGAAATAAAATGGCACCATAAAGGCCTCAGTATGCTTCTGCGTCACTCCTACGGCGTCGGAGCCGTTTTATGCTTCTGCGTCGGGTCGCGTTGCATTTCACCGTCAGAACGCAAGGGGGGGGGGGGGCTGTGGGGTTCGCGTATCTCTCTGCTGGTTTGTTTCGGTTTCCGCGTTTTCATTTCTGACAATGGCGAGCGAAAGAGAGAGAATGTTGTTGCAGCTGGAGCTAATCGACGTTGAACAACGAACGATCTCTTTCCGCGAGCTGCGTGCCATTTGGCAGCTTTGTAGTGCGCTGAGGAGGAAGTGTACAAATGGTACAAATACTTTCGTACTTCCTCGATCCAACGTTCCTCAACTTGGTCCATCGTTGAACCAGCAAACTGAAAATAAACTTTAAAAATGGCGGTATAGCGGGAGGGGGAAACCGGAAAAGCTACACTCTGGGAATGATGTATGCTCTGACCAATCACAGCCCTTGCGGTCTGCGTCGCCTCTACGCGTAGTTACAATTTCTCGCCGTAGGGTACAGAGAGGGGTCCGCGTCGGGTGACGCCGTAGCTACGCCGTAGCTACGCCGTCGATTCGACGCAGAAGCATAAAACCGGCTTAACGCACCGCCAGCTGGGCTGATGGGAATGATTTCCCCCTCCTGAAGTGGAGTCTCGCGGGGGGGGGCACATGAGGGGAAGCAGACAGACAAGGTGACAATCCGGCCTCCGTGTGTGTGTAAACAGCCACGTCACTACTCCCCCACACCCCCCACACCCCCCCCTGCTCGACGACGGGGTTAACACCTCTGTCCATCAGCCTGGGGCCCGTCCCCGCTCTCGGGCCCCCCCCCCCCTCCCCGCGCCCCGCCCGCCCCGCCCGATTGTCAGCGAGCTGACAGGAAATTCGCACCTTCTGCTGCTGGCGAGCGCCAACATGGCTGGAAGACAGGAGAGATGAGGGGAGGGGGACGGGGGGGGAGGGGGGGAGACAGGCTGCCAGTTATAATAGTTCCCTTCACAGCCTCTCTTGCCCAGAAAGAAGAAGAAAAAAAAAACCTACAAAATAAAAAAAATTGGACACGGTGGAGCAGCAGTCCTCGCAGTCAGACGTCCCTTCATGCGGACGGCCGAGTGGAGCCTTTTGGGAGGACGCAGTCGTTTGGATTAACAGCCCAGCAGCAGCTCAGTGGCATCTGATGGAGGGTTCCTGTGCCGGGGGGGGGGGGGGGCGACGGCGGGGGGAGAACAAGCAGGTCCATGAGCTTGAGGGCTTTGAAGCCCCGTGGACGTCGTAGCAGTTTTAATTCGAATAGAGGTTTGTTTGTTTTTTTTTCCTTCAAATTCCGCTGACACCTGCCTCCCCAAACATCGGCCCGAGTAACCCCGAGATCCAGTAACCCCTGTGATGTTACATCACTACGCTGCAGGTGGTGGAAGAAGAAGTGACGGTGGACCTGTGAAATCGCTGCTCGATAATTGGGCACTTAAAGACTGTTAGGCTATTAAGAAGGGCCTGAATTATGTTTTACGCTTTTTTTAAGAGCTGCTGATTCACTAAAAAGAAAAAGGGCCCACAGGTTTACAACCCGCCGCCACGAGATGCCACACCTCGTGTCTCTTCCAGGAAGTGGGAAATGTAATGACCCCCAGGCCGCGGTGCCCCGTCAGCGCGGGGCTCATCACGGGCCCCTCACCGGCCCCTCACGTGGCCCCTCACGGGCCCCTCACGCGGCCCCTCACAGGCCCATCACGTGGCCCCTCACGCGGCCCCTCACGCGGCCCCTCACGCGGCCCCTCACAGGCCCATCACATGGTCCACCCGTCACGCCGCAGATTACGTTGTCTACCGCAAAGAGAAAAGACACTACAGCAGCAGAGTATTTCCACCATCTCCCAATGCATCTGTAAACGTGACCGTTTCGGCCCGCGGTGGAGCGAGCACACAGCGCCCCCCGGTGGTCAGACACTGAAACAACACTGGGGTTTTTTTTTTCCCTCCTGTTTTTATTAAAACACATTACAAAGTCAGTATGCAAAAAGCCTCATCTGTTAAATACAATTGTGGGAAGTGGCCATGTTTTGAATAGGTTTTTGTTGGTGTGAGCATAAATGAATCCCTGTTTATGTTTTCAGTAGGGAAACTAATGAATATGACTACAAGTGAAAAATACAGGCATACACACTTTTGTTTATGTTGAGTTAAACAATCAGACCAGTTGCTCGCACCATAATACGGAGGTAAAAGCCCAAAATGAAAATAATCCAGATATGGAGCGTGTGAATGAAATCAGGCAGTACGAAGCCACAGAGAGAACAATTGCATATACAGCAATGCAATTCCAGTGAGGAGCAGCTCAGTCTGTCATTTGACCAATACAAAAAATAATAAAAAAAGAAAACACTCTAAACAAATTCTAAAGAACTGCAGAGAAAGCGGGCCTCGTTTTTGAACAAACATCCCGTCGCCCTAAAAGGACGTCACGCAGAGCAAGAACAGTACAGCTTGGATGCAACAGTGCAATTCATCCTCAAGTGCCACTAACACTGTTAAACTGGTAAAGAGTCTGATCAACAGACAGAAGCCGAAGCCCTCCATGTGGACTTCACAGCCGCTGCCGCCGCTGCAGCGCCCGCGCTCGTCTGCAGGCCGTTCACGGAGGCTCGAAGGAGGATTCCAATTAACTACGACTGGAGTATTGGTGACGGCTTTGGTCACAGTATCCGTTGGTTTTGGTGTCATTGTGTGGACCCAGGGGATCGATGGGATGTGGATCTCTTAAATTAAGTTACACTTACATCAGACAGCTTGTAAACATGGGGAAAGTTTAGGCTGAGGGACTTATTAGTATAGTTTGTCTTTTTTTCCTCCCAAGTTGACAACATATGTGAGACCAAAATGACATCGGGTCGAGAAAAAGAAAACTCTTCAGCTCTTTAAGCTCTCAATGATTGTTTTCTGCTCGTTTATTTTATGTTAAGTAGTAAGTGGAGAGTCTGATTCTCGTCCAGCTGAATTCTGTTTGGAAACACGTTCCCCCAAATCCAACACCACTGTTATAAATTACAAACATGTGAGTTGTAGAAAACCAAAATCATACTTGAAATTCATATCCAACAGTACATGTTCTTTGTTGTGATGCCGCTTTGTTTAGATAAAAACTTTGTTTAGAGTTGTGAGAAGCACGCGCACACACAAACCAAAGGAAATAACAAATAATGGCTACACCTAGAGCTTGATCTTAGGCCAAGGCAAACTGTGGATTCTGGAAACTCTGCATATTTACAGATTCACAAGTCTGTGACGGCTCAGCACGAGTCCGTCGCTGCTCTGCTGGATAAAATCGGAGGCGCGTCTCATTGCACCTTGTTTTCTTCCTGAGTGTTGTCTTCTATCACCACGATCTGCACACCGGACAACTGTCCGCTGGCGTCCAGCTGCAGCGCCTGAACCCCCCCAGTCTGCACCTCCTGCATTTGGCACTGCGTCTCCTCCCCCGCCGCCTCGCCCATCGTCACCTCCATCCCGCTCTGGCCCCCGTCTCCGCCCGCCCCCCCGGTCAGCTGCAGCTCCATCACCCCCACCGTCTGCTCCATCGGCGCCGGGTTGATCTCGATGACCGTGTGCTCCTGGCCGGCCTCTGCCTCGCTCTGCACCACCTCCTGCTGCTGCTGCTGCTGCACCAGCATGCCGCCGTCCACCACCTGGCCGTCCAAGGGCACCATCTCCGCGCCGCCGGCCTGCTGGCTCAGCTGCAGCAGCTCCAGGGGGCTCACCACAGTGCCCAACTGGCCCGAGTCCTGCATGTTGGTGGCGGTGCCCACCAGCGTGAGGCCCGAGGACGGGTGCAAGGTGATGGTGTCCGCCTTGCCGTCTCCGGCGAGCATGTAGCGGGTGAAGAGCTGCGAGCCGGCGGGCAGCAGGGTGACCGTGTTGGACGACTGCGCCAGGGAGGCCATGGGAAGGCCCGCCATGGTGAAGGGCTGACCCACCGAGGACAGCGAGATGGGGGAGAGAACGGTGAACTGCTGCGGCTGCATGGCCGCCTGTTGCGCGATGGGCGACGTCAGGAGGGCGGTGGTGGAGGCGGGCCTCTGGAGACGGGGGCGCTTGGTCGGGCGCTTGACGGGGGTTTTGCTTTTGGCCGGCTGCGGGCTGGAGAGGAGAGCGCGCACCTGCTGCTGCTTCCTCTGGTCTTCCAGCTGCACCTCCAGGTCTGCACACAGCGCGTCGCACAACGGTTACGTTTCGAGAACAGGCCACGAATGTCCCGAGAGATCTGTACTCACTGGTGAGCGTGCTGAGGACTTGCTCCTGGCTGGGGTCCGTCTGCTCTCTGCGGATCTCCAGCGTCTTCTTGACCGAGTCGAGCAGGCCGAACACTTGGGCAAGGTTACTGAGGCACCGCCACCTCTACCAGACAGGAATCTGGGATCAGTGCGGCAATCAATCAAAAGGGTCACTTGGTCAGTCAGAGAGGAGGAAGACATTCAGCTCTTGTAATCAAAAGAATCGTTAAGCCCTCGGTCACAATTTGCCACACCACAAACCAAATCCATCTGCGTCCAACTGCAGCTGAATTGGCTCCTTCTTTCCAGCCTCGCGTCCTACGTGTGGTCTGTTGGGAGGCCGCTGTCCGAGCAGCCCGCACGTATCAGCCTTGTCTCCTACCTGTGTCCTGTAGGGCAGCGGGTTCCCTCCGCTGCTGCACGCCGTTCAGCAGCTCCACCAGCTCCGTGCTGATGTTGGTCACCACTTCCCCCAGCAGACCCACGTCGGCGATGCCCTTCCAGAAGTTAAGCGTGTCCTCTGCAGAGTAACAGACAACACACGCGAGCCTGAGTCACTGGCAGGCTTCTGTGTTTGGTCTCCAGCTGTAGTTGTCATTCCTGTGGGAGGAATAGTGTGTGTTGTGGGGGGGGCGGTTGCTCTTTGTGACCTGAGATCTCATTGGATTCCTTTTTCTCGGCAGCCTCCAGCGAGCCCGAAATCCAGTCCATCTTCCCACTCAGGACCTCTGCTCTGTCGTCGCTCACCGTGCCGCCATTACCGAGGACAACCTGGGCTGCAACGTGCACAAAAAAACAGAAACAAATCCACGTGAGATCATGGATCGTGATGAAATCAATGAAGAGGGCAGCATGACACCTGTCAGTCATCGTACCCCAGAATTAGCTCATGCTTACGTCGAACGGCAGAAATATAAATTGCAACATTCAATTTAAATATCACAAGACGCATCATTTAGAACTTCAATGCATTCCGAATACACTTAATAAAGACATGTGTTTTTTTTTGCTTTCAACACGTTTTGTACAACAGGACAAAGCAAAATCGCACAAAAACAGATGGCGCAGAAGCAGAGAGCAGCGCGACCTCGGCGTGTTCTCACCTTGAGAGGACGTGGGCGTAGTGAGTCCAGAGCCGTCGGGAGGAAAGCGCGTGTTGTTGATTAAGAGGTCAAACTTGGTGCTGCGACATGTGTTGGTGCACAGCGTGCTGTGCTGGTAGAAGTCCAGCTGACCTGAATCCATCATTTTTCTGGGGAGCAAAAATCACAAAGGTGTTTTTCCAACGGCCACACTTAGTTAAAAAAAAAAAAAAGGTCTCACAAATCGAGCAATGCAGTGTGTGACTAAACTAAAGATACATCTTTTAGTGCAGCCGGGTGGATAACATATTCATGCAGTGTACGAGGGAGAGCAACACCTTTCATATTTCTAATGATTTTACACCCGAGATCAACCAGCTCATGACAGCTGCAGTACCTGTTCATCACAGTGTCCTTAATAGCTCAATTTACATGCGTGGAATATTCTGTATCAGCAGGTCTCATTAAAGGCCCGCGGGCTCATTTTCATTAGATTTACAGCTCAACGTTAACGGACAAATGTCTTTAAGTCGCACAGAATGAAGTCCTCAATTTGGATATGCATTCAAAATGTATGACATTCATTTCTGGCTGACAGGCTGTTATTAATTACAATTGTGGGAAGTTCGCAACCAACCAGAACTCAAGAGTGGTGAAACATGGCTTTGGAGCTCACCGAGTCCAAATGAAAAGCCCCCTCACCTCAGCATGACCCCACCCATCCTGATGGCTCTCTTCCAGTCTTTCAGAGTGGCTTTTCCAGAAATGTGCACAAACTGCTTCGGGCTGATCAGCTGGTCTTCATACTGGTATTACGAAAAAAAAGGAAAACGCACGGAGTGCAATGTAGAAAGCATAAAACATCAGAGCCAATAGAAACAAAATGACACATTGTAAAAAAATCAATGAATGAAGGATGATAAAGTCAATCTATCGCTGTGTGTGGATCGTACACACTAACGCTGGAAACATACGTTACGCAGCCCCGTTAACATTTGGGCTACAGGCAGAGTGCTCATTTCCATTTTGTGACCACAGGAAATAACACACAGCAGCAGGCAAGTTAAAAAATACAGGATATTTTTAATCTGTCCAGCCTTTGCTGCGGAACAAACACGCTCTGTGTTTCCTCTCGGTCACCATGAGATCAGATCAAAATGACACAAACAACGTCCAAAAGGTTTAGCCTTTTGGGGATTTGCTTCCTGCTTCAGATTCTACACTCTAATGTAAAGTTTTCTTTGCAAATGCTGACAGGCAGACTGAAAGATTTTTTCCGGACTGTTTCCAGTTATTCGGTGCATTTTGTCAGGCTTATCTCTTCATTGCAGGTTCATAGTGACCGGCTCTGATTGATCAAAAGCAAGTGCCTGTTTAATTAAACAGTCATTACACTGCGTGTGAAAAGATTAGCAGGATGATCAAATAAAAAAATGGTGAAAACAGAAAGAAAAAACGTAATATTTAATCGTTTCGGATATGCACCTCAATCATCCATTGTATATTTGTCGTTGCCACAATGCTAGTTGATGCTTACACGTTGAAAAAGAGACGACGCAGTTGCCATTTTGCATGAACGCAGACTCATCATAAATAATCGAATGCCCCACCTTCACGCATTTCACGTTTATTCCCGGGCAGACGAATTTTTTCACGAGCAACAAAGCTTTGCAGTCGCCGCATGTTATGGGACAGCCGATCTCCACATTCTCTCCGTCGACTTGTTCTAAGAGAAGAAGAAAAAAAAAAAAAAAAAAACATACCGACAGCGTTCAAACCGGGAGGACGAGGTGGTGGAGAAACACCGCTCAATCTTTATAGGGTGTCACAAATATTGCTCTGACAATCTTTTACCCGCATTCTCTTCGACGGTTATGACGGCTGCGTTGGTTTCAGCCGATTCCTCCCTGGAAAGAACAACAGTTTGCAATGTCTCACGTTTGTTCTCGGTAACGTAGGCGCATACGGTCCGGTGCACTGGCACGCTCGACACGTGGAACGAGTCTGTGGCGGATTCACCGGGGGCCTCGCCGTAGCCGCGCGACCGCCGCGGCCCAAACAGCTCGGGTCACACCTGGCTTTTGGGTACGTACCCGGTGGCGATCGGCTGGAGCTGGAGGATGACCTGAGTCTTGTTCGGGTCGTCGGCGTCTCCTTCGCCGTCGGCCTTCACCATCACCACCTCCGACATGGACACCGTGACCTCATCGGCGGTCGCCATGGCGCTCAGAGTAGATTACAGGGGGGGGCTGCTTTCTTACAACAGCTCTCCAGGAGTTTGATCATCTTCAAATAAATAGATGGATTAACGTATTTAACATTAGAAACATACGCTGTGAAGCACGAAAAACTGGATTTCAGCACCCAAAAAACGTTGGTTAGATAGCATAGCATTAAGATAACAAAGTTAGTTGAGTAAACTTTTACATGTATCGTCTTAAAAAAGTTGAAATAAAACGGAATACGATTTTCCGGAAGAGACAATAAACCAATTTTTATTGACAAAGATGTCACATTGTTGATGTTATCTTGTCAGCTGAGAAACCGTAACAACCAGCTGTCAACACGTCCATAAATGAAGAATGAATTGGTATCAATATTGATTAGTAGCCTTCATCATTTAAAACGTTGAGCTATTGGTTTCAGTAGAAGTTCGTATTTCGACCCAACGTTTGAACGTTCGACCCATCAAGTCATTATTAGTTTTTATTTTGCAGAGGATCTAAAATAAGACCGTATCGACTGGTAAATAAGGTATATTATCATAACCCCTGCTGTGTCTGCTAACGTTTAGTTATTCGTGCAAGTTGGCGCTGAAGTAACACTTTTTAAAAATGTTTTATTAAAGCGGTCACATTTCTCCATCTTAACGTAACGGCCGCCGAATTACAAGCGAAACGCCGTTTTGCGTCACGTTTGAGCAGATGCTAACGGACTCCAACTTAGCAAGGCCATTCCCCAGGTACACATGGGCCGGTTTCACCCGTTTAGTCGCAGATAAAATAACCCGCCCTAAATTCGGTGGGTTATCATCCGCAACCCTCTCCCCCTCCCGCGGGCAGAGGACCGCTTATTTTCCGTTGAGATCCAGACCGCTAACGTTTGTCTGAATGGGCTCGGTGGCCATTACGGCTAACGCCAGGGCGTCACTTTAAAATACGTCGGGAGAGGGGAGGGGGGGGGAAACTATTGTGAACCGCACCGCCCGGGAGCGGTAAAGCTCCGCATTTACAGTGTGACGGTTACGTGCCGCTTGTCTGCGAGCCGTACGTCCCCTCGTAACGCCGCATTTTGGCTCTCCGCTCCCTCCTCAAAATGACGTCTCCCTGTGCGGCGGCACGTACGGCAAACAACGGCACGGCGGCGGCGGCGTTGCCCCTCCATTCCCTCCCCCCTCCACCCCCAGCCGCCCCAACCACCCCGCAAATCCGCGATACGACCCGAAACCAACCGGCTGAAACTACCTCCGTAGTATATAACTACAGCCCGCCATATTTGCAAACGCAACGGAATAAAATAGCGCGTCCTTACCGTTTTTATGGAGAGAAACGCAGCCCTAGATTTCGGAAAGCTGGGGCGCATGCGCAGTGCGCGGCTATAGCTTGACTTCCTGCAGAGCAGCGCTCGCCTCGTTTGCACGCTCGTGTAAACCCGGACAAAATTAAACTACAACGCATTTTATTGACCGAATACTGGATTTGATAAATGCAAGGGCGTGAAGAGAGTAATGCATGGTTAGTGACGCGTACGATTCACAGGTGTGTTGTTTACTGGGATCGCGTAGGTTCTGCCCGGTCTGCTTGTCGCCGTGGTGGTGTTGTGGGGAAGCGCACTTAATAAAGTGTATTATTTGGGATACTTGAGCATATTCGGTGTTTGGCTTTAACGGTCTTGGAAGCGAATCCTGACTCCAGGCAATGCGAAGTGGCAATTATCGGTCCAAACACACAACATTCCAGAACCAGACGGCTTCCCGTCAAGTGAAATCACTGACTGACGTCAAAAACATGGCGGGGGCTCTGGATTTTCCGTCTTATCAAACGTTTGCTGGTCTTTATTTTGAAACAAGTACAGGCGGGGCGCCAGGACGAGTGATCACTAGCAGCCCCTGTGTTAAAAATTGTGCTTCCGAAATCTCTTGATGGCGATTCCGCAGAAGGAGAGGTTATCCCCACTCCTCCTGTACCAAACATGGCAGAAGCCCTTTTTAACGAGACACCTGAACATCGCATTATCTACCCAGTGGTAACATGTACCTCACTCAGAGGTGAGATGGTAGCGCCGGTTAGTCTACGCACACGCGTGCTATGTTAGGTTGTGTTTCAAAAGAGCACAACAACTATTATCATTGGATATGTATAGCCAATAACAAATCATTGTACGAATTCTAACACGTTTTTATGTACATTTTTTCTGCCGAAAAGCATGATGGGTAATATTATTACCGGGCAATATAAAGGGCTTTCATTGGTTGCCGTGTGCACTTCCGGTTTGTGTTGCGTTCAAGAGAGTCTCTCTCTCTCTCTCTCTCTCTCTCTCTCTCTCTCTCTCTCTCTCTCTCTCTCTCTCTCTCTCTCTCTCTCTCTTTCTCTCTCTTAATCCATATCAAAGATACTGGAATCGAAAAACAAATCAAGGGCTGTGGACTTAATATTACAAAAGTTGTAGCTTACATCAAAATCACCAGACGTTGCACAAGTTCATTTTTCATCCAAATTTTACATCTCTGAGGTGGACATTTCATACATTTAAATTGTTTAACATTTTGTTGATAATAACGCAGATAAAATGTGTTAAATTGTGGGAAATAACATTTTGAACTATTTAACTATTATATGCATGATATAGGCCCTACTGTCCCCAGAAATAGAAACACAATTCCCTTCTATTACCTGTGTTGTCAAACTAGGGCTCCAGGGTAATATGAACCCGTTTTTAAGAAACTGTTTGTTTATGTTCTTTTCCCCCCCATTAAATCTCATTCTTGAAAAAATCACTATTAGCCGCTAAATCTTGTTTTTAAACGATGGCATGATGTGATAATGTGCAAATCTGTATCCCCAATAATATATCAGAATGATCCATTTAGTTTGTAATCCTATGAATGGGCCAGAGGAGGGTAACAAACCATTTAGTTGAACAACAAACAAACTTTGAGTCAAAGCAGTATTCATTGTACATCTATTTATTTTTTAAACAATCAAGGAACTCACATAAAATATAAAATAAATAACATTTATTCAGTAAAGCTGTGAAATGTGACCATAGTGATAAGGAGCTGAATAGTTTGGGGCTTAGTACCATCCCACAAGCCGAATATGGGCGGATGTTTTCCGGTACAGAAGCCCCAACAGGTTGGTTTGATTATTCCCGTGAACAGAAAATACATCAAGACATTGTCCAATATTCACGGAAATTTGCTTACTTCTTTTCTTTTTCAGAGAGGAGGAGTGTCATGTTCAATTTTCGGTTTTGCAGGGATCGCCAAGCTGGAACTATTTCCTGATCCATCCGCACACATTACAGAGATGATACTTCCGTGTGCAATCGCGTGCATTGCTGAAGGTTTTAGTATCAGTGTCTTTTGGGGCACGATGGTCCCCAAATCTGGCAATGAGGACTGGAGGTTGGCCACCATCAATATCGTGGTCTTTACACTGGATGGTCACGGTTTGTTGTAAAGATTTTTACTATTCTTTTCTTTAAATTCCTTATTGCTAGTTATGAGGATCATTTTCTTTCCAAGGTTTTCTTAAATGTAACCACTCATCTCCGATGCTTTGAGGCGGCCATCTTCGCACAGTACAGTGCAATGGGGCCTTTCTGGTGCGCAGTGCAATTACAACATAGCCCTGTTCAGAAGAACGACACAAAAAGGTTGCAGCCTTAAACACAGTCAGGCTGGTTGTCAAATGGGGATTTGTCACGTTGTAAGGACATTCAGTTAGATTTCAAGGGATGGTGCAAATGATCTACTACTTGATCACCTATTCAGTTTGAATCCACTAACCATCACGAGCCTGCTGAACTGTAGTGGATTTAAGGACTTGAATAATCCCCGTGAAAAAGAAATGCTCACTAGCTTTGCATTGTATGGAACCGTGTGGATGTGACATATCAGAGTGACAAAGTTTTGTACTTAAAACTTAATTCAAAATTTCCCACCGACACCTCTGGAACACAGCATAAAGCACAACCCCACAAGAGCAGCACATGTATAAACATGGATTGAATGAATTGGTATCCCCCGTTGGCTCATGGCTGACAGGAAAATTGTTATTTTTGTAAATTAAGCTTTGAACAAAATAATCAGCGGGTTGCACTAAGCTTCTCACAGCTGCAAGCAAAGCACAAACTTAATTTGTTCCTAGACAAATCGATCTTTCCTACGGCGGATAAAGTCATTTAAGATGTTAAGAGAGGTAACAGACCTGATGTCTTGCTCCTGTTTATGCTATGATACAAATGTCTAAAGGCCACCTACCCTAATTAAAATGGCCCGTCTTTACATAAACATCAAAATCTATTTATTTTTTCATACAGAATCATTACTCATCTATTCACAGAAAGGTGGAAGTCAGTTTGGCGTAAGTGCACATACAGCTTTCATTAATAGGCAGAGAACATTGATTTCACATGTTTAAACTCGTTGAAGAGAGCAATGTGTCCGTTCACACTATCCAATAAATAGCTTTCTGTGACCTTATAGCTTTCATCTATTTCACGACTATTTACAAGACTATAATCGAAAATGATTGCAGGCAAAGCATCGCACAAACTTTGACAGATACAAACCCACAACAGTGCTCTGTGAAATCTGTCTTCAGGATACCCGGGCGTACACTGACTCTGGGGCTGTGGAAAGCAGTGTTGGCGACCCTCTACGAACTGTGACCAGATACCCTCATTCGAACCCAAGAAGGCCCAAAACAGCTCAGCTCATGCTACACCACATGGCTTTTGAGAGAACAAGATGTTGCCTGTTAAGATACACATCGGGATATACAATGGCCCCCTGTTGGGAAAGGACCCCAGTTGTGAGAAGAACCACACACGGAGAGGCCACAACGCACAAGGTGAGGAAGTGATGTATGGTGATATAATATATTGCAGGGTGCTGAGCCCGAGTGACTTGTTTTTTTCCGTTGAACAACTGTGAGACGAGGTGAACTCTTGGTGTGCCGGCGCAGTGTTCGGAAAGTTCAAAGTCAGCAGTGGCAGCCCCGCTCGGGCGTCGCGGCAACCAGCTCCTCTTCGTCGTCGGCCGAGTAGAGGACCTTGCCGGTGAGGCCGCTCTTGACCCCGTCCCAGCCGTCGCGGGTGACGATCTCCCCCATCTTCATCAGCTCGTAGATGTCTTTCGTCAGCAGCTCGAAGGCCCGGTCCACGTTGCTGTTGCACTTGGCCGACGTCTCCACGTAGCGGATGCCCAGCTCGGCCGCCAAGTGCTCCGCCTCGTCCCGGCTCACCACGCGGTCCTTATTGAGGTCGCTCTTGTGGCCAATGAGGATGTAGACCATGTGGTGGGGCAGGATGTGCTCACTCACCTCCTTGTGCCACTCCCTCACATGGTCGAAGGTCTTGCGATTGGTCAGGTCAAAGACTAGGAGCCCGCCCACTGAGTTGCGGTAGTAGGATGTTGTGATGGACCTGGTGGGTAGATAGTTTCATCACATGTTATTAAGGGAAGGCAAAATGATCTTGATGAATCCCTTTTGAACATCAATAACAGCTCTGATGAACACACAACTGTGACCTGCAGTCAAAGGCTTTTCCACTATTATAACTCCATGTCGTATCGAAAGCAGTTTGAAGTACTTGGGGGAAGGTGTCAAGTCAGTTCTCCTGCAACTGAAGTCTTCATGGTCACTGCACCCTCAAGCCACAGGATTATAAATCGTGTCACGCACGTTAAATCAATCGAGACGCGTCCAAGTCATCTCAACGTCACTTTGCGAAGTCTTAAATGTTACTGAATGCCGACCACTGACACAGCATTTATACAGGTTTCTTTTAAAAGGTAGTGTTAAGTCTCTTCAATTAGGTGTAATTATTAAACAGTAGTGGTACATTTAAGGTATAGGCCACAGCAAACTGTCTACTGTCAATATTTCGCAATGAAATAGCAGGTTTGTCGTGTGCATGTTTGGATTTTTCTAATGCATGCACATTATTGATTAAAAAGACTAATGAAGGTATTAAAAGTAGATTTCGACGCAGGGCACCTATAACACAGGGCCTCAACATTTGACCATTAGGGGGGCCAATGGGGATATTAAATTGGGCTAAATATATATAAAATGAATCAAACCAGACAAAAAACATTGTCTCTGGCCCGTGTCCATGCCGTTGGCCCCATTGCTCAGGCCTAACCAAGATCAAGATAAATCCTAATCTGTGCACTTGGTGGTTCAAAAATCGCTGATTGATCTCACAAACGCTTCTTAAGAGAAAAGTGAAAGTGTGGTGCAGCCTGAAGAAAGAACACCCTTCAAAGATTGGCGTTCAAAAGAGAAAGCAGAACTGAGAGAGCGGAGCTGCTTCTAAACACAGGTGCCCAGAGGAAATTATCCATGACAGCATGAACACATGAAACAGCACAAGCAACAGGGTGGATTTTGAGCACAAAGCTGAAATCCTTCTGTGGGAGACTAAAGTAGTCAGAACCTTGTGGAATGAAACTGGGGCCTGTGAGGAGGCTGTCAATCATCCGTGAATAAATGCAGTGATGCAGCTCCATTTTCAGTGTTATCTATAGGCCAGAGCATCATGGGATCGAGGCCTGTATAATCTCCTCCGGACCCTTTTCTCCAATGTCTACACTTACTTCCTTACATCATAACTAGCTAAGGAAAAAGCTTAATTTTATTTACATGGTTTAGTTTTGCAATAGCAGCCAAATAACGCGACAGCAAACATCAAGGCCTCTTCCTTATTTACCCGACAAATCTACTCCATAAAGGTTCGTCATTACATTCGATTCACATGCATTTTGCGAATTAAAAAAATATATATATATATAAATCCTACGAACCTAAATCGTTCCTGACCGGCGGTGTCCCAGAGCTGCAGCTTTATTTTCACCCCGGGCTCGATATCAAGCGAGCGGGCGTAGAAATCCACCCCGACCGTCGGATCCGCCACATCACTGTAGATCCCGTCGGAGAAGCGCTTCAGCAAAGACGACTTGCCCACCGTCGAATCCCCGAGTAAGATGATTCGGAACTGGTATTGCCACAAAATATCCATGGCATGACTAGACGAGGGGATACCAGCCGAGTGCGCGCGTGCGTGCGTGTGAGACAAAGCCCTGGTTGCAGCGTGTTTACATGAGGATCCTGCTGCTCCTGCTCCTGCTGCTGCTGCCTTGCCTTCTGCTCATGGAAGAAAGACGCGCAGCACAGAGCGACCGCAGCGATCATGTGATCGATTCACCTACGCTCGACTACGCTTTTCCCCCTCGTGAATAGGTCAGACGTATGGCTTGAGAGACAGATAAGCCGAAGTGGAATTTTGAGCCGTAACAAAGAAAATATTATTATTATGTTGAGTATACATTTGATTTGTGAATGACACAGGCGTTGTCTTAAAACAAGAAGCAGGTCAATGGTAGAAGGCAGGGTGCTATCCCTGGTTCTGAAGTAGATCCGGCGAAATCCGGGCTGCGTGGTGTATTTCTCTCTGTGAACTTAATAATGATCAACAATCATATACATATAGTCACTGTGTGTAAATGTTAAATGTTAAACTAGCATTTTCTGTGGTTATAATGTGTTTCCCTCGCAATAAGATCGAAATTCCCTGAAACGCTTATCGAGAAATACATATCCCATCATGCAAGAGGCTCATGTGAGCGATGCGGACCAATCAGCGGGCTGCTGCTCGGTCCTAGTGTGTATATAAAGCCGCGAGACGCTCCTCTCAGTCTCTTCCTCTTCAAGTCTTTACCGAGAAGGACCTGCGGCCACTTGCGACTACGGTGAGGCTTTATTACCCAGCTAACCTTAGGATATGCTCAGATTATTTGTGTTTGGTTCGCATTGTTTGATGTTGGTGTCAGTTATTGGCTGCCCTGTGCTAAAACACGCTATGCCTAGTAAGCTAACGCACGCTAGCTTGTGTTGCTAGTTACTTCGGGCACGTATAGCCGCATGGGCCGCGACGGCCTGTCGATGCATTCATAAAGTACCATACGTGCTAGGTTTTCAATTAACCGTCTCTGTTGGCAAGTAACGTTAGATGTCTTCCGTTTACCCCTTTTTTTTTCTTTCCGAGTTATATCGGTTCGCCCAACACGTGTTAAACCACGTGGCCAAATCCTTCACGAATGAAGCTTTAAGATTTTCCTTAACGACAGTACTCTCAACAATTCTGACTTGTCCACAACATTGTAGAATGTTTTGATATACATCATTTTTCTCCACAGGGTGAATCTAAAGCAGGATCTCCACCAGAGACTATGGCTCGCTGCATATCCTGCAGGTATGTGTTTCTCTCTGTAGCCTTTCTACTTCACCGGCTCCTATCGAAGCCGTCCATGCTCTTCCGTAGCACTGAATGGTCAACAGGAAGCCCACAGGAAAACTTCCACCGACGGTCGCTGTTCAGTTTAAACAAATAACTGTTATAGCAACATTAAGGGGAAGGACATTTTGATTAAATCGTATGACTGGCCCATCAGTGCCTCTATTGGAGCTGTGTTTACTAACGTAACGTTACTCTTTCTGCAGGAATTTGGGAACGTGGACGGTGAAGCGACAGAACATGAACGTTGCGTCACATGCAGGTACTTTCTGAGCCACATCTCGAGCATAAATGGTTCTGGCTGTGATGACAAACTTGCCCTCACTGACGATTCATGATTGAGACATTTTTTTACTGAGCCACACTTTTCCCCACAATCATTTTGCATTAAGTGGTTGAACAAAACTAAAGATTCTTATTTTTAGGTGATCCTGATGGCTGACTCGCAGGTGACTGAAGGAGAGCTTTGTATGGAAAGGTAACTATTATCCAGCTCTTGTGCACATTCTAGCATGCTATCCTAAGGACCGGGGCTTGTCCATAGCTTTGGGTTCTCCAAGTGCGTGCAAGAGAATTGGGTGGTCTTTGACTGTTGTGGCCCCCTCTGCCACCAGCAGCCACTCAACTATCCTACAGCTTTGACAGTTCTTCGTAGGTATTCGTATCCTTCGTAGGTGAGGATTGTTGAAGTTTTAATTATTTTCCCTTTTCTAATAGGTAACAAGTTGAGCTCTGTGGTTACATTGGCCCAAAGGCTCCAACACCTCCCAGGTGTGATGGTACGTACAGTAACATGCTGGTTCATTTTTCCCTTTGATCTATGATGATTCAATACTATACAATGTGACTGTTGGATGAAGCTTGCGGATATGGGACTGAGATCAACATTTCTAGAAGTAAAGGAAATTAAGTAGTTGCCTTGTACTAAGGTTTATTTTTCCCTTTCAGCGATTCGTGCCCAGTCAGGCGGTCTACAGCCACCCGTGCAAGAGGATGACGGAAGCTGCATTACTGACTGCAGGAACAACAAGGCTTGATGTGTGGGACACATTATGCCATAGTTATTGAACTCATGGTTCAAATTGCTGTGCTGTCATGAATGAAATAAATCATGTTTTGACAAGTTTGTTCAGCTGAGATTCATTTTCTTAAAGTTCAGTTTTCATAATGTCTGTTTTTAAAAGCTGGTCAACATTTTTTTTTTTTAACCGCACACCTAAAGTTCATTATAGATCAAATTTAAATTTATCTAGAAACCTTACCATAATGTCCAGGGTGGATTCGTGACAGCAGACTAACAAGGAAAATGACGTGTGTTTATAGTATGGGTCAAGCCTGTTCTATGCTTCTGCGTCGTAGAGTTGAAACTGTTTTGATCAGTTGAAGTGGAAGGTTTGGTCTTAATTTGAATGCATTGCATTTTCCAATTCAAGTGGACAAAAGTATTTTGGGGTTGAATGTAGTTTTGAGTTCTATATTCTGAAGAAGCTGTGGTTCTGCACATTTAAAATTAAACATTGTGAAGTTCTGGTGTCTAGTGGAATCGAAGCCAACCTCCCAGAGTCACATTTGGGATTGCGATGGGAGCCATGTGTCTCTTGCCCAGTTTGAGGCGGTCTACATCGGTGTGTGCAAGATGATGAGGAAGCTGCTTTACTGACTGCAGGAACAACCAGGCCTGATGTGTGGGACAAACTGCCCCAGTTATTGAACTCTCATGGTTCATTTTTCTTTTTGATCTATGGTGATGCAATACAATGTGGACATGGGACTGAGATCAACATTTCTATAAGGAGAAAAAATCATTGCCTTGGCTTGTACTAAGGTTTGTTTTCCTTCCAGCCGGTCTACAGCCACCTGTACAAGAGGACGATGAAGCTGCATTGTTCGGGACAAACTGTTGGTGGGCTGTTGTGGAATAAAATGACTAATTTAGTCCGTATTCTTTCACCCTTGCTTTTTCTGAGCTGCCTGCACTATTGGAAAATCCAAACACAGATTACCTATCATTTAGCTGACTCTCAAGTGCATTTCAACCATAGATACAAACTCCCAACAGTGTCTTAGAGGCTGTAAGCTGGAGTTTGTTCCAAGGACGAAGATCAGGGTTACCCCGGTAGGTTCGGCCCTCAAGGTAGGACGAGAAAAGGAGGAGCTTGTGATTGAGGACAGGGCTGTAGCAGTGTGCTGAGACAGCCCGCTATGAAGCCTGACTGGTGGGGGTCAAGGAGGTTGCTGCAGTGGACATAGTTGGAGGAAGAGACCGGTCAGATGGTTTTATTTAACAGTGGCATCTTTCGGAAGCTGCATTGCTCCGGATAAAGTACAACTGCAGTTAAATTGATCTGTTTATTCACATTCTTAAAAGGACATACAATTCGTAAGGCTAGAGTTGCATCCAGAAGTTAATTTCTGGCCTTTACGTCTGAAGTTTGCTGCTTTAATACAAATCGTGATAAAATATTTACAGTGTAACATCTCATGTACCACAATACGTATCTGTTTAAAGGTAGAAAAAAAAAACTGGAGTCTGTTTTAAATTGGGTCCTTTTGCGAACATTTTTACACCCATTGTGTAACTCATTCGTTTGAGGTAGGAGGATATTTCAACTCGGATATCTCCAAGTCCGGGCTGCTCCCGCCGCTCCGGTCGCTGTACGTGTCCCTGTGTCAGAGACAGAACGCATCATCGTTAATGTGGTCTGATTAAAGCAGAGTCCACGCCCAGTGGAGAGGAGGTGGGGAGGGGGGGGGAATGTAATCCGACGCGGCCTGTTTACCGCGGGGACAGGCGGCAGCCCTTCTGCAGGTAGCTCTGCAGCTTCCCGGCCGCAGCCAGCAGCAGACCGAGATACGGTGGGGACGGCTTAATGGGGCGAGAGGTGAACTCGGGGTGATACTGCACTCCGACGAAGTAGGGATGATCTGGAAAACAAGGAATATAAATTTGACCTATTAGTATGGTACATAAAAGGTTGCGGTTTAGTTGACCCATGAGGACCTTTCTTTGCCCCCGCTATCCGTACCATCCAGCTCTATGACCTCCATTCTTTCCCCTTCAACGTCTTGTCCTACGAAGCGGAAGCCCTTCTCTTCAAAGGGACTCTTGAGCTCAGGATTGACCTGTGCAAGGACAACAAAAAGTTAAATAGCTCTGCAAACCCCCGCCACGGTGGTTTATACCCAGAGGTCAACCTACTTCAAAGCGATGTCTGTGCCTTTCGTCCACATATTCTGCGTCCCCATATAGTTTCCCTGGAAAACAGAGCGGCTGTCAGCACAGAGCGGACGCAACGCCGTCCAGGAGGCAAAACTAGAGCGCTTGTTTCTCCTCACGTAATACACTGTTGTTGGTCTTGAAAATGGTCCGCCTCTTCCCCAGCCTCATGGTCCCGCCCATCTGCCCGGGGTTGTGCTCCGGCATGTCGATCACCTGCACAGGTGAGACACGGCGATCTCAATTCAGGGCATTGATTTGGGTCAAATTGAAATCATTACTGGTTAAAAAAAAAAAAAAAAGAAGAAGAAGAATTTACCACTGGGTGCTTCGATTCTGGATTAAACTCAGTTGAGTTGGCATCTAAAAGCAAAAAAAAACATGCAACGAGATGAAATCAGTTATTTTAAGCAACATCTAAACGAGTTATTGCCTCTGACATTGTGAAGCAGATCTAACTCGACATTTGCACCACTTATACGGCGAGTTTAATTCATATTTACAAATAACCAGAACACGCTGTGTGTTACCTGTCCAGCCGAGTGTGTTCCTGGCAAATTCACACACTGCCAACTGCATTCCAAGACACACACCTGCAGAACAACAAGGAGCAAGTCAGGCCGTGCTTGCGAGCGGCTTCTCGCCGTGAGCCAACGATCGGGGGAATCACGGTGGTTCAAGTTTACCTAGGAAAGGTTTTTTCTGTTTCCTGGCCCAGTTGATGGCGTGAATCTTTCCTTCGGTTCCTCTCACGCCGAAACCTCCGGGAACCAGGATGCCACTGGGAACAAAAGTGAAAGGAGTTGACGAAAACGCTGGATCCAACGGCCGCTCATAAACGGCGCCCGGGTACTCACTCAGCACCGCAGAGCTTCTGCCACGCCTCGTGGTACTTCACTGGCTCCTCCGTCAGCGTGCTGGGCTCCAAGGACGCCGAGTCTATGTACTGCGTTTCGGATAAAACAAACGGACTGGTAAAGCTACCGTTGCCTTCTGCAGTTTTCAGCGTCGGTTACACCGCGTGCATACCTTAACCTCCAGTTTATGGCTAATGGCCAGGGCCGAGTGCTCCAGCGCCTTGATGACAGAAGCATAGGAGTCGGAAAACTTTGTGTACTTCCCGACCAGCGCTATGGAGCAGTGCTCGAGCAGCCTGTCGGACCTGCGGAGACGAGCGTCGAAGTCAACGTCAAAAGGTTACACGCAGCCTGCGGGTCTGCGGCTAAAAGGAACGTAGACTCACCGCTCGGACATCTCCTTCCACTTGGTCAGCATCTTCCTGGGCCGAGTCTCGATGGGCATGTTCAGCCTCCTGCTCAGGTAGCCCACCACGCCCTGCTGCTCCAGCAGCAGCGGCACTTTGTAGATGGACGACACGTCGTGCACACAGATGACCTGGGACCAGACGGTGGGGGGGGGGGGGAGGGGGTCAGACGGTGGTCCAAAAGAGGAATAATGTGCTTCGGTGTGTTGGCGAGACGTGACGTACCTGTTCGGGCTCGACGTGGCAGAACATGGAGATCTTCTCTTTGACCGAGTTCTCCAGAGCGGCAGTGCAGCGGCACATGATCTGTGGGCAAAGAGAGAACGGCTCGGAGGGGTACAGGTCTGTGCAACGCCTCGATAAGAGAAACACGAATGTTGAAAAAGGGTTCAATACCCAAAGATGTTTAACACTATATAAAACATTCATTTGTGCCCTCCACCTTCACATTGTATGCCCATCAGTTACAAACTCCAGATTTGACTAAATCCTACATTCATACAAAGCAAAATATGATCGTGGCACATTAATAATACCAACCAAGCGCCATTTGAACGCCACCGCACACCAACCGATCAACGTCACTTAGACCGCCGATGACTCACCAGGTCGGGGGACAACCCCAGCCCCCTCAGCTCCCGCACGCTGTTCTGCGTTGGTTTGGTCTTCTGCTCGCCGGTCGCGCTGGGCTGGACAGAACGAGGAAGACGTCACGACACGCGTGTTGAAACGCTCGTTCATGCCCGTCGGACTCAACTAAACCGCCGAAGGCCGGAAATGGACGAGCACAACATTTTCTTCTCCGACGGCCGACTGGTAGATTTGGCATTTCTCCAGCAGTGATAACATTGGAGAGACGCATTCATATTGTTATGGTCCTTCTCTTTTGAGCTGTGCAAGCGGAAACATCTCCCTCCCCCCCCAGAGAAAGACAGGTCCGACCTGAAAGTGCCGCTCTCTTACCTGTGGTATCAGGCTGACGTGAATGTTGCAGAAGTTCTCCCGCTTCACTTTAAACTGGAACTGCCTGAAGGCCTCGACGAAAGGCATGCTCTCTATGTCTCCGACGGTGCCTCCCAACTGCAAACACGCACAGAGGCGTTCTTAGAACAGCGGAGGGATCCGTGCCGATCGTCCCTGCCGTGAGCAGACGTTTTTAACTCGACGAGCTCGGCTTACCTCTATTACACAAACTTGAGGTATTACGTCGTCGTCATCCACCGGCACCGTGGCCTGTTTCACCACCCATTCCTGGATGGCGTCCGTGATGTGTGGCACCACTGGAGAAGCAGAAGACAGACACATTATCTCTCTTGTGCATGCATGCATGCATCCCCCCCGCTGCCAAACTAAAGATAACGGTTGTTTACCCTGCACAGTCTTTCCCAGGTAGTCTCCCCTCCGCTCTTTGTTGATGACCGACTGATAGATTTTGCCGGTGGTCAAGTTGTTGTCTCTGGTCAGCCGGATGTCGAGGAAACGTTCGTAGTTCCCCAGGTCCAGGTCCACCTCGCCCCCGTCATCCAGCACAAACACTTCCCCTGGACAAAGTGGCCACGGCACAATATTACAGAAAGGAAAAGAAACATGCACAACACACGGCCGTTTAACCGTGAAGGCGTTGAGTGGGAGTGGTCCCTCCCCCTCTGGCGTACCGTGCTCATAGGGGGAAAACGTGCCCGCGTCGATGTTGATGTACGGGTCGATTTTGATGGCGGTGACGTGCAGGCCGCACGACTTCAGGATCGTGCCCACGCTGCTCGCAATGATGCCTTTGCCGATGCCGGAGATGACTCCTCCCGTTACCAGGATGTACTTCATCGTTCTGCTCTGGTTCCTGGGGATGGATGACAGATTAGTGGACATCGAAGAGGAATGAGTTAACAAGAGTAATTCATTAAGTGGACCGTGAGTATGACACAAATATGAACATTCACAACTGTGTTCACCTGTGTGATTAAAGCGTACATTTGAGTTGAACATTGCACTAATATATATATATATATATATATATATATATATAAAAATCGTTGATATACGTAGCCTGAGGACGTTTTTGTCAAACAAAATGCCATCGTATTTCCCATAAACCCTTAACAAATGGTTAAATTGCCATGTCTTTATTCAAACACGTGTTCCTTAACACGAAGTTAATGTTACATAAGCGCGATATGACCCACGTAACGCCACAACATAACGCAAGAATGGCACATGTGAGGCGTTGGATTACACACACGGTCCACACCGAGCGGGTGGGAATCTCCAGATTCACCTTTTTGAACGAGTGGACCGCCCGTCCGGGTTACTCCAATCCACAAAGTAAGCGAAACCAAAGTAATACCGCCCGGTTTAAGCGATGTATGTTGTCTTGTTGTCCATCGTCGTCTGTCGTCACGCACCAACCGCCGAGACAAATTGCTTGCGTGTCTGACGTACTGTGGCGATAAACGATGTCTGATTCTGAAGCGGGGCGTTTGTTAGCGGCTTTGCTTGAACGAGGGCAAATTTAACGCTTTCCGAAGAAAACACCCGTGATCCGAAAACACATGCTTTTTATTTCACAGCATCAAAACCGCCAAATGGCACCAGGGATCGCGCTCGAAATCAAAGCGGTTAGTTACGGACCAAATTTCACAATAAAAGCAAAGAATCAAAACAGTGACATACTTTTAATCGACTGTATCTTCTTCTGGATCTCGAGACCACTGTGACAATTTAACCAGACATAGTACTAAATCGCTACCACGGTATTTCATAGTTTTATTTCTAGTCTTTTACCGGATGTCCTACTTTTTGTCATCGTGTTTAACTCGCAACTGAACTGTGTCTGCTAACATTAGCTATCCTCTTGTTAACCGCATCACAGTTCAACTCACCAAAAGATTCTTCAGCCGGAGCTTACTCTTCAAAATAAATCTCAAACGACCAAAAACAGTCCTCAATACGGTTTGCCCAAATTATTGTTTTTTTTTTTCCTTCCGACTCTTACAGCGACGCTTTTGTTCGTGTCCCCCGGTTCCCCCGGTTCACTCCACACGTGTTTGGACCACGACTCAGGGCCGCAGTTGCATCTTTCATCACGATGCACGCGCTCGCGCTGGAGAGGGGTGGTCTCATGTGTCTTCTTCTTTGCGGCATTCAGCGTCCACTGCGTTGCGCTGCTGCCCTCTGCTGGATTCAGGCCTACACAATCTCAAAATCAACGGGATTCAAACAAGTCACTGTCAAAGTGGCCTACATTCTCTAGGTCAGGTGTTTTCAAACTTTTTTAGGGGACAAGGGATACCTTAAAGTGTCGTTTAAGATGCGTTGGACTAAAGTTGAATTCAAGGGCTTCGAGAGCAATGAAAATGGGATTGTATTACAATTATACCAGAATTATGGCCCAAAGGTAATAGTGTTGGGATAATGGACAAATGCTTGTTTTATTTTATTTTTTCGTTTATGCTTTTTATATTGTTGTATATGTGATCCTTTTATATCACATATATAATATTAACACGTAGCAATACTGAAGCTGGTTGAGGTGAAAACATTTTAGCAGAAAAATTTCCCTGTAACATTTTGAGCCTCATCCTTAGAGCACCTCACTCTTTAATTAGGCAGAAATCATAATTGGCAAAGTCACTTATAACGACTGCAATAAAAAATAGGGTAATAAATTAAAAGTTCTGTATTTAATTCCGAATTGCATTGAGTTACCAGCATAGCATAACATACATATGCGTATTCACAAGCAAAGTGCAAGTACTGCACAGCTACACTACAATACACTTTCTACTGTGGCTATCACAACAAATCCCCGAGGCTTCATAACGTGAGCGCCTGAAGGCAGCACACTTTACACCTTCGAGTCAGCAGGGGGAGCTCGTGTTTCACATTTGAGGGCTCATGTTTGACCATAGAAGAAAAAAAAAAGTAGCATGTCCCCAATGTACGGCCTGTAGCCTGCTGTTCACAGATCCCACAAGGTATTTATCTCAAAAGTATTGGAATGTTGAATTCAGAGGCGGGTATACGTGACGCACCACAAATCTCGCACAAAATAAATCTGTTCACATGTTTTGTTTTCTCAGATACACGAGAAAACAACACCGTTCTGAGAATAGGGACACGCTTCAATGCCGCTGTGTCCTGCTGACGTAACAACCCGGATGTAACAGTGTACCAGCGTGACTCCGGTTAGAAAGCAAGCTGCTGCTCAGAGGCAACAAAGCGCGGCTCAGTTGGAAACACTTAAACGCTGCGAGATGTTTTCCCGTGGGTTTCACGACGTTGCAGGTTGGTTTTTTTTTTGTCTCTGCCTGACACAAAGGCAACGCTTTCCGCTGCAACCGCGGCCTAAAGTGGTTAGTTACAGCAAGCTGTGGAGAAGGTCAACGACCTTGTGACGCCGCCGTCTCCATTCCGTCAAACTGTGACTTGTCCCTTTTTGAAACAACAAGACGTCCACCCAGCTTACTGCCGTTTAGCTCATCCGCGCCCGGGTTCACTGGGCTCACTGCGTGTGTGTGTGTGTGCGTGTGTGTGTGTGTGTGTGTGTGTGTGTGTGTGGGTGAGCTCCAGCACTGCAAATCCAAATAACAAAAAACGCTGGAGTTGGTGACTGATGGCTGACTCACAGACGGGATAACTGTGATGCTGCCATGTAACACCCAAACATCTACTGGTGAGCCTTGTGAGTCTCTGGAGCACGCGAGGGGGGCTTTATGAGGGTTTTAATTCATTTTTGACCAGGGCTGTGATTTAATTAAACTCCCACAGAAGGGCTGGACGCTCTCTTTACCACCAGTCATTTCCTCCTATTAGACCTGCAACAGAAGCAGCCGGCAATGCGGCAGGTCAGTCCCAGATTAAACTCCTCTTCCTTCATTTTGTGCAAACATAGATTGCCAGCTACTGGCAGTGTGTGTGTTATTTTCCCTCCCAGAGTTCCCAGAGGAGAAGATCGATACCAATCCATTGACAGACTTCAATCTTCTCATCTAATTTCTTCTCAAAGATAAATGAAGAAGCATATTTCTCAAATCCCCAAATTCCCGGCGTGTGATGAGATGCTGAACGCCAGCCGGCTGCTGTCTCGCCACCTTTGAACACAGCACCGAGCAGGCCGAAGGCGTTTGCAGAATCCGTCACGTCACGTGACCACCGGGGGACGTGAAACCGCTCGTCCGGTTGTGAGCATGTGCGCACGCGTTGGACCGGGTCACACGGGTCAGATCGCACACAGAGGAAAGCAAGCGCCGCCGCTAAACGGGTCCTCAGGCTGAAGGCAGGACTTCTCGCTATTTCAAAGAAAATGAAGCCATTAACGGTCCTTCAATTTCCAGGAAATTGAAAAAAAATAAACCCCATTTCTGAGTCGTGTCCCTCTCGTCTGCCGCGGAGGACGCAGCGCTGTCTTTACTGCAGCTTGAGTAATAATGTGGAGGTTAAACGCCACGCTGGAGCTCTGAGGGGGGCGGAGGGGGGGCAGATTACTTTGTTTTACGTGACGAAGTCTCTCTCTCTCTCTCTCTCTCGCTCTCTCTTTTCATGTTCTCAAACACTCTCCATTAACACTGAGGCACACTGGGTTTGAGCTGCTATACTGTCACACAGTTATATAATGTGCCTCTGATAAGTGAAGGCCCTCGGGTATACACGTCTTGCGCATTCCTTTGGGGATTAATAATGCATTAATGGCGCATAATGCTTTTCTCTATGCAGTGAGCTCTTGAACAAAGTTAATCTCAAAGTTTACCTTAAAATAACATTATTTAATCCTTCGTTTACACATTTACATTTGGTTTTATGTTGTTGTCAAAAAAAAATGGTGAACTTGAATAAGTGACTCAACTAGCAGATAAAATACCATTAGAGGGTCACATGACTGTAAAAATGTCTCCAGGAGAAAAAATTACGATGCCAACGTTCCTGTAGCAAAGGTCGCTGAATGAATGGGATTATAAATACTACTGGTAACTGCCTAAAGCTATAGAGTAAACTCCCATGAATCAACCCATAACCCTAATTTATACCTTTAAAGGTCCTTCATTCAGTAGTATTGTCAAAGGTTAATCTAACAAAAAAACTCTCCTGAAGAATGAAAAGCTTCCTGAAGCTGTTAAAGTGACGGCTGTTTGCTCTTCAGGGCTGAGTGTATGTTATGTAAATGTTTGTTCCGGCTTCATGCTGACAGGCCCGGGCCTCCGAAAGTAAATCGCACAAAAGGAAGAAAAGGGTTTTCCGTTCTCTGTCAGAGGGCCGGATTATTAAACGTCTTTTACATTTCAAGTCTTCACATTAATGACCGTCGAGGGCTCGAGGGACGTTCACCTCTCTTCTCACGGCGAATCCCTGAATAGATTTTCTCGGCCCGATGTCATTAAAATATTCCATTTCTTTTACGGAGCGATCCGACGCGATAAGAATCTCCTACCTCCCGTTTTTTTTCCTTCTCCCTTTGAGCAGAGGAGATGATAATTGAGCCGTGCAGCCCAAAGAGTTCCTTTTTCGCAGGAGCAAAGCATGACTCGCATTTAATGCGTTCCCCCCCCCCGCGTGTTTAACCTTTTGCTGCCGCGGCGGCCGTTACATCGATCTGACTCGGCCTTCGGTTCTGACTCGCGCCTCCAGCATTGGGAACCAAGTCCGACGCGGTGAGATCTCTGAAGTGAGCACGGCGGGACGGGGACACTAATTTGAGGAATTCATACCGATCTCGAAACCAAGACCGATATGCCAAGGACCACTCTGTAAACAGTCGCAACGCTTGGCAGGAAGTTGACCAATCAAGCGTAGTAAAGAAGACACTCGAAAGGGCCTAAGGGAGGACCTTCGTAAAAAAACCACCTTATTTGACCTTACTTGAGCTGTGGTTATAAAGGAATGGAGGTAGAAATATCCAGGGGCTTTGGTTTCATGTTGTTCCCATCAGTGCCGGCCCGAGCCTCTTGGGGGCCCTAAGGGGCCCTCCTCCCACCACGCACAGTCAACTGTGCTAGAAGATTATTGGCACAAATGTCACGCTATACTATTATAGCGAAAATGATAAACAAATACAGTGAGGTTATAATACAAAACTAGGCCTGCTTGCACTATAAGCGAACTAAGCGGCCGCTTGGGGCCCCCTGGCCAACAGGGGGCCCCAAGCAGCCGCTTAGTTCGCTTATGCCTTGGGCCGGCCCTGGTTCCCACGTTTTTAAAAGAGTGACATCACTTCTGGCTGCACCTGCGCGCCCGTGTGCGTGCGTCCCGCGCAGTGACTCGCTGGGTGACGTCCCGTTTGTCAGCAGCAGCACCGCGAGGGAAACATGGGTGACGTCACGGCGTCACAGAGCTCTCTGCGGGCAGCATCAGCAGCACCGGGAGGCGGGAGAGAGGAGGCTGAGGCATGTGCACGAACGCTGTCAGCGTTCTGCTCCCCCCGTGGCAGAGATCAAAGCGACGTGGCGCTGCTTTGTGTCACTTTAAAAAAATAAAAAAACGGAATATGCAGGATTCAACTGGGCTTGATGTCTCGTGATGGTCTAACAGCTGTTTTCTCGGGCATTTTGCACACCGAAAGGGACGGTTCATGTTTTCTCATGTTTTGAAATAGCCAGTTGTCATGAATTGCCAAGGAGAAATGATTTGAATATCGATAAATATGTCGTGTAATATTCATCAACATTGTTGGAAGAAATCAACTCTGGGGCACCCACAGTGGAAGCTGTTCCTCGGTAGACTCATTGTGTTTTAGGGTCTGTATTATCACTCGTTTTTGTCTGGATTTTGATGAATAAAGAAGGATGAAACCTAAATACCTTTTAATTCATCTTTTTTTCCCCACAAATCAGCAAGGTGCAAATCCTCCAAGCCTTTGTACACGCTGACATACGACTGTCGTGTGGAAGCATCAGCGGGGGCAACTGGACCCCCCCCCACACTCCCAAGGAAGACCGATCCCTCCATCTTCTTCCTTTCATTCATTGGCTAATTGAATTACTCGTCTCGCTCTCGGCCTCAGCTGTTTCAACGGAACAGCTGGGGCGGGTTCCTGGAGCGCAGATCCGGTGAAACATAAATCAAAAACGCCTCGAGGGGAAAGCGGAGGGCGAAAACCCTCCTCTCGTCCCGTCTCTCTTCAAGACTTCATTCACACGAATGCGCCCGAGCGGGTCGCACGGGGCGCCGCCGCCCTTTGGTACATGAACACGACCTGGAGATAAAGGCCTTTGTCGGCGACCGATGTTCCTCTGTCTGTTGAAGCAGAAGAAAAAACAAAAACAGCCATCCAGATCACATGAGAAACTTGTTTTTCAGACAGTGTTGAAGCTAAAATATTGTAAAAATTGTGCAAGAGATGAGATGTGCTGCGCTGAAAGTCAAACAGCTGAAACTCCATTGATGGCTGAAAGCGCCCGAAGGCAAGCAGAGAGGCAAGTGGAGTGATTAAGCTGAAGGTGACCCGCACTCCCTGTGAGATAAACTTAATATCTTTTCTTAAAATTGCCTTTCCAAACTTCCCACTGAAGAGCAGAGAAAGCTTGACAGGCGTCGCCACGGTTGCTCCTTGTTCAGGCTGAGCTTAGAAAACCAGAGGTTGACATTATTTCCCCGAATCCCTTTTTCATCCCGGTGCGGAATATTTTCAAATACTGAAGAGTCTCTTCAACGGTGACAAATCACCAGGAGGTCTTTTCTAACAGCTGGCCCCCGCGACCTTGAGTGACGCGTACGGCCCAATCCCATCCGGTAAATTCATGCCTCCACCTGGACAAATGGCCCCCAGTTGTATTTCCTTTCTACCAGCGGTGGAAATGTGCGGAAACTGCAGCAGACACAGTACAAGCTGTGACAGGAGCAGTAAGTTGTTTGACAAGTTGAGATGCTGATTTAGATTTTTTTTTCTTTAACCGTTTCCAATAATACCCCTGAAATACAAAGACATCAGTAAACAGAGGCCTCGTGTCCTTCGTCGACTCTTTTTTTTGGGGGGGTCAGATCACTAAAATGAGATGTGTGGTTAATACAAGCTTAAGAGATTTAAGCAGGCGCAGTTGTAGCATAATACCCAGCATAATATAATATATAAGCATAATATAGACGTCTCTCTGTGTCTCTCTCTGCAGTTGCTGCTCAGGCGTTTTTTTTTTTCTTCCAGGGAGTAACAGCCTCGTGGTCACGTGTCCACGTGGTCGGGGGCGGGGAAGGGAAGGGAAGGGAAGGGAAGAGAGAAGCACAGGAGGAAATCACATGTTCCCAGGAATGTTGGGCTCTGTTGTGGGCGAGCAGCATGAAAACAGTGGAGGAGCTCGGTTAATCTCTGGATGAGGTGGAGCGCACCGCGATTCAGGACCGCTGACGACACGTTTACGCCTTCAAAACTCAAAACTAACATCAACAGGCTCAAATGACGTAATTGTGGCAGCCGAAGAAGACTGAGACGATGAGTGGATGGGTCCGCTGCGTAATTTATTGTATGAACACAGTTGACAAGTTTAAACACCATTTGATGTTCCTCGCCGGCAAACGTCGGGAGGCAACACGTATTAAACGCGAGCCAATTTGGACGCGATCTGCCAAACGCACACATGGAAAAACCAGTGTAAAATATATACGCAGAGGTGGATGGCACTAAGTGGATAATAAAAATAATAACGCCTCCACGACCGCTTCGCTGCCTTCATTATAGCTGATCTTGTAATCTGCAGTTTTGCCTTGAGCTCGCGGAGCCTCGGCTCACGCAGGGAGGGAGAAGCAGGCCTCGGCCGTCTCCACGTAGAAGCCTGCCTGCCTGCCTGCCTGCTTTTTTTTTGCCTCTGGCTTATTGAATTCCCTCTAGTTGCCACAGGAAGAAAATCCTAATTGACAATTTCACACCGGCTCCATCCCTTCCCCGTTATTCATTTCCTATCATTAGTCCACGATGGGCCGTAACTGTATTTCATCTCTTTATTAAAATGACTTACACCCCCCGGCCCCCCTCCCTTCCTGCCCTGCTTACCACGTCGCATGGAGTGCCCTTGTGAGGCTTGTCTTTGAGGAGTGCGCTGAATTGGTTGTATAATTGTCTGTTGCGTAACTGAGGGAATTAGGCAGGAGATATGTTTAAAAACGAGGGCAGGGATTGAAGAATGGTGTTCTGGCTTTTCGTGTGTGTGTGTGTGTGTGTGTGTGTGTGTGTGTGTGTGATAACAGCACTGATGGATGGAAAAGGGAACGATAGACACAGATAAATAGTGTAGAGATTGATGCTGTAACAGCGTGACTCATCACAGCTGACGGACGTGTGGCCTGAATCCTGACGAGCGCCGCGTCCTGGATTCAGCATTTTCTCCCCGTCGTAGTACAAAAGTACAAAATGCTAGCAAATGAGCGCTTTCAATTAGAATTAATTAGATTGTTACCGCTTGATGTGCGTGACACCAGAAGCCTGTTGGCTAAGCATTTACAGTTATGTGAATGATTGATGATGAATGACAAACTGTTCACAGATGTATCTGTGTCTGGATCTACATTCTACCGACGGCAACCTTTCTAGTTTACTCTCAAATTCAAATAAATTCACATGAACATTTCTGAGGTTTAAATTTTGCCATGGGTGTAATAATATGGCGACAGCTCTGCCTGGTCACTGAGGTTCATGCAGCCCTGGTGGCAAACCGATGAAAAGTGACCTGCATTGGATTTATTCAGTGGAAAGAGTGTGTGTGGGCAGCAAACACGATGAACGCGATCTGCCCACTCCACTAAAAAGCCCTTCGGTGGACTCGCACCACTGGAAATCCCAGCACTGACACACAACTTAACGCATACCGACATCATTTGTTGTCTGGTCATACTTAATAACAATAAGTATACGATTAACTTCACTTATGTTATAAAGAAGAACATTGGACTTTTTGTTGTTGCATTCTGGGTTTTTGTGAAAACTAACCATTGAAATATTGTGTCTTGTCCGTCTGCGCTGTAGTTAAAATAGCAAAGCGTTGTACATTCAGCCTTTGTCTAGCAGCTTATGTTGATTACAAAGGGAATTAAATATCATTGTTTGGACAGAAAGAAAAAAAAACGACACAACTAAAGCAGCAAAAAAGTTTACTCAAACAAAACAGATGGAACAAAGTAGAGTGTTTTTTTTCCCCAAGTAAACCTGCATGTGCGGCCGGTAAATAAAGCATGAAAAGCCATCGCGCTCCTTATTTGTTCTTTGCTGAGAATGTTCCACTTTCCCTCGTGTTCCCAGAAGTAGCCTATTATTACCGAAGCTCTCTGTTCCATGAAATATGGGTTTTTGTCAAAACAACAAGCTCCATCCAAGAAATCCTTCTATTGTTTTTCAAGCAAACTGCCTCTCTCCTGTTATTGCCTTCAACACACCGCGACGGATGGGAACCGACCTGCTGGGTTCACAAGAGCAGCATCTGACAATTAAGCACAGACGTCTCGGTTTTGCCATGTTAGTTTTCGAAATTTCTAAAATGTACAGCAACTAATAACAACTGAAGACTACGCAAAAACATTTTAAAGAGCCTCTCTCTGCATCAATGTGGCTCTGTTAACATGAAAACCTGTTGCATCACAACACTGAACGTTTCCATTTCCCCTCACCCGTCCCCCCCCCCTTCCCTAATGAGCCTATTAGGAATTACACATCGAATCAGGCTTCTGTGGCAACACAGTGTGAGCGCACCGTTTGTGCACAGCGTCCCCTCTCACTGCTGCCCCCGTTTAGAAACATGACCTCGTGACACACGCACACTCATATGGGAAGCCATATATCGATACGAAATGATGTGTTTTAAATGGAAGATATGAATTAGCAGGACATTTATGTTTATGTTTTGTTCTCAGCGCTCCGGGTTTCAATGTGGGGAGCGTCGTCCCGACCGGGGCCGAAGCGCTGCGCTGCGTTCTCATTAAAGGGCCCATATTTTGATTATTTTTCAAAGAGTTAAAACAGGTCTTTGAGTTCCAGAAAACGTGTTTCTGAAGTTGTTTGCTGGAAATAGCTTGTAGGAAACGATTGTTGCCTCCCTCCACTCCCCTCTGTCTCAGCCCCTTTCAGAGTGCGCTGTTTTCTGCTGCTCGTTACATATTCATGATCTGCAGCTCATTTGGCCACGCCCACAGCTTGTAGAATCGGCGGTAGCGGTCGGCAGGCCGGGAGGGGAAGGGGGGGAAGGGGGGGGGAAGGGGGGGGGGGGAAGGGGGGGGAAGGGGGGGGGGGGAAGGGGGGGGAAGGGGGGGGGGGGAGGGGGGGGGTGGTTGGCGGACCGCATTAACTCGCGCAGGCGGGCTGTGATTGGAAAACGGGGCTGGAGGGGGTGGGAATATTCAAATATCTCGGTTTGTGACGTAACAAAACCAGCTCATTCAGAGGCTGAAGACGGGATCAATCAGGGCCGGCCCAAGGCATAGTGGGCCTAGTGGGCCTACATGCCCTAGTTTTGTGTTATAACCTCACTGTATTCGTTTATAATTTTCGCTATAACAGTGTAGCGTGACATTTGTGCCAAAAATCTTCTAGCACAGGTGACTGTGCGTGGTGGGAGGGGGGCCCCCAAATAAAATTCTGCTTAGGGCCCCCAAGAGGCTCGGGCCGGCACTGGGATCAATTCAGAAACCTGTATCTAACTCAAAACAGCATGGATGGATTTTCTTCCAAGTTTCTATGTGTGTGGAAGCACCAGGGACACACAATAACACCCCAAATCCCAAAAAAGTGATTTTTCCATAATATGGGCCCTTTAATCCAACTTTGACTTTTGCACACATTGCGCCGTGCTTTCAGTGGACCAAAAACAACAGAGGAGTCGAGTAACTCCACCACCGTGGCCGAGTTTGGAAACTCCAGGGTTACCTCGCTTGCACAATGTTCCCGCCCCTGATCCGCCACGCCGCCGGAAGCAAACACAACAAACCATCGAGAAGCTGCTAGTGGTTCATGGAGGATTAAAGCGGAGGAACTATTCACAGGAGAAACAGAGGTATAAATCCGTGACTCTTGTGAGACAACGAAGAATGGAAGAACGGCGCGTGCGTCGACCGTGCTCTATTGACCCGTACACCCTGGTCGCCTTAATCGCGGGCGCCCGTTATCAGCGTAACCTTGGCGACAGACGTCCCCCTGACCTTGATGGAGATGAGATAAAGGAGACAGCAACGTGACAAATATTCATTCTGTGAAAACAGTCCACCCAGGGAGGAGCACCACGCATAAAAAATAAAATAAAAAAAAAACAGAAGAAGAATCATACATGGCATAAAAATGGAATATCAGTGATGTAAGGTTTTCAGTTGCAATTTCCTGATGAGAGAGTTGCGGGGGAGCGCCGGGGCCCTCTTTCATCCTGATCCTGCACTGATTGCAGGGCCACAGGGGGAGATCAGGAAGTGCCCTCAACAGTCTAATCAGCGCCAAGCACGGGTGTCATGCAACTTGGCGTAGCCTAATGTATAAAAGGAATCGTTTCGATCCAGGAAAATCGGTCGATGGCTCTGAAAACACCTCGCAGGGCAATGAGACGCGTTGACGTGTCCTCCGGCTCCGATGCATCACCAGATGCATCCGGGCTACGTGAGACATGCTGTTGACTCATCCGGGCCTCTCCGCGCGGTACCACTAGTGGTACGCGGGGCTCCCTCTAGTGGTATGCCAAAAATACACTGAAAAAACTAAACATAAAGTACAGTATTATTAATTAATTACAGTTTTATTTAATCTTTAAGAACATTTACATATATAGGTACAATGTTTATTTAACTTTTATGTGCAATACATTTTAATTGAAACATTATTTAAGTACAGTTTATTTTTTCTCCCTATATTTAAGCGCAGTCTTACTGTTGAAACTGTGTAAAATGTTACAATGGCTGACAATATTAAATATACTTCTTTAGGAATAAAACCTCTGCCTTGTTTTTGATGGATACTTAGGCCTACTACTCTACTGCATAGTGTTGGTCATTATGGTGGTACTTGGAGAGCCAAGTATTTTCTGAGGTGGTACTTGGTGTGAAAAGTGCACCGTCCTAGATGGTCGGTGTAGAAAGCATCAGTGGAAGCCCCACTTTGTTCTGAATCCACCGTGTTTGTGTGGAAAGTTGTTTCTCTTCCGCCGTAACCCTGGAGAACGACACGTCTCACACTGACCAGGAACGGACACGCAGGGCCTGCTGATAAGGCTGCAAGTCTGTTGCGCAGAAACACCCACTGCCGCGGTCTATTACTGCTCCGGCTGCAAAACAAATTCCTGTGAAGTCCCAAATCTGCACAAAGTTGTGTTTCACAGCTCGGGGAGATTGTAACTCGCTGCTTCTCTCCTCCTTGTGGTGTTTGCACTCACAATGTGGTCCAGGAGGCTTTTGTGGTCATAAATAACACTGGTGTGGGGTTACCGCATGGGGCAACCAAGGCACACACCCACACACACACACACACACACACACACACTCACGCGCGTGAGCTTGTGTCAATATGCTTCGAGTTGGTCGATCGTGTCTGTTTTCGTATCGTCCAAACGGGGTCACATGAGACGGCGATCTCGAGGGGGTCGGTGGCTCGGCCTCTGACGCAGCGTTGAATCTTTAATCAGGCTTAGCTTTCTGCAATTCATAAAAGAGTGTGAACATTTTATTTCAATTATTTAAACTTTTAAAAGGGACGGGCCCGCGTTGGTGCCACTATCACATTATCCGGTTGACTTCATTGTAGCGTTTTTTTTAAATCTCAATCCACACCATCTAGCTAAGGCTGCGCCACATTGTTCAAAGCAATGAAGACCATGAGTTTTGACTTGTTGTTATTAATAGTCTGTCTTCTCCTCTCTCGATCACTCGATCTGTTCAACACGCACATTGAAATAAAGATAAATAAAGATAAGATTAAATCATTTCTAAAATTCACAAAATATTTTCATCTTACAAGAAATTCTGCTTCCAGCCACTTGCTATTTAAACCAACTTGTTTCCTGTGGCAAAAAAACTTCCTCCATTATCATCATTAAATCTTCCCCATTGTCCCCAAAAAATCACATTTTTCATCTTTTTATGGGGACAAATGACACAGAAGGCCACTTTCTTTAAAATAAAAAAAATAAAAAAACAGCATCTCGAGATCCCTCAACCTGAAGTCTGCCGGCACACGCGGGACGTCTGCTGCAACGAGGATGAGGATGCGCCTCCGTCCCCTAAGATCCTCCCCCCCCCCCCCCCCGCCGTCCCCACAATGCTGCTAACAACCACCGCAGCTGCCCGCGGCGCCGACACTCGAGCCGCCCCGCAGAGGTCAAACTTTACTTCACAACTGCAATCTGCGTGTGTCCGAGTGCTCCTCTTGCCCTCATCACGCCCTTACAGTACAAAAGAATCCAGTGTATTTGGGGTAAGGTGGAGTGGGGGGGGCAAGTAATCCTGCGGCCCCACGGGAGCAGATGTCACCGGCACAAACAAGCGACAGATTGCCTCGGCCCGTGGGCGCCTGAAGGTGCTCCGCGGAGCAGAGGGAGGTCATTACTGCAACGGGAGGGAAACAGAGAGAGCGGAGCGAAGGGGCCCCCGGGGGGGGCTGAGCACACCACTAACACACTGCTCTCCGCTGGCCTTTATTTATTTATTTATTTATTTTACTCTTCTAAAGTGCAGCAGGTCACATTTGTACCGAAACTTAACCGAAGCCTTAACCTGCAGGAAACAAACCGGCGCGTCGTTCAGTTATTAAGTCAAACAGTGAAAATCCTGAACAGAGACGGACTCCTGCACAGGTCCCCAGTACGTGTCTTAATTGAGGAGAAAGGTGAACGCCAGTATCCTAATAGTGAGTCGTGCTTGCATGAATGTGTCACATTGTGTGAGGGTGGCCCGCTCCGTTACATATCAAAAGGTTTTTTGCTGAGTGCGACTCACAATTTTTGCAAGACTGACTAAATGCTGACTGACTGCTGAACCTTGACAGTGTCAACTAACAGCATTTCTGTTGTGCAATCAATACAAATGCACCGCTTTTTCCATTATGCGGTTATCATTCTTCTCGTCGATAAGCGAGCAGAAAAGCTCGCCGCCTGCCCTCTTTGACCGCTGCGTTTTGCGTACCTGTGTTTTCTTCCCCTCGCTCCGATGAGTCAAACAGAGCAGTTATATATATATATATATATATATATATATATATATCCTTCCATCCATTGCGTCTCACTCCAACTGCCAGGTTGCCAATATTATGCACGAATAAAATATAGTTTTACCTAGTCTGATTATACGGCGATGAGGTTTATTAACAAAAATACTGCCTTCAGCTGTTTGAAGCCATTTACATGAAGTGGCGACTGAGAGAAGAATGATGAAACATGTTCTTAAAGACTGCAGGTGTAACACTCGATCAGAGGTCTAGCACTGGGAAGCAGACTGGGGGGGGGGGGGGGGGGGGACAGCTGTGTAAAACTGGGTCAGAAGGCAAAAACAGAGTACAAAAGGGGGAGTGTCAGAGCAGGCAGACAAATCGAGGGTGGGGGGGGTGCAGCAGGCAGGCCATAATCAAAAGGCTGCGTGATCGTCTTGGACACACTTGCAGGCAGAAGAGAATAAAGGCTTGAATGAATAAATAACAACCTGGCGGAGAGGAACTCAGAGCGGACCTTCAATCGCCGGCAACAGATGATTCGATCCATAATGGAGAACCTTATTGGAACTTTTAGTCTTAAGACAAACAAACACTGTGACGAAAAAACTGATCCGCTGGAACAGAAAAACAAAGCTTTGGCGTATACACACTAAATGTGTGAATACTTAAAAAAAAACAAGATATTTCTCTCGTGTTGCCGTAATTTGACCCTGAACTTTGCCTTAATATAGAGCAAGATGTTCAGAACATAGAAAAAAAAATCCCAGCATGAATTTCCGTGATTTTTGAAGGATGGCTCTCTTTGAGATACATTTCAAACTCGGCTTGCGGCTTTACTTCTCACGCCGCTCCGTCTCCATACTGCGAAAACGTGCATCTCGACTGCGCCGTAACATTTTGGACCTCCATCATTGTTATTTGACTTTTGACGGATTGCTGCAGAGAAAACAGAGAAGTGCTGAGCAGCCCAGCACCTTTGCTTTTCTTCACACTAGACCTGGAAAAAATGGACTTCTGATGTATTTCTTGATCTGTTTGTGAACAAACCAAAAGGTCCTTCGATAGTTTAATACAAGATACTGACAAGAAACAACACGTCTTTCAGACTGTCCACCAAAAACGACTGATGTTTATAGTGACAAAGCCCTTTTAGGGCACATTGTAATTATGACTCATCAGTCGCAACCAACAGCAGACGAGGACACGTTGGACATGTGGAAACACATTCATCCCGCGTGTGCAACACAACGAGGCTTAAAGCTCATTAGAACTACTCCCTCAGGCAAGTAAATGGCCACGCAGCGAAAAACACACCGACCGTGCGCCATCGACTCTGTTCTGACAGCACAAACAACGTCTCGCTGCACGGCGGCCGCTTTTTATTCAAAGGTGCGACAAAATGCAGGCACTTAATACAAGTATCGCCGTGCGAGGCTCCGCGGTTCAAGCCTCCTTCATTGGAGAAATGAAACTCTGAATGTCTTACACTTGATGTGTTGGGAGTTCATAGCAATAAAAAAAAACCAGGGGGCCCCAAGCAGCAATCCCCCCCAAATGATTTTTTTTTTTTTTACAATTAAACTATTTTGGTTTTATTCAAAAGATTTAATGCACATTTGCTAATAATGTATTTAATTCGTTTTGTGACAGTTTGTATTCAGAAGTTTTAACAAAAGAGTAAAGAAGTATTTTAAGTATCGCTTTTTTATTTATTTTGTATTATAACCTCACTGTATTCTTTTATAATCTTCGCTATAACATTATAGCGAGACATTTGTGCCAACAATCTTCTAGCACAGGTGGCTGCGTGGTGGGAGGGGGGCCCCCCAAAATCAAATTCTGCTTAGGGCCCCCAAGAGGCTCGGGCCGGCACTGCGCGCCAGCGTTGGATTGACGGCTTTCCAATTAGCCTACGTTCTGTGACGGGTTTATTCCGCACAGTTTAACACAACTGTGGAAATCACATTTTATCGCCAGTTTAAAATACGGACACCAACCCTCGCGCTGAGCTTTAACACAACTAATGTTCGCTGGCCCTTTGATGACTAATGAAAACAGAAGTTCTGCGGTTACACACTAGAGAGGCCCACACTGAGCACAGCGAGCACACTGGTGCTCCTCCACCAATGGAGATGTTACGTAAGTGCTTTGAGCCCGGGGACAGAGGACTTGCATGCCTGCTTTGCTGAGCCACAGTAATGCATGGGATGTTTTCTGTGTGGAAAAGGAAAAAGCGAGAAGGAGGGGGGGACGTAGACGTATATGGTGCTTGAGCCTGGAGAGACAGACGCGTACGGCTTTAAATAGCTCTAATCCCCCCCCCCTCCGTCCTTGCACATGCATTCGACCACTTTTTTTTTCCGCCACTGGGTTTCTGACAGAGCACAGCGAGGTGTCGGGCGTCCGCAGCCCTCCTGGTGCAACCCTCCGGGTGCATGCGTGCGTGGGTGGGGAGAGGGGGGTCCGTGCACGGATGTGTACAGACGTGTGTAGAAGGCGATCTGAGCGGTGGGGCCGGGGGGTTAAAAGTGAAGGACGAGACTGCAGGGTTTGGTTTGGAGTAAGGTCGCTCAATGACCTTGGGCTGCGATAAGTCCCAGAAATTAGCCAATCCTGGAAGTGACTGTCCCTGGATGCTTTTTTTTTTTTTTTTTTTACAAATGCTGTATGCAAAAGCTTGCCCTCGCTGATAAAAAAGACACAATCCCTTTAGGGCCTTCTGCTGCTTTAATCAAAGTGACGTCATGCATATCCCGTTATTGTGCTGCACGCTAATATTCCCCACGCCGGGCCCTGCACAATAACACGGACATGTGGCCACTGGTTAAATGCCATACAAATCAACACTTGCTCATCCAGTCCCCCCACCCCCCCCCCCATTTCACTGCCTGCCTTCACCTTTCCATCACAACAACGCCACCCCTGTTCTTTTTTTTTCCCGTCCTCCATCTCCACTTCTTTCATGTGTCGCCTCCCTCAGAGGCAGCCAGCCCCTCCTCTCTTTGTCCCAGCGCCTTTTGTTGCCCTCCACAACAAAAGAGAACACTTGAGGCGGTGATGTGTGTTTGTGTGCTCGCGTATGACAATGATGCTTCATTTCCTCCAGACTGGCTGGGTTGGGTATAATAGCTGGTATGCAACTGTGTGTGTGTGTGTGTGTGTGTGCAGAGTTAGCACACTGCCTCTTTAAGTCAGAGAGAGAATGACAGCTTGCAGCTATGCTCCATTCTTGCCCCCTGCCATTACTGCAACACACTGCTGTTTGCTGCCACACACATTCACTTTTGAGAGCATTATCTAACACACAATGGCACATTGTAGCACACAAACAGGCCCACCAAGAGTGCTTTTTGCCATCTTTTATGCACAAAATATATAAATTTGCACGCAGGTTTTACATTTTTTTTTAAAACTTTATTTTGTGATGCGCTGACGAAATTCTTAGCATTTTTAATGAAAATATTACAGCTGTAATGTGTTAAATAAATTCCAGATAAACATTATCATCCTACGAATATAACAAATAGATTTGTTAAAGTAGTTGAGAATGGGGAAAATTAGGGACATCGGTGTAAGATGAGCTTCATGTCAACAAAGGATGCTTAAATGTATGAACCTCTTCGGAATACTTAAATGCATGAACCTCTTTGGAATGAATTGTAATTGTAATTCAATTACAATTCGTACGTCCGAGAAGGAAAACTGAACAAAACATGCAATCTGTCCTGCATTCAACCCATGATGAGCACTTAGGAGCAGTCGCCTTACCTGCCCTGCAGCTTTTACTCACTTCTCTGCAGGTCAATTCAAAATGGCCACTCTGCATGAGCATGCACGTCGGCACGAGCCGTTCATGGGATCGCATGCAATAATCACTCGAAGCTTATTGGAGGCGGCTGTACAATCCAAACAGCGCCGCGATAATCCACGCCTTGCTCATAATTCCTGTTGACGCTGGAAAAGGGGGTTGATAATTTCATGTGATGTGACGCCTGCCTTTTCATTTGACTCCGTAATAGCTGTCATGAGGACCCATTAGGAGATCCATAAAATGAATGCACCGCCATGCATTCAACCACAGGGAGCATATCAGTGCTCTTTTGCAGGGAGAAAATGACACAATACAAAATAAACATAGAAGTCGTATGAATTATACAGTTTATCACAGCAGTCATTCATCTCCATCTCCAACCCTGGCTGAGTCACTTAATTGTGTATTTTTAACTAATAATTCTGCTTTCAGTGCTTTTTGCCATTGTGAGACTGCTGAGATGTTCTGGATTCTCAATCACGCACATTCAACCAATCCAGGAAACGGCAATTAACGGGGGTCCGATACGTGAATGGATCCTGAGTGAGCTGCGCCGTTTGTTTTTCTTCAGACTGACTTGCGCTACGCAGCGTCTGAGCCCTGTTGTGCGTTCTGCTGTGAGCTAAAGGCTCACATCAGCAGGCTGAAACGCTCGCCGTGATAGTGTCAGCGTGTTTGGCAGCTGCAATGTTGACCATCTTCCCCATCTCAATTTAGCCTGTTATCTGGCTGACATTTGCAAATTAGCAACAAGACACAAAGCGCAGCTTGAGGCGGTTCGGAAGGTCGTCAGTTTTACACTGATTCGCCGTAAAATATTTGGTAAAATGAAACGAGACAAAAAGTCAAGGGGTATTCAAAGTCATTAGGATTCCTTCTCGTGAATCTGGAGCGGGATCAGCTCAGGATTTAGAAATCATCCTCTGTGAACCACAGACAGCTGAAATAAACGTCATGGCCGCCGAGCCCACGTAGCTATCATCGTATACAAATGACAACCGACCCTGAAAAACATCAATGTCAAGAAGAGCGTCTCTTCACCACCATAAGGACTGGAATTCTCTGTTGTTGTAGCTGCTGTGACCCCCCCTCACCCCCTCCTTATCATCCCAATCTTCCCATCACGCTGCAGGGCACCTAAACGGATCCTTTGTTTTGGGTCTTAGAGAAGCAATAAAAAAAGCAGACTTTGTTCTATGTGCTCTCTTTCTCTCTGTCATCCTCCTTCCCTCTCCCTCCCTCTCTCCTCCCTCCCTCCCTCGTTCCAGCCAACCAGCAGATGGTTAATGATTCATGGGCCGGGTGCACACGCGCTATGGTGAACGTAGCATTACTCCGCGGACGTGCAGGGAACAGGCTGACATATGTGAGCTGCTCGGGGCTCGGTCGATTGGGGCTCTTTTGTATCGCGGTTGGCAGTTTCAGATTATTTGCACCAATACTCGTAATGTAATTCAACCCAATCATAATGCTTGCTTACAGTTGGAGAGGGATAATAGGGATATTAGAGTTAGGGGGAAATATGAATGGGATTGATTGAGATAATGACAAAGGTCGATGCGATATTTAAGTTGTGTGTTGCGAGAATTGAAGGAGCAAGCGTGCGTGTAGGAGGGAGACAGAGGGAAGCGTTTACTAAAGTCAAAGCAGTAATCATTGACTTAGGCCCAAACTTCGGTCTAGACTTGCCGAGCGGCTCTTCTTTTTCTCCCTCGTTGTCATTAAAACGCAATCAGATAACATCCCCCCCGGTCGCTCTTTATCTGCGCCCGCATCTCCTCCTCCCTCCTCGCGCCCTCCTGCCTCTCCCGGCTCCTGTGCACTTTCTTAACTTAACACCCTGGGGATGCACCTCTCCTCAGGTTACAAATCTCCCTCCCGCCAGCCCTCCTCCACCCTCCACCACCACCACCACCACCACAACTGCAACCATTGAGTCAAGAGCAAAAGAAGACACCAGCAGCGGCCCATTAGCCCACTGAAAGCACTTCTGCTCAACAGAAGAAAAAAAACCCACAAGGTGACAGTTTGTTGAAAGGAAACGTAATCTTTCTCCATCCGTGCTCCTTCCTGCAGCCGGGGACAGACAATGAGTGGAAATGATTAAACTGGGGATCCGTAGCGGTGGCGAGCCTCATAGCCACTTTGCAACAGTGTGATGGATGCTGGCAAGAGGAGACATATAGACACACACACACGGACACAAAGTGGCACTTTGATGCATACACTCCTCCCCGACGGCTTAATCTGTAAAAAAAAAAAAAATGTGTAATGTGGAGTTAAGGTTCTCCAGCTCATTGGAGGTTCTCCAGCTCATTAGGAGACAGCGGTCACATGCAGCGCTCCACTTTGTCTCCTCCCGGGGAGAGGACAGGGACGGCACAACACGGCAACCTCACATCCACAGGGGAGCTGACATCACTGACGAGAACCCTGAACCGGAAAGGACATTTAAAGAGTTCCCTTTCAAACTCCAACGTTGCTCCGTTTTAGTGCCAAAGTTATCAAAAGAGACGGAGGAGGCCGTCATGTTTTAGTCCAACTAACAGGGCCGGCCCAAGGCATAAGCGAACTAAGCGACTGCTTGGGGCCTCCTGGCCCTTCATGCCAGAGATCCAAAAAAAGGACGAGGCTTAAAGAATTAGTTCCCGGTTTTTCTCTCTACACCTTCTTCTCAGGAGTCAGATGGCAGCAGCGATAGCGATTACACGGTAGGGCTCGAAACAGGGAAGCATCTATTCTTAGCGTTAGGTCAAAAAACACAGGAGAATCAGGCAACAGTTTATGTATCCGCCTGGCAGCAACGAGGAAAGGAGATTACAAGAGTTTACTGACAACTGGCTGTCGTCTGTCAAGAAATAGTTCCAGCACTTAAGCCCCCCCCCCCGCCTCCCCCTGAACTGCCACTTATGCTTAAGTAGCGCACATGCGTAGGTGGAAATGCATCGAGTTGAAGAGATGAGAAATTTGGTGTGAAAAAAAATAAGATAACAGAATAAACTGGGGAGGGGATTTTCACTCTAAACTCTGCACTGAGCACGTTTTGGGAGCACTCGGGTGTGGCGCGTCCTGAACCGCAGATGTGTTCTCATTGTAATTTGAGCCCCTCCCTGATTACGGTTCACATCTCGTCTCGTAAACTGTCATGCGACGTGTTTCCAGAAACACACAGAAGAGGAAGAAGACTCGATACATTTGCTCGACTACGCACTCTCAAGACGACTGTGGGCCTGCGTTAAACCCAGTGTGACTGAATCCACAGAATCATTAAACGGAAGGAGGAGCTGCCCCTTGTTAATCATGTGTTTTAGTAAAACTTCTTGCATCACAACAGAAGTTTGCCCCGTTGCAGCACACAGTTGCAGGCGGCGTGGTAGCTCACTGGGTGGAGC
Organism: Apeltes quadracus; assembly: GCA_021346845.1. NCBI lineage: Eukaryota > Metazoa > Chordata > Actinopteri > Perciformes > Gasterosteidae > Apeltes > Apeltes quadracus. The sequence goes on from CM037926.1 coordinate 12,500,650, forward strand.
GAGCGCATGCCATTGGGGCTGGGTGCTCGCCACAGGCGCCATAATTCGAGGGGCCCTTTGGTTGCATTTAATCCCCTCTCTCTGCCCTTCCTTTCCTGTTTGCTTCTCTAACTAAAAGATAAGCAGAAATGCAGAGAAACCAAAAAAATGATAAAATGATCTCATGTAAACAAAGTATCCTACATCCTCCCCTTTAGAACTTATTAAACGCATCGTTTTTGCAAAAATATCACGAGAAACCTGTGTTATATGATTGAGTATTTTGTGTACACTATCAAATGATACAGTATATCCTTACAGTGTTATCCTTGTATACAGTGTTTAAACAGTGACTATAGGATGTTAGGAGTTGTCTGATCAAGAAACACAGCTGGTACCACTGGATGTGATTAAATTATTGCAGATAAAATTAAAAAAATTACAAAGAAAAAAAAAAACGCTAACTGTGGAGAAATTGATGGTGATATGATGTTCGATTTAATTAATAGAAAGGGCACCTCATTGCTCCACACTGAGTTCACATCAGCTCACAACTGGTGCAATGATATGAAATGGACTGATGCAAGAGAGAACAGCCTCATGAAGGTTAAAGCTTGTTCTCATAAAATGAACCCATTATCTATTTAAAGTGTCCTAAATGCATACGGAGAAAATTGAAAGAAAAACATCCTCATTAGTTGTTGTTTTTTTTTTTTTGCCGCCAGGGTTTGATACAAATACCACTTGTGAAAAGAACTCTATATAAGCATCTATATTTTCAAACCAACCATGATGGTAATCATCAGGATAATGATCATTTGGCAGTGATGATTTAAAAATCATAAAGAAAAACCTTTAAAAAATACACTTTTCTCCCACGCTTTTGATGCAGTTGATTGCTGTCTTGCCAATGTTCCCGACTCCCATGTTCTATTTTGTCTGCACCTCTGGGCACCAGCAATCTAGAGCTGTTTTATTTTCTCCGTCAGAGAATGACTCAACGGAAAATCAATCTTGAGTTTCACTGGATGGGTTTCATGCTTGATTAAATTCTGTGAAAAAAACCCCCAAAAAAACACAGGCTTGTGAGTACTGAAACACAACAGAAAATGCACCTTCTCGACCGGAGCTCCCAGTAACTCTGCACCACGTGAGTTTTGGATTTTTTTCAGAGGAACAGGGGACTTTCCGCCGTCAGTCACGTTAGAGCGACAGCTGTGTCAGGGGTGCAGGTACAGGCCCGCAGTTTTCACACACAGATTCCCTGTTTTTTTGCAGGGTTAAGTATCACCCCAGACCACCTGCTGCCTCTCCGAGCCGACCTGACGTCTGCCATCGACAGATGACGAGGAAGAGGCTTGCCCGGCTGGAGGGTTCTCAGAAAGCACAGAAAGGCCCCAGAAGAAAGGACGGACTGTCCGAGGCCGCGTGGTCCTGACAGTGCTCTCATTCAGCAGCATCTGCTCCATCACCGCGGTCTGCGTCGAGCCAGACTCAATGGAGCTGATAGATTCAAGAGACACTTACAGGAAAACAAGCCTTTTCTTTATGTGTAAGTCAATTAACTTCAAACAGTACTGAGCAGTATATGTGAGTACATTCACATCGTAGAGGATGAGGAGATTACACCATTGTGCTTTGGAATAAACCACGTGGCGAGAGCGGGTAACTTCAGCAAACCACTAATAAATAGACCTCTGCATTTTACCCATTCTATGCATTTTAGGAGATATTTAGTTAGATATTTTGGGAATATGTTTTCCCCAGAGTTAGAGAAGAAGATCAATACCACTCTCCTGTCCGTCCATTATACGTTTGTAGCAGAAGCCATGAGGTGATTAGCCTAGCTTAATGTAAAGCTTATGGGCTTAGTTCTCTGTTTAAAAGTACACCTGCTGGCACATTTAAAGCTCACTAATAGAAATGCTGAACGGTGGTTTAAATACAGTCATCGACGTGAGACTTCAGCAGGTTGTGAGAACGTGAGAATTATTCCCCGTGCTAGGCTAAATGATTCCATGGTTGCCAGACTCACTAAAAAGAAAGTTGAAATTTGGACAACTAGGTATGAGGAACACAGAAAAGACGGCACAAGTAACACCAGCAACAGACGCAGACGACCCAAAGGCTGAAGGAGGGAAAGCATGCAGACTAAAAACAGGGGATTAGACATAGGTGGAATCAGGGCGGGGCCCATAATCCCAAAGGTGGGGAAACACAGACAAGACGAGAAGTAAACAGGACAAGCCACATAAATGATGAATGACATGATTGTAAGAGTCAGCCGTGGAAAAACCTGTGTTCAAGTAATCTACTCAAGATGTGAGAGTAATTAGATTTATCTAAAAACAAAAGAAGGTAAAACCATTAACAAACCCCCCCCTCAAAATAAGAACATTTAGATTATATCACTCTGCACATCCAGGATGCAGCACAGCAGCAGCTGGCTGCACAGGTGAGGACGTCTGCTTACCGAGCGGCGCATATCTCTTTTAAAGAGCTGCGTTATTGCTCAAGCTGTTACAACCCATTGCACAGTATCTGGGGCAATTGCTGTCTTCGCTGCCAGATGTGTCGGGTGTAATAAGGCCGTGAACCTCGAGCGGGAGAAAGAATGTACTACGAAGTAGGCGAGAATGCCGGCACATTGATTACTTTGCAGCACGGGCCTTTTTCACTGCAGGAGCAGAGAGAAACCGCCTGCAGACATGCGACGATGAGCGAGGACCTCTCGCCACCTCCAAACCCCACTAATTTGGTTTATGACTTAATACCTGCAAATGGGACATTCCCATCAGCCCCAGCTGTGGTGGTTTTTAGGCTGATGAGCCAACGTCAGCACGCTAACTAAGATTACAAACGTGGCACGACATGGGCCGCTGAACGATCACCCCTTGGTGCGTAATAGAAGCCGTTTCTATTCTTTCCTCAGAGGCGGAATCGTTTTTTTTTTTGCAAACATTTATCCGCCTGCGATTGTTCGTCGATGCGCTGAAGATCTGCAGTCGGCCAAGAAGCTCTGCCAATGTGTAACCTGGTGCAAAAACATATTGAAACATATTGGGTTTGTATGTACCGTCAATTTCGGACTATAAGTCGCGCCTTTTTTTTACCATTTTTCGATTCTGCGGCTTATATAACGGTGCGGCTAATCTATGGATTTATACATGTAACGGCCACTAGGGGACATATGGTAATTAAAAATTAAAACACCTGTGCCTTATAGTCCAGTGCGGCTTATATATGTACACATCATTCAATTTAGCTGCTGTAGCTTATACTCCGGTGCGGCTTATAGTGCGGAAAATACGGTAAACGTGAGCAGCCATTCACCAGCTTGGTTCTTACCTCAATCCCGCAGTCCGCTTTTCGTCCCCAAATCCCCCAACCCCACCTTTTCCATTGCAGCCGTTTTTTGGACGTGTGACCACGGGGAAGGTGACGGCGCTCGAGCCCCCGTGCGTGCGAGGATGATTCAAATCAGAAAAGACGCAAAAACCGGCGCTTTCACCCTAGAATAAGGCACATTAAGGAGCACAAGGAGCGAAAAAATACAAACGGAGAGTGCCGAGTTCAGATAAAGCATTTATGAGTTAACTTTTCGGGGCACGGTAGACTCAGATCGCGGCTGCCCTTTTAAAAATCAGACCGGAGCGCAGCCTTTTGTCACCGTGACCTCCAAAACCCCTCCAGTATCGAGCGGTGGCGGGTACGCGCTCGGAGAGACGGGATGAAGCCGAGACGCGGAGAGGGGGGAGAGAACGGGGACTGAAAGCAGATGAGCGCCCCGGTATGCCGGCCGCCGAGAGCTTCTTATTGAATTTGATGTCGAGCCCTTTAAGAGTAGAGATCCTGGAAGACAAACAGAGGATTCGATTGAAAACATGGCCTCGAGTCATTTGTCTGTCTTATACCTCTTTCCCTCCCATCTCCACCCGCTTTCTCCTTCTCTTGATTTCCTGTCGGCTTTCCTATGCGTTTTGTGTGTGTGTGTATGTGTGTGTGTGTGTGTGTGTGTGTGTGTGTGTGTGTGTGTCTGTCAAGCCAAATGAAGTCTGGTTCATGGATCCAGCGGCTGTGAAGAAGAAGGAAATAGTTAGCGCATCGAAAACAATCGGGCCTGGCTGCAAGCTCCCACGCGGCCGCCTGGGGACGCAGAAATTGACGAAGCAGACGAATGGTTAGAGAAACGAAGAGCGAAATCAAAGCGAGGAGGCGGAGCTACGTCTATTCCTGTCGTGCCCGTGGAGCCAGAATGAAGCCCCCCGAAGGCTGTTTATCGGTTGATGTTTAGCTGGATGTGGATTTCTCGGACAACTTTTATTGTATTCATTTGGGGAATGATGAGAAAATCCACTACTGGCATTCATCGAGCCCATAAAAGCAATTCAGAGACCAAAATGATACGCCGCCGTCTCCCGACGCACAGAACGATCAGATCGAATGTTGAGCGTAAAATCGGTGTGTGCCGACTTACCTCGTTGAAATGACGTCCTGATGATCGTGCTAACGTGCATCAAGTATCTGTCATACGTTGATACGTTCCTTCCTTCGTCTGACGTAAGCCAGCGTGTAGAAGGAAGCCACGTGGTTTCAAAAAGGGGGACATTGTGAAAGGAAACAAGCCCCTCTTTCATTCCTTTAATCTTCCGGCATGTTCCCGATACGGCGGCAACACTCAGGTCACGGCGCACGTTGCTGTGCGCCGTGTTTACGGATTAACATCTCTGAATCAAGGTGTAAAAAGCCGTTGAACGGCTGCAAGCCCTTCATGGCATCTTGTTTTGAATAACCTTTTGACTGTAGCAAAGTGTTTGGGAAGGTTTTCGTTACGCAAACAAACTGAGTGAGTAAAGTCTTCACCTTACGAACTCCAACTGAGCGCGTGAGGGTTTGAATTTGCAAATGAATATAGTTGTATTTCTTCTAGTTTTTGGTACAGAAAAGTACAAGAAATGAATATTACATGAACCTACTGATACTCATTTCCTTATTATCATTATCACTTTGTGGCAATATTAACCGATAAGTGTCTTTCATACTGCTCGGTTGATGGAAATAAGGTTCTGTTTTCATTCATATTTCCGCATGACACAAACTAACACCAGACACTGTGTGGATGTGCCAATGTTTGAGGGGTTTTCAGGGTGTTGATTGGGGGGCTGGTTGTTGACTCAAATATTGTATGATTATGAAACTGCTGCTTAGACCTCACAAAGTAGGTATAATTAACTCTGATTTATCAACACAATCTGCTACACAAAGCCTTTGTACACGTTAACAATTTGTTGCACGGCGATATAACCAGCTCCCTGCTATGTCTAACAGCATGGGCATTAAAATAATTGGAAGCAATTAAATTGAGAAACCCAGACTTTTCATTTTCCCGCTAAGCAATAAACAGGCGCTGCAGCGAGGAGCGCGGCGCTGTGCCACAGTGTTCCACCGCGGCGGATTAGTGCCCCTTTGTCCTTGTACCTGCAGCAGATAGAGGAGCAACAGTCTCCAGGCAACCTCGGAGGGAGGAAGGCTGTGACAGCAGCGCCCAGTCACAAGATACAGAGCTGATAAATGGCTGATCAGTCACAGAGACGGGGGGGGGGGGCAAAGTCTCTGGGTCAACAGTGGCTGAGTGGAATGCAAAGAGCAGCCGCTCGGTCTCTTTGCAGCACGCGCACTGACCGCAGCACCGGTCCGTTCTGCAGACGCGCTGCCACAATGCTACATTACGTTGTGTTACTACAATGCACTACTACAGACGTTATAGCATGCAGTGCAATATACTACAGTATGTGGCAGATTACAACGTTATCATTATACTACCGTGTGCTATGTTATGCTATTCCACAGTATGCTACACTGAGGTATACTATGGTATGCTAGGATAGAGTATACTTTGGGTTTCTCCAGTATGCAGGTATATTTAGCATGCTGATATGTGATTATAATATGTGGTACTAGTGTTTACATCGTGATAGTTAAATGCAGTTTGACACTATGTGGTACATCGCACTGTGGTGAACCTCTGAAGCGTGTGCTACGGTCAATGTGAGTACTTAGGAGCAAGAAGTGATGGTTGGGTAAAAACAGAATATTTATTTTCGTTCATGGCTGACAATGTGTCACAACGCTTACAGCAAAGTTCATACGTTCTCCTTTTTTGACATATTTATTTGGCAAGTAGCAAAACATTTAAAAGAGTTATGTTACAAATGTTGAGAACTGCATCAGGGTACACGCTGGTATACTGTATAAATAAAATTGCATTTCAGTTCTGCACCAACTGCTTTTGAACACATTATACATTCTGCGTATAATAGTAGAGTGTTGTCTACTGTTTCCTACTGAATTTAACCACCTGTTATTTGATTACCCACTATTTGATTAACTATTGGCAGTTTCGACAAAGAAACTGAATTAATGATTATTAGACTATCAATTGAGTTTATAAATGTGTCTAAAATAATTTAATCAGAAGATTAATGCATTCAGTTTAATAGAAAATATGACTATGACTGATTTCATTTGCTGTCTTAGCATGCGCCTGTGAGGACTCCTCATAAATCATCTTCATCGTCTTGATGTGCTCTATAAGCTTACAAAATACTGACCCGAACATTTCGTGTACTCTGAGAAAGCAGAAGCTCCTTTTCTGGATCCTTTTTTACTCATCTACCCTATTAATACCGTGTGGGAAACAAGCTGTGTTCAGATGCCATCAGTCACACTTTGAGGGGTTTGGTTTTTCAAACATTAACTGTGAATGATCTATGAGCTGAACTTGTATTAATCAGGACTGCTCTCATGGAAACAAGTGGCTCTTACGCAGGCCATTCGAGAGCCTATTCCACCAATGCAGACGTTCACATACATGATTGCTTTTTCAATTTCTGTCAATGACTTGCAAATATATATTCAGAATGCACAGATACACACACACACACACACACAGGGAGAGCGTTGGCAGGGCGCCACTCAGCCTTGCATCCCGTTGTGTCACTGCACGCCTCTAAATTATTCAGCGTCACTCAAATATTGATATGGAAATCACAGCTGACTGAACTGACGGAGACCAGAGAGGAGCGGAGCAAAGATCCACTGTCCTTTTCTTTCAGCCTCTCTGCTCCATTTGACTGATACCTTTTGATGCCGGCAGCTGCTCAGTTCCTATTTCATGTCCATTTCACACAGGATACACCGAAAAAGCTGCAAATGATTGCCAGGCACCGAAGCCCCCCTTTTTTTTTTTTTTTCGCAGAAGAATAAAATCATCTCCTGCCGTTTGAGCACTTGATTGTGCAGCTCGGCTCCGGCGAGTGGCCTCGGAGTCTCTCGTGCTGCTCCGTCGTTGTGTGACTCTTGATTACAGAATTAGCTCTTCCTCATTGCCAAACGAATGGAGACACAATCAGCACATTCTCTCAAAAACCATGGGAGAAACGACTCTACGGCGCGCCGGCTTGCACCAGGGCAGGAGAGTCTCATTCTGCGCAACGGTACAAAAAAATACCCCAAAAAGCTGAAGTTTCAGCGCAGTCTGCTGGCTCCGTAAAGTAAGGAGAAAACCCTTCTGCAACACCTCCGTTAGCACCAGCGGTCTGCATCACATGCGTCTTCAATGAGCTGATACAAATGTGTATCAATATTCGGCAGAATTTACTCATTCGATTATTGTGAGTTTTAGTAGACAAAGTTGGTCTATTTATTAGGGCCATTTCAGGAGATGTTTGTGTGTGTGTGCGTGTGTGTGTACAGTTGCCATGGCTACAAGTGATGTTGGCAGGCTTAGAAGAAAAGGCACTTTTCGCCTCGCGTCTCTGCAGTAACACTGCAGCGAGATGGACTCTCTTCAGTCAATCCGGTTATTCCCAATACGTGTCAGCGGATTGACGTTTGTCTCGTCTGCACCACAGGAACCTTTCCAGCAACCCGTTGATTTGATCTGCATTTTTGATTAAAGGGATCAGGGTTCAATTCAGTTCATTTGACGTAGTTCCTGGCTTCCAAAAATCATCGCTGTTAGTGGTGCGGCACATTTCTTACGACACGGAAACCAATGGCGTCATTTCCAACGAGTAAGTGTCAGGCGATGAGTTGTAAGAAATCACAAGGGTTAGATTTAAGAAATATGTTCAGCTGCACCTGCAGAGTTTCCCTGCAGATCGCAGGAGGCTGATTCACTCAACTCTTTGGCATTTTGCCAGTTAAACAGCAAACGTCTTCAACTGAAAGAAGGTGTCATCTGTAATTGAATAAGGCTCCTTTAGGTAACAGGAGTCCGACAAGTCGGTTCAGGTTCACTCTGTGGAGTGGAAATGTGACGTTTTGGGTGTGTTTCCGGGCCAGTAGTGGTGGTGCCATTGGCTCAGTTTTAGAAACAAAGAAAACAGTTTGTACTTGGAATGGCAATAGCGGTAAAGCAGCCGCCGAGTGGTCAAACACGGGCCAACTGGCTGCTATAAGTAACGAGGCACTGATGACTCAATGCAGATAATTGAGCCACAGCAGCAAAAAAACAACCCTAAAACAATTCATTTCAAACAATTCAACACATCATTCTTTTACGCTCATCAATAACAACATGTGCTTTGCTGCGGTTAAGACAATATGCTGTAATGTTCTTTCCATGGGTGTGATTATTGACTCCGTTTAACTTATTTGCATAATTGCCAGGGTTATTTAAATGTGAACAGAAACAGGAATACACTTAACAAACCCACATTCCTGTGTTCTTCATATGCATGCTTTGTTTTTTTCACAGGGACGGAGCACAGTCAAGGAAATACTTTTATGCTGCTTTCCAGTTGTCTCGTAAGTCCGCCGCCCCAGTTGGAAAGTGACGTCATTGCCTGGCTCGTACCACTTCTAGCGTTCCAGATGCGTCGTGCTACAGGACGAGTTGGAAAGAACATGGACGCCACCAGTGCAGCAGCTGCCATGCTAATGCTGGACGCTTTCGACAAAATACTATAGTAATCTTATAGAAATACTATCGTATTGTTGGACATACTAGAGAAGTACTGTAAAACTACTATAGAAATCCTATAGCGACTTTAGGATATTATAGAGCTATTACAGAAACACTGACATTTTAAGTCTTACATTTCAGTAATATTTTGCCATTTTCGCCTATGTCCTTTTATAACAAGTGCAGTCGCGTTTTTCTCGAGCCACCGGGGGCAGTGGCAGGCTAGTTGTTGTTATTGTTGTTAGCAACGTAGCCTTTTAGCAAACCAGTTCGAAAACAAAACGTTACATTGTATTGCACGCACAGCAAAACCATGCAAAGCATACATTGGTGACCGGACTGAAGCAGCAATGTAAATAGGTGTGTAAGAGCATTTAAAATCGACGTTAAAACGACCAACGTAGTACAAATACAAATTCGATTCATATCAACTTCCATGAAATGTGGGCGCAGACATCTTTGTTGTGCGAGTCGTACGTTCTTTCTGGTTCAGCTCGGGGTACTCGCAGAATCCCGAGTCGGACGGCTGATATGGCGGCCTAAAGGGGGCGTGTCTGCGCAAAATGCCGCAAGAAAGCTGGGTAATTTACACTTTCCAACTCGGCCGGAGACAACTGGAAAGCAGCATTGCTTCCATTTAATCCCTGGCGCTTCCTTGTTCTTCAGAGTTTTTTGCACCGTGGCCTTCAGGTTCCCGACGATAATCAGGTTTCGTGCTTAAGAAAGTTCTTCAACATTTCAAGTGTGCCTGAGCATTCCCGCCACGGGCTCCTCGAAAGGGTCGGACGCTGCTGTCCGAGTGGGAACCCGCCATTTAGTCTCTGCCCATTAACCGCCTTTCATCTCAGCGAAAAAAACAGGCCACGCTTTCTCCGGCTCTCGTGGCCGACACCGTCGAGGAGAACTTTGTCTCGTTAAAGCTTAGTCAGTGACACCCATGCGGGTTGGTTTGCGTAACCAAACTGTCACATCTGTGACAAGTAGGGCTCACGAACAACACTCAAACTTTAAATAGGTAAAAAGAATGATAGCAGGAAAATGAATATTGCAGAAACAATAATGCAGAAAAAGCATTACGTTAACAGGAGCTACAGGAACAGAGCCTCCGATGACAGTTGACCTCAAAACGGCTGTATTCAAAAATAAAATAAAATACACTGCGTTTTCAGCGGCCAATTTTGACAGCGATGTGGGGTTTTTTTTTTTCGGTCAGCGCGCCGTGGGCATTTAGATGGCACGCCGTGCGGCCTTCAGTTACATAAAGCTCTTTGGACTGTCAAGGTTTCTTTGTAACGCTCTTAGCCACATACTCTGCAAAACAAACAGGCACACAGGAGGACGGTGCGATCCAGACAGGCTTTTCGATTGGATAACAGCTTACATAATCACGCTGCCCCGGGAGGAGCAGAGCAGAGGGTACAAAGGCAAAGACAGCCCGTGTCATCGCCAATGAGCCGCAGAGTTGGAACTAGTATTTCAGGAAGACCGCGCCGGCTACCGGGCTCGTGTTACGTGTCGGGACGCCGCGCGCACTGTTGTCGCGGGGCTATTGTCTCTCCAAGGAGCGGCATTCCCGCTCCCTTTGTCAGAGATTCACACAGCGATCTCTCTGCTATCAGAGACGCCGGCCAGCACACATGGATCAGGTGCTGATATGGCAGTTCGCACTAGCGTCGACAACCAGGGTGAAAACTCTGTCAACGTGAGGGTGGAGAATCTGTCTTGTTTATCTTTTTATGCTCGAGACTAAAATTTTCCTCAGAGGATTTTTACATTTTTTTTAATTTCTGGAGTGAAAAAAGAACATCTAAATAAGCGTATCTTCATGTAAATAATTGGTGTTTTTTTGGATGGTGGGTGAAAAATGAAAGGGATTCATGTTAAACACAAGTGTTATATAATTTAGCACAATGCTACCAGATGGGCTATGCAATGTTTTAAAAGATGACAATGAGATGACAGGCCGACAAAAGATTCACAAGTTTTAATACATTTCTCCTCACTCTGGCAAATTCTTTGTGCCAGCACAAAGATGTCGCTGAGCTCGCGAAGCTGGAGTTGACAGCAACTTTCAATAATCACACGTCTGTGATTGATTCCATGACACGCATCTGAAAGATTTCCATTGTGTCGCTTGATTGAGCCTTTTTTTTTATCTGCATACGGAAATTCCGACGTAGGCGGTCCTAAATTGGACTCGCGTGCATCCTTTCATTACACGCAAGGGAAAACCAGAGATATGGGAATAATCTCCGGGGGAATTATTGAGGTTGAGCAGGATTTGGGTTCTCGGGTGTCATTCGGTCGGTCTCTGATTGCGAGGAACTTCAGTGGGCGCTCGCACTCGCCGGAGGACGATAGCTAAAGTGTCTCTCTCACCTTTCTCGCGGGGCTGTCGTCGGTTGCACAAGTGTGATGAACTCATCTCCAACCTGTTCAATGTTCTCAGTTGCTTTCCCTGATTTAACGATGAGCGCAAAGTGCTTTCAGAGGTGCAATAAAAGGTGCTATACGAGTGGCGGTCCATTTACCTTTAGTCAGTGAGCTATCGGAGACGCTTGGACGAGCAGTGTAACGCAGCCTGTTAGCAGAGCGCGATAGAGTTTTGCACGAGAGTTGAGAAATAGACGAGCGTCGAAATGGTTTTGTGTTGACAACGTTTTCATTCCGTTCGCCACACTAAAGGGATGACAATGGTTTGACAAAATAATGAACTGCAATGCAATTTTGGTTCAAACACACATGGTGCACAGGGGATGAACCCTGTGTCCACTGCCAACACGCTAACCTCCGTAGCACACATGGAACCCTCCAAACATCAACATTCCAGAGGAACGTTAGCGCGCTGGTGTCAACGGTGACCTCAAAGCACTGCGGCACCTCCGTGCTAATAAGGCTGCAAACTGTGCTGCTGCACTCGCGTGGAATTAGGCAGATGGACAAAACAAACAAACAGCGGGATGGAGCGGCAGGACGGCGAAACCAAACTGGCGTGAATAGATGCTGCAACGGTGAGGGGGAAGCTAGGTGTTAAATTTAAGGTTTTTGTTGGTGCTTTGTAAAATACAGATATTTGTACTATGAAATACAGCTTTTCTTTTTAAATATTGTAAAGCAAAGTCAAGCAACTGTCCTGTTGCGGACAGCCGCCGCTGACTCTGAGAGTTCTGCTCAGGATATTCAGTTTGCCGTCAGAATGCGGCGTTGTAGTTATACATCTGGGAGACAAATGGAATCAAATCTTCCTACAAGCAGTAAATTACCAATTCACCGCGCATCACCGTCGACATGATGACGGACGTCCCCCCCAAAGCCACAACCACAATTCTTTGCTACATCTTAACCATCATCACATGCTACAAATGATTTTCAATAGGTCGCAATCAAAGAAAATGATGTCGTCTTGTTGACTGCGATACATTTCTGTCATGCAGGTTAGGTTAGTTATAAGTGGTTTGGAGGTTTCCACTCTTGGCTTGATTTTTAACTGCACCAGTTTGAGTCTTAACGACGCTTCATCATTTCGTTTGATCGTGTTCAATGAAAGATATATTTTTTAAAAGCTCTAAGAAACATAAGGTCATCATGGGGACAAGCAGAAGTGGAAGTGCTCACATTAGCTCCACTTCAACATCATCCTTTGCTCAATAAAAGCTTTGCTTGTGTCGACAGCGAAAAGCCCTGCTGAGTCTTCGGCGAAGGGCCCAAGCCCATGCTAATGACTGGAACAATCATCTGCAGTCAGATGGTGTTGTCTTTGTCCCCTCTCTGACACCTTCTCCCTCTGTCCTCCTCCACCCGGCCCCACCCTTCATCTCAATCCCTCTTTGTGTTCTTTAAACACTCACAGTTGTGTGCTGTGTGTGTGTGCGTGTGTGTTGAAGAGACCTTCTGTCTGTTTGATAAAGGAGTGGGGCAAACAGAGATGCATCAATACAGTGTGACAAATTACAAGAAAATGCAGAAACACAAGAAAAAAAAAATCCCAGCAGGCAGCTGCAGTCCTTTTCAGCCACGTCTAGGTAAACATTGGATTGCGGTAACACCTGGCCATATGTCCGGACACCACCCCTGAGGATAAAAACACCTTTTGGTGGGAACTTAATTACTGCCTGCACTGAGCTGCAGCGTCGCAACGTTCATTTTTCAACCTGGGTATTGTGACATCGTTGCTGTGGAAGAGTTTTGGGTGGGTGATGGGTGTACAAAGCACAAGACTCTGACCCTCAGAGATCCGCTCTCTGGCCCATGTGTTGGTAGGTTTGGAATGACATTCACCAGTTCTTATTAAAAGCGTGGAGTAAATTGCATGGTGTCAGTGAGAAGTACTACGTAGTACAGGGTAGTGGATGGCTCAAACTAACAATCATTTACTGGTGATGTCATGTCACGCCGTGACGCCGCGCCACTGACAGCCCATCTCGTAGGTTACGTTTCAAGCGTACTTATTTCTACCATAACCATTATATTTTACAAAAACTGTAAAACTACGTATTTCCAGCGCCTGGGTGACCCTCAAGAGGCATCGTGGTGATGTCGGGGCTCCAGCCCAGGTGGCAGTATGTGACAATTAGGAATGAGGACATGTGGGAACGATAGTTGCTTGTGCTTGGTTGCTCCGTTAAAGACCGACGCGTTGACCAAGTGGCGGCGGATCGACCATCGGCCGATTTGTAAGCGTTGCAATGAACGACGTGTCTGCGGTTGATAATGGTTTGCCTGCCCAGCTAATTGGTCAAGATTTAGTCTTAAATAAAAGAGCTTCGCTTTTCAGTTGGGTCAACGAGCAGGATGTTCGTCCCCTCCAAAGCTCCAAATGAGGACTCTGAAGCAAACTGTGCCTGAGGCTTAGGAGGCAGCACGCAGACACTCAGAAGTACTGTACATATTGTCCAAAATGAGAAATGAGCTCACACTGCCGATCTTTGTGTTCGGACACCGGGGAGTGTTTTTGTATCTGAACGAAGATTAAAACTGTCCTCTTTTGATTCTTCCCCCGTGCTCTCCCGTGTGCTGTTCCCCGCTCCCGTTGTCAAATGTTCCGGGGTCACTTCAGAGACACAAGCCGCTTGTTATTTTTTCACAACGGGATGGGAGACAGCAGCCGGCCCGAGTCCCGTTGTCCGCGGCACAGGGCCGTCGCGGCGCCCCGACACTGCATTAGAGACGTGGCCGGTCCGGCTGGCCATGTCTGGGAGACAAGCTGTCTTCCGTCGACACAAAAGCGGCCTTTGTACGAAAAAAAACACGGATCAGCTAAGAGGAACCTATAGTTGTGAATCGGGCTCCTGTGTCCACTACATAAGGGACTGATTCAACATGGGTATTATTTCAACAGAGCCTTTGACAGTGCGGACGACCCCTGGCCGTGTTGTGGTGCTGGAACACAGTTGTTCCGATTGAGGGGGGAATACCGCTCGGTTTGTACGGCAAAGAGCATCGGGTCTAAATATATCTGTTTGATTCAGGGCTACAAAGGAGAAGGGAGCTCTGGCTTGAGTGTCGTCGCCTGTCTCCACAGTGGTGGGAGAAACAAATAACAGCAAAACCACATTAAAAAGCGCTTTAACTTTGATGCACGGAAACGCGTTACAACTACAAAGTGACAGCTGCACACGCGAGCCACGGGGAGATGATTAACCGGACGTGTCAGCTGGGAGATGTCTGCCTGTAATTACTTGCACATGATTTCAAAGTAATGTGCAGAGTCAGCATGCAGATTTTGTGTGTGAAGTTTGTACGAAAAAACATCAAACATCAAACACTGTCGTCATACGTAGGTGCATAATTCATTTCATTTGTATAGTAGTACTTCTTCACCCTCGTGTTGCTCGGTCCGGAGCTCTATGTGGAAGTTACAGTATCTCCATTGAACACACCCGATAAGCACGTCGTGCTTGTTAACATGTGGAGGCTTTACTTTAAAATAGTGCAATGAAGCAGGGAATCAGGTGCTACAAAGCACACCTCAAATGCAACATCCACGCCGCGCAGAAACCCCGTGCAACCTCAGGTGTTGCAAGGCAATCACATTGATACCTAGAACATGGTGGTGATGTGTCAATACTAAAACGCTGCAGCACCTGCCGTGTGGCAAGAGAAAAAAACGGCATGGAGGGTGATAACATATGCACAAAACAATCTGCACACACACACACACACACTCACTCACACACACAGTTGACACTCGCATATCGCCAGATGTTTACATATAAAGCTGGCGCTTTCACGTTTCCGTCCACCCCCTGAACGTTCGCGGTGACAGACCTGGCAGAAATAGCAGTGGGGCTCCTCTCATGCATCCGTGGTAATGAGATGAGATGGGATTTGCTACAGTCTGCGGCCTCTTCTGCTGCTGCCATGATCGTTTGTGTCAGCGGCTAAGCCTCCCATTGATTAAGGCCGTGAACAAGCGCAGCCAAGCTGCTCCGCTAGCTTCTGCTGGCAGATGTCAATCCTTGTGTGACTGTGCCTGAGACCTCGCTGTGGTCGTCAGTGCTTAATGCACAGGCGTCGGTAATTGGGTGGCCGACGCGAAGCGAAGCGTTTTTTATATATATATGCTGGACCCGCTATATATGCCGTCAGATGCACAAATAGCTCTTCTGCAGCATTTGAGGGGCTGATTGATAGAAGACCGGGATGAATCAGCCTCTAGCCAGCTTGTTTCCAGGTTTAAATCGGCTATGCTAAATACTCTGTATCTGCTGGGTCTCTCAGAGGGGGGAGGGGGGCGGGGGGTGGCGGGGGGGGGGGGGCGGCTGGTGTGGCCTTACCACTCTCCCCCCACCAATTGAGACTCTGTGGCCAACCTACATTTGAATCAGTTCAATGGAAGTGTTTTTGTTGTCCGGGTCCTCCTTTAAAAAGACATCTTGATTTCGGTTAAACTACCTTATTAAAGAGAGATGAATAAAACATGAACCGATGAGAATGAATGAGTTAAAGAGCTGTCATTCAGTCTTGTCTCTAATCCCTGTGAATCCAGTTTTTTTTTTGTTCTCCTGCTCTTCACAGCCCACATTCCTCAGCCAGGCTGAATTTGAAACACAAAAGTCTGACCCCTCCTCCACTTAACACACTTACACACATCCACCCGCTCTGGCAAATCTAATCATCACGCTGTTTTGCGTAAGAGTGTAAGAGTGTTAATGAATATTGATTTCTTACTCTTATCTGGAATGATAAGTAATAAACCATGCACATAACAATAACAAAAAACTGTGCTAAATTCTTTTGTGAAAAATTACCCAATGGATCCGTTTGCGGTGGTTGCCCCGTCTGGTTTTAGTGCATAAAGAGTTATGCACTAAAACCAGACGGGGCAACCACCCGTCATTCAGTGCCATTCAGTGTGTCCTGCATAGTCTAGAAATCCATACAAAAGAAGACATTTAAATGAATCTGTTGAACAAATAAATAAAATCGACCTGAGAAATTACTTGTCGGCAAGTGCTTTAAGGTGGCCTTTAGCTCCCCTAAAATGTAATTGCTAATGCAAAATAGCAGCATATGAATTTACTTTTCTAAAATATAGTAGTGATAGTAGTAATAGTAACTCTAAACACTTAATAGTGCTGCACACACAATTTGTCTCAAAACCCTTCTAACAAATACATTCATATCTTATACCAACGCATCAAATCACTAGTTGTGTTATGAAAAGGGTTGTTCCTCTTTCTGGAAGATTGACAATATAAACAACTAGTTGGTAAACATTGTGTGGATGCGGAAGCAAGGGGGGCGATTACGGGGACGGTGGAGACCAAAACAGAGAAAAAAGGAGAGTGAAAACTGTTAAATGGTGAGAAACACAACTCAAATTGATATTAATTTCTGCCTTTTGAAAAAGTAACTAGTTGCAATGATGTGTGCCGTTTTTAACTTAATAATACTAATAATAATGATAACATTACTTTTTGTTTAAAGTTTCCTTCACTATCCCCAACCGTCAAAGGAAACAAATCAACTACAACTACGAGCCTTGAAATATGATCGCTGCAGGACTCCGCCGGCCTATCCATGTGTAAACTAAACTGTGTAAACTTTTTTTTTTGTCTTGTTTAAAAGGTTTATTTTGAACGTAGCGCCCCCACCTTAGACTTTCTAAACTGTCGCGAGAGGGGAATCTAGAGCGTCGTGGTTTAAAGCTCAGAGGGCCGCTAGCGAGCGTCTCTCTTTTTTAAAGAGCTGAGAGAGAGAATTTCTTCCCGCCGTCGTACAATGACACTGTTTCTTTTAGCGCAATCAACACCAAGTGTTTACAATCAATGCATTTGTTTGGTCGTTTTCTTTTCCTTTTTCTGACTGCAGATCTTTATCACCTTTCACGCTGCCAAACGGCGGCCGACTTGTGGCAAAGCGGCCGTCGCCTCACCGGATCTGCGTCTGTTTTCAGCCGGCTTAGTACCTGCTGGAACAAATCCGTCCGCTTAGATAAAGAACCGCGCGACAGTGCGGTGTTACTGTGTGTCATTGTTTGTGTGCTGCATAA
The DNA here is from genome assembly GCA_021346845.1 of Apeltes quadracus. Lineage (NCBI taxonomy): Eukaryota > Metazoa > Chordata > Actinopteri > Perciformes > Gasterosteidae > Apeltes > Apeltes quadracus. Next base: position 12,518,091 of record CM037926.1, read on the forward strand.
CTGCTGCCCTACTTTGCCAAAGTGTTTTGGAAATTGGAGGTAAAAGTGGGTCATAACAAAAACAGCGAGCGGGGGACGTTGACTGTGGATAATCAAGACTGTAAATTGCAGTGGAAAGCAATTAATCAAACAGCGTGCAGCTCCTTTTTGATGATTTGCTGCATAACCCTCGTGGAAACACGGCACGACATTCACTATCAGGTGTCGGAAAACCCGGTGGCCAAATGAACATTCTGAGTTTCCATCCCGGGCACAAATATCTCCAATGCAATGACTCAAATATGTGAAAAACATTCGATGTGTGGATTTCAGCACCGGAGTGAAGAAAAATGCTAATTATCGTCTCAAATTACTTACGAATCTTCAAATGTGTGATTCATATATTTCACCTTGCTGAATGTTGACCTTCTTTTGGCCTCATTCCGGCAGCCTCGCCCTGACACACCTCCCATCAAACAATAAACACCAATCATTCAATTAATTAAAGTCGCAACTTCCTGAGTAACAGCATACCTGTCGAATGGATCTATTTCAATGTTGTTGTGCAATGGAATGTCTTTTTCTATTGTGCCACTCGGATAACAACCACGACTTCAGTGAGCGCCGAGTATTTTTAAGTCACATTGATTTGCTCGGCTTTGATTGTGTGCAGCCAAAGACCTTCGCCTCGTCACTGCCAGCGTCGCCTCTGTGCATTTGAGTGTTTTTATGTTCCCCTGCCACCGCGCGCCGTGTCGCTCGCGCTGTGTGTCGTGTGAAGCGCCTCTAATGTTTGCTCATAATGAGTTTATATGAAAAGACCTAATTGACATTTTAGATGTTGACGCATGTTGAAAGGCTTCGCGCGGCGAGAACGTCACAGCAGAACGCGGAACAGGAGAGGGTGATTAAAAATGAAAGCTCGCTGACATTAAGTGCTCGTTTGCCTGGTAAGGGAATATTCTTAGCTGGCAGGTTAAACGGCCAGTTAGGAACGCTGCTTCGCCGAAACGCTTCCACACCTTAATTCAAGTTTTGCCACCTTTTGTACACGTGGGAGAAAATAAATAAATAAAATAAAACAAGTGAAAAAGCCAATTCTGCTGCCACGCAACCTCACCCAGCAGGGATGCAACCTGTCCATCGCTACAGGTGACGAGTCAAACCGTTAATAATGTTTCTAAGGATTTATTCCTGTTAGCTTCTCACAGATGAACAGCAAAACTATTATTGAGAACACACCAGACGCAGCTCATCGGTGGACGCCATGGAAAATGAAATTCCACAGGTGGTCACTGACAAAAAAAATGTTTGGTCCATGGGGGCTCGATGTTAAATTGGATAATTACGCTCACGATGCTTTGCTATCTGGTCAATGTGCATGTTGAAAAGTAATCTGACTGGATTAGCTTGTGGTTAATCGACCCCCCCTTAATGCTGGTGTTACTGCAATCTTATTTGAAGCCCGTACGCATGCACAGCTCGGCAGCCTGCTGCATTATTTTGCATTTTATTATGCTTTAAACACTGTACATGTTAAATGATAAATATCTGATAAAGATGTTGCTTATGACTTAATTGAAAAGCTCTCTGCACAATATGCATTCATGCATTCATTCATTCATAGCTTCTGAAGGGCATTTTAGGTCCCAAAAAAACCCTTCAGTTAATTCCCCTCCATCAACCTTGATTAGTCACTCTGTCCGGCCTCACCAGAGATTATCACTGAGCACATGGGGGGATGGGGGGAGGGGAGTGAAGAAAAACACGCGAGTATCTGAAATGTGAAGCGTTCAGGCTTCTGAGGGAAACGTTCAAATGGTCCAGAAACAAATGAGCAAGTGCTAAGCGGGCAGATGTGTCTTGTTAACTAAACACTTGTCAAATTTGTGTAACGTGTTTTTATACTGCTTTTAAATGCACCGGGAGGGCTCTTCACTGAGGAGCGAGAGAAGCTGATAACTCACCTAATAGAATTTCACGAGGACGACTTTCACCGCAGAGCTTAAGCGTTTGTTGTTGTTTTTTTGACACTAGAAATGCCAAATAAAAGATACGGAATGTCAGCTGTTGGCAGTTCTATTACAAAAAACATTTGCTATCAGCCCCTCCAGGAACATGAATCAGTGGGAGCCGCACTGTTCACGGCCTCAGCCGGGGAGCTAAAGGAGCTTTGTGAAAAAAAGGATCCTCCGAAAGAGCAAAAGTTTGAAAACGAGCCAGCGGAAGGATGACCAGAATGTGCCAGCGCGTCTCGTGTCATCAGCATCAATAGCCAATCTGCAGACCTGCAAACATCCCAGCCGGGCGGCTCATGACCTTTCCCCGGGGATCGCCATGGTGACAGTGTGCTGAAGCAGCGAGGCAGACTGCGCCGGGAATCTAAAAATGTATGTTGTTCTCCACAGGCGAGGCTCGACTCGTTCACCTGAATACATCGTCTTTGTGGAACCGATTCACTTTTGCCGTTATTTTACAATACTCTCGCTGCCATAGTAAGTAATGCAAGACGTGCATTGTGGATTTTTGTCGTTCGCCTCAACACGCACTGTGTGTGGAGACATGAATGTTTTCCATTGTGCTTTTTACAGACAGTGGAGAGACGTGACAAGAAGTAGCAGAGGAAGAGAGACGCAGCCCTCCACCAGTTGCAGTTTGCAACATTTTAACGAATGCGAAATTTGGCAGCAACACTTTTACTAACGCACAGCCTCTCAGAGCCTCAAGCACTTTGATTTATAATGCAGATATTTATTCTAACATTTTTTCACTATTTCTCCTCTGTTTTTTCGGGCTCTCTGTGTGTCTGTCAGAGGCGCATACCATATATGGACGTGCTTGGAAGTGCGTGGACGCGCTGATGTGCTGGCGACGGCGCGGTGTCACTGTGAGCGGACGCCGCTGTGACTCAGCTTCGCTGCTTCAGCTGGCTTTAGGAAACACGCGGATGCCTGGTGTGGAGGCTGAACATTGGACTCCTCCTCCTCCTCTGCCTGGATTTTTTTTGGTGGTCTACCCACAATGCACTGGGAAATAGGAGCCATGAGAGGCGAGGAGGGGGGGGGGGGTTGTTTATAAGAACAACAGCAGGGATCCTTCAGCCAAATGGACGTGTTTACTTTGCGATGTTTCCTCATCAGTCACTGTAATGAGAACAAGGTTTAAAAAAAAAAAAAAAAAGCTTTCCTCAGGGTCTTTTATTGAGCAAACAATCAAACCGCCTTTTTTATCTGACAACTTTTCCTCTTAATGTGTGTGGACAGAGAGGAGCAGTGAAGGTTGACTGAAAAAATATTTCTCTCTACTAAAAGGGTGAGTTATCAGATGTAGGCCACATCTGTTACCTTTGAGGGAACTGGGGGGCCTGAAAACCCTCTGCTGTGATTGTCAGCGCTGGAAGTGGTTGATCTTTGCTCTTATAAAAAGCCACTAGATTGCAACTTGAATCGAAGGTTCACTGTGACTTTAGTCAACAGCATCGGGCTGAAACGAAAGGTTCAAATGAATTGGAAAAAGCACCAACACAGATCGTCCAAACATCCCCCGTTCTCTGTTGTGATTGAGCAAAAAGCAAAGCTGAAATAATGGGAAGCCTGCGAAAGCCTCCCACAGCATTGTCGACTTCCGTTTTTCACCGCGTGAGCCCCCAAAGGAAACGTGTGTATTAATAACTCTTTCGCCTCATAATTATCACCCCGGTGAAAACAAGAGCAGCAACAGCGTCACGAACGCGAGCCCTTCAGGATGATAAATTCACACACCGAGTCTGGAACAGAGTGTGAGGGGTGTTTTCTCAGCACTGTTGTAGTGTTTGAGGGGGCGGAGGGGGGGTGAAACAAAACAAAAAGTCCTCCAGAAGGACTGCGTGTGAGCAGCCTCTGTGGCGACCTTGGTTTTTCAAGGACACAGATAAGAGATGCACTGACTCGTGTTTTTGCATTCGCCAAACCGGAGCCTATCTGTGTCTCTGTGTCGGAGAGGACGGTGAAGAATTACCACCACGATCGGGCTCATGTTCTGCTGCACGATAGCTTAGTATTTGCAAGCTGGCATTGAACACAAATCACAGTGGTATATAGTCATAAAGTGGAAGAATGGGGCACATCGTTTATGCCTAACACTGATTCTGAACAAACACACACCCCGATCGTCGTCGTTAGAGGAGTTATAAATGGATGAATGAACTCATATTCAGCCACGTAGGTAGAATTAGACAGGAGAGCAATACGGGATCCAAATAAACGTGATTCATCGTCAGATCTGTTCTCTGGCTCCTCATTAATCAATGTACTAGTGATGGAGTGTTTCTGCAAGCAGTCTCTGTATGTGCATGTTCCAGATCTCATCATGTATTTGCTTTCTTCTGCGTTGTCATAATTCCGCCATTATTAAAACAACCATTTTTTGTACGAGAGAAGGAATCAGTTTGAAGAGCTTTTGACGGAAGAAATCCCTTAAATATGACCACTCACACAACGCGTCATTGGGGGACTATAAAAACTACAAAAACGTTACACCTTCTGGTGTTCTGGCGGTGAATTGCTTTGCAACACGCGCAAGACTTTTTGAACCGTGAATTGAAACGAGTCCGTCAACACAAGGCGCTGACGATCACACACTCTCAGGGGTCACATCTGAGGCCAACTAAAATGTGTACGGACACTTCTGGGAACAGACGCAATTTGCGGCGGAGCGGAATAACTCCGATTACGGTCAGACGTTGCTTTCATGTGACAAAAAAGAAAAGGTGCCGAAAAATTGCGGAGATAATGGACGTTAAAGTCTCCACCGTTTCTCTGCAACCACAGTCTAGAATATGTGACGAACTGAGCTTAAGGACAGCCGGCTGTAGCTTCATATTTATTTACTCCTTCCGCTCCAGCTCCCTGCATGAGAGCAAATAAGCAAAAAAAATGTTTTCTTTTGGAGCGAGAAAACCCACACATGCATTCGCAGTGCAACCAGAACCCTGCCAGAAGAAGCACCTCGTGTAACGTGTCCTTTTGCACATGTCTACTGGCGCTGCTGTGAGCAGGTGGCCTTCTGATGTAATTTGCGTGTTCTCTCGCTGTTTGTGTAGCTGCCCTTCGGTTGCTCCCATTTCACTCTCGCGATCCAAACGCACACAGTTTCCCCCACTTGTGTGAAAACAAACGTGGTGTTTCCCTGCCGGTCACCCGCTGCATGCTGGGAAAAAAAAGGAAAGTACAACCCCTGTCCTCTGGGTTACGAGCGAGAAGTACGTTACATTTATATCACATTTTTTTTATTGAAAAGAACTGGAGATACAAAAAAAAAATAGGAAGACAGAGAACGAAAGTAACGTCCGTGTTTGCGGCGATAAAAAAAAGCCAGCGGCTTGAACTGGGAGTCAGCGAGCGTCTCGGGTCTCTTGGCACGTAGCCCCACGCTGAGGCGTGGACAGCCAGGGTGGGGGAAGGGAACGCCACTCCAACTATCTCCGCTCTGCTGAAGCACTCAGTGAAAAGAGGAAGCGGAGGGAAGGCAAACAAAGACGCAGCCCAACGGCTCTCACACCACACTGCCAGGAAACTGGGTTGGGTTTAGATAGGGTGGGGTGAGGGTGGGGTGTGTGGGTGTCTGTGTGTGTGTGTGTGTGGTGGGGGGTGTGAGGTGGAGGAGGAGGAAGAAACGGAGAAGGAGACCAAAACGCAGCAGGTGTGCTCCGACTGCATGCAATGTGTCAGCATGGGCCGAGTGCCGAACGGCGCCAAAACACACGGCGGATTCTCTACGAGGTTACAGCGATGTTGATTCATCGCTCACCTCGCCGAGCGCAGCCGTTCCGCTCGCTCAACAACCCTGAGCTTCGGCAGAGTCCCTGCGTTTTAATGTCGTTCGCTTCCGAAAAACCCACATGAGGGATCTTAATTTGTCGGAGTGACAAACGACTAAACGTGGATCACACAGGGAAAGCAACTCGAGAGGAGATTTACTTCATCTTTTGCCCGTGTTGTTACAGCTTGCGTAACATTGGAACCGTAGGAACGTCTTATTCTGAAACCCCAATAGTCCGAAAAAGTCAAACTAGTTTAGCCAGATTCAAGTTCAGGCTGATTGAACAATTGTTTTCTGTAAATATGGACGTCTTGGCAGCAGCTTGCACAATCTTTAGAGCAACACAAAGTGTTGTACTCTTGGCAGAGCGCAAAGGGATCTGAAACAGCATTTTTGGCAACTACCTGTTTGTTGTTACGGGCACATGGGAGGGAGGGGGGGTTGTGTGTTTGGATTTGACCTCAGTATCTCTCAGATCCTGTTTACGGCCCCTCAAAGCCGAGCCTGGAAAAGAAAGTTCGCAGATTTTTAATGGACGCCTACAATAAACAGTCACACGAGGCCTGTTGTCGTCGCACTGTGCTGCTCTGGGTTTGTAGTAAGCGAACTTGCTTACTACAAGAAACAAATCAATGACAAAGCCGCGGGCCCGCTTCCTGTTTACGATGACAGCAAAGCACGGGGGCTTTGCTATTCACATCACATGGGGCGGCTGCTGTGGCAGAGGTGCCTGTCCCCCCCCCCCTCGGACAGCCCCTCCACCCCCCCCGTTCCACGTGTTCTCTCGCTCATCTGGGCGCTAGTGGGCGGGGCTACTTCAAACACGTGTCCCATGCCACCCTGCCCCCCCCCTCCCCTCACCCTCCTCCTCTCTGGCTACCAGCCGGCTCTCCTTTTGTGCAGCCAACCTTGCTCTCTGTTGTGTGATCTACTCGAGACATGTGATCACTCTGCTGGATACCGAGAGCTGCAGGCAGCCAGTGTTTGTGTGTGTGTGTGTGTTTGTGTGTATTTGTGCGTGTGTTTTTCGGTGCGGAGGAGGGAAGAGAGGGAACGAGGAAAAAAAACAAAACAATCTGACACAGGCGGACAATTATCAGGACGTTCTGTGCGTCCCGAGCACATGTGGACTGTGCTGACTGTTCTGAGCCCGAACGAGTCTGATTGCACGTTGAAGTGCACCGCGCAGTGGAACAGTGCGATTACAAAGTGGAGTCGAGGTTAAGCTGAAGAACCCATTCACGTGACAATTCCAAAACAGTTTTTATAATCGGCACAAGGGTTTACATGGGGGGAAAAAGAAGACTGCAGCATGAATGAATTTTGACTTTGGTACTCTTGGCCAGTTTTTAATACATTCATGGGTTTCTGCGTTACGTCCGGTACACTTTCTGCAGCGTCGAAGCGCTAACTCCTCAAGTGCTCTGCTGATCCACAGGTTTTCACATGAAAAAACGTATTGGATTTTCCTTCCAACGTTACTGACTAGAACAAAATACACCAAAAACGCCTGGAGAAGTGAAGATAACCAGAAAGTTGACATCAATTACAAGCAGATACTGTATTTCTGTTGCAGCAGTAAGGCCTCGCTTAAGGCCCTGTCAAGAGTGTTTCTCCAACACACCCGTTCCCAACGTTTCTATCCAACCATCTGATCACATGCTCAGACATATTGTGCTTCCCAGGCTTCAGGGCATGTCCTAATAATATCTATCTTCAAAAGGCGATTTGTTTCGGCCATGATTATTGCATAGAATCCTTAAACATACACTCTTTAATTAGATACTATTGAAAGTTCAAGCTGAGCCGTCACTTCGTCCAGGGATTTCTTCTAACGGTAAGCATGTTATCCAGCTAATCATGACTCTCCGCAACAGATCAACAGCACGTCGCAGCTGTTATCCCGGCCGAGAGCCGCCAGGCCGAACACAAGTTTCCTAACGTGACCGATGCAAAAAGAGAGCAAACAGGGCGGAGGAACAGCATTCCAAGAGTGCTAAGAATAGCAAACTGGACCCTGCGCTCCCAGCACTAAGTTCATAGCAAGTGTTAGGCAACAAGCGGAGTGAGTCTTAGCACGTTGCCAAAAACTCTGGCAGGTCGACGTGTGTGCTGAGCGGGGAGGACCTTTGTACCTGCAGCTCGACGCCGAGTTTGTTTAAAGAAGCGCAAATAAAAGCAGGAGCCAGGTTTGCTTTTTAAAGTCGCAAACGTTTGCAATCACCAACCGGAGGAAAATTGCAAACGGCTTCCACAAATGAGAGAAGCGCTGACGCCACATGGTAATAGCGCACGTAAAACAGAGCTTCTGGCAGGAATTGTGTTTGGCTTCTTTTGAAATATTGGACAGCTGCCAGAGGTGAAAGATGAACTAGATAAAGGAGGAAAAGATCTTCTGTGCACCATGCTCCATTGATTTATCTAACGCGGAGGGTGAGACGTTCATCAGCGGACGAGACCACGCGGACGGCTTCTGCCTGTAATGACTCATTGACTTCCTAACTGGGAAAAAATAAAAACCTGCACCGCAAATGTTAATAGAGGCTTGAACTCTAAAAGATGAATAAAGCCATGGTCATGTTCCTTTTCCGCTGCAGTACCATGTGATCTTTCCTCAACGACGAGTAGTCGGAGCCTAACGAGCCATGAAGCCGTGTTGAGAAAAGCTCCAGAGAGATCTACTGTCTGTCTACGTTTCTTTTTTCCACTATAAGATCAGATTAGTTAACTGGTGCAAACATCGGGTCCCGTTCATGCAGTCATCACGTCTCATATGGGGCAAAGGAAATACTCTTTAGCTACTAATACCCCGTTCAGAATGACTCGGGTACACTAGGTTAAACTGAAGCCTTCCCATTCTTTTTTGTCTCAAGGACAGGACACGTTAAAAACATCTCAAAAAAAGGGCACAAGAAAGAGAGAAAAAGTGAACGTGTGGAAAAAGACTACAAAGATGAATTTGCAGTCTGCGGTGCCTGTGAACAGACAGCAAGGTTAACCTGTGACAGCGCCGCCATATAAAAAGGCTCAGGAACAAGCGTAATTAGACCCGCGGCATACATGATGTCTGTCTCCTATGGCAACGGCGTCGCCGTCATTGTCTCCCGAGTCTCTGTAGGAAACATGTATTTTAATAGAGGACAACATGTAGCGGTGACTCATAGGGCACCGACACGACTCAGTGTGAACAGACAGTCTCGGTGGTTGTGTACAAACTGGCACATTGTGCCTCTGTTGCTCAGACACACCAGAAATGTCCTTCCAAGCAAGTCATGCGTAGGCGGCACTAACATGCGAAAACCGCTCACATCCATTCACTTCCTATTGGTCCCCCGATGGCTTTCAAACGACAAAATTAAAAATCACGTCCAACGGCGTTTAGTGGAAACACTCACGAGTAAATTTGCAACCATTTTTTTTCAAACTTTGACCCACAAATTCGGCGGGATTCCCGCGTGCAGCTCTGACAGTGCTGACCTTTAAGTGGACGGGAGCACAGCACAGAGGCAGCGTTGGATAAAGCTGTTGTTGGATGTGGCTCATTAGCTGTGTCGAGTTACCGAGTAAGTCACCACGCTGAGAGGAAAAAATATTTAACAGATCTCATACTTGCAAATAAAGCTGCAGAGTCGCATTTTTAAAATCCAGTCTGGACAACAAGAACCGTGAAAGCAAAACGATCCAAAGGGGTGATACAGTTAGGTTAGGGTTATTAGATAGGTGATATGTAGCCTGATAAGTCATCACTAAAACAAACGGGACATCTCTCATTGTTACCCCGAGGTCGGTTTGACCTCGCTGTCAACTCACATTGGTATCAGATATGATTTGTGTCCTAGAATAGATTTGAATCGTCACCCAAAAGGCATCATACCGAGGCCTGCAGTGCGAGCAGCGCCGCGGGGAGTTCATCAGGTTTCAAACTTTATTTCTCTCACTTCAATAAAAAAAAAACACACCGGTGCCATTGGGTTGTCATCGTTCGGGGGGGGGTTGCATACAAAAAGGGACAAAACAGATCAATCTACAAAATGACCAGCGGGTTTTCATTCACAGGGCATCGAATGCCGGGTCACCATGAGACGCTTTCAAGGCTTTGAAAAAAAACTACAATGCAAACCCATCCACGTAATTATTTGGTCTTTCTACAAGCTCATTACACTCCCGGAGCTTTTCCTCTGAGAGTCCGAGAAGCCACACCGGGTGCGTGGGGGTCAAACGGAGACAGTCTAACCCGCTTATTAGAAAGTGACGCCTGGGACGCTTGTCAATATGTAACAGGCTGTTGGAATTATTCACTCGACCGCTCCGGGAGCAGCTCCGATCCGTTGGGCCTGCTGCTACATTGTGTTTAGCTATTCATGGTTAAAGCTCGGTAAAGGCCAAACAAAACCAAAATCCACAAAAAATGCCATTTTTTTAATGTGTACTATGATGTTGCCATCACATGCTTTGCACACCCAACCCCCCCCCCCCCCCCCCTCTCCTCACCTCATTCCTTTGACTTTTCGCGAAGATACAACAACATCACACCACCTGCTTCGTCTGGGAAAACACAAAACGTATTCAACAAATGGCTTCTTGTGGAAATGCATATAGTCTGAGAAACCAGGTGACTCTGAACAATCTGGTTTGACGGCACGACAGCGTGACCGAATGTCACAGTCACATGTCCGGTTCTAGGAACTAGCCAATGTAGACTTTTATAAGTCACTTTGGGTAATGACACGAACATGGTTTCTGTGAAGAGAAATAACCACAAGCCAGATTCCATTGGCCTTCATTGTGTTGAAGGTCTGAGACAGAAGTTTCTCTTTTGAATACGTCTAAACCCTCGACGACCTAAACAAAAACATATCTGCAGATCTACCAAACAGGCAAATAAAATGAAACTTTCAGATTTTGTTCCAAGTAAAGAGTCTGTTCCCTTGAAATAATGAGGCAGAACACCTCAGATGTGACGTTGACAGCATTCAGGTTCAAGAAAATCTCAAATAACGCTCAATCAAGATGGCAACCAAAAGTTGCATCCTTCACATCTGATGAAATAACTTGTCAAATTGAAGATTTGCCAGCGCCTCTCTGCCCAAAAAGGGAAGTCGTTAAACAGAGTAACCACTATTGCACCAGTTTCCTGTTGCAGCTTTTTTTTTTTTTTGCTCAGTTGCATTGTGTTGTCGCCTGTGACATTTCTACAGCCTCCTCGCGCTTATCCAACGAGCAAAAGGGTGGACAGGATCAGACCTGATCGAGGCAGGCAGGACCTGCACAGGTTGCCTGGTAGGAGTCAGAGGGGGGAGGGGCGGCGTGCGGGCGGGTCGGTCGGTTGGCTCGTCGTTGGCCAAATGGAACCGCCGGAGCACAACACGGCTCGCAACCGAGAGACCTGGGAATCTGAGAGCCGACCCTCCCCATCCCCCGGGCCCCTCCCCCTCCCGTTGCACACGCACACACACACACAAACACACACACACGCGGGCATCAGGAAAGAAACGGCCCCCTCGAGCACACACGCATGAACGCACTCGGTCTCACACACACACACACAGGCTAATAAAACAACATATGCTCCTGTTTCTACTACCTGGAGCAGCAGGTGGGACCCCCCCCGCCCCCTTTCCTGAACAGGAGGAGGGACAGGAAAGACTTTGTTGTTGGAATCACAACCACATATTGAAGTATGTCGCTAAATATACTAAACATGCACGTAGACGAGAAACTGAATAATGTTCCGTTGGTAAATGAAATAAAGTGGTTTACGGTGGTTGGACGGTCATGTGAGGCTCATATTTTCATAGGTAGGATTGTTGATACCCGACCAATTCCAATGCATTTTAATCGGGTCGAACATATGGCTCATGAATCATAGTTTAAGTGTGTCCCATGATGGCCTAAATACTTCTTCTCTCAGAGCCAAGTATGAGCAACCCAGTCGGCATGATCAAAAAATATCAGTACAACAAGTAAATGTGATTCCATGCGATGCAATTGACCCTATTGATGCTGCCCCCCCCCCCCGTTGCTACTCAGTCAAGCTGTCAGAGCCGCCATTGGAGCCCACACTTCAATAACTGCACTTCCCGAATCAATATTATTTTGGAGGAACAAGAAGCAGACAAGTATATTTCCGGAGTGTCTAACTGATTCAGCAGTGAAAACAGGTTGTAGGAAAGCTAAAAGAACAACAGCGTACCTGCGCAGCCTGTATCTGCTGTTACAATCCATAAACACCATGTTGACATCTAGTAGAATAAATACTAGATGTACATTTTACAACATTTCCTTTTACAAAATGTCGGACCGGCTCTAAATCTACAAAAAAAAAAAAAAACATTCTGAAACTGAAGAAAGCGTGAAACGGTTGCATGAGTCAGATCCTGGAAGGAGCCGGACAACGGGAGGCTGTGATTGGCTGATGCGTGTTCCACGGGCGGGACTTAGCGAAAGGTCAATTACACAATAAACCGTCTTGAGCTGTTTGAGGGTTGTGTTTGCTCATAAATCAGAGAACTGGGAAGCTGCGCCACTTTACCCTTCTCGCCCCGTCCAATGTCAACATGGGATGTGAAGATCGGCCTTCACTTAATTGTTGCTGTTTTGTGCATTTTTTAAAACAGATTCTTTTTTTTTCAGGGAGCATATGTTTGATAATTCACCCGTTAAATTAAGCTGGATTTCGAACTCTTAATCAGTGTGATTAAGAGTTCTCGCTGTGATTACCGGCCGTGTGTGTGTGTGTGTGTGTGTGTGTGTGTGTGTGTGTGTGTGTGTGGCTTTGCCCTTCTGCCGGCAGTAATTGCCTTTTGCAAAAACCGCATTAATCATGTTGTGACAATAAATAAAGCGGTTATTGGAATATAAGCATCAAGAGAAGAGACGCTGCGACTGCGAGGACGAGGCCGGGGGAACGAGGCAGCGAGTGATGTGGAAGGAAAACAGGGAGGAAAAAACAGGTAGACCCGAGAGTGAATCAGTGCTGTTGTGTTCTTTTTTTGTTTCTAGCGGTTGCACATAAACAAATTAGATTTAATCCGTCCTCCCACGTTTGCATAGGCGCTGCGGTCATCGCACAATGTGGCACGCGGAGCAAAAACAATATTGTTCTCTTGTTTACATGAGCTGGCACGAGGCAGTGAAGGGTTTGTGCGGAGCAGCACTGAGTCACGGGCGCGGACGGAGCCCCGGCTGATGAGTAATGATCAATAAAAAGGAGAGTAACACTCTCGTTGGTTTACTGCCCGAACACATTTGCTATCTCATTCGGACCGGGCGAGGGATCCTCGCCGCAGATGAGGTCCAATAAGCGGCGTGTGTAGCCGGGAGGGTTGTCACATTAGTTACACACAGCCGTGTCTGACAGCAAACAACAGGACATTTACATTACTAGAAGTTCTCGTTCTAAAAACTACACTTAAAAAGGAAGCCATTTGTTGCTTACTTATACAAAGCCGCTGATGTACTGAGCTCAAAGAAGACGGAAACAATGTCCACCAAAAAAACAAACAAAATCCACCAGTACCTTGAGGAAGTCTACGCTTGGTTGCTTGGCAACTGATCTCTAGCCTGGCAAACTGCTGAGTGGACGTTTTTTTTACGCTTCTCTGGACAGCTTCTTAAGTCTGCTCGGCTAAGCAGCAGCTGGAGAAAGCTTCATGTTAGTAGGCAATCAAGAACATGAACATGAAAAAAAAAAGGAAATGTTAAAATAATCAACTTCTTAAAATGAATGTTTAGAAGTGAATATAAACGGCAATAACTTGCGTGCGATGACTTGGAAGCACACAAAAATGAATCATAAATTCATTATTTGACCAAATGAACGACAGCTTGTCGCGAGCAGCGCTGAGAACAACTGCTGCTTGTAAATAAATGGAGGAGGCTGCAGCTCAGGTCAACACACACACACACACACACACACACACACACACACACACACACACACACGCACAAACACACACAATAACAGCATTTTCCCAAAGGAGCAAGAAATAAATAAAAACACAACACATTAGTCAAGTGAATCGCCATCAGAAAGAGGCTGGAAGTCTGGCTAACTTCAGGGGCCCAAAAATAGGACACATTCCTCCGCTGCAGAGGGTGTGTGTGTGTGTGTGTGTGTGTGTGCGTGTGTGTGCATGTCAACAGGAATACATACCAAGCTCCTGCTGAGGGGGTTTGACTTTCTCCACACAGGGAGGGCGGCCCGAACAAAAGGACTAGCTGGTGTGCGCTCGTCCCGGCGCTTGGATGGAGCTGGTTTGAGTTCCGTCGCGCTGCAGAGCACAAGGTGTCGTGTTCAGCGTCAGTGCTACAGCTCATTTGTAAATCCTTATACTGTGGTTAAATGTACACGGTTCAGGGTAATAAAACCTTTCCCTTTTCTGTGTGTCTCACGTCCACTAGATCGATGGTTCAATCCCTGGCTCAACATTTCAACAGTGTCTTTTTGGTAAGAAAATCAACCTGAAATGACTCGCGTCGATGCTATTGATCGGATCCTGGAGAAGCAGGTGGGCCACCTGCTCGCTGGCCTCTGCCATCAGCGTGTGATTGCAAACAGTTCATTGTTGACATGAATCGCGTCGAGCCGTCGGACGACCGGGAAGAGAAGTCTCGTAAAAGAGACGTCTGTAAAACTGTCGAGAACTCAAACAAATCGATTGCTCTTTGAATGTCTAACGTGGCCTAGAAAAGCAAAAATCAGGTGTCAGAATTTGCCGGGACGCAGCTGGGATTTCTTCCTAATGTTTGTCACTTTGACTGTTGGGCTGCTAAAAATAACATGCACCGTGCACACAAAGGAGTTTGAATGTTTTTGGTGTTGTTTTTTTGGGCAGCGAAATAGCTTTAGGTTTTATGTTCACCGGCAGTGTCAATAACACAGCTTTTCCCTGTGTTTCTCTTTCCGTGTGTGGATTGTGGACTCCTCAGCGGGTCTCTGAAGCCTACACGCCTCCCGCTTAGATTGGCGGAGAATGTTTGGAGAAAGATAATTCCAGTCAGTCTATAAAAACACTGCACTCGTCAACACTGTATTTTGATACACGTATCAAAGCGGCCGTACGTAATGTGAAAGGAGTCGTGGGGAACGATCAACGGACCCTACGCGTTTGGCACAGCTGCCCCCGTAGTGCTTTGTCCTCTTGTTTTGAGCTTTGTTCTTTAAACCCGGTGACGAAGCTGGAGGCCTTATTAACACGCCGACGCTTACTCCAGCTCCAGCTCCACCACAACGAATTTATAATCGAGACATTGTCCGCTACTGGGATTACGCTTGTATCAATGGTGACATCACTTTCTAAGCAAATTCAGCATGCTATACATGCTATAGTATACTTTGATGTGCCAAAGGCAATATGCAATACGTTCAATTCAATTCATTTCATTTTATTTTGCATAGCCCAAAATCGCAAATTACAAATTTGCCTCAGAGGGCTTTACAGTCTGCACACATGCGACATCCTCCGTCCCGAGACCCTCACAGGAAAAACCCTTCCAGGGGAAAAGAGGGAAGAAACCTTCAGGGAGAACGTCGGAGGAGGGATCCCTGCAATGGATGTCATGTGTACAGAATGACTCACACAGATGTAGAATACATTCAATTGCTATAACAGAAATGATTCAAGGAGCACGGCGGGACCACCGCTTTGACGTAAGAGGATACACGGGTGAAGATTGAGTGACTAAGCAGCATCGATGAAAAACATATTTCATACTTGGTTTTGTTGATGTATGAATACTGCTATTACAGCCTCTCCCTTGGCGAAACCGCTGGAGCGAATTAATGCTTAGTAAGTAGGCTGGTCATAGAAAATCAGAGATAAGGTTTTTTTTTTCTTCAATCATGGAACAGATGACAAACGATGTCGTTTTCTACCCATGTACCCGAACGAATTGGGGCCTAGTGAGATCCTCACATGTGACTTCTCAGTCGCAGAGGTCACGCGGCACTTCGAAACAGACACACAGCTTTTCAGTTTTCCATTTTTGGGATTAAGGCACAAGGGCTGATATAAGCAGACAGTCAGTGAAACCTCTCCAGGACTCAGTGGAGCTCTGCTGCTCCGGCGGATCAGTGGAGGTAGTTAGTGGATGTTTCTTTGCACAGTGATTAAGGGGGAGGACCAATGGCAACAAAGGAGACGGAGAGGACGGTAGCTCCTCCTCTCGCTATCTCTCCCCCTCTCTCTCTCGCTCTCTCGGTGCTTTATAGATGTATATAATCCCTGAGTTGACCCAGAAAAAGAAACTCCTCCGGACTACCGACACGCCGCAGAGTTTGTATCCGCCGCAGGGCTGCGTGTAGCCGGAGCATCAGCTGGAGAAACGACGCCGGCGCCGAGCCAACTTCTCCGTACGGATTCCACATAAATACATCGGGTAGGTGTCGCGATCTGTCGCTCCATTAACAGGTAGACAGAGACAGAGAGAGAAAGGGAGAGAGAGTAGCACTTTCCCCCCTTTGTATGTCTGCTGACTGTTTCATATTCGTCTGCGTAAAAAGCAACCGGGCGATCAGCTGCGCTTTATCCGCTTCCAGCGTTGCCACTTTGCGTGCGCGCGGCGCGGTCGCCTGTTATTATGTCCGAATGACAAATAGCCCACATGCACAGTCCTTGAGGATTTTTTTTTTTTTTAAAAGGGGGAAAAAAGAGGTTTCATGTTCGTGTAATAATGTCAGCAATTATTACCCAGCCTCCGACTATCTATTTACAAAGTGGCATTGAGCTGAATGATATCTGCAGAGAAGCCCGTCAGGCTGTAATTAGGGAACACAAGAGCAGAATTTTAAGCAGGATTTGGGCTGTTGGCGGGGGGGGGGAGGTAAGGGGGGGTGTTTTGTTTTATCAGCACTAAAAGGCTTGAATGGCTACAAGCAGCCAGGGGCAACACCAGTTTCGATTTTTTTTTCGGGGAGGGGGAATTAAAAGCCTGACATGTCTTTGTTTTCACTGACAGAAGGAGACATGTCTCCCTCTGCGTGTCCTTTTAGGATCATGCTATTTAGTGGATCCAATAATCCTAACAATTCTAACAACGTGGACGGCAAATCGCAGCTTCGGGGTGAGCGGGATCTGTTTGTCCAATGTTGGTTATCTTAATTGAAGATCTTTTTTTGTAATGACCGTGGGAAGACACAGGCAGGGGGGGTTGTAGAGGTGTGTGTGGTCTGGAGGAGCATTCCTCTGCGTCCTTTCGGCTGCAAGGGTGCTGCTGCTCTCCCTCGTTCGCTGGATACCCGGCGGTAACTCACCGATGGTGTCATTTCGGGGTGTTTGAGATGGGGTTTCTCTCAGTGACTCTTTTGATATTACTGGAAGCGGTTCAGATGCAGACAGAGAAACTGGGGAGGAGGGCAAACTGTTTCAACAGAACGACCAGACATGAGTCATATCTGGATCCCTTAAAAAGGGCAGAGATTTAGTGTTGCACAACTGTAAAATTGTCAAACTGAAAGCTCACTCAGGGTTTTTAGTATACAGAATGGGTCAAAATTGAAACGATCCTACCTTTCCTGTAATTCAACGGAATAGCTTCTCTTTTGTTCGACCATCCCTGAAACCTAAATGTCCACCTGTTCCAACCCATCACCTTTGGTCAGACTTTGGACAAACTCCATGGCCTCGAATGAATTTGATCAAACAACATTTGAGTTGCATGTTGTTTACAGTGTCTACTGAATGATTAGAAGACACAATATTAGCAAAACAATACATGCACAGGCTTTCTGAGTATTTCAGTTAATCTAATTTGATCTGTTTTTTTTTTCAGGCCAAAGAAGCCATGGCTGAACACATGATGATGCCCATGACCCACGGCTTCAGGATGGGTATGAATGGACCTCCGCAGCACAACGGCCAGCCGGGCCTCCGCGCCATGCCCAACGGCCAGGTGATGCATTACGGCAGGAACCCCCAGAACAACATGGAGGCCGCCATGAGACAGCGGCAGGGCATGGTGGGAGCCGGCGGGATGACCGGCCCCTTGAACGGAGCGCCCATGGCCAACCACCATCACCACCAGATGATGTCTGGGAACATGATGTACAATGGCCAGGGTCCCCAACAGCAGCAGCAGCAGCAGCAGCACCACCACCACCACCACATGCACCCCCAGCAGCAGCAGCAGCAGCAGCAGCAGCAGCAGGGCGGACACCCGCAGCAGTACCTCCCCGGTAACCTCACCTCCCAGCAGCTCATGGCCAGCATGCACCTGCAGAAACTCAACACTCAGTATCACGGACACCCGCTGGTCTCGGCCAACGGCCACCACATGCCCAACGGGGCTCAGTACCGGGTGGGTCCCGCCCAGCTGTCGGGCATGCAGCACATCAGCGGCGGCCCTCTGGGACCCAACGGCATGGACATGGACCTGATCGACGAGGAGGTTCTGACTTCGCTGGTGCTGGAGTTTGGGCTGGATCGCGTTCAGGAGCTGCCGGAGCTCCGCCTGGGACAGAACGAGTTTGACTTCATATCAGACTTTGTGTGCAAACAGCAGCCGAGCACGGTGAGCTGCTGAGCGAGGCGCGATCCGCGCGATCTGGGTCGGGTTTTGTTTGGACCGGACACCCCTCCTCGCTCCCCCCTCTCCCTCCCCCTCCTCCCCCTCCACCGACCCTTCCCCCAGGAGAATGACTGAGCGGTAAAAAGTAGCACAGCGAGAGGAGACAATCTCTCTGTTCTGTTTGGGTGTTTTCCGTGTCTGTGTATTTGACAGTGACTAATGCAGCCTTCACACTGACTTGCCTGCGAGTTGATGAAGAATTGTAGGGAGGGGAAAAAACGCCGCAAGTGCACCGGGTTTCTTTTCTTTGAGCCGGCGCCAGAAAGATCATCGGCCAAATTTGAGGCATCCTGATGCAGCGGGCTCTGTCTCTACCCATCTGGCCCTCAGCACATGTGCCTGCATTGCCGAGGCTTTGGGATCATTGTTAACTGAACAAACAACAACAGGGGGGGGGGGGGGGAAGGCCCAAAGAGACCATCCAGTCCGAGTCTGCCTGATTCTGTGGCATCACATAATGTATTCTATCTCTGATGACACCTTCAAATAGTAGCAGACTTTTTACAAATTCATAAAAGCTAGTCCTCTGAATTTGTTTATGTAACGACGAAGGGATTAGGAACCGATATCTTTTTTCTCACGTACGTTTGAAGGCTGGCTCTTCAACACAAAAAGAAGTACACGTTTCCTCGAAAGGGCAGGAGGGCGAGTTGGCGCAGCGTTCCTGGGTGACGCGAAGCAGATTATCTCAGATTAGTTGGGTGACTTGCGCTACATTGATTATTTAGCTTTCAGTGTCGTTTACCTGACACCGATTTAATCTGCAGCCATTTAAATGTATCACATCTGTTCCCCCGCTAATTAACTGTGATTGAATCATCGGCAGAGTAGCGCATTGCTCCGAGTGTCTCCTTCAACAAAGCATTTATCTTCAGAAAACGGCCCGTGAATCCTGTCTGCTGCGAGACGCTCGGGTGCCATTTGCAAGCGACGTTTGGGTCGCTGCTCGGTAGAAACGCGTCGAACTGCTGGGGAGGAAGAAGCGTGTTGGTCCGCGAGAAACGCCACTATACCAGGACCGGTTGCAAGTTCCCCCAAGCCAAACAAGAAGAAGTAGCCATCGCAGGGTGATGGTGTTGGTTGCATTTCTGAGGTGGGATGAAACGGCAAAAACAACAAACAAAAAATAGCGTTATTGCGTGATTTCGAAGCCGAGGGCTGTTTGCACACGTCCGTGTGTGTGGTCAGTGCAGCGAGGCATTTAAAACCCGTTTGAGTGGCGTTCTCCTCTCTGAGCACACGGCCCTGCGTGCTGAAGGCGATCGGAGGGCTGCGTGGGGAAAAGGGGGGAGCGGACATAATGTGTGGTGGACACAGCACTCCCCGGCAGCACTTAGTTTAATCATCATTTAAATCTGCTACCTGTGGAATTGGATTCCACTCGGGCAGGAAGAGCTAGTGGGGGTGGGGGGGGGGGGGCACAAAGCGTGCAAAAGTTGTTGTTTTTTGCCATAGATTAGCTTACTCTGCTGCTTTTCCACCAATTCGTCATGAATTACATGTTCTCACACGCTTGTCTTAATTGAGGTCGGCTTGCACATTCTCCAATGACTCAATAATTCTAAAACGGACATATTCTGTGGCGCTTTTTAATTCTTTTTTTTTCTACGCAGTCGGTAATTAGGTTTTTTTTTTTTTTCTTTTGGTCAAGGTTGCTGCTCTGCCGCTGCAGGCGCGTTTGAGAGAGAATCTCCTGCACTCCTTGTGCTATTTGCGGAGCTGTCAGAGGGGTCAGGACTGCGCCAGTGCACTGTGTTAATCTGTTCCAATACAACTGCGCGCCGCTGTCCCCGTCTCTCTCTCTCTCTCTCTCTCTCTGGAGACCTGCCATCTCCGAGCTCTCGAGTCAAACAATGGGGCCTCGAGAAGCCTTTTTGTAAAAAAGGCAGAGAAGTGCCAGCGAGTTTACGCACCGTTTCCCTTTCTGCCCCCCCGGACGAAAATTTCGGCCAGACCAATTTACAAGCTCCCAGTCGAGATGGAAATGTACGTCTGGCCTTAGCGAGACAGTGGCCTCTGATTACTGCTGCATCAATAAGCGCAGCCTTCTTGTGTATTGTATCTTTGTACTGTAGACTAGAGGTGAATTAAGGTACTTTCGAGGAAAAAAAAAAACATTGTCAGATGTAAATGTAAACCGGTGGCTGATTTTTTTTTTTTTAATGTGGTGACAAGAGATTATATCCTACATTTTTACAAATGAGTGTGTAGATACAGTATGAGAATACCAATGTTTTCTTTTGTTTTTTTTTTGGGTGCAGGGCCTGAAGCTTTAAGACCAAGTACACTGCATGTTAAAGCAAGCGTGAGGGGAAGCCCCCCCCCCCTTTCATACCAAGCAGCCGAGAATGTACAGTACAACACATCGTGGGAACTTGTCTTAAGATGGTAGATAAACGTGTGAGATTGTACTCCTTGTTCCAAATTACACATCTTTCATTTGGGTGAAGCCCTTCCTCCCATCCTCCCCTTTTCACTTCCCCAAAAGCTTTTGTAATGTTATTGATTCTATTTTAAGAAAATGTATTTATTTTGAAATAAAATATTTATTTAAAGAAATTATTTCTGTGTACGTCAATGATTCCATTCCGGCACTTTTTGTCCAATTTGTCCACTGAGAGTTTTATTCTCTCGGTTTTAGCAACTTCTCCGCCCACAAGAAGTGATGAGGAAAAAAAACAGATCAACGTAAACAGAAGTGAGTCAGCGGGAACAGTTGCTGTGCATTATATCATTTGAAGATTAATTAAAAGGCAAAGACGCAGTTAAGCAGTGTGCTGATTAGTAACTAATAAACGTGAATGTATTCTGATTTGAACTGTAATGAGAAATTCCAAGAAGCTCACTGAATGATGTAATCTATTGTGTTTTTCTTTCATTATTTCACTTCCCTCCGACTAGAATACGCACGTCTCCAAATGAAGGGTTTGTTTCACCATCAGAAGAACATTTCTTTGGGGATGTAAAAAAAGGTGGGGGGGGGGGATAGTCTCATTAAAATTCCAATTAGCTCTGCAGTCATATTAAGAAGCCCTAATATACTTGTGCTGCTCGACAGGATGTGAGTCAAGGCGGCGTTTTGTCCTTGAGCTGTTTTTAACGGATCGTTTGAAACTATCCGGGCTCGTCGCTTATTGAGAGCAAACCTGCGTCGGAGCGCAGCAGGCAAGGCCGAACCGTATCTAGCATGTCAACGAAAAGGAGAAACGGTGTGTGTTTCCTCGGCCCTGTTGTGTCCACTCAGCGGACGTTCTCCCAGCGACGAACGAACCAAACCAAACCAAAGAGGCTCCTTAAGTGTTAATTAATCGATTTATAAAAGAATAATGCCAAAGAAAAACTGACAAAAACCAACATTTTTCAGATGTTGTCTTGGTCTGCTTTTCGTCTACATGTGTTTCCTATGTGCTACTCAATGATATCGCAAACACCTGTTTCCTGCTGGGGGGGAAGGAGGGGGAGGGACCACCATTTAGCTCACTGTATGAGCACTTGCAAGTTCAGTGCCCGTTGTGTCACTTATGTATCATGTAGGATAAGTAGGGGTTTCGCAGTGAAGATGCAACAAGCCGAAGGTGTTGTGTTCACTGTGTTCACTTTCACTGGAAAAAATTACATTTGAGAAAGACCCGATGGGCCTCATGTTTTTCGAGCTGGGCATCGTCGTCTTTATCTCTGTGTGCACAACCACAAAGAACAAGTGATTCCTCGTGCAAAATGTGACACACAGCCTCACGGGTTCACACAGATTACACCTTGTTACTGCTATGATCTGTTAGAGCACCACAAACCAGTACAACTTCCAGTGTGAGCGCTCGCCCCGAGAGAAGCTTATCTCCTCTAAATACAAACAGGAAACTCCATCGCTGGGCCACTTCCTTAAGCAGGGCGGAGAGGTTGATATCCACTCTGAGAATAGCCCCTTCCGGCTGTCAGCGCAGCGAACATGAAAGCCTGCTGGGGCTCGTAGGGCAGCTCGGAGGCCCAGTCGGAGCGGCCGGTTAAATCAAGCGCGCGGTCGAGGGCGACTTCTTCCGCCAATTATTACGCTGAGCGATCGGAAGATCTTCAAGAAGTCGTTTCATTTAAGCCACAACGAGAAGAGAAGAAGAAGAAGAAGAAGAAAAAAAAATGTTGAGCCCGAAAAGCTTTGGCCCTTTAATTTACATGTGGATGAAACACATGCTAAACCCCTGCTCCCGCCTCGGTGTCTTTAACTTGCATAACCTCGGAACGGCGCGAGCTCAAGTCGCGCGTTGATGGAACAGCACTTAATCCCATCTAACCCTTCTTCTCAAAGCTCTGACATCTGGCTGCCGATCCAGCCGCACGCCTCCTTAACATGGCCGCAGGAAGCGGTCCTGGGGGGGGGGGGAGGGAGGTGGGAGAGAAGGTTCAACCGACTGTGACCAGGAGCAAGAGGCGGTTCCGGCTGTAGCGTGTCAAGCTGCTTCAGACCATGAGAGAGTATCTGGAGTTCACAGCGAGAGGAATGACCTGGCGGGAAATTCATTCATCAGTCACTGTAACGAGAACTCTTCATTTAACCCCCCCGCAAATGTGAAAACGGTACCAAATTAGAATTTGATTCATCCGCTGGTGGATGTGTGAAATAGCGAGAAAGGATGTAACAATACCAGAAGGTTGAAATGTCAACCTCCCCACGCTGTCCCCCCCCTGAAGTGAAAGAGGAATTCACGAGCCGGGGAGGCGACGCAGCTCGCCGTCCGTGTACAGTACAGCACGCACGCTCGCATGAGCCGAGCACACCTGGTGGGACAGCAGGGTGGCTGCGTGTGCCACGTCAGCTGCAGCGTGGTATAAATGCCTTAAAGTACTGATGGCAGCAGGAAACTCACACACACACACACACACACACACAACACACACACAACACATGAGGCTGTGATGTACGATACTGTTTTTTTTTTTCTTTCAAATGTCAGACTGATCCAGAGACTGTGCGCATGGATAATTGACATGTGTGGGTAACTCAATGGTTAGTTTCACCTTTGCAGCAGCGGTTTCAAGTCGTGGCTTGTGCAGGCTTCCCGTTCCTCGGTAGCTTGGCACCGTGCAAAAGTACTTTCACCAAGAAGCGTTTCCAGAGTGGTACGACCAGGGGAACTCTGAATTAGGAATAACTGCGTTTGTGATCTTAATCCTGTGCTAATCTGTTATATGAAAATTCCAGAGCAAATTGGTGATCAAATTCAAAGGTCACGTGATTTTTTTTCTTCTTTTCTTTCTTGGGTTTTATTTGGGTGCAAACAGGAGGCTCCTCTCGCTACAATAGCAAGATGGTCCTGCCTGAGTTAAATAAACAAGAACAACGTTTGTTACGATGTATAATATTCTCAATACAAGAAGTTGTTAATCAAACCCGGGACATTTAAAGACGTTTAAAGAAAATAAATCTACTGATGTCCAAGATGAAATCCAAATCCAAGGTTTAAGCGTTTGTAAAGGAGAGCATGCCGTCAGCAACAACGCAACAATGGACCTCGCCCTTTCCCAAAGCTCCAATGTTCATCACCGGCACGTCGGCGCGTAAACAGTTTAGACAGACCGGTGGACGTCGTCGGCTCTCCTCGCCCCGCAGCAGCAGTGATGCATGCAAGCCATCGCTGCCTACCAGCTCTTCTGCACACTGGTCTGCTCGCTACCTGAGAAGTCGGCTTCGCTGTCATTACCTTGCATTCTTACTCACCAGATGACTCACCTCAGAACTCTCATTATTGATGATGCACAAGCAGTTCAACCAGTTCGGGAAAGTGTCCCAGTTTTGAATGTATTTCATTCTCTATTTCCCTGAAATCCCTGACAGATTTAATTTTTTGGGCAAGTCAGTTCCCCATCGATCTGTTAGTTCATTCAGAACTTTGGACGCCAGCACAATAAATCAACAATGACTGGCCAGTTTAACATCTACTGGAACCACTATCTTGGACTGTTTGGGTGTCTCGTGACCTTTCGTCTTCTGCTGCTTTGGTCCAAGAGGACTCCACAACTACAGGCCTTTTGATACGGACATTTATACTCCTGAGAGGAGAGAATCCTGAGGTTCTACAGGGGACATACTGACATTTCCTCTACTGCCATACGCCCAGCAAGGGTAGAAGACCGAATTCATCTGGATTCTTCCTCTGGAGACCTTGAATCGACATAATGTTGTTGCTAAATATCAGCGTACTGTGTAATACAATCTCACCGGCGCCCCCGGCCTCGTCCTGTTTACGCTCTCCACCCACAACATCGAGAGAGCGGCGGAAGTTTGCGAACAACACCGCCGTCATCATTTCAAACAACGACCGACTTCGTGGAAATCAACAAAGCTCCCGAGTGTTGTTACTCACCGCACAACCAAACCGAGGCGTAGACCCTTGATTTACTCATTGATCAAATTGAATGACATGTTTCCAAAGGCTGTGACTGGAGTATGTCCACGAGAGAAGAAGTTATTCGATTACTCAGCGTCTGCTCAGGTGCAGCCGCGTGACTCAGACTCAGGGATAATTGCATGTTTCCGTTCCCATCTGTTTCACCTCAGGGTGCAGTCTGATGAATGACACTGGGACGAACACAAATACGCCAGGGAAAACATTCGATGTAAATAATATTTAACGAGGGGGGATTCTTGCTCATGTGGATGGATTACGTTCTCCGTGAATTGATTTGTCTTGGCGTGATCAGCACACCTACCTGACGGGGGACTAACGGGAGAGTTGTGTGAATAAACGGGAGGTCGGACTGTTGGGGTTTGAATAACAAGTTGCCACAAAGTAGCAATTGATGTTGTGCTGCTCTTTGGATGGAAAACGCAACATTTTCACATTTTTTGGGGGGATTTTGTCGTAATGTTCTCGAGTCACATTTTCACACGCAGCAAAACCTGCATGAAGGTCACAGGAGGTTATTTTAACGAAGCCAGTTCCTTGGTCAGTAAGTGTCTCTGTGGGGAACCCTCTGCCTGCCGACCGGTGCTTCTCACCCTTTTGTTGTTTTCACATCAATGAAGGGCCCTTGAATAAAGGTTCTGTTCTTGCTTCACCCATCCACCACCTATCTGATCTGGTTCAAACAAGACCGGCTAAAAGGGATGGCAATGGCATTAAAATTAGTCTACTACTGTATGTTCACAGCATTACATTTTTATTTTTAGTTTAGTCGCCGTTTACTTTCTCAAAAGAAACGTAAACCACATTCCTTTCTAAAAAACGTCTAAACCGCAGTTTGCTCACCAATCGTTGTGACTACTTCCACGTCTAACTTCTCTCATTATTAAGCGTCGTAGTTTCTCTTCATCAGAGCCTTTTCTGTTTGGTAAACTCCCTCGTCTCATCGTAGGTAGGAGTAACCGATGACATCACTACGACACCATCTGGGTGACACGTAATCAGACCTTTGGAGCGTTCCCTCTACAGCCACAGAAAGTAAATACAAAATGATGCTTAAAGATGCAACAACTTTTTAACACCAAATAACGATCGAACAAAAACAATTTTCAGTTTAGAAGATCCAGAGTATTTCTTATCATAGCACACCAGCGTCACTGGTTTCACCACATGATTTACCTAAAGGTCCAAAGTCCTTTAAGATGGAATTATCCATAAAGAACCAAGGGGGCGGGGCTTCTCAGTTATTGAGATGAGCCAGTGCAACTCTGTACAATGAAGGGAACGTGTGGAAAAAGTAGTCTGCAATTGTGAAATGTCCCTTAAGTTTGTTATAATGGCTTTTTCATTACACGCAGGATCCTCCCTCACCCAAAGTCAGCAGTGCGGACACTTTAAAAAGGTCAACGTGATCACATTCAAAGAGCGACAGTCCGATACAGAGTTAATTACAAAGTAATAACATCCACCAGTTGTACAGAAGCTGCCCTGCGAGCCTTGAACCTGGAAGCTTTTTCACACACACGTAGTTAAACGAGTCAATATTTGACATGTCGAGGCCTCTGCAGTCTGCAGGGCTTAAAGGTCTAAGTTGTCTTAAGCACCAGTGGGAATTCATTACCCAATCTAACAATATGCAATTTTCAAAATGTGTTTTTAACAACAAAGGCTCGCATAGTTTTACAACTTTAAGACAATTATGCTGCTGAAATGCCTCACGTTGCATTGAGAAATCCACGTGAAAAGGTAGACGTGACTGACTGGACAAACTGTTTCCAGGATGTTCTGTGCTTGTCTAACGTGTTTTAATTGCCGTGTGCGGGGGGGGAGCTGTAGTTTTAAAGTACAACGCAAATGATCTGAAACATAACACTGATATTTATCCAAGCCGATAATCGTTTGTGTGTTTGTTTGGTGGAGCCCATCCCGCTGTGAAAGGATGGTTTATCAGCAGTCAACACAAGCATCTGTGAATCATCGGGACACCGACGTCCTGTGTTTTTCACCGCTCAG
The DNA here is from genome assembly GCA_021346845.1 of Apeltes quadracus. Taxonomy (NCBI): domain Eukaryota; kingdom Metazoa; phylum Chordata; class Actinopteri; order Perciformes; family Gasterosteidae; genus Apeltes; species Apeltes quadracus. The sequence goes on from CM037926.1 coordinate 12,544,844, forward strand.
TCGGACAGAGGCCATTTTTTTGTTGTTGGCACGAGCGAGGCCGGCAAGCGCCGGCTGGATGAGTGCCAAATAATTCATTCAAAGCTCCGAATCTGCTTTTAAAAATCCCCGAGCGATGATCGATGTCTGCATTTGTGAAATACAAAATCTACACCCGCCTGAAATTACAATTTTCGTGGGGATGTGAATGTTTGCTCATTGGTTGGAGACATTGACCACGCAGAGTTGTGAGCCTGAACTGCTGAACTCCAGAATATGGGGAAATAATTCATTGTGAACCAGCAACGTTTTTCGCAGCTACTTTTGGCAGTTCTCTCCACCTTTAAGTTCTGCTATTTGACGGATCCACAACAAGGTCCTCTGTGTGTGAATACTACAAAACATACTGCGGGGTACTTTATCGTAAAAGGGTAACATGTTGTATTCTAATAAAATAAAAAGGTGCACTTTGTACACTTTTACAGCATCTAGCAGTGAGTTTTCAGATTGCAACCGACCAGCCAGTGAATTAGTTTTTATTATTAAATTGTTATTTATTATTATGTTATTGTTATTATTAAATTTATTAAATGTAACTACATGCGCGTCTGTGAGGTGGTGGCAACAGCTCTCCATCACGCTCTGTATGTTTTGTTCGACTTGGACACACGATGCACCGTGTACGACCCCCCCCCCCCCCCCCCCCCCCCCCCCGTGCTTCAGAAAAGCTGCACACTATCGGTGCTCAAAACGAGATGCTCCTCCACTCGCACAGACGCCACGAGGAGCGCTGCCCCAAAAAAGAAAAGGCGAGAGAAAGAAATGCAAACTTGCCGTTTGAGCCTCCCTACTGCTCCATTTCATCTTCAGCCAGAAATCGCCACGGTTCAGGGGGCAGCGCCTGGACCGGCGCCATCTCCTTGGTTTCCTAGATTTGCATGGCTGTCCAGACGTCAGCAACCCCCCCCCCCCCCCCCTCTAACAGTTCCTAAATGCGTCAGCAGTCATTCCTCCTCCTCTTCCTCCTCCTCATCGCTGCCTCCCTTCCACACCTAAGTCGGGCTCCCACAGCACACTGTGTCCTTCAGGACTCACTATCTACAGATCACATTTTATATTGTGATTATTTGATAGTTAAACTGACTACAGGTATAAAAAGGTAACTTATGAGGACATTGAGCCATATGTATTAATGATGAACATTAGTCTTTATAAAACCGAAAGACTTTATTTAATAGAGCATGTTTTGAAGCGTGGTTTGTTGCTTATTAATTCAGCTTATTTTTCCCTCATTATCTACATCTTAACTTGATCCATATTTCAACACTAAAGGTTTACCCAACCGTGGTGAAAATAGGACCAAAACAAAGGAGTGCCGTAGTCATTTAGATTCATTCACGAGGAAAACATTGACTCGTTTTGCAGATATTGAAGCCACAAAAGGACGAAGAGACAAAGAGAAAGGACGCGTGGACAGCGGTTCGACGGTGCTCTCAAGGAACAACGTTAGACTAATCAACTGGAGCGTCGTCCCCAGGGCTCGATACACGTTCGCACTGACGATCGGACCACCGTCACGTGTGGGCGAAATAGAAATACACTATCTACCCTGCACGAAAAGAACTGCAATTGAAAATAGAAGCTAGTTGAGGAGAAGCGGCCCGGTCATTCTGTTGGTCTGGAGTCGCCCACGCAGTCCCGGGAGAAGGTCTCATCTGGCAGTTTAACGGAAAACACTTCAGTTTGTCATGGTTATTTAAAAAAATTAAATAAAAAGAAACCCTCCTGGGTTCTCGCTCGCTGTCTGCTATCTGTGTATTTTCTGATGAAGTCAAACCACCGGGGAACATCGAACCCATTGCAGTAACTCATTGTCCGTTAGACGGATTTAACCGGGAGAGAGAGCTGAATTTCTAGTAATTATTTACAGGTAAGTTTCATGTTGGTTAAATAACAAGTCTTAGTCTAAAAATAAGGCTTTTATTACAAAATATACTCTATGCTAAAAAGGATATCGCTACACTGAGGTTTTACCAGCACAAGGTGACTGTATCAGGGAGGCCTAGTGAAAGGGAAAAGGACCATCACCATGTACCAGAAGACAAACACACACATTGCAACACAGCAAATATAAAACATGCAAAATAAAGTGAGAATGAGGAAGCCCTCCACCCAGTGAGCCACCACCTTTAAACCTATGACAGGCCCTCCTGTGCTGGCGTTGGTACTAGAGGACCCCAGAATGGGACTTTACGAAACAAAACATAGAAACAACTAGAGCCTAACTTAACTGGGGAGAAGAAATTCATCAAAATTCTAAATAAAACAGAAGTACACAAAATATATTAAATATACGTCGTGCTCTCAAATGACGTCTCATTTGTTTTCTTTGCCGCGGCTGGTTGAACGCAGCTCATCTTTCAGGTGACGGGATGTTTGAAATGTGAAACGCTCTTAAGGGAAACAACCGGTAGCGAAGGGGAATCTCCAGCCCAAACGTTCCCAAATTTGTTGTTGAAATTCCCACGGCGTCCCGACAGCGATCAGTGGATCGGATCCCCGAGAAAAGCCCCGTTATCACGGCGTGATAACGGCTGCAGGCGCCGCTGCAGTGAGTCCACCCTGCATGCACTCACTGCTCGTCCCCCGGCGGCTGACTTTGGCGGCTGACAGTCAGGCTGCGGTAAAGAACGAGTTGCGGTTTGGGGCCTACAGACAAACACACCATGGGGGTGTGGGGGATCTGGTTCCTGTGGCTGAGGGCGAGCTCCCTTCGCTGCGCTCAGAGTGCAAAGAAAGACCCTTTATTGACACAAAAATAAAATAAAATAAATAACAACATGTCGATTGTGACGCAGAACCGTCAGTCCCCCGTGTCCTCTCCCGCCGCCTCGGCTGAGAAGGCCGATTGTCTCGCGGGCTCCGGTCTCCAACCAGGCATCGCCCGGAGAAGACAGTGTTTGGCCGTAAATAAAACTAAGAAGACAGAGGGGGGAAGGGGAGGGGGGGGGGGGAGCTGGCTGAAAATATACCCCACTTTGCCTCTGCAAGCTCCCTCTGTCATTTCGATTTGATCGGAACGCAGCAGCTACAGCCGTCTTTCCCCGAGCCTCGCTAACAGGACTGGCAAACGTCCAGCGCATCTGAAGCAGGTTCTTTACCCCCCCTTGCAGTCCTTTTGCCTCCATGTTGCATGTCACCTGCCCACCGGGTAAACCGGAGAGGACCGTAGGGATTTATTTGGAGAATCCTACAGACGTCAAGTGCGTCGTGCACGTGTGTTGGAACTGGTCAACTAGTCCGAGGACAGCTGATGAATGCAGACTCCATTCTTGTTTTTTCATGTCTTTGTGTTACTTCAGGACAGAATTTCAAGGGAACTAACAAATGCTTGTTTACACTGGTGGCTGTTTGCCTTCTGGTGATCATCAGCTGCAGGGCATCGTCTACCTGGAGTTTTATTGAACGCATCGCCTTGTAAAAATTGTGGGCGGCTCGCTCTATGGACTCACTGCGGCCGTCACAAAACGTCTAGAACATTTAAAAGTTGCGTTGCTTCGGCGTGAATATTAGTAGTGAAAAAAAAAGGCACACACACTTTCGAAACCGATAAAAAAAGCTTTTTTTTCTTTTCCAAATCGAAACGTCAGACATCTGCGTGGGCCATGTGACTCTGGAACGCCGTGGTGCAGCACAGTGATTCACACGCTGCAGCTTAAAGGAGACGGGGGGTTTTCTCGCGTATTTCCTGGAGGTTTTGAAACACTTGTTGACTCAGGCGTAGAAATTCACGCCATCGGTGCCAAAGAACAGCCCTGCGTTTCGAGAAATCGGAAGAAAGAAAACCTGCTGGTTGTGCCTTTTTTTTTTCTTCTCATTCACACGTGAAACAGGAAAGGCTTTGGAAGAATGCATTGCCCAACACTAGCTGCATTGTATGTGGTGATATTCCCCTGCTTTAAGCACATGCGGCACGACTCAAGACGTGTCGAATAGATTGCGTCGTCTCAAGTCTGCCATTAACGCAGTTTGCGTTTTTTAACCGAGGAGGTGGCGTGATCTTGAATTCACGAGGACGATTTCTTGGTTAATCAATTACTGCCTCTGGAGCAGGATCCCATGTGTGTAATCCTGGGTCGCCTTTCTTTTTACATTTGCTGCAGCTACCTCACCGTGTTCTAGCCAGTGTCCAACCAATGTCAACCTACCGTTGGAATGAATGCATTCACGATTCCTTCTCTCCAATGTCACTCGGCGTGTGGGCAGGCGAGGAGGGAGGCAAAGTTTCTGCATGGTAAGAAGACTTAGTCAGCCGCCCCCGTGCAGCCGAGCAGGCTGATCGGCACTCACTCACTGCTTGCTGCGGTTACGCTCGAGCTAAATCAACCACAGTGAGATAAGAAAAATTCCTCCCCAGATATTTGTTGCTGGGGTGAAAGAAGAAAACAACCGGTTATGTGACATGAAACTCAAATCAGAAAAGGGGAAGCAGGATGTTAACTGAGTTGAATAGATCGAAAAAGAAAAAGGGGAAACAACGTCTCGGGCCTCTGAGTGTGTTTGCTGAGCGGAGCTTGTGTTGATCTGATGCAGGGTGGGAGGGGGGGGGGGGGGGGGGGGGGGGGGGGGGGGGGCGCGTTACCTTCAGAAACAGAGACTAAAAAAACAAAGTCACGTAATCAACAAAAAAAAGAAAGAAAAAATAATGTTTCCCACACATCCTGCTCTTTATTTATCACAATGTGCCTCTATTTGCTGCCGTCGGTCCATTTCAGAGGGTCTGGAGGATGTTGTCGGCAAACAGCACATAACGCAGGGGCTCTGTTGAACTGACCCCCCCGCCCCGCCCTGAGCGAGAGCGCCGCCGTGCACGATCTGAGCGGACGTGAGCTGTGGACAAATGGGCAGGCGGGGGACCCTGGCAGAAGAACACAGCGCAGGCAGATTCACGGACAGACAGCAGAAATCTGTCAGCCTCTTTGGCAACACGAGAGGACACCTGGAGGTAACGCGAGCATCCCTCCCCAACACCGCACCTCCTCCGCCTCGCTTTGCTTCTCCTTTCCCTCCATATCTCGGGTTCCACCCCCTCCTCCTCCTCCTCCTCCTCCTCCTCCTCCTGCTCCTCTTCCTCCTACCCCCTCGTGACTCATCACAAGAACCTTAATCACCAATGAGTGGGCACTGCATCCCCTTCCACCAGGCATAAGTGCTGAGAAAAAAAAACGAAGAAGAAAAGACCCTGTGCCGACCCTCTGTTGCCCCCTGGTGGACTTTCAGTAAAGGCACCACTTAAAAAGTAGATCTTAAAAAACATTAAAATGTTTTTATGGTTAAAAAAGTTGACTTGACTGCTCCAAGGTGCAAACTTAAGTGAGGTGATTTAATATCTCTATAGTTTAAGTCAACTAAATATATCACCTTATAACCAGATGGTGTTCCGTTGCTCTGTATCTTTGCGAGTCTTTTGTGCTTGATGTATATCAGAGAGCTTTTTCTATTATTTAAAAAGCTTTATTGAACCGAGATGAAATGGTTGGAGTTGGTTATAGAGGTTACACCTTTCGCATCGTACATATTTGTTCTACCCATTGATTGTGTAAAAGTATTGACCTTCAAAGAGACCTTTAACGAGAGATTAGAGAGTGTAATTAGACAGTCGCTGTGCATTTCTTTGCATTTCCTAGTTTATTTTGCCGTTTTTTTTAAAACCTCAGAACCGCCTGGCTTTTTTTTTTTTTTTTTTTTTTTTTTTTTTTTTTTTTTTTTTGTTAACCTTAGCCTTATGGTGGTGGATGGGATTCCCATGCCAGACCGGTGGCCTAAACGTTTTCAGGACCTCCTTCCATTCCCCTATCTGCAGGCGGAGACGCTCTACCGAAGGCTGCATCTCCTTCCTCAAACTACTGCTCGGACGCTTGGATCGGGTGGTGCGCTTTCGCCGCGGAGGTGCTGTGGTCCTCTCCAGATCGCAGAGGGTCTCCTGTAACCTTCGGACATGCTCGGCTACCCACCGATGCCCTAGCGGCCCGACTTGAAGAGCCTGCCGCTGGAGGACACAACACCACGTGAACCAGTAACTCGCATTTATGTATTTTTCGTAATGCTGCAAAGGCGTCCCCAACCTGTCTCCTTAATTCCCTGGTGTGGGCTGAACTCAAGGGCCCCCACACACTCCCGTCCTGCCTCAAGTACACCTGCCCCTTGACGTGATAGAGGTTTGCCCCAGGAGGCTCTATGAAGGTGAGGCACAGCACCACGAGGCCATGTTCCCCGGGCTTCTTTACAGGCAGGAAGCGCAGGAGGTAGTTGTGGGGGAAGAGGGGCGGGTCGAAGAGCTTCGCAGCGCAGTCCACCTGCAGGAGGGTTCTGTCCTTCTGTCTGTGGTCGAGGCGCAGGCCGCAAACCACTCCGTCGTCACTCACCCCGATGAGCAGACTCCCTCCGCCGCTGTTCAGGAAGGCACAGCCGTACTTCAACGCATCCCGGTGGAACGTCCTGTTCAGGTAACCGACTGAAGGAAGTTCACCAAGGTCAACTTTGAATCCTAAGAATATTACATCAGCAGAGAGACTATCCTTAAAGCGGCGTGCACTCACATTCGCCTCTTTTGAACTCGAGGTGTCGCGTCTCGTTGCCGAGGTAAGCGCCGCAGACGAGCTCCCGGCAGCTGCCGATGTCCTGGCGGGGGGGTCACAAACCGAGTCAGTGAGATCAGATCGGAAAGCGAGTCACTTACCGTGTGTCTCCTTTCTATAATCGGCATTGTCGTTGTCATTGTTTGCCACTGATCAGCACCTACGCACCAATGGCGAATGCATTGATATATATATATTGCTTGGATTGTCAAACAAAGACAACGGTGCCGTGATCGCTTTTTGACTCCACCTGCACAGGTGTGTCCTGGTCCGGTCTGGGTGGGTTTTGGACGTCAGGCCCCGCGGGCTGAGGACTGGGGGTTCTTCTTGGTTTTGTGGATCGCCCGCCGTGCCCGGCCAACCGGTGTTGGCTCACTTTCCCACCCCGTCTGCTGTTACGCGAATCTCTGCAGCCATTCCATGTCTTGAGTGGGATGGCGATTGTTGAGCGAGCGGCGCTGCTAGATCGGTGCGATCTAAGGGCCCGGCGGGAATAGCGGCGATGCGCCATTTCCTCCACCGTGGTTCCAGGGGGATTCTGTCCTGGGCCCGTTGAGGATTTTTGCTGTCAAATTACAAAAGCATGAATTTTCCAGGCCAACATTTTTACACAGTGGGTTGCCCTGACGATCCACAGGGTGAGGTGAATAATAAGGGGGAGTCGGCATGCGCTAAGTAGATAAATGAACATGCGGAGGCTTGATAAATCATTAAGTCGAGGCTGATCAAAACAATGATCAATCAAAGCCACGATGCATGGCAAGGCAGCAGTGGTGCCACTGTACTGATGATGACAAAGCTTACGAGTGTCTGCAAATGTACGGCAGTGAACCGAGCAGCTTACCTTTCCTCCGCTGCGCTGGTCAAAGTCAACTTGCGAAAGTGTCCGAGGAGTGAGGTGAAGAACACACAACTGTGAACACCAAACGATGATGCATTCCGGAGTGGAATTCTCCTTTAGTGGTTCTGGAAATGCCCGAGTTCCACTTCCGGAGTTTTCTGCGTTCATGAGGATGCAATGACTCCACCTCTGCTCAGCGGCCCATCGCGCAAAGTCAGGTGGTCTGCGGTGAATCAATGGAGTCTTATTATTATTATTATTATTTCACCACTTCAATCACACTTTTGGGGCCCTTGTGATGCTTAAAAACTCTTGAATTTTGGTGTGCTTATCAGAGGTGCGAAAAATGTAGATATTCTTGGGGTTGCGCTTTTGTGTTTAAAAAAATGGCTCTCTAGTTAATAATAATAATTCTAATATTAATTTATTTGTAAATTACTTTTAGGCCCATTAAGTTATTATAATAATCTGCGTATACAATATAAATGGCTATATTTGTTCACGCATGACCCATATAATAAAAAAATGTAATGTTTCTAACATTGTTCACATTATCATTATAGCAGTTCAGATTCATATGACATTGTGCCACGCAAGGGATAGACTTGCTGTTCGTTCATTTAGATATAAAATGCCCCCTCATATTTATCCTAGGATATCCTGTTCGGAGCAAAACAATATTAATGTAAAAATGTCCTCTTATTCTCTCTTTCTCCTCCATGATGAGATCATGACACTTTGCCTGCAGTGGTGCTCATTTAATACTACGAAACCTCTCAAAGCAGAATGAGCCCGTTGTGAGTTGCCAGTAATGAGTATATTCAGAACAGAATCATGAAAACAACATGCAGCCTTTCGAACGGAGTTGCCGTTGCACAACCACTTGAGGTCAGTGTTGTTCTAAATTAAGAGTCACGGTTGTGCCCATGTCCTGAATTTGAGGTCAACACATGCGAACACATCCAGTGACCTCGGTGAGGAGAGGCCATATGCTGCTTCAGCACCCGAGCAGGGACCATCTCATGGTGTCGGAAACAGAAGGCCGTCTGAAGCGCGCAGCAATATTTCCATGCGACTGAAATGCAGTGGGAAATATGTCTTTTAGAAAAACCAGCTGTAACTGTAGTGTAAACATGAAACTGGATTTTTAAAAGGAAATAAAACAAACAAAACGTTACTGCACGGAGCTGCCGGAGGGCACAAAGGAGTCACAACAAATGGATTTGTGTATGGAAGTACGTGGGATTTCAAGCCAGATCCTTCAGGTGCAAGCAGCGGTTTTCTTACCGTGGACGTTGAGATGCGGGAGGAAGGCTGCGATTACACAACATTTCATTCTCTAAATTAGGGCGTTCCCTCAGGAATGGTCTGATGATTTCCATTATGACGTCCTCAGGAAGACTTTGTGAATTCACTGGCCAACTATTAAGGTCTGGTAGTTAAAATCCAACCTGACTTGCCACCAACATTTTCAATTTCCCAAGTTTTGTTTTCAAACGCTATTTCCCTACATTATAAAAATAAATCACATCAATACATAGCAATACATGGCAATGAGAATAATGCTCTGTCAAAGCTGACAGCGTAGCACCCTCCCTTCCAGGACAACCTTTTACACTATTAGCACTGTTAGCACTATTAGCTACGGCTCACGCATAGCACTCTCCATGGTTCTGAAACGCTTTCGTAAACAACGCATATGATGTTAATGTGCAAACTGTGAGTCACAGGGACCAATGATATATTTCTAGTTTTGTTTGGTCAGGCTTTTAATGATAAAAAAATCTTATATTCACACTTTATCAGTTTGCAGCTATTTTTTGTGCAAGTAAACGCAGTTTAATCCCTTCCTCACACTGTTAACTCCGGTGTCTTCTGTAGTCTAGACACCACTTCACCACGCAGAGAAATCCAAGGCTTGACAGAACTGCCGTGCGTAGTTACGGTTGCCGTAAGATCTCGATCGACAAATGCTGTTCGGGGAGGGCTTTTGGGAACCGTTTTTTTAATTGTTTGGTCTATAACATCAGATGAATAGAGAACAATGGCCGTCACGTTTCCCCAAAGCGCAAGGTTACCATTCTGTGGAACGATTAATCGTTTCATCGCTACATCTGTTCCCAACAATAGGAGCCTGTAATTACGGCATAAGCAATATCAAAGCTGGGTGTGCCGACATAAATGGCCACTTCACGTCGAATGCGAGGTCTTGGGACCCAAGTTGCCCCCCCGACTCGGTGTGCCCTCCTCCCCCAGAGAGAGGGGAGCCATTGGCCCGTGGCTAGTCCACACATTATCACCCAAGTGAGTCATCATCGGCACAGGTTCCGAGGTTCTTCATGCCAATCTTCCAATTGCTTTTTTAATCCCCCTCGTTTGAGCAATAGCCCCCCTCCCCCACTTCTTACTTCTCTCTCTTACTCTCTTTGGCTTTAACCCCCCCCCCCTCCCTTCTCCCCTTCAATGCCCACAAGCCATCCTTTGCCTGTATGCTTCCATCACATTCTGCTGAACATTTTGGAGGTCTGCCAACAGTGTTATAATGCTGCCATGTGTGAATGTGGCAATCGTGTGTGTGTGTGTGTGTGTGTGTGTGAGTTTGTGTGTAGGCCTCTGCCTGCTTGAGCGTGCAGGAGAAGCAAGTGTGTGCGGCTGCAGTGACGTGTATGTTCAACCACCACAGTGTGTGTTGGTAACATGTGAATTCAATTGACGACCGAGGGGAAGGAATCACGAACGAGAATGCCGGTGCCCTCTTGTGCGTGTGAGTGTTTGGATGAATGGGATTCTAGCTTCACTGCGTTTCACTTGTGTTTGTGTGTGAGAACGTGTAGAAAACAGTGAAAGAATGCGAGAAAAAGGAGGTATTGGATGGGTGTTGTCTTACAAGCAACCGGAGCACATTGCAGAAAGAGGCATTTTCAACCAATTTATTAATCCTTTTAGGCAATGTTCTCTGTTCAGAAATGCAAATTGAATCAATCTGAGTCTGACTTTTAAGACTTTCAAGTGGGATTTAATTAGAAGCCGAGGCGCACAGTTTTAATGAGCGAGGGGGTGGAGAGAAAAGAAGAGACGGAGCGGGAGAAAACGGGGGAGAAGGAGGGGAGGCGTTGTTCTAACGCTACTCCTGCAGGATCGGGGTGAAGGACATGAAACCCGACGCTGACGGCTTTCTTAAGGGTAGAAATCCCATCTGTCCGTCCGTCCCCCCGATGCCCTTCACCTTCGACTCGTCTGTTTACGCCCTGGGAGGGGTTGCCCCTCAGGGAGCGCGGGGGAGAACGGGGGCAGTTTGGTGACACAAAACAATGCCGATCTACTCAAAGCCCTGAGTGAAAAAAAAAAAAAAAAACCACTTCCACTGCCAGTGGTTCGGCTTTTCTGCAATCTCCATCTCTGAATCCTTTGTCCTTTTGTGTTGCTGTTATTTACTCCAATACCATTTCTCTTTCCTCCTCCTCCTCCTCCTCCTCCTCCTCCTCCTGCTGCTGCTGCTCCTATTCCTCGCTGAGATCCTCTAACCCTCCTCATCATCCTCCCATCATTTTCCGAGCCCTAAGCTGACTGAGCCTCCCAAAGCCATCAGGTCTGATTGTCTGATCTCGCGGCATCGAGTCCGCCGGCTGAAATGAAAAATGAGGATTCCTCTCAGCCTCTATTTTTATTCTGTTTTCATTCTCTCTTTCATTCGTTTCCCACCGGCCTCCCCCTTTTTTTTCTCTTACCGACTCTGCTACGCACACACCTCTCAGTTGGCCCTTTCACTCACATTTCTTCACCCCGTTGCGGCCTTCCTCGCGCCTGCCAATCTCACCCGAGTCCTCCTCTTGTGTCGGTTCATTTCTGCCCTCCGTCCTCCGCTGGCTTGTGAGTGGCAGCCGCGCCGGCACAGGAATATGTGATACGAGAGGAGCAGAGAAGGAGCGCAGCGGTACAAACCGGATACAAGTGGGGGAAAAAAACGTCATTGAGAAGTACGCGCAAATGAATAGATCACGGGGGACACCCTTCATACAACAAGTAATCAGACACTCATTCGCGGGATGAAAGCAAAAGAGCGATCGATCCTCGCTGTGACACGAGACTGATCCCTTTCAACTGACTTCTTTTGACGACGCTGTGTCTTTCAGTTTACTTTGACCTTGCAAGCGATCGCTTCTGCCCAACGATCGTCATGACGCACCGTTAAATCAGCTTTATGGTAATGTTATTATTTTCTCAGCAGCAAGTACTGAAGCGAATTCATTTTTGATCCTTTGTAAGTATCAATTGAAACATCCACAAACTAAATCCTAACCTGATAACCCCCCCTCCCCTCCCCCGTCCCACCGTCCCCCGTCCTCCCCCACTACGGGGTAAGTTGTCCTCTCACATTGAGCCAAACTGCTGCAGAGAGACGGCAGAGAACATGACTCCCGCCGGATGGAAGGAGCTCTGCCGCTTTGATTTTTTTACCGTGCAAAGGCTCGGCGAGGGCGGCGATCAATCAGAGCAGCGACGCGGCTCGCAACGGACTTCTGAAGGGGAACAGAGGGTGAGATGGCGATTAACTCGCGAGGCGTCACGGGACAATAACGGGGCTGTTCGGAGTTTGGAGCTACTTCCCACACCGCGAGCACCGCACGACACGCTGCGAACACAACACTTGACACGTACTTGGGTTGTCACCTTGGGGAAAGTCGTCTCAGCAAACAGTGGCTCTTAGCCTGTAGTTTCCCCAACCCAGAAGACGTTAGCATCCACCAGGAGACCAGCTCCACTCAGCCCGATCAGCCGCGCTGCTTGTAACCGCATAACGGTGTGATCGCTAGCTAGTTGCTACCTTTTTTTTTTAATGTTCCCTACATGATTTTTGATTAAACCTTTGCTGGAACACCTACCGTTATGTCACGAATATGAACTGACTAAGCACCATCTCATGCCTGAGAAGGCATCGCTCCCGCGTCCGGGGGTTGGAGCCGCGGTGGGGCAGGCCGAGTCCGAGGGGGGGTGGTTGAGGGTTGCCGTGTGTCAGTGTGGTGGTGGAAGGGCTGCTGGTGTGTGTGAGGCGCAGGGTGATGGAGTGTGTGAGGTCCGGCCCGTCGCTGCCATCAATAACCCAGACAGGCCTGCCAGCGCCTCGGAGCCCCGTTCCCAGGCATAACCCCCGAGAGCATCCGCCAGGGCCCCTACACTGGCCCCCTGAGGACACACACACACACACACACACACATTGGCAAACTAGTCTGACTACTGATGTTGACGCGATAGAAAGCAGACACGCGTGGTGGCAAGAATGGCATCACACCTGGAGTGAAAGAAATGCTTCCCCCTGGAAAACAGTTATAGTCTCAGTGATCTGACGTTCTTACATATTTCCCCTTCCCATCACCGGGGTCCATTCACCCGAGACGGACAAAAGAATACGAAATGTGAGGGAGCCTGACAGAAGACGCTGCTCTTGTCTTTTGTCACGACGCAACAACACGTTCCCTTCCCGGCTCCCACACCCATGGCGAGGGAGTAACTCTCGCGTCAGTCGGGCAGGTCCACGCTGAACTCGAATGACCCCAGCCTTTGGAGAAGGAAAAGCAAAGATATGGAAGAGAAGAAAAATGGCCGAGCTTCTTCGTCGATCAGCCGAGATACCCAGATACACTTTTAGTCATCAGAACGAGATCGCTGGGCAGCTCCTCTGAGCTACTGTCCTGCACTGCTGTCAACAGGTAAGGGGAGGGGGAGGGGTGAGTGAGAGGAATTGATGACAAATAATGAGAAAGTGAGAGCGAGTGACGGGGGGGGAGTAGATAGGCAGGAGGGCAACCGAGGACCGGCCACAGGAGAGCGTGTTTGTGAGACGGGGGGAGGAAGGATGGGAGACGAGGAGGCTTTAATGAATTAATGACTGTTCTCACAAGCAGATTCCTCCTCTCTCTCCGGCTCAGACGCAGCCGATGAAATAATAAATAAACACATGAATAAATGAAGAGGCCTGGATGAGACGGCACTCCAGAGGGGGGAGAATATGGGAGGCTGTGATGGGTGGTTGAGAGGGAGAGAAGGGTGGTAAGGCGGATAGGCACGCGGTAAGCCTCTCTGGTGATTTGCTCCAACATCAAGCAGCTGGAGGTTACTGAAAAATTTAGCAATGTGCGGGATGCTGGTGAATGCTAATAGCAAAAACTGACTGCCGCCACACACACACACACACATACACACAAACTAATGCCTCCACCGTCCACCCCGCCCGCACCCACCCGCCCGCTCGCTCCGGCGCTCTCTGACCACCCTCAGTCTCGGGTGACCTTGCTGGAAGGGGCGATCGAGCAGCCACCAGCATGCTAACGAGACGGCGGCTCTGGGTGTTGCGGGGGGTTTGCCAGACGCTGCGGGGCGCCGGGAGGGCAAGTAGGGGCATCCGGATGACATGTTAGCACGGACAAGGGGTTGGATAGAGACGGGCAGGGTGCCACTCATCCGGGCAAATGAGGTCTATCGGATTAAATTAAGGAGACAAAAAAAAAAAAAAAAAAACGCAGAAAGTGAGGGGATTTGAATTTTAAGCCAAACTTCCAAAACGCTTTACTGATTTCCACAGTAGATTTTGTAAAAAAATATTACAAAATGTTAACGCTAAAGCAACCAATCAGAGGATAAGATCGTAACATTTTTCGACAGAAATGGATGGTTATAAACCAGAGAACCTTCCAAAGCAGATTTAATAATAAAGTTAATTTAAAGTTAATTTACAGCCGACGTCCATCAAATTCTCGCTCTGTATTGACTAAAAGTAAATCAGTATCAAAACCACCCTTTGCTGTTACAAAGACCTCATGGAAGAGTAAGAAAAGTAACAATAAATAATTTGGTCCTACTCCAAATTACTGGCTGTTTTTAGCTAATTCTTTAAAGAATTCCCACATAATGGCAGTAAACCCACCGCAAAACAACTTAACCTTATTGGAACCTCACTGAATCCCAAATAGTCAATCATTTCGCTGCTCAATATTGACCATAGCGACCTAAGAATACATTTTTTTAAATGAGAACCAGTGAGAAAGACGTAAGCATCTTCGGCCTCTCGGAATGGTCCCCTGAAGCTCGGTTGTGTTTGTACGGAGAACAAGCATCCGATACGGAACTTCTTGCAAATCTTGCCAAAGTTGGTCCGTTTTGGAACCAACCCCTTTTTTTGTAAGAGAGCATGATTATTGAGGGGTGAGCAACTGTTCCAAAGCAGTAATGTCTTTGGCCAAGCAAGCATTCATTAGAAGTGAACAACCGACGCCGCTTTACGAGACTTTTTTCGAGAACCATCTGCAGTCTTTGTTAGTCATTTTTGCTTATTTGCAACTTGAAGCAAATGAAAGAATTTTTTAGGGGATTTCCTTTTATCCTTATTCTGAGTCTTATTTGGCCGACTACCGGAGCTGTAAATAAAAGGAGCTCTGTTTCAAGTTCCAAAAAAGGCCAAGGGTGAAAAAAAGAACTCCGATCCACTGATCAGAAACATTCAATTCACCGCGGACAGATTTCTAAGTTAGATGTTGTGTTAGATGTTTTTTGAAGCCCTTTGAGGTGCATCTCCAGGACACACGGGCGCCCTCGTCCCCAGCTCAAGTCCCGGGGGGGAGGGGGGGGCTCCTGGTCTCAGTCCCCCCCCCAGCCGCGGATGCTTCCGCCAGACTGGATCGGAGGGCCTGGGCGCCGCGGAGGAGGCCCTTGTGACATGATTTACGGGCGAGCCTGCCGGGGTTGCTGGGCGACGTCTCGCTGCGGTTCCCCCGCCACTATAATCGAAGCTCCTCGTCCGGCTCCGAGGAGTCTGCTCGCGCATCACCTCCTCCCCTCCTCCTCCTCCTCTTGCTCCTCCTCGCTCGCCCCTTCATCTCTCTCACCGGGCCCAGCTCCACAATGCGCTCCCTCCCCCCCCCCCGCCCCCCCGTCTCCTCCGACGGCACCACTAACGCACTGTGAGGGAAGGCGGAGAGACAATAGTAGCTGTGTGACGAGGGCCACTCCTTTTGAGGTGAAGACGCTCAAATGCACAAACACACACACTCACACAGACATGTGAGCAGAGACACACACACACACACATGCAAGCAGGGCATAAAACAAAGAGCCAAACACCAACACAATGGCGCTGCGTTGTCTCGCCGTCCACTGCGGTGTGGATTTATTGGCTTCTGTGCGACGCGCTGAGGGGGCTGTGGAGGAGAAATGGGGCATGAGGAATACCGCGTCGAGGTTTCTCTGTGAAAACAGAGATAACTTTCTCTCGAGCAAGAGGGCTGAACCTCCATGACTCTACATGTCTGCGGTTTCCACCCCGTTCCCAAAAATCCAGCGAGTTGCCCCTGACTCGGGTTCCTCGGCGAGGGAGGAGGAGGAGCCGCGTGAAACGGACGCACGTGCGTTGATCAATCTTGATATAGGAAGAAGGCCGCCGTGTGCAAAGGGACGGGAAGGGAAAGAGAGGCGAGGAGCCGCGTCAGAGCTGTGTGTGCGTGTGTGTGTGTGTGTGCGTGTGGTTGGATGCCGAGAAAGAGATTTTTAAAAGTTTTGACGGACGGTTTGTCACCACAGAGCCTCTCGTCACATTTCAAAGGCAAATCTAAGCCCACCAGCTTTTTTTCTGAGCTTTATCACACTGGAAAGAAACCCGCCAACTTCCCGCTTCTCATCATCAATCATTTCTCCTTGTCCGTCTCTCTTTCACACACATACTTAAACTGTGTTCGGAGCCCAAAACGTTGAGGTAATGACTTACACATGTCCCTATTAAGGACCTGGCACATGGTGGGGAACTTTCCCACCCGTCCATAATTGATATTAATCCCTGCTCTTTGGAGCGGCCCGAGGGAAACGGTTGAAGGAGACGTTCACGCGCGCGTACCCACGGCGGTACGGTCCGGGGTCCTTGGAGGGGAACGATTAAAGCTCTTTTGAAAATAATTATGTGATGAATTAGATTAAACCCTCTATGACAAAACCTGGATGAGACCAAAAACGATGGCCGAAAACACATTATCACAGAGAGAATGGAAAGTGTCTCAATATATAAATGAAAAAGTAGATTTGAATTGAATTTGTATCAAACATGTTTTTTGTTGCAAAACATGAAGGCAGAATATGCACTTTACAGCGTTCATGTTTTTAAATGTATTTGTATGTAGAATTTCAGAAAAAAAAAGTTGTCAAAGAAGAAGATTTTTATTACCAAATGATCAAATGATCAAATAATAAAACATTAATAGCCAAAACAATTAAACGTTTAAAGCACGTTTAAATGATAATTTACCTAAAAGAAAAACATATCCTCACTGATCTTTGATTCTGATCCCTTGCAGACATCATTTGGTTTTTTTTTGTTCCTAATAACATTCTTAAGACTAAACATTTGTCCTGCTGGATCAATACACACTTGTGAGTGTAGAATTAGAAGAGAACACCTTTAATACCCTGCAGCCCTCTTTGATATCCTCATTCTGAAAACTGCATGATTATAATCCCATGTAAAGTCCAAAACCATCACGTCACAAAAGAAATTATGGCATCAACTGAATCTAAATGAAAATACGGCTGTGCCAACTAAAATCTCTGAATCTTTTTATTCCTCCTGTTTCATTGGGTATTGCATGTGAATGGTAGTAAAATAGAGCAAGCAGAACTAATCAGGACTGATGTGCATTAAATGGGTTAAACTATATATATTTGTCACATGCAGTAAACACAACAATGTTATCTGTGGATATTATCTGCATTTTGACCTCAGCGACCTCAAAAGCAGCATCCTCCAGACAGGCTGCAAACCATTGGAGGGGGGGGGGGAGGGCATGGGGCAGCAATTACTAAATAATTCCTGTGACAGGGTTATTTCAGACGCTGAGGAAGTTGCATCAGCATCGTTCCTTCACATCCCCGCGGGTGATGCTGATGCTGAGGCCACCCGGGAGGGCCGAGCGCGAGTCCCCAGCTGGGTGTCAAACACACCCTCCTGGGTTCTGCTTGACCGGACTCCCATCTGCCCTTGCTGCCTGCCTGAGAGGGGAGGAAGAGGGGCGGGGGGGGGGGGGGGGGTACAAGGGGGCTGGAGCAGAGGGAATGTCTTACAAGGAGGTCACCAATGACCCTAAAGAAGGAAAACTGCGGATTGCATCAGTTTCACTAACATCTTCCCGGTCAGCTTCGATGAAGCCGGGTTTGTGCAGCGCACCTGCTCAAGACATTAAAAGTTGAGAAAGAAACCAACGGTTTAACAGCTGCTAAGTTGTTAGAGGTTGCACGAAAGTCTCCTCTGACGCGGGGGTGAGGCGATAATGACCCGAACGAGCATTTCTTTCAGACGGGAGGTTTTTTCATCATTCTGCACCGCCTGGCCATGAAGATACATCCACTGCTGTGAGCCCTGCTGCTTTGCCACACGCTGATTGGACGCTGATTGGACTTGTACAGCGACGCCCTGACCGTGCAGCGGCCTGCTGGAATCTCGGGATGTCTTGAACCGCGCGCACACACACACACACACACACACACACACTGAACAACACGCACACACACGCGTGTTTTGCGGCATTCTGATGAGCAGAAAAAGTGTGGAAATGAGGGACGTGGATGAAATGCATTCAGATGTGTGGAGGTTGTGTTCATGCTGCACTGCATTAGTTTTACTGGGCAGGTTTTCTTGATGTTATAGATTCTAATGATACAAGTTCAGTCAACACAACATCAACCAGAAAAGCATTGATGTGAAACATCTTTCAAACATCAAAATTATGATAATTCCTGCTGCAATGTCCCAAAGTTTTGAGCCTTATTTTCAACTTTTTAAAAACTGTTTTGGTTTGATTTCACAACTTTTAACACTGTGATTTTTAACATTCAGAGTTTCCATTTATGTTTTTGAACAAAGGAAATCTTTGTGAGGCAAAATGTTTATTTTTAAAAGCCAACACATCTGAAAAGAATGGGTTTTTTTCATGTCAACAAATGTTCTAAATTTCTTAAAGGATTAGGTCTATAATTGTATCCATTCATTTTGACTTTTGGGCTGAGACAATTAGAGACACAAGCTATCAATGATTTTCATTTGGACAAACTAAATCCAGGCCTCCTCATTTGTATTTCAGTCCCACTCCGACCACAAGTGCTTTTTTTTTTACTGTGGCAGCCACTGCTAAATATCCTGTCTTGGTGTTTGAGGACTTGCTAAAACCCTTTGTGTTGTATAAAATCAGCTACCTATATATTTATTTTAACTCACAACCCCCAATGTTCTACCGAAGCATTTTTTCAAGCAGCTTTCAGAGGTGAACAATAATAATAATAATATCAAGCGACACACCATTAGTTGAGAAAGCTCCCTTCGTCCTGATGCGGCTCACAAACCCCGCGTTACATTACGTTTATGGCTTTTGATCGCCATTCTGATGATTACAAAATCAAATTGGCTCTTTGTTCTGCGGCGCTTCACACCCTTTCATACACTGTATACATGTGATAGTTGCCCACGCGCCGCCATCCCTCCCCCATCCATCCCCCCCTCCCACCTGTGCTGCTTCAAACTTGGCACCTTCTCCTCCGTAACTATCTTGGCTCGTATTATCGGTAGTGCTTCTTGCCCCCCCCCCCCCCCCCCCCCCCCGAGCCTGCCGCCTGCTCCCTCCCTCACTGATCACTAATCAGAGCTCACGTCCCTGCTGATCTACAGTTAACCTCCAGGCCCTCGGGGTGGAGGGGGGCGGGGGGGTAACGCTCCGCCATCTCCTCTGCATATGGCCATTGTGGATTTTGGGCGGCAGCCAGGGCGCCCTCTCGCGCTCACCCACCCGCCAAAAGTTGCCCCCCCCCCCCCCGAACGGAGGCACAAAGGCATTTGTATGCCAGTCATGTTTCCAGAAGGGGCCACTGGCGCTTTAAGACTGTGGGAAAGGGGGCATTTCTAGACTGAAACTTCCCTGTTTTCACACATTCCTCAGGAGGGCATATTGAGCTCATTATCATATTTAACTACAACGGCTCTTTGTGCGGGAGACGGGATTCAGAGAGGTGCCAAATGTCCTCGGGTGCATGTGTGTAGTTGCACATGTGTGACTCTGTTTTCATGTGATTTGTGTGTAAACGGAGACATAACGAGACTATTCAGTAACATGTTGCCCCACGCTGAGAAGAACCTCGTTTGAGAGCTCGGTTCTCTTGTTGTCAAAAAGCAACAAAATAAATATAGTTTATATTTCCTTTACATCACACAGCTTTTGTTTGCAATGGAGAAACAAAAGAAGAAGCGGCTTACTTAGCCATTAGCCACATGACATGAATCATAAATTCTGTTATCTCTTTAGTTGCCCGACATGTGTTTTTCAAAATCAACACCTTCCGACTTTGCACTTGAAAAAATAGATCTTCATTAAAAAAAAACAGGTCACAAATGTGAAAAAGCTAAATAATCTTCTGAAACAGCTGATCACTGTGGTTTTTTAACAAAATTGCATTTTTTGAGGGATTATATTCAGCAGGAGACATCATTCAGGATAAAAGTGCCATGAGAACAGAGCAGTTTAATGGTGTCGCTCTCCGTCTACGCCGTTGTAGGTCGTCCACCTCCGCGGACTAAAGGAACGCCGCGGCCATTTTTTCTACGATCCTACGGCGCAAATGTCATCCGTTATTGCGCCTTTCGTCTGAATAGACAGCCAGGTCGGTTTGGAAAGGTCGTCTTTACAATGACAGAATGCTTCCTCTAAGAGGGCCTCGGCAGTATTGAACCTCTGTTTGTGTTTTCGAAAAAAACCATTAGCGCTGCCTTTGTTGGTGTGACTGCATGCGTAATGTGGCAGGTATGTTTGAATAGCAGGGAGGGGGGGGGGGGTTGTGTATAGTGTTACACAGGAACACATTAGCAGTCAGACACTCTCCAAGTGGTGCACTCGTTTCCTATCAGGATGATCCCAGCAGCCACTCTGATCGAAGCCAACATCAACAGCATTCCCCCAGCCTTCCTTCCCTCAAACTACACACACACACACACACACACACAGTCACACACGCACACACACACACACACAGTCACACACCAGCACAAGGAACAAAACGTTGTTGCCTGACAAAAGCAGGCAGAATCAATTGGAATCCTCTTTCTCGGGCACTGCCGGTGAATTACTGCAAGAGCTGCAACGCGAGGACCGTATGTTTGACCACATATTCCCCCCCGCAAACCGGAGAGATGGACCCCCCCCCCCCCACCCTGAACGCATCGCCTACATCCGCCACCCCCTCCCCCCGTCACTGAGCCGTCCTCGCCGCATGTGGCCAAGCAGAAAGGGCGATTCACCCTCTTTCGGGAAAAAGAAAAAGGTTAAAAGGGCGTCTTTCATCAGCTCGTCACCCCAAACTCCTGCATAATTTATTTATTTTACTGCAATCAAAAATTCTTCTTTATTTTTTATTTTGTTTTTTTGTTTTTGAAAAGAGGGAGGGGGGCACAGTGGAGGCAGTGCTCTCCCGCACAAACTTTTTCCCGCGAGCCCCGGGCCTTTTCATGTGAAATGAGATACTGCTGTGATGTCCCTCGGGTATGAAGACACACACACACACACACACACACACACACACACACACACACAACACACACAACACACACACACATACAGAGTTGTAGGGAAAGAACTTTGTGTACACATGCAGCACAAGAACTTTGTGTACACATGCAGCACAATATCTCAAGCTTCCCTCCGCTCTGCTCATGAATGTTAATGGCGGCAAAATGTACAGACAGATTCACTGTATAAACCAGAGGAAGCTCGTGATTGGTTTATTGGCTGTTTTTTTCTGAAACTATCAAGTAGTTATTAAATGATACGTGATGATGTGAGGGCAGCACGGAGGCCGTGCCGGCGGTGGTTCGGGGCGGCGCTCACGGTGAGACGCTCTGACGGGTTTACGTGGTCGTTGCAGCTGCGAATAGTGGGATACGGTTGCAGAGGAATGTGGTGTTTAGTGGGAACGGGAGTCACCCAACGATGAAACGTGTGCCGCATTACTGCGATAGAAAGCCGTTGTCTCGGTAGCTATCCTTTGACCTTTGACCTTGTGTAACCTCCTGCAAAAAAAGTTTTACACATGTTAAGTTTTGAATTAAACGTATTTTCTCCTGGACCAGAGTCTTCGTTTTAAACACCTGGTTTTCATTGGAAACTGAAACAAAACAAAAACACAAGGAAACCACCTTCGTCAAACAATATTTTTCAGGTTGCATAACGACATATTTGTGATTATTTTGAGCCAAACCATGTTAATTTAAGTAATGGACGTGAATCAAAACAAGTTAAAGTAGATTTGGGTGTTTCATAACGGGATGCAGCCGGTGAGGTTCCTTTTTATTTTATTTTTTATTTTTTTCAAACCACCTCAACATCCTCCCCAAGTGGACTGTGATGAGAACACTGGACAGGCGCTGATGAGGGGGGGTCTCGTCTCTCCATCCTGGCCCCCTGTCCGTCCAAGCCCCGCCTCCCCGGAAACAACAACGACATCGCAACATAAATATTCACGCCTGTTATTATAAAAGCATTGTTCAAATTGTTTGTCTGAATGTTACGTGGTTTGATGAAATCAGAAATGTCCTTGTTCTCACCGAGGTGTGCGCAATGCGACGTGCGTGAATTTGAACCAAAGTTTGATTTACGATTGGGGAAATTGTTGCTATACGGACTCGGCACACAGTGTTTTCCTCTGCCTGGACATCATTTCCCGTCGACCTCAAACAGGTCAGCAGGTCAGCGAGGAGCGATCGCTGGCTGACGTCGCGGCTCGCCTTCTTCTTTCCTCTTGTCCTGCTGTTTGAGATACTAATGAATTACAATAGCGGCAAATGCAACAAAGTCATTCCGAGCTCCATTTAAATGCAAATAACACAAAGTGAGAAATTCATTTAGGAATCACGATGGAAGCATGTATGTATATACTGTGTATAGATATTTCTCTGCTTCCAGGCCCTTCAGAACTGACCCATTAATGATTCAGCCAACCGCCCTGAAGTTTACGCATCAAATAACGCAGCGGAGCAGCGTCGCTGTCACTGCGATGATTTCTCACTCGCTCGTCCTCCTGAAAACAGGTGCCATCATCCGCGGATGGCAGAAGCTTCAGAGGGAGGAGGGAGGGGGGAGGGGTGGGAGACTGAGGGGAGATAAAGAGAGCCAAGAGGACTTTGAGTAAGAGCTCATTTTTTATTTGGCAACACTTCAAATGTGGCCCGTTTACCGCGTCTAGACGAGACAGCTTTCAAAAGCCGGAGGAAGAGGGCTGTGTGTGTGTTTTTTTTTTTTTTTTTTTTTTTACTCAAGTATATAAAAGCTATTTACTGTACCAGCAGAAGACAGACATCTCTTTTACTTTTCCACAGACGCGCCGCTGCTCCTCTACGTTGCAGATGAGTTTGTCAGATGCCTCCGTCCACCTCTTTTCTCTCGGCGTATAACCCTCCTCCTCCTCCTCGCTCCTCGCTCCTCCAGCAGGCCGTTTGAAGCCGGCAAGAGAAGTGCGGCAATCTGATCCCATTTGATGGATCATTTGAAAAAAAAAAAAAAAACAGCGAGCGAGATCAGGGCTGAGGCGATGATCGCTTTCTGGTGGCAGCGCTTCAGACGGCAGGTCGTACAAAAAGGGACTCGTTCTCTCTCTCTCTCTCTCTCCGCGGCCTTTTAAATTCCACAGTTGAGGCCG
This sequence comes from Apeltes quadracus, assembly GCA_021346845.1. NCBI lineage: Eukaryota > Metazoa > Chordata > Actinopteri > Perciformes > Gasterosteidae > Apeltes > Apeltes quadracus. The sequence continues at coordinate 12,568,010 of CM037926.1, forward strand.
CTCATGTACTCCGACGGCCGCCACAAGCTTTCATGTGGCTCCTTGTGCCCTTTTTCTGTGGAGGAATCTCATGTTAAATGAAGCAGGGCGCTTCAAATGTTTGTGCTTTTACATCCGGTGTATCTTAAGCGTTCTGTCAAGAGTCAAGCAAGGCCACTGTGGTGAAGCAAATATTGAACCGAGAGAAAAAAAAAACTAAATTTATTAATATTTTCATTTCATTTTAAAACAAATTTAAAGAGCAACATTTAGACTGAGAGGTAAATGCTTGCTCATTTTTCTTGACTTTTTTCCACAAAATCTACAGTAGTACCCAGCACCTTGGAACCAACTCTGGCGTTTAAAATCTGCGAAGTTCATCTTTAGGAGTCGTGCTGACATAAAAAAAAGAGCCTGAGCTACGATGCCTGCAGGCTCAATTACAGCTGGTAAAACGTTGCCACACTGAGTGGTGGAGTGGAACTGTGTCTTTTCAGGCCGCAGGGTGTCCTCCTCCTCCTCCTCCTCCTCCTCCTCCTCGCCGGTGGGCTCCTGCGCTCTCTGATGACTGGGTGCGACTGTGGCTTCTGGGGAGTGTCTGGAATGGGTGCCGTCTCCCTGCGGTGCTCCGCAGAGGTCTGATGACGGGAAGCGAGGGGACATGTCATCGTCTCCAACCGGCCATTGGTTGACATGGGAGGAAGAGGAGGTGGGGGGAGGGAAGGGGGGGCATGGGAATGGCTCATTCTCTCCTCCGCCGCCCGGCAGATCTGGCACATCACCAACGATATGGCGGTAATTGATTCTCCCTGTGCCATTAGCCTCCGAGACAAAGATGCGCCAACGAGAGGGGGGGGTTCTGTCACTTAGAGACTGGCGTGGCGCCCGGCCGCACACTCTCAGCAACCCACAAATAGATGCACACAAAGATAAACTCGCACACACACACACACACACACACACACGGATGCAGAGAATCGTTTGTAGTATGTCAGCTGTCAAGGTCTGCAGAAGAAAAAGCCAAACACCTACGATGTCCAAATCTACACACCAAAAAAAATGGATTTGACATTCTTCTCTGATACTTTTGTTACGTTTGTGAGGTTACTGGGGTCGAGGCAGAACAGAATTCCTCCAAGAGACGCGCACACTTGAATATGAAAAGAGATGCTCTCCAGACAAAGAGCAGGGCATGTCTTTATCTCATTAAAGTTAACGAGAGGCTGCTGTCTCCTGCCTGCAGAGCAGCCGTAATTCGATACTGAAGCCCTCGCCGTGGGCCTCGCTGCCGTGACGCGCGCCGCTGTCAAAACACTCGTCACCGATCACGCTGCCGCCGCTGCCGCTGCCGCCGCTGCCGCTGCTGCCGCTGCCGCTGCTGCCGCTGCTGCTGCTGCTGCTGCTGCTGCATCTCCAGGCCCTTTGTCGTCCCCCCGGTCGTAAACAGCGGCCATTGCGGGAAACATGACGGACGCCGTCGCCATGGCAATTGTCTTTTGTCATCCTCTCTGACGCCGTTCCTCATCGCCATGGCCACGGCAGCAGCAGCACCTGCGATACACTGAGGAAAATAGTAGGAACAAAAGCAGGTAACACCCAGAACACACAAACACACACAATAAGGAGTGCATCCGTTGAATGCCAATCATCCACACGGAGGACGAGCTATCGGAGACAGCAGCCACTAACAAGTCCGTTCGGAGCTGATTAAAGAACGTCCAGCGTACAATCCGAGATCACTCGGATGCTCGATCAGGGTTCGTCCACGTCTCAAAAAAGGTGAGCTCTGCCTTCAGTGACTCAGGTAGAGGAAGCCCTCCATTACTCCAGCATGAGTCCAAACAGGCCCGCTCCGACTTGGATGCTCATTTGGAGTCTGTAATTAATTGGAGCCTCTATTTTTTTTTTTTTTTTCTTCATCTATTTTTGTTTTGGCTGTTGACCGACGCGTGGTCGTCTCCAGGTCGACGTGGCTCCCTAATTAAGACTCCAGAGGACGGCTAATTGCTGTTGCGTGCCTCTCGGCGGAGCAAGGGAGCCTTCTCCCCGGCGCTGCCCAGAAAGAGCGCCCGAGCTCTGAATTAAAAAGGGAGCTTATGTAAGCTTGCGGTGAAACTATTAAACACCAACCAACTTTTTCCTCGTGAGGAACTGCCACTTGATTTAATGGGCCTCATTAAAAAGTGCACATCACAGAGATCCGAGCCGCTCCGCTCCAGCTTCACACGACAATGGTATAATGGCTCTCCCTCCGCGCCGTCAAAGCATAATCCTAAATACTGAACGGCGCTGTTGCTCCTGCAGGACGATCCGAAACGGGCCGCAGCGTTCTTAAAAAGGAAGCATTCACATCATCTGTCTTTTTTTCGACAAAGGGGCAAGGGAAGGAATACGTGGCGCTGAACAGCTGCGTGTCGTTTATGGGAGGAGTTAGGTGGAGGAATCTAGAAGTGAGCGAGAATACATCCGGCACTGGGCTGAAATATGGTTCTCATTGCCGTCCTTAAAAACGTTTAAATGAGCCCCTTTCTGACGGGGGCGAGATCAAGTACGTGTTTGCATTGTTTACCAGGAGGCGTAGTTGAGATCTGATTAAATGTCACAAAGTAAATCCTCACATCCATCAAACGACGTGTCCATTTTAACAATCTCTTTAAGATACAATGTAAAAAAAAAAAAACACGACGTACTCTTGTATCGTGTATCTGCTTTTAACCACCAACCAGCAAACATTTGACGAACAACGTCAGCAGCTACATAGTGAACAAAATGAGGTATTTACCTCAAGAGGTGGCGAGGGAATGGGGTCTCTGCCTGCTCTGATAATAAACAAGATTGTGTTAAAATTCATTATTGACCATTAAAGCGATTAATGCTCCTTTTGTTGAAAAGTGACCCTCGTGCCCAAGAGTAGGGTTTACTGATTAATTGATGAGCGCTTTAACCCAGTGTGTCCAGACAGAGGAAGCATCGTAAAGTTCTCCTCGTACAGCAGTTTCTACCTGAATTTTTGCAAACCTTAGTCAGGTTGAAACTACTGATCACAGTGGAAAGTAAGCAACAACTTCTTAAATGACTGGATGAGGGACTGGATAAGAGTTTATTACGTTTAATTGTGAAATATCTGCTTAAAATCAGTCTTTTGGACGGGACAGTGCATTTTAAGGGCAACGTAGGTCAGGCGGCTCACCTGGTATCACAAGTCCGCAGGAGAACTATGGTGGCCTTCGGCTAACGGAGGAACATGGAAGGAGCATGGAAGGAACATGGAAGGAGCATGGAAGGAGCATGGAAGGAGCATGAAAGGAGCATGGAAGGAGCCTCTCTGCCGCTCAAACAAGCTGCACCCAATGAATAAATACAACCAGATTATGCAGGAGAGAGGAAACAGAGCAGCAACCATTACTTAAGAGACGCGTTTAAGGCCCAAGTAAAGCAAAGAGTACCACCGCAATGGACCCCTCAGCAGATTCACCCGTGGAACATTCCATCCCTTCAAACGCATGACTCATGCTTCTCATGGAGAAAAAAAACAACAACAACAAAATCAGGAAGAAGCTGGAAATGAGTCCAACTCATGCATAACTTCAAACACTCCGTCTTCAAAGTTGCATGACATTAAAAAAAAAAAAAACAGTCCTCGACATCAAAAACCAGCCGGCATCGAGGGGACACTGCCGAGCGGGGCCCTCGCTGTGCGGCACACCATGCGACCAGCCTCCTCTTCGTCTTCATCCTTTGTCGTCCCTGACTACATGTCCTCTGGGTAATTATTGTGGAGGAATAGAACAGTGTGGGTAGGAGGAGGGGGCAAGGTGTTAATGACTTTCCGCCCTGAGAGCAAAGCAGTGACACAACGCAGGGATCCCCTGGAGTCCTTTTAGTCCTGGACCGGACGGGCACACCTGATACTCCTAATAATCATTCTGCTTGATCGCAGTATGAACGTGTTGCGTGGTTGTCCTGCACGCACGGCATCCTGGGAGAAGGGATCCTGCTCTGTGGTTTCTTCCTCTCGCAGAAAAAGCGGTCCAAGGACAGAGGATGTTGTGTGCGACCAGATTGTAAAAGCCCACTGAGGATCATTTGTGAATAAAGAACACGGGCTATACAAAATAAATCCAATGAAATTATTCCCACCGCATGACATTTTGGGTCACATGTATCGGTGTGTAGAAATCTATTTTGTCGATAACAAAGGAGTACGAAGCAGTGAACTGTTTCGGTCTGATGTACAGCAATGTGAGCCTTTGGGACGCCTGGCGCCATGTGTTGTTTTGCGTCGAGTATACATACATACATGCATATGCTACGCGTAGGCCTCTGCTGCGTATATTTGGTAACTCATCTATTATTTAATTCCTGCTGTTTTTGCTCAATTGTATTGTTCTTGGTTACATCAACAGTTTGAATTGTATTTGGTCTGTAAGTGTTTATTCCTGTCATATGCCATATACTTTTGTTTCATGTCTTTTTCTATCCCTCCGTTGAATTGTGTGCAAGTATCACCATATATACACAAACAACCTAGTTAGGTAATTAAGACACACCTGAGAGCTCAGACCATACCTGAGCAAACCTGAGGACGCCGTACGCGAAACGCGTTGTTTGTTCTTAATAAAATCTAGAAAGCGTCTACCAATTTTCATTGGTAACGTTTATGGTTCAGGTGGTAGTTTGTTTAGTTAAGTTAAATAAAGAGCGCTGTGTCCAAACCACCATGGCATTGGTGGATGGGTTTTTTTTTTTCCTCCAAAAGGCATCAGTTAACGGCATCTGGGAGCTTTAGGATCAGCTTTGAGGCGACGGCAACCCGATTGCACTCAGCAGGAACATTTTGTGATCAGGTTGTCATCGGGAAAAGGAAACAACGCAACTGGGGCAACTGGAACCGCAAACCGAGCCGGTGTTTTAAGCGGTGTCTCTTTGATATCGCTCATAGTTCGGGGCTGGCTTATGTTTCGGGGAGTTTTTCCTGTGAGGGTCTCGGGACGGAGGATGACGCATGTGTGCAGACTGTAAAGCCCTCTGAGGCAAAAATGATATGAGTTGTAAAAAAAAAAAACACGCTTGTAGTTTTCAGTCTTCGCTTGGCTTTTCCCCTCCTTTGTCGCTTTCAAATGCTCCTGACAAATTCTCCAATATACTGACAAGCGCGTGCAAAATCCCGCCCACATGTTTGAACAGAAAAAAGCTCTTCGCGAGCGTACCTTTCCTCCCAGATATGTTGACATGTACTCATGAACAAACTGGTAATGTTCCATCAAAGCTTATGGCGCCCATTTAAAAAACATGGAGGCCCGCTCGTGGTTAACGCCCACACGCTCTCCAACGGCGTGCCTTTCCCGTCACTACAAATGCCCGTGACAATCACGTACCCCCCTCAATTACACCTGGCTAATTGTTGAGATGACACATTACCATAGCGACTGACAAAGACGGGTCGCGCACAATGTATATTCATTATTTCAGGGGAAACGTATAGAGCTACAGTTGTGCATAAGCATGCTTTATCTCATAATCAGATAATGAATTATTTAAGAATCTAAGCCTAAGCAGGCTGTAAAAAAACCGATGGAGATAAAGTAGAAGTTTCTCAAACCCGGCACACACAAACACATTTTGTGCACGGCGCACCGCACACACTTTGCCTGAAGGATTTTAATTTGAGATGCAGACTCCGGTGTCACAGTGAATGATATTAAAAGTCGTATCATGAATAAATCAGGAGACAGAGGACTCACCTCAGCCATGCAACGGATAAGCAGAGAGAAACAGCACACCGGGGGAGACGGATCGAGGGGAAGAGGGGGAGGATGGGGGGGGGAGGTCCAGGGCTGACAGAGGAAAAGGGCAATAAATAAAAGGCACTCGCATTTTAACAATACACTCCGCGGCGTTTGGCGTACAGGCCGTTAGTTTACGGCACGTCTTAACAAGGCCCTAATTACCTTACTGATAGATCCACGGCGAACCTCCATCCGTCTTCTTATCAACTCAGCAATGTTGTGTCGCGGTGGTTTCCCCCCCCGTAGGAGGCGCGTTCACAGTGAAAAGCAGTGCCGGCCCGAGCCTCTTGGGGGCCCCAAGAAGAATTTTATTTGGGGGCCCCCCTCCCACCACACACAGTCACCTGTGCTAGAAGATTATTGGCACAAATGACACGCTATCCTGTTATAGCGAAAATTATAAACTAATACAGTGAGGTTATAATACAAAACTAGGGCTGCTTGCAGCATAAGCGAGCCAAGCGGCTGCTTGGGGCCCCGAGCAGCCGCTTGGTTCGCTTATGCCTTGGGCCGGCCCTGGTGAAAAGCCCTCATTTGCGACGAGTCACTCAAGCGTAACATCGGTTGAAAATTTGACGATGCGTCAATTCGCCGTGTGGTTTTGAAATTCTGAAGGTCCCGAAAATCCAATCGTGATAAACTAATAAAGAACAAATAGCAATCCGAGCTCTGTTACCTTTGCCTCGAATGTCACATGACCGAGTGCACGTATTTGTTACAAGTATAGTTGTGCATTTTGAGGAATAAAGTTCATTTGTGTTAATTCCAAAAAGGTGTGGTGATCAGCACCGCGATCATGTCTGCATGCTGAGTACTGAGCGTGTAGGGGATTCGCCCCACCGCGGTGAAAAAATGCGCCGAACGCCGGCAGAGGAAGCTGATCAGCTTCGTCCAGATCACAGTTCAACACTTCAGGACACAATCCACAATCCTAACACGGATGTGAGACGTCCAGCCTTTTCATTTTCAAGCTTCCGACAGAAAGTGAGAAGTGAATTATTTAAAGCAAAAGCAATTTTTTTTGGTGGGGGGGGGGCAGGAAAAGAAATCATGGTTCATTCTTGAAATAAAGCTGTAAAGCCCAAATTGCTTTAGCTGCTGTGGCAGACTTATTAGCAAAAAATCCTTTTAGCTCATCGTTCCACCAGCTCCAGAGGAATAACGTATCTGGCCATTTAGCCACTAAATGTGTCGGCCGGCAGATTACACACCTGAAGTTTATTCTGCTGCTGCTCGCTTTCCTCTGCAGGAGGTGGAGGAGAGCGTCTTGAAACCCAAACGATCGGCTGAAAGATGCTGAGGCGGAACTGCAGAGCGACATGTTTCACACACACACATCTCATTTAGTTTGCTTGAAAGATTGATTAATGCAACGTTAAGCTTGATTGAGAATTACACTTTTTCGAAGCTACTCAGTTTGCCGCCGTCAACCGGGTTGCGAGCACGGCTCCGTTTACCAAATGTCCTTCTTTTAGGTTTCCGCCACAGTCATTTATTTGTATATTATATACATATGAAATAAATCTTTGTTTCCCATGAATAGATGGTCCCGGCTAACACTGCCTCAGGGAGTTGCGGCCTCTGGATGAATCGAGTGCAACGATTCTGTGAACATCCCCCACCCATGAGACCCACCCGGAGCCATTCATGGGGGGTCAGGGGAACAAATGCACGCAGACAAAAGAGGGGGAAAGCCTGCTTACATATCTGTGGGTGGGAGGCCGCCTGGATCTGCAGCTTGGCCGAGAGGAGGGTCCACCACCTCAACTAGTGTCTGATGTGTGTGTGTGTGTGTGTGTGTACATGAATATGCATATTAGTGTATGCGTCCGTGCTGCGGTTGCCTCTGAGGGGAGACTGGCGGTGCTGTCGGCAGGTTAATCCAGCCCTCCGGCTAAGCATCAAAATTTCAGATCAGAGAATCAATAATTCAGACAGCAGCTTGTCAGGATCTATCACGGAACACAGACTGAGAGGCGGCAAAGGCGCAGAGGCGATTTACAGCCTCACACGGCCGACGCACGCGAATACAAAGGTGGACGCAGGGCTCGCTGCCTAACTGCGCGCTTCAAATCACAACGTACATGAAGTCGCAATCGCACAACGCCGCACCTTGACTTCACTCCCGGGAGGAAACTATGACACGTGTGTGTGTGTGTGTGTGTGTGTGTGTGTTGGGGAAACCCAGTGATTGATGGTCAGCATCACCAAAACCAAACTCGCCCCCTGACTACCGAGCGACGCAGACGCACCGCTGTGCTTAAGATCCACCGTCCGGGCCTCGGAGTAAAAACACACACACACACACACACACACACAGGCCTATTAACCGTGGCAATCCCGGGCAAATCAGAGAAACACAGCAACAAATCATGTCTTTTTAGTGTGCGTTGTGGGGGAGTGAGCTGGGGGGGGCAATAAGGAGGGGGGGGGGGGGGGGGTGGATGTAAGAGGAACTGAGGGATATTTCAGCGTGTGGGTGTATAATGGCTGTCAGAGGTGACTTTCAGTGGGATCAACTGAAAACATGCAAACAGGCTTCTTTTTAATTTTATTTTTTTCTCCCCCCCTCCTACAGTCACAGAACGTTGGCAGCAACGTTGCAGCCACGAGCACGCTCGGTGCGTGCATGTGTGTGTGTGTGTGTGTGTGTCAGGCAACGTGCTTGTGTGTTTCCGCATGAGGCGGCCGCGAAGGGAAAGCGCTGATGCTCAGAGACATTTTCTTGGGGGGGCCGAGTGAGCTCCTGCAGGCCCGATGACCTTGAGTTACATCCCGTGTGCCAACCAGAGATCGGCAGTCAATATGCAGAATAGCGTGTGTGTGCGTGTGTGTGTGTGTGTATTCAACATGCAACCACAGCTTAAGTTTGTCCCTGTGATGTGTTTCCCAGTGTGGCGTGGAGGAACATCAGTTCTGTACTTTTCTGATGTTCTTGCGGTTAAATCTCTGCAGCCACATAAAAACAACAACAGCAACAACATCAGGTGGAAAAGCCCTGAAAACAAGCATCAGATTACACACAAACGTTTGGCTGACTTTTATTGTACCATTGCCGTACTTTTTTGGGATCGTTTGAACAACTTTGACTTCATTGTGTTCCACCAGTTTTTGCAAACGTAACCCGTCTAAACCGAAGGCCACGGAGACCAATCTGACCTCGTCGGCAAAAGGCAGATAAAGAGATAAAAGGATAAAGAGGGATGAGAGACGAGATGGAGGATGCAAAGAGAGCAAAGGGAAGGAACAGCCTGCTCGCTTCCTGTGTTCATCTATATTTCACAGCACTTTCAATTAGTACCAGTGTGGCTGCGGAGCGGCCGAGAGAGATAAAGAGGGAGCGGTTTGCTGCAGGTCGCTGTGGCCTGGTAATGGTCTCTCTCTCTCTCTAAAGGTGTTTGCGAGCATAACGTGTGTTTGCTTTGCCCTGCAGCGGAGCAAAAGCTCTTGGTTTGTCACATCTACATATTTCACTGGGTCTTGCACAAAAACCGTGAGCACGGTGTAATTTATCAAGAGACGCCACATGGTCGAGTTTTTTTGGTTTGCTGGTTGGAGAAGTTGGTAGAAGGGCCTGTTTTCTTTGGGGCGGGGGGGGCGGGAGACTCAATCTACAACCCTCCCCTCGAGCCTGATGCAAGAGGAGGTCAAGTTCAAAGTACAAAACAAACACCCATTTCTAAACATTCAGACGTGGTATAACATTCATTTTGAATAATTTTAAAAACTGTTTTTAGGTGATGGTAGAAATATTTGCTTGACGCAGACAGAAGTTCTCTAATTTCAAAATCAAACTCTTGTTTTACAAAGTTCAGCACATATCCAATTGGAAAAAGACACTGCTGTGTTTTCACCACAAAAAGGACCAACTTCAGGCCGCAGCGTTGGACAGAATGGGGCCGAGCGAAGTATGACTGGTTGACACTTGCGTCATTGGTGAGTTTACAAAAGTTGAGGTCAGATAAACATTGACTTGGAGCTTGTCATCGCCGCCACACAGCGTCTGTGTCTCAGCCTGTAGCTTTAGGTCACTGGCCGTGCTGTTGTTGTTGTTGTTGGTAACGCAGCATCATCCACATCAAACTCTGACCATGAGCTCATTTAATGGCACAAGTACGAACAGTCCAACATGTGACAAGCGAATGAAAAAAAAAATCACATTAAGCGAGCCGGGCCTCTGGAGGCCTCATCGCGGTGAGGAGCTAAGGGTCCACGCCGAGGCTCCAGCGGCTGCCATCCACCACCAGCTGCTCCCCCCCGGTGCAGCCCGGGCCTCCAGAGACGGGACGCCCGAACCCCGAGGCCGTAACCCACACCCGGGGGGGGGGGGGGCGATGCATGTCGGCCATATGCCCGGGCTGCTGCTGCGTCGGGGGGGAAGAATGACTCCAGTGTTCTGGGGTCGAGACAGAGGGAGGCACGCTGCCGTGTCACGTGGTGCTCGCGGGTCAAACCTCGGCCGCGGCGGACGAGGAGCTCAGGCCCGGCCTTCTCCAGCCCCGGAGCGGAGCGCTTTGATGTCAAACACCCCCCCGCCTTTTGATAAAAGCAGAGCGACAGGACACAGAGAAGAAGACGTTGTGGCCGGCCTACCTGCGGCAAATCGGCGGCTTATGAAAGTGTAATGAGGCGTCAATCGCTAGGCTCACCGTCACAAATGCCCCCCCCTCCCCCCCGCCCCCCCCCCGGCCCCGCCTCTTCTGTTTCAAGCTAGGCGGAGCTGGATGGCAGGACAGTGATATGATAGCGCCAGCCGACACCTTGGGACTTTCAGGGAATTGCCCCACTTTAAAAAAAAATAAGAGAGAAGAGTCTGGAGGCGGACGAAGACGATTCCTCTGATCGATGCAACGTACCTGCCTCTCCCGTTTGGAACGGAGAACATTCGGCCCTCGTTCGAGTTGCGTCTCTCACAGCCCTCGGTGTAACACGCTGTGGATGGTGAGCCTGGAAAGAGACGCTGGGATTGTCATTGTGTTTAGGACTTCATCTCTAGTGCTTGTTGGAGGTGTTTTTTTTTCCTCTGTATTTCCCAGCGATCAGTCATGCAGTGTTTTCTTGGAGATGCAAGCGTTCCTTTCCGTGTTAATACTACTCACGTCTACTTAGTTAATAATAATAAGCTCTTCCACTGAACACCAAATTTAATAAATGTAATGTACGTATTTACATTTGTATATTTATTGTGTACATGCTGTTTTGAATTGTTACCGTTACTGGAGACTACCGTTTCATACTAGATTCAAATTTGTGGACCCGGACTTAAGGGATTCCGAGGAAACAAACAAACAAACAAACAAACAAATTCCAGGTTCAGTTTGTATTTCGGGTTCAGAGAGAAGGATTCTTGGCTCCGCGTTTCTTCTGTCCTCTCAAATTTAACCACCAAACCGCACCGTCCGTATTTATTCCCTCGACTAAAATAAGAACTTTGATGAAGCAGCTCCACGAAGCCTATGAGGATTTGATCACTTTAATATCTTAAAGCCCGTCTCATTTTGCAAGTCTCTCCATTCACTTTGTGTACAACTGCACCTTGTAGAAACAAGGTCGCTCACCACTGGGTATTTCTACTTTGCCTTGTTCAGCCTTCATGAGTTTGACGCAGTAATTCCTCTCAGCACAATGACACGTGACACATGTCCGTCCGTCCCCCTGCAGCTGCACAGGGTGACTTCACCCCCCCCGGATTTTCACCCACATTCAGTCACCTTCCAACAGGAATCTGAACACGTGTCTCCAAATACAATACAGCTCTACCGGTTATTTTACAGCTCCGTCGACTCAGTTGGTAAAAAAAAAAAAAAGAGGGCGTGTGGAGCTTTAAGAGGACACGAGAGATCAAACGGATTCGGTCACGGCGTGTGCTTGAATCGCAAAAGATCTGAGACCTTATAGTCACTGTAGAGTCGGATCACGAGTGAACCGCCATCCAAAATGTTGGGAGAGGCGATGATGTCACTCTCGTTTGCCCGGTTTGATCTTCACTCCTCTCTCCTGGTAACACTTCTCTCTCTCTCTCTCTCTCTCTCTCTCTCTCTCTCTCTCGCAGCGTTCCCATCATCGGATACGGTGTTTCATTGATCGGTTTCCCCCCCCCTCCTGCTTGTTTTAGCATCTCGACACGGAATCAACAAAGGAAAAAGTCCCAGGGGCAGAAGTGGGGGGGTCGCACAGTTCAGCGTGTGTTGCAGACCCAAGAAATTATACACGAGCAATTAAACAACGTGAAGTGTCACACGAGCGAGGCCTGAACGTGATGGTGGAGAGCTGGTTTCTTGGTGGCGCCGGTCCGTTGCGTATCGGTAGGAGTAATGTCCTCATTACTTAGGTGAGGTTAAGGCAGCAATGCCATAATCCAAAGTATAGAAGTACTTACTATGCACATTTAAGCCTTGCCGATTGAGCGTTAAGCAGCATTATGGGCTTGTTTCATCCCGAAGGAGGATGATTTGCTCACCTGTAGTGTACTGGAGCAGAAAATGCAATTGTTTCTGAAATGGGACTTGCACGGTTGGATCTGAACGCATATAAAAAGGAGGCAGCGGATCATCAAGGATTTTCTGTTGCAATAAAAGTCCAAATGAGGGACGGTAAATCAGGGGAGGTAAATCCAGAGAAAGGTTCACAGCGGAAAAATGACTTTCTAATCTCTTGAAAAGCCCCTGAGCACATGGTGCTGCCAACCGGAAGTAAGTTCATTTCAGTTCAGAGTATTGAGCACCACATTCGCTGCATTGTGGGGGGACACTTGATTTGCAATTAGAGCAGCTTATCAGATTTATTCAAAATGTCAAATGTCGCTGATTTGTCGGCTAAACCAGGAGTTCTTTTTTTTTTTTTTTTTTTAAATATACAAGCGCCTGGAAAGAAAGGCCATGCGGCTGGACACCACAGGGGAGAAGACGTACGTAGGAATCCAGGGAGGCGGCGGTACAGGTGAGCAGGACTAACGAGGGACGGGTGGAACCGATCAGGGCGGGGCAGACAATCAAAGCAGGTGAGAAAACACACAATACTGGAAGGGAGGTGATGGGAAAACAGCAAAACACAACAGGAAGCACTAAAAAATTGATGATGTGAATAAAAGGAAAGACATAGAGCAGGGGATTATTACAGTAATATTTCATGCTGTAAAAATGTCCAGATCTCCATTTTAATATGTTCTTTATGAATCATGACACCTGTAGTTACTTTGAAACCCACCATTAAAATCTTAATACATTACTTTAAAATGAAATGATGATCCCTGTGAGTAATCTGTGGGTACTTTCAAATTAAAAAGTAGAACACACCCTTTGTTTCTTCAGTGAATAATTGAAAAGAAGTTAAAGGTGGGGTCAAATAATACATCTAACGGATACATATTTGTTATGTGTTTAAGACTTTGTAGTATTCATATTTTATAGGGTGGGAATTTGTGTATATTTATTTTAGGAATTTCAAAATGGTTCAGTGTTCATGTTGTGTTAATATCCACAGCTAAAACTACCAGGTCTGGATCACGTGCATCCAGATGTTTCTCCCTCAGTCTTTCTCCATCAGGGAGAATTTCCATGTGCAAAAATATCAACCGCACATTGGGCTCCATTACCTAAGACTCCTCACATATCTTCTCAACTAATTTGCACATTAAAGCTAATTCATTTTTAATGGCTCTTTAAGCTCTTCTTTAAATTTTAAAACTGAACTGTTGTTTTTAATATCGAGATCAAGTCGGGTGTAGGAAGGAACGTCGAAGAGGAACAATGTGATAACTAAATGATGTTGCTACGCTGATACAAGGTGTAACACGCCAATGCTAATTTCCTTTGTCATTGTTTACCGGTGGATAACTAGCCGGGGTTTTCCCAGGCGGCCTTGCGCGCGCGATTTATTTTGCGCTGCAAGACAGTCTGGAAACCATGGAGCAAATTTGCCCCTGAGATAGGGCACCAATCACAGAGCGGGGGGGGAGGGTGCAGCAAGGCGATGACGTCGAATATGCGCTGGCAGGATCTTGTTGATTGCCCTGACTCCAGTGCGACTGTCACCCCTAACAACGCTAACCTCTCGGATAAACTCGCATCTCGTACACATCTTGTACACATAACTCTCTGACCGATCGCCTCCTTCTTCCGCGTAGAACTTCTGTTGCTAGGAACGGGCGCATTTGACAAACATTCGTAGCGCCCAATAAACGGCTCTGGGCATTCGTAAACCACGCCTCCAATACGAGGAAATGAACATGTGGTTTCCAGACCTGGTCTCATTTGAGAATGAGATCAGGGTATGACGTTAGCCAGGCTAGTGGATAACAGCAATAATGTTAATAAAGTGTGAAATATATTTTCATAATGGGCTGACCCCAGACATATATTTATGAAAAACAAAATCTGTTTTCAAGTCCTCACCCTCCCCCACCAAAAGTGACAATCAACTTCTAGATCCATTACCTTTCTGTGTCAAATCCCACACATTGTGTACTGAGTGGCAAATCATCGAGGGGGATAATTGTTGCCTCACGGTGGTTTGAAGCTGCTCGCTGACTGACTGGCTGCCACTGATACATACACATACATGAGCAGTAATTACTAACAAGCACATAAAGACACATAAAGAGTGAGTGACACTGATAATTAAACGACGCGCTCCTCTTTCTTGTGCCTTTTCAGAGGGACCCCAGTCGGAATAATCCATCTCCATCACGTCGGCGCAGCGCTCCGTCTCTGAGATTGTCGCGCTCGCTAATTACTCTTTAAGATAATCAGCCCGTGTGGCTGGAGACGCTGCTCCCCTTTCTCGGGGAAACGGGAGGTTTTAATCTGTGGCGAGATCAGAGCCACCGGGAGGCGTAGGAGGGACGGACGGGAGGCCTGGCGGAGGGAGGCGGGTGGGAAATGAGAAGGAATTTGGGCATCTTAACAAACTCTTAATTACGTTCTCCATCCTCCGCCGGTGGCAGGCGTAAATGGCGGTCCCCGGGGAGCCTCTGATCCACTTTCTGATCTGCAGAATTCACAGCCGAGCGGCTGATCAAAAAGATGGAGCGGCCTAGATGCTTCAAACGCATGGGATCTTTTTCTATTCCTTTTTTTTTTTCAGCGTGGGGACTCGATGCTTGTCATTGAGCGGAAGTTTGAATTGTCGAAATTCACGCTGGAAAAAAAGAAAGCCCTTTTTTTAAAGACGAGGGTAAAAAGAGTTTGAAGGGAAGCGGTGAGTGTTCAGTGCTCCGTGAATTGATAATGAGCGTTCATTCAGCGCGCTGAAGGCGTTTGTCCCACATATCAGGGCTGAATTCATTGGAGATGACCTCCACCCACATTCTAGCTGTTCTAACACACCAGGCGTAGCTTTGATTTTCGCCATCAGCTGAATCCCCAGGGACGCGCTGCTGAAAAAAAAAAACACACACACACAAAAAAAAAAAAAAAACGCAGCCGGGAGCGTATATAGCCTACTCAACGCACTGCGACGCGCAGTGTGTCCGCTGACCGCCGGTGTTGCACTTCACATCCTCCGTGGAGGACAAGTTAAGCACGAAATACAGAGGCATTCATGAAAAAACAAAATAATAATAATAATTGTTAGGTTTTTTTGATTGCGGTGTCGGTGGGGACGAAGGCTTTTCGTGCAACGACCAAGAAATACACTTTGGAGTAGCTAGTCGGTTTCCTTTCAACATGCACACAACACAGAAACATTTTGAGCCAATACACATGGTATATTAAACTGTAAATATCAACAAAGCAACACAACAACCTCATAAGGAACAGCATGGTATCTAGAGTACAAACCCTGAAGTAAACAGGCCATGTATTTGACTATTACCATGTGCAGGGTCCTTTGCCCCATTTAACCACAAAATTCAACGCCTTCTGAGTCAGGCCTGTGAGATCGGGAACGTTGGGTCATATTTCAACGTCATGTAGGCCATAACATTATATGTCTTCATCGTTTAAACTGTGTTCGATTTAGTTAATATTACAGATGTTATTCTTGAAAATAATTAGCTGACTAGAACAAGAGATTGTATTACTTGCATGTTCTCAAAAGCGATTACAGGAAGAGTTTCCATGAGTACCAAAGAGTACAACTAAACGTTGTACCCTTCGGTACAGCAGAGCTGTGATATCAGCCTCCACCCTTTGTCAGATGGGGAGGTTACAGGAGAAAGAGTTCATTAGGATGCTTCTGTTGTAAATATATATGAGGAGGCAGGGAGGGAGGGAGAAAGAGAAGGGGTTTAGTTTTTTTAAGTTGCTGTCACCGCGCTGTCAGAACAGATCCATCACGGCTGCGACACGTCAGGCTTTACATTTGCATGGAGTGCAGCAGGAACCGTTATTATGCATCCTGTATCACAATAACCCGGCTCGCTCTACCACATGAACCACCCAGCATCCGAGAGGCACGTTTAATGCCACGGGATGATGGAGAGCTGCTATGGGTTCCTAACAGTGTGTGCGTGTGTGTGTGTGTGTGTGTATTGTGTGTGTATGTGTGTAGCGCTGGCTGCCTCCATCTTCCCAGGTGTACAGGGATCAGCCATCTTGTCAGGTGAGCTGATGCAAACAAACTGTCTTACTCTCTACGCAGGCTCACACCCCACACACAGCAATGCAGGTTAGGAGGTGAACAGCCCTTTGTGTGTGTGTGTGTGTGCGTGTGTGTGTGTGTGGCACAGTATGGTGGTGCAGATGCAAGTCAGTCCCTCAGTGAGGAAGCCTCCACTGGGACAGACACAGCTGTGGCATGGCATCGGGTTGCTAACGAGCCTTACCACACAGGCGCTAGACTAGGCACAGACACACTAAAACACACACACAGGCACCCATGCACGCACACAGACACACACACAAACAGTCCCAAAACAGAGGTATAGGGTGATACGCTTCATCATACACTCTGATGAACAGATACAAAACAAAAAAAGGCACATGCATACCCTGAAAAACGTATGCCACACACACACACACACACACAGTTATCTCTCCATGATCACACAAACGCACACATGCTGCAACATACATTCTCAGGGGCTCAATGCGGATGGTGCACAGTCAGCGCGAGCTCCCTCATACACACTGACAAACATGAAAACGTATCAAAACACACACGTGTTTTTACAGATATATAACAACAGGCGCCTTTTATGTACACAGAAAAACATGCAACAACGAACCCCCCGCCCCCCTCCCACACACACCACACACACACACACACACACACACACGCACACACACGGACACACCTAATGGTACATATTCTGTATGTTTCCATAGTGATGATAACGGAATAACTTATAAGCTGCTTGTTTCCTGTTGATGGGGAAAGCTTTGAATTCCATTGGTGATTTCCAGGTTGTTCTTATCTTTATGGAATTTGAAAACCTTCAACAAAGTGTTGGTTTGCGTAAAACCTCTGGACTCCGGCTCTGTGTGTCTTGCTCCCTTATGTTTGCAGGTTTTACAGATTTCTGCAACTGGTTTGCATGAGTAAGCATCATTTAAATACTGCAAAATATGTTATGATGAACAACAAACCTTTTTTTTAGTCAATTGTGTGTTTTCTAATCTTACATATTGTAGTGTTACTGTTGTTATTTCTCTGTTATGACACCTGTCACATCTCTAGCCGGATACATCATGTGCACTTTCTTGGCGTTTTCGGCTTATTAGTGTTTGGCCTAATGAGACTGTTCTATGCCATTTTATTGTGTGAGGCAACCACATATCGTTTCATAGTTCTTTAATACAGGAGATACGAGGCGTCCACCTGACAACAGTGCACATGTCGTTTGTGCACACAAATAACAGCTATAGAAAAAACATCAAATCACTGTATTTCGTTTTTGTTTTTATTTATTTATTTTACGGTCACCAGATGAGCAGATACATCATTTTAAAAAAGAAATTGATATTTGCAAAAAAATTATAATACAATTTTTTCAATATAGATTATGTACAGAATGAAATGAAGTCAAAGTGAAACAGCATTCTGCCTCTTTGTCATCAGAAGACGAAGCAGATAGGGGTCTAAGTGGTCCTCCACAGACCCATCTCCCTAACCAATAAATATAAACTGTATATATTATGTATGCTGCACTCATCCAGGCATGGAAAATACCAGGGCATGTTAGTTCTCAAGAATATTCCCTTGATCATTTCTTGTACATCATTGTGCTACACACACACACACACACACACACTCGCACACCCACGAGAAGCTTGACACACACAAGTGCACACAGTCCAGAGAACAACTTACAGTTTGTGTTACGACAATGGGCCGTCTTAACTTATGAAAAAGCAAAGAAGGGAGCAAAAGAAATGTGCATGAAAACACCCACCGCTGTCCTTGATCAGGAGGGGCAAGTGGCTTTTTTCGCTGGAGCTGGCTGAGAAGCACTTGACATTTGGCCTGATGCAAACAGCCAATTCTACAGATAGCTACCGAGCCGGAAAATCTCCCTCGGTCTCACAGATCCTGCCTATTCATGTGACTCCCCTCCCTCCCGTCCAGTCTCTCTGTATCTATCTACCCTTCTACCGCTCTCTCGGGGCCACTTCTCTCCTATTTTCTTCATCTTGAGTGGGACAGGTGCCAGGACAAGGGGGTTGGCAAATGCCCCCTTTTGACTGTTTCTCTCCCCGGGAATGAACAGAATATAAAATGCACACAAAAAGCTTTTATCCATGCTGTATTGTAACAGGACAGACAACTGCACAATCACAGGACGAGCACAAAGAAGAGACGACAGCAAAGTAAAGCCACGGTCGGGATGGGGCAGGGGGCGCTTGAAGGACTCCGAGGACACTGTAAGCCAGTTCACCGCTTGCCAAGGCGCTCTACCCCGTCGATGGGGATCGCCTCTCAAAATCCCCTCTACTTGTTCTTGAAGGGGGGGAGAATTATGACTTTGTGCCGATGAGCGAATACACAAACTTGCATAAATCATCCATCTTGTTTGGCGGTTAATTACTCCTGTTTACCCTCTGAGTAACCTCGGGGTGGTGCGGCGTGATAGAGGGGGGGGCTGGGAGGAAGAGATAGCAGCAAATAGTAATCTGCTGCTGCTGTTCATCAGTTTGCAATTCACAGGAGCAAAAGCACATAGTGGGCTTGAACCCGGGTGTTAGCGAATTAGACAGGGTTGACCGGGGTCTGGGAACGGCGGCTGCAACAACACCCGGGCCTGACCACAGCTGCTCGGGTAAGCTGCTCCGAGGTCAGCCGGTGAAGGCGCCGTGCCGAGGAGGCCCCGCGGCAGGCCAATCAGAGAGCTCCCGAGGATGCACAGCAGGCTCCGATCGTCGCTTATTTCATTACAGGGAAAAGCTACATAAATCCACAAACTGGTAAGGAAGAGGCACGAAAGGAATATTGGCATTTCTCCTTTCTTACCGTCGCCCCTCGAAGCCCCCCCCCCCCTCTCCAACACCACCGCTCTCAATCCCTCCCCCGTTTAGTGCAGAGTGACTTTAATCATCACTTTCGCCAAAGCACATTAAGCCGGTGTGTCCGGAGTTGATGATGGAGGGGAGGGGGGCTAGAAAAAAAAAAAGAGTGGCGCATTAGATTTGCAGTAGCGATGGATCACTCTGGCATTACTTTGGAGATTAAAGACGGCACGTTGCATTTCGTTAGAGGGGTGCTGATGGTTGCCTGATGTATGGCCGTCCTCCTCCGCTGAACTAAATAGGAAAACTCCTCTGCTCACCGAGGAGAACAGAAGAGTCTTACTGATCGTGGAGATCACTTCCTCTCTATCCCCTCATCCCTTTATTTGTTTTATTTTCTTCTAAAAAAAAAAAGATTTATTCCTCATCCTTATACCTCAAAGCCTTTAAACCCCGATCCGAGCGCACCTCTACATTGAAATATATTTATGCAGCTGTTTGATCATGTTCTCACGTCAAAAACAACACCTCCTTTGTATAAGGAGATAATACTGAAAAGTGGATTGCATACATTAAACTTAAGCCAACACACAACGCAACTTTACCTGGTCTTTGTGTTACTGCATCTGTATGGACAGGATGGATGTAAAGTGCTTGAGAGCTTAGGACAGGCAGTACGAGATTGGGTTGAGACCATATAAAAAAACAAAAACACAGAAAAATTGAAGGGCAGGACTGAGGGGGACTTTAGGACTGGGCTCATAGGGGGCAGGTTCAATACGGAGATAGGATATAAACAGGTCGTGGGGGTGTATGGAGTCCCCAGGAAACAAAATGACAATACGTATTTTGTTCTACAGTCTCAGAAAAACAGAATCACAGTCAGTCCAAGGGTACAGCCCGTCAGCAGCCTGGCCCGCCGGGTGAGCTCTCCGGTCATGTGTCCATCCGAACCCTTGGGCCTGGGTTCACCCTGGCACCCAGCTCTGGTTGCTGTGTGCTGGTGGAGGGCACGCAAACGCCCCCAAGCTCATGCCCATCCCCATCCCCATCCCCATGCCTTGGGACAGAGAGCCGTCAAAGTTGAAGCCCATGCTCTCCGTGTCCATAAAGTCATTGAGCAGGATAGAGTCTACATCACAGTCCAGACTATTAGGGGCATTCTCAATCTCCAGGTTGGCAGCCATTCTACCTTGGGAATTGTGCCAACCACCAGCCAGGGAACCAGCGTTCCCTGGCTGGTGGTTGTTATGGTAGTAGCCGTGCCAGGAGTCGGCGATGCCCTGATGGTGGGCCCCGGGGTAAGGCTGGTGACGGGGTTGAGGCGCGGACGCCAAGCGGCAGGGGACCTGGGGAACGTCCATGACACCGGCGGGGTTGGGCGGCAGAGACGGCGATGTTGGCAGGTGTGGTCGGGGCCCGTAGTGGTTGGAGGTCTTGAGGCTGTAGGGCTGTAGGATGTCGGTGCTAACCCTCGGGGAAAGGGCCTGTGGGTGAGGCCCGCTGTGCATAGGGTTGTGGGGGTTGTTGTTGTGCATATGACTCTGGCCGGAGCGAGGGTTGTGATCATGGGTGGCGTTTACTTTGTTGCTGTGACCGTGCTCGTGACTCGAACCGTAGTCATGGGCAGGCAGGGGCTTGTGGCTGAGGCTGTATTGGTGTTTGTGACCCTGATTGTGGTTCTGATGGTGTGTTGTGTTCTGGTCAAGGACTGAGCCATGGCCATTGTGTAGACTGGGATTGTGAGCGAGCTCTTGGCTGGGATTGTGATTGTGATTGTGGCTGCGATTCTGATTGAGGCTGTGCTCGCTGGGAATACCGTTCGTCCCGTGTGTCATAAGTGTGTGTGTTTCCCGTCCCTGGCCCAGCACTGTGTCTTTGTTGCAGTACAGAGGGCCTCCAGTAAGCAGACTCTGCAGAGCGTTGTTCTCTGAGTAGGCCCTCATTGGGCGCTGGAAGCTGACTGGCTTGTTCTCCTGGATGGTCTCCATGAGAGTGTGATGCCGCAGCATGCCCATGGAAGGCTGTCCGTACATGGGCCCACAGTAGGAGCCCTCTGCCTTGGGCGCTGGCACGTAGGGATAACCATTGCATTTGATCTGCTGTGGCTGTGGGTAGCCACTCTCATCTAGACTGATAGCCCCTGTCAAGTCAGTCAACTGGGGCAGCTCCACAGTCGGGCAGTGGCCTCCGGTGCCCAGTGCCGGGGAGCCGGTGCTGGACGGGCTGGGGTACAGTCGAGGGGAGGCTGAACAGGACAGTCCACCTTCCTCCGGTTCATCAGCCTCGGCCTCGGCAAGGATCGGGGACAAGCAGCCGCTCATCGTGGAGGCAGAGGAGGAGGTGCGGGAATGGAGATCCGTCCAGGTGTCGTACTCCTCGCCGCCCATTCCCACACTTCCTTTCCCCGCTGGACTGCCGTGCTCAGGGGAGCCTTGCATTGTGGGTCCGGCCCTCTGACCTTGTCCCCGTCCGAGGCCCATGGCCCCTGCTCTCTTTCGGCTAATGCGACCTTTGGTCTTCAGGTAGCGGGTGCCGTTGTCGATGGAGGCCGCCCGTCGCCTGGGTCCTTTCCCCATCTTCCCTCCTTCAGGGTTCAGCATCCACCACGAACTCTTCCCTGTCCCTTCATTTTGCACCCGGATGAAGCGACTGTGCAGGGACAGATTGTGTCTTATTGAGTTCTGGAAGGAGAGAGAGAAGGGAGAGAAAAAAACAGATAAACATTAACACCGAAGGGAATATTTAGGGTTAAATAATCATTTCTTGAAAACACAAAGTCATTTCAGATTATGGCCAAACTGTCAAGGCTGCACATTGAGCGAGAAAAAGAAACCGGGAAAGATGGAGGGGAAGCCAAAGAGGGCAGGGAGAGTGGAGGACCAATCGATACCTCCCCTGACCAGCCTCTCCTATCCACACGCTCTCACTGAGTCACAATATGGACATGGGTGCAGCCTCAAACCATCAAACCATCACCAAGGTTACAGAAATGAATCACACAAGGCAACCCAATCACAGACAGCCCATATCGATTGAAGGGCCTCCAAATATGAGCGCCTGAGATCCAGCCATAGACAGGCAGACAGGGAGGGATGGAGGGAGGGGTGGGCGTGATTTGGCAGAAGCGGATCTGGAGGAGCACCAGATTGAAAAAAACTCTCATACGTAGGCCTGGAATGAGATAGAGGGAAAGAGAAATGGACAAGGCGGGGGTGGGGGACGGATATGCTCACTTAACCTCTTTTAAAATCATAGCACAATTAACATGACTGCAGGCAAAGACGGCACTTATTGGCGCGATGAAGTCTTCTTGTGAATGGCTTTGAATATGGACGGGTTTTTGGTCGCGGACGGGAGTGTGTGTGTGTGTGTGGGGGGAGTTGGGGTGGGGGGGCGGGAGGGGGGGGGGGATAAGCCTCTCCAGACCCCTGTTTAAGTGTGCGAGTGATGGCTGTATAGTTAATCCAGGGCTCCGCATCAGCATTTGAAGCCGGTGTCAACCTGGAGTGAGTTGATGAGATCTAAGCCTGCCTAAAGGAGAGCTTAGCCGGGATACACATCATCTCAGCTGGCCAAGTTGGTACAGCATGTTCATCCAAATCGCTCCCGCTTGTGTCGTTATTCACACTTTCTCCGGCTATCTTTCTTCCCTTTGCTTTGCCACCTTCTCTTTCATTCCCGCTCTTTTGCCTTTTGCTCTTTTAGGATCTTCACGGATTTTTTGGAAAGGAACGAACCCCCCAAACCCTCTTCCCCCCCATGTGCGCAATCTCACACTTTTCTTTTTTTCCTCTCTGGGGATATCCATCTATTTCTTCCTTGTTTATTACCTGCACATAGCTCACAATCTCTGTCTCCTGATATCTCGAGCCATTCTCTATCTTCATTCACTCCCCGCCTCCTGTCCAATTTTCCTGCTCTCAGCCCCATTCATCTCCCTCTCGGTGTCCCTGCTTCTCTTGATCACGACATTGCTCATTCTCCACTGCTCTCCACATCCATCCATCCTCCACTCACCTAACACAACTTCCATCCTTCCCCCCTCTCCTCTCTCTCTCTCTCTCTCTGATTCATTCATTCGCATTGAAAGACGGGAAAAATATGGGAAACAAACAGCAGGAGGTGCAAAGCTGTGTGCTTAATGGAGGGCGAGCTTACATTTCACCCTTCAGCAAAAATCCATACATTCACCATATGCAACCCCACAAACGCACACATGCACACAATACAGGCAGCAAACTGAGCGTCGTGGCTGCGAGCTGGACAACCCGCGGAAAGAGGCCCCTGTTGCTGTAATATGAAAAGTACGCTAATATGTTTCTCGCAAAATTGTTCACCGGGGGAATTCAGCCTTAAGTGGGTTTCAATTCGGTCTTGTAGCCGACCACCTGCTATTGCCATTCATGGAGTAAACCCCCCCCCCCCCTCCCCGACCCTCCTCACCCCCTCTCCACACACTCCCACCCCCTCCCAACAGGTCATTTCATCCCATCGTCCGCTCAAATCACGCTGCTGTGACTAGACTCTCCTCGCGGACGTGGAAATTGCACAGGAGAGATGCATCTACGCCTTTTTTTGTTGTTGTTGTGCTGTTCACAGGAGTCCTCTCCAAAACACCAGGTTGGTAAAATTGCCCGAGCTCAACGTTTTGCCACAAAATGGGCCGGCTGCACTTATCAGCGGCGGCGCGCGCTACTCAACGCAGACTTTATCAAAGCAAAATTGAACGACGACGACGCGTGAAAGAGGCCGCCGGTGGAGCCGACCCGCGTCAGGTGATCTGACAGCGGCGCCCTGACAGGTTCCTCCGCAACATGACGGCTCCGGCTGGGCGTTGCCATGGCAACAGAGTAAACCAAAAGAGGGAGAAGGGAAGAGAGGGGGGGTGGTGGGGCGAAGAAGGGGAAGGGAAGTGGGGGAGAGGGGAGAGGGGGGAGGAGGGAGGGTGGGGGCTGATGCTGTTTGATGCTGCAGGCAACTCCAAGCAGCCTTTTTATCTGAGTCTGTCAGATTCCTGCTTCCAATCCACCAGGGAGGCTCAATCACCAGTAGTCCCAATGTCTCACTACCTGTACCAAGCTGTGATTAGCAGCTTTGTGTGCGCGTGTGTGTGTGCGTGTGTGTGTGGGTGTGTGTGTGTGTGTGTGTGGGTGTGTGGGTGGAGAGAAAGCTTCTGTACAACAACCAGTGCAACAATTATGCAGTAGACTCCTGTTCCCTCCACAAACACCGTATACCAAAATGTTCTTTGTCTCGCATTCGTATTAAAATGACATTCTCGTTTGTTTGTTTTTTACTGAAATTGGTAATAGTAAAGATTTAATGGCGATATACCATTATAAGTTAATGTGCAATTTCTATACCCAATTCTTTAAACACAGCGCATTGAGTATCAAATCAATTATTAACACATTAGAAAAAGATACATTAGGCTGAAGAGGCCTTTGGAGCTCTTTAAAATAAATACACTGTCATTTCAGAATTCAAGAATATTTAAGATTGATAATTCTTTATTTCTTTAAAAAGACCACCGTTGTCCACTAACCTTAACCAAGGTCTTCCAACCGTAACAGTTGTCCCCTCATTGATAAAATATCTTTGCTAATCCGGGATTACTGTAGTAGGCTATGCTGTATTTTTCAAACTTTTGATTTAGTCATGAATGCTTTTATACAGATTGTACTTTGACGTTATCCTCCACTTTCTCACAAAGAAAAATCAAGCAACTTCCCCAGTTTTCAGCGCACTAGCGTGACTCAGGAGAAAGATTGGACCATCAAATACAAAGGGAAGTTCGATAGCCTCGGGGTTATCATTGCAATCAAATGCTTTGTAGCAGGCGATGGCACTGATTAGCCCCCTCTCAGCCAGACAGGAGGAGACGATCAGAGAAAACCTCCAGCGAAGTCTTTGATTGGAACGGAAGCCTGCCGACTCTCAGCCCTCTGCAACGCAGAGGCCGGCCATCCCTTCCTTCAGTGTAGGAGATGTTATGTTGTCAGAAGGAGTGATTCTGAAGCGGAGGCGCCTGCTCCCTCGGCTCTCTCAGCCTTCGCCTTCCTGCTAATGCAGCCCGAGATGGACTTCTTGCAGCGAGAACAGTGACCAAATCCACCACCTCCTCCATCCAGATCCACTACTCTATGTTATACATTAAAAGTGAGATGGACCCTGACACACTTCAGTCAGGGGAGTCCGGCGGTTACTTAAAGGCCCATAGATCTGTCTAAACACTGAATTCTTACGCTTTAGTCCTTTACATTTCCCACAATGCAACTTGATAGCAGATTAAAATGCTTTTTAGAGGCCGGGATGACAGTACTCCGATTTCACTCACAAGGTTTCTTTCAAAAAAAGAATAATGAACCAAACATAGGGGGGCTGGACAAAATAATAGGAACATCTGGAACGGTGTCATTCTATTCCGGAAAAAACATCCTTTTTGTGTCAAAGCAACTTGTGCATTTATACTGTGAGCTCAACGTTTTGTCCACCTGCATTTTATTATAACATTCGTCTCCAAACGGCTTTTTAAATGGAGACAAACTGTGTGTTCTCCTCAGCAGGATGCGGCGTGCCCACATCCGCCATTTCAGAACAGCCGTGCTTCATTTTCATGATTATTATTATTGAAAAGAGTCTCGTCCCTCTTTTTTTAGTCCGGGTTAGCAAGCTAGCGTTAATTACATCTATTGCAAATTATCCCGTTTGTGTTGCATAGCTACGAGAGTGATGTAACCCTTTGCACCCGTTTTTCCTCCGGCGGTCTCTCCGTTGCCAGCGATTCTCTCGACAGAGCTTTGTGTCTGAGCAGAGAAAAGCCTCCGTTATTAATTCCACACAACTAATATCAAAACGTATCTGTGTATACCGGACCTGGCGACGCCACAGAAGGAACAACAGTTTCCAGACGTTTTTCCACACCTCTCCGCAGACTGTAGCTGGAAGACGTGGATATTAAATGTGTGTTGTTTTGCAGCCGCGCGCACAATCACTAACGCACGTCAACAAACGGCACCATTTACCATATCAAAGCTTGACACATGTTCCCCTCGCACGTGCACGCCGTGCACGCGACCCCACGCGCGCGTTTTACCCCCCCCCCCCCCCCCCTCGCCCCTCAGCCCCGCACGCCCCCGCCCCAAACTGGCAATCACGCTTAATCCCACTCCAGTTTGAGTAATCCCTGACAATCCGAGGCTAATCCTGGTTAATTCCGGGGCACTCCTCAGCTGGGTTTTCACCCTCAAACCACAGATACAGGGTGGGGATTGGTCGGATCGCGCCGATAGCGGCTGAGCGGTCCGTCGACGGGCGTAATTGGTCGGGCGGTTGTTGGCGGCCAAGAAAAACAAGCACAGGTTTTCGCCACTCTTCAAAATACGTCCGGATTGATCCCCCATCCCCCCTCCCCCGCTACGTCACAACGGGCTCCAACCGGGGGGCTCCTGGAAGAAAACATGTTTTTCCCCCCCGGCAGGACGTGGCCGCGCGCTGGCGTCCACGTCCTGCGGATTTGTCCAGTTGCTGTGACAGCAGCAGCCAGGGGATCGAATAACCTTTTCCACATTATTTAAAGGACAGGAAAATAAATTGCTGATATAAAAACACAAGCGGGGTTACACGGCATGAGCCATTCCTCCAGTGTAAGGGGCTTCGGAGGAGAAGTCATTAGCCTCTATTCAATCAGCTCTACCTTCCGAAAGCCCCCTAGCTCAATTCTTCTTAGCCGCTATCGATCCTGATTCCAAAATGAAGCACTTAAGACGCCTTGATCAAGCTGCTCCTTAATCTAGCGTTAAGGAGATTGAGACCTTTTCACCCCGTGTCTCAGACAGACTTATTGCTTAAGCACATGGGCACAGTGGCGGTCGGAACACACTTGGACCGGAGTTTCGTTTTTAAAGTCCGTTTAAGCCCCTTTGGTGCGGGGCAACGGAACTTTTACTCTCTGCCATTTTGAAAAAAAAAAGCTTGTCAATGTACACACAAAGCCGGGAGCTTAAACGAAGCGACGTGTCTCCGACGTGGGATGGACGAGGGTGCTTTGTTGAAAACAACAAGAGGGCCTCTGGCGATCGTGCGCCTCGACTGTGCGCGCCCGTTCGATTGACTTTGCATGCGTGGAAACTGCAGGATACGTGTGTTTGAATCGCGGAATGCTCATGAAACTTCTGCTCCCGGACCGTTTTTATAGGCGCCTTTTACCTCCCTGTCCTCTCAGGGGGAAAAGTCTCTTGGAGGGTATTCTTTAGAGGATTAAGCAGAACATCATGTAGTGGATTTGAATGTGCTTTCTGCCTCGCCTTTGAAGGAGCCACCTTGAACGTACGGAGCACTCGGATGCCGGGTTGCGCCTCAAATTCAGAAAAGGCGGCGCTCGGATAGCCGCCGTCCGGCACGAGCCGAGTGTTCCCGGGGATTGTTGTGTACTCCGCTTTGTGGAGAACTACAGCGGGACTTGGTGAATCTGTTTTCACCCCTTTGCTCAACCATTATTTATTAATCCATTTCACACAGCCAGAAGTCATTATGCACGGTCCTGTCAATGGGTATCTCTCTATGCCTGCGCATTTATTTGATAATAAGCAGGAGTGGGGGAGAAGATGAAAGCGCCGCCTGCGTTCATTGTGAAGCGTTTTCTGCAGGCGGGGAGGCTCGAATGAGAGCAGCAGGCTCTGTGCGGGAATGGGTCTCGTCTGCTAAGCCTGTCTGGAGGCAATCGATGGAAATTAGTCAACGCTAAAGATTCACTTCCTGTGACTGATGTCACGGGCAGCGCTTGTCTCCTCGCAGGGAAATAAAGAAGTGGGAGGCTGAGGGATTAATGCGGTTGGAGAAGGTGTGAGCACGCAGAGTTTGGGTGAGGGCTGAAAGCTCGGGGAAAAAGATTCTTTAAGTGGATTGCGGGAAAAATAGATCCAGATGTGTGCAGCGATGAGCTGGGTACGAGGCTACGCTGACATACAATTAAATATAAAAAGGTCTCAACATCTTGTTTATCTAGTGTAAAACAAAAAAAAATAATCTCACATTTGTCGTTATACAAGACTGAATGCTCCTCTTCCGCAGGTTGGAACAAACTCTTTGAAGCTGAGATGACATTTGTAGCTTTTGTTGTAATTGGCAGGTTCTTTGAGCATTAACAAAGCCTTCGCTCTCCTGCATAGAGGATGAATAACAGCGGTTTGCGGTTGCAGCATTTGTATACTCGCACAGTTAGCGTCTCCATCAGCTCTACCGAGGTCGCTTTCCCGAAAGGTGCGCCAGGTAACTTCTCGCCCAAAGTGCAGCAGAGGGACTAGAGCCCGGCCCTCGGGCGACAGGAGGCCTTCCACTCCCCCCCTTTCTCCCTGCGGAGCTCCGCGGAGAAACAAGGCAGACGGGGAAGGGAGCAGAGAGGCAAGGGGGGGGGGAGGCGTCGGCCGGGGCCAACCTGAGAAAGGTAGACGGGAGGGGAAGCCTGAGGGGCAAGAGGCGGACAGCAAGCCCGGATCCCCCAGCGGAGGGGCCTCTAATTGGAGCCGCCGGCCTGCCGAGGCTGCCTATACCCCTCTCTGCGAACGGACATAAGGAGCCGAGTGAAGGCGGAGAGCCCGGGGGGGAGACGGGAGGAGAGGCCGGATAAAAATAGAGCCGGCAGATTAACGAGCATCTGAAAGCGGGGCGGGGGGGTGGGGGTGGAAATGGGAAAATCCTCCCCGCGTGCCAGAGATGCCCAGTCCTCGGGCCACGGCCGGCTCCGTAAAGGGCAACGGGGCCCCGGGCTTCCTTCCTGTTGGCTCTCCTTACATCACTAAAACACCCGGGCGGGAAGGAGCCCCCTTACGTGCTCCGCCGGGAAACTCTCACCAAGTTCACGTGTGGACAAATTGCATTAAAATAGTTTCTTTAGTTTCATTTGCATTGTTCAAAATCATTTTTATCTGTATTTTGTCTAATTGACTTGAGATTCTTTATCTCACAGATTCCTCTTTGTCTTCTCTTAACTACGCCAGGACCTGTTTTGATATTAGAACTAAAGCATATCCTCTACACGATTGTGCCCTTCACATTACGGTGATGAAAAGCAAAATGGGAGTTTGTGATCTCCACCTTTTTGACTCTAATAAGAAAGGAGTCACCTCCACAGCTGTGATTTTTCTATCCCTCCCCCGGGAGCTTTCACACGCCAGGCGGAGCCTCGTGACACCTGCGGGAGCCGAAAGGAGAAGCTGAGAAACAGGCCTGATCACACCTGCCGCCGGGTCTCAGGAGAACACCACCCACCCTCAACGCCGCGCTGTCACTTCCATCCACACGGCGAGGCGGCATGCGTCCGGATCCACAGTCGGGAGCTGATGTATTGTTGGCGGGAAAACACAGTAACAAAGGTTTGATTTGAGATAAAAAATTTGAGAGGAGAGAACATCCTCTGACGAACAGCTACCAAGCAATCGCCTCAAACTTTGTCATTTCACCCGTAACTGGAGATCGGCTGTTCTTAGCATGAGTGTAACTCACTTGTGGGGTTTGGATTTCATCCAAAGTGGTGCTGAAAACACCACTTAATCACGAACAAAACCATTCAACCCTTCGTCGTGAATATTCATATAGTTTGAAAAGGGGGAGGTATTGTTGAATATTCAGACCTTCTCGCTGAAACTGCTGCTCGATTACCGTATCAACAAATAAACGTACTACTTCAGCAAGGAATCACCGACTGTAAGTCACACTGCCGTTGTTATTATTCATTTATTCATGAAGTACGTCTTCATTCAGACTCATTTCTGTTTGGGAGAAACTAGGATGAACGTTATTCAAACGATGCCTCTCATATGAAGACAGGAGTGTTGTTGGCGACACTTTTTGCCACGCGGATGAATGTACTGTGTGTCTTCACTATAAAAACGTAAGGGACGCAGTCAATGCTTCACAAAGAGCCATTTACGAAGTACAGCCATCTTTTGCAGTCAATTATTTCTGATATTTCCCAAAGTTCATTGTCACCAGTGCTTTTTGGAGAAAACACCCCCCGGCACGGAAAATGAGCCTCTGCGCCATCCTGTGTCACATCGTGTCGAACTGAAACTACCAAAGCCTCATACCTGCTTTAACGGTACACCGTTCATCTTTTACACTATAGTCAAAGCTTCCTCATTATTTTCCAAAGTTTTTAAAAATAACTGGCGCTGGATTGTAGTCGTTTAACGCTCCGCTGTTATATCGGGGGAGGATTGCAGCAGCCGATTCTCTTTAAATAAACATTTGGCACGTTATATTAAGATTGACTGAACCTGACAATTCACAACAACCCTGAGAGGCCGCATACATCTAATCCACACCATTTTTGTCGTTTTTTTTTTTTTTTTCTCGCTGGGATGTAGCAAATTCTTTCAGGAAAATGACATTCCGTTGCTAATCCTGGCTGAAAAGCTCTGGCTTGCGTGCACGAAACAGCCCCTCGACAAGCGCAAAACCAAGCCTGTTTTAATCTCCAGACAAATGGGAGGTGGGTGATTCAGAGGTCCGGAACCAGGCTCCAGAAATCACCAACTGTTAACAGTAAATCACCGGGATCCTCACGATGACCTTCATCACAACACATCACAGCTCGTAACGGATCGTCATTCTCTGCAACCCCACGTCTACTTTGTGGCCCGTTATCGTACGAAAGTTAGGACCGGAATGGTGATCAAATTAAATCCCAGCTTTTAACACGTACTTTGCGGTATTGTTTCAATCAATCTGTCATTTTGTGTTCAGTACACTTTTCAAACATTCGTGCCGGTGTGACTTTTTTTCACGGTAAATCATTCGGCCAATTCACGCTGTCACACTTTTTTTTTTGAGGACTCAAACTCCTTTTGAGACAAGAACGTCTCTCGTCAGATGTGCTCTTTTGAAGTATGCCAGTTTTCCAAAAGGGAAGAAAAAGTCAGACGCTCTTCTCTGAGCGTCGTGCGTTCACTTTCATTCTCCCACGACAAGGCATATACATTTCCAATCCGGAGAAATTGACAAGAAACTGACAAGAGGCGAAGGGTAAAAAGGGACGTGCATATTCATGAACCAGAACTTCAACAGAACTTCTAATTTGGTATTGCTAATTGACATCACAAGACAGAAGTCAAACCCGGCGTTGACAGTCTGCATATCACCCTTGGAAAGACAGAGCCCCACAGAAGGCACACACACACGAACACACGCGCACACACACACACACACACACACACACACACCTAGTACGGCATGTTTGGCCGGCTCATTACTACAATACCAAGCTACTAGTTGCTAAGGAGACCTTAGGGAGAGGGAGGGTTCCGGTTGCCATGGCAGCAAGCCTGCATCCTGCCAACTGTCTTACCCCATGAGACATGACCATCGCAGACAGACGAGAGGGAGAGACGGGGGGGGGGCGGCTGCAGGGGGGGCTGTGGTTAAGATGTTGAAAGGAGGAGGACTGCAAAGATGCCTCCGAGGCGGCCGGCTCGTAGAAGAACCGCAGAGACTGTAGATGTAGATGTGCAGGGAAAATTGGTGGGGGTTAGAGCAGGAAAAGGGGAGACCTTGAAGAACCAAAGACCCCCCCCACACACACCCTTGCCCCTCCCCTCATTCTTCTCCCTAAAGCACCAACGTGGCTGCGGATCCTTTCCCATGGCTCACATGGTTGCTGCCCGGCACAACTGAAGATGTTTCTAAAGATGACAAAAATAACGCTATGTTCCCCTGACGCCCCGCCAAAAAAACCTCCCTCCCTCCTTGCCCCCGTAATGCCACGCATGTCCCCGAGTGACCCCCCCCCTACCACCTCCCCATCAGCTTTTACTACGCGAGCAGAAGATCTGACAGCGCGTTTGGGCGAGTGTTCACACAGCCCATCCGTCATGGAAACAAAATATGCTTTGGTGCGAGTGAGCGGTATTAAACGACGGATGGGGGGGGGGAGCAGCGAGAGAGAGAGAAAGGGAGGGAGGGTGGGTGAGCGTCTCAAAAGGGTTGAGCAGAGAGAAAGACATTAAACTGATTGGGCAGCGCAGGAGAAGGGCGAGGAGGAGGAGGTCGTACGAGGTCGAAAGAAGAGAGAAGTCTTCAGTCTCAAATTCAAATTAGCCTTATTGGTTTCCAAGGACACTGAATTGTTTCCATCCTCGATCACCCCCCCACTTCCCTCCTCCCCTCCCAACGTCTCTCTCTCTCTCCCTGACTTCATTGCCCATTATTAAATATTTCTCTTTTCTCCATTGCCCAGGTCTTGTTTCGTCACATTGAGAAGTGCATGTGTGTCGGGGGGGGTGGGGCTATAATTGCAGAGATTCAACATATTAACACCCGAGGCACTTGGTTCAGAGAAGGGGAAAGAGGCACGGCAGGAGGTCAGCGTCCAGGTAACTTCTCGCCCCGTGGACGTAAATGGCGTCCTCCACAAGTCGTTTCAAGTCGATTTTCAGCCCGTAGCAGCAACTCCGCACCGGTCGCTTCAAAAAACTGCAGCGCTGTTCGGACGTTTGACAGCGAGAGCGACTGTTCGATTCCCGTCGACAGAAACTCCACTCTGATCTGTTTTGGATTAAGACGGTGCTGGAAAAAGACTGTGTGGCACTTGGATGGAGCTGTTTTTTTACGCTTAGGGCCTTTTGTGTTGGAAACGTTTTTGCCGCTCAACATTAAAATGCACGGATGGAGATCTACGGAGAAATGGGCTCAGGTGTGGACGCACTTTTGTCAGTCACATGGTCTTTTTTTTTACCGAGTAAAGTAAAAAAAAAAAAAAAAAGGCAAAAGCAACAAAGGCGGCAACAAAGGCGTCCCAGATTGGGACTCGCATTGTGGTTCACAGGAGTTCGTCCGGGTTCAGGTCTCGGGTTTGAGGCCGGAACACCGGAACACCCAGACACACTCCGACATACCTCCGCTTGCAAAGCATTCCGTGCAATGTGCGAGCACGCTGTAGCTGTCCCGACCAATTCAAAGCGCTCCTCTCTCTCTCTCTCTCTCTCTCTCTCTCTCTCTCTCTCTGGTTTTGATCACTCTTCCCCTCTTTCTTCCTCTCAGTCTGTTTCTCATTGCGACGGAATGTGGCGTCTGTCTCATTGTCACAGACGCTGGGAAACAAAAAGCCTCATCACCCTCATCCCCATCCGATTCCCTCCACTTCCCTCCGTGCACGCACGCACACACACACACACACACACACACACACGCTGCACAGACATGGCTTTATTGACTTATTCATGCATGGGTTTGTTTTGGGGGCAGAGCTCCTGTCTGCCAGTCTGACAGACACCCTGTGAACCCTGGAGACTCGCCTCCTCCCCATCTCTCTCTCTCCACACACACACACACACACACATACATACAATCACCCCCGCCTCCCCCCCAGCTCCTCCTGAGCCCCCTTAACCCGAGCATGGGCAGAGGGAGTTCACGCAGGTTTCTCCTCCACTCTTCACTTTCTACTCCTCGTTTTTCTCTCTCTCTCTCTCTCTCTCTCTCTCATGCCGGGGAAATAAAGGGGAAGGTAAGCCCACATTTCCCAGAACAAAGACAGCCCAATTAAGTCAGTTTGAGTTAAGGTCTGTGTGGCAGAGTGCGGGCGGAAGCGAGTAAAACGGAGGAGGAGGAGGAGGAGCGAACGGCGAGGAAAGGGGAAGAAGAGGGAAACAGTCTAACGCTGCGGGGAAGAAGAAAAGGGGGGTAAAAAGAAGTAGGAGACGAAAAAAAAAAAAAAAAAAAAAGAGGAGCGCTAGTCACTTTGTAGCGGAAGCGGGTCGACTTCGTTTTTAGCTCCTCAATGGGAGACTATGAAATATTAATAACTGCTCCAGCCATATACTTCAGAGGCCTATGGTAAAACTTAAAGTCTAATGAGACGCTGCTCATGAATTGCTAATGGGGATGCTGGAATGTGTGTTTTTTCTGTGTGCGCTTGAGTGTCTGCCTCTGTGTGTGTGTGTGTGTGTGTCTGGGGGGGTCAAGATGGCAGCTGAGGGGTGGGATAAAACAGAGCTTTCAGTCTTTCAAAGAGCAGACGAGAAAACTTCATTCGGAGGCGTGAAGTTCTCCCTCCTGCACATCTAAGCGCCGTCAGTGTTTCCTCGAACCGGGAAGTGACGCCGATGTTCTCGGTGGTCGCAGTGCGCCTTCTGATGCGGTTTGAAACTGTCCCCGTTAATTGAAACAAAATTGATTTTTTGACGTTTTTCTGCGGGTGTCAATCTTTCGCAGGAGCAGTTGCTCATTCGCGGTTGAACTCCGACACTTGCGGAAGGAATAAATCTTTAGGATTTGATTTTTCTCCTCGCTCCCCTTTAACGTTTCCATTCCGAGTAAAATATATCCTTTAATGTGTTCCATAGAACTTTATCATGTGTCTTATCACCTTTTTGTTTCCTCAGAATTAAGCAATTTATCCTTCAGATTCAAGGTCAAAAGTTAGTCAGAATGCCGAGCAGGATGACCAAAACTCGGTTAGTTAAATGCTGATGACAAACCCTCTCTGGCAAAGCGAACGTGCTGATGGTTAGCAGGTTAGGGTTAGGGTTAGGGGCAGCATGGATAGGGACCAATCACAGAGCGGGGAGGGTGCAGCAAGACAATGACGTCGAACATGCGACACACCGAAGCAGTTTGTTTAGATCCAACATGGCAGCCGAAGCGAAGGTAGCTTTCGACGCAGCCTTAGATAGTGTTTTAAGTAGCTTGGAACGCAAGTGCACTTTGAAAGAAGAGCAACTTTTGGCGTTGAAACATTTCGTGACCAAGAAGGATGTTTTTTCTCCCTGCTTGGCTGATTGCCTATGAGCTAGGAACAGGCGCATTTGACAGACATTCGTAGCGGTCAATAAACGGCTCTGGGCATTCGTAAACCACGCCTCAAATACGAGGAAATGAACGTGTGGTTTCCAGACCCCGTCTCATTTGAGATCAGGGTATGACGTTAGCCAGGCTGCCTCTGACCTGGCGATGGAGCTAAATGTTACCGATGACGATGACGTGAGCGCGTTAGTGAGACTCTGAAAACAACAAAACGGAAAAATGCAAAATTCGATATTTGGTAGCAATGTCCAGAAAGTCATGGAAAGGAGGGTCATAAATTGTCGCTAACATCAAACGTCAAACCGCCAGGTTGCAAATCAAGTCTCCAGCAAAACTGTGCTTGTGTCGTTTACGGCGCTCAGATGGCCAATTAGAAAGTGAAAAACTGGACCCGTGTCACGACACACACACGCACACTGATTGGCCCTTTAATAATGGGTTTATATAATCTATGACGCAGCGTTAGTCACTTGTGAAAAAACAAGAACATTTTCATGAGTGGACTTTTAATTACTCACCAGAGTGAAAAAAAGAAAAAGTGACTTTTCACATCCGGACAACCCAACAGCTTCACACAGCTCTCTGAAACCTATTGATAAATGGCTTGAGAAAGCCATTAGTTACAAAGTGTGCAACCCCAAACCCTGCTGCTCCACCACCGCTACCACCATCACCACCATCACCACCTCGCGTTGGCCTCCGCTCAGATGTTTCCTACAGCAGCCGAGTACCTGGCCGAGTCTCCCGCTCCGATCGGAGCCCTGGCGTGACCCCGGCCCGGCTGAGAGCCATCGGCTGGGGGGGATTGTGGTCCTGTGTGTGTGTGTGTGCGTTGCACGCCGCGGGGGCCACGGGGGCCGCGGGGAGCCCAGAGGTGTCGCCCTGCATCACTGTGTTGCTTACTGACCTAATTTTCTCACGTCCCTGAACTCCCCCGGCGGAGATGCCGTTGCGCCGGGGACGCGCCCGGCACGCTCACGTAAATCGCTGTTCTGTGCAAAAGTCACATTCAAGTCTTTCGCTGGTGGAAAAAAAGTTGATACGATTGATTGATTGATCCACAATGAGTTTCCATGGGAATATATTACCCTGAATTTGTTCAGGTATACGCTCTTTTTTCCAGATGCACGTTATTATTAGCAAAGGGAAAAATTAGTAATTAAGGCCAGGAGAATACCGCCTCAATGTTTGAGCACATTCTAATGAAAGAAAAGCGATTTTTCAGTTATTATTGTTCTGAGGAAGTATAGACTGTACCCGCAAGCTGCAGCGTGGAGGTGTTGCTAAGTGCGTGAAGTGGTGACAGTTTATTTCTGAGCCCCACTGGAGTGTTTTCCACCTTACCTCGGCTCAGATTGGCTCACGTGTGCATGAATACATTTAATATGGGAATTAACGACATCATATTCTAACCAGAATCCCAGCGTCACCTGAATCCGACGCCAAATCTTAACAGGTCGTTTTCAATGAGACAGGTTGAAGTGTAAATAATTTTTGTGAATGCAGAAATACATGGTGTCCAATACACCATGTACACCAATATTTGCAAAAAAAAAAAGGAAGATTAAAAGATATGATATGTTTAGACTTTATTGATCCCTGTAGAATGACTCAAATGTTCTACCGGCAGACGGGCTGCTGCTTTTCGTGACTATTCAATCGATTGTTTTGTCTATTACAACGTCTTTACTTGTACGCAGCATTTAGACATGTATTAAAGACATGTCCAGTACCGGCCCGAGCCTCTTGGGGGCCCTAAGCAGAATTTTGTTTGGGCCCCCCCCCTCCCACCACGCACAGTCACCTGTGCTAGAAGATTATTGGCACAAATGTCACGCTATGCTGTTATAGCGAAAATTATAAACGAATACAGTGAGATTATAATACATAATACATGCGTATTATAATACTGCTTGGGGCCCCCTGACCCTTAGTTCCCTTAGTTCGCTTATGCCTTGGGCCGGCCCTGGACATGTCTAACCTTCTGTATTATATATAAAACACTATTATGTGGTTGTATCCTGTGTATACGGATAAAGTGGAGGCTGCTGCATGGACAGATAATAAATGACAACGTAGTAAAAGACAACCCTTTAGAAGCCGGAGACATTTGATGTTCGACATGTCGTCAAGATCAGTGACTGAAACTAAATTGTCAAAAAGAAGTTGACAACTCCTTTCATTTTATTCAATGAATAAATTAACTGCTTCGGTCACCACGTGCACGTATAGATGTGAAAACTTAAAAGTATCTTCTGGAAACAGACAACACATCACGTCCTCATCACCAACTGTCGAGAAGGAGACATTTCCAAAACGTCATCCCCCCACCCCCTCCCTGCGTCATTATTCATGTGACTAATACCATTTCCATCTCTATTTATTACAATATTTCTTTCTCAACAATAAAAGTTTTCCGCCTCAAGCGAAAAAAAACTATTTCACCACGCGGTGGAAAATGTCAGTGAAATGTGCTACTTTCCATTCATCTGATTCCATACGGCGCCATTTGCATAAAAATGCAGGGATGGTAAATCAGCCGGATGCTGAGAGCCTCCTGCATGCGCACAACGTATACCGGGAGGTCTATTTGCGTGTCTCTCATCTGCTGCACATATATGTCTCCTGACGTGCGACTGAACAAATGGGCGTGATTTGTTTGCGTGGATCCATCCGTCTCACCGAGAGCCGCTTACGCAAGTTGGCGTGCATGTGTGCATGTGTGTCACACATGCACCGCAAATATGTGGCGTTGGGATGTGTAAGAGTTCAGTTCATTACTCTCTGTGTGTGTGTGTGTGTGTGTGTGTGTGTGTGTGTGTGTGTGTGTGTGTGTGTGTGTGTGGGGAGGGGAGGAGGGGCGCAGCCTTTCCGCATGAGAGGGGCTGTCAGTGGGCATCAGTCAGCCAGGCAGAGACAGGCGGAGCAGATCATTAGCACAGACGTGGA
The DNA here is from genome assembly GCA_021346845.1 of Apeltes quadracus. Classification (NCBI taxonomy): domain Eukaryota; kingdom Metazoa; phylum Chordata; class Actinopteri; order Perciformes; family Gasterosteidae; genus Apeltes; species Apeltes quadracus. Next base: position 12,605,916 of record CM037926.1, read on the forward strand.
AGGGAAGGGAGAGAAAGGGAGGATGGGGAAGGCGAGGGAGAGAGAAAGAGACAGGGAGAGAGAGAGAAAGAGGGAGGAAAGGAGCGAGGGAGGGAGGGAGTGCAGGGACAGAGCGGAGGGGAGGCCTCTGCGCTGCGTCTGTAATATCCGTCTTGCAAGGATTACGGAGACGAACAGGCGCAATGCTCAGTCACGCAAACCGCGCCGTCCCGTCCCCCTCCGTCCCGTCCCCCTCCGTCCTCCATTCAGCTTCGGCTGCGTTACTGCAGGCCTCAACTGCCGTCTTGTCCGTCAATATACCATCGGGCGAGTCGACTGCATTTCATGATGGTAGTCAATAACGCATCACTTTATATAGGTCAAGTAGCTGGTCACAATGATTAGGGCCAGATTGAGGTCTCACCGTCAAGGGGCGTCACATGTTTGGTCGATTCAGTTGTGGAAGACTCACTGCGGCACCAAAATACCCCTAAAATAGACTCAGTTCAAGTCAATTAAAAGGCACGGCATTCAAAACGTCCCTCCTAGTTATTTGTGTCCTCTTTTGGCAGTTCCACGTGGACACAAAGTGGGAGTGTCCCCCCGAACGCCACATTCCTTCTGAGCTGAGTATAAACTGTCACCAGGATTAAATCAAGTCCATTTCACTACCAGTTAAACGTCTCACGAGTGTCTTCAAGTTTAAGCACCAATACCACGTTTTGTAACGTGAACGTCCTCGTTCAACTAAACCGTCAGCAGAAACTATCTTCAGGGTCTTGCATTGTATTAATAAATCATCATTACAGCGTTGTAATCTTCCTCGTTAAAATGGAGCTAATTCTAGCTGCTTTATGCACTAATGGGCATCTTGTTTCTAAAGGTCAACGATATATAATGATTTTGTTTTGTTGGTGAAAACTTGCCACATTATTAATGCATCTGAAATATCGTGGAATATGATAATAAAGCAGCAATAGATGTAGTAACGTAAGTACAGTATATTTATTTGTAACATTCCACCATTGTTTTAAACGTGTAGTGGGGAACTGTGTAAATGTATGAATAGTAATATTTTCACCAATGATTTGATTTGATCAGCGGATTAGAGCCTATTTCGTCCCCAGTAAGTTCTTACAACACTTTTCATAAACACAACTAATTCCTCACCGGACTGAGAAACCTGACGACATCTTACAAAAAACACCTTAAAAAAAGTATTTTAGAGAGAGCTTAATCGAGATCAGCATTAAAGCCTGCTTGTGCAATCCCATAAATGTCACATTGGAATCAATTATCGCGTGTTTTTAACCAATTACACAAACAACAACAAAAAAACCCCTGTAAAACGTGCTAACAAATAAAACATCACCTTTAGTGTGAAAGAGGAGCCGCTGCAAACTTTGACAGCGCGGTCTGAAATGTTTGCGGGGCGAGACCCGTTTAATTCCCTCCTCCACCTCTCGGCTGCTTTGCATTTTGCCCTTTCATCGTTCGCCGGCCTGGGGGGCCATCGCTCATCTTTTAGTGCCAAATCCTGCGTCGGCCACCTTCCACTCAGCAACGCTGTTAAACGGGAAGCTTAATGCCGCCTATTAAATCCACACGTCGACTTTCGGTTGGCGCTCGCCAAAGACGGTGTGTGTGTGTGTGTGTGCGTGACTGGCGGGTACCAAGGATTTGATGAAGTCAGACTCTCGGAGGCCCCGTAAATCAGTTACAGAGGCGCAATCTCGCTCCTTCGCCGGGAGCGGAGGCCGAGAAAGGTGGGGGCAACAGATATGTGTGAACTTTATAAAGAGTTACAGCAACTCTGATTGGCTTGTTGATATTTTCATTGCTGTTTTTTTTTTTGGACCCCAATCTCACAACAGAAATGTCTGCAATGTGGGACTTCAGGCTGGTCGATGGTTCTTGAGATGCTGCTTCAACCTTCAGCACGCGTTCTGAGGCGAGATGCACACACATGGGGGGGAGGGGGAGGGGGGGAGGCGCTGTGTCGGGGGCTTAAGCAGGACTGCTCGAAGCCATATATCGCCTGAAAAGCGATTACCACTTGCTCGCATCTCGCTGTGTTCTCGGGGAGGATCAGTCGGATCAACAGTTGGAAAAACCTCCATCTGTGCTGGCAGAGAAACCAAATGAGAAGCTACAAGACACCTTCGCAATAAACACCAGTTGTTTTTTTTCTTCTAAATTAGCTAGTGGCTGATAGCCAGCAGGTGCGACAGCAAAACCTTTCCCCCGGCAACAAGCTGTGACGCTGATCAACCGTTTCGGGGAAGATCCACTTAACAGAATTGACCCTGAGGCCGTCTTTTAACTTGTCTCCTTATCGCGTTAGCTTTATATTTAGCCGTCGTTTGCGTAGACGTGGTTTTGCTGTGACTCAATTGCAAAAAGCCTCAGATGATGTAGCTCGAGTGAGCCGGCTCATCTGTGAATGAATTCCCCTCGTCCGCCGTCTTTTCTACAGCTCGGCAGACACGAGAGATCTGCGCTGCAGCGGGGACGACGGTAAATAAAGCCGCTGTAGCGGTGACCGAACATTATGCTAAGCTAGGTCACCGCTGGCCACGGTTGAAATATTATCCTCGCAAAACTTTCTTTTTCTTCGAAAGCGGCACTCACAATACTCAAAAGTACATCTAAATCAAATAAATTCCACCAGAAGCCGACTCCTCTGAATTGAAGTGCAACTTCTGCAGCGGAGCGAGCTTAATCTACGGGCGCGCATCCGAATTCGCTCCGAGCGACGGAAGCCCCGGCGGAGAGACAGAGGGGGACAGGACAGAGTTTAGATTACAGGGGGGACGGGGGGAGAGAGGGAGAAAGACAGATGGGGGGGTTGGAGGGGGAGGTGTGGGGGGGAGGGGGGGGAGTTTATCCGAAGCTAGCTGCCTTCAGGCTCGGCGTCGGCCATCACATGGGGCAGAATGCTAAACACAAAGCTCTGAATTGTGACCTATTTTTGTCAAACTGACACAGAAATTCACAGAGAGGCCGTCTTGTGCGCTTCTAACCTCTGTCTTCCTCCTGGACCACCCTCAGCAAGCCACACACACACACACAGACACACACATCCATGATATACATCTGCTTAGCAGTGAACTAAAGCCGTTTAATGGTGTCCAATTAATAATCTCCAAAACGAGACGCTGGTAATTTATTTCCACTCAGTTTAAGCTTGAAAGGCTTTTATTTTAATTTGTCCAAATATGCCCGTTGGACTGATGAATATTCATGAGGGGGAATACTCGCCACTGACCCTTCTTTGTGCCGACAATAGACAGACTTGACGTCGTTAGCAGGCGCCTCCGCGAGTGAGTGTAGCAACTGCTTCAACAGACCTTTAAGACACTTTAAAAAATAACTGATCAAAGTGGAATTACAGTCATCTTTAATGAAAAGTAATTGAAATGCCAGCAAATGAGTGTGACTTGATTGATGGTGAACATCACCCGAACAAGGCTGAGCTACACTGGGAACAATACGCACTGAGGGTGATGGATAGTGTTGTAAAATTAGGATTATCTCTGCCTCTCTCACTATTGTACCCCGTTGTTCTTTGCAACCGTTCGCTCGCCTCAGTTGCACACCTTCGTTTATAGTATCAGATGAACTCAACTATTGGCCAATCAAGCAGGCACAAAAAACATTTCATTTTGGGGAACGTAGCCTGGTGACAAAGGAGAAAGAAGAAACTCATCGGGCTTTCGAGTCACTGCAACGTTAACCAAGAAAATCTGTGTGTGAGCAATGTGGAGTTGCATTGAAGCGTTTCCGTACGTTTTACGTAGTTAACCCGATTATGTAACGCACAACCGTCCAGTGGTTTTGTTTAAATTCCCATGGTTGACCATCCTGAACGTGACCCGGTTACGTGTTTTTTTGTTTTTGTTTAGATGTGCGTCGTTAACTTTTAAAATGAGGCCCGAGATCCAGGAGAAAGAATTTTACTTTTGTATACATTTTTTTTTTTTAAAGTCACCGGTGGCCAGAAAATCCCTAAATACAAACTTCCCCAATGAACCACCAGGCTCACGTTCTTCAAGCGCCACACGGACGCTTACGTTTATGTGTCAAAAGTCATAAGATCTAAGTGGGATTCATCCACTCACCTGCACACGCAAAGACACCGGCCGGATCTCAGCGAGGTCTGGTAGAGAGCTCATGGCGACCCCCCCCCCCCGTGTGTGTGTGTGTGTGTGTGTGTGTTTGTGTGGTAGTCATTTGCAGCTGCAGACGGGAGGGGGAGTGACTCTGAGAGTGTCTGAGAGGCACATCCTGCTTGCAATTAAGGTGGAATCAGAGAGAGATCTGCGCTGCCTTGATAATGAGCCTCATCTGAATTATTAACTAGAGCCGTACCCCCCGGACCCGGACTCCCATCAGGCCCAGCTACACAACAACAAGACCAGATGCACACACTCACACACACACACACACTCGTATTCATGCAAACCTCTATCAAACTCATTCCAACGTGTGAAGGAACTTAAAAACTAATCCCATTTGCAGTGAAAATAAGGGCAACACTTTACTTGGAGTGGTGATCGTAAGGCATCAAAGGCCCATTAGGAACACAATGTGAGAGTGAGATGCTTTATTAAAATCAGTACATATTTTAATGGTTACAATACATAGAAAGTTAGGGGCCTCTATGAGGCAACCTTGTCTTAATCACATTCAAATTTAGTGCAATTTCAGATGCCTGATTACATTATTTTTGCGAATTCCAGTGGGATTACGATCAGTTCGGTGCTGCTGTGAATTTTGGGCTCGTTAGTACGACTGTATTTGAACAGTAACTCTGTTTGATTGAAAGTCATCTCAAAAAAGCTCGCAGAACGACGCAATGGCGCGTGGTCGAGACGCGTTACTTCCCTGAATTTATTATCTTCTCGAAGTTATCTCAACACGGGACATTAATGGAACTATTATGGCTTCACATCATACGGAATGTAAACCGACAGCCCCCTGGTTAGCTGTGTGTGATCGTGCGTGTGATTTGCAGAATGGAGCGAACCCCGGTCGCCGACCTGTCGCCGAGTGTCTCGGCTTGGCAGTGAGGACCTTTTACGACGGAGCGCCGGGAGGAAACCGATCCCAACTGGCCGCTTTCTGGGCCGACCAGGCCTCGGCCTCCTCTCTGGAATTTCCCTTCCGCCATTTTTATCCCCCGTCGATTGAAGTGGGCTGAGGGCGCGGATAACATGTTCTATTCCAAACCACCGTGACTCACTCTGAAGCGGCGAACACCCCGCCTGCGCTGCCGGTGCATCCCTTGTTTACATCCCCGGCGCTTCTCCAGATTGAAGCGATAACCGCCCCGCGTCCTGTTCAAGCCGCCCTTTTTTTGTCGCTCGCCGTCGACTGACAAACGCAACTGATCCTCTCGGATCAAAATCTGCCCGCCTCGGCGTCCGTTGGCCCTCCTTTCCATTCATGCCGCCAGCGACTCTTCTCTGGACTCGTTTTCCCTCCATTCACGCGGCCCGACCGCTCCGCCGCGGCCTCAGATTCCCCCCCCCTCGGTTAACCCAGCGCCAAGCCCGCCAACTGGAGAGCTGCCTCTCCTTCTGCTAGGCCTTTGTGATAATAACAATAACTGTGTGGCGGCGCAGGGGGAGGCTGGAGGGTGGGGGGGGGGTCTCTGTTGAGCCAGCGCCAGGCCGGCTGGCACACGGAACCCTCTGAGCCCGTTCGCACCGTCTCCAACCGATTCCCCCTCCGGTCCCGGCTGGGCGCTGCGGCATCACAGGCATTAAGGGCCGCTATCAATGTGCTCAGCAGCGGGGGGGAGAGAGGGGGGGGGGGGGGGCACCGCTCTCTCTCCACTCTCGCCACTAACATCAGTTGAGTTTCATTAAATTGCCCGTGTGTTGTTGTAATTTTTGGGTGCTCCGAGGCCCTTAAAGCAAAGTTTATAACAACATTAAATACAAAGATCTACCGTTTATTTTGAGGTTTCACTAGACGTGTCTACTGGAAATATACAGGTATGCAGGGAATATGTATTATTTTGACAGAAGCCTCGGTGGATGTGACGCTTCAGATTGATCCTAACGCTTCCCACAGGGGGGATTCATGAGCAATTACGGTTAAACGAGCACTTGCCCAAGACAATTTGCGATACTGAGAGTAATGCTCATCAATGTTTGCAGCCGTGATGGACGCCCGACCAAAACAAAGACACTGGGAAAAATACTGTAAGCTGGACCATATTATTATACAGTTAAGATGAACTCAACACACAATGCTTTTGCTGTCAGTCAGATTGCATTTACGGCCACTTTGAGTCGTAAAGGGTGTAAAGTTGCTCTTCACAAATGCCGTTTCTAAAAGGTATAATTTCGCGTGTGCTCAGTATATCGCAGTCCGATTACAACACTCACAAACCCACGATGCGCCTCTGCGCTGCCGCTTCGTGGAGCCAACAGGTGGAATCGGCGAACTCCTACCTGCCTGTCTGGTGTGGAATCCGTGTGCGGTTTAGCCTGCAAACGGGCCGCAGCTCAGCGCATCCATTCCCACGCACAGCCACTTGTGAAATGAACATAACAATGTGTGTGTGTGTGTGTGTGTGTGAGCGAGTACCCCCGCATCACCAGCAGCACCATGACCACCTACAGAACTGAACTCACTTCATGTGACCAAACACAGCCTCCCACCTCGGACACAATAACAAACATGGCCCGAACACTTGACCACAGTCACGAGAAATCCATACATAGTCATCACCGTGGCGACCCTGCAGCTAGATGGTTCAGCAACACTGTGCGTGTGTGCGTGCGTGCGTGTGTGTGTGTGTGTGTGTGTGTGTGTGTGTGTGTGTGTGTGTGTGTGTGTGACAAAAAAGGAATCCATACGCTGCCACCGGACACAAGGCGTGAGTAAGGTGTGGAAGAAATCTCATCTACCCCGGTGGCCTTAGCGCCTGACTGCCATACAAGTGATCGACACTTCAACCGTGTGCGTAAAGTGTGTGTGTGTGTGTGTTTGTGTGTGTGTGTGTGTGTGTGTGTGTGTTATTAGGAGTCAACCCAGATGAAGACAAAGAGCCCTGCGGCTGAACTGAGCAGCAGCTCTCAGACAGGATTACACAACAGCTCTTAAAGACTGCTTTTTATATCAAGACTGTGACTGGATCTTCTTTCCTTCCCACTCATCCCATCCAACCGTCCATCCGTCCGTCCATCCATACGTGCCCCCCCCTCCTCCTCACTCGCATCGACAATCTATGCAGAATGACACACAACAATTTGTGTGTGTGTGTGTGTGTGTGTGTGTTGGCGAGTGATTCTACACCTCGGTGATTCTAATCTCATTAAAATCGCTGCCAACTGTCACAGTCCAACATGTGAGTGCATGTGGGTCTCTCTCTCTCTCTCTCTCTCTTTTTGTTAGTGTTGAGGAGTGTTATTGTGATTGAATCAAGTTGTTTTTCACTTGGAGCCTCATTCCACCAATCAGATTGCCTGCCAGAACAGCCAATCACAACGTCCACGCAAAGCTGGAACGGAAGCAGGTATCAAGCTCGGAATCCCTGGGCAGCGCGAACAAGGCCCGCGGAATTAAGCTCCGCTTTATATCCAATTTTAACCCCCCCTCCCCCATACCATAAAGATTGGACAGAGGTTGTTGCCGCTTCGGCTTCAATCAAATGGTGATTTATTGAGATTAATCTCTGTCTTAATGCTGCTCAATTTGGAGGCGACCGTGGAGCCAAGTGGGATGGCAGGGGCCAAGGGAAGCAGCGAAGGAGAGACAAATAGAAGGGAGACAATTTCACTTGGTGTGATCACATGACGGGAGAAGTCGATGGAGGATTTTGGATCAACTCGGTGTCAAACACGCAGATGGTGTGAACGTGATGACATCACTGTGATGTCATCACGGTTATTATCGCGCGGTTTGGACTCCAGACTGAAAAGTTTGAATGCAAATACTGTGTAGCAAAGTGCAGGTGTGATCGGGTTTTCAAATTTTCAGCCTCTCCTTTCTGAAAAAGAATGTGATTTAAATGTTATTTACCCTTGTTTACTTGCATATTAACTCCAAGGTGCAGTCTGCGTTGATGTCTATGTAGACTTTAAACATCAGATCTGATTTAGACGTCTTTCGGTGAGCTTTGAAATATCTGAAATGGAGAGAGGAGGTCCGCAAATGCAACAAAAACGTGGTCAAATACAAAGGATTGTAGAGTGGAAGCCACGGGGCCTGGAAACAAAAGGCCATTAATTCCCCAAAATGATGGGTGGTGCTCTTAAATAGATTACAGCAACCAATCTATTAGATTAACTTCCTATTAATTTGAATTTAAGGGATGATCTGTAGTTACATCTGTTTGCCGTGACACCCCATGTCATCATCTCTTGTTATTGTCCTTTTAAACCCCTCGGCTTGTGCCACAGTTTAGCGCAGCCTGTGCGTAATACAACGTGCGCGCACTAGTACGCAGGAGGGGGGCGGGGGCGGGGTCTCCAAACGGTTTAACCCGGGCACCCAACTGGCGGCGTGGATGACTCAAGAGCGGCAAATCGGGACGGAGTCACGCTCTGCCCCCCGCGTGACCCACTAAGGCAGAGGAGACCAGACGCTCCACAGTGCGTCACAGGGGGTAATAATTGCTTATCCAAAGGGAACCATGAGTGGGGGCGGGAGGGAGGGGGGTGGTTCCGTGTGGCTTCTCCTGTATGTAAAGGTGGCAGTCCCTAAATACGATAAAAACCAGTAAAGCCATGTGCGTGCTCCCCGCCCCTTTCCACACTCCGCGGTACGGAGTGACACGGGGACACGCCGCGGACACAAATTGCGGGAACCGAGCGTCAATTATGTGGCTTTCAAAATGTGGCACGATGGGAGTTACGTTACAGACACGCACTAAGGCTAAATACAGTGCCGCTTCTCCGCTTAAACATTCACCATGTGTCAGGAAAAGAAAAGAAAAGAAAAAAATAGCTCTCATGTGGCCTTACCTTCCACCCGGCTGAACTGTTGCTGTCGCCCTTATCCTTGAAATAAGGAACAAAGCGAACCATCCAGTCATAAATTTGGGACAGGGTGAGTCTCTTCTCCGGGGTGCTCTCGATGGCCCGCGTAATGAGGTCCGCATATGACAGGTTCCCCCACGCGTTTCGCCGGGAGGACTTGGCTTTGCGCAGCTGGCCGGCCGCGTCGAGCGCAGCCCCGGACATGCAGGCAGGAGCGGCCACGACCGGGGCCGGGGCGCCGGCTGGGTGCTTGATCTCCGCCGGCGCGCCGCCCTTCCTCTCGGCCCGGCACGCCGGCGCGTTGTACTGCTCCACTTTGACCGATGCCAGACCCCGGCTCGGCTCTTCTCCCACGGGGAAATCCTCCGGGCACGGCAGCGGCCAAGTGCACGACCGCGAACGACTGTGAGGCTCAAATTCCGAATCGATATCAACCTGATGCGCATCCATGCCGCTGTTCTTCATCATCATCAGCATGATAATCTCAGGCAAGGTCACGATAACAAAACAAAAAAAAGGCTGTCAATAACAACAAATGAACCGTCCGCCAGTGAGTGGAAATGTCCAAACTGGTCCCTTAATGCAAAGAAGGAATAATAAACGTGTATTGTTTCACACACACTGGTGATCAACCAGTATGAAGACGCCGGCAGCGGTGTGGGGTATTATCATTCTCCTCAGTGCAACAATGTGGCATCACATCAGGACAGAAGAAGGTGTATCCGAGGCATCAACAACAGAATCAGTCTCTCTTCCATGTTAATGACACAACGCCGGCTGCGTGGCTGCATGCAGGACCGAGCGGCGGTCAAGCATCCATTGTGAAAGCCAGACACACTTGGGGAATGTCTCTGTGCTCGCTCCGGCTGCAGCAACAGTTGATCCTTTTGACAGATGAGGTCCAGATGAGGTCCAGTCCCGGTAAAAAAAAAAATGTTAATTTTTTTTTTTTTTAAAGGACAGCGTCTTAAACTCCCCCAAATGGACAGACTTTATATTTGTCCCTACTAACTACCGTCTTTCTGCAGATTGTTTCGGCTGATGCTCACCGCGAGCGCAGTGACTCCCCTTCAGAGACAGAAACGGGCTCTCATGAATCATTTATACGAAGCCGTGAATTTCCAGACGAGAGAAAAAAAAGCCCCTCATGGATCTGATTAGGAGCATCCTCCGCGTCTCCTCCGCGTCTCCTCCGCGCGCCGCCCGACGCCTCACTTTGCCGTATAGGAGATATCTCCACCTTTTGTCTCCGGCTTCCCGTTCACATGTCACATGGGCACCGTCTCCCTCTCTCCCCCTCTCTCTCTCTCTCTCTCTCTCTCTCTCTCTCTCTCTGCCTTATTGCTCTGCCTTCATACCACACAGCGCCGTGTGTCTCTGAAGGCTTCAAGCCACTTAACTGTAGCCTGGAATAAAGTGGAATAAGTGCTGCTTCCATATAATTGGACGACCGCCTCGATCAAGTCACTCCCTCCAGAACAGGTTTTCGGAGGAGGAGGAGGGTGCGCGCGTGCGCGTGTGTGCGTGTGCGTGTTTGTTTGTGTGAGTGGTGGGGGAGGATGTTCCCAACAATACATTTCCGAGCGTAGCATTTATATACGGACAAATTCAATCACACGCATCATGTTTTTACCCTAATTCTTTCTTCAGTGACCATTGCCATGAGTTTTATTACAGTTATTAGTATTATGATAAGAAGTAGCAGTGCGTATTATTAGTAATGTTGACAATGATGATAATAAATGTTGCATTTAATTTACCAAAGGTCACAATGTGCGTTGTTTGTCATTGTAAAACCAGATTGTCCTTGAATGGTGAACGCCTCTTTGAAGAAACCTCTCAATAGTATATGAAACTCCGCTCATTCGTCCGTGTGTCCTTATTGAAGGTTGCACACGGCGTTTTATGTACTTTGTATTAATGAGGCATCCGACAGCTCCATGGGATAAAACCTTGGCTATTTTGTTCTATTTATAATTCATAATGACGTGTGGTCAATATTTATGTATTTGCTAATGTAATCCACAAGTGAGACACTGTGTACCGTTGCAAATAATTTCCCCAGATCTGGATGAGTTATTGCTCCAATTTTAACGACACTGAGGTCAAATTCAAACGTACCTTTGCCAGCAGAAATTGTTTTATGGTTCAGATTTGTTTATTTCTTTGTAGTTGAATTTATTTATGAATCTTCAATTCCATACGATTCTTTTGTACCGCTGCAGAAATCGTTATTTTGTATGTCCTGAAAAAGATGGGGGAAAAAAACAGCGTATTTAGCCAGCAGTTCATAAACAAGAAAATGGGCAAGTTAGTGAGTGACTCAAGAGTTGGAATAGTAAAACAATTGGTTAAAATCATGGAAATCGTGTGTTCACTAAAAAAGCAAACGTTAATTGCTATGAGACATGAACACACAACTTCCTGCGTGGGATGAACACACCTTTTTGTCTCCATGCAGGAACTCGGGGCGCTTCACGTTGTTCCTCCAATCAAAACACAAGGTTTTTTGAGTTCTTTGGGCGCCTGAGAAAGTCCTGCTATTGAAATGGTAGCGACAGCCCTCCCTTCCTCAGACAACACCCTGCGTTCACATTTTCCACCATAACATTGTTAACATTCTATTTCTATTTACATATCATTTACTCCTTTGTTTTGTTTGTTTTTCCCCTCTGATTCATATTTCCTTTTTTGCTGGTGAAACCCCCCTAACATTTGTCAACATGCTCATCGAAACAAAATAAAATCAAATGGGATTTAATTATCCTGTGGGATTCTTCCCTCTTTTATAGGGTCAGGCGAGCAAACTACCAGCTCCCCTCGCTGTCTTTTGTCACACGCCGCTGCCTTTGGTGGGTCTGAGTCCATAAAGTGGGCTCCATCAATAGCTGTTCTGTGTGTTGAAAGCTCCTCTGGAACCCCCCCCCCCCCCCCCCTCCCCCCCCCCCCCCCCCCCGTACGCGGATAGAGGCTGCCACTCTTTGACAGCCGGTTGTCAGTGACAACCGTAACCTCAAATGCACCTAAATGGAATGCTTTCATGAGGCCTAAATGGGCCTATCAACATGAAGAGAGCTGGCGTTCAGTGTGTGCGTGTGCGTGTGTGTGTGTGTGTGTGTGTGTGTGTGTGCGTGTGTGTGTGTGTGTGCGTGGGAGAGTGCGAGAGAGAGAAAAAAAAGTGGAGAGCGATGCTGTAAATGGGAACAAACAGACCAAAAATTAAAAACACATGGCCGTGCGGTTTTTGAGAGGAGATTCTTTATGCGCCGCAGAGAAGTCGTAACAGGAATGCGGTGTGACTCCCGTCGTATGGAATGAAAACACCGAGGCCGCGCCAGCCGGGGCGGATGTAGCGTGTTCAGCGGCGGCTCACGGCGAAGCCCTCGTCATCACAGCTAGGTGACGTACCGCCGCAGCGTAAACATGAGGAACATGAGTCACACTGTTGGACACGACACAAGGCAGACAGAGAATTACATGTTTTCATACAGGCGGGGGGGGGGGATTTGTCAAAGACTCTGGGGCCATTTGTGCAACATGTCAGCAGTGAGAAATGACATTCAGCTCTTTATTGGGCTGGATTCTCTCTGAGATTCACAACACCGGCATTCTGGATAGAGACGTAAATGAAGTTGGTGTCGTGAACCCTTGCGCATGCGTAGTAACAGTATAACCTGCGGAGGAAAAAGGCGTTTTAAACCTTATTTTGGGGCAAAGTCATCAAACTTTTTCAGTGATTTTTTATCATATTCTACTGCTGTTTCTATACATGTAGTTTTTATGTCCCGATGACCCGTGAAAGTGCAGTTCTGACTCTCTGCCCATTCATTTAGATAGAAGCCTGGTCTTGTTAGTCCGAAATAGCTGCCCGGAGGCGTTGCCAAGATGGCGGCCGAGTGGCCTGACTTTGATGTAACCGACCAAACCAACACTCTTGTTTTGAATGGCATGAGTCTAATATTTTGGTGAATGTGCTCGCCATCGAAGCTAAAGTCAAATGAGTGCAGAGTTGTGACTCAGAACATCGCGGGGTAAAAGTCATAGAAAATCCCGTTCAGGCTGCTTTATTTACTCGTGTAATGTCGGAGGGGTCGCATCACAGAACTGTCCCCTGACTTTTGTGTTTTCCCCCTTCTGGCCTGACAAAGAGTTTAATCTCATCTCAGCTGGATGCTTTGGTGTCACCTCTCCCGTCACCTTTTTGTTTCCCAGCTGCAGGCTGCTGTTAAAAGCAAAAAGAAAACCTCCGAAGAAGCAGACTGAGTTATTGTCAATTCGTTACCGTTAAGGCGGCTTTAAGAGGTGGCGGATCGTTTAAATCTTCACCGGTCGTTCCGTATACGGCACTGACGTGACCTACATTGTCATTCATGTACCAGGCCCTGCTGGTACCGGACCCACACATGGGGGACACTTTTTCAAAGCAGCATGCCAAGTGTCCAATTTGTGAAGTTCAATATGAGAAGTGGTTTCCGATGAGAGACGTTCCCTCTTTTTTTCCCCTTCTCTTTTGTGTTGACAGTTGTTTGCACTGGGATGAACCCAAACTGGGCTCAGGGTTTAGCCTTAGCTATTCCGGGGACCCGTGAGCACTAATTGCCTCTCCTCCGTGGGTGTTCCTCCTTCATTTTCATGCCATATCCAGTGAGTCAGGCAACCTGCCGGATTATTGATGTGTTTACTGTCAGAGGGGAACGCCACTCCCTGCCTTGAGAAACCCTGAGGCTCCCAATTGTTGAGTAACACTGGCTGCTGCCGCTGCCACCGCCTCCAATGGGGAAAGTTGGAACGTGCTCTTCTCTGCTCATAATGGGGCAAAACAGAAGGGAAGAGATGGTGGCACCCTGTGTTTTTCTTTTACTCAAAAAGGCTGAATTTTTTAATCGTCGCCTGTGGACGTCTTCACCACAAACCCGACACAAAGGAACTGCACCTGTCGAGACCTCGCAGCTTCCTCGAGGTGCCAGAAGCCGATCTGCAGCGCTTGGAGAGAAATGCTCGGGTGTCACTGTTGTTCTCTGATCGCCTGTTTCTTCGTAAACAACCCAAAGTTTGTAGCGGTTTTCTGGACATTGCAGCTCACTCTTCTTTTAGCTGTTTTCTGTTGGTCTCCACAAAACTACCGAGAAAAACACCTGGCTCATTAGCCGCTAAACTGTGTCCTCCAACACAAGCCTATCCAACTTGGTCCGCCTGCTGTTTACACTGCAGCACAGATACTGTGGTGTGGAGTCGGTTTAGGAATATTGGCTAAATGACAGGTGCTTGAAAACGAGGTTAATGAGAACACTAGAACCAGCCAGTTAAAAAGGCAAAGGCCATAAAAGAAAACATAACAATAAGCTAAAAAGATGCTGTGAGGAGCTGCAAAGTTTCGGTGGTACGTTGCGGAGGTTTGTGACCTTTCGTATTGCACACGGTCATCTGAACCACAGTAAGTATGAACAGTACTCATCAGTGCAGCTTTGAAACATTTTTTTTCATTCCGAAGACTACAGCAGCTTGGAGCCGTTTGTTGGCACGTTTTCAACCAAAGAAGAAGAAGAAGAAGAACGAATGACTAAATCCCCCGAGGTTTTTGTGTCCACTTTGGCCCCCCGGTTGGGAATCTTTGGGTTCCGCTGTACGCTGGCCTCGGGCTAATCTATGACACTGCTCGACTTTGTTTTCAACGTTTGACCTTAAAAAACCTCACTCACTCTTTCTCCCCCCTTCAGTCCTTAATCCCTCCCTTTACAACCAACCCTCCCCCCGGTTTCACAAGGCGGAAGAAAGTGTGGTTTTCTAGCAGGACTCACCGCTGTGAGCGGAAGCTGCGGGAGCATCTCGCCGCTGACGCTGCCAGTGGCCATCCCAGGAATGCGTCCTCTCCCACCATGTGGCCGACCGAAGTCACGAGGCACTTAGGCAACAAAAAAAAACAAAAAAAAGAGACCTTTTTTTGATGTTCCCCTAAAAAACAAAGGGCTGCATTTTGCTCCCGTATTGAAAATACATGTTGATGTTGTCGAAAACCTGCACACAAAACACTTATTTTTATAGGTAGAAGCCTAAACACCGTGTCACATCCCTTTGATGAACACAAGTGCACATTTGATAATATAATATTTAAAGTATCCCCCTCAAGCGACGGTCGATGGTCGAAACGGGTTCAAGCGGACGCAGTGACAGACTTCTCTCAAGCACACCTGGCATAAAGAGGTTTAGCTAACGCTTCCCGACACCTGCATTTAATCCCATTTCAAATTGCACTCTCAACCGTGAAATCCACTCACAAGAGGGGGAAACACACGGCGACGCGGTGCCGAGGTGTTACAGAGATAATCTTTCCCCTGCCACTTTTCCCCCCACTGGCTTTGAAGCTACAAAAAAGGCAGCGAGTACAATTAAGGCCATTGGTTCTTCTGAGCAAAAGGGGGTTTTTGAGAAATTAGAAATAAAACGGGGAATGGTATCACACTGTGTGGACGGGCGGTGCCAGACATATGGCAGACATTGGTGGTAACCGCACTGCGAGGATTTCTCTGGTTTGCCAGAGCTTTGATTTGACCCAGTCCCATAAAAAAACCTCCTGATGGTGGTTGCAGCGAGTTAATCACATGAACTCTTCCAGGCCCTGCGGTCCGCTAACTCAGCACTGGTCCCAGGACTCAGGCACGTGGGGGTGAGGGGGGGCGTACAAACGTTTTTTGGGGGGGGGCACACAACATCTCGGCCTTGTCGCGGGCCGACCGTGACGTTCGGGGGACTCGCGGAGAGGAGCGACGCGAAAAACAGAACCACCGCGCCACATCAGGCGCAGGCTCCTTCGTGACCTTGGAAATGGGAGTCAAGAAAACAAAAAAAAAACTGTTCTGGTCTGATCTTCGTTAACAGAGCCGAGCTTGCCCGGCTTTTTATGGAATTGCGGTCGTCAAAATTTAAATTGGTCCAACGTACTGTAGGTATGAAAGCCGATGCTCAAAGGGCCTTCCCAACGTATCCCCACGCAATGATTCATGACATACTTTACAAAAAGGGACTTTGTTATTTTTTCCTTGTGTTCTCCTCTCAGTGCCCAGCAACTACCAGGTTAGGCTTAGAGAATAGGAGCGTAGTTTGGGCTTAAATAACGCTATGAGTGCGGATGTTACGTGTCATCGTTGAATTCTTGTTTCACACACATCCAGTTGAGTCTTCATGTTGGCATTCAACCCACCTCCGCACCCCCGGAACTTAACACTGAACTTACACTTTTGTCAGATGATGGGATGCAAATTGTGGCCTTTTATTCCGCTGTTCAGAAGATAATCCCGAGCATAAGCGGACTAAGCGGCTGCTTGGGGCCGCCTGGCCAGGCGGCCCCAAGCAGCCGCTTAGTTCGCTTATGCTGCAAGCAGCACTAGTTTTGTATTATAACCTCACTGTATTTGTTTATAATTTTCGCTATAACAGTATAGCGTGACATTTGTGCCAATAATCTTCTAGCACAGGTGACTGTGCGTGGTGGGAGGGGGGCCCCCCAAATAAAATTCTGCTTAGGGCCCCCAAGAGGCTCGGGCCGGCACTGCCGGACGCTGTCCAGTAGCGGCGCAACTGCTTTTCTGCACAACTTCTAAACTTTTTTTTGAGCAAATTGGGAGTCGGTAGGACTGCAGGCGTGAGGTGGAGGTGGAGGGGGATACGGAGAAGGGGAGGGGGGGGCGGCAGGTTGACAGGAGGCCGTAAAGAGAGGCAGTCGACGGAGCGGGAGGCCGGGTGTCACCAGGTATACGATCCCCACCTTGTCTCGCCGTATCTCGGGAGCTTCGCCTGGCTGATCAGGGACGACAGGACCGATGCTCCCAACCTTCAGTCAGCCGTCACCCGAGGTCACCGCGGGAGACCAAGTATGCGAGTCACACGCCGTACGGGGCCAGACACACGTCGGTCGGGCGACATGCGTCTCGGCATTCGGCAGCATGTGCTGGTGCTGCATGTGAAGTGTGACTCATTTGTCTTCAGCTCGAGAATAGACTGGGCTGGGCAGAAGGGAAACAATGTGGTGCCGAGTTTAATTTCTCTGTAATTTCTATTATCTTGGCCGTCACGGGCTAACACTGGGAAACGAAAATGGAGGGATAAAAAAAAAAGACAAAACACAACTTGGATTAGAGCGAGAGAAAAAAATGAGGGAGTTCAGAGGGTCGTATATCATTAAGCAATTGAGAAAGTTAATTAGGCAGCTCTGATAATTATTGCCATGGCAACCTGAGCGCACTCATGCAGATTTGATTAACGAGGTGCCATTTATCTGTGCTGGCTAGACAACAGAGCTTGAGAGACACCTAAAGGTGGAAGCTATGTAACGTGTGCTTTATTTCACAGCCTTTAAAGCACATCAAAAGATTACAGCTTCTTCTATAATAATGAGAAAATATACAGTTTATTGCAATTCTCACTCGAATATCAGAAGTTTTAATTTTCTAGTTTTACGACTAACACACTATTTGAAAAACGAGTGTTTCCAATTTTAAAAAATATACTGCATTTATAAATCCACGAGGGACTGTCAATGGCATTGAATCGGGGATGTTGATGGGATTTGTGGAGTGTGGAGTGTGCGAGACATCAGGGGTGTTTGTGGATTTTAGCACGCATGTTGCCCTCTGGTGGAATTTGTCATCATTGTTTAGAGCTCGCGTGCCGTTCAGCCGAAGGGTGTCTTGTCCTGCAGCAGGCCGTTTGCATCCTCAGGCCCAGAGACGCTTCATCGTGTGCTGGGGGACAATTATTAACGGCTGCCCAGAGAACTCTGCACAGCGCTTACGTGAAAAAAATGAAGCACCGAATAAAGAAAACACTGCGCATTTTTGAAAAGACAAAGCTGAGCCATTTCAAACGCAGTAGCTGTCACCAATCACGACTCGATTCAAAAAGAATGAACGGATAGGTGCTCGAAATCTTCAGAGGGTATTTTCATCAAAACGACACATTTAGCATGTGCTAGAGACATTCTATCAGAATCACTTTGCAAAAGAGAATCACTTAATTAGCACTCTCAAGGGTTCTTTTTTTTTTTTAAACCATAGACAGGACCGTTAGCAGCACACAGACAAAAGTGAATACATGAAAGTGAAGTAAGCTCAGTGGGAGATTTCTCCAGGGACCCGCTAATCCTCCTCCACATCATTTCACACACAGCCAAGTGAGAGGTATGGATTATAGTTTATTATACAAATATCAAGCACAGAGGAATTCTAATAACAGTCATATCAATTAAAGCCCTCTCACTCGGAGCGTTTCATAAATATCTGACAATGGCACTCGCCTAGAAAGCCGCATTCTGGTATAAAAATAGAGAGGGGAGAGAAAAAAGAACATTGATTTTACTGTCACAAATACGGGTTTCTTCATTGGGCTCCTTTGAAGTCAATCCTCACCCACAGTTCGTAGCCTTGTCGCAATCTATTACAGGTACGTCTGCTACTCATTTTCTGGCTCGTGACATTTTATTCCTATTTTCATCACGAAAAAAAAAGGTACTGACCAAATATTATTCACACAAAGAATATTTCATAGAGAAGGTGGTCATATGGCAGAATATTATCGTGCCAAAAAAAGTGCCGTTCCGTGCGGTCAAAGCTGATCTATAGCAGCCAGCGGAGTGTGTACTGCTGCGAATCCATAAAATGCACATAGTAAGAAATAATTTAAAGCGTCAAATGTCAGGTTTAATAAGTATGTTTTTCTCCTTCGCTTAATCATCACAGTAACAGCATGCTCTCTGCAGGAAAGGCTGAATATCAATGCATCTGCAAAATGCATGAAAAACAGACACAATTCCATACGTCTCTAATATCAGCAGGATAAGAAAAGGTCAAATCTGAAAGCTGCCATAAATTACCTTAGTATTATACTCCCCAAACTGCACTTTCGCACAGCTTTTTAGCCTCTTTTAGCCCACAAACTGCAGCGTCAATCGGTGAAGAGCTGACGGAGAACATCAGACCATTAGGCTTTGTCGAGTGAAATAAAAAAGTGAAGCGTCTCCGGGTGACTTCCGTCTCCGGGTGTCCGTTGGCTCGGCCGTGCTTATTCCTCACGTATCGGAGCAGGATATGAGCCAGGGAGGCGTAGAATAATGTACAGATTGTCCCACAGGCCTTAATTCCCGTTTGGATTTGTCAAACCAAACCGTTTATTCATATTTGTTGGACTTTGGGATTCTGCGTTCTGGATCTACCTCGCTGCGTCCAAAATGAATATCTGCACAATCTATGCATTATGAATTCACACAGCTGTCAATCTCCAGCTCTGTCGGCTCCCAAGATGCAATTTTTTCTTTTTCAAATGCGTCTGGAGTTTGAAGTCTGCTCACATTCAGGAGGTTTGGCTTTCTTTCAGTCCAGACTTTTTTTTTTTTTTTTAAAGGCCCTGCTGAGCAGCAACAGCAGCAAACAAAGACGTCTATCCGGCTCGTCAGGCAATCCCAGCAGGCCTTTCAGCTCTTCACGCCTGCCTCCAGCTCCCCTGGTGAGACGCCGCTTTGGGTCTGGGGTTTATCCCTGAGAACGTAGACGCCCTGAACAACATGCTGGAGTTTAACCTGCTGGGGGGCTCGTGTGGTTTCAGGCACATTCGTCCCAGGAAAGCCCCATGTGCTGGAAAAAAAGACACAGCAAAGCCCCTTTCATTCATTCTCTATTATGATGGGACAATTGAGAGAGATGGAGAACAGGCAAGTGGAAGAGATGCCAGTAAAATATGTGCCAACATGATTTTATTAGGGGTACTGGTAGAAAGAGTCAATATCGGCACAAAGAGAATTTAAAGTAAAACAAATCCTGTGGAACCAATGACAGTGGGTTTTGCAATGTAAGGGTCCAAACGGGACACATGGAAAGGAGGGTGACGATGAGGGACAGGTGACCGATCGTTTTCTAGGTGCTTATCGATTTTCGATTATGATTTCATAACACGGCGAATCAAGCATGCTGAAGAGCGACGCTTCGAACGGCCTCAGCACGTGTCCCGCCTCGCCGAGGTCGGGTTCACGGGCCGAGGTCGGCGAGGCGTTTGATGAACAGCGGATAATTAAGCTCACCTCCCGCTGCCTGGCTGCCTTCATCGCATCCGGGTGAAGTCCTGCTCTGGTTTTACAAATTGAGAACAAATTTATCTGGCAATCTAACAAGATATGAATGAAAAAAAAGAAAAAAACATGCAATTCAAAGTTGTATTATTGCCTGAACATACGGTATCATTATTTAAACAAGCATCAAAGTTGTGTTTTTTATGCCTTGTGTGTGGAGCTTAGCTTAGCTACATTGTTGCGGGAAGCTTGATTTAACCGCTAGCTTAGCTCACAAAGGCGCTGCATCCTGCTGTTATTAGAGGAACAAAGAGCTGAACTAACGTTTGGATGTTTTAGAATATGTATTGTTTTCTGCAAACAAATGCCAGAAGGCTTCTGCGCAGGGCAGCAGGACGTCGGACACGTTCTTCCTGGGAAGCCTGGTCTGGTTGGTGAGTAATAAGTGTCATAGAAAATGAGAATCACGTCCAGTGAAATAATTCCCTCACACAGGCCGAACCCACGAGCACGCCGCTGGGAGCGCTTTGTGTACCACATTTAGACTCATGGGGAAAATGGCATTTCCACCAATATGATCTGTAATCAGAATGAATCACAATTCACTTTAAAAATATCCAATATTTGAGAATCATTCACGTCCCGTATTAACTCTCAATCCAGGTGCGAGTGGAAGGAACAGCTTGTTTTTAGAAAGTAAGCTATTATTGGGAAAAACTAAATTAATCACCGTCTTTAAACATCTTTAGACAGGACAGTAAAAGCTACATTAGGTCACAACTGGCCAAACATAACCAAAAGCCACATGTCCCGATCGGCTGACACCCAGTGCTTCCCGGCAGCCCTCTAACGTTCCGTCGACTTGAAGTGTTTCTCGTCAGCGGTACAGAAGACGTGGCGTCCGTTCATCGGAGGGCTCGGGGAGGTTCTGTGCAGGAAGAGACGCAGGCCGGAGCATCAAAGCTGCCTCTTCGTTGTCCATCACCACCGCCCGGCGAGATTCCTAAATAAAACGGGCCGACAGCAAGCTGTGCAGAAGAAATTAATAAAATGGTGCGTTTCATTTTAAGACGTTTGGTCTCAATGTTTCTTTAGTGTGGGGAGTGAACATTAACAGTCGCCGACTGACCTCGGCTCCACGTGATAAAATGTATTCCAGTAGATAAAACTCGGCTAATTTAGCCGGCGGCGGCTTTAATGATCAGGTCATCAGGTGAAGTGAATTAAAGCCGTTACCTGCGAGGCCGACGGAACACGAGCTGCGGAGGAAATGGGACGATTTCAAAAGCCATTTGCACGCTGCGTTTCCACAAGAAATTCCATTATGATGAGATTCAGTTTTATTAAAAATCAATTCCAACAGCGACAGGTATTCACACCACTTCCTGATGAACTTCATTTAATGTCAAAATGACATGAGGAAAGCTTGCAGCTTCATCGTGGTTTCAGGCAGTTCTCTGGTCTTCATCTTCCACCGATGCATTTATTTTAATGTATTACGCGTCACAACTCCGCTTTGTTAGCTCCTGGAAATTGAGACACATCAAACATTGAGATGACCCGAACATCGATTACAGGAGGAATGCTGAAACGCTGATCCCCAAATCTTCTTCGCCACAGACAAGCAGCAGCAATGAAGTCATACCAAACGCACAAAAACACAATGAACGAAGTAAGAGCTGAAGAAAAACCGAATCAGTCACAGCAGTTTACAAACGAGTCAGCACACACCCTATCAAATGTACATCAACATCCTTTCTCCTATACACTACTTGTGAAAAGGAATTTCATTCATCAAAAAGATTGAAATGTCTTCAAACCCCAGAACCGCATTTGTTTGGCAAACGTCTCAAACTAGAAGCTAAGGAACAAAATCCGGCTGGAAATGACTGAAGCCGCCATCCTGCGCTCTGCTGAGAGCTCTGCGGAAGTGCGGGACCCACTTTGGGTCCGAACTTGACCTCCGTGAACAAAGAAAAGGGGGATGCAGCATCGACGCAGTAAAGGGCAGGTTCCAATGGGGATTGGTGGCGAAACACCAAAGGCTCGTCTCAAGCACAACTTCTGCCAATGTGTGTTCGATTGCAATATCGATGAGGCCACTTTAGCATTGAAAAGAGAAATGAGTATAAAAACAAAAAAGGCAAATCTCAAATTGCATCGGGACAGAAAGTTGAAGGTAAATATTGGCAAAAGAGGGGAAAAGTAGAATTTTCCTGCACAATTGTGACAGCAAAGAAGCCAGGACTTTTTTGTGTTTTTTAAAAAACACATGTTCCCGTAAAATTAGTACAAGTGCTAAAATTCTGTTTGACCTGAAAGGCAGAAGGGGTCCCGAGCGTGATCCTCTGCCAAGTGCTGCAACAACTTAATAGGCTTAGAATTAGCCTGTCGGAGGCATGAAGAACGGGATTACTGTAAGATCCAGAGCCAAAGGGAGCAGTGACACAGTGAGAGCAGATCAAGTTAAACACAACAGTATTATGTGCCCCCCCCCCCCCCCTCCCCCAATAAAAAAGAAAACAGATCCTGTGGCTCACGGAGGATTGTGTGCGCTGAAGGTGAGCGACGCTGCATGCATAAGTAGACCGCTGGCTGACATTGTGTTCTCCTGGTAAACAAACAGCGGTGCAGTTATCACACGGCGTCCAGCCTCGCAGCTCCTGCACCGGATGCAGCAGGTAGTTTATGAGGAATAAATATAAACTATTCAGCGAGTCACTGAATCCCTCCCCCTTTTAACTTATTCAGGTCTAAATTGACTCGGGAGGTGAATATTAATGCCACTGTAGCTCAACCATTTAAGATAATTCAATTTATGTTTAAGCAACGTGGGGATTTGTTCGGCGCGCGTTGGGGAGTCATCCACCAAGTCTTCTGAGCTGACAGGCTGCTACAACAAAAAAGTCAAATTCACAGTGTCAACGTTAATTAGATTAACTACAGACGTGGAAATGTGCAAGGGGCAGCTTTCATTCCAGCGGGAAAATCTCTCAAAAATGAACACCAATTTGGGGTAGTGAACAATAACACTGCTGGTACGACGAAGGTTGGGCGAATTTCTCCAAAAAGAGCGAGAGTCAACGAGAAAACAAGCAGAGCCGCCATGTTTTCCCACCGTGTTTTTGTTGATTTGTTGGCGCACTAGACAACATAATGTGTCTTTATTAGAAACCACACCTATGGTTAGAATTATAAAAAATAAGAACAAAGTGGCTACAGCAAAGCAGTGCTATCCAACAAAGAGTGTTGTGTTCCGTGTTTAAGGCTCCACATAATTAAAGTCCCGATCGTTATACATTCTGCTACACTGATCTGAAACCAGGCAACTTTATCTCCAAGCGTGGGACGGGCAGAGGGAGGACGAATAGGACCACAAGCCCCTGCTGGCTGGTCGCTAACTGATAAAATGTTCCCCACCCATAAAAACCAACAAAGCGGCCAGTGCGAATAAAGGTTTTCAAGACCAGTACCGAAACCCTACTGGCTGCAGCGGAAGCAGTTTGTCTACAAATGCCACCATGTTGCAGTTTTTCTTACCTGAACATTCAGGGCAGAGCTGCATTTAACGCTACATGCCCCAAAGCTGTAAACCTATGGGGGAGACACTTGTGAACGCTGGTGGTCATTGACGGGATTGCGTGGTAATGTCGGCCCTTTGGATAAATGTACGCTGTAAATGGTCACAGGATAAAGTCTCATATTGCATTTAATGATAATAATAATTAGCACCGAGTCCAAATGGCAGCGGAACTGTCTCAGTTTGACTTTCTCTTCTCGTTGAATAAAAATACCTTTTTGGGGTCATTTTGCTCCTCCAGCACACTTGAGTGATTCTGTGAGCAGGAAGGGGAAGCTGGGACGTCATTAGCCGGAGACTAAGCTGCCGGTATAAACAGACGCAGCTGGCAAAGGGCTGCATGTGCTCGGGAGTTTAGCCACGACACGAACAACGACTATTCTAAATTATTCCTCCAGAGTTTTCTAAAACAACGAACCCCTTGTGCGAGCTCGTGTTGAACAGTAGCTAATGAGACGCGTCCGTGTCGGCCATCACGTGTCCCAGTCCAGCTCTCTGCAGGCGATGCGCACCAGCCGCAGCTCCAGTTCGAAGGCGTCGGGCCGCTCCTGAGGGTTGGCCGACAGCATCTCCCTGATCAGCTGCTTCATGTGGCAGTTCATGCTCTTCTTCCTGGCAGGGATCAGCAGCTCCATCTTCGGGTTCTCCAGCAGGGCCTCCCCTAAGGGAACGATCTCCGAGCCCTGCTGCACGTAGCTGCCCAGCAACTCCTTCTGGGTCTCCACGTCCACAAAGGTGATGCGCTCCACCATGGCCCAGATGATCACCCCCAGGGCGAAGATGTCCGCCTTGGCCGTGTAGTGGCCCTCCCACACCTCCGGGGCCATGTAGAAGTCCGTGCCGCACGCCGTGGACAGGAAGCACTTGTTGACGCTGGCGGGCTCCTCCGGGTTGAGCCCCGAGGCGGAGCAGACCTTGCTGAGGCCGAAGTCGGCCACCTTGAGGGTGGGCTCGGACGAGCCGGCCGGCGTGCAGGCCTGCGAGATGAGGATGTTGTCGGGTTTGAGGTCGCGGTGGATGATCTGGTTGCGGTGCAGGAAGGCCAGGGCGCTGCCCAGCTGCAGCATGAAGCTGGTGTTGGTCTTGCGGCTGGGCTTGCGGGACAGCAGGTAGGCGTTCATGTCGCCGCCGTCGCAGAAGTCCATGACGAACCACAAGTAGTAGGCACAGCACGGGTCGAACGTGATCTCGCCCTTCAGCGACGTCTCCACCAGCTGCGTGGAGAAAAAGGGACAAAGTCAACACGCGACCCCTGGTGATGTGTTGCAGGTGTTGTCTTTTACTTTGCTGAAGGTTATTGCTGCTTAATGGTGCTTAAACCTCTCCAATAGTGAAACAGTCTTCACACCATACTGAACCTTTGCCGCAACTTTCCTGAACACTGCAAAAAACTTGACATGAAAACAAATGGCTTGCTATTGAACAAAGCTGTGTGAGAGCTGTATCAAGTGGAAGAAATAAGAAAGCTGAGCATTAGATCAAAAAGACCAAAGCTGCTACAAACAGATCGATTATATCACCGAGGTGGCGTCTAGCTGACATGATTGTTGATACAGCGTGAAAGAGCTCTGCGGGGCAAAAGGGGGAGGAAACGTCACTCAAAGCTGAACAAGCTTCGTATTCATAAACAGATGTTTCCCACCATCATTCACAGGCCAATCTTTTTAAACCAAAGCAGCGCGAGAGGTCCCTCATCTTTTACACTTGCTGCAGTTCATTTAATCTCCCTTTCTGACGGCGGACGACCAACCAGTGAGGGTTTATCCATCTCACATCAAATTAAGATTAAATGGGATTCCTGGAACTTGACTGATGGCGTTTTATATTAGACACCGAAAAAGCTGCAGCTCTGCAACAAACTCACATAGATTACAGCCACATCTGTACATCTACATTATCTCGCACGGCAAAATATGTTTGGTAATCATTACTTTACTCACACGCCTGGTATGAAAAGGCCTTAAGCAATGAAGGTAGTTGAAATAATAAAACGGTCAAACAGGAAGTGGAGTGAAAGGACTCAGTAAAGAAGCGTTTTCTCTGCGTTACGGTTTGTTGAAGAGTAAAAAACTGTTCCTGTGTCAACTGAGGCTGGCTAAAACCACACACACAATGTTCTGATGCCATGTCATTCACAGGCAACACGAATGCTCTGAATGGTTGTAGTAGACGGTTCCTAGTGGAACCCCTGCTGCAAACAAATAGCTGAAAATTGTTCTGAAGGGATGCAAATCGGCGCGGTCAGATAATTCTGCCCCATTACCACTTGTTCTTTCTGTAAGCACGCACTGGAACATTACAGAGGAATACAAATAATAATAAAAGGGGGCTGGGAATGCGTCCAACGCCAGCGCTGCAGAAAAGCAGAACGCGCGGTCTGACAAAAGCCCAGCGCGCCGCTGAGAGCCTGTAATCAGGCCCCGGCACACAGCGTGAGGCCCAGCCATCAGACGGCAGGGAGGCGACTCCTTTTATGCGACTGCGGGGGACACGGCGGCCCCGAGACAACACAAACCCAACCGCCGACTTCCCGCTCTTCCGCTTATGCTTCGCACGCATGCACGCAGTTATTGATTATTCCGAGTGCCAGCGTTTGGGGCTGAGGATATTTTTTCCCGCGTCGTCTCAGGGGAATTACTCACAGCAATGTGTCAACAGCGGCAAGCGGTGGCTGGACAAATAGGCTAAACGTGACAGCCGCTAACGTGATAGGCTTTGTAAATCAAAACAGGCTTCCAATGCATTACATAGGAGCATACTAGCATTAGTCTATTTTCGATTACAGCGGGTTGAGCTGGAATCCCCTCCTGGCTGAGACTCATGGACAGGAATGTTTGTCGTTCGTACTTGCCAACAAAGATTTAGTACACAGTTATTAACACCATGTGCTGCTGGTAAAGTCTGAGGTAAAGGTCAACTGTGTGAGGCAGATAATAAGACAACATTGACTGATCTCTAGCAGCCGATTAAAAATTGAGGTTTATAGTTGTTTGGGCCGCCAGCCGAGCTAACGACCAATTCATTTTCTCTAATCATGATAGACTACAATATAATAACACACCGTCTTTTACAAAAAGAGTTCCTCATGATGGCAAGACTGATCTCCCACAGGCACAGTTACCGTTGTCTCAATTCAAAGTAAAAGTCCTAATTATTATTTGTTTGCTGCAAAACATACAGTAGCTGTTTGGCCACATAAAAGGACGAAATTGACTCACGACCTAAATGCTAGATGATGTTACCAATATTATGGCTGTGAGTACCATCTTTACCAATCAACACCACTGCAGTATCACCGGCAGCACCAAAAAGGGTAAAAGGCAAGTGAACGCCACATCCTCACCTCCAGGTAGAGCGGGGAGCTGGAGCCGTGGCTCATCCTCTGGGCCCGCTGGTCCCGCTGCAGGATGCACTCCTCCAGGTGGATGACGTTGGGGTGCTGGCTTTGGATGCTGCTGAGGGCCCAGAACTCCCGCAGCGCCAGCTCCACATTCTCCGGAGAGTGGCAGCGGATCTTCTTCACCGCCACCCGGGCCCCCGTGCGCTTCACCGCCGCCTCATACACCACGCCGTAGCTGCCGCGACCCACCTCCTGGATCAGCTCGTACTTCGGCTGGCTGCTTACCATCCTAGTCCTCGCTGTGGACCAAGAGCGCAGGGTTGGCGTATACACTTGTAGGGCTGCAGTTGATTTTATAGGACTTTCAACAATCGCGCAACCATCCCAAAAGATTGCTTTGGTTGTGTCATTTTTAATATTTGAAAAAAATAAAATTAAAGTAAGATATTAATATTTATTAGTATAATTTGGCTTCCTCTCCCAGCCCCGGGGCAAGACTCTCCAAAACATCATCAAAAGACATATTTATTTTAATTTTGCTCCCTCTTGTGGACCAGTAAACCAGACATCTTTCCCAAAACACAAAAGGACATTTCTCTCAGAATTGGGATAAACTCTTCCCAGCCTCGTTTCCAAACACCTCAGTACATGCTACAAGCGGTACAAGCGGTTTCATGTGGGTGTGACTGCCTCAATGCCAACTTGATTGGCATGACGGGGAAAGAAGGCGGCTGGTAGTCTGATACATAATTGGCATGTTCTCTTGCTTCCTGAAGGATAAACAATAACACTTGGCCAAATAAAGACACAATCCCTTATTGCGTCTGTTATTGCGATCCAATGTCATAGCAGAGCACATCATACAAGAACAGCGGCTGTGGGAATCGCTTTATTAAAACGACAACTTAATGAGGGAACCTACGGCCTACTCCTGCAAACGTTATCAGCACATTTACAGGAGTGCATGTCCAACCACACCTCAATTTAGAGCCACAACAATGTGCAGTCTGGGTTAAACTGACAGCTGGTTTCACAGACGATATCTGTCACAGGGTTATTAAGTTACCTTGTAAAGATGGTTATGCCTTACAGCAAGTCCCACCAACATGTGATAAATGACTAATGACTAAATGACTAATCAAATAAATCAATGAGCGTCAGGTGACCAAGAACTCAAAAAGATATAAGTTACAATAATAAAATACAAACGAACAGCAGCACATAAAAATGTGTCCGGGAAGCAGGAAATACAGAATGTAAAAACGGATGGCCTTAATTGTCAAGGAATTTCCTGATTAACTGATTAATGGACTCATTGGACAGTGAAGCATAGTATTAATACATTAGTATTATTAATAATACATAATTTAATCAATGATTACGCCAGTCTATCCGCTTTGCTAAATTCATTCCGACAACCGCTTAAGCCACCTTATTAAAACTATTAAACGTCACTACTTTCAATAAGCAAAACACATGTTCACCACACTGACGCAAAACAAAGTTAACAACAGAACAAAAGTGGCGTTAACCTCACGTTGAGAGTTCAAACTCACCCCGCCAGCACCTGCGCGTCACTGCTCAGTGGACCGACATCACGACCTCGGTGTTCATTACATCTGAACGCGGACACGCTGTGTAGACTTGGTGGCGAGAAACATCTCTTTAAAAAAAGAAAAAGCCCATCGGAGGTGAAACACGCGTCTCTCTGACGGAGCGTGGACCGACTCGCTAGCGGGGCTAATTGAAACGTCCACACGGCTGATTGGCCAACGGGCCAACCGCTATGTGGCCGGACCACCCGCGGCTAACGACGTCGTTAGCTAACGCTAGCTAATGACGCTGGCTAATGACGTTAGCTAATGACGTTGTGTGTGTGTGTGTGTGTGTGTGTGTGTGTGCCATCAAGCAGATTTCCTCCAAACGCACCTGCGAGCCGAGCGGACGAGTAGCAACAGCGGGAGAGACAATGGTCCAAACGCGGGAGAGGCTGCGGCGGCTGTCATCCTTTCGGACTCACCTTCGAATCCTTTCCTCCGGGGTTCATTTGTTGTCTTCCTCTCGCTCCCTGGCAGCCATTACCGCGCCGCACACGTTCTCAGTTAGCGCGGTCAGGTGGCCGACGGTGAAGCGACTTCCGCCGCGCAGCGCGTTTCAAAATAAGACTTCTGTTTGCGAAGGAAGCGTTGAAACGTCCTGTGACGTGGTGCAGAATTTGAAGACACAGTACCGGAAAATGTGTGGGCCACAAAACATGTACAGGATGTAGAGCTCTCTTTCATTCCGGTCAAGGTAAAATAAGTTGAAAAGAATAAACAATGTCAGATTCAAATTTAGTAGCTATCAGAAACACATTAATAACATTCCCATTAGTGGGAAAAAATGAAATCTGGTGAGATTCATCAAGTTCCCCGTATAATAGGCAACCAATTAGTACAATGTGGAGGCCCTTTGCCCTTCCCTTCAAACCCAACTGTCACTAACAACGGGAGGAAGATCACCAAACATCTAATACATCTTATCATCCTCACTGAAATATTACATTTATACTATTACTACTAACGAGTAACTTGAGTCTAAACTAACTTTATTCCTTGATGTTCATTTAAAGCAAAGATAGAAAGCTTTATAGATACAGCTCTTCAAACAGGCTTTTAAACATAAGTATTTATTGACATATTCCAGCCATAACATCAAGAATAAACTGATTTCGATAGATTGATGATGATGTTTAATTGTCTTGTAGTATAATTACCTTTATTCTTACTGCTTCGAAAGATGCTTAAAAGGTGAACATGGAATGCATTTCTCGCAAAAGTTTGAGTCATTATCACAAAGCCTAGATAGATAATAAACTGGTAGATAAAACACAAACGCTCTGTTAGATCTTTTATTACCTTTGTATTGCAGCACAATATATTTCAGTTGAAGGCTGAAAAACAAAGCACGGCGGAGGGATGACCTAGAAGAAATCCAAACCATCCAAATATTCCCAATCATGCATGTTAAAGTGAACAGGACTTTGGTATTCTCAGGATCTTGGAGTTCCCAGGGAGACAGAAATTCAAGCTGTGTCTGAAGATATGGCTGCTTGTTTGAAGATTGCAAGTGAACATCTGATTTGAATATTTATCAGTTCTCTTAAGTCTCTCCTTAATTTCCAGAAAGGAGGCTGAGAGGTCTTTAAAAAGCACCGAAACAACAGGCGATACAAAGATACCAGAAACAAATGTTGAATATGTTCTTTGAGGTACACAATACACTAGAAAGAAGATTTTAAAAAGACAAAGTAATAAATACTTGTATGGACCACTTAATACACAAAAGATTTACAATACATACAAAACAGTTTTTTGGACGTGCTTTTCTCAAGCTGTCCAAAATCACACCTGAGGTAGACTTGTATAGATTTTTTGACAAGACGTGTTCCGCCTTGGTCGCACATAAGAAGCAATACAAACAACAAGAAAAACAACACAACACTGGGACTTGGGCTGAACAAAAGGGTTGCATGATCAATAATGACGCCTGCGGCCCTCCTGTGTGCTGTGAAACCCCGCCGCTCAGTCGCCGGCCCCCCTTTTACACGAAACAGCTATTCCATTATTCTACTCATTATCATGCAGAAACATCACGAACATTATATTAAAACACGAGAGAGAGAGAGAAAAACCCCACTAAATATATACAATTTAAGAAAAACAACATTTTAAAAAATAGTGCCATTCCAGAGCTTATTTAATGATCCCCTGTTTTAATTGCTGAGTCAACTTGTTAGTGTAAAACCACTTTTTTCCGAGTTTTCATCAATGACGATTTTTTATTTTTTCAATAATAGCATTGATGATTTCTTACAAATCCCAGTTAGTGTCTTTCTAAAGTGTGCAACTATAAAGCACAGCTGTTTCCTCCCTGAAGCAGCAACCCACAAAGGAACCACTAGCCTGGCTGACCTTTTTTTATGACCTACCCAGGGCCGGCCCAAGGCATAAGCGAACTAAGCGGCTGCTTGGGCCCCCTGGCCCCAAGCAGCCGCTTAGTACGCTTATGCTGCAAGCAGCCCTAGTTTTGTATTATGACCTCACTGTATTTGTTTATAATTTCTGCTATAACACTATAGCGTGACTTTTGTGCCAATAATCTTCTAGCACAGGTGACTGTGCGTGGTGGGAGGGGGGCCCCCAAATAAAATTCCCAAGAGGCTCGGGCCGGCACTGGACCTACCAACATCTACAAAGCTCACTGCAAAATAACATCTTCATTTATCACAATATAAAATCTTTACCTATGAGCTTCCACGCGTGACGCCGAGCTCGGCTAACGATAACGCTCCGTCTTCCTCGAACAGGAAGCGCGTCAATGAACCAGTTCCTCCGTCCTTTGCATGTAGCGTGCATGTTAAGACTCCCTGAGTATGACCACACTCCACTAAAACCTGGAAACTAAACAATGCTAACAATGCCTGCTCGGGCGAGCTACGTGGCTCAGTAAGGCCATGTGCGTGTTACGCCGCAGGTCAGGGCGTCACGACAGACACTTAAACCTTTGGAAATACGCTTCAACACTTCAACACTCCGGCTGGTGCTCCGTGTAGCGGGAATACGCTCTATTGTTTGCAAAGACATCGCGTTGACCGGACGCACAATGTGTCGAGAGAGGGGATGCTTGGTCCCTTTGAGACCACAGAAGGCGCACGCAGTGCTTCCTGGTCCGTAGTGCATGACACAAAAATGAGGTGAAGATAGTACATGGCTCTTTTGGCATGTGGGACAGTAACATCTTAGGCATTTAGATCAATCCTAATAGATCAGAAAAGTTCTCCCTGAGCTCAAAATGAAGACGGTAAATAAAGCGTTTGCAGACTGAGGTGACGGTAAAAGCATTAAAGGAAATGCTGGAATGCTGTGTGTTTTTGACCGCGCAGTGACAGTCCAGTTACACCGTTATAAGTGCACCGTCTGCAAACAAACAGTTCCACGCTGATTGAATCCTTCATAATAAGACTTCCTGCACAGCCTGTGTAGACTATCACTCTGAAGCATAACAAACCATCACTGCTGTCAAAATGTTCAGTCTGTCCTTCAGGGAGATCAAACTACGCACCTAAATATGGGATGTAAAAAAAAAAAGATCATATCTATGTACATTCAGCTCCTTCACCGAAACAAGTGAAAGCAATTTGTTCATGTGAAAACTCCCTGATGTGTACGTGTGAACCTTTTCTTCAGATTAATACTGTTTCGCAAAGTCTGCCATACAATCAAGAGTGGTCTTGCATATAAGTTAAAATGACGAGACACATTTTTGCCACAAAAAAAAGTCTGAATTTCTGTTCACAGCATGTGTCTGGATGTCCTTAGTGGAACGTGTCAGTTGGAAGCAGCTCTGGATCTCATTGGAAAGTGGAGGTTTTTCACAATAATACCTGGAAATGTTTCTCAACAAAGGCTGACACAAATAACTTTTATCTAACTATGTAGCAGCCCCGGATATGTGTCTCAATACATTCACACGACGGATTGTTCGCCTCGTTTTTGAAGAGTAAAAAGCAACAAAAAAAACTTGGACAATGCTATGTTTGATTATTGATTTACAACATAGTAGAGAGAATTAGGGATGCTTTGTGTGAAAAATATTGTCTTCTTTTTTCCTTAATCCTAATTTTTCCAGAGAACAAAAATGAGAATAAAATCAAATTATTACATTATTACGTATGTAATGTTTTTATATTTCATGTGAAAAAGAAATGTTTGGCATTATCGCCAACTACATCTATTTGTGACTAAATTACAACGCATTCCATATACCTCAATGTGCCACTCTATCTTACTTTAAAAACAGGGTTATTCAAATCCAGACACAAGGTTTTGGTTGACGTGGGTTTTTAAAGGCCAATATTTATATTGTAGACAAATGCTTTACTCACTTTAAAGCATAATTATCAATATCTTACGTTTTTAAAGATAAAATGGACAAATGCCCCACTTTGGTATTTAAGGTTAATAAATGGAGATTGTCAGCTCTGAGGTTATGATGAGGATTTTAACTTGTTAGATGCACCTGAAGCTACAATGTAAAGCCTCCACCACGACTGCAAGCCAAACCCAGAGACCGGCAACATAACGTGAAAGTAGGTCTGATTGTTTCATTCTAAAGCTAAGACACTTATCCATGGCGACAAAACAACAACGTGGAAAGAAAATTAAAAGTTGTCAGCAACACGGCGGCGACTCTTAATAAATAAAACCTGAGGCAGCTCTTTCCAGCAGTGGTCCGGTGTAAATACCCCCCCGATCGCTTACTGCGGGGATTCAGAGACGAAGCCCCGGCCCTGCTCCTCTTCCTCGTCCCTTGGGGAGGTTCCCTGAGAGGAATGCTGCTGCTGCTCCTGCTGCTGCTGCTGCTCCTGCTGCTGCTGCTGCTCCTGCTGCTCCTGCTGCTGCTGCTGCTGCTCCTGCTGCTCCTGCTGCTGCTGCTGCTGCTGCTGCTCCTGCTGATGATGCTGCTGCTGCTGCTCCTGCTGCTGCTGCTGCTGCTGCTGCTGCTGCTGCTGCTGCTCCTGCTGATGATGCTGCTGCTGCTGCTCCTGCTGCTCCTGCTGCTGCTGCTGCTGCTGCTGCTGCTGCTCCTGCTGATGATGCTGCTGCTGCTGCTCCTGCTGCTCCTGCTGCTGCTGCTGCTGCTGCTGATGATGCTGATGCTGCTCCTGCTGATGATGCTGCTGCTGCTGCTGCTGCTGGGCTCTGGCCGGACAGCTGGCCACCATGTGGGAAACACTTTGACAAAAATGGCACTTCTTGGGCTGCGGCGGCAGCTGACACTCTTTGGCGTGATGGCCGGGTCCGCCGCAGTTGTAGCATCTGAAACAAACGGAAGAAAGGGACGAAAGAATTTTTTGTTATACAGTATTGTGAGCAAAGTGAACAAGGGTGGTGAGAAAGAGACAACTTGTGATTTGTGTGTCTTTGTTTGTGGGAGTCATGCACGAACCGATGTTTTCACACAAGTTAAGAGTTCTGCTGAGTGAGAGACAGTATGATGTGTTTTGTTGTTATACATTTTATTGGATGTTTAGAGTTCAATGTCAGCTACAAGAATGGAATCCCATCTGCAGATGGAGTGACTGAATCCCACCACGAGGGGGCAGCACACGCCAACGCCTCAAATCCTTCTCTCTCTCCTCACACATCTGTTTCCATGCTTCTGCATTAACTGCAGTGCCAGTAGTGAGCAGCTGTCAGGGGATTTGGCCGAATTGATCTTCGTGCCTCAGGGGATTGCGTAACAGATTCTTTGCTTGGCTTTATTGCTCCACACAGATCAATACAATAAGAGCAGGGTCTGACTTTGAGGCGTTTGGAGTCTCACTTCTTGTCTTCTACGCTGTGATGTTGGAGCTCCGCTGCGCAGGATGATTTACCTGCACGGTTTGTTTTTCCCGTTCTGAAAAGGGGAAGGTCACCTGAGCCCGTAAAGCATGCATGAGTGATATTCCTCTCGCTGTACTTAAGAGGCTTTAGCTCTCTCTAAATATAAATCAGAGAGCACAGGAGGACCTCTGGACCAAAGATTAGATTTTGAGAGGAATGTTGTTTGTTGGGTCAATTACATGTGTTTGCTAAGGTTGCAGCCCTTCAGTGTCTGTCCTTCTCCGTGTAACCTGATGAACGGAACCTGCGCCTAGAAGCAGCTCGCTCATTTCTAGTCGCAGTTCACAAGGAATCTGTCTCCCGTTTGATGAGAAAGGATCATGTTCTCACAACGAGATGCCACCGAACAGAATCATCCATCCAAAGTCAGAGCGAGCACGTGTCTGCACACACGACAGGCTGCTATGATTAAACGCTGCACTCCCAGGACCATCCTGATGTGTATTGTTATCAGCAAATCAATGGCGGGGGAAAGCCAATGATCGGGAAGCTAAGTGAAATCCCGTCGGTGGGTTCGTTAGCGTGGGATGAATAAGGCGAGTGAGGCGCGCGTGCTGTGTAGCGTGACACAAAGAGACACCAGGCCAGTTGAATAAAGGAGCCGAACCCATTGATTTTCTTTTTGTGGACAATCTGCTTTTTCTAGAGGCTGTGGCCTTTCCCCCTCTTTTGCTCTCCATCTGCAGTTGAACAAGTAATTAAAAGCAAACAGAGTCACGGGTACTGGACTGTGACGAGTTATGTCTATGCATATTGCATCGATACCGGAAAGAAATAGATGGAAGCTGAGAACATTTCAGTTTTCATTACTTTGCGGTCCTCTGTTCAAATTCACAACATGAACTTGTGTAAAGCTTTAAAAAACTGATTACTGATTACTGATCTAATGTACTATACACATAATTCAAAATATCCCCTCCTGATGTACTCATAATACTTCTTCTCGTCGCTCAACAAATCCCTTTTAAGGCCCTCACTAACAATACTAATATTTTTGCGCTCAGGGAGAAATAAGTCTTTTTTTTACACCTGCACTGCTTCCCCGAGCTCATCTGGACATCACCAGTAGGACGTGTACGCGCGAACCGCGAGAACGGCCGAATCGTTGAAATCAGGATGGACTTTAAACTGCCAGCTTGACGTTACTGTCCGAGGAAGTCATTTACAGAAGTATCTTAATGTGTGTGCGTGTGTGTGTGTGTGTGTGTGTGTGCTCCTGGTGATGAAACAATGTGTTACCCAGAGCAAAAGCGTAGCCCATTGATGGTGTTTCATTACTCTGAGGGGAAGATGTATCATATTTGGATTTTAATTCATTTAAAATAGACCCAAAAAAAAGGTGTATATGTGTTTAAAGCATTAAAGTCAGCGGGTGAGATACAGAGTAATGAGACCCAGACCGAGCCCTGCATCATCTTACACCTAAACACCACTTCCTCTCCTCCCCCCCCCCCCCCCCCCCCCTCCCCCACCCCACCCTCCATACCCCCTCTTTCCACCCCACCCCCATCAGGGCTCAGTATTGATCAGCGTGGCCACGGGGGCGGGAGAGGGAGCTCCTTTGTTTCAATACAACGGTGACCCCTGAACCCTGACCCCCCCCCCCCGCTCTCTCAACATCCCTCCTCCCATCCTCCCCTGCACCTCATTTGCACACCACATCCCATTGTTGCTATGGCAATGGGGACCTCTGACCTCTCCCAGGCACCTACATCTGTTATTGGTTAAATGGATAGGATTCTTTCCTCTGCTGAATACTACATTCATGTTTGGGAGAAAAGAGGAAACATGTGAATGCAATCAAACCTATAGCGGGTATTTAGGGACAGGAAGTAGTTGGGATTCTTTTTTATCACTGCGTACTAAGGAAGTTCCACTATATGAGATGCTGTCACATTAATAACCCAGTTAGAGAGCCTACAATCTGCATATCTGACGTTCTGAATGCAATCAAATCCGGTATCCAGGTATTTAAAGGTGGGAGGATTCTTTCATCATTGCCAGCCATGATTAATATGCTCTAATCAAAAAGATGTTATCAGATGAATAGCTGGATCTTAATTGGATCTCGCTGGATCTTAATTACAAAAAATACATCAGAGGCCAAACAGAGCAATTGCAAATTAATGACAGTTTTCCTCCAGTATTTCATTTACTTCGGTTTGTAAAAAGCCTCGAATCTGTGTTTTGTGGTCTAGAAGTCAACTTTGAAGTGCTTAGACTGCACTGTGGACGCCTCAGAGGCCGAACGGTGGAGCACAGAGAGCTCAAACTCTGTATTGATCTGCTCGACAGCCAGCAAAACACTCGAAAAACCCGTCTCATTAAAGAAGCAACGTGAACCCATGAAGACGTTTGTTTCTGAGAGTGTGATGAAAAGATCAATGCCGCTATTTTAGAAGTTGAGCCTGGACCTGGTTTAGCCTAGCTTAGCCTGAAGGGCCAACAAACAGGGAGGGGTGGGGGCGGGGGGGGAGCAGTTAGCCCCATTGTCTTCCTTTGTGTGCTGTAGACGGCACAAAGGCAGCCCGTATGTCTCATACGTCCTCGGACGAGACTCACCTGTCCCCCTTGGAGCGCCGTCTCTGGGCGCTTTTGGGCCTCCTCTCGCTGCCCAGACATGGAGCTCCGTTGGGCCCGGTGACCCGCAGTGACTCCAGCCCCTTGGACGATCTCTTGAAGGTGAACTCCACCGCCTCGCCCTCTCTGAGGCTGCGGAAGCCCTCCATGTGCAGTTTGCTCTGTGGGCGAGAGAGCGCCAGAGGGTCAGAATCAGAGCGACCGCTGAGCCCGATCGACGGGTGAGTACGGAGAATAGAAGGGACGATGTGCACAGTCGCACTGGAATCATCTAACAAATCAAGAACAACTATAAGAGACTTTGGTGGAAGCACGATTCTGTGACAGCATGGTTTTGTTCTGGGTTGTGAGCAGATCTTGCTGTTTCTATATTGCATCTGTATCCTCCGAAAGGTTAGAGGTCAGGAGATTTCCTCAGGTGTGCGGAGATGAAAAAAGTAGACATCGTTCATCTTCCCCGCGCTCATTTGTCACTCAACTAAACTGAAAAAAAAACAAGTGTGACACCATAGTTGCCTTTGTAAAGGGACTGCCCGGAAGTGTGCACCATTGTGCCTTCATTTCTATGACTAATTATGCCTCTGCCTTCTACATGATGGCAGGCGTTTGCAACATTTATTTGATCATCATTCACTCATAATTGTGCAATTTTCAGACGGACGGGAAAATGTTTTCTGTTCACTGAAACGTGCCAGAGCACTCACTGCTGTGGTGTTCCCCGCGCCGCGCTCCCCAGAAGGCCCAATGTAAATCAAACAGAGTGAGCGGCGGGGTTGCGGGCGGGGAAGCCTAAAAAAACCCAAAGCAAAATGGACCAAAAAAAACGCAATTAATCGAGGGAAAAACGTTTTCGAGGCGTACCATCCATTCACCACCGGGCAATAAAAGCAGTCTGGTGGGTTCATGCATGCAGCCACAAGCCACCCAACCCCCCCAGCCTCAGTGGTCATTTGTTGCCTAATACACATTAAAGCTGCTGCTGCTGCTGGAAGAGCTGGAGGAAATTGAAATGGTACAATGGTACTATTTGATGTACTGTGCAGTCGGAGGGACGGTTGTATCAGAAACACTTAAGCTTTGTCAAAGTTTCGACATCGTTTGCTCCAAACACGCTGTGTAAGAACTCACTGACTGGCCACACACTCTGAAACCCCAACCCCCCCTCCCTCCCCCCACAACTGCCAACCAGCCTCCGTGTGAATTGATCCAATTTGGCTCTCAAAATACATTTCTTCGGCTATTTAGGTGCTCATTAAAACAGCCCAGACGGGAGTCTCCTATTGGATTAAACCCGAGGCCCAAAGCGAGCGTGTGCAGGGCCCTTACCCCCCCCCCCCCCCTCCTCCCCACACACACACACACCCCTCTCTCTTTCATCACATGATTTACAGCTACACAGGGGCAGGAAACCCGAGAAGAGGTCTCGACCAAAGGGCTGCGCATGGGAGGTGGGACCGAAGCTCGGGGTTGGGTGGGCTCCCCTCATGCTTTAGCGACTTTATAACAGGAAGCAGCGCTGGAGGGGGGTGGGGGGGGCAATGGGCCTTGTTATCTCTGCTTCGGCCTCTAACCCCATTTAAATAGAAATGTTTGAGCCCAACACAGCAGATATCTGTCCCGGTGTGGTGGTGGGGGGCGGGGGGGCGGGGGGGGGGGTGGGGGGGGGGGGTTCTTAGCACCTACTCTGGAATGGTCGTTTTTAAGATGTGTTAATCTCCGGGTGATTTTACGCACCAGACACACGACGTGTTTGACACTCTTCTTACAGGCTGATTTGGTTTGACTTGGGTCCAGAAAGACGTCGTTTTATCGCCTGTAAACGTGCAGCTTCCTGAATTGACAGAGAACCAATTTGCTTGTATTTCTGAAACTGCAATTGGAGAACGCTATTGCCTGAAAAGGGACTCAAAGCTACAACACGTTAAAGAGAAACTTGATTAAGATCAGACTTGCGGTTGATGCACGGTGAGACAATGGCGTCATTGAGCACAGGGAGAGGACATTTTGACATGCAGACACTTTACGCTCGGATGTAGCTGAGATGAGCTTGTATCCATGGAGACCGCGGTGCTCCCGGTGAGAGATGACGTTCTTATTATCCTGCTTAAACTGTGCATATTCATCACAATAGCATTCATATTGCTACATTGGTAAAACACCTTAAAAACTTAACATGAAGAACATGACAATATATTGTTATTACGTGAAAATATCTTGTTAATACGTCAAACATAATTGTTATTATGACAAAATGTCTCGTACATTCAAGGTATCTTATCCCAGCGTGAAGGATATCCCGTGACCTCTTCGGGACCTCTTTGTTAGCAGGAGAACCTGAACATAAGATGTGTCCACCGGCAGCACGAGGAACCCGAGCTGTGTGACCGACGCGTCTCACCTGGTGGACGAACACGTCCAGCGGCTCCTCCAGAGGAGCTCCGTCCCGGCTGCTCATGGACAGGAAGCCGAAGCCCATCCGCAGGTTGAACCACTTGCACACGCCGCTGCCCTGTGTCGGACCCGCTTCTTCCTCCTCCTCCTCTCCTCCTTCCCACCTTCTCCTCCTCCCCCTGCTCGCTCTGCGGACAGCCCGCCGCTGCACAGGGACACACGGAGACGGGGGCCACAAAGCCTGATTAGGAGCGAGCGAAGTGAAAGCCATAAGGGCCGTGATTGGCCCGAGGAGCCGAGCGCAGCAGCAGAGGCAGAGGCTCGCGACTGCAGCTGTTGTTCATTTCCATACAAATGAATCTGCAGGTTATCCACCACATTATCAGCAAGAAGTCCGTAAGATTTTACCCCAAATAATGTTGAAGGCGACACACAATTATCCCAAAACCTATATGCCATATTCATTCATTTAGTCCAAAACGTTATAAAAGATCTCATACAATGTTTATAGTATAAATATCCTTACTCGTTTACAACAAGATAAAAACATATATTATTATATTTCATAAGATGTTTCTAGATAGGCCTTAGTGCAAGTATCTAAACTTACCAGCGGGCCTTCAAAATAAAATGTATCTTCCTTCTTCTTTGACAAAAGAACGCAAATATTTGTGGTCTACCTGTGAAACTCTGATTGGAAGCAGAGCCCATCCCGTCGCCTGCTGTTTTAAAAGTGCGCTGCGCTGCTGCTGTCCACTACTTATACCTCTATTCCACCTCCACACTATAACAAGCATACCCCCCGCACACACCAGCGAGATGCTTCTGAATAGACAACCACCACCCGGCCCTTTTTTGCAGACGAAACAAGAAGACAATGCGAGAAGAAGAAAAGCCCCCCCCCCCCCCCCCCTCTCTCCCCCTTTCATCTTGTTTCTATTGAACCTCTTTGCTTCTTTCAGAGCATCCATACCTTCTGCCATAGTGGGAGGTTTCCTTCGGGGCCTCCTGCAGAAAACAGCTCCGGCCCACAAAATCTCAGACCTAATGAGTGGAGTGCATGCTGGAAGCCCGTGCACGCTCTCGCTCCGCGTTGATTGTGCTCGTAATCCTCCAGGAGAACAAATGCCTTCTCCCTGCTCCCTTTCTCCGCAATATGCAGAACCCCTTTGACCCTCCTACCTCTAGTAACCCCCACCACAGACACACACACACACACACACACACACACACACACACACACACACACACAGCCACCTTTTCGGTCAAGTCCACGTGATTTCAAGTCGCAGATAAATCACACATGTCCAATGAGATAGGGAGGGAAAATAATTGACAAAATGACCAATCAGGGCTTTGGACGATACGGCTTAGTGTGGCACCCAAAGGCCTAGAGAGATACCACCCCCGCCCACTGCTACCCTCCACCGCACTCCCCTACAAACACACACACACATACACGCACGCACACATAATACAACCCATCTGCAAAGCATTGTGCAGCTACTGTTCAAATTAAAGATGGTGTTTCCATTCCTTTTTTCGTAAGTCCGATCAAAATTCTCATCTCAGAGCACTATTTCCACACCGGCCCGTTGGAGTCGTTCACCCACACACATGTTAAAAAACGATTAGCCACGCTGACTCCAGCTGCTGTACAGCACCACAAACTGCCTCTCATCACCCCTGAGTCAGGGAACTTCTTCGAATGACACACACACACACACATACTTTGTATTTGTGCAGAGGCAGTAAGCTTAAGCCAGCGTTGGGGGGGACTTGGGGGGCACATGTGCAGCTTAATGTCTGTATACGTGTCTTTATGTGAGCGAGGTGTTGCATGATGAAAAACGAACGACCACCTCCGTCCATGCGCCCATGCAGTCCAATCGTGAGGGGGCCTGAAAGTTGCCATGGAAACGGAAAGGCCCGGCGGCCGCCTGCACGGCCGAGGGCCGGCCGCCCTGAGGTGACCGAGGTCACCCGGAGGGGCTGGTGGGAACAAAGGCTTGGCACTGAGAAAATCCACACACACACAAACACACACACACACACGCTGCCATGCCACTGCTGTTGGAAAGTTTTCTCTCACTAACAGACGAGTATTTGAATATGAAGCAAAGTGCCGTTGAGGCGGTGCGAACGTGGAGCTGCTTGTGTGTTTCTAGAGGATCTGAATAAGCAGCAGCCCCACGGGGGAAGCCTGTCAGCTCACCTTTCACCTCTCAATCAATCAATAAACCCCAATCGATAACAAATCAATTACTTGCTGCCATGTTGTGACAGATATCCCTCCTGCGACGAAGCCTCCGGGTTGGAGACCACCTCGGGACAACAATGACATATCATGTCCGTGTGGAGGACATTTAGAATGGAGTCGAGCTGCGGCTGTGAGCTCATTCATCAGGTCTGAGGGGAGACGGATTGTCCCCCACAGTGTCCCCTCTGACACCTCCACCAGATGGTGTTAGTCCTCCACGGAGTCATTTAAAACTTAAAGAACACGTCCGGTGTTGTTCTGCGTCTTTCCTATTGAAACACATTGCAAGATTAGCTTCATTTTTTTTCCAAAATGCAGCATGTGCATGTGAACTATTTTCAGCGGCGGCTCGATCCACAGCCGGTGCAGCGGGCCGGTGTGGCATTGCCCTCAAAATAAACTGTAGCGTGTGTGTTCATGTTGATAAAGGACCATGTTCAGTAGAAGAGTGAGGCTCATTGCTGTTGCATAAGTAACTGTTGGCTTAGTTCTTAAATGATTTTGTGAGAAAAGTACAGAATTTTTCCAGCAAGAATGCATCTTTATTAAGAACATATGGTGACAGTGGCATGCATAAGAGGATCCATTTTAA
Source organism: Apeltes quadracus (assembly GCA_021346845.1). NCBI lineage: Eukaryota > Metazoa > Chordata > Actinopteri > Perciformes > Gasterosteidae > Apeltes > Apeltes quadracus. The sequence continues at coordinate 12,648,117 of CM037926.1, forward strand.
ACCTAAAAAGAAGCCTACGTAACAGCTCCACTTACACAAATAAATGCTTCTTTTTGTGACATTTCTGCGTCAGGTGCCTTCTTCTTATACTTGTGTGCAAAAACAATTGTAATTGATTTGGTTTCAAACAGTTTTAAAATCAAATGAAAGATGATGGATTAGACACATTTTTCTTCATGCAAAATGTAAGTACAGAAAATGATACTTTCCTGTTTACTCTACTGTGGATTAATGGGAAACATATGGATCATATAGTCTCCTTTGAAACATTGTTGCTAGATAATGGCCATACCTAATGCACAGGAGAAATACACACACAATCGCGTGTTGGGTAAAATGCACCACTTCCTCTTTGCCACTAGATGTCATTTCAAGCCTGACAACATTGTAGCACATGACATTGTTGCACACTCATTTAGGTCACAGGCTTGTCATCATGTCACGTGTCACGTCTCATTAAGCGTCTCGTCATTACATGATAATAAAAACACACGTTTTGCTGAAGTACCCTGATTTAATGACGTTATTTTTCTGTGATATTTACAGGAGAAACAGAACAGTCCCCACTAATGTTTTTTCTTGCTTCCCGACAGGCAAAATTCACATTTGATATGTTTGGCCGTAACCTTCTGTGCAGGGAATTAACTCAGAAAGTGGATGCTGACCCTTCTCGTGGGCCCCTCAGAGGTAAGAGATGAACCCCAAAAGAAAACCCTTGAGCTCCGCCCTCTTCTTCTTCTTCTTCTTCTTTTGTGGCATTAATCGACCCTCATACACGTATTTCCGGTTGGGGTAAATCCCGCCTCCCGCTATGCTCGCTCAAGAGAAACAAGTGTTTCTGACAGGACGATTCAGTGATGAAAACAGTGCTTCGGGAAGAAACAAACAAAAAAACAAACAAGAACAAAACAAAAAAAGACGCGATGACGATGGGATGACATGAAGAGGAGCACAAAGGTAACGCTTTGAACTGCGCAGACACCTCGACTGCAATCTGAGGGGCTTTTGTTTTCTTTAGAGGGAGCTATAGACTGACAAAAATAAAAATAAATACATAAAGAAAAATAAAAAAAGGAACAACCGATTTCTCACGTCCCACTCGAAGGGAAGAGGATGGAGCAAAATAAACAGCCGGAGCGCGCGTCGCTCGAAGGGCGGTGAGGAGGCGACACGCAGACCCATCGAGGCGTCGACGTCGCGCGGGATGCCTCCGGGCCGTGACGATGGAGGTGGAATGAGATCGCTTCTCTTGTCTCTGCGTCTAACGGACTCGATTGCGCGCCTCCCTCTGCGGTGACTGAACCATTAAAAAAAAATCATTATTCTCACTACGCGCTGTAAACACGATGAGCTGCAGGCGGCGTTGAGAGGAGAGAAGACCCCGCGTCACCGGCCGCTCGCCCGCAGCACCACGGACAGCGACCATGACTCGGCTGCGCAGGAAGGCTCTCATGGCTCTCTTCCTCTTCACGCTCTTCATCTTCGGGGCCATGATGGGGCTCAGGACGCTGAAGCCGAGCGACGGCTTCTCGGACTTGGCTCCCGGGATGGACTTTGTCGGGGAGCGATCCGAAAGGAGGCGGCTGGACGCGAAAGGCGCGGCGGCGGCGGCGGCGGCGGCATCGCCGCGCCACTTCCACGCGGGCAGCAGTGACACCAAGGTGGTGTTCACCAAGTCGGACCGAGACTACAGCATTTTCTACGACGTGCACATCTTCTACTACCTGTGGTACGGCTCTCCCGACATGGACAACAAGTACATCCACTGGGATCACGTGCTGGTGCCCCACTGGGACCCCAAGATCGCCGCCAGTCATGCCCAAGGAAGGCACACGCCTCCAGACGATATTGCCTCAAGTTTTTACCCTGAGCTGGGACCCTACAGCTCCAGGGACCCGAAGGTGCTGGAGTCACACATGGCCCAGATAGAGGCGGCTGCAGCAGGTAATTCTTGCACGGCTTTGAATGTTTTCCCTGTTGTTGACCTCCAGGGTCAAAGCTAACCCTCCCAACTCGCCCCAACTCATGCATCCCAAATAGTGTAAAAGAAGTGGCGTTTATCGTTGATTGTTTATTGCACCGACGTTTGAGACGCTCTCAAACTAAAGGGGGAGCCAGAAGTCCTTCCACGTGAATTGTATAGGCGATTGCATCTATGAAATAAAAATAGCGGTACAGAAAGAGTTTCTGGGATTATTGCGTCATTTGTCAACACCACACCCTGGAAGCCGACAGGTGCAGCCCCATCCCCCCCCCGACCGCCCCACCAAAGGCGGTGCTTTGATCTCCCTGATCGTATACTCAGAGCAGACACTTCCTCCCTGTGCTGTGGTGTCGTAGGGGTGCTGGTGTTGTCCTGGTATCCTCCCGGCATGGCGGAGGACCACGGGGAGCCCACCGAGGACCTGGTTCCCGCTGTCATGGACGCCGCCCACAGGCACAGCATCAAGGTAACTGGTGAGACAGACGGTATGTTTTTCCTTTCTGACGATTTACTGAATGAATGACTTAGAAATACAGATTTAGAAACACATTATTATTTTTTATGGCTTCATACATTTATGTTTTTCATCGCTGGGTGCATGATACATCACAAATAATAGGCAATGTCCCTATTTTGGAGACTCTCTTTTGGAGCTCTGTGTTGCCTCAAAAGTCACAGTTGAAATATCAAGTTGAACTTTAAAAGACTGTGTTTCGCTTCTAAAGGCTAGTAGGACTGGTCCCTTAAACTTCATTTTTGTCCACTCATGCAAAAACTGTGTCATGCCCTTTATTGAAAATGCAGCATGTCTTGCAGCTGCATTGCATTGTGGTCCACTGAGGCTCCTGGCAGGGAACAAATGGCTGCCTTACCCAGTGGTGGTCGTGTTGCATCTCTAGCTGTGATGTTTTGATCACAAAAACCTGACATTTGCATTAAAACGGAGGCTGTAGTGATGAAAATGATCTGCTTTTTTTAAATTCAAGCCAAAAGTTGTTCTGGCCTTCGGGAATAGATTTTCCATTTAAAAGCACCACTCCTTTTAACCGAGGCATATCCACTCTAACACTTAGTGGGTCTGATACCGTGAAGCCTAAAGATGCTGAGCACAGACTGTAGATTCAGCATCACAGGGACAGAATAGCTTCCCCTCCAGTCTGCCTTCATGCTCCTTATATGGAAGTCTTAGACGGAGAACTGGGTCTTTCTGTCTCCGTCGCACTTACACAACCGTGTGTGTGTGTGTGTGTGTGTTTGTGTGGGTCTCACAGCTGACCCGAGGGCTCATGCTTCAGTGTTTCAGTGCGCTGCCGCTGACACAACACAGGCTCAAGTCACACGAACGGCCCGACAGGAGGATACCGGCTGATCTATAATCCCTTCCAGCGCTCCAGCCTCACTAATTAAGCATAGATTGACCCTGTTAGCGCAGTGAGAGGTCAGACAGGCAGAGAGAAAGTATGACAAAAGCACTAATTACTACAACATACCTCACAAAGATCAAATAAAGTAAATAATCAACATGCCTGATAGAAACAGCGGCTTTTTTTTGGGTCACATGCAGCTGTTTGGAGCCAATGATAAACTCACCGTTGCCACCTGGCCAGCAGCATATGGCAGGAAGCTGAAAGTTAGCAGGTAGCTGGCGAACACAGTGGAGCATATTCTCATATTCAGAGTTATAATGAGAAAATGTTCCAATCATGAGAGGGATTGTGAATTATCGAGCCCGGGAACAGGCCGGGCGGCGCCTTGCCTCGCCGGCCTTTTTCAAAAACTCCCTACCGGTCGGGGGAAGGCTGTCAAAGCCCGAAAACGCCGGCGCGTCGCCATGGGAACTGTTTCGGAAAGACCTTGCAGCCCTCTTTTGGAAGACGGAGTGGGCGTAGCGCGCCGCAGAAGACCCTCCCGCTTTGTGACTGAAGCAAACATCCGTCACTCCGCCTACAGCTCCTTAAGCTGTAGTTTGCCCTTTTCATTTAGTTTGTTTTTCTTTAAAAAAATCTCAGCTGTACAGGAAATAACACTAAAAAAAGAGATGTTGAATCATCGATGGGAAGTAGGTGGATTTCTGAGATGAAGTCGTCCCGTTTCACCTGCATGTGACGTCAGACGAGATGACAGTACGGGGACTCGCCTGTGGGAATGAGCATCTGCTAGCCTCCTCCTCCTCCTCCTCCTCCTCCTCCTCCTCCTCTCAGCTCCCCTTTCAAGAGATGCCCATCATCCCACGTTCTAAACGTACCTGCTTCTCTGTCTCCGTTGCTGACTGATGACTTTTTACGGCAAGATGCCTTTGCAAAGATTATTTCCAGCCAACCGGTTCAGCCCCGTCTCCCCAAAAGTACATCCTTATACATAAAAAAACCCAACTTGAAGAATGTCAGACATTTCCTCTGTCAATCACCGGGAGGCACAAACTATGCCATCTATCACGTTCCCAGTTCTTCATTCACTTCGCTATTGACATGATTGACAACTATTAAGGATTCACTTTGTAGTTAAAACAGTTGTCAATCACGTGTCCTCCCGAGGATTGCTTGTTGTCAAAACGGTGTCCATCAGAACCGTATAGAATAAAAGAATGAAGATAAAGTGCCGTTTACTCTTTTATTAAAGACTGCTGACGTAACGTGAACCTTTTGTGATGAAGCAATGCCTCCAAAACAAACGTCACGTGACACGTTAGGTTTACACCAGCACCGGTAACGCACTTAGGATGTGTAATATCTCCTTGATGATCGAATCATTCTACTTGTCTTAAAGCAAATGGCGCGGCCGATCGGCCATTAATCCGCCAGGGTCGTGTTGCTCTCCTGTTGGCCGTGCGTCACGGCTGACACACTCACTGCCCGGTTTGAACATTTTTCCAGGTGTTTTGTCTGTTCGTGTGGCGCTTCAACGATCCCCCCCCCCCCCGTTAACATCGGTGTTTCGCAACGTTGTCTCTGACACAGGTGGCCTTCCACATGCAGCCGTACGAGGGGCGGACGGACCAGAGCATGCGTGACAACATCAAATACATCATCGACAGGTGGGTTGTTCGCCTCCCGCTGGGTTTCCTACCGCTTTGCCCGAAGGGGCGCGGCTCGGGTTTCCGTGGCCTGCCGTTGAGAAGGCGAAGGCGAACGGAATAACGGCGTTTGATGATATTCCGCTCTGCCCGGAACTCGAGCAGCGAGTAGAATGCGTTAGCTTCTAGGCGGAGTAAAGGGCAAACGATGTCACGCCGTGCGTGGGAACGCGAATACAGGGTCCGAGCGAGGCCTCGTTCATAGCGATACGAGGCGGGAGTGAAATCGGAGCCCAGCCTCGGGGGCATTTACTTGAATCCTATTCGTGGGCTGCCAACATTTTCTAAAACCTACTGTGCCGACCATCTGCATGAAATGACGCAAAAACCCGGAGGGACAGAAAAGGGAGGTTATGAATAAATATTTCAACTTTATCAACCGTGCCCTATTTCTGCATCATTCCATTTGAAACATGCATTCAACAGTTCTCATTGTCCTCCCTCATTTAATATTTTTCTAAACGGATTTATAATTAGAATACATGCGTCAAAACGCCTGAGAAACCACTTTAATAGAATGTTTTAGTTTGTCTTAATAAAGGCGAGCGTTGTGGAATGAACCTTTAACTCCATCCATCTTCATTTTTTAGTAAATATGCATTTCTGAAATGATGTTGTTGATGTTGCTTGAATTAACAAACACATGTCAAACACCAATGCACACTCCAACCGTATAAACACGAAAGAACATCTGCTCACAGAACCGAAATCCCCCCCCACCCCGTCCCTCGGGTTTCCCAGGTACGGAGAGCACGGCGCCTTCTACAGATTCAGATCCAGCACGGGGCGAGTCCTGCCCCTGTTCTACGTCTACGACTCCTACCTGATGGCGCCGGAGACCTGGGCGGAGCTCCTGACCCCCAAAGGCGCCCGCAGCATCCGGGGCACCGCTTACGACGGCGTCTTCGTCGCCCTCATCGTGGAGGAGCGCCACAAGCACGACATCCTGGCCGGCGGCTTCGACGGCGCGTACACGTACTTCGCCTCCAACGGCTTCTCCTTCGGCTCGTCCCACCAGAACTGGAAGGCCATCAAGGAGTTCTGCGACGCCCACAACCTGCTGTTCGTGCCCGGCGTCGGCCCCGGGTACGTGGACACGGCGGTCCGGCCGTGGAACAACCACAACACCAGGAACCGGGTCAACGGGCGCTACTACGACACGTCGCTGCAGGCCGCCCTGTCCGTGCGGCCGGAGATCGTCGCCGTCACTTCCTTCAACCAGTGGCACGAGGGCACGCAGATCGAGAGGGCCGTGCCCAAGAAAACGGCGAGCCGCTTGTACCTGGACTACCAGCCCAACCCGGCGGACCACTACCTGCGGCTCACGCGCCAGTGGGCCGAGAACTTCAACGAGGAGAAGGACAAGTGGCTGATGTGAGCGAGAGACGCCAGTGCAGATGTAGCCAGATGTGTCCGCGAAACGTCCCCTCTGCCCGTTACTGTTTAATAGTCGCTGACGTTTTATCTGTGCAGGCTAGTGGTGTAACTCGGCGTGCCGTCACCGGGGCGGACACGCGACCTTTTGTTTCCCGACAACGACTGCGAGCTCCTTTTTCCTATTTTCCTAAGATGAAAGAATGTTCTTTCCCGTGTCTCTTAAGACAAATTAAAAACGCGTGTCTGTTTACTGTTGGTGAGTTGCTGGTGTTACTGGACAAGAAAGGTTAAAAAATGATGAGGTGTAAGACATTACTACAACAAAAGTTAACTACGTCAAAAAAGTACAGTTACCTATTATAATTTATAGATATTAATAATTATTAAGAAAGGTATTGCTTATAATTATATTATCACATAGTTTAATGTAGAGTAATTTGTTAACAACAAGGATGATAACAATTAGATTAATAAAATATTCATAATAGTTTATGACCCGATGTTAATGTTTTAAATATCTGTGACCTTTAAAGACGTTTAAAGGTGTAAAAAAAATCCAAGCTGTTATGATGTGTGCGACAACCGATATTTTAATTACATAATTAAGTATAACATTACTAATAATCTGTTCATAGTAACAAAATTCCCTGTACCCTGTTCCCTGTCAATTTCTGTTCCGACGACTCGCTTGGCTTTGTTGTCAGTCAGCTTCCAAATAAAAAACAACATTGAACCAAATAAATGAAATGCAAAAGCACAATAACATAGCAGCAGCTCCACAGCCGCCCGACTAAACCGTAGATTAGATAATCCTTGAGATTCTATTATCGTCAACATAATCCCCGACAATGATTCTTTGTCCATTTGAGTATTGACTTCTCTATCCACTTAGCTGGGCTCACCATCAATACAATTTACTTCTCTTTTGTTTTATCTGGCTGATCGCAGCAGTTTACTTGGTTCATGCAGATTATGCTCCCAGTCCTGCATCAGCAGCAAATGCAATGACTGATTTGATGCAATAATTAGCTTAAAGAGAAGGGCGGCTTCAAAGGTTCAAATAGAAATACTGACCCGCGCATTCCTGGAGCCAGCAGGCCTCTAACGTTCAGATGTTTCATGCAGTTCCAATCCGAACGGATGTCCCCACATCCACAAACCTCCACGGCAGCTTTCAGACACGACACCAGGCGGGTCGGCGGTCAGGAGCACGTCGAGCGAAGCCAACCGACCGGCTTCGGCTCCGCATGCGACCGAGAAACCCGCCGGAGCGGAGCTCATCCCTCAGCACGGGTCAATGCCACGCTCTGATGGTAAAAAGGAGGCCTTCACGCGTCGGGCCTCCGAGCGGCTAATGGCTCTGTGAGGAGGCCAGATGTTTCAGGAAGGGTCAGCTGAGACGTGATAGCTGACCACAGGCTTCTCTCACAGTGCAAACACACATGGTACCAAAGCAACCAATAATCCAATCAATGATCAATGTATATGCACCTCTGGCTAGGTACGGTATTAATGCAATTGGGACCATAAGGAAGGATGATCACGGGAATCTAAATATTTATAAATGTGTGAACGTTGGTCAATTAGTAAAATACTGTAACCAAAGACAACATGCAGATATATATTCCATATTTACCTTATTTTAATCTATACATTTCAAATCCAGATGTCATTCAAGATTTTCAATTCTCAATTCAATAAAAGCGCTGAGTCTCAGTAATGTCTGACTTACTACACGGGGCGGTGCTGTTGGTTTTTGTATCTGCTAAAGTCACTTTCCCCCGGATGGTGTGTCTTGTGTCTTGCAACATGTTTGTAATATTCATGTTTAAGACAATGACTTCAGTGTTTAACTGCCAATAGAATCACAGCAGTCAATTAGCCTCCTTAAAGCGAGGTAAAATATGCAACCACACATAAAAACTGAAAAATAATCCTCAAAGAGGGAAGAGAAGGCGCACCGACAACAAAAGACCAACAGCAGTGACAAAAGTACTCAGTTTATTATAACGGTCAAAAGGTGGCGACATTACAAAGTCTGTAAAACAACATTACTACTTACAAATAAAAAGAAACACGGGTGATACAAAACATCGCAAATCTTAAAGGACGCTCGTTACTTGCGGAATTGTTTTAATTTTTTCTGTGACTCATTCTCCTTGATCTACAGCAAGCCCTGCCTCTTCAGATCCTCGTAGGTCTTCTTGTTGACCACGTTGCCACTCGAGTCCTCGTACTCTTCCTGCAAAAAAAAAAAAAAAAAAAAACACAGGTCATGCAATGAGAAATATAACAGAAGCGGGAAGCTTTGTTTCGCCGACCAGTCGTCCTGATTTCCACCCGCGTGGACTCACCTCCGTGTCCGGCTGCCAGCGCTCGGATGCCTTCTGGGACTTCAGCTTCGCCCACACTGGAGCAACAGCCGGAACCAACAGAAATGAAACCGTCATCAACATTATCGAAACTCTTTGAAAACCCAGACGTCCGTATCGAGCGAGGAGGAAGGGCTCTTACGAGAGACGGCGTCCTCGATCTGCGTGACGTTGGCGAAGTGGGCGGTGTTGGGGATCCCCAGGCAGCGCATGCCGTGAGCGTGCCTCCACTCCTGCGGAGCACAAAAAAAAAAAAAGCCTTGTTTCATTTCGCTGACCTCGGTCAACCATAACTACACGAAAGGAAGACGACGTACCGCAAAGTGCCTCTGGAAGGCCTTGGGACCCCTGTAGGTGTAGTTCCCGCAGATCTCACAGTTGTAGTTGATGTTCAGCCCGTGGAGTTTATAGAGCCAGTAGGGAATGGGCTACAGCAGGGGGGTGGGACACAACATACACACAGAAATGAGTCCAGTTCTTCCTCCTTGAGGCTTAAGAGGTTACTTATATCGAGAGCCACATCTGTATCCGTCGTTCACTTATATTTTTAAGCCCCCCCCACCCCCCCCACTGAGCAGAAACACAGCCTCACCTTGCCGTCCCATCCCAGCGGCAGGTTCTTGGGGTTGTAAATGATCTCGTTGTCCTCGTCCTCGCTCTCGCTCTCGCTGAGCTGCTCCTCGTCCTCCTCCTCGCGCTCCTCTCCGGTCCTGGCCTGCTTCCTCTGGACGTTCTCGTGAGTCAGCTGCCTCTGCTCCTATAACCGCCAGGGACCATCAGAACTCGTCACGTTCGAGCCTACCAGAAGCCGGGTAGCACTTTTCTCAAACTGGTAGATTCCCCGCTCGCGCCCCCACCACAGGTTAAACAGCAGCCAGACGCACTCACCCCCAGGATCTCCACGTATTCATAGACTTGAGCTTCAAAGAAGGCGATTTCCTTGTTACGCTCGGTGTCTCTGCAGAAAAGACGCACAGAAAGTGTTAGGAATCGTATAACGGGCGCTTTCACAGCACAAGATTCCGTTTTTAACACCCGCTTACTTTTTGGGGCCTTTGGCTTTGGGGTTCTTGGCAAACAGGGACGGGTCCAGTGATTCCAGGGATTTGCCTTTAGTGCTGAAGAGCCTCTGAGCTCTCTCCTCCAGAGTCCTATCCGACACACACACACACACACACACACTTTAGTTATGACTTCTGACTGTTCCGACAGTAAAAAGGCGCTTTTCGACTTAACATGAACTTTCAAGAACGTGCTTCAGTTCAATGTTACTCATTTCAACATGCAAACAACATTCTCACCCTCCACACTTCAGTCCCAACGCCATGAGGGCCGACTTCAACCTGTCCAGACCCAAAGAGGCCAACTCCTGTGGAAACAAATACGTCAGTCCGTCGGAATCCATCATTGCAGTTGTCATTTTAGAAGATACATCTTTAAATACAAGCACTTTAATGTTTTACCTCCCAAGAAGAGAAGGCAGAGAGGTCCAGATGAGCTCCGGCGTGTGTCAACGCGCTGCTCGTCTCTTTCTACAATTAAAAATGACAAACCCGTCAGATGGGACGACCGCACCAAACCCCCCCCCGCCCCTCTATCTTCACATGCAAACTGGAGCACTTACAGGCCAGCCGGGAAACGTCCCATTGTCCCATTTCTTTTCAAAGTCTAACAGCACTTTGCCGTAGAGCTCGTTCTGGTCCAGCAGAGGTTTGACCCGGTCGGTGTAGTCCTGCAGATACTCCAGCAGCATCTCCAAATACCTGCACACACATTCGCCACACTGGGTTAGCACAAGAGCACAGTGCGTGCACATGTAATCCAAGTCTACACCCCGGTGTACGGCTTTTATAATATATTGAAACGGCCAGCAATACGTCATTAGGCCAAGATCGGGCCATTCGTTGGTCTGCACGGCTGGATACATTTTCTACTTCACGTTCCATGCAGCGGTTACCTGTCAGCTCTAAAGGGAATAAATAAGGTGGACCTACTTTTTGTATTCAGCATTCTTCCTGTCTTTGGAGATGTCAAAAAGCTGGTCGAATGAAGACAGGTAAGAGATGTACTCGAGTTTCTGTCGGGAACGAGCGTAGAAGCGGGTTTAAGAGAAGAATATTTGCATTTTCGATAAACGCATCAAGCAGGCAAACACGCTCACATCGGCTCCCTTCAGGTTGATGTACTTCAGGTAGCAGTCGTGGAGGTCGAGGTAGCGGCCGTAACCTTCCTCGTCGGAGAACTCCACCATGTCTGTGGAAGACAAACGCAATCAGAGCGGTAACATCGGTTTCTGGTTCACTTTTAAGAAGGTAGAACCCCCCCACTCCCCCCCCGTCAGCGAGGGAACGCAAATGAGTTACTTACTCTGAGCCTCCTCACTGGGGTTTTCTCTGGCCTTCATCAGCTCCTCAAACTCCACAGACATGGGAATGGAAATCTACAAGAGAAACGAAAGCATTATTGTTGCTATTCTTGATCAAAAGGGTCATGTAGTGTCACATTTGACTGCATAGAAAGTAAGAGGTTGATCACCTCGTTTGGGTGCTTTCTGTGAAACTCCTTTATGTGTTTCAGTCTGTTGTAGAACTCTGCAAACTCATTGGGTCCGGAGATCGCAGCAAGTTCATCTTTTCTCATTCTGTCATTGAGGAGAAAACATTCAGCGTTCCGCTCATAACGACAACGCGTGAAATCCCCGTTGACACAAAAATCAATTCAATAGAAAACCTCTTGAGAGAACTGGCATTGTCGTTAGCCACACAGTAACACGATACTGCAACAACAACAGCGTCTGTATTTTGGAGAAGCACCACTCTAAAACAGAGAGCATTGTAGCCAACAGAGAGCAGGCCAGTCTACTCACCCATCTTTGTCTTCATAGGAGTCTCTAAGATTTCCGCTCACTTCCATATACCGCTGTCAAGAAATAAACAGATTGTCTTTTTATGTCTAGTATTTAACGTGACGGTGTAACGTAATGGACCCGCATCCCTCTCTGCTACATGGGAGAGAATATCGCAGCTACTGCCCGATGGCATGCAACAATAACGGGTGTTAAGCAGCAACGTGTGGCATGTGAGCCGTTCTAAACTATTGCCGAGCACAATCTGGAGGTGTAGAAGTGAACATATCGGCTGTTATGGTCGCCTGATAGATGATATAAATGAGCTAACGTACCTGATAACTTCAGGTGACTTCTATTAACGTTAACTTTTGGAAAACGTTAGCCGGCCGGTGCTAACGTTGAGCATTTATAACAAAATCAAAACAAATTCCGTTGCACTTACATCCAACATTGCTCTGGTTCGATGGTCGGAGTTAATCTGTTCCCGGAGCTGTGAGAAAAAGAAGCGAAGAAACGCGTTAAAATGTAAAACTTCATTTTGCCAATGTTTGCACTACTAATTAGCAACAATGCTAATGCTAGCGCGGCTCCTACCGTGGACTTCTTATGCAACATTTCTTTTGTTTTGGCGTCCATTAGCCTCTCTTTCTCCTCGTGATAGCGACGCTGTTGCTCTAAAATAGTCTCCATCGTTTATGAATGTGTCGTAACTTTGTTAAAGACGAAATTATCCCTCTGGCTCGTTGGCATTAAAATGTATGAGCCCCCGCCGATTCTGCTACGTTTGTTTTCAATGGCGCATGTCGGGAAGCTCCTTCGGTCCGTCGCTTTATTCGGCGTAAAGAAACATTGACACTCTTAAAAGGTTCCGTGATGGCGACTCGGTGCACGAACAATAGCGCAAGTAGTTCTAAAATGTGAATGAGTTAATTTACAAAATTGATGGGGTGGAGATAGTCATGGAATTAAAAATATAATAGATGTTTTAGTTAATCATCTATGGAGGCTTAAAATATATAGGGCTCAAACCTGTGGTGTTTTAAAGCGGGTCTTTCCAATTAATTTTTTGATGAATTAATTAATGAGCCCGTTCTTCCTGATTGGTGATCACACACAAACATCTCCTGCATCTCAATAGAGACCTTCTTATACACAGTCTGTGTGGTATGAACTGTAAATGATTTACCTATGATTATCTATGGTTCCATTATGTCGAGAATTGGTTTACAAAACCTGGTGCCCACCTTTCAATAAAGATGAATCTATATCCTCTCTTTTGCACTTCCTTTGTAGTCTGCGATCATTAAAGCCTGTCGTAACGCTTCAGAGAGCACACAGTTTGCGCGGACTCGCGTGGGAGCGCGCACGGAGGTGGTCTGATTTGTCAAGCTGCGGTAAACAAAAGACGATAATCGGAACTGATTCCCTGCATGAAACATAAATAATTCTGAGGCGTTTTATGAAAAGGGTTGGACGGCTGCTCTTTGATAGATAATATGTATTTTATTTTGTATCATAGCGATTAAAAAAAAAACGCCATTAGTTAAATAGTCTTTGATTTAATTAGGGTTCCCACTTCAGCTGATATGTACAGGATATGTGCAGCAACTTAATAAAGTACTGTAAGAGAGCATTTATTTGTTCTATTAAAAAATGGGTGTTGCTCCATTTTGTTAACAAACTTCTAACCGTAGCCAGGCTTTTATAATTGGTGGAAAATTACACGACTTGACTCTAGTAACCCAGAGGATACTATTATTAAAAGCATCACTTTAATAGATAATATCAGTTGCAATGAAGGCTTTATAACAATATGTGTGTAATAAGCGTTAAAAGCGGGACTATTACGGCCCTCCACGGTTTGTCTAAATAGCTGTGAAAATATTCCCCAAAATAGTGTGTTTAAGTCAACAAGGAGGTTGAACCGCATACATTTGAAAAAAAAAGAATATACAGCAGTCTAACTTTATTTCGCTTAAGGAAAAACAACAACCACCAAAAGACGGCGGGGGGTGCATCATTTAAGCTTTTACTTTGCCAGCTCAAAACCGGAAACCAGGCGTGTAAAACTAAAGATAACTTGACCGTGGCGTTTTCTTTTCTCTTTTTTTTTCCGCCACATTCTCTCGCAGTCAGTCGACGCGTCGGGCGGAAAGCGAGCGGACGAGCAGCGGCACGGACCACGCGACACACGGCGGACATTAGCTCTCAACCCGCGGCCAGCCTGCTCGTAAAGGTGAGCCTCCTTCCCGGGGTGGAGGGAACACTCCGCTCCACTAACGGAATAAGAGTGGGTGGAGGCGGGGGGGGGGGTCTTTTTATTTACGTTATCTCGTGGAGGGGTGGTCGTTGGGGAGGGAGGGAGGGAGAAGGGGGGGGGAGGCATCCATTCGGTCTATTGTGCAGGAGCGAATTGAGCCAAGCGGTCAGTCCGAGTCCTCTTCTTCTGCTTCTATCTTCATCAAAGGCGTCACGTAAACGAGGCTTTTCTTGCTGTTAACTCCTCTCCAGTAGGAAGGGGGGGGGGGAGTGGAGGTGGGGGCGGGGGGGGGGTCCTTTAACATTAGCCCGATACGTGCCGCCTCTGCGTGGGGCTGAATAGAGGAAACGGCTCGTGCTACGTATCGATCATTTGAGACGCGCTCCCCGGTAACCGGGCGCGAAGCCTCGACACGGATCCCGGTGAGGACGTGGTTTCAGACGGGTTGAGGCCCACTGTTTCATCCGGCGGGCACCCATTGCACCAAACACCCCCCCCCCCCCCGTCGCTCCCCCCCCCTCACCCATACGGAATAAACTTCTCCAACTGGGGTGCGTTGGCTCGACGCGGAGGACCAAATGTCAAAGTTAAAATGTATTTTTTTTAATTTTTATTTTTAAATGTGTTTTTTTTATTTTAAACAGTGCTGAGGGATAGTTTAATGAAAAATAATGAAAACGTTTACACGGTAAATTAAAACCACGGGGAGGATTTATTTAGCTCCCGTTGGCTGACAGGTGAACGTTGGTTTTCTGCCTGAAGGGACTGTCTCTCCCCCCCCGCCCCCCACCCCCTCTGGGGTGTGATGTCTTTTTGTAAAAACCATCTCAATAACACGCACGCACACACACACACACACACACACACACACACACACACACACACACACCCTGGGAAGCTCCCCCCTTGGTTGATCGTTATAGGCTGAGGTGTTTTGACAGTTTCACACCTGTAGGAAACAAATACAGGGAAAAAAACAAACATCTGTCGCTCCCCTTTTGCAAACTTCTGTTTGTGTGTCTGTCCTCGCCTGACACACAAACGGCACAACAACAGTTGTATTCTGGGAGGATTCAATTCACCTGAGCGTGAACATGTTTTAACCTTTTCAAGATGATGACCACCGCAAACCCTCATAATCCCCCCCAATTATCTCCGCTGTCAACAGCACGTCGGATCGTGTCCTTCCTTTCATTCGATATCCTCCGTTCATCTTGTGTTATACATTTTTCATCGCAGACCTGAGAGTGTAAATAGAGGCATTCACTTTGACGTTCACACACACACACACTCGTGCGCAGAGTGATGGGGGAATTGGCTTTAGCGAACATGACCTTGTAGGAGTCTCTTCTTTTTTATTATGCTTTTTTTTTATTTTTTATTGAGACTGGTGGCTTGTGACCGGCGGATGTTCAGCTTGACTGACTCCGGATGAGTGGTAACAGATCTGGGGTCTGTATTTACCCTCTGCGGCTACAAGTGCACCTCTGGAGGGGGACGTGAGACGGACCTTCTGGAGGGTTCAAAGAGTAATTCATCTCGTTGTGCAAAGAATCTGCAAAAATAGTGAGATTTAGAAGAAAACACGGGGTAAATTATGCAATTAAATGACCCCTATTCCTGTGGTTAAAAGGATTAGTTTTTTTTAAGCCTCATCCACAGCGAGAGCAGTGAAGAGCCACTTGAGATCCTCCCTATCTTGCATGTAGCATTTGAAAGATTACATTTCATTTGAGATTTAAGATAGTTAACCTAAATATGAATGCAATCACTGCATTTTATTCAAAGTCTCTCTCTCCCCAAAGCCAGATGTTCTTCTTTATTAACCACCAGGCTTAAACTCAACAAACCTCTCGTCATTAGCAAAGAGTTGTTGCATTTAACACAACTTTTGATCTTCTTGAGGGGGGGGGGCAGAACTGTTTGCTTTCTGCAGTCGACTGAAGACGGTTGTAAGTGAAATGAAGCACTTCTCCTTCATAAATACACTCGACAGAATCTACAAAGGATGCAATTAGTAGCAGACGCTGCGCCCGATGCATGAAAGTGACTGGTGAGGTTTTAACTCCTGACTCAGTAAAAACCACCAACGACGAGACAAACCCTGGATATTACGCTGTTGTATAGTGAGATTTGATCTTAATAATGGTTTATAATGTGTTACTGTTGTTATTAAGCATTATGTGCCTATAAATACGCAGTGATTCGAGCACTATAGGCTCTATATTGCTTCACAGAAATGGATTAGATTTGCGGTTGTGACGAGGCCTCCGTAACATCTGCATCTGTGTGTGTGTGTGCGTGTGTGTGTGCGTGTGTGTGTGTGTGCGCGCGCGCCCGCCCGCCCGCCCGCCCAGCGTCAGCATGTCCAGCGAGGTGCAGCCGAGGCCGGACGACAGCCCCAACACCAGCGGGGGAAGCTCGGACGCCGAGCAGAGGGAGGCGGCCCCGCCGGAGCAGCCGGGCCCCGAGCAGCGGGACCAGACGCAGCCCAAGAAGAAGGAGGCCAAGATCTCCAGCAAGACCGCCGCCAAGCTCTCCACCAGCGCCAAGAGGTAGGCGGGGACGCAAGCCTCCATTGATTTTTCTTAAAAGATAATTAAGATATCGACAAATGAAGAAAACAACTCATTACTTACTCTGCTAACGACGCCGTCCCCCCCTCCCCCCTGAAACAAAGAAGTCGACATGGAAGCGGCGCCACCGGGGTGGGCTAGGGGTGGGGGGGGGGTTGGTTTGAAAATGATATGAGTAATAAACGTCTTGTTGTCGGGTCGTGGCATCCGTCAAACCACTACAGCCGTGTTTGGGAGCGGCGGGTTTAAGTGGACCGTCATTACGATGTCATCTGCTCCGTTTTGTGTTAGTGGCTGTTTTTACACGCGTTGCTTTTTCCCCACCAATTTATTGACCTGACTTCTCGCACGCACACGCACGCGCTTACTGGACCAGATGGGCCAGATCGCCTCCCCCCTGTTGGGATTGACACCGAAATTTACCCGCCAACGGCGTCTTCTTCCTCTCCTTCCTCTTCCGCTGGCGGAGAGAGGAAGTACTTTCTCTCTGCCAACTCGGTGGCAGCCGGGCAACAAGGCGGCAGAGGATCGAGCCCCGCCGGAAGTGCCAGAATAATAGCACACAGGTGGAGGTTCTCTTGTGCAGAGGAGAGATGAGGGAGCATTTAAGAGGGTAAAGGATTAAAAAAAACTAATCGAGAACGTAGCCGAACAAACACGACTAAAAAGTGTTCATTAACTGACTAATTATAAGTATCACTTAGTGTCTTGTTCTTCTCACACTTCTGCTGGTAATTCATCTCTAACTCCATCAGGGGAAATGTTATCGAGCAAAATGACAACTCGTTTAGCCACCAGGGATTTTTTTCTCCTTCAAAATAAGTGCGCCAAGTTACGATTGTCGGATAATTCGTCTGCGGAAAGTTACAGGGAAAAAAACCCTCAAAATGTGACATCGTGGACGGTCGTGTTCTGAACGCCGCACGGCGCCGACGTCTTTAAGCGTCACGCGGGAGCGGGAAAACGAGGGCCTTCTCTGGCGTAGAAAACTAAACTGGCGTTTTCTCAACGCAAAGCCGCAGCGTGGCGTCTCGGGATTATCGAAGGCGACGGAGCTGTTGAACACGCAAAGCGCTTTGGTTAAAAAGGGGGGGGGGGGGACGCGTGAGCACGATGAACCCTCGGTGTAATCGCTGCCAGCCCCCCCTCTCCCCTCCTTTCCCCCCTTTTTTCCCTCCATTGCACCACTCTCCCCAACGGGTCGCCCGCTCCCGCCGTCAAATGTGCCGCCTCAGGAAATACTGCAGATAAAATTACACCGCGCGCACTCAAGCCTGGGAACGGCTGCATAACGGCGCAGAACGCGCGTTACAGGCTCCTTTTGCAAATGTGTGTCTTTTTTATTCCTCCTTCCCCCAAAGTCACTTGTGTGCAGTCATTTTTTCACCAGAGAGTTTGAAGTAAAATCCCCTACATACTCTTTACTCCTTCTGTTACGTGTCAACCGACTTATGAAGACGCCTCAGCTCTTCTGTGGGAGTGTTTCTGCCGTGCTTGGACCTTTTTCTTCTGGCTCTCTCTCTTTGTTTTCTTCATCCCGTCCAGCAGCAGAAACGACGGATCCCGTCAGACACGACTTCCTCCATCGCCTTCTCATCCGACCCGGAGCGCACGCCAGCAGCCGTTTTGTCGCTCAATAGATTTCCCATTTAGATTTCCCAGTCGGCGAGCATCGGCCGCTTTCACATCCGTCTCGTGGAAGTCGGCTGAGGCGACACGTTGTTTAGCCGGCGCCTGCACGGAGGCGATGAGCGCAGCGTTTAGGGCTCCTTGTGGGCTCGTCGCCGTCACGCTGCTGTGATCAACGCTCAAATCTGACCACGAAACGCCGGATTTCTCTTTTCTCGTGGCGTCGAAATCCTTCGGATTAATCACGGGATGTGGTGCGTTTATCCGACGGGCTCCCTTTGTGACGTTGGCCTCAATTCGTTCCTGTCTGTGTTTTCTTTCATTCATTCATTCATTCATTCATTCATTCATCTGCGAGCAAACATCCAGCGGTGTGTTTCCTCCCCCCCGCGCGCCGGTCACGCGTGACGGGAAGCGTCCCTTCGTTTCGGGAGCTCGTTCCAAAATCAATGAGCTATTCAGCGCACATGCTCACAGATTGATTTCACACGAGGGGGGGGGCGGGGGATTTATACAACTGTGTTTGTGTGTTTGTGCGCCTTGTGTGTTCGCGGGGCCCCGTGAATGTGAATAACACACAGGTCTCCCTCTCGTTTTCAGGATCCAGAAGGAGCTCGCAGAGATCACCTTGGACCCGCCGCCCAACTGCAGGTAGGAGCTCGTTGGCCGTGATTTTATAAGAAAAGAGCTACTTGCACCGACACCCGGGGCACCGTGTGTGTGTGTGTGTGTGTGTGTGTGTGTGTGTGTGTGTGTGTGTGTGTGTGTGTGTGTGTGTGTGTGTGTGTGTGTGTGTGGGGGGGATGCGTGTGACTGGATCGTGCCAACCTGCTGAGTCACATGAACAGCACAGGTAGATTGGTGGAGGTGCGCTCCTGCCAATCGAGACCTGAGTAACAGCTTTTATTGTGTTTTTCTTCTGGGGCTTTTAGTTACATGTGGGGATGGGGGGGGTGTAGGGAGGGGGGGGGGGCAGGCGAGACTCACGGACGCTGTGAGGCATTCGGCTGAATGACCGTCTATTCATTAGGGTTGCTGTGGCACTAAAGACGTAGGTTTTTTTGGCCTTTTAATGAGTGGAAAGATTGTGATTTTTGAATGAAGCGTATTTATTGTTGCTCGGTCACATTTCGTACTTCGTTAAGAACTTTTGCATCGTGGTAAAAACAATGTGGCGTCAAAGTGCGACTGCCGAGAAGACCCAACGACCGGCATAATGGGGGGTAACAAAGTGCTTCCTCTTAATGGGCTCCTGTCATATAGGGGGCTGATATCGATCAGCTGAATTCGCTCCACCTGCACCGTGTCAAATGGAAATCTGGCCGTGGTTATTTTCTCAAAGACGAGGCTAATCTGACTGAAGGTGGGGGCCGTTCCGTTCTGCCCCCCAAAAGGGTGGCGGGTTGGGTGGGTGCGGGGGGGGGGGGGGGGGGGGGCAGGCCTAACCGCAGAAGATGGAGAAATGCATTTCACGGGGGGGGGGGGGGGGGGGGGGGGGGGGGGGCAGGACGTTACACGTGGGCCTAAGTAGAAATGCTGGAAGGAGCCTTCGTGACGAATGCGAGAGGAATCCGGACCAGAATGTACGCTCTAATGTCTGCGCTCATGTGCCCCTCGGGGTATTCGCCTCACACTAACAGCTCCTGGTTCACCCCCCGCCCCACCCTCTCCACCGCGCCCCCTCCGACTCGGGCTGCTCTTTTGTTGAGATAAGCCAAGCGCATTGTGAGGAGCTGCTAGCTGCGTCCCTGAAAATGGTGATGCGCCTCGTGTCTGTTTGGTACAAAGGTCCCCCCCTCAACCCCCCCACGGCTTGCTTTCTTCACCTGCTAATTGATCTGACAGTGTTAAAAGGGGAGGGGGAAGAGTTTGGGGGGGGGGGGGGGGGGTCATTACCCCGCCAGATATAAAGCACAGCTCGTGATCACAGCGTCCCTTCTGAGGCGAGACTTCAGAGGAGAACAAAAAAAACCCACAAACGCTAAAACACCATTTTTTTTAGAAAACTTTGTTTGGAGATCATCGGGCTCCACTTTAAAGAAGGACTTGTACTTGGCACTTTTTTTTTTAATTGTTTTTCGCCGTGCTTTTTAATCATCTTTGTCACCCTGCCAGCGAGTAATTAATTGAATGTGACAAGCACTCTGGAAGGGTATGTAAATAGCCCCCACACCAGACACATTATATTAGCCTGGTGCTCGGGCGTCCTTCCTGGCTCTGTGTGTGTGTGTGTGTGTGTGTTCCTCATAATTACCATATCCTTTCATGATGGCCCTGGCAGCGTTTTGATAAGAATCCCCCATCGGCTGGGGGGAAACAATGAGTGGATTCCGGGGGGAGGGAAAGGAGGGGGGGGTCCCTCTCTCTCTCTCTCTCTCTCTCTCTCTCTTTCTCTGCGCGTTGTTCCTAAAAAGACGTTGTGTGTTCCACAGGAATATCAGCGGAGGATCTCTCAGAAATGAAAGCAATAAGGCAGAAGGAAAGCGTCGCCGCGGAGCCGAATTGAATGAGAGAGGCGTAAATTGATCCGTGACTGTCGGGTTTGTAGACGCGATTGAGTCGAAACACGACTCGGCTTTCATTGTCTGCCGCGAAGCACAACGGCGAGGCAAAGAGGAGTATTTTAAAAAGTATTATTCAACACGTCTTATTATCATCATCATCATCGACTTGAAGTGCACTAACGGTCCTTCTGCGTGTTTGGGAGACGACGTGGGGCATCAGCGCGTTAAAACAGGGCTGCAGCCGTTGATCATAATCGATCCACCCGCCGACTATTTTCTCGGTTAATTGATTTATCGTTTGGCTCTTTTTAATGAAACAAGTTGTTGGTCACTTGATGAAGCGGCTTGTTGAAATTCCACGTGCATTATTTTTTACAAAGGAGATCTCTAACAGTTGTTTAGGAGAACCAACCGGTCAGACAGCCGGCGTGGAATGTGGAGTGTTCCTGCAGAACGCTTGTGGGCCTCGGCGGTTACCACAAAAAAAAAAAAAAAAACTGCTACTATGTAGTCGGTTTAGTCTGCGTGGCGGAGCTACACGGCGTTCCCTCCTCTCTCGTAACGCAGACGTGGACTCTCGACAAGAGAACACAAGACGGTGAATAAAAGAACCGGTGAGCGTCTTTTATTTGGCGCTTAATAGCCCCCTTTTATCCTTTTTTTATTTAGTCGCCCGTAATGGTTCACAGTCAACGGCAGCACATCATGATGTTTCCAGTTTACTGAACCTAATCAGAATCCTCGAAAGCGTGTGAATCGCGTCCCCCCCTCAGGAGGTTATTGGCCCCGGAGCTTCCTTTACAGCCGTAATAGGTATGAAATATCCACCAACGGAGCGAACGCGTCAGTTTAACCCCCCCTCCATCACCCCTCCCGAAGGCGGCACTTGATGGACCGGAAAGCGAGACTCAAATCTGCAAATTTAGAATCGCTTGTGACCGGATGTAATGCAGGACTCATTGCGAAAGCCGTTACCCGTCATTATTGCCCGTTTCCTTAAGGGGCTCCAGGGACACTCAACACGTCAACAACATCATTGAACGCAGCTACTTCATCACAGCAGACACACACACACAAACAGTGTGGTGATTTTAGTGTTTAATCTATATATACTTTTTAGTCCCGCCCACCTCGCCGCGTCCCTGGATTGGCTCTCAGTGCACACCTGGGATCCCTGCGCTTGTGCACATTCATTGAAAGGTCGCGAGTTGTTTCGAAAGGTAAAGGGCACGACGCGTCGAGTGTTTTTTTTTGGGGGGGGGGGGGGGGGGGGTGTGGTTGTCGTTGTGCGGACGCACGCGGCTGCTTAGGGCCTCTTTGTTCTGCCGTGAAGGATTTGACTACGCCGCATGTGTCCCTCGAATCGCTACACACCTGTGCGCCGATGCCTGG